>OY997271.1:254347235-255597235 GCA_963921465.1 Triticum timopheevii | reverse complement strand
CGGTTGAATTAAATGACTTGAATGAGATAACATCCTCGAAAGAGCTGGAACGAAAGCAGAGTGGAAACACGAATCTTCGAGATATCTTGAGCACTACGGAACAAATGGATAGCAAGAAGTGAATGAATATAAGGTGCACCGGCATGAGAAGGTATTTGAAACGAGGAAAAAGGATATGATCAACCCAAAGCTTGATTTGAATCCGCCAAAGAATAAAACGAGTGAAGAGAGATGAACTTGAAGCTTCGTTAGCATCTTCCTGAGAATCAACGGATAAGAACATTGACGGAAAAGAATGGAGAGACTTCACATCAATAAGATGGATACTCGATAAAGAAATCCGAGTCCTTGAAGAACCAATGGTGGGAGGGTGGGAAAACAAAGGCACCTTCGAGACGAATGAAACAAACACCGTTGAGAAGAACTGATAATTGATCTTGCGAAAGTTGAAGTGATAGGATCCACTTGAAGAGAAACACGCCGGTTGAAAAGGATTGACATGACAAACTCGATTATCATGAAGGATTGGTATTCACATCGGAGTATGAGAACACCGGTTAGGGAAGGTATGGAATCAACTGTTGACTTCGAAGCAACTCGAATACCACAACTCAAAACAAAATAAGGATTGGCTTGCAAAATAAGCCGGAACAAACATATGATAGAGATTTCATCCGAAGTTTTCGTGGTGGGGCCTACACGGGCTCGATCATACAACACCATCATGTACAAGGCAGTGCACATGACATACGAAGCGTCCCCGAGTCGGCATAGCCAAGGACTCTTTAAGACACAACGAGACCACTGTAAAACCAACCGTGAATAGGCGGACCACTAGACGTCGAACCCCAATTTCAAATCATACATCTGTCGGAAAGATATCCTAAGAGCTACTTGAATTCCCACTTATAAACTCCCGAACCTTTCCGGTTATGCAATCAGGTGTTGGGGATATAGGGGAAGTATAATATCTCACCCAAATCTAGCAAATCCTACATCCAGCTGTATCCATCCTTCAACACATAACCGAGAAAAACTTCGGAAATCATTTACCTCAACCTTCGAAAAGCATCCGTTATACGAGTTATGGTAATACTCCCGAACTCCCGCCCAAGTACTGGGTGGCGTCAAGGTTATCTCACCAACAACTGCATAAAGAGAATTTCAATGTCAGCGAAACTAATCTCAGGTATTCCAGAACTGCAACGATAAAATTGTGACGACAACACCTCGGAGCTCAACTCCCCGGGACACTGCCACAACCCCTAAATGTCAGTAGGCACCAAGAACAATGTTCTCGTCACAAAACCATCGGAACGATTCCAAGATACCAACGTGATCCTAAAAAAAATTTAGTGAAATTTGAGAAGAGAAGAGTCAAAACTCTACGTCAGGATGCCTCACCAGAGCGACGAAGGGACTGAGGAGTAAAAAGAATTCCTAACTCTCCGGTATATAATTCCTAAATGACTCAAAACATTTTTCTAGACTCAACAACGCCAGCGATTGAATCAAGTAGGGGGGCTCCTAAGGTCGGGGAAGGCTCTGATTACCAACTTGCGACATTGCTTTCAATGCGGTTATGCCTCTAAATCGTGCTTCGACACGTGGGAGATATAGCCGCATCGAGGGTGTTACATCGTGCTTGCGATACGTCATGTACATTGCCTATGACTATTATTTGCTCACATGACATGATTGCCATGCTTTCCTCTAGTACGTTGCATCTTTGCACTACTAGCTTGCACGACTTAATTCCTATGATTGCTTGGCTTGTTGCATCACCAATGATTCATACTTTCTCACTTCATGCGGTTGATGACAACCATTTACATGCTTGTCCCCATGATATCTTTGCTTGTGCTCAATTTATGCGCTTATATGCGATGTCACAATCCTTTGTCACACCATATGCTTTGCATGATGACGACACTTGTTTGGTGAATCGCCTCTTGAATGCTTGGTTTTGCACTAACGCTAACCAAATTCATTTTTCCAAGTGTTTGTTGTCCTTGCTCATTTTGAAGGAATCCCAAGATGGTGCGACATTGGAGAGTGCCCACTTCAAGCTTGAAGATGACGACTACTTGGTGAACGTCCACTCCTACACGGAAAAGCCATCTCTTTCCCATGGTGATTTGGTTTTCGATCTGAGGTCGGATCTTTCCCAAGGGAGGGGAGATGATGCGGAGCATCCTACGGACATCGCCATGTCAACAGTCTGTTTGGCAAGTGACACGTGCGACCTCTACTTCACATACACAAAGGTGAATCATATCCTTTACACGTGCTCACTTGACCCCTTCGAGGATGGTATACTACTTGACACTTCTCGCGTGTGCATGCATAGGTATTGTCGGAACGTTGCAGACGGCGTGGAGGAGTGCAAGCGCCAAGGAACACCTACACCATCCGCGAGGGAAGCGTGGAAACGAAGACGCAAGAAGAAGAGTTGTCGAAGAAGCTCCAGCCACCGGACGACCGGTCGGGTCCAGACGTCCGGCGCCAAAAGATCCACCGGACGACCGGTGTCCCTGCACCCGAGCCAAACGAGCGGACGTCCGACGCCACCGGATGACCGGCGACCGGATGACCGGTCCAGACCGGAAATCCGTACACCAGCGTCCGAGCCAGAACAAGCGGACGACCGGCCCCTACCGGACGTCCGGCCGCCCACGAGCAACCGGACGACCGGTCCCCAGCGGACGTCCGGTATCTGGCTGTGTCCAGTTGCGGGCTGAGGCCCATGTACCCATTCACTTCACCCCCATTTGCACTAAGACTATAAATAGACCTCTCCCTCCTCCTTTCTAGGGTTAGCATTGTGATAGCTCATTTGAGAGATAGAGCTACGGTCATCCATATCGGATCTCCTCCTTGCGGGAGACCACGGCCTCTTCGGAGAAGATCCCTTTGGATTCAAGCCCCCTTTCTAAGGGAAGATCCCCCCGTGGATTCAAGACCTCCTCATGGAGAAGACCGGCTACCTATTTATCGTCCGTTGTTGACTTTAGATCGTGTATCTTCCCCTTTGTTCTCGAGGATCTAGCGCATGTGTGATCATACTTGTTGGTTTGAGTGTTCTCTTGTGTTCCCCTCGTGATTTTCCCCTCGTTTCCCTCATCGTGTTCTTCGCGTTCTTCACGGGATCCGCTCCTTTCATGAAAGATCGGGCCACTAGGGTTCTACCCTACATCATACATTCTATTCAACGCCTCAGCATGTGGGGCCTTAGCACAATGACTTCTCGACTGTCTAAAACAAAGGTTTTCCTGTCGCCAATATGGAGGGGGTGACTGCATGCGGTGCGTTTTCGGCTTGCTCTAGTCCTAGTAGTCATACTAGGTGGTCTACGCACGTGTAGATTTATTCTTTTTCACCTCTCGTGTTCACCGTACTGCCACGATTGTTGATGAATAGATGGTAAGTTATTCACGGGGAAACCCATGTTGGGCGTGTTTGCGAGAGAGAGACAGTGTGCGTGTGTGATATGTCTAGAGACTGAGGCAATGATAAGAGATTATTTGTGTCTATGTGTGTGGAGGATAGAGAGAGACATGTACATGGGGCTTTGTGTTGTGTAACATGGAGACACATAGACATAATCAGAGAGTGAGTGTGTGAGATACACATGCAGACATGGGGAGAGGTGAGGATCCAGATAAATGGGTGTTTGTGCGTGTTTGTGTGTGTTTGTGTGTGTTTGTGTGCGCGTTTGTGTGTGAGAGGGAGTGTGTGTATGTGGAGTAGAGAGACCACTAATGATGTAAACCTAGTATAAGGGAAGGGGGAATGGTGTGACGTGTGTGTCACAGAGAGACAAAGGCATGTGTAGTAGCGGGATAGCATGGGTGCGGGCGGGAGCAGACTATTTGGAAGAGATATCGAGTGTGTGTGTGAGAGAGGTGTGAGAGCGAGCGAGAGAGAGAGATAGAGAGAGAGAAAGGGAGAGAGCGACGGAGAGAGAGAGAGAGGAAGAGAGGGGGAGAGGGGTCGTTTGTGTCCATAAATGGAGTATCGATAGGGAGACAATGTTGATGTTGTTCGAAATTGGCCTATGTACGGAGACGCAAGGGAAGCGAGTCATCGTGTGTGTGATAGGGACTTCATGGAGATCTAGAATAGACGGTGTAGAGAACAACATGCGAGATTAAGAACGATGATACATTAGGGAGCTATGGAAAGAGTCACGACATATATGTATACAGGGAAGGAGCTGGGGCGGGTCCGCATGTGGGAGAGATAGAAAGAGTTGAGTGGTGCACAAGGAGACAAAGTGTGCATGTTTGCAGTGGGGGTGGTGTGTGAGGTGAGTGTGCGAGAACCACATAACTCGGGAGATAGACATTTGGGGGCGAAGTTTTGTGTGTATGGGAAAGATACACTCTACATAGTGTGTGTGCTTGGCAAAGAGAGATGCCGGGAGACCTAGAGAGTGGGGGAAGAGATGTTTGCATGCTCGAGAGACAAGATAGAGACCTATATTGGGGTCTAGACTTTAGAAGAGTGGGGGTGTTAATGTGCTCGTGTGTTCGTGTCTGGGGGAGAGAACGACTTGTGTAATTGAGATATATATATGGTCAATAATGTGGGCACTCATGGTTGATCAATTTGTTTCACAGTTTGGACTATGAGATAACGATACTTTTGAACATGCGTTGATGTAGGGTAGGAACCCTATCGCCCGACCTTTCACGAAAGGAGCGGAATCCCGTGAAGAACACGAAGAACACAAAGGGGAAAACGAGAGAAAACACTCAAACCAACATGAATAGATCACACATGTGCTAGATCCTCGAATACATAAAGTAACATACATGATCCACGATCAACTAGGGACGATACACGGTAACCGGTCTTCTCCGTGAGGAGGTCTTGAATCCACGAGGGGATCTTCCCTTAGAAAGGGGGCTTGAATCCAAAGGGATCTTCTCCGAAGAGGTCGCGGTCTCTCGCAAGGAGGAGATCCGATATGGATGAGCGTAGCTCTATCTCTCAAATGAGCTATCACAACGCTAACCCTAGAAAGGAGGAGGGAGGGGTCTATTTATAGTCTTAGTGCAAATGGGGGTGAAGTGAAGGGGTACATGGGCCTCAGCCCGCAACTGGACACAGCCAGGTACCGGACGTCCGCTGGGGACCAGTCGTCCGGTGGCTCGTGGGTGGCCGGACGTCCGGTAGGGGCCGGTCGTCCGCTCGTTCTGGCTCGGATGCTGGTGTAGCGGATTTCCGGTCTGGACTGGTCGTCCGGTCGCCGGTCGTCCAGGTGTCCGACGTCCGCTCGTTTGGCTCGGGTGCAGGGACACCGGTCGTCCGGTCTGGACCGGTCGTCCGGTGGATCTTCAGGCGCCGGATGTCCGGACCCGACTGGTTGTCCGGTGGCTGGAGCTTCTTCGATAGCTCTTCTTCTTGCGTCTTTGTTTCCATGCTTCCCTCGCGGATGGTGTAGGTGTTCCTTGGCGCTTGCACTCCTCCACGTTGTCCGTAGCATGCCGACAATACCTATGCGTGCACACGGGAGAAGTGTCAAGTAGTATACCATTCCCAAAGGGGTCAAGTGAGCACGTGTAAAGGAGATGATTCACCTTTGTGTATGTGAAGTAGATGTTGCATGTGTCACTCGTCGAACTGACTCTTGACATGGTGATGTCCATAGGATGCTCCGCATCATTTCCCCTCCCTTGGGGAAGATCCGACCTCGGATCAAAATCCAAATCACCATGGGAAAGAGATGGCGTCGCCGTGTAGGAGTTGTCGATCACCAAGTAGTCATCATCTTCAAGCTTGAAGTGGGCACTCTCCAATGTCGCACCATCTTGGGATTCCTTCAAAAGGAGCAAAGACAACAAACACTTGGAAAAACAAATGTGGTTAGCGTTAGTGCAAAACCAAGCATTCAAGAGGTGATTCACCAAACAAGAACATAAATTGAGCACAAGCAAATATATCATGGGAACAAGCATGTGAATGTGAGGTAGTGAAGCAAATTTGTGTGGCAAGAGAAGAAGCATCTACCTCAAGTTCATAGCAAACATGGGCAAAGCGCTCAATGAAAGGTCTATGGTAGGCATAGGAATCATTCACAGCACCAAAAGAAATGAAGTGTCTAAACACATGGCTCAAGTGCAAGACAATCCAAACATAACGTGCATAGGGTGTAGTGAAGATAGTGTGGCACTCAACACAATAGAAAGAGCAATTGTTCATCATGTGTGAGGCAATCAAGGCAAGCATAGTAATCGAGTCATGCAAGCTAGTAGTGCGAAGATGCAACATACTAGAGGAAATCATGGCAATCATGTCATGTGAGCAAATAATAGGCATAGCCAATGCACATGACATATTGCAAGCACGAACACAAAGCAAGATCATAGTATAATCATAGGCATGGGGCACAAAGCAAACATGGCAATAATAAGTGATATCTCCACCAAGCATGCAAATACACACAGAAGTTCTAGAATCAATCATCATGTGTAATGCAAAGCATGGGTCACGAATGCATGGCAAAGGCATAGGAATGATCATATCATGCAAAGTGAACATGGCAAGATGGGCATATAATATGTAATGGACAATAACCCATAGCCAAGTGAGGGCCAAGTAGAAGAAATGCGTGAAGTATTTGCGCGAAGAGAGCGGTGGGAAAGGCAATCCATGGGATTCCAAGTCATCATTGCTCTCTAGAGCTCATTTTGTCAACTCATGGGATTGCGAGGTTGACAAGAATTCATGGGTACCTACACAAAAGAGACACAAACCAAAGAAATTGTGCGCGTGTTAAATGTACACATCATCCATCATGATAATAGAGGCTAAGGTGTCCCGATGTTTCGATGAGATGGTGGCTATCGTTTTCTGTGGGAGTCGACCTTGACGATCCGACTACGAACGTGCGAGACGTCGCGCCTTAGCAATCGCTAAACCGACTTCCGAGGGTTATTGACCACGCTGGAGCACGATCAACCTGACCACGAGGGTCTGTTTCCTGCGAGCAAACGAAGAACAAGCAAGAAACTGAGATTGCAATCGGGATATTGCGAATATAAGATGAAAGCTTTATTGATCAAGGTGGGGTTCTGTGACGTCTTGGTCTGGTCGTTGGACACAAACGAAGTACGCGAAGTTGCAGCTATGGCGAACTTTTAATCTAAACAAAACCCAAAGTCTAAACGACGCCCTAAGGGCTGTATATATGGAGGAAGAGGGGGGGAATTTCGTGGCCCTTGAGGGTGGGGTCCGAAACCAACCCTAACTCTTGTTTCCCCACACATACGGACTCTAAAAATAGCCTATACTTAAGTATTTCGAAATTACATGGGCCTGGCCCATTAGTAAGGTGACGCAGCACCTAGAATAGCCTATGGACGAATATTATGAAGTGGCATCTTGTATATTTCATCCAAGGCTTCATGCACTCCTTATGGCGGCTTCAAAGTCCAGAAATCATCACTTGTAACTCCGTTCTTGATCCCCTTGCACATGCCATCAACTCCATGCGTGTTCTTGCTCCAATGTTCATCCTTCTCCAAGCTAGGCCCTTTATTTGTAAGCAAAACAAATGTATCCAATTTAGGCAGCATCATAATCTCATGAACATTAGAATCATTACCAAGAAACGGAAGTACCTGGTAATTTAATTGGCGTGCGCGAGCTCTAGTAATTGGTCCAGTATATGTAATAGTAGGGGCTGTGGGTGTAACAATGGTATTGATGTCCTCATCATCCTCCCCTTCTTGAAATGAAGTCGTCCTCGACGGAAGCGCATCTTCCTCACACAAATAAGGCTTCAAATCTGCAATGTTAAAAGTGGGACTAACCCCAAAATCTACAGGTAGCTCAAGTTTATATGCATTATCATTTATTTTCTCTAACACCTTAAAAGGACCATCAGCACATGGCATTAGCTTTGATTTGCGCAGATTAGGAAATCTATCTTTACACAAATGTAACCAAACAAGATCTCCAAGCGCAAACACAACATGTTTTCTACCCTTATCTCTAGCAAGTTTATATTTAGCATTCATACGCTCAATCTTTTCCTTAGTTAACTCATGCATTTTTAAAATCAATTCAGAACGTTCTTTAGCATCAAAATTAACCTTCTCTGAAGCTGGAAGAGGCAACAAATCAATAGGTGCACGAGGTAGGAACCCATACACAATTTCAAAAGGGCACATCTTAGTAGTAGAATGCAATGAACGATTATAAGCAAATTCAATATGAGGCAAGCATTCTTCCCACATTTTCTTCTTATTCTTCAAAACAACCCTATGCATAGTAGACAATGTTCTATTGACTACTTCAGTTTGTCCATCAGTTTGGGGGTGACAAGTAGTACTAAAAAGCAGCTTAGTCCCCAACTTAGCCCATAAACATCTCCAAAAGTGGCTAAGAAATTTAGTATCACGATCCGAAACAATAGTATTTGGCACACCATGTAAGCGAATAATTTCACGAAAGAACAAATCAGCAACATTAACAGCATCATCGCTTTTATGACATGGTATAAAGTGTGCCATTTTCGAGAACCTATCCACGACAACAAATATGCTATCCCTCCCCTTCTTTGTTCGAGGTAAACCTAAAACAAAGTCCATAGATATATCCTCCCAAGGAACACTAGGTACAGGCAAAGGCATATATAAACCATGAGGATTGAGTCGTGACTTAGCTCTTTGACATGTAGTCCAGCGAGCAACAAAACGCTCAACATCCCGTCACATCTTTGGCCAAAAGAAATGTGTAGCAAGTATATCCTCCGTCTTCTTGACGCCAAAGTGTCCCATTAATCCTCCTCCATGCGCCTCCTGCAACAACAAAAGACGAACGGAGCTAGCTGGAATGCATAGCTTGTTAGCACGAAACACAAATCCATCGTTAAGAACGAACTTGTTCCAAGTTCTCCCTTCCTTACAATTCTGCAATACATCTTTAAATTCAGCATCATGAACATATTGATCTTTGATGGTCTCCAAACCAAATATTTTAAAGTCAAGTTGTGAAAGCATAGTATAACGACGAGACAAGGCATCAGCAATAACATTTTCTTTACCCTTCTTGTGTTTAATGAAATAAGGGAAAGTTTCAATGAATTCAACCCATTTAGCATGTCTACGGTTCAGTTTTGCTTGACTTTTAATGTGTTTCTGATAGAGGCAAAGGTGTCCCGTCTTTCGATGAGATGATGGATTTCGCTTTGGTGGAAGTCGACTTTGACGATCCGACTACGAACGTGCGAGGACGTCGCGCCTTAGCAATCGCTAAACCAACTCCGAGAGGTTATTGACCACGCCGGAGCACAATCAACCTGACCACGAGGGTCTGTTTCCTGCGAGCAAACGAAGAACAAGCAAGAAACTGAGATTGCAATCTGGATATTGCGAATATAAGATGAAAGCTTTATTGATCAAGGTGGGGTTCTGTGACGCCTTTGTCTGGTCGTTGAACACAAACGAAGTACGCGAAGTTGCAGCTATGGCGAACTTTTAATCTAAACAAAACCCAAAGTCTAAACGGCGCCCTAAGGGCTGTATATATGGAGGAAGAGGGGGGGAATTTCGTGGCCCTTGGTGGAGGGGTCCGAAATCAACCCTATCTCTTGTTTCCCCACACATACGGACTCTAAAAATAGCCTATACTTATGTATTTCGAAATTACATGGGCCTGGCCCAATAATAAGGTGACGCAGCACCTATAATAGCCTCTGGACGAAATTTATGAAGTGGCATCTTGTATATTTCGTCCAAGGCTTCATGCACTCTTATGGTGGCTTCAAAGTCCTGAAATCATCACTTGTAACTCCGTTCTGGTTCCCCTTGCGCATGGCATCATCTCCATGCTTGCTCTTGCTCCAATGTCCATCCTTCTCCAAGCTAGGCCCTTCATTTGTAAGCAAAACAAATGTATCCAATTTAGGCAGCATCATATTCTCATGAACATTAGAATCATTACCAAGAAACGAAAGTACCTGATAATTTAATTGGCGTGCGCGAGCTCTAGTAATTGGTCCAGTATATGTAGCAGTAGGGGCTGTGGGTGTAACAATGGTATTGATGTCCTCATCATCCTCCCCTTCTTGAAATGAAGTCGTCCTCGACGAAAGCTCATCTTCCTCACCCAAATAAGGCTTCAAATCTGCAATGTTAAAAGTGGGACTAACCCCAAAATCTGCAGGCAGCTCAAGTTTATATGCATTATCATTTACTTTCTCCAACACCTTAAAGGGACCAGCAGCACGTGGCATTAGCTTTGATTTGCGCAAATCAGGAAATCTATCCTTACGCAAATGTAACCAAACAAGATCTCCAGGTGCAAACACAACATGTTTTCTACCCTTATCTCCAGCAAGTTTATATTTAGCATTCATACGCTCAATGTTTTCCTTAGTTAACTCATGCATTTTTAAAATTAATTCAGCACGTTCTTTAGCATCAAAATTAACCTTCTCCGAAGATGGAAGAGGCAACAAATCAATAGGTGCACGAGGTACGAAACCATACACAATTTCAAAAGGGCACATCTTAGTAGTAGAATGCAATGAACGATAATAAGCAAATTCAATATGAGGCAAGCATTCTTCCCACATTTTCTTATTATTCTTCAAAACAGCCCTAAGCATAGTAGACAATGTTCTATTGACTACTTCAGTTTGTCCATCAGTTTGGGGGTGACAAGTAGTACTAAATAGCAGTTTAGTCCCCAACTTAGCCCATAAACATCTCCAAAAGTGGCTAAGAAATTTAGTATCACGATCTGAAACAATAGTATTTCGCACACCATGCAAGCGAATAATTTCACGAAAGAACAAATCAGCAACATTAACAGCATCATCGCTTTTATGACATGGTATAAAGTGTGCCATTTTCGAGAATCTATCTACGACAACAAATATGCTATCCCTCCCCTTCTTTGTTCGAGGTAAACCTAAAACAAAGTCCATAGATATATCCTCCCAAGGAACACTAGGTACAGGCAAAGGCATATATAAACCATGAGGATTGAGTCGTGACTTAGCTTTTTGACATGTAGTGCAGCGAGCAACAAAACGCTCAACATCCCGTCTCATCTTTGGCCAAAAGAAATGTGTACCAAGTACGTCCTCCGTCTTCTTCACGCCAAAGTGTCCCATTAATCCTCCCCCATGCGCCTCCTGCAACAGCAAAAGACGAACGGAGCTAGCTGGAATGCATAGCTTGTTAGCACGAAACACAAATCCATCGTTAACGACAAACTTGTTCCACATTCTTCCTTCTTTACAATTCTGCATTACATCTTTAAAATCAGCATCATGCACATATTGATCTTTGATGGTCTCCAAACCAAATATTTTGAAGTCAAGTTGTGAAAGCATAGTATAGTGACGAGACAATGCATCAGCAATAACATTTTCTTTTCCCTTCTTGTGTTTAATGACATAAGGGAAAGTCTCAATGAATTCAACCCATTTAGCATGTCTACGATTCAGTTTAGCTTGACTTTTAATATGTTTCAAAGATTCATGATCAGAATGTATAACAAATTCTTTGGGCCATAAATAATGTTGCCATGTTTCTAAAGTCCGAACAAGAGCATATAATTCTTTATCATAAGTAGAATAATTCAGACTAGGCCCACTCAATTTTTCAGAAAAGTATGCAACAGGTTTGCCATCTTGTAATAACACACCTCCTAATCCAATTCCACTAGCATCACATACAAGCTCAAAAGTCTTATTAAAATCAGGAAGTTGGAGTAAAGGAGCATGTGTCAACTTATCTTTCAATACCGTGAAGGCTTCTTCCTGTGCGGTACCCCAAATAAAAGGCACATCTTTCTTTGTAAGCTCATTGAGAGGTGCAGCAATGGTGCTGAAATCTCTCACAAAACGCCTATAGAATCCAGCGAGGCCAAGAAAACTCCTCACTTGTGTGACCGTTTTGGGCTGCGGCCAACTCTCAATAGCTTCAATCTTGGCTTTATCAACTTCAATTCCCTGTGGAGTAACAACATAGCCAAGAAAAGATACTCGGTCGGTGCAAAAGGTGCACTTCCCAAGGTTACCAAACAAACGTGCATCACGTAGAGCAATAAAAACAGCACGTAAATGTTCCAAATGTTCTTCCAAAGATGTGCTATAAATCAGAATATCATCAAAATAGACTACCACAAATCGTCCAATGAAAACACGTAAAACTTCGTTCATTAATCTCATGAAAGTACTAGGTGCATTAGTTAACCCAAACGGCATGACTAACCACTCATATAAACCAAACTTAGTTTTAAATGCTGTTTTCCATTCATCACCCAATTTTATACGAATTTGATGGTATCCACTACGCAAATCAACTTTGGAGAATATTGTAGAGCCACTCAATTCATCAAGCATATCATCTAGCCTAGGAATAGGATGACGATAACGAATAGTAATATTATTAATGTCTCTACAATCAACACACATACATGACGTACCATCATTTTTAGGCACTAGTATAATAGGAACAGCACAAGGACTAAGGGATTCGCGTATATAACCTTTGTCGAGCAGTTCTTGTACTTGACGCATAATCTCCTTCGTCTCCTCTGGATTGGTACGGTATGGTGCACGGTTGGGTAATGATGCACCGGGAATTAAGTCAATTTGATGCTCAATCCCGCGAATAGGTGGTAATCCCGGTGGCACGTCTTGTGGAAAGACGTCAGCGAACTCCTGCAAAATGTTAGTGACAGCAGGAGGCAAAGAGGAAGGCACGTCCTCGAATGAAAATAATGCCTCTTTGCACACAAAAGCATAGCAAACAGATTTGCTAAAATCTAGATCATCAATATCAGATTTGGCGGCAAGTAAACATGCACTTTTCAATTTAATTTCAGAAGCAACACTAGATGGTTTATTATTAGGCTTCATTTGTTGCTCAAATTCTTTTGCCACAATCTGATTTTCACTCTTATTCTTCTCCTGTTTTGCTTTATTAGCTCTATTAATATCATCTTTCAAAATAGAATCAGGAGTCATAGGAAGCAAAGTAATATTTTTATCCTTATGAACAAGAGTATAATGATTGTTTCTACCATGGTGTAAAGCATTTTTATCAAATTGCCATGGTCTACCAAGTAATAAGGAACATGCTTGCATAGGTACCACATCACAATCAACATAATCAGCGTATGTAGAGATACTAAAATGCACACGAACAGTACGTGTTACCTTAACCTTGCCGCTGTTGTTGAACCATTGGATGTAGTAAGGATGTGGATGTGGTCTTGTGGTGAGAGAAAGCTTCTCCACCATCTCCATGCTAGCCAAGTTGTTGCAGCTCCCTCCATCTATGATCACGCGAACAGAACGTTCCTTCACAACTCCCTTTGTATGGAACAAATTATGCCTCTGATTTTGCTCAGCTTGTGTAACCTGCACACTCAAAACACGTTGAGCAACTAAACATTCATACCTGTCAGCATCTTCAGGAGCCATGTATTCCGTCTCATGATCAGAATCGTCTCCATCGTGTTCGTCATGTGTAATAAGAGCCAAAGTCTCCTCATCATAGTCACTAGCGGACTCATACCCACCATCCTCAGTAACAATCATCACACGCTTAGATGGGCATTCTCTCGCATAATGACCTCCACCCTTGCAACGTCGACAAATAATATCATGTGTTTGCCCTGTTGATGCCATGGATGAAGAAGAGCTCTTTGTAGGCCCAGAAGGTGTGCTCTTGGCAGATAGTGGTGATTGTGCCTGCTTTATTGTATCACGGTTGGAGGTGGCAGCCGACGGAGGCGCTGGTGTAGCAGAACGTGTGGAAGTAGATGATGCACGTGGTGTCCATGATGAAGGTCGACCTGCAGAAAAGTTAGTCTGCGCCAATGCCTGTCGATCCTGCACTTCACGTTCAGCTTTACAAGCAAGATGGAATAAACGAGTGATATTAGTATACTCCTTATAGTCTAGAATGGTCTGAATCTCTCTATTTAATCCACCCAGAAAACGTGCAAGCATAGCTTCATTCTCCTCAACAATACCACATCTAATCATGCCAGTTTGTAATTCCTGATAATATTCTTCTACAGAATTTTTTCCTTGTCTTAAGCGCTGCAATTTTTGAAGTAATTCACGTTGATAATATGGTGGAACCCAACGAGTACGCATAGCAGTTTCCAAAGCAGCCCAAGTAGCCGGAATAGGATATAATCTACAATGCTCAGACCACCAAACACATGCAAAACTAGTGAAAGCACAAACAGCAGCAGGAACACGTCTCTCCTCGGGATATTGTAAACATGTAAATCGTTGTTCAGTTTCTAACTCCCAAGTAAGATATATATCAGGAACATATCTACCCTCAAATGGTGGAATATTCAATTTTAGTTTAGGGAGATGGTCATGATCTCGTACCTGAGGGTGAGCCCTACCATTGCCATTATTTGCATGTGGACGACCTGGTGGTTGCTGTGCTGTTGGTGGCACGTAGTTCTGATTTTGATCAACCTCATCCTCATAATCTCCCACATAATCATCCTCCTCCACATCAGCAGTAGGAGCCACAGAAGTATCAACAGCAGCACCAGTAGTTTGGCCCGACTGAAGAGGGACACGGCTCGCTCGGCGGAGAGCTGTTTCCCGACGTGGAGGTAGTCGGTGTTGTTGCTGTTGTTGCAGAGGTGCGGCAGGAGCAGCCGGTGGTGGTGGTCGAAAACGCGAAAGCAATTCAGCAAACTTGTTATCGAGCTTTGTTTCAAACGTCTTCTCCATGCCATCTATCTTCTCCATGGCCTCTTCAAATCTGTTTATCACATCTTGCACCTGTCCATTCATCATTTGCTGAAACGTATCATGAAGCTCCTTGTTCGTCAAGTTCTCCCAGTCAGTCTCGTCGGCTTGTGATCCTGGCATGGTTAGCAGCAATAGAAACACACAAGAATATGATCCTACAGACTACTAACAAGTGGTGGTGGTGGCGGGTGTCACAAATCCGTCAAGCAAATCTCAAATTCTTACCAGTTCTTACCCCGCAGCAGGCGGTGATCGTCAACCGTTGTAGTCAAAAACTCTCAAAAGCTTGGATAGAGCGATTGCCAGGGAGAGCCAAACGCACGACGTAGATGTATGTGGAGCTGGGAAGGCTTATAGTATGGTAGCAAAAAAGGTCAGCAATAATCAATTCAGAGATGCAAAGTTGAATAAACGCTCAACGACGGTACTGTGCTGGTCCTAGGCTAGACCGTGCTAGAGACGCGAGCCTAGAACACTAACAAAATCACGGCGCTGCACGTAAATAAGGGAAAAGCACACTCTGGAACTCTCTTTTTTTTCGCTCTTTTTTTTTGCGCTCCTCTTTTTTTTTGCGAAAAATGACTATAATGGCGAGTGTCTCAAAACTCTTCCCTCGTCAAACTGATAGGATGGGCACGAAATTTTTGTTCACTTTTTTTTCGGAAATTAGGGCAGCGACGACGAAAAAGTGCGACAAAAAATCACTATGATGGCACGTGGCTCAAAAGACTCAGAAAAGCCTAAAAATAGGATAGGGAAAAAAATTGCCCGTGAAAATTTTGGCCTAAAAACTGCCCAGGGGTCTCCAGACTGTTTTTTTTTTCAAGACCTACGCAGGCAAGGAAACACGAATCGGAATTTTAGATTGATCTCAAGAACAAACCTAATATGAGAAGAACTCGGATTGGTGGTGGATAGATGGTTGTGGTATATGGCAGCGGTGGTGGTATATGGATAGAGATTGGTGGTGGTATATGGATACGGATTGGTAGTGGTATATGGATATGGATTCAGAGCGGTGGCGGATAAGCAAGAGTGGTAGATGGGCGATGATGATGGTGCGGCGGCGGCGTGACAACTTATGACCAGAACTCGAAACTCTAAAAGACTAGACTCTAAGACCAGCAACTTGACACGACGATGCAATCGCAAATTCAACAAAGCAAAAACCCTAAAAAGATTATGCAAAGGCTCAGATTGGTTCGGATATGATGAACTAACCCTAATTTTTTTTTGTGTGGCTTTTTCGTGGACTGTAGGTATGAAGAACAGACTCGATCTAATCTATGCAAAACTGTAAAATCTCACCGAGCAAACTGGAAATCTGATACCACTTAATAGAGGCTAAGGTGTCCCGATGTTTCGATGAGATGGTGGCTAGCGTTTTCTGTGGGAGTCGACCTTGACGATCCGACTATGAACGTGCGAGACGTCGCGCCTTAGCAATCGCTAAACCAACTTCCGAGGGTTATTGACCACGCTGGAGCACGATCAACCTGACCACGAGGGTCTGTTTCCTGCGAGCAAACGAAGAACAAGCAAGAAACTGAGATTGCAATCGGGATATTGCGAATATAAGATGAAAGCTTTATTGATCAAGGTGGGTGATAGAGGCGGGGTGTCCCGATCTTTCGATGAGATGATAACTATCGATTTGGTGGAGACGACTTTGACGATCCGACTACAAACGTGCAACGACGTTGTGCCTTAGCAATCGCTAAACCAACTCCGAGAGGTTATTGACCACGCCAGAGCACGATCAACCTGACCACGAAGGTCTATTCCTGCAAGCAATCGAAGAACAAGCAAGAATATGATAAAAGCAATCTTAATATCGCGAATATGTATGAAGTATTGATAATGGTGGGGATCCGAAAAGTGGTCTTGGTCTGGTCGTTGGACACAAACGAAGCACACGAAGTTGCAATGGCTAACTTTTAACTAAACAAATCCCAAAGTCTAAACGGTGCCCTAAGGGCTGTATATATGGAGGAAGAGAGGGGGAATTTCGTGGCCCTTGGTGGAGGGGTCCGAAATCAACCCTATCTCTTGTTTCCCCACACATACGGACTCTAAAAATAGCCTATACTTATGTATTTCGAAATTACATGGGCCTGGCCCAATAAAAAGGTGACGCAGCACCTATAATAGCCTCTGGACGAAATTTATGAAGTGGCATCTTGTATATTTCGTCCAAGGCTTCATGCACTCTTATGGTGGCTTCAAAGTCCTGAAATCATCACTTGTAACTCCGTTCTGGTTCCCCTTGTGCATGGCATCTTCTCCATGCTTGCTCTTGCTCCAATGTCCATCCTTCTCCAAGCTAGGCCCTTCATTTGTAAGCAAAACAAATGTATCCAATTTAGGCAGCATCATATTCTCATGAACATTAGAATCATTACCAAGAAACGAAAGTACCTGATAATTTAATTGGCGTGCGCGAGCTCTAGTAATTGGTCCAGTATATGTAGCAGTAGGGGCTGTGGGTGTAACAATGGTATTGATGTCCTCATCATCCTCCCCTTCTTGAAATGAAGTCGTCCTCGACGGAAGCTCATTTTCCTCACCCAAATAAGGCTTCAAATCTGCAATGTTAAAAGTGGGACTAACCCCAAAATCTGCAGGCAACTCAAGTTTATATGCATTATCATTTACTTTCTCCAACACCTTAAAGGGACCAGCAGCACGTGGCATTAGCTTTGATTTGCGCAAATCAGGAAATCTATCCTTACGCAAATGTAACCAAACAAGATCTCCAGGTGCAAACACAACATGTTTTCTACCCTTATCTCCAGCAAGTTTATATTTAGCATTCATACGCTCAATGTTTTCCTTAGTTAACTCATGCATTTTTAAAATCAATTCAGCACGTTCTTTAGCATCAAAATTAACCTTCTCCGAAGATGGAAGAGGCAACAAATCAATAGGTGCACGAGGTAGGAAACCATACACAATTTCAAAAGGGCACATCTTAGTAGTAGAATGCAATGAACGATTATAAGCAAATTCAATATGAGGCAAGCATTCTTCCCACATTTTCTTATTATTCTTCAAAACAGCCCTAAGCATAGTAGACAATGTTCTATTGACTACTTCAGTTTGTCCATCAGTTTGGGGGTGACAAGTAGTACTAAATAGCAGTTTAGTCCCCAACTTAGCCCATAAACATCTCCAAAAGTGGCTAAGAAATTTAGTATCACGATCTGAAACAATAGTATTTGGCACACCATGCAAGCGAATAATTTCACGAAAGAACAAATCAGCAACATTAACAGCATCATCGCTTTTATGACATGGTATAAAGTGTGCCATTTTTGAGAATCTATCCACGACAACAAATATGCTATCCCTCCCCTTCTTTGTTCGAGGTAAACCTAAAACAAAGTCCATAGATATATCCTCCCAAGGAACACTAGGTACAGGCAAAGGCATATATAAACCAAGAGGATTGAGTCGTGACTTAGCTTTTTGACATGTAGTGCAGCGAGCAACAAAACGCTCAACATCCCGTCTCATCTTTGGCCAAAAGAAATGTGTAGCAAGTACGTCCTCCGTCTTCTTCACGCCAAAGTGTCCCATTAATCCTCCCCCATGCGCCTCCTGCAACAGCAAAAGACGAACGGAGCTAGCTGGAATGCATAGCTTGTTAGCACGAAACACAAATCCATCGTTAACGACAAACTTGTTCCACATTCTTCCTTCTTTACAATTCTGCATTACATCTTTAAAATCAGCATCATGCACATATTGATCTTTGATGGTCTCCAAACCAAATATTTTGAAGTCAAGTTGTGAAAGCATAGTATAGCGACGAGACAATGCATCAGCAATAACATTTTCTTTTCCCTTCTTGTGTTTAATGACATAAGGGAAAGTCTCAATGAATTCAACCCATTTAGCATGTCTACGATTCAGTTTAGCTTGACTTTTAATATGTTTCAAAGATTCATGATCAGAATGTATAACAAATTCTTTGGGCCATAAATAATGTTGCCATGTTTCTAAAGTCCGAACAAGAGCATATAATTCTTTATCATAAGTAGAATAGTTCAGACTAGGCCCACTCAATTTTTCAGAAAAGTATGCAAGAGGTTTGCCATCTTGTAATAACACACCTCCTAATCCAATTCCACTAGCATCACATTCAAGCTCAAAAGTCTTATTAAAATCAGGAAGTTGGAGTAAAGGAGCATGTGTCAACTTATCTTTCAATACCGTGAAGGCTTCTTCCTGTGCGGTACCCCACAGAAAAGGCACATCTTTCTTTGTAAGCTCATTGAGAGGTGCAGCAATGGTGCTGAAATCTCTCACAAAACGCCTATAGAATCCAGCGAGGCCAAGGAAACTCCTCACTTGTGTGACCGTTTTGGGCTGCGGCCAACTCTCAATAGCTTCAATCTTGGCTTTATCAACTTCAATTCCCTGTGGAGTAACAACATAGCCAAGAAAAGATACTCGGTCGGTGCAAAAGGTGCACTTTCCAAGGTTACCAAACAAACGTGCATCACGTAGAGCAATAAAAACAGCACGTAAATGTTCCAAATGTTCCTCCAAAGATTTGCTATAAATCAATATGTCATCAAAGTAAACTACCACAAATCGTCCAATGAAAGCACGTAAAACTTCGTTCATTAACCTCATGAAAGTACTAGGTGCATTAGTTAACCCAAAAGGCATGACTAACCACTCATATAATCCAAACTTAGTTTTAAATGCTGTTTTCCATTCATCTCCCAATTTCATACGAATTTGATGGTATCCACTACGCAAATCAACTTTGGAGAATATTGTAGAGCCACTCAATTCATCAAGCATATCATCTAGCCTAGGAATAGGATGACGATAACGAATAGTAATATTATTAATGCCTCTACAATCAACGCACATACGTGATGTACCATCCTTTTTCGGCACTAGAATAATAGGAACAGCACAAGGACTAAGGGATTCGCGTATATAACCTTTGTCGAGAAGCTCTTGTACTTGACGCATAATCTCCTTCGTCTCCTCTGGATTGGTACGGTATGGTGCACGGTTTGGCAGTGAAGCACCGGGAATTAAGTCAATCTGATGCTCAATCCCTCGAATAGGCGGTAATCCCGGTGGCACGTCTTGTGGAAAGACGTCAGCGAACTCCTGCAAAATGTTAGTGATAGCAGGAGGCAAAGAGGAAGGCACATCCTCGAATGAAAATAATGCCTCTTTGCACACAAAAGCATAGCAAACAGATTTGCTAAAATCTAGATCATCAATATCAGATTTGGTGGCAAGTAAACATGCACTTTTCAATTTAATTTCAGAAGCAACACTAGATTGTTTATTATTATTAGGCTGCATTTGTTGCTCAAATTCTTTTGCCACAATCTGATTTTCACTCTTAGTTTTCTCCTGTTTTGCTTTATTAGCTCTATTAATATCATCTTTCAAAATGGAATCAGGAGTCATAGGAAGCAAAGTAATATTTTTATCCTTATGAACAAGAGTATACTGATTGTTTCTACCATGGTGAATAGAATTTTTATCAAATTGCCATGGTCTACCAAGTAATAAGGAACATGCTTGCATAGGTACCACATCACAATCAACATAATCAGCATATGTAGAGATACTAAAATGCACACGAACAGTACGTGATACCTTAACCTTGCCGCTGTTGTTGAACCATTGGATGTAGTAAGGATGTGGATGTGGTCTTGTGGTGAGAGATAGCTTCTCCACCATCTCCATGCTAGCCAAGTTGTTGCAACTCCCTCCATCTATGATCACGCGAACAGAACGTTCCTTCACAACTCCCTTTGTATGGAACAAATTATGCCTCTGATTTTGCTCAGCTTGTGTAACCTGCACACTCAAAACACGTTGAGCAACTAAACATTCATACCTGTCAGCATCTTCAGGAGCCATGTATTGCGTCTCATGATCAGAATCGTCTGCACCGTGTTCGTCACGTGTAATAAGAGCCAAAGTCTCCTCATCAAAGTCACTAGCGGACTCATACCCACCATCCTCAGTAACAATCATCACACGCTTAGATGGGCATTCTCTCGCATAATGACCTCCACCCTTGCAACGTCGACAAATAATATCATGTGTTTGCCCTGTTGATGCCATGGATGAAGAAGAGCTCTTTGCAGGCCCAGAAGGTGTGCTCTTGGCAGATAGTGGTGATTGTGCCTGCTTTATTGTATCACGGTTGGAGGTGGCAGCCGACGAAGGCGCCGGTGTAGCAGAACGGGAGGAAGTAGATGATGCACGTGGTGTCCATGATGAAGGTCGACCTGCAGAAAAGTTAGTCCGCGCCAATGCCTGTCGATCCTGTACTTCACGTTCAGCTTTACAAGCAAGATGAAATAAACGAGTGATATTAGTATACTCCTTATAGTCTAGAATGGTCTGAATCTCTCTATTTAATCCACCCAGAAAACGTGCAAGCATAGCTTCATTCTCCTCAACAATACCACATCTAATCATGCCAGTTTGTAATTCCTGATAATATTCTTCTACAGAATTTTTTCCTTGTCTTAAGCGCTGTAATTTTTGAAGCAATTCACGTTGATAATATGGTGGAACCCAACGAGTACGCATAGCAGTTTTCAAAGCAGCCCAAGTAGCGGGAATAGGATATAATCTACAATGTTCAGACCACCATACACATGCAAAACTAGTGAAAGCACAAACAGCAGCAGCAACCCGTCTCTCCTCGGGATATTGTAAACATGTAAAACGTTGTTCAGTTTCTAACTCCCAAGTAAGATATATATCAGGAACATATCTACCCTCAAATGGTGGAATATTCAATTTCAGTTTAGGAATATGGACATCATCTCGTACCTGAGGTGGTGGTGCAGGCCTACCATTACGAATATATACCTGAGGTCGACCTGGTGGTGGTGGTGCTGGTGGCTGCACGTAGTGCTGATTTTGATCAACCTCATCCTCATAATCGCCTGCATACTCAACATCCTCCTGGGTACCACCAGCAGCAGTAGCAGGGGCGAAAGAAGCATCAACAACATGAACAGCAGCACCAGAAGTTTGGCCATCCTCAATAGGAACACGCCTCGCTCGTCCATACTGATTCGAAAGGATGCGTTGTTGTTGTTGTTGTTGTTGTTGGAGAGGTGCGTTAGGTGCAGCGGGTGGTGGTGGTGGAAGACGCGCGAGCAATTCATTAAATTTTTTATCGAGCTTTGTTTCGAACGTCTTCTCCATGCCATCTATCTTCTCCATGGCCTCTTCAAATCTGTTTAGCACATCTTGCACCTGTCCACTCATCATTTGCTGAAACTTATCATGAAGCTCCTTGTTCGATAAATTCTCCCAGTCAGTCACGTCGGCTTGTGATCCTGGCATGGTTAGCAGCAATAGAAACACACAAGAATATGATCCTACAGACTACGAACAAGTGGTGGTGGTGGGTGTCACAAATCCGTCAAGCAAAACTCAAATTCTTACCAGTTTTTACCCAGCAGCAGGCGGTGATCGGCAACCGTTGTAGTCAAAAACTCTCAAAGCTTGGATAGAACGAGTACCAGGGAGAGTCAAACACACGACGTAGATGTATGTGGAGCTGGGAAGGCTTATAATATGGTAGCAAAAAGGATCAGCAATAATCAATTCAGAGATGCAAAGTTGAATAAACGCTCAACGACGGTACTGTGCTGGTCCTAGGCTAGACCGTGCTAGAGACGCGAGCCTAGAACACTAACAAAATCACGGCGCTGCACGTAAACAAGGGAAAAGCACACTCTGGATTTTTTTTTTTCGCTCTTTTTTTTTTTTTTTTGCGCTCTTTTTTTTTTGCGCTGCTCTTTTTTTTTTTTTTTTTTTTGCGAAAAATCACTATAATGGCGAGTGTCTCAAAACTCTTCCGAGGTCAAATTGACAGGATGGGCACGAAATTTTTTCGACCAAATTTTTTTTTCGTTTTTTCGACTGCCCGGACCCAAAAACTGGAAACGGGTCAAAAAAAACTTCCTATAATGGCACCTGTCTCAAAACACTCAGAAACACCTAAAAATAGGATAGCCAGAAAATTTTTCGAAAAATGCGTTTTCGAAAAATTTTGGGCCTAAACGGAGCGTGGTTTCCAGACTCTATTTTTTTTTTTTTTTTTTTTCCGAAACCTACTCCGGCAAGGAAACACGAATCGGAAACTAGATGGATCCCGAAAACAAACCTAATAAACAAGGAACTCGGATTGGTGGTGGATATATGGTGGTGGTATATGGCAGCGGTGGTGGTAGCGGTGGTAGTATATGGATATGGATCGGTGGTGGTATATGGACACGGATTGGTGGTGGTATATGGATACGGATTCGGAGTGGTGGTGGTAGATGGCAGGGGCGATGCTGATGGTGCAGCGGCGGCGTGACAACTTATGACCAGAACTCGAAACTCTAAAAGACTAGACTCTAAGACCAGCAACTAGACCGACGATGCAACCGTAAATTCAACAAAGCAAAACCCTAAAAAGATTATGCAAAGGCTCAGATTGGTTCGGATATGATGAACTAACCCTAATTTTTTTTTGTGGCTTTTTCGTGGACTATAGGTATGAAGAACAGACTCGATCTAAACTACGAAAAACTGGAAAATCTCACCGAGCAACCTGGAAATCTGATACCACTTGATAGAGGCGGGGTGTCCCGATCTTTCGATGAGATGATAACTATCGATTTGGTGGAGACGACTTTGACGATCCGACTACAAACGTGCAACGACGTTGTGCCTTAGCAATCGCTAAACCAACTCCGAGAGGTTATTGACCACGCCAGAGCACGATCAACCAAGAAACTGAGATTGCAATCTGGATATTGCGAATATAAGATGAAAGCTTTATTGATCAAGGTGGGGTTCTGTGACGCCTTTGTCTGGTCGTTGAACACAAACGAAGTACGCGAAGTTGCAGCTATGGCGAACTTTTAATCTAAACAAAACCCAAAGTCTAAACGGTGCCCTAAGGGCTGTATATATGGAGGAAGAGAGGGGAATTTCGTGGCCCTTGGTGGAGGGGTCCGAAATCAACCCTATCTCTTGTTTCCCCACACATACGGACTCTAAAAATAGCCTATACTTATGTATTTCGAAATTACATGGGCCTGGCCCAATAAAAAGGTGACGCAGCACCTATAATAGCCTCTGGACGAAATTTATGAAGTGGCATCTTGTATATTTCGTCCAAGGCTTCATGCACTCCTTATGGCGGCTTCAAAGTCCTGAAATCATCACTTGTAACTCCGTTCTTGATCCCCTTGCGCATGCCATCAACTCCATGCGTGTTCTTGCTCCAATGTTCATCCTTCTCCAAGCTAGGCCCTTCATTTGTAAGCAAAACAAATGTATCCAATTTAGGCAGCATCATAATCTCATGAACATTAGAATCATTACCAAGAAACGAAAGTACCTGGTAATTTAATTGGCGTGCGCGAGCTCTAGTAATTGGTCCAGTATATGTAACAGTGGGGGCTGTGGGTGTAACAATGGTATTGATGTCCTCATCACATGATGTGTATGTGCACGTGTGAGTTAGCACAAGATAAGTATCGGTCAAAGAAATTTGATGCATGGTATAAGAACATGTCATCCATCATGAAAGAAGAGTTATTGTGCATAACATGATGGGGATGCAAATTGAGCATACAAGTATATGGCACATCAATAGCATGTTTATTCATGGGAAGCATATTGTGCACATAAGTTTTGGGATCATGCAATGGATGGGAGTGATCAAAATCTCCTAAAATGTATGAGGAAACTATGGGGGTCTCCTCATGAGCAATATTGGAAACATCATATCGAGAAAATGGGAAACACCCAAAACAATGCATATCCGAAGCTAGGTGGTCATGGCATGGCATATGAGATAAATGATGCAAAGGAAGCATATCAATATCATCACAAGGAAAACAAATGCCGATAACCATGGGCTTGTCATCTATGCCATATGTGCAAATTGGGTTCATTTTTATAGCATATGCATAGTCACTATGAAGAGATTGCAAATATGACATGTGGTCGATCTCATGCATAGCATATGACAAGTCAAGCGGATTGGCAAACATGATGTGACCGAGAGAATTAGCACAAGAAATCCTATGTAACATGGCATCACAACTAAAAGACTCCACATGGAAATCATCATACTCATCATAAATGGGTAAATCATCGCATGGGGAAATCATACTAGCATGAAGCATGTAAATAGGGGGATCAACATCATGCAAGCAATCAATGTCATGAATGTCCACTAGTGGGACTAGAGCATCACCGTCACCTATGTTACCTTTGTCATTCCACTCACGTGGCATAGGTGAGGTGGGAAAGACCGAATGGTGGTCATCTTCATCTTGATGGAACCATGTGGGGGGTGCATCATATTCCACCATGGCCATCGTCTTGTCCAAAGGTAGGACGAAGTTGTCGAGAATCGGCGCGTCATCATATAAGGGACCTAGCACCAAATGAGAAGACACAATAGAGGTAGAGGTCAAGTCGTTAATGTTAAAAGTGGCCTCACATGACCTATCAACTATCTCACTCTCTCTATGTGGTGGTTCACTCACTCCCTCAAAATAGGTGCACTCAAACTCACATATGGTGGAGTCACTCATTGTCACGCCCTCGATGCGGCTATATCTCCCACGTGTCGAAGCACGACTTAGAGGCATAACCGCATTGAAAGCAATGTCGCAAGTGAGGTAATCTTCGCAAACAACCCATGTAATACAATAGGGGAAAAGATACATAGTTGACATACAATCGCCACTTCACACAATTACATGAATAAAGAATTACAACATCCAAATACAGTCAAGGTCCGACTACGGAACCAAAATAAAAGAAGAACCCCAAATGCGACAAGGTCCCCGATCGACCCCAACTGGACTCCACTACTGATCAACTAGAACGAAACAACACAAAGGACAAGATCTTCATTGGGCTCCTCCTGAGCTGGGTTGCGACATCTGCACGGACTCATCGGCACCTGCAAGCTGGTTTTGGAAGTATCTGTGAGTCACGGGGACTCAGCGATCTCGCACCCTCGCGATCAAGACTATTTAAGCTTATGGGAAAGGTAAAAGGTATGAGGTGGAGCTGCAGCAAGCGGCTAGCTTATATGGTGGCTAACATACGCAAATGAGAGCGAGAAGAGAAGGCAAAGCACGGTCGATAAAAGTATGATCAAGAAGTGATCCTAAAACAACCTACGTCAAGCATAACTCCAACAACCGTGTTCACTTCCCGGACTCCGCCGAAAAGAGACCATCATGGTTACACACGCGGTTGATGTATTTTAATTAAGGTCAACTTCAGGTTTTCTACAACCGGACATTAACAAATTCCCATCTGTGATAGAGGCAAAGGTGTCCCGTCTTTCGATGAGATGATGGATTTCGCTTAGGTGGAAGTCGACTTTGACGATCCGACTACGAACGTGCGAGGAAGTCGCGCCTTAGCAATCGCTAAATGATGAGGACATCAATACCATTGTTACACCCATAGCCCCTACTGTTACATATACGGGACCAATTACTAGAGCTCGCGCACGCCAATTAAATTACCAGGTACTTTCGTTTCTTGGTAACGATTCTAATGTTCATGAGAATATGCTGCTGCCTAAATTGGATACATTTGTTTTGCTTACAAATGAAGGGCCTAGCTTGGAGAAGGATGAACATTGGAGCAAGAACACGCATGGAGTTGATGGCATGCGCAAGGGGATCAAGAACGGAGTTACAAGTGATGATTTCAGGACTTTGAAGCCACCATAAGGAGTGCATGAAGCCTTGGACGAAATATACAAGATGCCACTTCATAATATTCGTCCATAGGCTATTCTAGGTGCTGCGCCACCTTTTTATTGGGCCAGGCCCATGTAATTTCGAAATACATAAGTATAGGCTATTTTTAGAGTCCGTATGTGTGGGGAAACAAGAGATAGGGTTGATTTCGGACCCCTCCACCAAGGGCCACGAAATTCCCCCTCTCTTCCTCCATATATACACCCCTTAGGGCACCGTTTAGACTTTGGGTTTTGTTTAGATTAAAAGTTCGCCATAGCTGCAACTTCGCGTACTTTGTTTGTGTTCAACAACCAGACAAAGGCGTCACAGAACCCCACCTTTATCAATACTTCATACATACTCGCAATATTCAGATTGCTTTTATCATATTCTTGCTTGTTCTTCGATTGCTTGCAGGAATAGACCTTCGTGGTCAGGTTGATTGTGCTCCGGCGTGGTCAATAACCTCTCGGAGTTGGTTTAGCGATTGCTAAGGCGCAACGTCGTGCACGTTTGTAGTCGGATCGTCAAAGTCGTCTCCACCAAATCGATAGTTATCATCTCATCGAAAGATCGGGACACCCTCGCCTCTATCAAGTGGTATCAGATTTCCAGGTTGCTCGGTGAGATTTTACAGTTTTTCGTAGATTAGATCGAGTCTGTTCTTCATACCTACAGTCCACGAAAAAGCCACAAAAATAAATTAGGGTTAGTTCATCATATCCGAACCAATCTGAGCCTTTGCATAATCTTTTTAGGGTTTTTGCTTTGTTGAATTTGCGGTTGCATCGTCGTGTCAAGTTGCTGGTCTTAGAGTCTAGTCTTTTAGAGTTTCGAGTTCTGGTCATAAGTTGTCACGCCGCCGCCGCACCATCATCATCGCCCATCTACCACTTTTGCTTATCCGCCACCGCTCTGAATCCATATCCATATACCACCACCAATCCGTATCCATATACCACCACCAATCTCTATCCATATACCACCACCGCTACCATATACCACCACCGCTGCCATATACCACAACCATATATCCACCACCAATCCGAGTTCTTCTCATATTAGGTTTGTTCTTGAGATCAATCTAAATTCCGATTCGTGTTTCCTTGCCTGCGTAGGTCTCGGAAAAAAAAAGTCTGGAGACCCCCGGGCAGTTTTTAGGCCAAAATTTTCACGGGCAAATTTTTTTTTTCCCTATCCTATTTTTAGGCTTTTCTGAGTCTTTTGAGCCACGTGCCATCATAGTGATTTTTTGGTCGCACTTTTTCGTCGTCGCTGCCCTAATTTCCGAAAAAAAAAGTGAATTTTTTTTTTCGTGCCCATCCTATCAGTTTGACGAGGGAAGAGTTTTGAGACACTCGCCATTATAGTGATTTTTCGCAAAAAAAAAGAGGAGCGCAAAAAAAAAGGAGCGCAAAAAAAAGAGCGAAAAAAAAAGAGTTCCAGAGTGTGCTTTTCCCTTGTTTACGTGCCGCGCCGTGATTTTGTTGGTGTTCTAGGCTCGCGTCTCTAGCACAGTCTAGCCTAGGACCAGCACAGTACCGTCGTTGAGCATTTATTCAACTTTGCATCTCTGAATTGATTATTGCTGACCCTTTTTGCTACCATATTATAAGCCTTCCCAGCTCCACATACATCTACGTCGTGCGTTTGACTCTCCCTGGTAATCGCTCTATCCAAGCTTTGAGAGTTTTTGACTACAACGGTTGCCGATCACCGCCTGCTGCTGGGTAAGAACTGGTAAGAATTTGAGATTTGCTTGACAGATTTGTGACACCCACCACCACCTCTTGTTAGTAGTCTGTAGGATCATATTCTTGTGTGTTTCTATTGCTGCTAACCATGCCAGGATCACAAGCCGACGAGACTAACTGGGAGAACATGACGAATAAGGATTTGCATGATAAATTTCAGCAAATGATGAGTGGACAGGTGCAAGATGTGCTAAACAGATTTGAAGAGGCCATGGAGAAGATAGATGGCATGGAGAAGACGTTCGAAACAAAGCTCGATAACAAGTTTAATGAATTGCTCGCGCGTCTTCTACCACCACCACCCGCTGCACCTAACGCACCTCTCCAACAACAACAACAACAACAACGCATCCTTTCGAATCAGTATGGACGAGCGAAGCGTGTTCCTATTGAGGATGGCCAAACTTCTGGTGCTGCTGTTCATGTTGTTGATGCTTCTTTGGCCCCTGCTACTGCTGCTGCTGGTACCCAGAAGGATGATGAGTATGCGGGTGATTATGAGGATGAGGTTGATCAAAATCAGCACTACATGCAGCCACCAGCACCACCACCACCAGGTCGACCTCAGGTATTTATTCGTAATGGTAGGCCTGCACCACCACCTCAGGTACGAGATGATGTCCATATTCCTAAATTGAAATTGAATATTCCACCATTTGAGGGTAGATATGTTCCTGATATATATCTTACTTGGGAGTTAGAAACTGAACAACGTTTTACATGTTTACAATATCCCGAGGAGAGACGGGTTGCTGCTGCTGTTTGTGCTTTCACTAGTTTTGCATGTGTATGGTGGTCTGAACATTGTAGATTATATCCTATTCCCGCTACTTGGGCTGCTTTGAAAACTGCTATGCGTACTCGTTGGGTTCCACCATATTATCAACGTGAATTGCTTCAAAAGTTACAGCGCTTAAGACAAGGAAAAAATTCTGTAGAAGAATATTATCAGGAATTACAAATTGGCATGATTAGATGTGGTATTGTTGAGGAGAATGAAGCTATGCTTGCACGTTTTCTGGGTGGATTAAATAGAGAGATTCAGACCATTCTAGATTATAAGGAGTATACTAATATCACTCGTTTATTCCATCTTGCTTGTAAAGCTGAACGTGAAGTGCAGGATCGACAGGCATTGGCGCGGACTAACTTTTCTGCAGGTCGACCTTCATCATGGACACCACGTGCATCATCTACTTCCACACGTTCTGCTACACCGGCGCCTCCGTCGGCTGCCACCTCCAACCGTGATATAATAAAGCAGGCACAATCACCACTATCTGCCAAGAGCACACCTTCTGGGCCTGCAAAGAGCTCTTCTTCATCCATGGCATCAACAGGGCAAACACATGATATTATTTGTCGACGTTGCAAGGGTGGAGGTCATTATGCGAGAGAATGCCCATCTAAGCGTGTGATGATTGTTACTGAGGATGGTGGGTATGAGTCCGCTAGTGACTATGATGAGGAGACTTTGGCTCTTATTACACGTGACGAACACGGTGGAGACGATTCTGATCATGAGACGCAATACATGGCTCCTAAAGATGCTGACAGGTATGAATGTTTAGTTGCTCAACGTGTTTCGAGTGTGCAGGTTACACAAGCTGAGCAAAATCAGAGGCATAATTTGTTCCATACAAAGGGAGTTGTGAAGGAACGTTCTGTTCGCGTGATCATAGATGGAGGGAGTTGCAACAACTTGGCTAGCATGGAGATGGTGGAAAAGCTATCTCTCACCACAAGACCACATCCACATCCTTACTACATCCAATGGTTCAACAACAGCGGCAAGGTTAGGGTAACACGTACTGTTCGTGTACATTTTAGTATCTCTACATATGCTGATTATGTTGATTGTGATGTGGTACCTATGCAAGCATGTTCCTTATTACTTGGTAGACCATGGCAATTTGATAAAAATTCTATTCACCATGGTAGAAACAATCAGTATACTCTTGTTCATAAGGATAAAAATATTACTTTGCTTCCTATGACTCCTGATTCCATTTTGAAAGATGATCTTAATAGAGCTAATAAAGCAAAACAGGAGAAAACTAAGAGTGAAAATCAGATTATGGCAAAAGAATTTGAGCAACAAATGCAGCCTAATAATAATAAACAATCTAGTGTTGCTTCTGAAATTAAATTGAAAAGTGCATGTTTAGTTGCCACCAAATCTGATATTGATGATCTAGATTTTAGCAAATCTGTTTGCTATGCTTTTGTGTGCAAAGAGGCATTATTTTCATTCGAGGACGTGCCTTCCTCTTTGCCTCCTGCTGTCACTAACATTTTGCAGGAGTTCGCTGACGTCTTTCCACAAGACGTGCCACCGGGATTACCACCTATTCGCGGGATTGAGCATCAAATTGACTTAATTCCCGGTGCATCATTACCCAACCGTGCACCATACCGTACCAATCCAGAGGAGACGAAGGAGATTATGCGTCAAGTACAAGAACTGCTCGACAAAGGTTATATACGTGAATCCCTTAGTCCTTGTGCTGTTCCTATCATTTTAGTGCCGAGCTGGAAACCACGCTCCGTTTAGGCCCAAAATTTTTCGAAAACGCATTTTTCGAAAAATTTTCTGGCTATCCTATTTTTAGGTGTTTCTGAGTGTTTTGAGACAGGTGCCATTATAGGAAGTTTTTTTTGACCCGTTTCCAGTTTTTGGGTCCGGGCAGTCGAAAAAACGAAAAAAAAAATTGGTCGAAAAAATTTCGTGCCCATCCTGTCAGTTTGACCTAGGAAGAGTTTTGAGACACTCGCCATTATAGTGATTTTTCGCAAAAAAAAAAAAAGAGCAGCGCAAAAAAAAAAAAAGAGCGCAAAAAAAAAAAGAGCGAAAAAAAATCCAGAGTGTGCTTTTCCCTTGTTTACGTGCAGCGCCGTGATTTTGTTAGTGTTCTAGGCTCGCGTCTCTAGCACGGTCTAGCCTAGGACCAGCACAGTACCGTCGTTGAGCGTTTATTCAACTTTGCATCTCTGAATTGATTATTGCTGATCCTTTTTGCTACCATATTATAAGCCTTCCCAGCTCCACATACATCTACGTCGTGCGTTTGACTCTCCCTGGTACTCGCTCTATCCAAGCTTTGAGAGTTTTTGACTACAACGGTTGCCGATCACCGCCTGCTGCTGGGTAAGAACTGGTAAGAATTTGAGTTTTTCTTGACGGATTTGTGACACCCACCACCACCACTTGTTCGTAGTCTGTAGGATCATATTCTTGTGTGTTTCTATTGCTGCTAACCATGCCAGGATCACAAGCCGACGTGACTGACTGGGAGAATTTATCGAACAAGGAGCTTCATGATAAGTTTCAGCAAATGATGAGTGGACAGGTGCAAGATGTGCTAAACAGATTTGAAGAGGCCATGGAGAAGATAGATGGCATGGAGAAGACGTTCGAAACAAAGCTCGATAACAAATTTAATGAATTGCTCGCGCGTCTTCCACCACCACCACCCGCTGCACCTAACGCACCTCTCCAACAACAACAACAACAACAACAACGCATCCTTTCGAATCAGTATGGACGAGCGAGGCGTGTTCCTATTGAGGATGGCCAAACTTCTGGTGCTGCTGTTCATGTTGTTGATGCTTCTTTCGCCCCTGCTACTGCTGCTGGTGGTACCCAGGAGGATGTTGAGTATGCGGGCGATTATGAGGATGAGGTTGATCAAAATCAGCACTACGTGCAGCCACCAGCACCACCACCACCAGGTCGACCTCAGGTATATATTCGTAATGGTAGGCCTGCACCACCACCTCAGGTACGAGATGATGTCCATATTCCTAAACTGAAATTGAATATTCCACCATTTGAGGGTAGATATGTTCCTGATATATATCTTACTTGGGAGTTAGAAACTGAACAACGTTTTACATGTTTACAATATCCCGAGGAGAGACGGGTTGCTGCTGCTGTTTGTGCTTTCACTAGTTTTGCATGTGTATGGTGGTCTGAACATTGTAGATTATATCCTATTCCCGCTACTTGGGCTGCTTTGAAAACTGCTATGCGTACTCGTTGGGTTCCACCATATTATCAACGTGAATTGCTTCAAAAATTACAGCGCTTAAGACAAGGAAAAAATTCTGTAGAAGAATATTATCAGGAATTACAAACTGGCATGATTAGATGTGGTATTGTTGAGGAGAATGAAGCTATGCTTGCACGTTTTCTGGGTGGATTAAATAGAGAGATTCAGACCATTCTAGATTATAAGGAGTATACTAATATCACTCGTTTATTCCATCTTGCTTGTAAAGCTGAACGTGAAGTGCAGGATCGACAGGCATTGGCGCGGACTAACTTTTCTGCAGGTCGACCTTCATCATGGACACCACGTGCATCATCTACTTCCACACGTTCTGCTACACCGGCGCCTCCGTCGGCTGCCACCTCCAACCGTGATACAATTAAGCAGGCACAATCACCACTATCTGCCAAGAGCACATCTTCTGGGCCTGCAAAGAGCTCTTCTTCATCCATGGCATCAACAGGGCAAACACATGATATTATTTGTCGACGTTGCAAGGGTGGAGGTCATTATGCGAGAGAATGCCCCTCTAAGCGTGTGATGATTGTTACTGAGGATGGTGGGTATGAGTCCGCTAGTGACTATGATGAGGAGACTTTGGCTCTTATTACACGTGACGAACACGGTGGAGAAGATTCTGATCATGAGACGCAATACATGGCTCCTGAAGATGCTGACAGGTATGAATGTTTAGTTGCTCAACGTGTTTTGAGTGTGCAGGTTACACAAGCTGAGCAAAATCAGAGGCATAATTTGTTCCATACAAAGGGAGTTGTGAAGGAACGTTCTGTTCGCGTAATCATAGATGGAGGGAGTTGCAACAACTTGGCTAGCATGGAGATGGTGGAGAAGCTATCTCTCACCACAAGACCACATCCACATCCTTACTACATCCAATGGTTCAACAACAGCGGCAAGGTTAAGGTAACACGTACTGTTCGTGTGCATTTTAGTATCTCTACATATGCTGATTATGTTGATTGTGATGTGGTACCTATGCAAGCATGTTCCTTATTACTTGGTAGACCATGGCAATTTGATAAAAATTCTATTCACCATGGTAGAAACAATCAGTATACTCTTGTTCATAAGGATAAAAATATTACTTTGCTTCCTATGACTCCTGATTCCATTTTGAAAGATGATCTTAATAGAGCTAATAAAGCAAAACAGGAGAAAACTAAGAGTGAAAATCAGATTGTGGCAAAAGAATTTGAGCAACAAATGCAGCCTAATAATAATAAACAATCGAGTGTTGCTTCTGAAATTAAATTGAAAAGTGCATGTTTACTTGCCACCAAATCTGATATTGATGATCTAGATTTTAGCAAATCTGTTTGCTATGCTTTTGTGTGCAAAGAGGCATTATTTTCATTCGAGGACGTGCCTTCCTTTTTGCCTCCTGCTGTCACTAACATTTTGCAGGAGTTCGCTGACGTCTTTCCACAAGACGTGCCACCGGGATTACCACCTATTCGCGGGATTGAGCATCAAATTGACTTAATTCCCGGTGCATCATTACCCAACCGTGCACCATACCGTACCAATCCAGAGGAGACGAAGGAGATTATGCGTCAAGTACAAGAACTGCTCGACAAAGGTTATATACGTGAATCCCTTAGTCCTTGTGCTGTTCCTATCATTTTAGTGCCGAAAAAGGATGGTACGTCGCGTATGTGCGTTGATTGTAGAGGCATTAATAATATTACTATTCGTTATCGTCATCCTATTCCTAGGCTAGATGATATGCTTGATGAATTGAGTGGCTCTACAATATTCTCCAAAGTTGATTTGCGTAGTGGATACCATCAAATTCGTATGAAATTGGGAGATGAATGGAAAACAGCATTTAAAACTAAGTTTGGATTATATGAGTGGTTAGTCATGCCTTTTGGGTTAACTAATGCACCTAGTACTTTCATGAGGTTAATGAACGAAGTTTTACGTGCTTTCATTGGACGATTTGTGGTAGTTTACTTTGATGACATATTGATTTATAGCAAATCTTTGGAGGAACATTTGGAACATTTACGTGCTGTTTTTATTGCTCTACGTGATGCACGTTTGTTTGGTAACCTTGGAAAGTGCACCTTTTGCACCGACCGAGTATCTTTTCTTGGCTATGTTGTTACTCCACAGGGAATTGAAGTTGATAAAGCCAAAATTGAAGCTATTGAGAGTTGGCCACAGCCCAAAACGGTCACACAAGTGAGGAGTTTCCTTGGCCTCGCTGGATTCTATAGGCGTTTTGTGAGAGATTTCAGCACCATTGCTGCACCTCTCAATGAGCTTACAAAGAAAGATGTGCCTTTTCTGTGGGGTACCGCACAGGAAGAAGCCTTCTCGGTATTGAAAGATAAGTTGACACATGCTCCTTTACTCCAACTTCCTGATTTTAATAAAACTTTTGAGCTTGAATGTGATGCTAGTGGAATTGGATTAGGAGGTGTGTTATTACAAGATGGCAAACCTGTTGCATACTTTTCTGAAAAATTGAGTGGGCCTAGTCTGAATTATTCTACTTATGATAAAGAATTATATGCTCTTGTTCGGACTTTAGAAACATGGCAACATTATTTATGGCCCAAAGAATTTGTTATACATTCTGATCATGAATCTTTGAAACATATTAAAAGTCAAGCTAAACTGAATCGTAGACATGCTAAATGGGTTGAATTCATTGAGACTTTCCCTTATGTCATTAAACACAAGAAGGGAAAAGAAAATGTTATTGCTGATGCATTGTCTCGTCGCTATACTATGCTTTCACAACTTGACTTCAAAATATTTGGTTTGGAGACCATCAAAGATCAATATGTGCATGATGCTGATTTTAAAGATGTAATGCAGAATTGTAAAGAAGGAAGAATGTGGAACAAGTTTGTCGTTAACGATGGATTTGTGTTTCGTGCTAACAAGCTATGCATTCCAGCTAGCTCCGTTCGTCTTTTGCTGTTGCAGGAGGCGCATGGGGGAGGATTAATGGGACACTTTGGCGTGAAGAAGACGGAGGACGTACTTGCTACACATTTCTTTTGGCCAAAGATGAGACGGGATGTTGAGCGTTTTGTTGCTCGCTGCACTACATGTCAAAAAGCTAAGTCACGACTCAATCCTTATGGTTTATATATGCCTTTGCCTGTACCTAGTGTTCCTTGGGAGGATATATCTATGGACTTTGTTTTAGGTTTACCTCGAACAAAGAAGGGGAGGGATAGCATATTTGTTGTCGTGGATAGATTCTCGAAAATGGCACACTTTATACCATGTCATAAAAGCGATGATGCTGTTAATGTTGCTGATTTGTTCTTTCGTGAAATTATTCGCTTGCATGGTGTGCCAAATACTATTGTTTCAGATCGTGATACTAAATTTCTTAGCCACTTTTGGAGATGTTTATGGGCTAAGTTGGGGACTAAACTGTTATTTAGTACTACTTGTCACCCCCAAACTGATGGACAAACTGAAGTAGTCAATAGAACATTGTCTACTATGCTTAGGGCTGTTTTTAAGAATAATAAGAAAATGTGGGAAGAATGCTTGCCTCATATTGAATTTGCTTATAATCGTTCATTGCATTCTACTACTAAGATGTGCCCTTTTGAAATTGTGTATGGTTTCCTACCTCGTGCACCTATTGATTTGTTGCCTCTTCCATCTTCGGAGAAGGTTAATTTTGATGCTAAAGAACGTTCTGAATTGATTTTAAAAATGCATGAGTTAACTAAGGAAAACATTGAGCGTATGAATGCTAAATATAAACTTGCTGGAGATAAGGGTAGAAAACATGTTGTGTTTGCACCTGGAGATCTTGTTTGGTTACATTTGCGTAAAGATAGATTTCCTAATTTGCGCAAATCAAAGCTAATGCCACGTGCTGATGGTCCCTTTAAGGTGTTAGAGAAAATAAATGATAATGCATATAAACTTGAGCTGCCTGCAGATTTTGGGGTTAGTCCCACTTTTAACATTGCAGATTTGAAGCCTTATTTGGGTGAGGAAAATGAGCTTCCGTCGAGGACGACTTCATTTCAAGAAGGGGAGGATGATGAGGACATCAATACCATTGTTACACCCACAGCCCCTATTGCTACATATACTGGACCAATTACTAGAGCTCGCGCACGCCAATTAAATTATCAGGTACTTTCGTTTCTTGGTAATGATTCTAATGTTCATGAGAATATGATGCTGCCTAAATTGGATACATTTGTTTTGCTTACAAATGAAGGGCCTAGCTTGGAGAAGGATGGACATTGGAGCAAGAGCAAGCATGGAGATGATGCCATGCGCAAGGGGAACCAGAACGGAGTTACAAGTGATGATTTCAGGACTTTGAAGCCACCATAAGAGTGCATGAAGCCTTGGACGAAATATACAAGATGCCACTTCATAAATTTCGTCCAGAGGCTATTATAGGTGCTGCGTCACCTTTTTATTGGGCCAGGCCCATGTAATTTCGAAATACATAAGTATAGGCTATTTTTAGAGTCTGTATGTGTGGGGAAACAAGAGATAGGGTTGATTTCGGACCCCTCCACCAAGGGCCACGAAATTCCCCCTCTCTTCCTCCATATATACAGCCCTTAGGGCACCGTTTAGACTTTGGGATTTGTTTAGTTAAAAGTTAGCCATTGCAACTTCGTGTGCTTCGTTTGTGTCCAACGACCAGACCAAGACCACTTTTCGGATCCCCACCATTATCAATACTTCATACATATTCGCGATATTCATATTGCTTTTATCATATTCTTGCTTGTTCTTCGATTGCTTGCAGGAATAGACCTTCGTGGTCAGGTTGATCGTGCTCCGGCGTGGTCAATAACCTCTCGGAGTTGGTTTAGCGATTGCTAAGGCACAACGTCGTTGCATGTTTGTAGTCGGATCGTCAAAGTCGTCTCCACCAAATCGATAGTTATCATCTCATCGAAAGATCGGGACACCCCGCCTCTATCAAGTGGTATCAGATTTCCAGGTTGCTCGGTGAGATTTTCCAGTTTTTCGTAGTTTAGATCGAGTCTGTTCTTCATACCTATAGTCCACGAAAAAGCCACAAAAAAAAATTAGGGTTAGTTCATCATATCCGAACCAATCTGAGCCTTTGCATAATCTTTTTAGGGTTTTGCTTTGTTGAATTTGCGGTTGCATCGTCGGTCTAGTTGCTGGTCTTAGAGTCTAGTCTTTTAGAGTTTCGAGTTCTGGTCATAAGTTGTCACGCCGCCGCCGCACCATCATCATCGCCCCTGCCATCTACCACCACCACTCCGAATACGTATCCATATACCACCACCAATCCGTGTCCATATACCACCACCGATCCATATCCATATACTACCACCGCTACCACCACCGCTGCCATATACCACAACCATATATCCACCACCAATCCGAGTTCCTTGCTTATTAGGTTTGTTTTCGGGATCCATCTAGTTTCCGATTCGTGTTTCCTTGCCGGAGTAGGTTTCGGAAAAAAAAAAGAGTCTGGAAACCACGCTCCGTTTAGGCCCAAAATTTTTCGAAAACGCATTTTTCGAAAAAATTTCTGGCTATCTTATTTTTAGGTGTTTCTGAGTGTTTTGAGACAGGTGCCATTATAGGAAGTTTTTTTGACCCGTTTCCAGTTTTTGGGTCCGGGCAGTCGAAAAAACGAAAAAAAAATTGGTCGAAAAAATTTCCTGCCCATCCTGTCAGTTTGACCTAGGAAGAGTTTTGAGACACTCGCCATTATAGTGATTTTTCGCAAAAAAAAAAGAGAGCAGCGCAAAAAAAAAGAGCGCAAAAAAAAAGAGCGAAAAAAAACCAGAGTGTGCTTTTCCCTTGTTTACGTGCAGCGCCGTGATTTTGTTAGTGTTCTAGGCTCGCGTCTCTAGCACAGTCTAGCCTAGGACCAGCACAGTACCGTCGTTGAGCGTTTATTCAACTTTGCATCTCTGAATTGATTATTGCTGACCCTTTTTGCTACCATATTATAAGCCTTCCCAGCTCCACATACATCTACGTCGTGCGTTTGACTCTCCCTGGTAATCGCTCTATCCAAGCTTTGAGAGTTTTTGACTACAACGGTTGCCGATCACCGCCTGCTGCTGGGTAAGAACTGGTAAGAATTTGAGATTTGCTTGACGGATTTGTGACACCCACCACCACCTCTTGTTAGTAGTCTGTAGGATCATATTCTTGTGTGTTTCTATTGCTGCTAACCATGCCAGGATCACAAGCCGACAAGACTGACTGGGAGAACATGACGAATAAGGATTTGCATGATAAATTTCAGCAAATGATGAGTGGACAGGTGCAAGATGTGCTAAACAGATTTGAAGAGGCCATGGAAAAGATAGATGGCATGGAGAAGACGTTCGAAACAAAGCTCGATAACAAGTTTAATGAATTGCTCGCGCGTCTTCCACCACCACCACCCGCTGCACCTAACGCACCTCTCCAACGACAACAACAACAACAACAACGCATCCTTTCGAATCAGTATGGACGAGCGAAGCGTGTTCCTATTGAGGATGGCCAAACTTCTGGTGCTGCTGTTCATGTTGTTGATGCTTCTTTGGCCCCTGCTACTGCTGCTGCTGGTACCCAGGAGGATGATGAGTATGTGGGCGATTATGAGGATGAGGTTGATCAAAATCAGCACTACGTGCAGCCACCAGCACCACCACCACCAGGTCGACCTCAGGTATATATTCGTAATGGTAGGCCTGCACCACCACCTCAGGTACGAGATGATGTCCATATACCTAAACTGAAATTGAATATTCCACCATTTGAGGGTAGATATGTTCCTGATATATATCTTACTTGGGAGTTAGAAACTGAACAACGTTTTACATGTTTACAATATCCCGAGGAGAGACGGGTTGCTGCTGCTGTTTGTGCTTTCACTAGTTTTGCATGTGTATGGTGGTCTGAACATTGTAGATTATATCCTATTCCCGCTACTTGGGCTGCTTTGAAAACTGCTATGCGTACTCGTTGGGTTCCACCATATTATCAATGTGAATTGCTTCAAAAATTACAGCGCTTAAGACAAGGAAAAAATTATGTAGAAGAATATTATCAGGAATTACAAACTGGCATGATTAGATGTGCTATTGTTGAGGAGAATGAAGCTATGCTTGCACGTTTTCTGGGTGGATTAAATAGAGAGATTCAGACCATTCTAGACTATAAGGAGTATACTAATATCACTCGTTTATTCCATCTTGCTTGTAAAGCTGAACGTGAAGTGCAGGATCGACAGGCATTGGCGCGGACTAACTTTTCTGCAGGTCGACCTTCATCATGGACACCACGTGCATCATCTACTTCCTCCCGTTCTGCTACACCGGCGCCTCCGTCGGCTGCCACCTCCAACCGTGATACAATAAAGCAGGCACAGTCACCACTATCTGCCAAGAGCACACCTTCTGGGCCTGCAAAGAGCTCTTCTTCATCCATGGCATCAACAGGGCAAACACATGATATTATTTGTCGACGTTGCAAGGGTGGAGGTCATTATGCGAGAGAATGCCCATCTAAGCGTGTGATGATTGTTACTGAGGATGGTGGGTATGAGTCCGCTAGTGACTATGATGAGGAGACTTTGGCTCTTATTACACGTGACGAACACGGTGGAGACGATTCTGATCATGAGACACAATACATGGCTCCTGAAGATGCTGACAGGTATGAATGTTTAGTTGCTCAACGTGTTTTGAGTGTGCAGGTTACACAAGCTGAGCAAAATCAGAGGCATAATTTGTTCCATACAAAGGGAGTTGTGAAGGAACGTTCTGTTCGCGTGATCATAGATGGAGGGAGTTGCAACAACTTGGCTAGCATGGAGATGGTGGAGAAGCTATCTCTCACCACAAGACCACATCCACATCCTTACTACATCCAATGGTTCAACAACAGTGGCAAGGTTAAGGTAACACGTACTGTTCGTGTACATTTTAGTATCTCTACATATGCTGATTATGTTGATTGTGATGTGGTACCTATGCAAGCATGTTCCTTATTACTTGGTAGACCATGGCAATTTGATAAAAATTCTATTCACCATGGTAGAAACAATCAGTATACTCTTGTTCATACGGATAAAAATATTACTTTGCTTCCTATGACTCCTGATTCCATTTTGAAAGATGATCTTAATAGAACTAATAAAGCAAAACAGGAGAAAACTAAGAGTGAAAATCAGATTGTGGCAAAAGAATTTGAGCAACAAATGCAGCCTAATAATAATAAACAATCTAGTGTTGCTTCTGAAATTAAATTGAAAAGTGCATGTTTACTTGCCACCAAATCTGATATTGATGATCTAGATTTTAGCAAATCTGTTTGCTATGCTTTTGTGTGCAAAGAGGCATTATTTTCATTCGAGGACGTGCCTTCCTCTTTGCCTCCTGCTGTCACTAACATTTTGCAGGAGTTCGCTGACGTCTTTCCACAAGACGTGCCACCGGGATTACCACCTATTCGCGGGATTGAGCATCAAATTGACTTAATTCCCGGTGCATCATTACCCAACCGTGCACCATACCGTACCAATCCAGAGGAGACGAAGGAGATTATGCGTCAAGTACAAGAACTGCTCGACAAAGGTTATATACGCGAATCCCTTAGTCCTTGTGTTGTTCCTATAATTTTAGTGCCGAAAAAGGATGGTACATCGCGTATGTGCGTTGATTGTAGAGGCATTAATAATATTACTATTCGTTATCGTCATCCTATTCCTAGGCTAGATGATATGCTTGATGAATTGAGTGGCTCTACAATATTCTCCAAAGTTGATTTGCGTAGTGGATACCATCAAATTCGTATGAAATTGGGAGATGAATGGAAAACAGCATTTAAAACTAAGTTTGGATTATATGAGTGGTTAGTCATGCCTTTTGGGTTAACTAATGCACCTAGTACTTTCATGAGGTTAATGAACGAAGTTTTACGTGCTTTCATTGGATGATTTGTGGTAGTTTATTTTGATGACTTATTGATTTATAGCAAATCTTTGGAGGAACATTTGGAACATTATGTGCTGTTTTTATTGCTCTACGTGATGCACGTTTGTTTGGTAACCTTGGAAAGTGCACCTTTTGCACCGACCGAGTATCTTTTCTTGGCTATGTTATTACTCCACAGGGAATTGAAGTTGATAAAGCCAAAATTGAAGCTATTGAGAGTTGGCCACAGCCCAAAACGGTCACACAAGTGAGGAGTTTCCTTGGCCTCGCTGGATTCTATAGGCGTTTTGTGAGAGATTTCAGCACCATTGCTGCACCTCTCAATGAGCTTACAAAGAAAGATGTGCCTTTTCTGTGGGGTACCGCACAAGAAGAAGCCTTCTCGGTATTGAAAGATAAGTTGACACATGCTCCTTTACTCCAACTTCCTGATTTTAATAAAACTTTTGAGCTTGAATGTGATGCTAGTGGAATTGGATTAGGAGGTGTGTTACTACAAGATGGCAAACCTGTTGCATACTTTTCTGAAAAATTGAGTGGGCCTAGTCTGAATTATTCTACTTATGATAAAGAATTATATGCTCTTGTTCGGACTTTAGAAACATGGCAACATTATTTATGGCCCAAAGAATTTGTTATACATTCTGATCATGAATCTTTGAAACATATTAAAAGTCAAGCTAAACTGAATCGTAGACATGCTAAATGGGTTGAATTCATTGAGACTTTCCCTTATGTCATTAAACACAAGAAGGGAAAAGAAAATGTTATTGCTGATGCATTGTCTCGTCGCTATACTATGCTTTCACAACTTGACTTCAAAATATTTGGTTTGGAGACCATCAAAGATCAATATGTGCATGATGCTGATTTTAAAGATGTAATGCAGAATTGTAAAGAAGGAAGAATGTGGAACAAGTTTGTCGTTAACGATGGATTTGTGTTTCGTGCTAACAAGCTATGCATTCCAGCTAGCTCCGTTCGTCTTTTGCTGTTGCAGGAGGCGCATGGGGGAGGATTAATGGGACACTTTGGCGTGAAGAAGACGGAGGACGTACTTGCTACACATTTCTTTTGGCCAAAGATGAGACGGGATGTTGAGCGTTTTGTTGCTCGCTGCACTACATGTCAAAAAGCTAAGTCACGACTCAATCCTCTTGGTTTATATATGCCTTTGCCTGTACCTAGTGTTCCTTGGGAGGATATATCTATGGACTTTGTTTTAGGTTTACCTCGAACAAAGAAGGGGAGGGATAGCATATTCGTTGTCGTGGATAGATTCTCGAAAATGGCACACTTTATACCATGTCATAAAAGCGATGATGCTGTTAATGTTGCTGATTTGTTCTTTCGTGAAATTATTCGCTTGCATGGTGTGCCAAATACTATTGTTTCAGATCGTGATACTAAATTTCTTAGCCACTTTTGGAGATGTTTATGGGCTAAGTTGGGGACTAAACTGCTATTTAGTACTACTTGTCACCCCCAAACTGATGGACAAACTGAAGTAGTCAATAGAACATTGTCTACTATGCTTAGGGCTGTTTTGAAGAATAATAAGAAAATGTGGGAAGAATGCTTGCCTCATATTGAATTTGCTTATAATCGTTCATTGCATTCTACTACTAAGATGTGCCCTTTTGAAATTGTGTATGGTTTCCTACCTCGTGCACCTATTGATTTGTTGCCTCTTCCATCTTCGGAGAAGGTTAATTTTGATGCTAAAGAATGTTCTGAATTGATTTTAAAAATGCATGAGTTAACTAAGGAAAACATTGAGCGTATGAATGCTAAATATAAACTTGCTGGAGATAAGGGTAGAAAACATGTTGTGTTTGCACCTGGAGATCTTGTTTGGTTACATTTGCGTAAAGATAGATTTCCTAATTTGCGCAAATCAAAGCTAATGCCACGTGCTGATGGTCCCTTTAAGGTGTTAGAGAAAATAAATGATAATGCATATAAACTTGAGCTGCCTGCAGATTTTGGGGTTAGTCCCACTTTTAACATTGCAGATTTGAAGCCTTATTTGGGTGAGGAAAATGAGCTTCTGTCGAGGACGACTTCATTTCAAGACGGGGAGGATGATGAGGACATCAATACCATTGTTACACCCACAGCCCCTACTGCTACATATACTGGACCAATTACTAGAGCTCGCGCACGCCAATTAAATTATCAGGTACTTTCGTTTCTTGGTAATGATTCTAATGTTCATGAGAATATGATGCTGCCTAAATTGGATACATTTGTTTTGCTTACAAATGAAGGGCCTAGCTTGGAGAAGGATGGACATTGGAGCAAGAGCAAGCATGGAGATGATGCCATGCGCAAGGGGAACCAGAACGGAGTTACAAGTGATGATTTCAGGACTTTGAAGCCACCATAAGAGTGCATGAAGCCTTGGACGAAATATATAAGATGCCACTTCATAAATTTCGTCCAGAGGCTATTATAGGTGCTGCGTCACCTTTTTATTGGGCCAGGCCCATGTAATTTCGAAATACATAAGTATAGGCTATTTTTAGAGTCCGTATGTGTGGGGAAACAAGAGATAGGGTTGATTTCGGACCCCTCCACCAAGGGCCACGAAATTCCCCCTCTCTTCCTCCATATATACAGCCCTTAGGGCACCGTTTAGACTTTGGGATTTGTTTAGTTAAAAGTTAGCCATTGCAACTTCGTGTGCTTCGTTTGTGTCCAACGACCAGACCAAGACCACTTTTCGGATCCCCACCATTATCAATACTTCATACATATTCGCGATATTCATATTGCTTTTATCATATTCTTGCTTGTTCTTCGATCGCTTGCAGGAATAGACCTTCGTGGTCAGGTTGATCGTGCTCCGGCGTGGTCAATAACCTCTCGGAGTTGGTTTAGCGATTGCTAAGGCACAACGTCGTTGCATGTTTGTAGTCGGATCGTCAAAGTCGTCTCCACCAAATCGATAGTTATCATCTCATCGAAAGATCGGGACACCCCGCCTCTATCACAGACTCGATCTAATCTACGAAAAACTGTAAAATCTCACCGAGCAACCTGGAAATCTGATACCACTTGATAGAGGATAAAGTGTCCCGATGTTTCGATGAGATGGTGGCTATCGTTTTTTGTGGGAGTCGACCTTGACGATCCGACTACGAACGTACGAGACGTCGCGCCTTAGCAATCGCTAAACCAACTCCCGAGGGTTATTGACCACGCCGGAGCACGATCAACCTGACCACGAGGGTATGTTTCCTGCGAGCAAACGAAGAAAAAGCAAGAAACTGAGATTGTAATCGGGATATTGCGAATATAAGATGAAAGCTTTATTGATCAAGGTGGGGTTCTGTGACGTCTTGGTCTGGTCGTTGGACACAAACGAAGTACGCGAAGTTGCAGCTATGGCGAACTTTTAATCTAAACAAAACCCAAAGTCTAAACGACGCCCTAAGGGCTGTATATATGGAGGAAGAGGTGGGGAATTTCGTGGCCCTTATGGGTGGGGTCCGAAACCAACCCTAACTCTTGTTTCCCCACACATACGGACTCTAAAAATAGCCTATACTTAAGTATTTCGAAATTACATGGGCCTGGCCCATTAATCAGGTGACGCAGCACCTAGAATAGCCTATGGACGAATATTATGAAGTGGCATCTTGTATATTTCGTCCAAGGCTTCATGCACTCCTTATGGTGGCTTCAAAGTCCTGAAATCATCACTTGTAACTCCGTTCTTGATCCCCTTGCGCATGCCATCAACTCCATGCGTGTTCTTGCTCCAATGTTCATCCTTCTCCAAGCTAGGCCCTTCATTTGTAAGCAAAACAAATGTATCCAATTTAGGCAGCATCATAATCTCATGAACATTAGAATCATTACCAAGAAACGAAAGTACCTGGTAATTTAATTGGCGTGCGCAAGCTCTAGTAATTGGTCCAGTATATGTAACAGTAGGGGCTGTGGGTGTAACAATGGTATTTATGTCCTCATCAGAAGATAAACGGATGTAGACGAACGGGCCCTCACAACGCGACGTTATCAGAACCAACCCAAAGAAGCAAACACCGGAAAAGAAGCACACAACATAGTAAACAACCAACACACGAACATGGTATGATATGCGGGATGCGGTATGCGATGCATATGCATGATTTGCAAAGGAATGAATGAACCTGGCCTCAACTTGGAAAACCAAGTGTGCCACTGGAAAGATGAGATGAAATCGCTTGAAAACGATATAAAGAACACCGGAATCGGAGTTACGGTTTGGAAATGGCAAGCAATTCAAATATGGCATAGGTCTGCGATATACAGCAAGTAGCCATCTAAATGCAACAAGATGAACATGCTACAGCACTCAAGCATGGCAAAAAAATACATGGCAGGGATCCATTCATGATGCTTAACAAAAGATGAACACTGAGCTACGGCCAATTCATCCATTAACAGGTTCAAACAAGCATGGCAAAAGTGCATTTGGTAAACAGATTTCAGACTAAGTGAAATTAACACTTGTCTGGAATTTCAGATCAGGTAGCACACTTCGGAGCATGAAAACTATATGCTACAGGACCTGAACATGGCAAAGTAAAGCATGGCATGGAACCACTCAAAGAGCTAAACAAAAGTCCCTTAGTGACCTTGAGCCAAAAGGGATCAGAAAATACAATTGCAAGCATGTGAACATGGCAAAAACATAATCAGATTACAGACTTGGTGCAAAACTGGAGCATGCAAAATCAGATATCAAGTAGGCATGTTTACGAGCTCGATGCACTCACTACAGAGCAAGGCATGACAATCTAAGCATACACCCATCAAGAATACACAAAATACAAGCTAGACATGGCAAGAACAATAACATAGCATGCACGGATCAACTACAACATCATCGGCAAAATCGCTAACAAGTTGACAATCTGCCCAGATTCACGAAGTAGCAAAAGTAGAGCTCAATTGACTCTAGCTAGGGTACTCCATAATTGCAAACAAAGACATGGATGGATAGAGCACTACAAGATTAACAAAACATCCTTACTGATCATCCTCAAAAGAGGCACAGATCACTAGGAAACAATATGAATATATGGCATCATGAGAAAAATAGATCAAGGACTTAGTGGAATTGCTAAGTCCCTGAAATCAGCATTACCAAGTGCCTCACTTTGCAAGCTTGTGCTAGTCACCACACACATCACAAAAATACATGGGTTGCACCTCTAGATAGATGGCAAAACCCTTAACAAAACACATGTAGAGCTCATGGGCATATCATGCACACAATAATCATGGCAAAAATGACAAATAGCTAAATGGAGCAGCAGATCTGACAATTATCTCAAGTAGCACTCTTCTAACAGCATTTCGGGCATCAAGATGAACTCAAATGAAAATGATGCAATGGAATGAAATGATGTACTCTCTGAGACCAACATTTTGATATGCTATAGGTATGAATCGGAGCTATGGATGCAAAGTGACGAGGCGATGAACATGTGCATATGGATCCGGGAATTTCGGGGACTTGGTGAAATTTTAACCTCTCCGGGAGAATTCAACGGGCGGACGAGATGGTGCGGGATGGCGAGATCCGGGACGTAGGGAGGCGTTTGGATGACGGGATTGGTGGATCTCGTCCAGCCCGAGTGGATCCGGCCGGAGAGATCTCCGGCGAACTCCGGCGCGGTTCTGGCGATGACGTTAGAGGCCGGCGACGAGGAGCCGGAGGGACACGGTGACGTGGAGGCAGCGGGTCATGGCACCCTTGGCGGCAGCGACCGAAGGTGGGCGGCGCGGCGCAGTAATGGTGCTTGCGGCGAGCTCCGATGAAGGCGGCGCCGACGACGACGGCCTCGGGCACGGCCCGGCGAGAAGGCGGCGGAGCGCGGGAGGAGAGGCGCGCGAGGGCGGCGGAGATGCGGCGAAGTCCGGCGATGTGGCGGCGGGGTCGCGGCCTCCGGCGAGGTTCGGGTGGCCGGCGGGAGGCGCGGTGGCGGCGGCGAGGCTGCGGGTCTCCTCGGGCCCGGCGCGGCCCGGGGCGGGCCGGCGATGGGCCTGACGGGCCCGCGCGGCGATGTGGGCGCCCCTGATGATGTGGCGGCGCGGGACTGGTTGCACGCGGTGGCGGCGATGATGTGGCGGCCTCCCATTAGACGGAGCGACGTGGAGGGGCGCGGTGGACATGTCCGGCGCGGTGAGGACGCGTCCGGCGGCGCGGGGAGGTGGTAGACTAGGGTTTCGTCCGCGAAAATGGACGGGGAGGGCATATTTATAGGTAGAGGGAGCTAGGAGAGTCCAAATGAGGTGCGGTTTTCAGCCACGCGATCGTGATCGAACGACCGAGATTATGGAGGAGGTTCAAGTGGGTTTTGGGTCAAAATGGAGGGGTGTTGGGCTGCAACACACACGAGGCCTTTTCGGTCCCTCGGTTAACCATTAGAGTATAAAACGAAGTCCAAATGGTACGAAACTTGACAGGCGGTCTACCGGTAGTAAACCAAGGCCGCTTGGAAAGTCTCGGTCCAATCCGGAAATGTTTAACCCCCACACACGAAAGAAAGGTAGAAATGACCACCGGAGGAGAACGAAGCATCGGAATGCAAAACAGACAACGGGGAAAAAGCTCGGATGCATGAGACGAACACGTATGCAAATGAAATGCACATGATGACATGATATGCAATGCATGACACGCAAGCAATGACAAGACAACAATAGCAAATAACTGGCAGACACCTGGCACATCGGTCTCGGGCGTTACACTCATCTCACTCAAGAGGTGGGGGTTGTGGCTCTCCTCACATGGGAATTGTGGCAACACATATATGGGGCTAGTTGATGAGGATATCAATACCATTGTTACCCCCACAGCCCCTGCTGCTATACATACTGGACCAATTACTAGAGCTCGCGCACGCCAATTGAATTATCAGGTACTTCCGTTTCTTGGTAACGATTCTAATGTTCATGAGAATATGTTGCTGCCTAAATTGGATACATTTGTCTTGCTTACAAATAAAGGGCCTAGCTTGGACAAGAAAGGTGAACCTTGGAACAAGTTCAAGCGTGGAGATGATGGCATGCGCAAGGGGATCCAGAACGGAGTTACAAGTGATGATTTCAGGACTTTGAAGCCACCATAAGGAGTGCATGAAGCCTTGGATGAAATATACAAGATGCCACATCATAAATTTCGTCCAGAGGCTATTTTAGGTGCTGCTTCACCTTATTATTGGGCCAGGCACATGTATTTTCAAAATACTTAAGTATAGGCTGTTTTTAGAGTCCATATGTGTGGGGAAACAAGAGTTAGGGTTGGTTTCGGACTACTCCTCCAAGGGCCATGAAATCCCCCCCCCTCTTCCTCCATATATACAGCCCATAGGGCGTCGTTTAGACTTTGGGTTTTGTTTAGATTAAAAGTTCGCCATAGCTGGAACTTCGCGTACTTCGTTTGTGTCCAACGACCAGACCAAGACGTCACAGAACCCCACCTTGATCAATAAAGCTTTCATCTTATATTCGTAATATCCAGATTGCAATCTCAGTTTCTTGCTTGTTCTTTGTTTGCTCGTAGGAAACAGACCCTCGTGGTTAGGTTGATCGTGCTCCGGTGTGGTCAATAACCCTCGGAAGTTGGTTTAGCGATTGCTAAGCCACGACATCTCGCACGTTCGTAGTCGGATTGTCAAGGTCGACTCCCACATTAAATGATAGCCACCATCTCATCAAAACATCGGGACACCTTCACCTCTATCACTAGTGGTAAAGTGACTCTCACTCTCAATATGGTGGCACAAGTCACTCAAGTCATCATACATCGCCGTGGTCGAAGGGAAAATCCCATGCTCAACCATCTCGTTGTTGTCACTGTGTATGAAGGCCGAAGATGGCACATCATCACTCTCGCCTCCTAAGATGGAAGCATCATCCTTGCTCGCCACCTTGTCGCTCGCCTCCAAAGCTTGGTCCTTGAGGGTCTTCGTAGTCGTACTCGTTGCCGCGCCGTCTTGAAAAAGAGTCATGGAGGACTCGGCATCATCAATGCCACAAAGAGGAATGTCGGTGAAGTCGACCTTGGGAGCATCGTCTTGGAGCTCGTCGGGCTTGGACACCTTGGTGGTACTATCCTCATGCTCGTTCTCATGGAGCTTGGTCGTCGCGAAGTGAGCTTGGGGTCGAGAAGCCTTGGCCTTCATGAGTTCTTGTTCCGCCTTGAGAGCACCAATGTAGTTGTCGTCGAGGGACTTGTAGTTCTTGAGGAAGATCGTCTTGGAGATGTCGTTGTGCAATCCCATCATAAAGTGGAACTTCATTGAAATGGGGTCGTCCAAACCGGCGCGTCGCAAGGCAATCTTCATCTCCTTGAAGTACTCGTCGATGGACTTGGATCCTTGGATGGTGTTCTCCAATTGGCGTTGAAGTTGTTCCGTGTAGGTTGGAGGCACAAACTCTCGCCGCAAAGCTCTCTTCGTCTTGGGCCAACTCATGTCGTAGCTCTCCGAAGGTGTGTGAAGCCACCATGTGGACGCGTAGTCGTGGAAGTTCCTTGTGGCGCACTTCACTTGATCTTCGGGAGGGACTTGATGTAGCTTGAGGTAGTCGTCCATCAAACACTCCCACTCGAGATACTCCTCAGGTTCTTGAGTCCCATAGAAAGGAATCGTGTGGTCGATGTCGAGGTCGTAGTGGCTCGTGGAAGCCGCGGACTTGAGCTTGGGGAGCTTCTCTTGAGCGTAGTCTTGAGGTGCTTGTTGGCGAAAATGTCATATATCCAAAGGCGAAGATGCCTTGAAGTCGCTTGGCGAAGCTGCCAAAGTAGTTATTGTAGCCGTAGCTCCATCTTGGGGGTGCTTGTCTCGCGGTCTTCTCTTGTGGTCATGAAGTTTGGACTTGGCGTGAAGTAGGGCTTCTTGCGACTTGTAGGTAGGCGCATCTCGAGCATCTTCATGATGATGTTGTCGTTGTCGTGCTTGAGCTTGATGTAGATGTCGTTCGTCGTCATCGTGCACATGTTGCTTGAAGGTGACTTGCCCTTCATGACGAGGTGGATCACAAACGTGATGGTGGTCGCCATGGAGATGTGGACGTGGACGATTTGCGCTTGCATCATTTTTCTGCTCCGAAGACTTGTGACTTGAACGTCGCCACCTTGAGGATGATGAAGGGGAAGAACGGTTGATCAACAATGATGAGGACATGACTACCTTGGATATGACCAAAAATATTGCATATATGCATATTTGTCAGGTGATTTCTAGTGCAAACTATTCAATAATCTATTTATGTTATCCAGAACAAAAATACTTCACACACTTTTGTGTTTTGTCTAATTGCAGGTGTATGGGACATTTGTACAATCCACATATGAAGATAAGGAAGAAAGAGATGTTTATTTGCTGTCCAAAAAGTTCTCTCACGTCACTTTTGGCCCAAGAGAAGATAGAGTCCAAGTCTCTCACGTTCTGGATTCAGATTCGGACTGCACAGACATACCTGACTCAAAACGCACACAAGTTTTTCATACGGACTCCGAATTGGGTGATTCTTTTTTTGTTGGAAACTAGATTTCGTGCACTTTCCAACCCAATTGGAATAACCTTCAAATTCGTCCAGAGCGTTGAGTTGTGGACGAAACAATCTGATGCTACAGCAGAATCCGAGTCAAACTACAAGTCCAAAGGTGTTACATCACCTCCACTTGGGCCCATTGGCCTTGTACGACCTAGATTTAGTTTTAGGCTGCCTTGGGACTTCCTCCCACCTCCTTGGCCGCCACCCCTTGCTCCTATATAAGTAGATCCATCTAGTAGCTTTTCCTTGGGATTTGTTTAGTTAAAAGTTAGCCATTGCAACTTCGTGTGCTTCGTTTGTGTCCAACGACCAGACCAAGACCACTTTTCGGATCCCCACCATTATCAATACTTCATACATATTCGCGATATTCAGATTGCTTTTATCATATTCTTGCATGTTCTTCGATTGCTTGCAGGAATAGACCTTCGTGGTCAGGTTGATCGTGCTCCGGTGTGGTCAATAACCTCTCGGAGTTGGTTTAGCGATTGCTAAGGCACAACGTCGTTGCACGTTTGTAGTCGGATCGTCAAAGTCGTCTCCACCAAATCGATAGTTATCATCTCATCGAAAGATCGGGACACCCCGCCTCTATCAAGTGGTATCAGTTTTCAGGTTGCTCGGTGAGAATTTCCAGTTTTCCTAGATTAGATTTATTTTCTTACCTATTGTCCAAGAAAAAGCCACAAAAAAGAGTTAGATCTATTCATCCTTGGTCCAAGCCAGTCTGAGCCTTTGCAATTTTCTTTTCATTGCTTGCATAGTTGAATTATCGGTTGCATCGTCGTGTCGAGTTGCTGGTCTTAGTGTCTAGTTCGTTTAGAGTTTCGAGTTCTGTTCACATTAGCCACGCCACCGCTGCATCATTATCTCTTCCGCTGTCCACCACCCATCCATCAATTTCCACCACGTGCTACCCACCATTCATTGTCATAATAATAGTTGAGATCATTCACATCTTCACTTGATCCAATCTGCATCTTATCTAGTTTGTTTTGGAAAGAGGGAGAAAAAAAAGAGAGAAAAAAAAACGAGAGAAAAAAAAGAGAAAAAAAGTCAGAGAAAAAAAAGGAGAAAAAAAATCAAAAAAATCGGCACAAACTTTTTCAGAGGAAAGTTGGAGACAAAGTTGTTGTATATCCTGCTTGGCAGTTGTTTTTCATTATTATCTTCACTGCCGTTGTGATCTTCACTTGTATCTTGCTGTCAAGAGCTACTTAGTATCCTTCATTGATGCTAGTTGTGCTACGCCGTGACCTCATTAGTGTTCTAGGCTCGCGTCTCTAGTCCGGTCTAGCCTAGGACCAGCACAGTACCGTCGTTGAGCGTTTATTCAACATTGCATCTTTGAATTGATTATTGCTAATCTTTTGCTACCATATATAGCCAACCCAGCTCCACATATTTCTACACCGTGTATACGTACGCTCCCCTCGCAATCGCTTTACTCAATATTCGGAGTTACTTGACACCGCTGGTTGCCGATCACCGCCTGCTGCATGGTAAGAACTTGTAAGACATTGATATTTGCTTTACTGTGAGCGTTTTACCACCACATCCTAGTAGTTATAGGAACATTATTTCTGGGTTTTGTTTCTTGTTCTACTAATCATGACAGGATCCAGAGTCAATTCATGGGCTTTGTCGATCGCGGGAGACGTGCCACCACCTTTGCAAATACCACAACCGTCACGAGAGGTGCACAAACATCCAAATGCACATGATCAGGTTAATGTATCTATACCACCATTTAATGGCCGTTTTAAACCTGCTTTATATATTGAATGGGAGTTCGACATAAAAAATATATTTGCTTCCCATAATTTCGGTGAACATAAAAAGGTTAAGGTTGCGGTTGGTTCTTTCACTGGTTATGCTTTGGTTTGGTGGAGTGAATATTGTCGGTTACACCCTGATTATATACCTACTACTTGGGATGATTTGAAACTTGCCATGCGACATACTTTCGTCCCTGCTTATTATACTCGTGACATGATTAAGAAGTTGCAACACTTAAAACAAGGTAGTGAAACTGATGAGGACATGACTACCTTGGATATGACCAAAAATATTGCATATATGCATATTTGTCAGGTGATTTCTAGTGCAAACTATTCAATAATCTATTTATGTTATCCAGAACAAAAATACTTCACACACTTTTGTGTTTTGTCTAATTGCAGGTGTATGGGACATTTGTACAATCAACATATGAAGATAAGGAAGAAAGAGATGTTTATTTGCTGTCCAAAAAGTTCTCTCACGTCACTTTTGGCCCAAGAGAAGATAGAGTCCAAGTCTCTCACGTTCTGGATTCAGATTCGGACTGCACAGACGTACCTGACTCGAAACGCACACAAATTTTTCATACGGACTCTGAATTGGGTGATTCTTTTTTTGTTGGAAACTAGATTTCATGCACTTTCCAACCCAATTGGAATCACCTTCAAATTCGTCCGGAGCATTGAGTTGTGGACGAAACAATCTGATGCTGCAGCAGAATCCGAGTCAAACTACAAGTCCAAAGGTGTTACATCACCTCCACTTGGGCCCATTGGCCTTGTACGACCTAGGTTTAGTTTTAGGCTGCCTTGGGACGTCCTCCCACCTCCTTGGCCGCCACCCCTTGCTCCTATATAAGTAGATCCATCTAGTAGCTTTTCCTGGGGATTTGTTTAGTTAAAAGTTAGCCATTGCAACTTCGTGTACTTCGTTTGTGTCCAACGACCAGACCAAGACCGCTTACGGATCCCCACCTTTATCAATACTTCATATATACTCGCAATATTCAGATTGCTTTTATCATATTCTTGGTTGTTCTTCGATTGCTTGCAGGAATAGACCTTCGTGGTCAGGTTGATTGTGCTCCGGCGTGGTCAATAACCTCTCAGAGTTGGTTTAGCGATTGCTAAGGCGCAACGTTGTGCACGTTTGTAGTCGGATCGTCAAAGTCATCTTCACCAAATCGATAGTTATCATCTCATCGAAAGATCGGGACACCCCCGCCTCTATCAGAAACTGTAACAAAATATTATGATGATTTACAAACTACCTTGTTGCATTCCTCTTTAGAAGAAAGTGAAGATGATTTTATGGATAGATTTTGGGGAGGATTAAACCGTGATATTCAAGAGATACTAATTCATGAAGAGTGTTATCCTATGGACCATTTGTTTCATCTTGCTTGCAAAGCTGAACAGGAAATAAAACGACGTGTTGGCCACGAGGAGAACAAGTGCATGGTGCACATTCCAAGAGTTGATATGATTGTTCCTTCAACTACTAGGCATACTATGACAACCACATCCGTTGTTGTCAGGACTACATCACCTCCACCATGTGACACATTGCCCCCGAGAGTGGCTACATCTTCTGAGTTGATCATAAGAGGTAATGACAAAGGTACTGATCTTCCATCTCTACATAAGAATGATGAATGCCTTGTCAATTTGAATGCACCATCTGATGAGCTACCCACTACTTTGATCACACCACCTATTTTAGAGGACTACGTTGATAATTTGACTTTGCCATGTGATCAAACAACTTAAACACCAACAATTTTGAGTGCACCCATTAAATTAACTATTGATGCAAAAGAACCAATGTTTAATCATTTTGATATGACCTCTAATCTTGGTGATGATTCTGTGTTGAATGACTTGTTGCATGTTTGCTTATTTAAGCATGTTGTAGCATGTAAATTTGATGCAAGTAAGGTTTATTCACCAATGTTGGGATGGTTTAATGATGAACATTGTCAATCTTTTGAAATGAATAAGAGCTTCACTTATATGTGCAAACTGAGTTGTAATATTTTCATGCCTTCTACTTCTTGTGCTAATTTTTTGGCTTTAGATTTTATGAACTATGCAAGTTACTCATCTATTCATGTGTCATATATGCAAAAATCAAGGGAAGTAAAAATGGATGACATATACATATACAACATGTACACCTTGTCTCTTTTGTTAGCCACATTTCAGATTAAGCAACGCCGAGGACGGCTTTATTTTCAAGAAGGGGAGGATGATGAGGACATGACTACCTTGGATATGACCAAAAATATTGCATATATGCATATTTGTCAGGTGATTTCTAGTGCAAACTATTCAATAATCTATTTATGTTATCCAGAACAAAAATACTTCACACACTTTTGTGTTTTGTCTAATTGCAGGTGTATGGGACATTTGTACAATCCACATATGAAGATAAGGAAGAAAGAGATGTTTATTTGCTGTCCAAAAAGTTCTCTCACGTCACTTTTGGCCCAAGAGAAGATAGAGTCCAAGTCTCTCACGTTCTGGATTCAGATTCGGACTGCACAAACATACCTGACTCAAAACGCACACAAGTTTTTCATACGGACTCCGAATTGGGTGATTCTTTTTTTGTTGGAAACTAGATTTCGTGCACTTTCCAACCCAATTGGAATAACCTTCAAATTCGTCCAGAGCGTTGAGTTGTGGACGAAACAATCTGATGCTACAGCAGAATCCGAGTCAAACTACAAGTCCAAAGGTGTTACATCACCTCCACTTGGGCCCATTGGCCTTGTACGACCTAGATTTAGTTTTAGGCTGCCTTGGGACTTCCTCCCACCTCCTTGGCCGCCACCCCTTGCTCCTATATAAGTAGATCCATCTAGTAGCTTTTCCTTGGGATTTGTTTAGTTAAAAGTTAGCCATTGCAACTTCGTGTGCTTCGTTTGTGTCCAACGACCAGACCAAGACCACTTTTCGGATCCCCACCATTATCAATACTTCATACATATTCGCGATATTCAGATTGCTTTTATCATATTCTTGCCTGTTCTTCGATTGCTTGCAGGAATAGACCTTCGTGGTCAGGTTGATCGTGCTCCGGTGTGGTCAATAACCTCTCGGAGTTGGTTTAGCGATTGCTAAGGCACAACGTCGTTGATAGAGGCGGGGTGTCCCGATCTTTCGATGAGATGATAACTATCGATTTGGTGGAGACGACTTTGACGATCCGACTACAAATGTGCAACGACGTTGTGCGTTAGCAATCGCTAAACCAACTCCGAGAGGTTATTGACCACACCGGAGCACGATCAACCTGACCACGAAGGTCTATTCCTGCAAGCAATCGAAGAACAGGCAAGAATATGATAAAAGCAATCTGAATATCGCGAATATGTATGAAGTATTGATAATGGTGGGGATCCGAAAAGTGGTCTTGGTCTGGTCGTTGGACACAAACGAAGCACACGAAGTTGCAATGGCTAACTTTTAACTAAACAAATCCCAAGGAAAAGCTACTAGATGGATCTACTTATATAGGAGCAAGGGGTGGCGGCCAAGGAGGTGGGAGGAAGTCCCAAGGCAGCCTAAAACTAAATCTAGGTCGTACAAGGCCAATGGGCCCAAGTGGAGGTGATGTAACACCTTTGGACTTGTAGTTTGACTCGGATTCTGCTGTAGCATCAGATTGTTTCGTCCACAACTCAACGCTCTGGACGAATTTGAAGGTTATTCCAATTGGGTTGGAAAGTGCACGAAATCTAGTTTCCAACAAAAAAAGAATCACCCAATTCGGAGTCCGTATGAAAAACTTGTGTGCGTTTTGAGTCAGGTATGTTTGTGCAGTCCGAATCTGAATCCAGAACGTGAGAGACTTGGACTCTATCTTCTCTTGGGCCAAAAGTGACGTGAGAGAACTTTTTGGACAGCAAATAAACATCTCTTTCTTCCTTATCTTCATATGTGGATTGTACAAATGTCCCATACACCTGCAATTAGACAAAACACAAAAGTGTGTGAAGTATTTTTGTTCTGGATAACATAAATAGATTATTGAATAGTTTGCACTAGAAATCACCTGACAAATATGCATATATGCAATATTTTTGGTCATATCCAAGGTAGTCATGTCCTCATCAAACAAGATCCGAATCTCCTCCATCCTTGCATCTTGCTCCTCCTTTTGTGCGGAAAGCTTGTTATTGATGTAGTTGTACACGCCGTCGTTGTTGTGGAAGACCGGAGATGAAATGCCTTGCCTATCCATCACAAGATTCGAGCCAATATTACTGGAGAAAGAGAAGAACGAATACCAAATGTACCTTGACCGAAGTTGAAATTGGATCAATGATCACTCCAATGTGGACAAGGAAATAGCACAATTGGTACCAATTCTTGTCGGTTTCTCACACCTACACAAGTAAGGCTTATGGTGGAGCTCGGTGAGGATAGTGGCACAAAAGTTTAAAGCAAAATGTTAGCAAGAGTCAATAAAGTTGAAAGAGATTCACAAATTCGCAAGTGTAACAAGTAGACCAATAGCAATATGTGGTACACGGAAACACACACACGGATAGATAAATGGGGTGGTGCAACCAAGGATGAGCACAAAATGTGGAATCCACGGAAAACGCTCATGTTGCACAACTCAAGAAAGACGCTAGCACGATTGCTCAATAGGCGGATACGACACTTGTGCACAACCTATAAGATGCAAAATGGATAACTTCTATCCCAAGTATGCTATATATGTATGATGTTCCGGTGGTATGATCCAAGATGATCTTATATGCAATGTGGTATGATGCTATGGCACTTGCTTACAAGCTCTTTTTTCACTCTCTTTTGCTTAAAAGCTTATTCTTCTTTTTTTTGTATATGGCCACTTTGCGAAATGCACAAACCAAGATAGCAATTGTGTATATGCGGGAACAAACTTGAGGCACACGAGATGATATGACACCGATATGGTATGGTATGTATGCAATGTATGGTGTAGATCACTAATGTGCACAAGTAACGTTGCCGGCAATACTCAAATGGCTAGTCTCGATAGGCAAGTAACGCAAAATGGGCTAGGGGTTATCAAAGCAATTGCAAGGGAATATACAATGGAGGGATACCACGATACCAAGATGATATGGAGGTTACCGTCCGTGTCGATGATGAGTAGCGGTGTTCTTGATGTAGATACCAAGATGATGGAAACTCGTCCCTAAGTAGCCGAAACACCTTAGGTGTCAGGACCCCGATTCCAAGTCACATCGATCTAGCCGGTAACACCTCATATCACTTTGCGGCCTCACGCACGGTATCCCACGGGTGTCGCCTTACCATGGCCCGGGACCGTTTGTGCCTTTTGGCTCACGTATATGATAGTGTCGCTAGCATCCATATGAAAGAGAACTCGGGCCGCCATGGCTAGTCATGAACCCAAAGCGGCACAAACCTATGGAGACAGGCATACATGAATCACATCGAGCATGTCGGTCATGAGCGATTGATTCCGGGCTGTACACTGGGCTAACAGGACTCCGGGGAACCCGGGCTGTAGCAGGCTAGGCAGGACTCCGGAAGTCACAGCGTGACATTTCCCCGAAGGGACAGACATAGGAACGAAGTGAAACACATGCCGGCCAGTCAAGTGTCCTGAACAGTAGTGCTAGGCTAGCAGGACTCCGGTGAACCGGGCTGTAGCGGACTACTATGGCTCGAGGAACACTAGACTACATTTCCCCATAAGAAAGGCTGCCAAGGATAAACAACTAGATTGTCGGATCCCACTCATACCAAGCATTTCAATCATACACACAATATGCCCGATATGAGTACATACAACATGGCATCACAACAAAACTCTACAACTCAAGTACTTTATTTAAAGGCTCCAGGGAGCCATACATAACATGTTCATACAGATAGGGGTCACATGACCCGACACTCAAGTCATACAAACATACAAGCACATGCGGAAGCAACTAGTCTGAGTACAGACTCTAGAAAGAAAGAAAGCTTCTCGAAGCCTGTCTATCTACATAGGGCCCTCCATGGCCAGGATCACCACCTGGGTGGCTAGTCACTCGTCGACGTCAAGGTCTACGTAGAACCCATCGGAGGGGGCGGTGTTGTCGTCTGAAAACAGTAATTAAGCAAACATGAGTACAAAGGTACTCAGCAAGTCTTACATCAGAACCTGCTATACATGCTTATTCTCAAGAAGGTGGTGGGGTTAATGCAGCAAGCCAGCTTCGACTCTTGGCTAAGCTATCCTACGGAACTTCACCAGTAAAATAGTTTTCGCACACGAGTCCACTACTCACCAACACAATACTCCACCAGGGATCCTCCCTCGTCATCCTACGAGAGGGCCATCCTCGGTACTCACACTTATCTTGAGTCTTTTATTAGTACCCATTAACTTGTCTATGAACTGTATAGGCAACCAAGTAGTCCTTTACCGCGGACGCGGCTATTCGAATAGTTTTATACCCTGCAGGGGTGTACTTCTTCATACACGCTTTCACCACTTACCGTCGTTTACACGACATATACTCGGCAACCTTCAAGAGGAAGCCCAGCGAGGGTGTTGGCCACGGCCTACCTAAACACTTAAGTCTCTAGTCCAGGTTTATCGCCTATCCAGGTTCCATCCGCAGGGAGTCCGGCCGAGGTTTCCACATACGGCCCCGAACGATGTGAACAGGGATCCCGAGACACCAAACGGGTGACTCGGTACACCGTGCCACGGTGTATCTACCACAACATAGCCCACCCCTAGGGTCAGCGCTACGCACGGCCGCCAACACATAACCTACAAACACCAGAAACTATTTGCAACTCCTGGACAGAGTACTAGGGTGGTTAAGAAGCCGAGAGGGTCAATTAAGGATCCCAATGCATGGTAGTAGCTGAATCTTAAATCACACATACAGATCTCAGTTCTTAGGGACGGCCTCAATGAAACAACCCACCATGTACTCCTACATGGCCTCTCATCGATACCTTTACTGATAGAGGCAAAGGTGTCCCGTCTTTCGATGAGATGATGGATATCGCTTTGGTGGAAGTCGACTTTGACGATCCGACTACGAACGTGCGAGGACGTCGCGCCTTAGCAATCGCTAAACCAACTCCGAGAGGTTATTGACCACGCCGGAGCACGATCAACCTGACCACGAGGGTCTGTTTCCTGCGAGCAAACGAAGAACAAGCAAGAAACTGAGATTGCAATCTGGATATTGCGAATATAAGATGAAAGCTTTATTGATCAAGGTGGGGTTCTGTGACGCCTTTGTCTGGTCGTTGAACACAAACGAAGTACGCGAAGTTGTAGCTATGGCGAACTTTTAATCTAAACAAAACCCAAAGTCTAAACGGTGCCCTAAGGGCTGTATATATGGAGGAAGAGAGGGGAATTTCGTGGCCCTTGGTGGAGGGGTCCGAAATCAACCCTATCTCTTGTTTCCCCACACATACGGACTCTAAAAATAGCCTATACTTATGTATTTCGAAATTACATGGGCCTGGCCCAATAAAAAGGTGACGCAGCACCTATAATAGCCTCTGGACGAAATTTATGAAGTGGCATCTTGTATATTTCGTCCAAGGCTTCATGCACTCTTATGGTGGCTTCAAAGTCCTGAAATCATCACTTGTAACTCCGTTCTGGTTCCCCTTGCGCATGGCATCATCTCCATGCTTGCTCTTGCTCCAATGTCCATCCTTCTCCAAGCTAGGCCCTTCATTTGTAAGCAAAACAAATGTATCCAATTTAGGCAGCATCATATTCTCATGAACATTAGAATCATTACCAAGAAACGAAAGTACCTGATAATTTAATTGGCGTGCGCGAGCTCTAGTAATTGGTCCAGTATATGTAGCAGTAGGGGTTGTGGGTGTAACAATGGTATTGATGTCCTCATCATCCTCCCCTTCTTGAAATGAAGTCGTCCTCGACGGAAGCTCATCTTCCTCACCCAAATAAGGCTTCAAATCTGCAATGTTAAAAGTGGGACTAACCCCAAAATCTGCAGGCAGCTCAAGTTTATATGCATTATCATTTACTTTCTCCAACACCTTAAAGGGACCAGCAGCACGTGGCATTAGCTTTGATTTGCGCAAATCAGGAAATCTATCCTTACGCAAATGTAACCAAACAAGATCTCCAGGTGCAAACACAACATGTTTTCTACCCTTATCTCCAGCAAGTTTATATTTAGCATTCATACGCTCAATGTTTTCCTTAGTTAACTCATGCATTTTTAAAATCAATTCAGCACGTTCTTTAGCATCAAAATTAACCTTCTCCGAAGATGGAAGAGGCAACAAATCAATAGGTGCACGAGGTAGGAAACCATACACAACTTCAAAAGGGCACATCTTAGTAGTAGAATGCAATGAACGATTATAAACAAATTCAATATGAGGCAAGCATTCCTCCCACATTTTCTTATTATTCTTCAAAACAGCCCTAAGCATAGTAGACAATGTTCTATTGACTACTTCAGTTTGTCCATCAGTTTGGAGGTGACAAGTAGTACTAAAAAGCAGTTTAGTCCCCAACTTAGCCCATAAACATCTCCAAAAGTGGCTAAGAAATTTAGTATCACGATCTGAAACAATAGTATTTGGCACACCATGCAAGCGAATAATTTCACGAAAGAACAAATCAGCAACATTAACAACATCATCGCTTTTATGACATGGTATAAAGTGTGCCATTTTCGAGAATCTATCCACGACAACAAATATGCTATCCCTCCCCTTCTTTGTTCGAGGTAAACCTAAAACAAAGTCCATAGATATATCCTCCCAAGGAACACTAGGTACAGGCAAAGGCATATATAAACCATGAGGATTGAGTCGGGACTTAGCTTTTTGACATGTAGTGCAGCGAGCAATAAAACGCTCAACATCCCGTCTCATCTTTGGCCAAAAGAAATGTGTAGCAAGTACGTCCTCCGTCTTCTTCACGCCAAAGTGTCCCATTAATCCTCCTCCATGCGCCTCCTGCAACAACAAAAGACGAACGGAGCTAGCTGGAATGCATAGCTTGTTAGCACGAAACACAAATCCATCGTTAACGACAAACTTGTTCCACATTCTTCCTTCTTTACAATTCTGCATTACATCTTTAAAATCAGCATCATGCACATATTGATCTTTGATGGTCTCCAAACCAAATATTTTGAAGTCAAGTTGTGAAAGCATAGTATAGCGACGAGACAATGCATCAGCAATAACATTTTCTTTTCCCTTCTTGTGTTTAATGACATAAGGGAAAGTCTCAATGAATTCAACCCATTTAGCATGTCTACGATTCAGTTTAGCTTGACTTTTAATATGTTTCAAAGATTCATGATCAGAATGTATAACAAATTCTTTGGGCCATAAATAATGTTGCCATGTTTCTAAAGTCCGAACAAGAGCATATAATTCTTTATCATAAGTAGAATAATTCAGACTAGGCCCACTCAATTTTTCAGAAAAGTATGCAACAGGTTTGCCATCTTGTAATAACACACCTCCTAATCCAATTCCACTAGCATCACATTCAAGCTCAAAAGTCTTATTAAAATCAGGAAGTTGGAGTAAAGGAGCATGTGTCAACTTATCTTTCAATACCGTGAAGGCTTCTTCCTGTGCGGTACCCCACAGAAAAGGCACATCTTTCTTTGTAAGCTCATTGAGAGGTGCAGCAATGGTGCTGAAATCTCTCACAAAACGCCTATAGAATCCAGCGAGGCCAAGGAAACTCCTCACTTGTGTGACCGTTTTGGGCTGCGGCCAACTCTCAATAGCTTCAATCTTGGCTTTATCAACTTCAATTCCCTGTGGAGTAACAACATAGCCAAGAAAAGATACTCGGTCGGTGCAAAAGGTGCACTTTCCAAGGTTACCAAACAAACGTGCATCACGTAGAGCAATAAAAACAGCACATAAATGTTCCAAATGTTCCTCCAAAGATTTGCTATAAATCAATATGTCATCAAAGTAAACTACCACAAATCGTCCAATGAAAGCACGTAAAACTTCGTTCATTAACCTCATGAAAGTACTAGGTGCATTAGTTAACCCAAAAGGCATGACTAACCACTCATATAATCCAAACTTAGTTTTAAATGCTGTTTTCCATTCATCTCCCAATTTCATACGAATTTGATGGTATCCACTACGCAAATCAACTTTGGAGAATATTGTAGAGCCACTCAATTCATCAAGCATATCATCTAGCCTAGGAATAGGATGACGATAACGAATAGTAATATTATTAATGCCTCTACAATCAACGCACATACGTGATGTACCATCCTTTTTCGGCACTAGAATAATAGGAACAACACAAGGACTAAGGGATTCGCGTATATAACCTTTGTCGAGAAGCTCTTGTACTTGACGCATAATCTCCTTCGTCTCCTCTGGATTGGTACGGTATGGTGCACGGTTTGGCAGTGAAGCACCGGGAATTAAGTCAATCTGATGCTCAATCCCTCGAATAGGCGGTAATCCCGGTGGCACGTCTTGTGGAAAGATGTCAGCGAACTCCTGCAAAATGTTAGTGATAGCAGGAGGCAGAGAGGAAGGCACGTCCTCGAATGAAAATAATGCCTCTTTGCACACAAAAGCATAGCAAACAGATTTGCTAAAATCTAGATCATCAATATCAGATTTGGTGGCAAGTAACATGCACTTTTCAATTTAATTTCAGAAGCAACACGAGATTGTTTATTATTATTAGGCTGCATTTGTTGCTCAAATTCTTTTGCCACAATCTGATTTTCACTCTTAGTTTTCTCCTGTTTTGTTTTATTAGCTCTATTAATATCATCTTTCAAAATGGAATCAGGAGTCATAGGAAGCAAAGTAATATTTTTATCCTTATGAACAAGAGTATACTGATTGTTTCTACCATGGTGAATAGAATTTTTATCAAATTGCCATGGTCTACCAAGTAATAAGGAACATGCTTGCATAGGTACCACATCACAATCAACATAATCAGCATATGTAGAGATACTAAAATGTACACGAACAGTACGTGTTACCTTAACCTTGCCGCTGTTGTTGAACCATTGGATGTAGTAAGGATGTGGATGTGGTCTTGTGGTGAGAGATAGCTTCTCCACCATCTCCATGCTAGCCAAGTTGTTGCAACTACCTCTGTCTATGATGACACGCACAGAACGTTCCTTCACAACTCCCTTGGTATGGAACAAATTGTGCCTCTGATTTTGCTCAGCTTGTGTGACCTGCACACTCAAAACACGTTGAGCAACTAAACATTCATACCTGTCAGCGTCTTCAGGAGCCATGTATTGCGTCTCATGATCAGAATCATCTCCACCATGTTCTTCACGTGTAATAAGAGCCAAAGTCTCCTCATCATAGTCACTAGCGGACTCATATCCACCATCCTCAGTAGCAATCATCACACGCTGAGATTTGCATTCTCTCGCAAAATGTCCTCTTCCCTTACAACGACGACAAATAATATCACTTGTGTGCCCTGTTGACGCCATGGAAGAAGAAGAGCTCTGTGCAGGCCCGGCAGGTGTGCTCTTGGCAGATAGTGGTGGTTGAGCCTGCTTTCTTGTATCACGGTTGGAGGTGGCACCTGAAGGAGGTGATGGTGCAGTGGAAGTAGATGATGCACGTGGTGTCCATGATGAAGGTCGACCTGCAGAAAAGTTAGTGCGCGCCAATGCCTGTCGATCCTGCACTTCACGTTCAGCTTTACAAGCAAGATGGAATAAACGAGTGATATTATTATAATCCTTATAGTCTAGAATGGTTTGAATATCTCTATTTAATCCACCCAGAAAACGTGCAAGCATAGCTTCATTCTCCTCAACAATACCACATCTAATCAAGCCAGTTTGTAATTCCTGATAATATTCTTCTGCGGAATTTTTTCCTTGTCTTAAGCGCTGCAATTTTTGAAGTAATTCACGTTGATAATATGGTGGAACCCAACGAGTACGCATAGCAGTTTTCAAAGCAGCCCAAGTAGCTGGAACAGGATATAATCTGCAATGTTCAGACCACCAAACACATGCAAAGCTAGTGAAAGCACAAACAGCAGCAGGAACACGTCTCTCCTCAGGATATTGTAAACATGTAAATCGTTGTTCAGTTTCTAACTCCCAAGTAAGATATATATCAGGAACATATCTACCCTCAAATGGTGGAATATTCAATTTCAGTTTAGGGAGATGGTCATGATCTCGTACCTGAGGGGGAGCCCTAACATTGCCATTATTTGCATGTGGACGACCTGGTGGTTGTGGTGCTGGTGGTTGCACGTAGTTCTGATGTTGATCAACCTCATCCTCGTAATCTCCCACATAATCATCCTCCTCGGTACCAGCAGCAGTAGTAGCAGGAGACAAAGAAGCACCAACAGCAGTAACAGCGGCACCAGAATTTTGTCCTAGCTCAATAGGAACACGCTGAGCTCGTCCATACTGATTCGGAAGGGGGCGTTGTTGTTGTCGTTGCAGAGGTGCGATAGGTGCAGCCGGCGGTGGTTGTGGAAAACGCGCGAGCAATTCATCAAACTTGCTATCAAGCTTTGTTTCAAACGTCTTCTCAATGTCATCTATCTTCTCCATGGCCTCGTCAAATCTGTTTAGCACATCTTGCACCTGTCCACTCATCATTTGCTGAAATTTATCATGTAGCTGTTTGTTCGTCAGGTTCTCCCAATCAGTCTCATCGGCTTGTGATCCTACCATGGTTAGCAGCAAATAGAAACACAGAAGAATATGATCCTACAGAGTACTAAGAAGTGGTGGTGGTGTATCACAAACCCGTCAAGCAAATCTCAAATTCTTACCAGTTCTTACCCAGCAGCAGGCGGTGATCGGCAACCGTTGTAGTCAAAACTCTCAAAGCTTGGGTAGAGCGATTACCAGGGAGAGTCCAACGCACGACGTAGATGTATGTGGAGCTGGGAAGGCTTATAATATGGTAGCAAAAGGGGTAAGCAATAATCAATTCAGAGATGCAAAGTTGAATAAACGCTCAACGACGGTACTGTGCTGGTCCTAGGCTAGACCGTGCTAGAGACGCGAGCCTAGAACACTAACAAAATCACGGCGCTGCACGTAAACAAGGGAAAAGCACACTCTGGATTTTTTTTTCGCTCTTTTTTTTGCGCTCTTTTTTTTTGCGCTGCTTTTTTTTGCGCTCTTTTTTTTGCGCTGCTTTTTTTTTTGCGAAAAATCACTATAATGGCGAGTGTCTCAAAACTCTTCCTAGATCAAACTGACAGGATGGGCACGGAATTTTTTCGACCAACTTTTTTTTTCCGTTTTTTCGACTGCCCGGACCCAAAAACTGGAAACGGGTCAAAAAAAACTTCCTATAATGGCACCTGTCTCAAAACACTCAGAAACACCTAAAAATAGGATAGCCAGAAAATTTTTCGAAAAATGCGTTTTCGAAAAATTTTGGGCCTAAACGGAGCGTGGTTTCCAGACTCTATTTTTTTTTCCCGAAACCTACTCCGGCAAGGAAACACGAATCGGAAACTAGATGGATCCCGAAAACAAACCTAATAAGCAAGGAACTCGAATTGGTGGTGGATATATGGTGGTGGTATATGGCAGCGGTGGTGGTAGCGGTGGTAGTATATGGATATGGATCGGTGGTGGTATATGGACACGGATTGGTGGTGGTATATGGATACGAATTCGGAGCGGTGGTAGTAGATGGCAGGGGCGATGATGATGGTGTGGCGGCGGCGTGACAACTTATGACCAGAACTCGAAACTCTAAAAGACTAGACTCTAAGACCAGCAACTAGACCGACGATGCAACCGCAAATTCAACAAAGCAAAACCCTAAAAAGATTATGCAAAGGCTCAGATTGGTTCGGATATGATGAACTAACCCTAATTTTTTTTGTGGCTTTTTCGTGGACTATAGGTATGAAGAACAGACTCGATCTAAACTACGAAAAACTGGAAAATCTCACCGAGCAACCTGGAAATCTGATACCACTTTGATAAAGGCTAAGGTGTCCCGTCTTTCGATGAGATGATGGATTTCGCTTTGGTGGAAGTCGACTTTGACGATCCGACTACGAACGTGCGAGGACGTCGCGCCTTAGCAATCGCTAAACCAACTCCGAGAGGTTATTGACCACGCCGGAGCACGATCAACCTGACCACGAGGGTCTGTTTCCTGCGAGCAAACGAAGAACAAGCAAGAAACTGAGATTGCAATCTGGATATTGCGAATATAAGATGAAAGCTTTATTGATCAAGGTGGGGTTCTGTGACGCCTTTGTCTGGTCGTTGAACACAAACGAAGTACGCGAAGTTGCAGCTATGGCGAACTTTTAATCTAAACAAAACCCCCAGGAAAAGCTACTAGATGGATCTACTTATATAGGAGCAAGGGGTGGCGGCCAAGGAGGTGGGAGGATGTCCCAAGGCAGCCTAAAACTAAATCTAGGTCGTACAAGGCCAATGGGCCCAAGTGGAGGTGATGTAACACCTTTGGACTTGTAGTTTGACTCGGATTCTGCTGCAGCATCAGATTGTTTCATCCACAACTCAACGCTCCGGACGAATTTGAAGGTGATTCCAATTGGGTTGGAAAGTGCACGAAATCTAGTTTCCAACAAAAAAAAAATCACCCAATTCGGAGTCCGTATGAAAAACTTGTGTGTGTTTTGAGTCAGGTATGTCTGTGCAGTCCGAATCTGAATCCAGAACGTGAGAGACTTGGACTCTATCTTCTCTTGGGCCAAAAGTGACGTGAGAGAACTTTTTGGACAGCAAATAAACATCTCTTTCTTCCTTATCTTCATATGTGGATTGTACAAATGTCCCATACACCTGCAATTAGACAAAACACAAAAGTGTGTGAAGTATTTTTGTTCTGGATAACATAAATAGATTATTGAAAAGTTTGCACTAGAAATCACCTGACAAATATGCATATATGCAATATTTTTGGTCATATCCAAGGTAGTCATGTCCTCATCATCCTCCCCTTCTTGAAAATAAAGCCGTCCTCGGCGTTGTTTAATCTGAAATGTGGCTAACAAAAGAGACAAGGTGTACATGTTGTATATGTATATGTCATCCATTTTTACTTCCCTTGATTTTTGCATATATGACACATGAATAGATGAGTAACTTGCATAGTTCATAAAATTTAAAGCCAAAAAAGTAGCACAAGAAGTAGAAGGCATGAAAATATTGCAACTCAGTTTGCACATATAAGTGAAGCTCTTATTCATTTCAAAAGATTGACAATGTTCATCATTAAACCATCCCAAGATTGGTGAATAAACCTTACTTGCATCAAATTTACATGCTACAACATGCTTAAATAAGCAAACATGCAATAAGTCATTCAACACAGAATCATCACCAAGATTAGAGGTCATATCAAAATGATTAAACATTGGTTCTTTTGCGTCAATAGTTAATTCAATGGGTGCACTCAAAATTGTTGGTATTTCAGTTGTTTGATCACATGGCAAAGTCAAATTATCAACGTAGTCCTCTAAAATAGGTGGTGTGATCAAAGTAGTGGGTAGCTCATCAGATGGTGCATTCAAATTGACAAGGCATTCATCATTCTCATGTAGAGATGGAAGATCAGTACCTTTGTCATTACCTCTTATGATCAACTCAGATGATGTAGCCACTCTCGGGGGCGATGTGTCACATGGTGGAGGTGATGTAGTCCTGACAACAACGGATGTGGTTGTCATAGTATGCCTAGTAGTTGAAGGAACAATCATATCAACTCTTGGAATGTGCACCGTGCGCTTGTTCTCCTCGTGGCCAACACGTTGTTTTATTTCCTGTTCAGCTTTGCAAGCAAGATGAAACAAATGGTCCATAGGATAACACTCTTCATGAATTAGTATCTCTTGAATATCACGGTTTAATCCTCCCCAAAATCTATCCATAAAATCATCTTCACTTTCTTCTAAAGAGGAATGCAACAAGGTAGTTTGTAAATCATAATAATATTTTGTTACAGTTTCACTACCTTGTTTTAAGTGTTGCAACTTCTTAATCATGTCACGAGTATAATAAGCAGGGACGAAAGTATGTCGCATGGCAAGTTTCAAATCATTCCAAGTAGTAGGTATATAATCAGGGTGTAACCGACAATATTCACTCCACCAAACCAAAGCATAACCAGTGAAAGAACCAACCGCAACCTTAACCTTTTTATGTTCATCGAAATTATGGGAAGCAAATATATTTTTTATGTCGAACTCCCATTCAATATATAAAGCAGGTTTAAAACGGCCATTAAATGGTGGTATAGATACATTAACCTGATCATGTGCATTTGGATGTTTGTGCACCTCTCGTGACGGTTGTGGTATTTGCAAAGGTGGTGGCACGTCTCCCGCGATCGACAAAGCCCATGAATTGACTCTGGATCCTGTCATGATTAGTAGAACAAGAAACAAAACCCAAAAATAATGTTCCTATAACTACTAGGATGTGGTGGTAAAACGCTCACAGTAAAGCAAATATCAATGTCTTACAAGTTCTTACCATGCAGCAGGCGGTGATCGGCAACCAGCGGTGTCAAGTAACTCCGAATATTGAGTAAAGCGATTGCCAGGGGAGCGTACGTATACACGGTGTAGAAATATGTGGAGCTGGGTTGGCTATATATGGTAGCAAAAGATTAGCAATAATCAATTCAAAGATGCAATGTTGAATAAACGCTCAACGACGGTACTGTGCTGGTCCTAGGCTAGACCGGACTAGAGACGCGAGCCTAGAACACTAATGAGGTCACGGCATAGCACAACTAGCATCAATGAAGGATAGTAAGTAGCTCTTGACAGCAAGATATAAGTGAAGATCACAACGGCAGTGAAGATAATGATGAAAAACAACTGCCAAGCACGATATACAACAACTTTGTCTCCAACTTTCCTCTGAAAAAGTTTGTGCCGATTTTTTTCATTTTTTTTCTCCTTTTTTTCTCTGACTTTTTTTTCTCTTTTTTTTCTCTCGTTTTTTTTCTCTCTTTTTTTTCTCCCTCTTTCCAAAACAAACTAGATAAGATGCAGATTGGATCAAGTGAAGATGTGAACGATCTCAACTATTATTATGACAATGAATGGTGGGTAGCACGTGGTGGAAACTGATGGATGGGTGGTGGACAGCGGAAGAGATAATGATGCAGCGGTGGCGTGACTAATGTGAACAGAACTCGAAACTCTAAACGAACTAGACACTAAGACCAGCAACTCGACACGATGATGCAACCGATAATTCAACTATGCAAACAATGAAAAGAAAATTGCAAAGGCTCAGACTGGCTTGGACCAAGGATGAATAGATCTAACTCTTTTTTGTGGCTTTTTCTTGGACAATAGGTAAGAAAATAAATCTAATCTAGGAAAACTGGAAATTCTCACCGAGCAACCTAAAAACTGATACCACTTGATAAAGGCTAAGGTGTCCCGTCTTTCGATGAGATGATGGATTTCGCTTTGGTGGAAGTCGACTTTGACGATCCGACTACGAACGTGCGAGGACGTCGCGCCTTAGCAATCGCTAAACCAACTCCGAGAGGTTATTGACCACGCCGGAGCACGATCAACCTGACCACGAGGGTCTGTTTCCTGCGAGCAAACGAAGAACAAGCAAGAAACTGAGATTGCAATCTGGATATTGCGAATATAAGATGAAAGCTTTATTGATCAAGGTGGGGTTCTGTGACGCCTTTGTCTGGTCGTTGAACACAAACGAAGTACGCGAAGTTGCAGCTATGGCGAACTTTTAATCTAAACAAAACCCCCAGGAAAAGCTACTAGATGGATCTACTTATATAGGAGCAAGGGGTGGCGGCCAAGGAGGTGGGAGGATGTCCCAAGGCAGCCTAAAACTAAATCTAGGTCGTACAAGGCCAATGGGCCCAAGTGGAGGTGATGTAACACCTTTGGACTTGTAGTTTGACTCGGATTCTGCTGCAGCATCAGATTGTTTCATCCACAACTCAACGCTCCGGACGAATTTGAAGGTGATTCCAATTGGGTTGGAAAGTGCACGAAATCTAGTTTCCAACAAAAAAAAAATCACCCAATTCGGAGTCCGTATGAAAAACTTGTGTGTGTTTTGAGTCAGGTATGTCTGTGCAGTCCGAATCTGAATCCAGAACGTGAGAGACTTGGACTCTATCTTCTCTTGGGCCAAAAGTGACGTGAGAGAACTTTTTGGACAGCAAATAAACATCTCTTTCTTCCTTATCTTCATATGTGGATTGTACAAATGTCCCATACACCTGCAATTAGACAAAACACAAAAGTGTGTGAAGTATTTTTGTTCTGGATAACATAAATAGATTATTGAAAAGTTTGCACTAGAAATCACCTGACAAATATGCATATATGCAATATTTTTGGTCATATCCAAGGTAGTCATGTCCTCATCACACTTGATAGAGGCAAAGGTGTCCCGTCTTTCGATGAGATGATGGATATCGCTTTGGTGGAAGTCGACTTTGACGATCCGACTACGAACGTGCGAGGACGTCGCGCCTTAGCAATCGCTAAACCAACTCCGAGAGGTTATTGACCACGCCGGAGCACGATCAACCTGACCACGAGGGTCTGTTTCCTGCGAGCAAATGAAGAACAAGCAAGAAACTGAGATTGCAATCTGGATATTGCGAATATAAGATGAAAGCTTTATTGATCAAGGTGGGGTTCTGTGACGCCTTTGTCTGGTCGTTGAACACAAACGAAGTACGCGAAGTTGCAGCTATGGCGAACTTTTAATCTAAACAAAACCCAAAGTCTAAACGGTGCCCTAAGGGCTGTATATATGGAGGAAGAGAGGGGAATTTCGTGGCCCTTGGTGGAGGGGTCCGAAATCAACCCTATCTCTTGTTTCCCCACACATACGGACTCTAAAAATAGCCTATACTTATGTATTTCGAAATTACATGGGCCTGGCCCAATAAAAAGGTGACGCAGCACCTATAATAGCCTCTGGACGAAATTTATGAAGTGGCATCTTGTATATTTCGTCCAAGGCTTCATGCACTCTTATGGTGGCTTCAAAGTCCTGAAATCATCACTTGTAACTCCGTTCTGGTTCCCCTTGCGCATGGCATCATCTCCATGCTTGCTCTTGCTCCAATGTCCATCCTTCTCCAAGCTAGGCCCTTCATTTGTAAGCAAAACAAATGTATCCAATTTAGGCAGCATCATATTCTCATGAACATTAGAATCATTACCAAGAAACGAAAGTACCTGATAATTTAATTGGCGTGCGCGAGCTCTAGTAATTGGTCCAGTATATGTAGCAGTAGGGGTTGTGGGTGTAACAATGGTATTGATGTCCTCATCATTTACCAAAACATGTTCAACACATCCCTCACATTACCGGCATAAGCATTTCACTCTGGCCCATCACCCAGATGAACCAGACCTGACACAACTCTAAGCATAGCAGGCATAGCAAGGTAGGAATCACATACATGGCTCAATCAACTCCTACAAATGCTAGTGGGTTTCATCTAGTTACTATGGCAATGACAGGTCATGCAGAGGATAAGGGTTCAACTACCGTAGCACACAGCAGTTTGAATCTCGTTGTCTTAATGCAGTAAACAAGAGCAGAAGCGAGAACATGGGTTTGTATCGGAATGATCAATGGTTGCTTGCCTGATGGAGTGGTAGTGGGATATTGCCCTTCAGTTGGATACTCGTGAATATCCTCGGAGGCAGAACCTACCACGAAGAACACATCGGAACACAATCAACACATGACGATATGCAACAATATGATGCATGCTATGACATGGCAATATGAATGTGTCTTGGCCTAATGCAAGCTATAACAGAAAGGAATGAACTCATTTGAATCAAAGATTCAAATATTAGCTCATTAAACATGGCCTCAATAGTGCATTTCCTTATTCTGCTTAAACAGCAAGGTAAACTTGTTTTGTCATGCATGAAACCATTACAGATGGATAGATTGAATTTTTCTGATCATTTTTCATATATAAATCTTTGCATTTGGAGCTATGGTTGATTTTCTATGATTTTTAGAAGTTTTAACTATTTTCTGGAAATTCCTGAATAAAAATAAATCCAGAAAATGCATTACTGCATCAGCATTGCGTCATGCTGACCTCAGCAGGTCAAAGGCGCCAGCCTAGGTCAAACCTGACTGGTGGGCCCCTTCTATCAGCCTCTCAGCTAATTAATAGGATTAGATTAACACTAATTAGCTGTCAATGGGGCCTGGGCCCACATGTCAGTGACTGATTTAATTAAAATTAATTAAAACTAATCCTAAATTAGTTAGCAGACCGGCCCCACCTGTCATAGACTCAGGGGGGTCAACCTGGGCCCACCCAGGAGTCAAACTGGGTCAAACTGGCCGGCGACTCGACGCCGGCGAGGCCCGAGACGGTGGCGCAGCTCGGAAAACGCCCACAGGGCACAGGCGAGGCCGTTCTTGGGCTCGTTGGAGAGCTCTTGTAGTCACGCATCTAGTGGTGGTGGAGGCCGGGCCTACGGTGGCCGGAGACGACGACGGCGAGCTCCAAGGCAGCGGACGGAGTTCGGCCATGTGCGGGGAGTGGGCAAGGCGTGCAAACACGGAAACTGAAGCGCTACCGAGGCGCTACGCGATGCGGCAAGCACGTTGCATAGCACGGGAGGACCAAATGGTCGCCGGAGCGACACCGGCGACGAGCTCGAGCCGAGACGAGCTTCGGCCATGGTGGAACTATGGCCTAGAGGGTGCAAACGCGTGGGAAAGAAGAGGGGAAATGATGAGGACATCAATACCATTGTTACACCCACAGCCCCTACTGTTACATATACTGGACCAATTACTAGAGCTCGCGGACGCCAATTAAATTACCAGGTACTTTTGTTTCTTGGTAATGATTCTAATGTTCATGAGATTATGATGCTGCCTAAATTGGATACATTTGTTTTGCTTACAAATGAAGGGCCTAGCTTGCAGAAGGATGAACATTGGAGCAAGAACACACGTGGAGTTGATGGCATGCGCAAGGGGATCAAGAACGGAGTTACAAGTGATGATTTCAGGACTTTGAAGCCACCATAAGGAGTGCATGAAGCCTTGGACGAAATATACAAGATGCCACTTCATAATATTCGTCCATAGGCTATTCTAGGTGTTGCGTCACCTGATTAATGGGCCAGGCCCATGTAATTTCGAAATACTTAAGTATAGGCTATTTTTAGAGTCCGTATGTGTGGGGAAACAAGAGATAGGGTTGGTTTCGGACCCCACCCTCAAGGGCCACGAAATTCCCCCCTCTTCCTCCATATATACATCCCTTAGGGCGTCGTTTAGACTTTGGGTTTTTTTTAGATTAAAAGTTCGCCATAGCTGCAACTTCGCGTACTTCGTTTGTGCCCAACGACCAGACCAAGACGTCACAGAACCCCACCGTGATCAATAAAGCTTTCATCTTATATTCGCAATATCCCGATTGCAATCTCAGTTTCTTGCTTGTTCTTCGTTTGCTCGCAGGAAACAGACCCTCGTGGTCAGGTTGATCGTGCTGTGGCGTGGTCAATAACCCTCGGGAGTTGGTTTAGCGATTGCTAAGGCGCGACGTCTCGCACGTTCGTAGTCGGATCGTCAAGGTCGACTCCCACAGAAAATGATAGCCACCATCTCATCGAAACATCGGGACACCTTGGCCTCTATCAAGTGGTATCAGATTTCCAGGTTGCTCGGTGAGATTTTACAGTTTTTCGTAGATTAGATCGAGTCTGTTCTTCATACCTACAGTCCACGAAAAAGCCAGAAAAAAAATTAGGGTTAGTTCATCATATCCGAACCAATCTGAGCCTTTGCATAATCTTTTTAGGGTTTTTGCTTTGTTGAATTTGCGGTTGCATCGTCGTGTCAAGTTGCTGGTCTTAGAGTCTAGTCTTTTAGAGTTTCGAGTTCTGGTCATAAGTTGTCACGCCGCCGCCGCACCATCATCATCGCCCATCTACCACTTTTGCTTATCCGCCACCGCTCTAAATCCATATCCATATACCACCACCAATCCGTTTCCATATACCACCACCGCTACCATATACCACCACCGCTGCCATATACCACAACCATATATCCACCACCAATCCGAGTTCTTCTCATATTAGGTTTGTTCTTGAGATCAATCTAAATTCCGATCCGTGTTTCCTTGCCTGCGTAGGTCTCGGAAAAAAAAGAGCGAAAAAAAAGAGTTCCAGAGTGTGCTTTTCCCTTATTTACGTGCAGCGCCGTGATTTTGTTAGTGTTCTAGGCTCGCGTCTCTAGCACGGTCTAGCCTAGGACCAGCACAGTACCGTCGTTGAGCGTTTATTCAACTTTGCATCTCTGAATTGATTATTGCTGACCCTTTTTGCTACCATACTATAAGCCTTCCCAGCTCCACATACATCTACGCCGTGCGTTTGACTCTACCTGGCAATCGCTCTATCCAAGCTTTTGAGAGTTTTGACTACAACGGTTGCCGATCACCGCCTGCCGCTGGGTAAGAACTGGTAAGAATTTGAGATTTGCTTGACGGATTTGTGACACCCGCCACCACCACCACTTGTTAGTAGTCTGTAGGATCATATTCTTGTGTGTTTCTATTGCTGCTAACCATGCCAGGATCACAAGCCGACGAGACTGACTGGGAGAACTTGACGAACAAGGAGCTTCATGATACGTTTCAGCAAATGATGAATGGACAGGTGCAAGATGTGATAAACAGATTTGAAGAGGCCATGGAGAAGATAGATGGCATGGAGAAGACATTTGAAACAAAGCTCGATAACAAGTTTGCTGAATTGCTTTCACGTTTTCCACCACCACCACCGGCTGCTCCTGCCGCACCTCTGCAACAACAGCAACAACACCGACTACCTCCACGTCGGGAAACAGCTCTCTGCCGAGAGAGCCGTGTCCCTCTTCAGTCGGGCCAAACTGCTGGTGCTGCTGTTGATACTTCTGTGGCTCCTACTGCTGATGTGGAGGAGGATGATTATGTGGGAGATTATGAGGATGAGGTTGATCAAAATCAGAACTACGTGCCACCAACAGCACAGCAACCACCAGGTCGTCCACATGCAAATAATGGCAATGGTAGGGCTCACCCTCAGGTACGAGACCATGACCATCTCCCTAAACTAAAATTGAATATTCCACCATTTGAGGGTAGATATGTTCCTGATATATATCTTACTTGGGAGTTAGAAACTGAACAACGATTTACATGTTTACAATATCCCGAGGAGAGACGTGTTCCTGCTGCTGTTTGTGCTTTCACTAGTTTTGCATGTGTTTGGTGGTCTGAGCATTGTAGATTATATCCTATTCCGGCTACTTGGGCTGCTTTGAAAACTGCTATGCATACTCGTTGGGTTCCACCATATTATCAACATGAATTACTTCAAAAATTGCAGCGCTTAAGACAAGGAAAAATATTCTGTAGAAGAATATTATCAGGAATTACAAACTGGCATGATTAGATGTGGTATTGTTGAGGAGAATGAAGCTATGCTTGCACGTTTTATGGGTGGATTAAATAGAGAGATTCAAACGATTCTAGAGTATAAGGAGTATACTAATATCACTCGTTTATTCCATCTTGCTTGTAAAGCTGAACGTGAAGTGCAGGATCGACAGGCATTGGCGCGGACTAACTTTTCTGCAGGTCGACCTTCATCATGGACACCACGTGCATCATCTACTTCCACACGTTCTGCTACACCGGCGCCTCCGTCGGCTGCCACCTCCAACCGTGATACAATAAAGCAGGCACAATCACCACTATCTGCCAAGAGCATACCTTCTGGGCCTGCAAAGAGCTCTTCTTCATCCATGGCATCAACAGGGCAAACACATGATATTATTTGTCGACGTTGCAAGGGTGGAGGTCATTATGCGAGAGAATGCCCATCTAAGCGTGTGATGATTGTTACTGAGGATGGTGGGTATGAGTCCGCTAGTGACTATGATGAGGAGACTTTGGCTCTTATTACACGTGACGAACACGGTGGAGACGATTCTGATCATGAGACGCAATACATGGCTCCTGAAGATGCTGACAGGTATGAATGTTTAGTTGCTCAACGTGTTTTGAGTGTGCAGGTTACACAAGCTGAGCAAAATCAGAGGCATAATTTGTTCCATACAAAGGGAGTTGTGAAGGAACGTTCTGTTTGCGTGATCATAGATGGAGGGAGCTGCAATAACTTGGCTAGCATGGAGATGGTGGAGAAGCTATCTCTCACCACAAGACCACATCCACATCCTTACTACATCCAATGGTTCAACAACAACGGCAAGGTTAAGGAAACACGTACTGTTCGTGTGCATTTTAGTATCTCTACATATGCTGATTATGTTGATTGTGATGTGGTACCTATGCAAGCATGTTCCTTATTACTTGGTAGACCATGGCAATTTGATAAAAATTCTGTACACCATGGTAGAAACAATCAGTATACTCTTGTTCATAACGATAAAAATATTACTTTGCTTCCTATGACTCCTGATTCCATTTTGAAAGATGATATTAATAGAGGTAATAAAGCAAAATAGGAGACAAATAAGAGTGAAAATCAGATTGTGGCAAAAGAATTTGAGCACCAAATGAAGCCTAATAATAAACCATCTACTGTTGTTTCTGAAATTAAATTGAAAAGTGCATGTTTACTTGCCACCAAATCTGATATTGATGAGCTAGATTTTAGCAAATCTGTTTGCTATGCTTTTGTGTGCAAAGAGGCATTATTTTCATTTGAGGACGTGCCTTCCTCTTTGCCCCCTGCTGTCACTAACATTTTGCAAGAGTTCGCTGACGTCTTTCCACAAGACGTGCCACCGGGATTACCACCTATTCGAGGGATTGAGCATCAAATTGACTTAATTCCCGGTGCTTCGCTACCCAACCGTGCACCATATCGTACCAATCCAGAGGAGACGAAGGAGATTATGCGTCAAGTACAAGAACTGCTCGACAAAGGTTATATATGCGAATTGATAGAGGCGGGGTGTCCCGATCTTTCGATGAGATGATAACTATCGATTTGGTGAAGATGACTTTGATGATCCGACTACAAACGTGCACGACGTTGCGCCTTAGCAATCGCTAAACCAACTCTGAGAGGTTATTGACCACGCCGGAGCACAATCAACCTGACCACGAAGGTCTATTCCTGCAAGCAATCGAAGAACAAGCAAGAATATGATAAAAGCAATCTGAATATTGCGAGTATATATGAAGTATTGATAAAGGTGGGGATCCGTAAGCGGTCTTGGTCTGGTCGTTGGACACAAACGAAGTACACGAAGTTGCAATGGCTAACTTTTAACTAAACAAATCCCCAGGAAAAGCTACTAGATGGATCTACTTATATAGGAGCAAGGGGTGGCGGCCAAGGAGGCGGGAGGACGTCCCAAGGCAGCCTAAAACTAAATCTAGGTCGTACAAGGCCAATGGGCCCAAGTGGAGGTGATGTAACACCTTTGGACTTGTAGTTTGACTCAGATTCTGCTGCAGCATCAGATTGTTTCGTCCACAACTCAACGCTCCGGACGAATTTGAAGGTCATTCCAATTGGGTTGGAAAGTGCACGAAATCTAGTTTCCAACAAAAAAAGAATCACCCAATTCGGAGTCCGTATGAAAAACTTGTGTGCGTTTTGAGTCAGGTACGTCTGTGCAGTCCGAATCTGAATCCAGAACGTGAGAGACTTGGACTCTATCTTCTCTTGGGCCAAAAGTGACGTGAGAGAACTTTTTGGACAGCAAATAAACATCTCTTTCTTCCTTATCTTCATATGTGGATTGTACAAATGTCCCATACACCTGCAATTAGACAAAACACAAAAGTGTGTGAAGTATTTTTGTTCTGGATAACATAAATAGATTATTGAATAGTTTGCACTAGAAATCACCTGACAAATATGCATATATGCAATATTTTTGGTCATATCCAAGGTAGTCATGTCCTCATCACGAATCCCTTAGTCCTTGTGCTGTTCCTATCATTTTAGTGCCGAAAAAGGATGGTACGTCGCGTATGTGCGTTGATTGTAGAGGCATTAATAATATTACTATTCGTTATTGATAGAGGCGGGGGGTGTCCCGATCTTTCGATGAGATGATAACTATCGATTTGGTGAAGATGACTTCGACGATCCGACTACAAACGTGCATGACGTTGCGCCTTAGCAATCGCTAAACCAACTCTGAGAGGTTATTGACCACGCCGGAGCACAATCAACCTGACCACGAAGGTCTATTCCTGCAAGCAATCGAAGAACAAGCAAGAATATGATAAAAGCAATCTGAATATTGCGAGTATATATGAAGTATTGATAAAGGTGGGGATCCGTAAGCGGTCTTGGTCTGGTCGTTGGACACAAACGAAGTACACGAAGTTGCAATGGCTAACTTTTAACTAAACAAATCCCAAAGTCTAAACGGTGCCCTAAGGGCTGTATATATGGAGGAAGAGAGGGGGAATTTCGTGGCCCTTGGTGGAGGGGTCCGAAATCAACCCTATCTCTTGTTTCCCCACACATACGGACTCTAAAAATAGCCTATACTTATGTATTTCAAAATTACATGGGCCTGGCCCAATAAAAAAGGTGACGCAGCACCTATAATAGCCTCGGGACGAAATTTATGAAGTGGCATCTTGTATATTTTGTCCAAGGCTTCATGCACCCATTATGGTGGCTTCAAAGTCCTGAAATCATCACTTGTAACTCCGTTCTTGTTCCCCTTGCGCATGGCATCATCTCCATGCTTGTTCTTGCTCCCATGTTCATCCTTCTCCAACCTAGGCCCTTCATTTGTAAGCAAAACAAATGTATCCAATTTAGGCAGCATCATATTCTCATGAACATTAGAATCATTACCAAGAAACAAAAGTACCTGATAATTTAATTGGCGTGCGCGAGCTCTAGTAATTGGTCCCGTATATGTACCAGTAGGGGCTGTGGGTGTAACAATGGTATTGATGTCCTCATCATCCTCCCCTTCTTGAAATGAAGTCGTCCTCGACGGAAGCTCATCTTCCTCACCCAAATAAGGCTTCAAATCTGCAATGTTAAAAGTGGGACTAACCCCAAAATCTGCAGGCAGCTCAAGTTTATATGCATTATCATTTATTTTCTCTAACACCTTAAAGGGACCATCAGCACGTGGCATTAGCTTTGATTTGCGCAAATCAGGAAATCTATCCTTACGCAAATGTAACCAAACAAGATCTCCAGGTGCAAACACAACATGTTTTCTACCCTTATCTCCAGCAAGTTTATATTTAGCATTCATACGCTCAATGTTTTCCTTAGTTAACTCATGCATTTTTAAAATCAATTTAGCACGTTGTTTAGCATCAAAATTAACCTTCTCCGAAGATGGAAGAGGCAACAAATCAATAGGTGCACGAGGTAGGAAACCATACACAACTTCAAAAGGGCACATCTTAGTAGTAGAATGCAATGAACGATTATAAGCAAATTCAATATGAGGCAAGCATTCTCCCACATTTTCTTATTATTCTTCAAAACAGCCCTAAGCATAGTAGACAATGTTCTATTGACTACTTCAGTTTGTCCATCAGTTTGGGGGTGACAAGTAGTACTAAAAAGCAGTTTAGTCCCCAACTTAGCCCATAAACATCTCCAAAAGTGGCTAAGAAATTTAGTATCACGATCTGAAACAATAGTATTTGGCACACCATGCAAGCGAATAATTTCACGAAAGAACAAATCAGCAACATTAACAACATCATCGCTTTTATGACATGGTATAAAGTGTGCCATTTTCGAGAATCTATCCACGACAACAAATATGCTATCCCTCCCCTTCTTTGTTCGAGGTAAACCTAAAACAAAGTCCATAGATATATCCTCCCAAGGAACACTAGGTACAGGCAAAGGCATATATAAACCATCAGGATTGAGTCGTGACTTAGCTTTTTGACATGTAGTGCAGCGAGCAATAAAACGCTCAACATCCCGTCTCATCTTTGGCCAAAAGAAATGTGTAGCAAGTACGTCCTCCGTCTTCTTCACGCCAAAGTGTCCCATTAATCCTCCTCCATGCGCCTCCTGCAACAACAAAAGACGAACGGAGCTAGCTGGAATGCATAGCTTGTTAGCACGAAACACAAATCCATCATTAACGACAAACTTGTTCCACATTCTTCCTTCTTTACAATTCTGCATTACATCTTTGAAATCAGCATCATGCACATATTGATCTTTGATGGTCTCCAAACCAAATATTTTGAAGTCAAGTTGTGAAAGCATAGTATAGCGACGAGACAATGCATCAGCAATAACATTTTCTTTTCCCTTCTTGTGTTTAATGACATAAGGGAAAGTCTCAATAAATTCAACCCATTTAGCATGTCTACGATTCAGTTTAGCTTGACTTTTAATATGTTTCAAAGATTCATGATCAGAATGTATAACAAATTCTTTGGGCCATAAATAATGTTGCCATGTTTCTAAATTCCGAACAAGAGCGTATAATTCTTTATCGTAAGTAGAATAATTCAGACTAGGCCCACTTAATTTTTCAGAAAAGTACGCAACAGGTTTGCCATCTTGTGATAACACACCTCCTAATCCAATTCCACTAGCATCACATTCAAGCTCAAAAGTCTTATTGAAATTTGGAAGTTGGAGTAAAGGAGCATGTGTCAACTTATCTTTCAATACCGTGAAGGCTTCTTCCTGTGTGGTACCCCACAGAAAAGGCACATCTTTCTTTGTAAGCTCATTGAGAGGTGCAGCAATGGTGCTGAAATCTCTCACAAAACGCCTATAGAATCCAGCGAGGCCAAGAAAACTCCTCACTTGTGATAGAGGCAAAGGTGTCCCGTCTTTCGATGAGATGATGGATTTCGCTTTGGTGGAAGTCGACTTTGACGATCCGACTACGAACGTGCAAGGACGTCGCGCCTTAGCAATCGCTAAACCAACTCCGAGAGGTTATTGACCACGCCGGAGCACGATCAACCTGTCCACGAGGGTCTGTTTCCTGCGAGCAAACGAATAACAAGCAAGAAACTGAGATTGCAATCTGGATATTGCGAATATAAGATGAAAACTTTATTGTTCAAGGTGGGGTTCTGTGACGCCTTTGTCTGGTCGTTGAACACAAACGAAGTACGCGAAGTTGCAGCTATGGCGAACTTTTAATCTAAACAAAACCCAAAGTCTAAACGGTGCCCTAAGGGCTGTATATATGGAGGAAGAGAGGGGGAATTTCGTGGCCCTTGGTGGAGGGGTCCGAAATCAACCCTATCTCTTGTTTCCCCACACATACGGACTCTAAAAATAGCCTATACTTATGTATTTCGAAATTACATGGGCCTGGCCCAATAAAAAGGTGACGCAGCACCTATAATAGCCTCTGGACGAAATTTATGAAGTGGCATCTTGTATATTTCGTCCAAGGCTTCATGCACTCTTATGGTGGCTTCAAAGTCCTGAAATCATCACTTGTAACTCCATGCTTGCTCTTGCTCCAATGTCCATCCTTCTCCAAGCTAGGCCCTTCATTTGTAAGCAAAACAAATGTATCCAATTTAGGCAACATCATATTCTCATGAACATTAGAATCATTACCAAGAAACGAAAGTACCTGATAATTTAATTGGCGTGCGCGAGCTCTAGTAATTGGTCCAGTATATGTAGCAGTAGGGGCTGTGGGTGTAACAATGGTATTGATGTCCTCATCATCCTCCCCTTCTTGAAATGAAGTCGTCCTCGACGGAAGCTCATTTTCCTCACCCAAATAAGGCTTCAAATCTGCAATGTTAAAAGTGGGACTAACCCCAAAATCTGCAGGCAGCTCAAGTTTATATGCATTATCATTTATTTTCTCTAACACCTTAAAGGGACCATCAGCACGTGGCATTAGCTTTGATTTGCGCAAATTAGGAAATCTATCTTTACGCAAATGTAACCAAACAAGATCTCCAGGTGCAAACAGAACATGTTTTCTACCCTTATCTCCAGCAAGTTTATATTTAGCATTCATACGCTCAATGTTTTCCTTAGTTAACTCATGCATTTTTAAAATCAATTCAGAACGTTCTTTAGCATCAAAATTAACCTTCTCCGAAGATGGAAGAGGCAACAAATCAATAGGTGCACGAGGTAGGAAACCATACACAATTTCAAAAGGGCACATCTTAGTAGTAGAATGCAATGAACGATTATAAGCAAATTCAATATGAGGCAAGCATTCTTCCCACATTTTCTTATTATTCTTCAAAACAGCCCTAAGCATAGTAGACAATGTTTTATTGACTACTTCAGTTTGTCCATCAGTTTGGGGGTGACAAGTAGTACTAAATAGCAGTTTAGTCCCCAACTTAGCCCATAAACATCTCCAAAGGTGGCTAAGAAATTTAGTATCACGATCTGAAACAATAGTATTTGGCACACCATGCAAGCGAATAATTTCACGAAAGAACAAATCAGCAACATTAACAGCATCATCGCTTTTATGACATGGTATAAAGTGTGCCATTTTCGAGAATCTATCCACGACAACAAATATGCTATCCCTCCCCTTCTTTGTTCGAGGTAAACCTAAAACAAAGTCCATAGATATATCCTCCCAAGGAACACTAGGTACAGGCAAAGGCATATATAAACCATGAGGATTGAGTCGTGACTTAGCTTTTTGACATGTAGTGCAGCGAGCAACAAAACGCTCAACATCCCGTCTCATCTTTGGCCAAAAGAAATGTGTAGCAAGTACGTCCTCCGTCTTCTTCACGCCAAAGTGTCCCATTAATCCTCCCCCATGCGCCTCCTGCAACAGCAAAAGACGAGCGGAGCTAGCTGGAATGCATAGCTTGTTAGCACGAAACACAAATCCATCGTTAACGACAAACTTGTTCCACATTCTTCCTTCTTTACAATTCTGCATTACATCTTTAAAATCAGCATCATGCACATATTGATCTTTGATGGTCTCCAAACCAAATATTTTGAAGTCAAGTTGTGAAAGCATAGTATAGCGACGAGACAATGCATCAGCAATAACATTTTCTTTTCCCTTCTTGTGTTTAATGACATAAGGGAAAGTCTCAATGAATTCAACCCATTTAGCATGTCTACGATTCAGTTTAGCTTGACTTTTAATATGTTTCAAAGATTCATGATCAGAATGTATAACAAATTCTTTGGGCCATAAATAATGTTGCCATGTTTCTAAAGTCCGAACAAGAGCATATAATTCTTTATCATAAGTAGAATAATTCAGACTAGGCCCACTCAATTTTTCAGAAAAGTATGCAACAGGTTTGCCATCTTGTAATAACACACCTCCTAATCCAATTCCACTAGCATCACATTCAAGCTCAAAAGTCTTATTAAAATCAGGAAGTTGGAGTAAAGGAGCATGTGTCAACTTATCTTTCAATACCGAGAAGGCTTCTTCCTGTGCGGTACCCCACAGAAAAGGCACATCTTTCTTTGTAAGCTCATTGAGAGGTGCAGCAATGGTGCTGAAATCTTTCACAAAACGCCTATAGAATCCAGCGAGGCCAAGGAAACTCCTCACTTGTGTGACCGTTTTGGGCTGTGGCCAACTCTCAATAGCTTCAATTTTGGCTTTATCAACTTCAATTCCCTGTGGAGTAACAACATAGCCAAGAAAAGATACTCGGTCGGTGCAAAAGGTGCACTTTCCAAGGTTACCAAACAAACGTGCATCACGTAGAGCAATAAAAACAGCACGTAAATGTTCCAAATGTTCCTCCAAAGATTTGCTATAAATCAATATGTCATCAAAGTAAACTACCACAAATCGTCCAATGAAAGCACGTAAAACTTCGTTCATTAACCTCATGAAAGTACTAGGTGCATTAGTTAACCCAAAAGGCATGACTAACCACTCATATAATCCAAACTTAGTTTTAAATGCTGTTTTCCATTCATCTCCCAATTTCATACGAATTTGATGGTATCCACTACGCAAATCAACTTTGGAGAATATTGTAGAGCCACTCAATTCATCAAGCATATCATCTAGCCTAGGAATAGGATGACGATAACGAATAGTAATATTATTAATGCCTCTACAATCAACGCACATACGCGACGTACCATCCTTTTTCGGCACTAAAATGATAGGAACAGCACAAGGACTAAGGGATTCGCGTATATAACCTTTGTCGAGCAGTTCTTGTACTTGACGCAAAATCTCCTTCGTCTCCTCTGGATTGGTACGGTATGGTGCACGGTTGGGTAATGATGCACCGGGAATTAAGTCAATTTGATGCTCAATCCCGCGAATAGGTGGTAATCCCGGTGGCACGTCTTGTGGAAAGACGTCAGCGAACTCCTGCAAAATGTTAGTGACAGCAGGAGGCAAAGAGGAAGGCACGTCCTCGAATGAAAATAATGCCTCTTTGCACACAAAAGCATAGCAAACAGATTTGCTAAAATCTAGATCATCAATATCAGATTTGGTGGCAAATAAACATGCACTTTTCAATTTAATTTCAGAAGCAACACTAGATTGTTTATTATTATTAGGCTGCATTTGTTGCTCAAATTCTTTTGCCACAATCTGATTTTCACTCTTAGTTTTCTCCTGTTTTGCTTTATTAGCTCTATTAAGATCATCTTTCAAAATGGAATCAGGAGTCATAGGAAGCAAAGTAATATTTTTATCCTTATGAACAAGAGTATACTGATTGTTTCTACCATGGTGAATAGAATTTTTATCAAATTGCCATGGTCTACCAAGTAATAAGGAACATGCTTGCATAGGTACCACATCACAATCAACATAATCAGCATATGTAGAGATACTAAAATGCACACGAATAGTACGTGTTACCTTAACCTTGCCGCTGTTGTTGAACCATTGGATGTAGTAAGGATGTGGATGTGGTCTTGTGGTGAGAGATAGCTTCCCCACCATCTCCATGCTAGCCAAGTTGTTGCAACTCCCTCCATCTATGATCACGCGAACAGAACGTTCCTTCACAACTCCCTTTGTATGGAACAAATTATGCCTCTGATTTTGCTCAGCTTGTGTAACCTGCACACTCAAAACACGTTGAGCAACTAAACATTCATACCTGTCAGCATCTTCAGGAGCCATGTATTGCGTCTCATGATCAGAATCTTCTCCACCGTGTTCGTCACGTGTAATAAGAGCCAAAGTCTCCTCATCATAGTCACTAGCGGACTCATACCCACCATCCTCAGTAACAATCATCACACGCTTAGAGGGGCATTCTCTCGCATAATGACCTCCACCCTTGCAACGTCGACAAATAATATCATGTGTTTGCCCTGTTGATGCCATGGATGAAGAAGAGCTCTTTGCAGGCCCAGAAGATGTGCTCTTGGCAGATTGTGGTGATTGTGCCTGCTTTATTGTAACACGGTTGGAGGTGGCACCTGAAGGAGGTGATGGTGCAGTGGAAGTAGAGGATGCACGTGGTGTCCATGATGAAGGTCGACCTGCAGAAAAGTTAGTGCGCGCCAATGCCTGTCGATCCTGCACTTCACGTTCAGCTTTACAAGCAAGATGGAATAAACGAGTGATATTATTATAATCCTTATAGTCTAGAATGGTCTGAATATCTCTATTTAATCCACCCAGAAAACGTGCAAGCATAGCTTCATTCTCCTCAACAATGCCACATCTAATCAAGCCAGTTTGTAATTCCTGATAATATTCTTCTACAGAATTTTTTCCTTGTCTTAAGCGCTGCAATTTTTGAAGTAATTCACGTTGATAATATGGTGGAACCCAACGAGTACGCATAGCAGTTTTCAAAGCAGCCCAAGTAGCTGGAACAGGATATAATCTACAATGTTCAGACCACCAAACACATGCAAAGCTAGTGAAAGCACAAACAGCAGCAGGAACACGTCTCTCCTCAGGATATTGTAAACATGTAAATCGTTGTTCAGTTTCTAACTCCCAAGTAAGATATATATCAGGAACATATCTACCCTCAAATGGTGGAATATTCAATTTCAGTTTAGGGAGATGGTCATGATCTCGTACCTGAGGGGGAGCCCTAACATTGCCATTATTTGCATGTGGACGACCTGGTGGTTGTGGTGCTGGTGGTTGCCCGTAGTTCTGATGTTGATCAACCTCATCCTCGTAATCTCCCACATAATCATCCTCCTCGGTACCAGCAGCAGTAGTAGCAGGAGCCAAAGAAGCACCAACAGCAGTAGCAGCGGCATGATAGAGGCAAAGGTGTCCCGTCTTTCGATGAGATGATGGAAATCGCTTTGGTGGAAGTCGACTTTGATGATCCGACTACGAACGTGCGAGGACGTCGCGCCTTAGCAATCGCTAAACCAACTCCGAGAGGTTATTGACCACGCCGGAGCACGATCAACCTGACCACGAGGGTCTGTTTCCTGCGAGCAAACGAAGAACAAGCAAGAAACCAAGATTGCAATCTGGATATTGCGAATATAAGATGAAAACTTTATTGATCAAGGTTGGGTTCTGTGACGCCTTTGTCTGGTCGTTGAACACAAACGAAGTACGCGAAGTTGCAGCTATGGCGAACTTTTAATCTAAACAAAACCCAAAGTCTAAACGGTGCCCTAAGGGCTGTATATATGGAGGAAGAGAGGGGGAATTTCGTGGCCCTTGGTGGAGGGGTCCGAAATCAACCCTATCTCTTGTTTCCCCACACATACGGACTCTAAAAATAGCCTATACTTATGTATTTCGAAATTACATGGGCCTGGCCCAATAAAAAGGTGACGCAGCACCTATAATAGCCTCTGGACGAAATTTATGAAGTGGCATCTTGTATATTTCGTCCAAGGCTTCATGCACTCTTATGGTGGCTTCAAAGTCCTGAAATCATCACTTGTAACTCCATGCTTGCTCTTGCTCCAATGTCCATCCTTCTCCAAGCTAGGCCCTTCATTTGTAAGCAAAACAAATGTATCCAATTTAGGCAACATCATATTCTCATGAACATTAGAATCATTACCAAGAAACGAAAGTACCTGATAATTTAATTGGCGTGCGCGAGCTCTAGTAATTGGTCCAGTATATGTAGCAGTAGGGGCTGTGGGTGTAACAATGGTATTGATGTCCTCATCATCCTCCCCTTCTTGAAATGAAGTCGTCCTCGACGGAAGCTCATTTTCCTCACCCAAATAAGGCTTCAAATCTGCAATGTTAAAAGTGGGACTAACCCCAAAATCTGCAGGCAGCTCAAGTTTATATGCATTATCATTTATTTTCTCTAACACCTTAAAGGGACCATCAGCACGTGGCATTAGCTTTGATTTGCGCAAATTAGGAAATCTATCTTTACGCAAATGTAACCAAACAAGATCTCCAGGTGCAAACACAACATGTTTTCTACCCTTATCTCCAGCAAGTTTATATTTAGCATTCATACGCTCAATGTTTTCCTTAGTTAACTCATGCATTTTTAAAATCAATTCAGAACGTTCTTTAGCATCAAAATTAACCTTCTCCGAAGATGGAAGAGGCAACAAATCAATAGGTGCACGAGGTAGGAAACCATACACAATTTCAAAAGGGCACATCTTAGTAGTAGAATGCAATGAACGATTATAAGCAAATTCAATATGAGGCAAGCATTCTTCCCACATTTTCTTATTATTCTTCAAAACAGCCCTAAGCATAGTAGACAATGTTCTATTGACTACTTCAGTTTGTCCATCAGTTTGGGGGTGACAAGTAGTACTAAATAGCAGTTTAGTCCCCAACTTAGCCCATAAACATCTCCAAAAGTGGCTAAGAAATTTAGTATCACGATCTGAAACAATAGTATTTGGCACACCATGCAAGCGAATAATTTCACGAAAGAACAAATCAGCAACATTAACAGCATCATCGCTTTTATGACATGGTATAAAGTGTGCCATTTTCGAGAATCTATCCACGACAACAAATATGCTATCCCTCCCCTTCTTTGTTCGAGGTAAACCTAAAACAAAGTCCATAGATATATCCTCCCAAGGAACACTAGGTACAGGCAAAGGCATATATAAACCATGAGGATTGAGTCGTGACTTAGCTTTTTGACATGTAGTGCAGCGAGCAACAAAACGCTCGTCTCATCTTTGGCCAAAAGAAATGTGTAGCAAGTACGTCCTCCGTCTTCTTCACGCCAAAGTGTCCCATTAATCCTCCCCCATGCGCCTCCTGCAACAGCAAAAGACGAACGGAGCTAGCTGGAATGCATAGCTTGTTAGCACGAAACACAAATCCATCGTTAACGACAAACTTGTTCCACATTCTTCCTTCTTTACAATTCTGCATTACATCTTTAAAATCAGCATCATGCACATATTGATCTTTGATGGTCTCCAAACCAAATATTTTGAAGTCAAGTTGTGAAAGCATAGTATAGCGACGAGACAATGCATCAGCAATAACATTTTCTTTTCCCTTCTTGTGTTTAATGACATAAGGGAAAGTCTCAATGAATTTAACCCATTTAGCATGTCTACGATTCAGTTTAGCTTGACTTTTAATATGTCTCAAAGATTCATGATCAGAATGTATAACAAATTCTTTGGGCCATAAATAATGTTGCCATGTTTCTAAAGTCCGAACAAGAGCATATAATTCTTTATCATAAGTAGAATAATTCAGACTAGGCCCACTCAATTTTTCAGAAAAGTATGCAACAGGTTTGCCATCTTGTAATAACACACCTCCTAATCCAATTCCACTAGCATCACATTCAAGCTCAAAACTATTATTAAAATCAGGAAGTTGGAGTAAAGGAGCATGTGATGAGGACATGACTACCTTGGATATGACCAAAAATATTGCATATATGCATATTTGTCAGGTGATTTCTAGTGCAAACTATTCAATAATCTATTTATGTTATCCAGAACAAAAATACTTCACACACTTTTGTGTTTTGTCTAATTGCAGGTGTATGGGACATTTGTAAAATCCACATATGAAGATAAGGAAGAAAGAGATGTTTATTTGCTGTCCAAAAAGTTCTCTCACGTCACTTTTGGCCCAAGAGAAGATAGTGTCCAAGTCTCTCACTTCTGGATTCAGATTCGGACTGCACAGACATACCTGACTCAAAACGCACACAAGTTTTTCATACGGACTCCGAATTGGGTGATTCTTTTTTTGTTGGAAACTAGATTTCGTGCACTTTCCAACCCAATTGGAATCACCTTCAAATTCGTCTGGAGCGTTGAGTTGTGGATGAAACAATCTGATGCTGCAGCAGAATCCGAGTCAAACTACAAGTCCAAAGGTGTTACATCACCTCCACTTGGGCCCATTGGCCTTGTACGACCTAGATTTAGTTTTAGGCTGCCTTGGGACATCCTCCCACCTCCTTGGCCGCCACCCCTTGCTCCTATATAAGTAGATCCATCTAGTAGCTTTTCCTTGGGATTTGTTTAGTTAAAAGTTAGCCATTGCAACTTCGTGTGCTTCGTTTGTGTCCAACGACCAGACCAAGACCACTTTTCGGATCCCCACCATTATCAATACTTCATACATATTCGCGATATTCAGATTGTTTTTATCATATTCTTGCTTGTTCTTCGATTGCTTGCAGGAATAGACCTTCGTGGTCAGGTTGATCGTGCTCCGGCGTGGTCAATAACCTCTCGGAGTTGGTTTAGCGATTGCTAAGGCACAACGTCGTTGCACGTTTGTAGTCGGATCGTCAAAGTCGTCTCCACCAAATCGATAGTTATCATCTCATCGAAAGATCGGGACACCCCGCCTCTATCAAGTGGTATCAGTTTTCAGGTTGCTCGGTGAGAATTTCCAGTTTTTCCTAGATTAGATTTATTTTCTTACCTATTGTCCAAGAAAAAGCCACAAAACAAAAGTTAGATCTATTCATCCTTTATCCAAGCCAGTCTGAGCCTTTGCAATTTTCTATTCATTGCTTGCATAGTTGAATTATCGGTTGCATCGTCGTGTCAGTTGCTGGTCTTAGTGTCTAGTTCCTTTAGAGTTTCGAGTTCTGTTCACATTAGTCACGCCGCCGCTGCATCATTATCTCTTCCGCTGTCCACCACCCATCCATCAATTTCCACCACGTGCTACCCACCATTCATTGTCATAATAATAGTTGAGATCGTTCACATCTTTGCTTGATCCAATCTGGGTCTTATCTAGTTTGTTTTGGAAAGAGGGAGAAAAAAAAGAGAGAAAAAAAGAGAAAAAAAAGAGAAAAAAAGTAAGAGAAAAAAAGGAGAAAAAAAATCAAAAAAATCGGCACAAACTTTTTCAGAGGAAAGTTGGAGACAAAGTTGTTGTATATCCTGCTTCGCAGTTGTTTTTCATCATTATCTTCACTGCTGTTGTGATCTTCACTTATATCTTGCTGTCAAGAGCTACTTAGTATCCTTCATTGATGCTAGTTGTGCTACGCCGTGACCTCATTAGTGTTCTAGGCTCGCGTCTCTAGTCCGGTCTAGCCTAGGACCAGCACAGTACCGTCGTTGAGCGTTTATTCAACATTGCATCTTTGAATTGATTATTGCTAATCTTTTGCTACCATATATAGCCAACCCAGCTCCACATATTTCTACACCGTGTATACGTACGCTCCCCTCGCAATCGCTTTACTCAATATTCGGAGTTACTTGACACCGCTGGTTGCCGATCACCGCCTGCTGCATAGTAAGAACTTGTAAGACATTGATATTTGCTTTACTGTGAGCATTTTACCACCACATCCTAGTAGTTATAGGAACATTATTTTTGGGTTTTGTTTCTTGTTCTACTAATCATGACAGGATCCAGAGTCAATTCATGGGCTTTGTCGATCGCGGGAGACGTGCCACCACCTTTGCAAATACCACAACCGTCACGAGAGGTGCACAAACATCCAAATGCACATGATCAGGTTAATGTATCTATACCACCATTTAATGGCCGTTTTAAACCTGCTTTATATATTGAATGGGAGTTCGACATAAAAAATATATTTGCTTCCCATAATTTCGATGAACATAAAAAGGTTAAGGTTGCGGTTGGTTCTTTCACTGGTTATGCTTTGGTTTGGTGGAGTGAATATTGTCGGTTACACCCTGATTATATACCTACTACTTGGGATGATTTGAAACTTGCCATGCGACATACTTTCGTCCCTGCTTATTATACTCGTGACATGATTAAGAAGTTGCAACACTTAAAACAAGGTAGTGAAACTGTAACAAAATATTATGATGATTTACAAACTACCTTGTTGCATTCCTCTTTAGAAGAAAGTGAAGATGATTTTATGGATAGATTTTGGGGAGGATTAAACCGTGATATTCAAGAGATACTAATTCATGAAGAGTGTTATCCTATGGACCATTTGTTTCATCTTGCTTGCAAAGCTGAACAGGAAATAAAACGACGTGTTGGCCATGAGGAGAACAAGCGCACGGTGCACATTCCAAGAGTTGATATGATTGTTCCTTCAACTACTAGGCATACTATGACAACCACATCCGTTGTTGTCAGGACTACATCACCTCCACCATGTGACACATCGCCCCCGAGAGTGGCTACATCATCTGAGTTGATCATCAGAGGTAATGACAAAGGTACTGATCTTCCATCTCTACATGAGAATGATGAATGCCTTGTCAATTTGAATGCACCATCTGATGAGCTACCCACTACTTTGATCACACCACCTATTTTAGAGGACTACGTTGATAATTTGACTTTGCCATGTGATCAAACAACTGAAATACCAACAATTTTGAGTGCACCCATTGAATTAACTATTGATGCAAAAGAACCAATGTTTAATCATTTTGATATGACCTCTAATCTTGGTGATGATTCTGTGTTGAATGACTTATTGCATGTTTGCTTATTTAAGCATGTTGTAGCATGTAAATTTGATGCAAGTAAGGTTTATTCACCAATGTTGGGATGGTTTAATGATGAACATTGTCAATCTTTTGAAATGAATAAGAGCTTCACTTATATGTGCAAACTGAGTTGCAATATTTTCATGCCTTCTACTTCTTGTGCTAATTTTTTGGCTTTAGATTTTATGAACTATGCAAGTTACTCATCTATTCATGTGTCATATATGCAAAAATCAAGGGAAGTAAAAATGGATGACATATACATATACAACATGTACACCTTGTCTCTTTTGTTAGCCACATTTCAGATTAAACAACGCCGAGGACGGCTTTATTTTCAAGAAGGGGAGGATGATGAGGACATGACTACCTTGGATATGACCAAAAATATTGCATATATGCATATTTGTCAGGTGATTTCTAGTGCAAACTATTCAATAATCTATTTATGTTATCCAGAACAAAAATACTTCACACACTTTTGTGTTTTGTCTAATTGCAGGTGTATGGGACATTTGTAAAATCCACATATGAAGATAAGGAAGAAAGAGATGTTTATTTGCTGTCCAAAAAGTTCTCTCACGTCACTTTTGGCCCAAGAGAAGATAGTGTCCAAGTCTCTCACGTTCTGGATTCAGATTCGGACTGCACAGACATACCTGACTCAAAACGCACACAAGTTTTTCATACGGACTCCGAATTGGGTGATTCTTTTTTTGTTGGAAACTAGATTTCGTGCACTTTCCAACCCAATTGGAATCACCTTCAAATTCGTCTGGAGCGTTGAGTTGTGGATGAAACAATCTGATGCTGCAGCAGAATCCGAGTCAAACTACAAGTCCAAAGGTGTTACATCACCTCCACTTGGGCCCATTGGCCTTGTACGACCTAGATTTAGTTTTAGGCTGCCTTGGGACATCCTCCCACCTCCTTGGCCGCCACCCCTTGCTCCTATATAAGTAGATCCATCTAGTAGCTTTTCCTTGGGATTTGTTTAGTTAAAAGTTAGCCATTGCAACTTCGTGTGCTTCGTTTGTGTCCAACGACCAGACCAAGACCACTTTTCGGATCCCCACCATTATCAATACTTCATACATATTCGCGATATTCAGATTGTTTTTATCATATTCTTGCTTGTTCTTCGATTGCTTGCAGGAATAGACCTTCGTGGTCAGGTTGATCGTGCTCCGGCGTGGTCAATAACCTCTCGGAGTTGGTTTAGCGATTGCTAAGGCACAACGTCGTTGCACGTTTGTAGTCGGATCGTCAAAGTCGTCTCCACCAAATCGATAGTTATCATCTCATCGAAAGATCGGGACACCCCGCCTCTATCAAGTGGTATCAGTTTTCAGGTTGCTCGGTGAGAATTTCCAGTTTTTCCTAGATTAGATTTATTTTCTTACCTATTGTCCAAGAAAAAGCCACAAAACAAAAGTTAGATCTATTCATCCTTTATCCAAGCCAGTCTGAGCCTTTGCAATTTTCTATTCATTGCTTGCATAGTTGAATTATCGGTTGCATCGTCGTGTCAGTTGCTGGTCTTAGTGTCTAGTTCCTTTAGAGTTTCGAGTTCTGTTCACATTAGTCACGCCGCCGCTGCATCATTATCTCTTCCGCTGTCCACCACCCATCCATCAATTTCCACCACGTGCTACCCACCATTCATTGTCATAATAATAGTTGAGATCGTTCACATCTTTGCTTGATCCAATCTGGGTCTTATCTAGTTTGTTTTGGAAAGAGGGAGAAAAAAAAGAGAGAAAAAAAGAGAAAAAAAAGAGAAAAAAAGTAAGAGAAAAAAAGGAGAAAAAAAATCAAAAAAATCGGCACAAACTTTTTCAGAGGAAAGTTGGAGACAAAGTTGTTGTATATCCTGCTTCGCAGTTGTTTTTCATCATTATCTTCACTGCTGTTGTGATCTTCACTTATATCTTGCTGTCAAGAGCTACTTAGTATCCTTCATTGATGCTAGTTGTGCTACGCCGTGACCTCATTAGTGTTCTAGGCTCGCGTCTCTAGTCCGGTCTAGCCTAGGACCAGCACAGTACCGTCGTTGAGCGTTTATTCAACATTGCATCTTTGAATTGATTATTGCTAATCTTTTGCTACCATATATAGCCAACCCAGCTCCACATATTTCTACACCGTGTATACGTACGCTCCCCTCGCAATCGCTTTACTCAATATTCGGAGTTACTTGACACCGCTGGTTGCCGATCACCGCCTGCTGCATAGTAAGAACTTGTAAGACATTGATATTTGCTTTACTGTGAGCATTTTACCACCACATCCTAGTAGTTATAGGAACATTATTTTTGGGTTTTGTTTCTTGTTCTACTAATCATGACAGGATCCAGAGTCAATTCATGGGCTTTGTCGATCGCGGGAGACGTGCCACCACCTTTGCAAATACCACAACCGTCACGAGAGGTGCACAAACATCCAAATGCACATGATCAGGTTAATGTATCTATACCACCATTTAATGGCCGTTTTAAACCTGCTTTATATATTGAATGGGAGTTCGACATAAAAAATATATTTGCTTCCCATAATTTCGATGAACATAAAAAGGTTAAGGTTGCGGTTGGTTCTTTCACTGGTTATGCTTTGGTTTGGTGGAGTGAATATTGTCGGTTACACCCTGATTATATACCTACTACTTGGGATGATTTGAAACTTGCCATGCGACATACTTTCGTCCCTGCTTATTATACTCGTGACATGATTAAGAAGTTGCAACACTTAAAACAAGGTAGTGAAACTGTAACAAAATATTATGATGATTTACAAACTACCTTGTTGCATTCCTCTTTAGAAGAAAGTGAAGATGATTTTATGGATAGATTTTGGGGAGGATTAAACCGTGATATTCAAGAGATACTAATTCATGAAGAGTGTTATCCTATGGACCATTTGTTTCATCTTGCTTGCAAAGCTGAACAGGAAATAAAACGACGTGTTGGCCATGAGGAGAACAAGCGCACGGTGCACATTCCAAGAGTTGATATGATTGTTCCTTCAACTACTAGGCATACTATGACAACCACATCCGTTGTTGTCAGGACTACATCACCTCCACCATGTGACACATCGCCCCCGAGAGTGGCTACATCATCTGAGTTGATCATCAGAGGTAATGACAAAGGTACTGATCTTCCATCTCTACATGAGAATGATGAATGCCTTGTCAATTTGAATGCACCATCTGATGAGCTACCCACTACTTTGATCACACCACCTATTTTAGAGGACTACGTTGATAATTTGACTTTGCCATGTGATCAAACAACTGAAATACCAACAATTTTGAGTGCACCCATTGAATTAACTATTGATGCAAAAGAACCAATGTTTAATCATTTTGATATGACCTCTAATCTTGGTGATGATTCTGTGTTGAATGACTTATTGCATGTTTGCTTATTTAAGCATGTTGTAGCATGTAAATTTGATGCAAGTAAGGTTTATTCACCAATGTTGGGATGGTTTAATGATGAACATTGTCAATCTTTTGAAATGAATAAGAGCTTCACTTATATGTGCAAACTGAGTTGCAATATTTTCATGCCTTCTACTTCTTGTGCTAATTTTTTGGCTTTAGATTTTATGAACTATGCAAGTTACTCATCTATTCATGTGTCATATATGCAAAAATCAAGGGAAGTAAAAATGGATGACATATACATATACAACATGTACACCTTGTCTCTTTTGTTAGCCACATTTCAGATTAAACAACGCCGAGGACGGCTTTATTTTCAAGAAGGGGAGGATGATGAGGACATGACTACCTTGGATATGACCAAAAATATTGCATATATGCATATTTGTCAGGTGATTTCTAGTGCAAACTATTCAATAATCTATTTATGTTATCCAGAACAAAAATACTTCACACACTTTTGTGTTTTGTCTAATTGCAGGTGTATGGGACATTTGTAAAATCCACATATGAAGATAAGGAAGAAAGAGATGTTTATTTGCTGTCCAAAAAGTTCTCTCACGTCACTTTTGGCCCAAGAGAAGATAGTGTCCAAGTCTCTCACGTTCTGGATTCAGATTCGGACTGCACAGACATACCTGACTCAAAACGCACACAAGTTTTTCATACGGACTCCGAATTGGGTGATTCTTTTTTTGTTGGAAACTAGATTTCGTGCACTTTCCAACCCAATTGGAATCACCTTCAAATTCGTCTGGAGCGTTGAGTTGTGGATGAAACAATCTGATGCTGCAGCAGAATCCGAGTCAAACTACAAGTCCAAAGGTGTTACATCACCTCCACTTGGGCCCATTGGCCTTGTACGACCTAGATTTAGTTTTAGGCTGCCTTGGGACATCCTCCCACCTCCTTGGCCGCCACCCCTTGCTCCTATATAAGTAGATCCATCTAGTAGCTTTTCCTTGGGATTTGTTTAGTTAAAAGTTAGCCATTGCAACTTCGTGTGCTTCGTTTGTGTCCAACGACCAGACCAAGACCACTTTTCGGATCCCCACCATTATCAATACTTCATACATATTCGCGATATTCAGATTGCTTTTATCATATTCTTGCTTGTTCTTCGATTGCTTGCAGGAATAGACCTTCGTGGTCAGGTTGATCGTGCTCCGGCGTGGTCAATAACCTCTCGGAGTTGGTTTAGCGATTGCTAAGGCACAACGTCGTTGCACGTTTGTAGTCGGATCGTCAAAGTCGTCTCCACCAAATCGATAGTTATCATCTCATCGAAAGATCGGGACACCCCGCCTCTATCAGCATGTGTCAACTTATCTTTCAATACCGAGAAGGCTTCTTCCTGTGCGGTACCCCACAAAAAAGGCACATCTTTCTTTGTAAGCTCATTGAGAGGTGCAGCAATGGTGCTGAAATCTCTCACAAAACGCCTATAGAATCCAGCGAGGCCAAGGAAACTCCTCACTTGTGTGACCGTTTTGGGCTGTGGCCAACTCTCAATAGCTTCAATCTTGGCTTTATCAACTTCAGTTCCCTGTGGAGTAACAACATAGCCAAGAAAAGATACTCGGTCGGTGCAAAAGGTGCACTTTCCAAGGTTACCAAACAAACGTGCATCACGTAGAGCAATAAAAACAGCACGTAAATGTTCCAAATGTTCCTCCAAAGATTTGCTATAAATCAATATGTCATCAAAGTAAACTACCACAAATCGTCCAATGAAAGCACGTAAAACTTCGTTCATTAACCTCATGAAAGTACTAGGTGCACTAGTTAACCCAAAAGGCATGACTAACCACTCATATAATCCAAACTTAGTTTTAAATGCTGTTTTCCATTCATCTCCCAATTTCATACGAATTTGATGGTATCCACTACGCAAATCAACTTTGGAGAATATTGTAGAGCCACTCAATTCATCAAGCATATCATCTAGCCTAGGGATAGGATGACGATAACGAATAGTAATATTATTAATGCCTCTACAATCAACGCACATACGCGACGTACCATCCTTTTTCGGCACTAAAATGATAGGAACAGCACAAGGACTAAGGGATTCGCGTATATAACCTTTGTCGAGCAGTTCTTGTACTTGACGCATAATCTCCTTCGTCTCCTCTGGATTGGTACAGTATGGTGCACGGTTGGGTAATGATGCACCGGGAATTAAGTCAATTTGATGCTCAATCCCGCGAATAGGTGGTAATCCCGGTGGCACGTCTTGTGGAAAGACGTCAGCGAACTCCTGCAAAATGTTAGTGACAGCAGGAGGCAAAGAGGAAGGCACGTCCTCGAATGAAAATAATGCCTCTTTGCACACAAAAGCATAGCAAACAGATTTGCTAAAATCTAGATCATCAATATCAGATTTGGTGGCAAGTAAACATGCACTTTTCAATTTAATTTCAGAAGCAACATTAGATTGTTTATTATTATTAGGCTGCATTTGTTGCTCAAATTCTTTTGCCACAATCTGATTTTCACTCTTAGTTTTCTCCTGTTTTGCTTTATTAGCTCTATTAAGATCATCTTTCAAAATGGAATCAGGAGTCATAGGAAGCAAAGTAATATTTTTATCCTTATGAACAAGAGTATACTGATTGTTTCTACCATGGTGAATAGAATTTTTATCAAATTGCCATGGTCTACCAAGTAATAAGGAACATGCTTGCATAGGTACCACATCACAATCAACATAATCAGCATATGTAGAGATACTAAAATGCACACGAACAGTACGTGTTACCTTAACCTTGCCGCTGTTGTTGAACCATTGGATGTAGTAAGGATGTGGATGTGGTCTTGTGGTGAGAGATAGCTTCTCCACCATCTCCATGCTAGCCAAGTTGTTGCAACTCCCTCCATCTATGATCACGTGAACAGAACGTTCCTTCACAACTCCCTTTGTATGGAACAAATTATGCCTCTGATTTTGCTCAGCTTGTGTAACCTGCACACTCAAAACACGTTGAGCAACTAAACATTCATACCTGTCAGCATGTTCAGGAGCCATGTATTGCGTCTCATGATCAGAATCGTCTCCACCGTGTTCGTCACGTGTAATAAGAGCCAAAGTCTCCTCATCATAGTCACTAGCGGACTCATACCCACCATCCTCAGTAACAATCATCACACGCTTAGAGGGGCATTCTCTCGCATAATGACCTCCACCCTTGCAACGTCGACAAATAATATCATGTGTTTGCCCTGTTGATGCCATGGATGAAGAAGAGCTCTTGGCAGGCCCAGAAGGTGTGCTCTTGGCAGATAGTGGTGATTGTGCCTGCTTTATTGTATCACGGTTGGAGGTGGCAGCCGACGGAGGCGCCGGTGTAGCAGAACGTGTGGAAGTAGATGATGCACGTGGTGTCCATGATGAAGGTCGACCTGCAGAAAAGTTAGTCCGCGCCAATGCCTGTCGATCCTGCACTTCACGTTCAGCTTTACAAGCAAGATGGAATAAACGAGTGATATTAGTATACTCCTTATAATCTAGAATGGTCTGAATCTCTCTATTTAATCCACCCAGAAAACGTGCAAGCATAGCTTCATTCTCCTCAACAATACCACATCTAATCATGCCAGTTTGTAATTCCTGATAATATTCTTCTACAGAATTTTTTCCTTGTCTTAAGCGCTGTAATTTTTGAAGCAATTCACGTTGATAATATGGTGGAACCCAACGAGTACGCATAGCAGTTTTCAAAGCAGCCCAAGTAGCGGGAATAGGATATAATCTACAATGTTCAGACCACCATACACATGCAAAACTAGTGAAAGCACAAACAGCAGCAGCAACCCGTCTCTCCTCGGGATATTGTAAACATGTAAAACGTTGTTCAGTTTCTAACTCCCAAGTAAGATATATATCAGGAACATATCTACCCTCAAATGGTGGAATATTCAATTTCAGTTTAGGAATATGGACATCATCTCGTACCTGAGGTGGTGGTGCAGGCCTACCATTACGAATATATACCTGAGGTCGACCTGGTGGTGGTGGTGCTGGTGGCTACACGTAGTGCTGATTTTGATCAACCTCATCCTCATAATCGCCCACATACTCATCATCCTCCTGGGTACCAGCAGCAGCAGTAGCAGGGGCCAAAGAAGCATCAACAACATGAACAGCAGCACCAGAAGTTTGGCCATCCTCAATAGGAACACGCTTCGCTCGTCCATACTGATTCGAAAGGATGCGTTGTTGTTGTTGTTGTCGTTGGAGAGGTGCGTTAGGTGCAGCGGGTGGTGGTGGTGGAAGACGCGCGAGCAATTCATTAAACTTGTTATCGAGCTTTGTTTCGAACGTCTTCTCCATGCCATCTATCTTCTCCATGGCCTCTTCAAATCTGTTTAGCACATCTTGCACCTGTCCACTCATCATTTGCTGAAATTTATCATGCAAATCCTTATTCGTCATGTTCTCCCAGTCAGTCTCATCGGCTTGTGATCCTACCATGGTTAGCAGCAAATAGAAACACAGAAGAATATGATCCTACAGACTACTAAGAAGTGGTGGTGGTATATCACAAACCCGTCAAGCAAATCTCAAATTCTTACCAGTTCTTACCCAGCAGCAGGCGGTGATCAGCAACCGTTGTAGTCAAAACTCTCAAAGCTTGGATAGAGCGATTACCAGGGAGAGTCCAACGCACGACGTAGATGTATGTGGAGCTGGGAAGGCTTATAATATGGTAGCAAAAAGGGTCAGCAATAATCAATTCAGAGATGCAAAGTTGAATAAACGCTCAACGACGGTACTGTGCTGGTCCTAGGCTAGACTGTGCTAGAGACGCGAGCCTAGAACACCAACAAAATCACGGCGCGGCACGTAAACAAGGGAGGAGCACACTCTGAATTTTTTTTCTCTTTTTTTTGCACTTTTTTTTCCTCTTTTTTTTCCTCTTTTTTTTTTTGCTCCGCAACAAATTTTTTTCGAAAAAGTCTACAAATGGTCTAAAAACTGCCTAGTCAGAATTTTCCAGACTTAGTTTTTTTTTTTGAAACTGGAACTATTTTTCTTCTGCGGGTGGCTCGGAAGTTGGGGAGTCCTCCGCTGTCACGACTCGGAGTATCGCGTGATCTGGAAATCGAAAACAATGCAACAATTACTGGACTCGGACTAGGACTGGTGGCGGAGATGAATCTGGTGGAACTCGGACTGGTGGCGGAGATGAATCTGGTGGAACTCGGACTGGTGGCGGAGATGAATCTGGTGGAACTCGGACTGGTGGCGGATATATGTTGCAGTTGGACTGGGATGGGCGTGATGGCGGCGGATATGTGGTGGCGTATATGGATTCGGATTGGCGATGAATATGTGGTGGTAGTATATGGCAGCGGCGACGTGACAACCTGTGAACAGAACTCGAAACTCTAAAAGACTAGACGCTAAGACCAGCAACTTGACACGACGATGCAACCGCAAATTCAACAAAGCAAATACAGAAAAGATTATGCAAAGGCTCAGATTGGTTCGGATGGGATGAACTAACCCTAATTTTTTTTTGGCTTTTTCGTGGACTATAGGTATGAAGAACAGACTCGATCTAAACTACGAAAAACTGTAAAATCTCACCGAGCAACCTGGAAATCTGATACCACTTGATAGAGGCGGGGGGTGTCCCGATCTTTCGATGAGATGATAACTATCGATTTGGTGAAGATGACTTTGACGATCCGACTACAAACGTGCACGACGTTGCGCCTTAGCAATCGCTAAACCAACTCTGAGAGGTTATTGACCACGCCGGAGCACAATCAACCTGACCACGAAGGTCTATTCCTGCAAGCAATCGAAGAACAAGCAAGAATATGATAAAAGCAATCTGAATATTGCGAGTATATATGAAGTATTGATAAAGGTGGGGATCCGTAAGCGGTCTTGGTCTGGTCGTTGGACACAAACGAAGTACACGAAGTTGCAATGGCTAACTTTTAACTAAACAAATCCCAAAGTCTAAACGGTGCCCTAAGGGTTGTATATATGGAGGAAGAGAGGGGGAATTTCGTGGCCCTTGGTGGAGGGGTCCGAAATCAACCCTATCTCTTGTTTCCCCACACATACGGACTCTAAAAATAGCCTATACTTATGTATTTCGAAATTACATGGGCCTGGCCCAATAAAAAAGGTGACGCAGCACCTATAATAGCCTCGGGACGAAATTTATGAAGTGGCATCTTGTATATTTTGTCCAAGGCTTCATGCACCCATTATGGTGGCTTCAAAGTCCTGAAATCATCACTTGTAACTCCGTTCTTGTTCCCCTTGCACATGGCATCATCTCCATGCTTGTTCTTGCTCCAATGTTCATCCTTCTCCAAGCTAGGCCCTTCATTTGTAAGCAAAACAAATGTATCCAATTTAGGCAGCATCATATTCTCATGAACATTAGAATCATTACCAAGAAACGAAAGTACCTGATAATTTAATTGGCGTGCGCGAGCTCTAGTAATTGGTCCCGTATATGTAGCAGTAGGGGCTGTGGGTGTAACAATGGTATTGATGTCCTCATCAGTTATCGTCATCCTATTCCTAGGCTAGATGATATGCTTGATGAATTGAGTGGCTCTACAATATTCTCCAAAGTTGATTTGCGTAGTGGATACCATCAAATTCGTATGAAATTGGGTGATGAATGGAAAACAGCATTTAAAACTAAGTTTGGATTATATGAGTGGTTAGTCATGCCTTTTGGGTTAACTAATGCACCTAGTACTTTCATGAGGTTAATGAACGAAGTTTTACGTGCTTTCATCGGACGATTTGTGGTAGTTTACTTTGATGACATATTGATTTATAGCAAATCTTTGGAGGAACATTTGGAACATTTGCGTGCTGTTTTTATTGCTCTACATGATGCACGTTTGTTTGGAAACCTTGGAAAGTGCACCTTTTGCACCGACCGAGTATCTTTTCTTGGCTATGTTGTTACTCCACAGGGAATTGAAGTTGATAAAGCCAAGATTGAAGCTATTGAGAGTTGGCCGCAGCCCAAAACGGTCACACAAGTGAGGAGTTTCCTTGGCCTCACTGGTTTCTATAGGCGTTTTGTGAGAGATTTCAGCACCATTGCTGCACCTCTCAACGAGCTTACAAAGAAGGATGTGCCTTTTGTTTGGGGTACCGCACAGGAAGAAGCCTTCACGGTATTGAAAGATAAGTTGACACATGCTCCTTTACTCCAACTTCCTAATTTCAATAAGACTTTTGAGCTTGAATGTGATGCTAGTGGAATTGGATTAGGAGGTGTGTTATTACAAGATGGAAAACCTGTTGCATACTTTTCTGAAAAATTAGGTGGGCCTAGTCTGAACTATTCTACTTATGATAAAGAATTATATGCTCTTGTTCGGACCTTAGAAACATGGCAACATTATTTATGGCCCAAGGAATTTGTTATACATTCTGATCATGAATCTTTGAAACACATTAAAAGTCAAGCAAAACTGAACCGTAGACATGCTAAATGGGTTGAATTCATTGAGACTTTCCCTTATGTTATTAAACACAAGAAGGGTAAAGAAAATGTTATTGCTGATGCCTTGTCTCGTCGTTATACTATGCTTTCACAACTTGACTTTAAAATATTTGGTTTGGAGACCATCAAAGATCAATATGTTCATGATGCTGAATTTAAAGTTGTATTGCATAATTGTAAGGAAGGGAGAACTTGGAACAAGTTCGTTCTTAACGATGGATTTGTTATTCGTGCTAACAAGCTATGCATTCCAGCTAGCTCCGTTCGTCTTTTGTTGTTGCAGGAGGCGCATGGAGGAGGATTAATGGGACACTTTGGCATCAAGAAGACGGAGGATATACTTGCTACACATTTCTTTTGGCCAAAGATGAGACGGGATGTTGAGCGTTTTGTTGCTCGCTGCGCTACATGTCAAAGAGCTAAGTCACGACTCAATCCTCATGGTTTATATATGCCTTTGCCTGTACCTAGTGTTCCTTGGGAGGATATATCTATGGACTTTGTTTTAGGTTTACCTCGAACAAAGAAGGGGAGGGATAGCATATTTGTTGTCGTGGATAGGTTCTCGAAAATGGCACACTTTATACCATGTCATAAAAGCGATGATGCTGTTAATGTTGCTGATTGTTTCTTTCGTGAAATTATTCGCTTACATGGTGTGCCAAATACTATTGTTTCTGATCGTGATACTAAATTTCTTAGCCACTTTTGGAGATGTTTATGGGCTAAGTTGGGGACTAAGCTGCTTTTTAGTACTACTTGTCACCCCCAAACTGATGGACAAACTGAAGTAGTCAATAGAACATTGTCTACTATGCTTAGGGCTGTTTTGAAGAATAACAAGAAAATGTGGGAAGAATGCTTGCCTCATATTGAATTTGCTTATAATCGTTCAATGCATTCTACTACTAAGATGTGCCCTTTTGAAATTGTGTATTGTTTCCTACCTCGTGCACCTATTGATTTGTTGCCTCTTCCATCTTCAGAGAAGGTTAATTTTGATGCTAAAGAACGTTCTGAATTGATTTTAAAAATGCATGAGTTAACTAAGGAAAACATTAAGCGTATGAATGCTAAATATAAACTTGCTGGAGATAAGGGTAGAAAACATGTTGTGTTTGCGCCTGGAGATCTTGTTTGGTTACATTTGCGTAAAGATAGATTTCCTAATCTGCGCAAATCAAAGCTAATGCCACGTGCTGATGGTCCTTTTAAGGTGTTAGAGAAAATAAATGATAATGCATATAAACTTGAGCTACCTGTAGATTTTGGGGTTAGTCTCACTTTTAACATTGCAGATTTGAAGCCTTATTTGGGTGAGGAAGATGCGCTTCCGTCGAGGACGACTTCATTTCAAGAAGGGGAGGATGATGAGGACATCAATACCATTGTTACACCCACAGCCCCTACTGTTACATATACTGGACCAATTACTAGAGCTCGCGCACGCCAATTAAATTACCAGGTACTTTCGTTTCTTGGTAATGATTCTAATGTTCATGAGATTATGATCCTGCCTAAATTGGATACATTTGTTTTGCTTACAAATGAAGGGCCTAGCTTGGAGAAGGATGAACATTGGAGCAAGAACACGCATGGAGTTGATGGCATGCGCAAGGGGATCAAGAACGGAGTTACAAGTGATGATTTCAGGACTTTGAAGCCACCATAAGGAGTGCATGAAGCCTTGGACGAAATATACAAGATGCCACTTCATAATATTCGTCCATAGGCTATTCTAGGTGCTGCGTCACCTGATTAATGGGCCAGGCCCATGTAATTTCGAAATACTTAAGTATAGGCTATTTTTAGAGTCCGTATGTGTGGGGAAACAAGAGTTAGGGTTGGTTTCGGACCCCACCCTCAAGGGCCACGAAATTCCCCCCTCTTCCTCCATATATACAGCCCTTAGGGCGTCGTTTAGACTTTGGGTTTTTTTTTAGATTAAAAGTTCGCCATAGCTGCAACTTCGCGTACTTCGTTTGTGTCCAACGACCAGACCAAGACGTCACAGAACCCCACTGTGATCAATAAAGCTTTCATCTTATATTCGCAATATCCCGATTGCAATCTCAGTTTCTTGCTTGTTCTTCGTTTGCTCGCAGGAAACAGACCCTCGTGGTCAGGTTGATCGTGCTCCGGCGTGGTCAATAACCCTCGGGAGTTGGTTTAGCGATTGCTAAGGCGCGACGTCTCGCACGTTCGTAGTCGGATCGTCAAGGTCGACTCCCACAGAAAATGATAGCCACCATCTCATCGAAACATCAGGACACCTTGGCCTCTCTCAGGAAAGGCGGCGGAGCTCACAGGGAGGTCGATGAGTAGCTCAGTGGGCTCGGGGGCGACCGGAGCGAGGCGAATCGATGAACAGCGTCCGGCGGGTACCGAGGTTGAAGACGATCCGATGGCGGCGATGTAGGGCCTCCGGCGATGTGTGGCTCGGTGGGGAGGGCGAGGGCGTCGCGGCGGAGCTTCTGGACAGGTCAGAGAGGCGAGGGGGTGACGGAGAGCGCGACTACGGCGGTGAGACGGCGACAAGCTCGTCGGCCATGGTGCGGGAGAGGGTGAGGGAGACGAGGGGAGAGTGAGCGAGGATGAGAGGGGGGCGTGGGGGTCGCGTGGCACCCCTTGGCGTCTCCAGGCGTCGGCGGAAGCAGGAGGTGGCCGGCGTGTGGCCGCGGGCGCCGGCCACGCGCTCCGCGTCCTTCTTGCGCGAGGAGGACGACGACTGGCAGAGCCAGTAGGCTGGGCAGAGCCAGGTGGCTGGGCCAGAACAGGTAAGGCCCGGGTGGGCTTCCCTCTCTCTCTCTCTTTTTATTTGTTTCTGTTTTTCTAATTAACTGCAACTATTGGGCTTTAAATAAAATACTAAAACGTTTCCAAAAATCCTGAAAATAATTGTGGGCTCTGTCTAGATTATTTCCAACAGCAAACATTTATTTCCAGGATTATTTGAGCATTTAAATTATTTTATAGCATTTAAATGCCCAAATTCAAATACTTATGATTTAATTCAATGACCTTCTGTTGACCTAGAAAATTGTGCACCAATTTTGCCAGAGGTTTTAACCCAAGACAAGGAGGGTGAAATTTTTAGAAGGGCATTTCAGGTTCATTGAAAATAATTTTAGTAAACCCTAGTTGTTTCCAGGGGGGTGTTGGGGGTTTCTGCTTTCCCCATTTCAAATTTAAGAGAAATTTAAACATGATGCACACTCTAATGCTTGAACTAGCTAGGGTGTGACAACTCACCCCCACTCAAAAGAATCTCGTCCCGAGATTTAGGATCCTCCGGGAAGAAGGTGGGGTACTCAAGTCGAAGACGATCCTCCCTTTCCCAAGTGGCTTCTTTCTCGGAATGGTGTGACCATTGAACCTTGAGAAACTTGATATTCTGACGTCGAGTGGTACGCTCGGCCTGATCAAGGATACGAACGGGATATTCCCGATAGGAGAGGTTATCTTGTAGATCAAGCGTTTCGTGGTCCACTCCACGGATAGGATTTGCGAAGCAACGCCTGACTTGTGAAACGTGGAAGACATTGTGAACTTGATGAGGACATCAATACCATTGTTACACCCACAGCCCCTACTGCTACATATACTGGACCAATTACTAGAGCTCGCGCACGCCAATTAAATTATCAGGTACTTTCGTTTCTTGGTAATGATTCCAATGTTCATGAGAATATGATGCTGCCTAAATTGGATACATTTGTTTTGCTTACAAATGAAGGGCCTAGCTTGGAGAAGGATGGACATTGGAGCAAGAGCAAGCATGGAGATGATGCCATGCGCAAGGGGAACCAGAACGGAGTTACAAGTGATGATTTCAGGACTTTGAAGCCACCATAAGAGTGCATGAAGCCTTGGACGAAATATACAAGATGCCACTTCATAAATTTCGTCCAGAGGCTATTATAGGTGCTGCGTCACCTTATTATTGGGCCAGGCCCATGTAATTTCGAAATACATAAGTATAGGCTATTTTTAGAGTCCGTATGTGTGGGGAAACAAGAGATAGGGTTGATTTCGGACCCCTCCACCAAGGGCCACGAAATTCCCCCCCCCCCTCTTCCTCCATATATACAGCCCTTAGGGCGTCGTTTAGACTTTGGGTTTTGTTTAGATTAAAAGTTCGCCATAGCTGCAACTTCGCGTACTTCGTTTGTGTTCAACGACCAGACAAAGGCGTCACAGAACCCCACCTTGATCAATAAAGCTTTCATCTTATATTCGCAATATCCAGATTGCAATCTCAGTTTCTTGCTTGTTCTTCGTTTGCTCGCAGGAAACAGACCCTCGTGGTCAGGTTGATCGTGCTCCGGCGTGGTCAATAACCTCTCGGAGTTGGTTTAGCGATTGCTAAGGCGCGACGTCCTCGCACGTTCGTAGTCGGATCGTCAAAGTCGACTTCCACCAAAGCGAAATCCATCATCTCATCGAAAGACGGGACACCTTTGCCTCTATCAGAACTCTGGAAAGATGCGGAGGTAGTTCCAATTGGTAGGCAACTTCTCCTCGTTTGGCAAGAATGCGAAAGGGTCCAATGTAACGAGGGGCCAATTTGCCTTTGATACCGAAATGATGGGTTCCCTTTAACGGAGTAACCCGGAGGTAAGCCTTCTTGTCGACTTCATAAGTCATAGGCTTATGTTTACGATCATATTGATTCTTTTGACGAGATTGGGTTGTTTTCAATTTCTCACGAATAACGCGAACCTGCTCTTCTGCTTCCTGAATCATATCCGGCCAAAGAGTTGTCTTTCCCCGGTTTCTGACCAGTTAAGAGGCGTTCGACATTTTCGTCCATAGAGAACTTCGAAAGGAGCCTTGCCCAACCTGGCTTGATAACTATTGTTATAAGCAAACTCCGCGAATGGAAGGCATTTCTCCCAACTCATTCCGAATGAGATGGCAGAAGCTCGGAGCATATCTTCCAGAATTTGATTGACTCGCTCTACTTGACCACTTGATTGAGGATGGTAGGCAGTACAAAAAGAGAGACGAGTTCCCATAGTATTTTGGAAACTTTCCCAAAATCGAGAGGTGAAGAGACTCCCACGGTCTGAGTTAATTTCCAATGGAACACCATGAAGAGACACTATTCGGGAGAAGTATAAATCGGCTAGCTGGCTAGCGGTGATACTCTCACGAACAGGTAGAAAGTAGGCTACTTTGGAAAGACGGTCGATCACGACGAAGATGGCATTATTCCCTCTCTTGGTCCTGGGAAACCCAGTGATGAAATCCATACTAATTTTATCCCATTTCCATTCGGGAATAGCCAAAGGTTGAAGAGTGCCAGTAGGCCGTTGATGCTCTGCTTTAACACGACGACAAACGTCACAATTAGCAATGTATTGAGCGATTTCTCTCTTCATCCTAGTCCACCAAAACCTCTGGCGTAGGTCTCGATACATTTTAGTACTACCAGGATGAATGGTGAGAGGGGATCCATGAGCTTCCTTAAGGATCAACTGGCGCAGATGTTGTTTCTTGGGAACCACCAAACGGTTCTCGAAGAAGACAACACCTCGCTCATCCATGGAGAAACATTTAGCAACTCCGCAAGCGATGTTTTCCTTAATCCGGGATATGCCCTTATCATACCGCTGGGCGGTTATGATTTGATCCATAAGGGTAGGTTTCGCCACCAGGGTGGATAGGAATCCTCGAGGAACAATGTGAAGGTTAAGCTTATGGAATTCCTCATGGAGAGGTGGTTGACTCTGTTGTAACATCAGGTTGTTACAATAGGATTTACGGCTTAGTGCATCAGCCATGACATTGGCTTTGCCCGGGGTGTAAGTTATTCCTAAGTCGTAATCCGAGATCAACTCAACCCAACATCTTTGCCTGAGATTCAAGTCTGGTTGGGTGAAGATATATTTCAAACTTTGGTGATCGGTGAAGATCTCGCAACGATTACCGAGGAGGTAATGTCGCTAGGTTTTAAGTGCATGGACTACAGCTGCAAGCTCTAGATCGTGTGTGGGATAATTTTCCTCATGTGGGTGTAATTGCCGTGAAGCATAGGCAATTACCTGACGATCCTGCATGAGTATGCAACCTAGTCCTTGTCGCGAGGCGTCGCAATAGATAATAAAGTCCTTGGAGAAATCTGGTGGTACCAGTACGGGAGCAGAAGTCAGGCGTCTTTTCAGTTCCTGAAAGCTGAACTCGCACTGTGGAGTCCACTCGAACTTTTTATCTTTCTTGAGGAGTTCGGTTAGAGGTTTAGCAACCTTGGAGAAATTCTCGACGAAGCGGCAGCAATAGCTCGCTAAGCCAAGGAAACTCCGAACTTGCTTGACCGTCTCAGGTGGAGTCCAATCAAGGACGGCTTGAACTCGCTCGGGATTGACAGCAATACCCTTGCCAAAGATTACATGGCCTAGATAGGTCACTTCTGGCAACCAAAATTCACACTTGGAGAATTTGGCATAAAGGCGATGCTCTCGAAGTTTCATCAATACCAGCCTTAGATGTTCGGCATGTTCCTCTTCATTCTTGGAGTAGATGAGTATGTCATCGAGGTATACCACGACGAATTTATCCAAATACTCCATGAAAACCGAATTCATTAACCGAGAGAAGGTAGCTGGGGCATTGGTTAAACCGAAGGACATGACGGTGTACTCGTACTGGCCATAACGAGTAACAAAGGCCGTTTTGGGAATGTCCCCGTTTCTGATTTTGATTTGATGGTAGCCCAACCTCAAATCCATCTGGGAAAAGACTGAGGATCCAGCGAGCTGATCATACAGATTGTTAATCCTAGGAAGCGTGTATTTGTTCTTGATGGTGACCAGGTTGACAGGGCGGTAGTCCACAACCATTCGATCCATTCCATCCTTCTTCTTGACGAAGAGGACGGGGCAAGCCCAAGGAGAGGAACTAGGACGGATGAAACCCTTTTTCAAGGACTCATCGAGTTGGTTCTTAAGCTCGGCTAGTTCTAAGGGTGCCATCTTGTAGGGTCTTCTAGAAATTGGCACGGCTCCTGGAACAAGGTCTATCACAAACTCGACATCCCTGTCAGGTGGAACACCTGGCAGTTCTTCTGGAAAGACATCCGGAAAGTCTCGGACTATCGGAACATCCTCAAGGTCTGGAAGGGGGTTGGCATTTAGGGAGTAAAGCTGGCGCTTGGCCACTCGAGTTAAGACATTGACTGTCTTGCCCGATGGGTGAGTAAGCTGAACGGTTCTAGTGGCACAATCAATCTTAGCGTAATGAGCTGACATCCAGTCCATACCCAAGATGATGTTTATGTCCGTGGACTTGAGAGCTATCAAGGATGCAAGGAAGACAAGTCTATCGACAAGAATTTCGTTCCCATGACTTACTCTAGAAGTTTGCCATTTGGAACCTGGAGTTTGAATTACCATGGAAGTGGGCATGTCACAGAATGTCGTGTTATGCAATCGAGCATAGCTCTCGGATATGAATGAATGAGATGCTCCAGTATCGAAAAGAACAGATGCCGGATGGCAGTTAACAAGGAGCGTATCAAGGACGACGTTGGGATCCTCATGAGCCTCCTCGGCTGAAACATAGTTGACATGGCCACGTGCAGTGGTGGCCGGCTTGGCGTAGAATGTTTTTCCCGCGGGCTTACCACGGCCAACGGACTTTCCAGTTTGATTGGGGTTGTTGTTCTGGGGACACTCTCGGCTATAGTGACCCGGCTCTCCACACTTAAAGCATGTCACCACATTGGGGCGTGGAGCAGCATTAGCAGCGGGGCCACCATAGGGCTTGGGCGGTGCAAATTGCTAGTTGGGACGAGGCGCCTCAAAGGATGGCCTCGGGATGAACCTGGGTGGCAGTGCCGTGCTTGGGATCCACACCCGGCGCTTCTGAGCTCCAGAGCCGGATGAAGAGCCAAAGTCACGGGAGTGCTTGCGTGAAGCGTCATAATCAGTCTGGCTTGTCTCAGCACTGGTGGCTTTATTGACCAACTTCTGAAAGGAGGTGCACTCGTGCAGACGAAGATCATGGCGAAGCTCAGGGCTAAGTCCCTTGCGGAACCTTGCTTGCTTCTTAGCGTCAGTAGATACCTCTTCGGGAGCATAGCGTGCCAGATTTCCAAATTCACGACTATAAGCATCCACAGTCAGTCTTCCTTGGGTGAAGTTGCATAACTCCTCCCTCTTGCGATCCATGAGACCTTCCGGAATGTGATGCTCGCGGAAAGCCTCACTGAACTCAGCCCAAGTAGTAACTTGGCCGACCGGGCGCATAGCTTCGAAGTTTTCCCACCAAAGGCTAGCAGGGCCTTCGAGGTGATAGGCAGCATAGGTAACCTTGTCGGCTTCGGCTACGTTGGCAGAACGTAGCTTGTGAGTGATGCTGCGAAGCCAGTCATCCGCGTCCAGGGGTTCGACGGAATGGTTAAACTTTGGTGGGTACAACTTGATAAAGTCATTGATTGACACCAAGTCATTTCGTGGGTGGCGTGCAGTGTTCTGCTCAATCCGCTCTAGCAGGCGGTTAGTCTCACGCTTGTTTCTTTCCGCCTCCAGCATTACTTCGGCCAGAGAAGGCGGATGAGGCAGATTTTCACCTCTAGCTGCACTGGCTTCCCCCTGCTCCGAGGCAGCAGGGTTGCTGCGGGTGTTGACCATCCTAGGAGAAAACAAGACAATGGTTTAGATAAGGATGGCTCAAACTTAGCAAGGAGTGCAGAATGTAATGGATAACGCGGAATGCAGAGATGTTCATCCGTATGTCATGGTAATATAAAACTGCCATATATATACCAACGGTCATACACATCATACATAGTTTAGTACAAGCCCAGGCTACAGTACAACTATGATGAAAGACGTTACATCTCATCGGAGGCATTCCAAGCTCCTATACGGTATTTGTCTACACCTCCGGATTTGATTACACACAAAGTCATATTCCACAAGTCTCGCAGGACAGTGGAGAGATAGCTACTACAATACTAGTGGTACTACTACTAACTCAGACAGCTCCGTAGTAGTCCTCATAGAAGTCACCTCCATAGCCTGGAAGTTCAACGTGACCATCCGGGAACAGACGGTCCTGAGGAGCCTGTGGACCATAGGGGCTAGGATGAGGTCTTGGACCAACAAACGGTGGCCTGCGAGGACCACGGGGTGGGGTGATGCCTCCCACATCACGCCAATCCACCATGTCTGGCAGAGCTGATCTCATAGGATACAGATCCCTTGTATCCATACATCCAGCTTGCACCGCAGGTGCAAACCGAGTCAATGTGGCCCAATGATCAGCACGGGTATTGAAAAGCTCTAGCCTCAAGGCCCGATTCTCTCGGTCCTTATCTTCGAGCATCTCGGCAGTGGTACGAGTAAATGAGTCCTCCTGAGTGGAGTCAGCATAGATAGCCTGAAGATACCCTTGCGCTCCCGGAAGTGAAGCTGGCATGTAACGGAAGTCGGTGTTCCGAAGCAGGCCAGTCCGGACTCGCAAGATGGTCATCATGGAATAGGAAGCATCCTGCACAGCCATCTCAATAGTAACCCCGAGTCCATAGGAATAGTGAAGGGGCTCGGTAGATCCAGGATAAGAAGGAAATATCCTGACGGTGCAGAGATATTGGCTTTGATTAGAGTCGCGGAACTGCTCTTCGACGGTGTATTCAGGATACCAACGGTAGCCCGTCTTGATCATTACCTAGACTAACATAGCAGTATGACCGGGCACGGCGAGGCACCGGGTCTGGCGAACCACTTGGTTTTGAACACGGTTGGCCATCTGAAAGCACAATCACAATGCAAAGACATCAGAATTTCTAGGGAAAATTGGACAGCATAACAGCTGTAAATGCTCAGAAAAAGATTTGGGACATCCACAACAGTTCGCAATACCACTCAACAACATCATATCAAGATTCTGATCCAATTAGCAACATACTAAAATAGTAGAAACTGAACTGGGGCTTGTAGCATCAATCCTATAAGCTACTACGGATTAGTAACACGTGAACCTGATAGAAGGAGAGAGCCTAGTCCTTAACCCATGTTGAATGAGAAGAGAATGACTCAGATCAGAGGCATAGGGTAAAGGAGTAAAAGAGCCTTACGTTCCCTCCCACAATCAATTCCCCTACATATAACTAAAGCATTTCTAGACTCGACATCGACCAGTTTGGCTCAACGAACCTACAGGCAGTCCAGCGCGGATGCCAACGCTGTCAGGACCCCGATTCCAAGTCACATCGATCTAGCTGGTAACACCTCATATCACTTTGCGGCCTCACGCACGGTATCCCACGGGTGTCGCCTTACCATGGCCCGGGACCGTTTGTGCCTTTTGGCTCACGTATATGATAGTGTCGCTAGCATCCATATGGTAGAGAACCCGGGCCGACATGGCTAGTCATGAACCCAAAGCGGCACAGACCTATAGAGACAGGCATACATGAATCACATCGAGCACGTCGGTCATCAGCGATTGATTCCGGGCTGTAGCACTAGGCTAACAGGACTCCGGGGAACCCGGGCTGTAGCAGGCTAGGCAGGACTCCGGAAGTCACAGCGTGACATTTCCCCGAAGGGACAGACATAGGAACGAAGTGAAACACATGCCGGCCAGTCAAGTGTCCTGAACAGTAGTGCTAGGCTAGCAGGACTCCGGTGAACCGGGCTGTAGCAGACTACTATGGCTCAAGGAACACTAGACTACATTTCCCCATAAGAAAGGCTGCCAAGGATAAACAACTAGATTGTCGGATCCCACTCATACCAAGCATTTCAATCATACACACAATATGCCCGATATGAGTACATACAACATGGCATCACAACAAAACTCTACAACTCAAGTACTTTATTTAAAGGCTCCAGGGAGCCATACATAACATGTTCATACAGATAGGGGTCACATGACCCGACACTCAAGTCATACAAACATACAAGCACATGCGGAAGCAACTAGTCTGAGTACAGACTCTAGAAAGAAAGAAAGCTTCTCGAAGCCTGTCTATCTACATAGGGCCTTCCATGGCCAGGATCACCACCTGGGTGGCTAGTCACTCGTCGACATCAAGGTCTACGTAGAACCCATCGGAGGGGGCGGTGTTGTCGTCTAAAAACAGTAATTAAGCAAACATGAGTACAAAGGTAATCAGCAAGTCTTACATCAGAACCTACTATACATGCTTATTCTCAAGAAGGTGGTGGGGTTAATGCAGCAAGCCAGCTTTGACTCTTGGCTAAGCTATCCTATGGAACTTCACCAGTAAAATAGTTTTCGCACACGAGTCCACTACTCACCAACACAATACTCCACCGGGGATCCTCCCTCGTCATCCTACGAGAGGGCCATCCTCGGTACTCACACTTATCTTGAGTCTTTTATTAGTACCCATTAACTTGTCTATGAACTGTATAGGAAACCAAGTAGTCCTTTACCGCGGACGCGGCTATTCAAATAGTTTTATACCCTGCAGGGGTGTACTTCTTCATACACGCTTTCACCACTTACCACCGTTTACACGACATGTACTTGGCAACCTTCAAGCGGAAGCCCAGCGAGGGTGTCGGCCACGGCCTACCTAAACACTTAAGTCTCTCGTCCAGGTTTATCGCCTATCCAGGTTCCATCCGCAGGGAGTCCGGCCGAGGTTTCCACATACGGCCCCGAACGATGTGAACAGGGATCCCGAGACACCAAACGGGTGACTCGGTACACCGTGCCACGGTGTATCTACCGCAACATAGCCCACCCCTAGGGTCAGCGCTACGCACGGCCGCCAACACATAACCTACAAACACCAGAAACTATTTGCAACTCCTGGACAGAGTACTAGGGTGGTTAAGAAGTCGAGAGGGTCAATTAAGGATCCCAATGCATGGTAGTAGCTGAATCTTAAATCACACATACAGATCTCAGTTCTTAGGGACGTCCTCAATGAAACAACCCACCATGTACTCCTACATGGCCTCTCATCGATACCTTTACCAAAACATGTTCAACACATCCCTCACATTACCGGCATAAGCATTTCACTCTAGCCCATCACCCAGATGAACCAGACCTGACACAACTCTAAGCATAGCAGGCATAGCAAGGTAGAATCACATACATGGCTCAATCAACTCCTACAAATGCTAGTGGGTTTCATCTAGTTACTATGGCAATGACAGGTCATGCAGAGGATAAGGGTTCAACTACCGTAGCACACAGCGGTTTGAATCGCGTTGTCTTAATGCAGTAAACAAGAGCAGAAACGACAACATGGGGTTGTATCGGAATGATTAATGGTTGCTTGCCTGATGGAGTAGTAGTGGGATACTGCCCTTTAGTTGGATACTCGTGAATATCCTCGGAGGCAGAACCTACCACGAAGAACACATCGGAACACAATCAACACATGACGATATGCAACAATATGATGCATGCTATGACATGGCAATATGAATGTGTCTTGGCCTAATGCAAGCTATAACAGAAAGGAATGAACTCATTTGAATCAAAGATTCAAATATTAGCTCATTAAACATGGCCTTAATAGTGCATTTCCTTATTCTACTTAAACAGCAAGGTAAACTTGTTTTGTCATGCATGAAACCATTACAGATGGATAGATTGAATTTTTCTGATCATTTTTCGTATATAAATCTTTGCATTTGGAGCTATGGTTGATTTTCTATGATTTTTAGAAGTTTTAACTATTTTGTGGAAATTCCTGAATAAAAATAAATCCAGAAAATGCATTACTGCATCAGCATTGCGTCATGCTGACCTCAGCAGGTCAAAGGCGCCAGCCCAGGTCAAACCTGACTGGTGGGCCCCTTCTGTCAGCCTCTCAGCTAATTAACAGGATTAGATTAACACTAATTAGCTGTCAGTGGGGCCTGGGCCCACATGTCAGTGACTGATTTAATTAAAATTAATTAAAACTAATCCTAAATTAGTTAGCAGACCGGCCCCACCTGTCATAGACTCATGGGGGTCTACCTGGGCCCACCCAGGAGTCAAACTGGGTCAAACTCGCCGGCGACTCGACGCCGGCGAGGCCCGAGACGGTGGCGCAGCTCGGAAAACGCCCACAGGGCACGGGCGAGGCCGTTCTTGGGCTCGTTGGAGAGCTCTTGCAGTCGCGCATCTAGTGGTGGTGGAGGCCGGGCCTACGGTGGCCGGAGACGACGACGGCGAGCTCCAAGGTGGCGGCCGGAGTTCGGCCATGTGTGGGGAGTGGGCTGCAGCGTGCAAACACGGAAACTGAAGCGCTAGCGAGGCGCTACGCGATGCGGCAAGCACGTTGCATAGCACGGGAGGACCAAATGGTCGCCGGAGCGACGCCGGCGACGAGCTCGAGCGGAGACGAGCTTCGGCCATGGTGGAACTATGGCCTAGAGGGTGCAAACGCGTGGGAAAGAAGAGGGGAAAGGCGGCGGAGCTCACAGGGAGGTCGATGAGTAGCTCAGTGGGCTCGGGGGCGACCGGAGCGAGGCGAATCGATGAAGGGCGTCCAGCGGGTACCGAGGTTGAAGACGATCCGATGGCGGCGATGCAGGGCCTCCGGCGATGCGTGGCTTGGTGGGGAGGGCGAGGGCGTCGCGGCGGAGCTTCTGGACAGGTCAGAGAGGCGAGGGGGTGACGGAGAGCGCGACTACGGCGGTGAGACGGCGACAAGTTCGTCGGCCATGGTGCAGGAGAGGGTGAGGGAGACGAGGGGAGAGTGAGCGAGGATGAGAGGGGGACGTGGGGGTCACGTGGCACCCCTAGGCGTCTCCAAGCGTCGGCGGAAGCAGGTGGTGGCCGGCGTGTGGCCGCGGGCGCCGGCCACGCGCTCCGCGTCCTTCTGGCGCGAGGAGGACGACGACTGGCAGAGTCAGTAGGCTGGGCCGAGCCAGGTGGCTGGGCCAGCACAGGTAAGGCCCGGCTGGGCTTCCCTCTCTCTCTCTCTTTTTATTTGTTTCTGTTTTTCTAATTAACTGCAACTGTTGGGCTTTAAATAAAATACTAAAACGTTTCCAAAAATCCTAAAAATAATTGTGGGCTCTGTTTAGATTATTTCCAACAGCAAACATTTATTTCTAGGATTATTTGAGCATTTAAATTATTTTATAGCATTTAAATGCCCAAATTCAAATACTTATGATTTAATTCAATGACCTTCTGTTGACCTAGAAAATTGTGCACCAATTTTGCCAGAGGTTTTAACCCAAGACAAGGAGGGTGAACTTTTTAGAAGGGCATTTCAGGTTCATTGAAAATAATTTTAGTAAACCCTAGTTGTTTCCAGGGGGGTGTTGGGGGTTTCTGCTTTCCCCATTTCAAATTTAAGAGAAATTTAAACATGATGCACACTCTAATGCTTGAACTAGCTAGGGTGTGACATTAGGAAACGGAAAAAATGTGAACTCAAAATCTCAAACATCAACTGTCAAAATGGTGGTAGCGGGATGCGTGGTGGTTGCGGAAGCTCAAAGGGATTGTGGAAATGCAATGATGGGTTGTGGAGTATGCAATGCGGAAGTGGAGGTCATGGTGGTGTACTATACACGGTGTCGGAGTTGGAAGCACGGTCCCTAAGTAGCCGAAACACCTTAGGAGACACAACTCACAACACAAACAAAAAATTGGGTTAAGTTGGGGTAGTGAAAGTGTATAGTGGTCAAGCCTATGCGGAAGTGGTGGTGGTGGTTGATGAAGAAGTAACCGTCCCTAAGTAGCCTAGACACCTTAGGAGGCTCAAATCACTCCTCAAGCAACCACTAATGTGATGGGGAACAAAATTGGTTAGGTTGCGGAAGTCGGTGGTGGTGTAGCGGATGATGTGGTGGAGGCCCTAGACAAAGATGCCAAAATTCACAAACTTTGATGGAGTCAAAAGATGTTGGTGGTATTTTTGTGGGAAGGGGGATGTCAAGAGTTTCAAAACGAGCTAAAGAACGTCAAAATCGGAGTTTGGATGAATTAGTTATGGCCGAAACAAAAATCAGCTGAAGTTGATATCTACAGGTAGCGGACGTCCGGAAAAAACGGATGTCCGGTGGCCGGACGTCCGATCGGGTCGGAAATCCGCTAATTCTGCTCGGGTTAGTGGGTTCCGGTCGTCCGGTAAGGTCAGACGTCTGGTGGTTCTTGCGGCTCCGGACGTCCGGTAAGGTGACGGTCGTCCGGTGTATCAGGGTCAACTCTAGATCCGAGATTCGGGACGCGAATTTGGGCAGAATTTGGGGATTTTGGGGTCAAAATTGATGAGATTTCGTGATGAGGACATCAATACCATTGTTACACCCACAGCCCCTACTGTTACATATACTGGACCAATTACTAGAGCTCGCGCACGCCAATTAAATTACCAGGTACTTTCGTTTCTTGGAAATGATTCTAATGTTCATGAGATTATGATGCTGCCTAAATTGGATACATTTGTTTTGCTTACAAATGAAGGGCCTAGCTTGGAGAAGGATGAACATTGGAGAAAGAACACGCATGGAGTTGATGGCACGCGCAAGGGGATCAAGAACGGAGTTACAAGTGATGATTTCAGGACTTTGAAGCCGCCATAAGGAGTGCATGAAGCCTTGGACGAAATATACAAGATGCCACTTCATAATATTCGTCCATAGGCTATTCTAGGTGCTGCGTCACCTTACTAATGGGCCAGGCCCATGTAATTTCAAAATACTTAAGTATAGGCTATTTTTAGAGTCCGTATGTGTGGGGAAACAAGAGTTAGGGTTGGTTTCGGACCCCACCCTCAAGGGCCACGAAATTCCCCCCCTCTTCCTCCATATATACAGCGCTTAGGGCGTCGTTTAGACTTTGGGTTTGTTTAGATTAAAAGTTCGCCATAGCTGCAACTTCGCGTACTTCATTTGTGTCCAACGACCAGACCAAGACGTCACAGAACCCCACCTTGATCAATAAAGCTTTCATCTTATATTCGCAATATCCCGATTGCAATCTCAGTTTCTTGCTTGTTCTTCGTTTGCTCGCAGGAAACAGACCCTCGTGGTCAGGTTGATCGTGCTCCGGCGTGGTCAATAACCCTCGGAAGTTGGTTTAGCGATTGCTAAGGCGCGACGTCTCGCACGTTCGTAGTCGGATCGTCAAGGTCGACTCCCACAGAAAACGATAGCCACCATCTCATCGAAACATCGGGACACCTTAGCCTCTATCAAGTGGTATCAGATTTCCAGGTTGCTCGGTGAGATTTTACAGTTTTTCGTAGATTAGATCGAGTCTGTTCTTCATACCTACAGTCCACGAAAAAGCCACACAAAAAAATTAGGGTTAGTTCATCATATCCGAACCAATCTAAGCCTTTGCATAATCTTTTTAGGGTTTTTGCTTTGTTGAATTTGTGGTTGCATCGTCGTGTCCAGTTGCTGGTCTTAGAGTCTAGTCTTTTAGAGTTTCGAGTTCTGGTCATAAGTTGTCACGCCGCCGCCGCACCATCATCATCGCCCATCTACCACTTTTGCTTATCCGCCACCGCTCTGAATCCATATCCATATACCACTACCAATCCGTATCCATATACCACCACCAATCTCTATCCATATACCACCACCGCTACCATATACCACCACCGCTGCCATATACCACAACCATATATCCACCACCAATCCGAGTTCTTCTCATATTAGGTTTGTTCTTGAGATCAATCTAAATTCCGATTCGTGTTTCCTTGCCTACGTAGGTCTCGGAAAAAAAAAGTCTGGAGACCCCCGGGCAGTTTTTAGGCCAAAATTTTCACGGGCAATTTTTTTCCCTATCCTATTTTTAGCCTTTTCTGAGTCTTTTGAGCCACGTGCCATCATAGTGATTTTTTGTCGCACTTTTTCATCGTCGCTGCCCTGATTTCCGAAAAAAAAGTGAAAAAAAAAATTCGTACCCATCCTATCAGTTTGACGAGGGAAGAGTTTTGAGACACTCGCCATTATAGTGATTTTTCACAAAAAAAAAGAGCGCAAAAAAAGGAGCGCAAAAAAAAGAGCGAAAAAAAAGAGAGTTCCAGAGTGTGCTTTTCCCTTATTTATGTGCAGCGCCGTGATTTTGTTAGTGTTCTAGGCTCGCGTCTCTAGCACGGTCTAGCCTAGGACCAGCACAGTACCGTCGTTGAGCGTTTATTCAACTTTGCATCTCTGAATTGATTATTGCTGACCTTTTTTGCTACCATACTATAAGCCTTCCCAGCTCCACATACATCTACGTCGTGCGTTTGGCTCTCCCTGGCAATCGTTCTATCCAAGCTTTTGCGAGTTTTTGACTACAACGGTTGCCGACCGCCTGCTGCTGGGTAAGAACTGGTAAGAATTTGAGATTTGCTTGACGGATTTGTGACACCCGCCACCACCACCACTTGTTAGTAGTCTGTAGGATCATATTCTTGTGTGTTTCTATTGCTGCTAACCATGCCAGGATCACAAGCCGACGAGACTGACTGGGAGAACTTGACGAACAAGGAGCTTCATGATACGTTTCAGCAAATGATGAATGGACAGGTGCAAGATGTGATAAACAGATTTGAAGAGGCCATGGAGAAGATAGATGGCGTGGAGAAGACGTTTGAAACAAAGCTCGATAACAAGTTTGCTGAATTGCTTTCGCGTTTTCCACCACCACCACCGGCTGCTCCTGCCGCACCTCTGTAACAACAGCAACAACACCGACTACCTCCACGTCGGGAAACAGCCCTCCGCCGAGCAAGCCGTGTCCCTCTTCAGTCGGGCCAAACTGCTGGTGCTGCTGTTGATACTTCTGTGGCTCCTACTAATGATGTGGAGGAGGATGATTATGTGGGAGATTATGAGGATGAGGTTGATCAAAATCAGAACTACGTGCCACCAACAGCACAGCAACCACCAGGTCGTCCACATGCAAATAATGGCAATGGTAGGGCTCACCCTCAGGTACGAGATCATGACCATCTCCCTAAACTAAAATTGAATATTCCACCATTTGAGGGTAGATATGTTCCTGATATATATCTTACTTGGGAGTTAGAAACTGAACAACAATTTACATGTTTACAATATCCCGAGGAGAGACGTGTTCCTGCTGCTGTTTGTGCTTTCACTAGTTTTGCATGTGTTTGGTGGTCTGAGCATTGTAGATTATATCCTATTCCGGCTACTTGGGCTGCTTTGAAAACTGCTATGCGTACTCGTTGGGTTCCACCATATTATCAACGTGAATTACTTCAAAAATTGCAGCGCTTAAGACAGGGGAAAAAATTCTGTAGAAGAATATTATCAGGAATTACAAACTGGCATGATTAGATGTGGTATTGTTGAGGAGAATGAAGCTATGCTTTCACGTTTTATGGGTGGATTAAATAGAGAGATTCAAACAATTCTAGAGTATAAGGAGTATACTAATATCACTCGTTTATTCCATCTTGCTTGTAAAGCTGAACGTGAAGTGCAGGATCGACAGGCATTGGCGCGGACTAACTTTTCTGCAGGTCGACCTTCATCATGGACACCACGTGCATCATCTACTTCCACACGTTCTGCTACACCGGCGCCTCCGTCGGCTGCCGCCTCCAACCGTGATACAATAAAGCAGGCACAATCACCACTATCTGCCAAGAGCACACCTTCTGGGCCTGCAAAGAGCTCTTCTTCATCCATGGCATCAACAGGGGAAACACATGATATTATTTGTCGACGTTGCAAGGGTGGAGGTCATTATGCGAGAGAATGCCCATCTAAGCGTGTGATGATTGTTACTGAGGATGGTGGGTATGAGTCCGCTAGTGACTATGAAGGACACGGTGGAGACGATTCTGATCATGAGACGCAATACATGGCTCCTGAAGATGCTGACAGGTATGAATGTTTAGTTGCTCAACGTGTTTTGAGTGTGCAGGTTACACAAGCTGAGCAAAATCAGAGGCATAATTTGTTCCATACAAAGGGAGTTGTGAAGAAACGTTCTGTTCGCGTGATCATAGATGGAGGGAGCTGCAATAACTTGGCTAGCATGGAGATGGTGGAGAAGCTATCTCTCACCACAAGACCACATCCACATCCTTACTACATCCAATGGTTCAACAACAGCGGCAAGATTAAGGTAACACGTACTGTTCGTGTACATTTAGTATCTCTACATATGTTGATTATGTTGATTGTGATGTGGTACCTATGCAAGCATGTTCCTTATTACTTGGTAGACCATGGCAATTTGATAAAAATTCTGTACACCATGGTAGAAACAATCAGTATACACTTGTTCATAACGATAAAAATATTACTTTGCTTCCTATGACTCCTGATTCCATTTTGAAAGATGATATTAATAGAGCTAATAAAGCAAAACAGGAGACAAGTAAGACTGAAAATCAGATTGTGGCAAAAGAATTTGAGCACCAAATGAAGCCTAATAATAAACCATCTACTGTTGTTTCTGAAATTAAATTGAAAAGTGCATGTTTACTTGCCACCAAATCTGATATTGATGAGCTAGATTTTAGCAAATCTGTTTGCTATGCTTTTGTGTGCAAAGAGGCATTATTTTCATTCGAGGACGTGCCTTCCTCTTTGCCGCCTGCTGTCACTATCATTTTGCAGGAGTTCGCTGACGTCTTTCCATAAGACGTGCCACCGGGATTACCACCTATTCGAGGGATTGAGCATCAAATTGACTTAATTCCCGGTGCTTCGCTACCCAACCGTGCACCATACCGTACCAATCCAGAGGAGACGAAGGAGATTATGCGTCAAGTACGAGAACTGCTCGACAAAGGTTATATACGCGAATCCCTTAGTCCTTGTGCTGTTCCTATCATTTTAGTGCCGAAAAAGGATGGTACGTCACGTATGTGCGTTGATTGTAGAGGCATTAATAATATTACTATTCGTTATCGTCATCCTATTCCTAGGCTAGATGATATGCTTGATGAATTGAGTGGCTCTACAATATTCTCCAAAGTTGATTTGCGTAGTGGATACCATCAAATTCGTATGAAATTGGGTGATGAATGGAAAACAGCATTTAAAACTAAGTTTGGATTATATGAGTGGTTAGTCATGCCTTTTGGGTTAACTAATGCACCTAGTACTTTCATGAGGTTAATGAACGAAGTTTTACGTGCTTTCATTGGACGATTTGTGGTAGTTTACTTTGATGACATATTGATTTATAGCAAATCTTTGGAGGAACATTTGGAACATTTACGTGCTGTTTTTATTGCTCTACGTGATGCACGTTTGTTTGGAAACCTTGGAAAGTGCACCTTTTGCACCGACCGAGTATCTTTTCTTGGCTATGTTGTTACTCCACAGGGAATTGAAGTTGATAAAGCCAAGATTGAAGCTATTGAGAGTTGGCCGCAGCCCAAAACGGTCACACAAGTGAGGAGTTTCCTTGGCCTCGCTGGTTTCTATAGGCGTTTTGTGAGAGATTTCAGCACCATTGCTGCACCTCTCAACGAGCTTACAAAGAAGGATGTGCCTTTTGTTTGGGGTACCGCACAGGAAGAAGCCTTCATGGTATTGAAAGATAAGTTGACACATGCTCCTTTACTCCAACTTCCTAATTTCAATAAGACTTTTGAGCTTGAATGTGATGCTAGTGGAATTGGATTAGGAGGTGTGTTATTACAAGATGGAAAACCTGTTGCATACTTTTCTGAAAAATTGAGTGGGCCTAGTCTGAACTATTCTACTTATGATAAAGAATTATATGCTCTTGTTCGGACCTTAGAAACATGGCAACATTATTTATGGCCCAAGGAATTTGTTATACATTCTGATCATGAATCTTTGAAACACATTAAAAGTCAAGCAAAACTGAACCATAGACATGCTAAATGGGTTGAATTCATTGAAACTTTCCCTTATGTCATTAAACACAAGAAGGGTAAAGAAAATGTTATTGCTGATGCCTTGTCTCGTCGTTATACTATGCTTTCACAACTTGACTTTAAAATATTTGGTTTGGAGACCATCAAAGATCAATATGTTCATGATGCTGAATTTAAAGATGTATTGCAGAATTGTAAGGAAGGGAGAACTTGGAACAAGTTCGTTCTTAACGATGGATTTGTGTTTCGTGCTAACAAGCTATGCATTCCAGCTAGCTCCGTTCCTCTTTTGTTGTTGCAGGAGGCGCATGGAGGAGGATTAATGGGACACTTTGGCGTCAAGAAGACGGAGGATATACTTGCTACACATTTCTTTTGGCCAAAGATGAGACGGGATGTTGAGCGTTTTGTTGCTCGCTGCACTACATGTCAAAGAGCTAAGTCACGACTCAATCCTCATGGTTTATATATGCCTTTGCCTCTACCTAGTGTTCCTTGGGAGGATATATCTATGGACTTAGTTTTAGGTTTACCTTGAACAAAGAAGGGGAGGGATAGCATATTTGTTGTCGTGGATAGGTTCTCGAAAATGGCACACTTTATACCATGTCATAAAAGCGATGATGCTGTTAATGTTGCTGATTTGTTCTTTTGTGAAATTATTCGCTTACATGGTGTGCCAAATACTATTGTTTCAGATCGTGATACTAAATTTCTTAGCCACTTTTGGAGATGTTTATGGGCTAAGTTGGGGACTAAGCTGCTTTTTAGTACTACTTGTCACCCCCAAACTGATGGACAAACTGAAGTAGTCAATAGAACATTGTCTACTATGCTTAGGGCTGTTTTGAAGAATAACAAGAAAATGTGGGAAGAATGCTTGCCTCATATTGAATTTGCTTATAATCGTTCAATGCATTCTACTACTAAGATGTGCCCTTTTGAAATTGTGTATGGTTTCCTACCTCGTGCACCTATTGATTTGTTGCCTCTTCCATCTTCAGAGAAGGTTAATTTTGATGCTAAAGAACGTTCTGAATGATTTTAAAAAAGCATGAGTTAACTAAGGAAAACATTGAGCGTATGAATGCTAAATATAAACTTGCTGGAGATAAGGGTAGAAAACATGTTGTGTTTGCGCCTGGAGATCTTGTTTGGTTACATTTGCGTAAAGATAGATTTCCTAATCTGCGCAAATCAAAGCTTATGCCACGTGCTGATGGTCCTTTTAAGGTGTTAGAGAAAATAAATGATAATGCATATAAACTTGAGCTACCTGTAGATTTTGGGGTTAGTCCCACTTTTAGCAGTGCAGATTTGAAGCCTTATTTGGGTGAGGAAGATGCGCTTCCGTCGAGGACGACTTCATTTCAAGAAGGGGAGGATGATGAGGACATCAATACCATTGTTACACCCACAGCCCCTACTGTTACATATACTGGACCAATTACTAGAGCTCGCGCACGCCAATTAAATTACCACGTACTTTCGTTTCTTGGTAATGATTCTAATGTTCATGAGATTATGATGCTGCCTAAATTGGATACATTTGTTTTGCTTACAAATGAAGGGCCTAGCTTGGAGAAGGATGAATATTGGAGCAAGAACACGCATGGAGTTGATGGCATGCGCAAGGGGATCAAGAACGGAGTTACAAGTGATGATTTCAGGACTTTGAAGCCGCCATAAGGAGTGCATGAAGCCTTGGACGAAATATACAAGATGCCACTTCATAATATTCGTCCATAGGCTATTCTAGGTGCTGCGTCACCTTACTAATGGGCCAGGCCCATGTAATTTCGAAATACTTAAGTATAGGCTATTTTTAGAGTCCGTATGTGTGGGGAAACAAGAGTTAGGGTTGGTTTCGGACCCCACCCTCAAGGGCCACGAAATTCCCCCCCTCTTCCTCCATATATACAGCCCTTAGGGCATCGTTTAGACTTTGGGTTTTGTTTAGATTAAAAGTTCGCCATAGCTGCAACTTCGCGTACTTCGTTTGTGTCCAACGACCAGACCAAGACGTCACAGAACCCCACCTTGATCAATAAAGCTTTCATCTTATATTCGCCATATCCCGATTGCAATCTCAGTTTCTTGCTTGTTCTTCGTTTGCTCGCAGGAAACAGACCCTCGTGGTCTGGTTGATCGTGCTCCAGCATGGTCAATAACCCTCGGAAGTTGGTTTAGCGATTGCTAAGGCGCGACGTCTCGCATGTTCGTAGTCGGATCGTCAAGGTCGACTCCCACAGAAAACGATAGCCACCATCTCATCGAAACATCGGGACACCTTAGCCTCTATCGTTTCGTGGATGAAAGATGGGGAAACTTGGGGAGATGCTAGATCCACTTGAAACCAAGCAAATCCATGGATCAAAATCAACAAAACATCATCAAACCAACAAATCACAAAAAAAATTGGGGCTATTTTTGGTGGGGATTTTCGAATTTAGGACGAAATCAAGCAAAAGAAGGCTAGAAAACGGTGGGGGAGGCTCCGAAATCGTGATCAACGTGGCTCATGATACCAAGATTGATAGAGGCAAAGGTGTCCCGATCTTTCGATGAGATGATAACTATCGATTTGGTGAAGATGACTTTGACGATCCGACTACAAACATGCACGACGTTGCGCCTTAGCAATCGCTAAACCAACTCCGAGAGGTTATTGACCACGCCGGAGCACAATCAACCTGACCATAAAGGTCTATTCCTGCAAGCAATCGAAGAACAAGCAAGAATATGATAAAAGCAATCTGAATATTGCGAGTATATATGAAGTATTTATAAAGGTGGGGATCCGTAAGCGGTCTTGGTCTGGTCGTTGGACACAAACGAAGTACATGAAGTTGCAATGGCTAACTTTTAACTAAACAAATCCCAAGGAAAAGCTACTAGATGGATCTACTTATATAGGAGCAAGGGGTGGCGGCCAAGGAGGTGGGAGGACGTCCCAAGGCAGCCTAAAACTAAATCTAGGTCGTACAAGGCCAATGGGCCCAAGTGGAGGTGATGTAACACCTTTGGACTTGTAGTTTGACTCGGATTCTGCTGCAGCATCAGATTGTTTCGTCCACAACTCAACGCTCCGGACGAATTTGAAGGTGATTCCAATTGGGTTGGAAAGTGCACGGAATCTAGTTTCCAACAAAAAAAGAATCACCCAATTCGGAGTCCGTATGAAAAACTTGTGTGCGTTTTGAGTCAGGTATGTCTGTGCAGTCCGAATCTGAATCCAGAACGTGAGAGACTTGGACTCTATCTTCTCTTGGGCCAAAAGTGACGTGAGAGAACTTTTTGGACAGCAAATAAACATCTCTTTCTTCCTTATCTTCATATGTGGATTGTACAAATGTCCCATACACCTGCAATTAGACAAAACACAAAAGTGTGTGAAGTATTTTTGTTCTGGATAACATAAATAGATTATTGAATAGTTTGCACTAGAAATCACCTGACAAATATGCATATATGCAATATTTTTGGTCATATCCAAGGTAGTCATGTCCTCATCATCCTCCCCTTCTTGAAAATAAAGCCGTCCTCGGCGTTGCTTAATCTGAAATGTGGCTAACAAAAGAGACAAGGTGTACATGTTGTATATGTATATGTCATCCATTTTTACTTCCCTTGATTTTTGCATATATGACACATGAATAGATGAGTAACTTGCATAGTTCATAAAATCTAAAGCCAAAAAATTAGCACAAGAAGTAGAAGGCATGAAAATATTGCAACTCAGTTTGCACATATAAGTGAAGCTCTTATTCATTTCAAAAGATTGACATTGTTCGTCATTAAACCATCCCAACATTGGTGAATAAACCTTACTTGCATCAAATTTACATGCTACAACATGCTTAAATAAGCAAACATGAAATAAGTCATTCAACACAGAATCATCACCAAGATTAGAGGTCATATCAAAATGATTAAACATTGGTTCTTTTGCATCAATAGTTAATTCAATGGGTGCACTCAAAATTGTTGGTATTTCAGTTGTTTGATCACATGGCAAAGTCAAATTATCAACGTAGTCCTCTAAAATAGGTGGTGTGATCAAAGTAGTGGGTAGCTCATCAGATGGTGCATTCAAATTTACAAGGCATTCATCATTCTCATGTAGAGATGGAAGATCAATACCTTTGTCATTACCTCTTATGATCAACTCAGATGATGTAGCCACTCTCGGGGGCGATGTGTCACATGGTGGAGGTGATGTAGTCCTGACAACAACGGATGTGGTTGTCATAGTATGCCTAGTAGTTGAAGGAACAATCATATCAACTCTTGAAATGTGCACCGTGCGCTTGTTCTCCTCGTGGCCAACACGTTGTTTTATTTCCTGTTCAGCTTTGCAAGCAAGATGAAACAAATGGTCCATAGGATAACACTCTTCATGAATTAGTATCTCTTGAATATCACGGTTTAATCCTCCCCAAAATCTATCCATAAAATCATCTTCACTTTCTTCTAAAGAGGAATGCAACAAGGTAGTTTGTAAATCATCATAATATTTTGTTACAGTTTCACTACCTTGTTTTAAGTGTTGCAACTTCTTAATCATGTCACGAGTATAATAAGCAGGGACGAAAGTATGTCGCATGGCAAGTTTCAAATCATCCCAAGTAGTAGGTATATAATCAGGGTGTAACCGACAATATTCACTCCACCAAACCAAAGCATAACCAGTGAAAGAACCAACCGCAACCTTAACCTTTTTATGTTCATCGAAATTATGGGAAGCAAATATATTTTTTATGTCGAACTCCCATTCAATATATAAAGCAGGTTTAAAACGGCCATTAAATGGTGGTATAGATACATTAACCTGATCATGTGCATTTGGATGTTTGTGCACCTCTCGTGACGGTTGTGGTATTTGCAAAGGTGGTGGCACGTCTCCCGCGATCGACAAAGCCCATGAATTGACTCTGGATCCTGTCATGATTAGTAGAACAAGAAACAAAACCCAAAAATAATGTTCCTATAACTACTAGGATGTGGTGGTAAAACGCTCACAGTAAAGCAAATATCAATGTCTTACAAGTTCTTACCATGCAGCAGGCGGTGATCGGCAACCAGCGGTGTGAAGTAACTTCGAATATTGAGTAAAGCGATTGCCAGGGGAGCGTACGTATATACGGTGTAGAAATATGTGGAGCTGGGTTGGCTATATATGGTAGCAAAAGATTAGCAATAATCAATTCAAAGATGCAATGTTGAATAAACGCTCAACGACGGTACTGTGCTGGTCCTAGGCTAGACCGGACTAGAGACGCGAGCCTAGAACACTAATGAGGTCACAGCGTAGCACAACTAGCATCAATGAAGGATACTAAGTAGCTCTTGACAGCAAGATATAAGTGAAGATCACAACGGCAGTGAAGATAATGATGAAAAACAACTGCCAAGCAGGATAAACAACAACTTTGTCTCCAACTTTCCTCTGAAAAAGTTTGTGCCGATTTTTTTGATTTTTTTTCTCTGACTTTTTTTCTCTTTTTTTTCTCGTTTTTTTCTCTCGTTTTTTTTCTCTCTTTTTTTCTCCCTCTTTCCAAAACAAACTAGATAAGATGCAGATTGGATCAAGTGAAGATGTGAACGATCTCAACTATTATTATGACAATGAATGGTGGGTAGCACGTGGTGGAAATTGATGGATGGGTGGTGGACAGCGGAAGAGATAATGATGCAGCGGCGGCGTGACTAATGTGAACAGAACTCGAAACTCTAAAGGAACTAGACACTAAAACCAGCAACTGACACGACGATGCAACCGATAATTCAACTATGCAAGCAATGAATAGAAAATTGCAAAGGCTCAGACTGGCTTGGATAAAGGATGAACAGATCTAACTTTCTTTTGTGGCTTTATCATGGACTGTAGGTATGAATGATAGATGCGATCTAAACTATGAAAAACTGTAAAATCTCACCGAGCAACCTGAAAACTGATACCACTTGATAGAGGCAAAGGTGTCCCGATCTTTCGATGAGAGGATAACTATCGATTTGGTGAAGATGACTTTGACGATCCGACTACAAACATGCACGACGTTGCGCCTTAGCAATCGCTAAACCAACTCCGAGAGGTTATTGACCACGCCGGAGCACAATCAACCTGACCATAAAGGTCTATTCCTGCAAGCAATCGAAGAACAAGCAAGAATATGATAAAAGCAATCTGAATATTGCGAGTATATATGAAGTATTTATAAAGGTGGGGATCCGTAAGCGGTCTTGGTCTGGTCGTTGGACACAAACGAAGTACATGAAGTTGCAATGGCTAACTTTTAACTAAACAAATCCCAAGGAAAAGCTACTAGATGGATCTACTTATATAGGAGCAAGGGGTGGCGGCCAAGGAGGTGGGAGGACGTCCCAAGGCAGCCTAAAACTAAATCTAGGTCGTACAAGGCCAATGGGCCCAAGTGGAGGTGATGTAACACCTTTGGACTTGTAGTTTGACTCGGATTCTGCTGCAGCATCAGATTGTTTCGTCCACAACTCAACGCTCCGGACGAATTTGAAGGTGATTCCAATTGGGTTGGAAAGTGCACGGAATCTAGTTTCCAACAAAAAAAGAATCACCCAATTCGGAGTCCGTATGAAAAACTTGTGTGTGTTTTGAGTCAGGTATGTCTGTGCAGTCCGAATCTGAATCCAGAACGTGAGAGACTTGGACTCTATCTTCTCTTGGGCCAAAAGTGACGTGAGAGAACTTTTTGGACAGCAAATAAACATCTCTTTCTTCCTTATCTTCATATGTGGATTGTACAAATGTCCCATACACCTGCAATTAGACAAAACACAAAAGTGTGTGAAGTATTTTTGTTCTGGATAACATAAATAGATTATTGAATAGTTTGCACTAGAAATCACCTGACAAATATGCATATATGCAATATTTTTGGTCATATCCAAGGTAGTCATGTCCTCATCAAAGATGATGTAGGGTAGGAACCCTATCGCCCGATCTTTCACGAAAGGAGCGGAATCTCGCGAAGAACACGAAGAACACAAAGGGGAAAATGAGAGAAAACACTCAAACCAACATGAATAGATCACACATGTGCTAGATCCTCGAATACATAAAGTAAGATACACGATCCACGATCAACTAGGGACGATACACGGTAACCGGTCTTCTCCGTGAGGAGGTCTTGAATCCACGAGGGGATCTTCCCTTAGAAAGGGGGCTTGAATCCAAAGGGATCTTCTCCGAAGAGGCCGCGGTCTCTCGTAAGGAGGAGATCCGATATGGATGAGCGTAGCTCTGTCTCTCAAATGAGCTATCACAATGCTAACCCTAGAAAGGACGAGGGAGAGGTCTATTTATAGTCTTAGTGCAAATGGGGGTGAAGTGAAGGGGTACATGGGCCTCAGCCCGCAACTGGACACAGCCAGGTACCAGACGTCCGCTGGGGACCGGTCGTCCGGTGGCTCGTGGGTGGCCGGACGTCCGGTAGGGCCCGGTCGTCCGCTCGTTCTGGCTCGGATGCTGGTGTAGCGGATTTCTGGTCTGGACCGGTCGTCTGGTAGCGTCGGACGTCCGCTCGTTTGGCTTGGGTGCAGGGACACCGGTCGTCCGGTGGATCTTCAGGCGCCGGACGTCCGGACCCGACCAGTTATCCGGTGGCTGGAGCTTCTTCGACATCTCTTCTTCTTGCGTCTTCGTTTCCACGCTTCCCTCGCGGATGGTGTAGGTGTTCCTTTGCGCTTGCACTCCTCCACGTCGTCCGTAGCGTTCCGACAATACCTATGCATGCACACGGGAGAAGTGTCAAGTAGTATACCATCCTTGAAGGGGTCAAGTGAGCACGTGTAAAGGAGATGATTCACCTTTGTGTATGTGAAGTAGATGTCGCATGTGTCACTCGCCGAACTGACTCTTGACATGGTGATGTCCATAGGATGCTCCGCATCATGCGTGTCATACTTTGAAGTACCGGAATTACAAACCTAAGATTGGAATATTGGAATTCGACTCCATCATTAGCTTTTTTAATTCATTTAAATGGAGGTACAATTTTTAAGCCGGGATTTCGTGATTTCAAATTCATATATCAAACCTAGAGATATACACATACGGCATGTTCAAACTTTATAATCATCCACTTTATTCATACACATACACATTTTTTGATAGAGGCGAGGGTGTCCCGATCTTTCGATGAGATAATAACTATCGATTTGGTGGAGACAACTTTGACGATCCGACTACAAACGTGCACGACGTTGCGCCTCAGCAATCACTAAACCAATCTCCTGAGGTTACTGACGATGCCGGAAGCACGGTCAGCCTGACCACGAAGGTCTATTCCTGCAATCAATCGAAGAACGAGCAAGAATATGATAAAGCAATCTGAATATTGCAAATATATATGAAGTATTGATAATGGTGGGGATCCGTAAGCGGTCTTGGTCTGGTCGTTGGACACAAACGAAGTACACGAAGTTGCAATGGCTAACTTTTAACAAAACAAATTCCAAGGAAAAAGTTACTAGATGGATCTACTTATATAGGAGCAAGGGGTGGCGGCCAAGGAGGTGGGAGGACGTCCCAAGGCAGCCTAAAACTAACCCTAGGTCATACAAGGCTCATGGGCCCATGTGGAGGTGATGCAACACCTTTGGTGATAGAGGCAAAGGTGTCCCGTCTTTCGATGAGATGGTGGATTTCGCTTTGGTGGAAGTCGACTTTGACGATCCGACTACGAGTGTGCGAGGACGTCGCGCCTTAGCAATCGCTAAACCAACTCCGAGAGGTTATTGACCACGCCGGAGCACGATCAACCTGACCACGAGGGTCTGTTTCCTGCGAGCAAACGAAGAACAAGCAAGACACTGAGATTGCAATCTGGATATTGCGAATATAAGATGAAAGCTTTATTGATCAAGGTGGGGTTCTGTGACGCCTTTGTCTGGTCGTTGAACACAAACGAAGTATGCGAAGTTGCAGCTATGGCGAACTTTTAATCTAAACAAAACCCAAAGTCTAAACGACACCCTAAGGGCTGTATATATGTGGGAAAAGGAGGGAATTTCGTGGCCCTTGAGGGTGGGGTCCGAAACCAACCCTAACTCTTGTTTCCCCACACATACGGATTCTAAAAATAGCCTATACTTAAGTATTTCGAAATTACATGGGTCTGGCCCAATAATAAGGTGACGCAGCACCTAGAATAGCCTATGGACGAATATTATGAAGTGGCATCTTGTATATTTCGTCCAAGGCTTCAGGCACTCCTTATGGTGGCTTCAAAGTCCTGAAATCATCACTTGTAACTCCGTTCTTGATCCCCTTGCGCATGCCATCACCTCCATGCGTGTTCTTGCTCCAATGTTCATCCTTCTCCAAGCTAGGCCCTTCATTTGTAAGCAAAACAAATGTATCCAATTTAGGCAGCATCATATTCTCATGAACATTAGAATCATTACCAAGAAACGAAAGTACCTGGTAATTTAATTGGCGTGCGCGAGCTCTAGTAATTGGCCCCGTATATGCAACAATAGGGGCTGTGGGTGTAACAATGGTATTGATGTCCTCATCATCCTCCCCTTCTTGAAATGAAGTCGTCCTCGACGGAAGCTCATCTTCCTCATCCAAATAAGGCTTCAAATCTGCAATGTTAAAAGTGGGACTAACCCCAAAATCTACAGGTAGCTCAAGTTTATATGCATTATCATTTATTTTCTCTAACACCTTAAAAGGACCATCAGCACGTGGCATGAGCTTTGATTTGCGCAAATTAGAAAATCTATCTTTACGCAAATGTAACCAAACAAGATCTCCAGGTGCAAACACAACATGTTTTCTACCCTTATCTCCAGCAAGTTTATATTTAGCATTCATACGCTCAATGTTTTCCTTAGTTAACTCATGCATTTTTAAAATCAATTCAGAACGTTCTTTAGCATCAAAATTAACCTTCTCCGAAGATGGAAGATGATAGAGGCAAAGGTGTCCTGTCTTTCGATGAGATGATGGAAATCGCTTTGGTGGAAGTCGACTTTGACGATCCGACTACGAACGTGCGAGGACGTCGCACCTTAGCAATCGCTAAACCAACTCCGAGAGGTTATTGACCACGCCGGAGCACGATCAACCTGACCACGAGGGTCTGTTTCCTACGAGCAAACGAAGAACAAGCAAGAAACTAAGATTGCAATCTGGATATTGCGAATATAAGATGAAAGCTTTATTGATCAAGGTGGGGTTCTGTGACGCCTTTGTCTGGTCGTTGAACACAAACGAAGTACGCGAAGTTGCAGCTATGGCGAACTTTTAATCTAAACAAAACCCAAAGTCTAAACGGTGCCCTAAGGGCTGTATATATGGAGGAAGAGAGGGGGAATTTCGTGGCCCTTGGTGGAGGGGTCCGAAATCAACCCTATCTCTTGTTTCCCCACACATACGGACTCTAAAAATAGCCTATACTTATGTATTTCGAAATTACATGGGCCTGGCCCAATAAAAAGGTGACGCAGCACCTATAATAGCCTCTGGACGAAATTTATGAAGTGGCATCTTGTATATTTCGTCCAAGGCTTCATGCACTCTTATGGTGGCTTCAAAGTCCTGAAATCATCACTTGTAACTCCGTTCTGGTTCCCCTTGCGCATGGCATCATCTCCATGCTTGCTCTTGCTCCAATGTCCATCCTTCTCCAAGCTAGGCCCTTCATTTGTAAGCAAAACAAATGTATCCAATTTAGGCAGCATCATATTCTCATGAACATTAGAATCATTACCAAGAAACGAAAGTACCTGATAATTTAATTGGCGTGCGCGAGCTCTAGTAATTGGTCCAGTATATGTAGCAGTAGGGGCTGTGGGTGTAACAATGGTATTGATGTCCTCATCATCCTCCCCTTCTTGAAATGAAGTCGTCCTCGACGGAAGCTCATTTTCCTCACCCAAATAAGGCTTCAAATCTGCAATGTTAAAAGTGGGACTAACCCCAAAATCTGCAGGCAGCTCAAGTTTATATGCATTATCACTTATTTTCTCGAACACCTTAAAGGGACCATCAGCACGTGGCATTAGCTTTGATTTGCGCAAATTAGGAAATCTATCTTTACGCAAATGTAACCAAACAAGATCTCCAGGTGCAAACACAACATGTTTTCTACCCTTATCTCCAGCAAGTTTATATTTAGCATTCATACGCTCAATGTTTTCCTTAGTTAACTCATGCATTTTTAAAATCAATTCAGAACGTTCTTTAGCATCAAAATTAACCTTCTCCGAAGATGGAAGAGGCAACAAATCAATAGGTGCACGAGGTAGGAAACCATACACAATTTCAAAAGGGCACATCTTAGTAGTAGAATGCAATGAACGATTATAAGCAAATTCAATATGAGGCAAGCATTCTTCCCACATTTTCTTATTATTCTTCAAAACAGCCCTAAGCATAGTAGACAATGTTCTATTGACTACTTCATTTTGTCCATCAGTTTGGGGGTGACAAGTAGTACTAAATAGCAGTTTAGTCCCCAACTTAGCCCATAAACATCTCCAAAAGTGGCTAAGAAATTTAGTATCACGATCTGAAACAATAGTATTTGGCACACCATGCAAGCGAATAATTTCACGAAAGAACAAATCAGCAACATTAACAGCATCATCGCTTTTATGACATGGTATAAAGTGTGCCATTTTCGAGAATCTATCCACGACAACAAATATGCTATCCCTCCCCTTCTTTGTTCGAGGTAAACCTAAAACAAAGTCCATAGATATATCCTCCCAAGGAACACTAGGTACAGGCAAAGGCATATATAAACCATGAGGATTGAGTCGTGACTTAGCTTTTTGACATGTAGTGCAGCGAGCAACAAAACGCTCAACATCCCGTCTCATCTTTGGCCAAAAGAAATGTGTAGCAAGTACGTCCTCCGTCTTCTTCACGCCAAAGTGTCCCATTAATCCTCCCCCATGCGCCTCCTGCAACAGCAAAAGACGAACAGAGCTAGCTGGAATGCATAGCTTGTTAGCACGAAACACAAATCCATCGTTAACGACAAACTTGTTCCACATTCTTCCTTCTTTACAATTCTGCATTACATCTTTAAAATCAGCATCATGCACATATTGATCTTTGATGGTCTCCAAACCAAATATTTTGAAGTCAAGTTGTGAAAGCATAGTATAGCGACGAGACAATGCATCAGCAATAACATTTTCTTTTCCCTTCTTGTGTTTAATGACATAAGGGAAAGTCTCAATGAATTCAACCCATTTAGCATGTCTACGATTCAGTTTAGCTTGACTTTTAATATGTTTCAAAGATTCATGATCAGAATGTATAACGAATTCTTTGGGCCATAAATAATGTTGCCATGTTTCTAAAGTCCGAACAAGAGCATATAATTCTTTATCATAAGTAGAATAATTCAGACTAGGCCCACTCAATTTTTCAGAAAAGTATGCAACAGGTTTGCCATCTTGTAATAACACACCTCCTAATCCAATTCCACTAGCATCACATTCAAGCTCAAAAGTCTTATTAAAATCAGGAAGTTGGAGTAAAGGAGCATGTGTCAACTTATCTTTCAATACCGAGAAGGCTTCTTCCTGTGCGGTACCCCACAGAAAAGGCACATCTTTCTTTGTAAGCTCATTGAGAGGTGCAGCAATGGTGCTGAAATCTCTCACAAAACGCCTATAGAATCCAGCGAGGCCAAGGAAACTCCTCACTTGTGTGACCGTTTTGGGCGGTGGCCAACTCTCAATAGCTTCAATTTTGGCTTTATCAACTTCAATTCCCTGTGGAGTAACAACATAGCCAAGAAAAGATACTCGGTCGGTGCAAAAGGTGCACTTTCCAAGGTTACCAAACAAACGTGCATCACGTAGAGCAATAAAAACAACACGTAAATGTTCCAAATGTTCCTCCAAAGATTTGCTATAAATCAATATGTCATCAAAGTAAACTACCACAAATCGTCCAATGAAAGCACGTAAAACTTCGTTCATTAACCTCATGAAAGTACTAGGTGCATTAGTTAACCCAAAAGGCATGACTAACCACTCATATAATCCAAACTTAGTTTTAAATGCTGTTTTCCATTCATCTCCCAATTTCATACGAATTTGATGGTATCCACTACGCAAATCAACTTTGGAGAATATTGTAGAGCCACTCAATTCATCAAGCATATCATCTAGCCTAGGAATAGGATGACGATAACGAATAGTAATATTATTAATGCCTCTACAATCAACGCACATACGCGACGTACCATCCTTTTTCGGCACTAAAATGATAGGAACAGCACAAGGACTAAGGGATTCGCGTATATAACCTTTGTCGAGCAGTTCTTGTACTTGACGCATAATCTCCTTCGTCTCCTCTGGATTGGTACGGTATGGTGCACGGTTGGGTAATGATGCACCGGGAATTAAGTCAATTTGATGCTCAATCCCGCGAATAGGTGGTAATCCCGGTGGCACGTCTTGTGGAAAGACGTCAGCGAACTCCTGCAAAATGTTAGTGACAGCAGCAGGCAAAGAGGAAGGCACGTCCTCGAATGAAAATAATGCCTCTTTGCACACAAAAGCATAGCAAACAGATTTGCTAAAATCTAGATCATCAATATCAGATTTGGTGGCAAGTAAACATGCACTTTTCAATTTAATTTCAGAAGCAACACTAGAATGTTTATTATTATTAGGCTGCATTTGTTGCTCAAATTCTTTTGCCACAATCTGATTTTCACTCTTAGTTTTCTCCTGTTTAGCTTTATTAGCTCTATTAAGATCATCTTTCAAAATGGAATCAGGAGTCATAGGAAGCAAAGTAATATTTTTATCCTTATGAACAAGAGTATACTGATTGTTTCTACCATGGTGAATAGAATTTTTATCAAATTGCCATGGTCTACCAAGTAATAAGGAACATGCTTGCATAGGTACCACATCACAATCAACATAATCAGCATATGTAGAGATACTAAAATGCACACGAACAGTACGTGTTACCTTAACCTTGCCGCTGTTGTTGAACCATTGGATGTAGTAAGGATGTGGATGTGGTCTTGTGGTGGGAGATAGCTTCTCCACCATCTCCATGCTAGCCAAGTTGTTGCAACTCCTTCCATCTATGATCACGCGAACAGAACGTTCCTTCACAACTCCCTTTGTATGGAACAATTTATGCCTCTGATTTTGCTCAGCTTGTGTAACCTGCACACTCAAAACACGTTGAGCAACTAAACATTCATACCTGTCAGCATCTTCAGGAGCCATGTATTGCGTCTCATGATCAGAATCTTCTCCACCGTGTTCGTCACGTGTAATAAGAGCCAAAGTCTCCTCATCATAGTCACTAGCGGACTCAAACCCACCATCCTCAGTAACAATCATCACACGCTTAGAGGGGCATTCTCTCGCATAATGACCTCCACCCTGATGAGGACATGACTACCTTGGATATGACCAAAAATATTGCATATATGCATATTTGTCAGGTGATTTCTAGTGCAAACTATTCAATAATCTATTTATGTTATCCAGAACAAAAATACTTCACACACTTTTGTGTTTTGTCTAATTGCAGGTGTATGGGACATTTGTACAATCCACATATGAAGATAAGGAAGAAAGAGATGTTTATTTGCTGTCCAAAAAGTTCCCTCACGTCACTTTTGGCCCAAGAGAAGATAGAGTCCAAGTCTCTCACGTTCTGGATTCAGATTCGGACTGCACAGACATACCTGACTCAAAACGCACACAAGTTTTTCATACGGACTCCGAATTGGGTGATTCTTTTTTTGTTGGAAACTAGATTTCGTGCGCTTTCCAACCCAATTGGAATCACCTTCAAATTCGTCCGGAGTGTTGAGTTGTGGACGAAACAATCTGATGCTGCAGCAGAATCCGAGTCAAACTACAAGTCCAAAGGTGTTACATCACCTCCACTTGGGCCCATTGGCCTTGTACGACCTAGATTTAGTTTTAGGCTGCCTTGGGACGTCCTCCCACCTCCTTGGCCGCCACCCCTTGCTCCTATATAAGTAGATCCATCTAGTAGCTTTTGCTTGGGATTTGTTTAGTTAAAAGTTAGCCATTGCAACTTCGTGTGCTTCGTTTGTGTCCAACGACCAGACCAAGACCACTTTTCGGATCCCCACCATTATCAATACTTCATACATATTCGCGATATTCAGATTGCTTTTATCATATTCTTGCTTGTTCTTCGATTGCTTGCAGGAATAGACCTTCGTGGTCAGGTTGATCGTGCTCCGGTGTGGTCAATAACCTCTCGGAGTTGGTTTAGCGATTGCTAAGGCACAACGTCGTTGCACGTTTGTAGTCGGATCGTCAAAGTCGTCTCCACCAAATCGATAGTTATCATCTCATCGAAAGATCGGGACACCCCGCCTCTATCACACCCTTGCAACGTCGACAAATAATATCATGTGTTTGCCCTGTTGATGCCATGGATGAAGAAGAGCTCTTTGCAGGCCCAGAAGATGTGCTCTTGGCAGATAGTGGTGATTGTGCCTGCTTTATTGTATCACGGTTGGAGGTGGCAGCCGACGGAGGTGCCGGTGTAGCAGAACGTGTGGAAGTAGATGATGCACGTGGTGTCCATGATGAAGGTCGACCTGCAGAAAAGTTAGTCCGCGCCAATGCCTGTCGATCCTGCACTTCACGTTCAGCTTTACAAGCAAGATGGAATAAACGAGTGATATTAGTATACTCCTTATAATCTAGAATGGTCTGAATCTCTCTATTTAATCCACCCAGAAAACGTGCAAGCATAGCTTCATTCTCCTCAACAATACCACATCTAATCATGCCAGTTTGTAATTCCTGATAATATTCTTCTACAGAATTTTTTCCTTGTCTTAAGCGCTATAATTTTTGAAGCAATTCACGTTGATAATATGGTGGAACCCAACGAGTACGCATAGCAGTTTTCAAAGCAGCCCAAGTAGCGGGAATAGGATATAATCTACAATGTTCAGACCACCATACACATGCAAAACTAGTGAAAGCACAAACAGCAGCAGCAACCCGTCTCTCCTCGGGATATTGTAAACATGTAAAACGTTGTTCAGTTTCTAACTCCCAAGTAAGATATATATCAGGAACATATCTACCCTCAAATGGTGGAATATTCAATTTCAGTTTAGGAATATGGACATCATCTCGTACCTGAGGTGGTGGTGCAGGCCTACCATTACGAATATATACCTGAGGTCGACCTGGTGGTGGTGGTGCTGGTGGCTGCACGTAGTGCTGATTTTGATCAACCTCATCCTCATAATCGCCCACATACTCATCATCCTCCTGGGTACCAGCAGCAGCAGTAGCAGGGGCCAAAGAAGCATCAACAACATGAACAGCAGCACCAGAAGTTTGGCCATCCTCAATAGGAACACGCTTCGCTCGTCCATACTGATTCGAAAGGATGCGTTGTTGTTGTTGTTGTCGTTGGAGAGGTGCGTTAGGTGCAGCGGGTGGTGGTGGTGGAAGACGCGCGAGCAATTCATTAAACTTGTTATCGAGCTTTGTTTCGAACGTCTTCTCCATGCCATCTATCTTCTCCATGGCCTCTTCAAATCTGTTTAGCACATCTTGCACCTGTCCACTCATCATTTGCTGAAATTTATCATGCAAATCCTTATTCGTCATGTTCTCCCAGTCAGTCTCATCGGCTTGTGATCCTGGCATGGTTAGCAGCAATAGAAACACACAAGAATATGATCCTACAGACTACCAACAAGAGGTGGTGGTATATGGATACGGATTCGGAGTGGTGGTGGTAGATGGCAGGGGCGATGATGATGGTGCGGCGGCGGCGTGACAACTTATGACCAGAACTCGAAACTCTAAAAGACTAGACTCTAAGACAAGCAACTAGACCGACGATGCAACCGCAAATTCAACAAAGCAAAACCCTAAAAAGATTATGCAAAGGCTCAGATTGGTTCGGATATGATGAACTAACCCTAATTTTTTTTTGTGGCTTTTTCGTGGACTATAGGTATGAAGAACAGACTCGATCTAAACTACGAAAAACTGGAAAATCTCACCGAGCAACCTGGAAATCTGATACCACTTGATAGAGGCAAAGGTGTCCCGTCTTTCGATGAGATGATGGAAATCGCTTTGGTGGAAGTCGACTTTGACGATCCGACTACGAACGTGCGAGGACGTCGCACCTTAGCAATCGCTAAACCAACTCCGAGAGGTTATTGACCACGCCGGAGCACGATCAACCTGACCACGAGGGTCTGTTTCCTGCGAGCAAACGAAGAACAAGCAAGAAACTAAGATTGCAATCTGGATATTGCGAATATAAGATGAAAGCTTTATTGATCAAGGTGGGGTTCTGTGACGCCTTTGTCTGGTCGTTGAACACAAACGAAGTACGCGAAGTTGCAGCTATGGCGAACTTTTAATCTAAACAAAACCCAAAGTCTAAACGGTGCCCTAAGGGCTGTATATATGGAGGAAGAGAGGGGGAATTTCGTGGCCCTTGGTGGAGGGGTCCGAAATCAACCCTATCTCTTGTTTCCCCACACATACGGACTCTAAAAATAGCCTATACTTATGTATTTCGAAATTACATGGGCCTGGCCCAATAAAAAGGTGACGCAGCACCTATAATAGCCTCTGGACGAAATTTATGAAGTGGCATCTTGTATATTTCGTCCAAGGCTTCATGCACTCTTATGGTGGCTTCAAAGTCCTGAAATCATCACTTGTAACTCCGTTCTGGTTCCCCTTGCGCATGGCATCATCTCCATGCTTGCTCTTGCTCCAATGTCCATCCTTCTCCAAGCTAGGCCCTTCATTTGTAAGCAAAACAAATGTATCCAATTTAGGCAGCATCATATTCTCATGAACATTAGAATCATTACCAAGAAACGAAAGTACCTGATAATTTAATTGGCGTGCGCGAGCTCTAGTAATTGGTCCAGTATATGTAGCAGTAGGGGCTGTGGGTGTAACAATGGTATTGATGTCCTCATCATCCTCCCCTTCTTGAAATGAAGTCGTCCTCGACGGAAGCTCATTTTCCTCACCCAAATAAGGCTTCAAATCTGCAATGTTAAAAGTGGGACTAACCCCAAAATCTGCAGGCAGCTCAAGTTTATATGCATTATCACTTATTTTCTCTAACACCTTAAAGGGACCATCAGCACGTGGCATTAGCTTTGATTTGCGCAAATTAGGAAATCTATCTTTACGCAAATGTAACCAAACAAGATCTCCAGGTGCAAACACAACATGTTTTCTACCCTTATCTCCAGCAAGTTTATATTTAGCATTCATACGCTCAATGTTTTCCTTAGTTAACTCATGCATTTTTAAAATCAATTCAGAACGTTCTTTAGCATCAAAATTAACCTTCTCCGAAGATGGAAGAGGCAACAAATCAATAGGTGCACGAGGTAGGAAACCATACACAATTTCAAAAGGGCACATCTTAGTAGTAGAATGCAATGAACGATTATAAGCAAATTCAATATGAGGCAAGCATTCTTCCCACATTTTCTTATTATTCTTCAAAACAGCCCTAAGCATAGTAGACAATGTTCTATTGACTACTTCATTTTGTCCATCAGTTTGGGGGTGACAAGTAGTACTAAATAGCAGTTTAGTCCCCAACTTAGCCCATAAACATCTCCAAAAGTGGCTAAGAAATTTAGTATCACGATCTGAAACAATAGTATTTGGCACACCATGCAAGCGAATAATTTCACGAAAGAACAAATCAGCAACATTAACAGCATCATCGCTTTTATGACATGGTATAAAGTGTGCCATTTTCGAGAATCTATCCACGACAACAAATATGCTATCCCTCCCCTTCTTTGTTCGAGGTAAACCTAAAACAAAGTCCATAGATATATCCTCCCAAGGAACACTAGGTACAGGCAAAGGCATATATAAACCATGAGGATTGAGTCGTGACTTAGCTTTTTGACATGTAGTGCAGCGAGCAACAAAACGCTCAACATCCCGTCTCATCTTTGGCCAAAAGAAATGTGTAGCAAGTACGTCCTCCGTCTTCTTCACGCCAAAGTGTCCCATTAATCCTCCCCCATGCGCCTCCTGCAACAGCAAAAGACGAACAGAGCTAGCTGGAATGCATAGCTTGTTAGCACGAAACACAAATCCATCGTTAACGACAAACTTGTTCCACATTCTTCCTTCTTTACAATTCTGCATTACATCTTTAAAATCAGCATCATGCACATATTGATCTTTGATGGTCTCCAAACCAAATATTTTGAAGTCAAGTTGTGAAAGCATAGTATAGCGACGAGACAATGCATCAGCAATAACATTTTCTTTTCCCTTCTTGTGTTTAATGACATAAGGGAAAGTCTCAATGAATTCAACCCATTTAGCATGTCTACGATTCAGTTTAGCTTGACTTTTAATATGTTTCAAAGATTCATGATCAGAATGTATAACGAATTCTTTGGGCCATAAATAATGTTGCCATGTTTCTAAAGTCCGAACAAGAGCATATAATTCTTTATCATAAGTAGAATAATTCAGACTAGGCCCACTCAATTTTTCAGAAAAGTATGCAACAGGTTTGCCATCTTGTAATAACACACCTCCTAATCCAATTCCACTAGCATCACATTCAAGCTCAAAAGTCTTATTAAAATCAGGAAGTTGGAGTAAAGGAGCATGTGTCAACTTATCTTTCAATACCGAGAAGGCTTCTTCCTGTGCGGTACCCCACAGAAAAGGCACATCTTTCTTTGTAAGCTCATTGAGAGGTGCAGCAATGGTGCTGAAATCTCTCACAAAACGCCTATAGAATCCAGCGAGGCCAAGGAAACTCCTCACTTGTGTGACCGTTTTGGGCGGTGGCCAACTCTCAATAGCTTCAATTTTGGCTTTATCAACTTCAATTCCCTGTGGAGTAACAACATAGCCAAGAAAAGATACTCGGTCGGTGCAAAAGGTGCACTTTCCAAGGTTACCAAACAAACGTGCATCACGTAGAGCAATAAAAACAACACGTAAATGTTCCAAATGTTCCTCCAAAGATTTGCTATAAATCAATATGTCATCAAAGTAAACTACCACAAATCGTCCAATGAAAGCACGTAAAACTTCGTTCATTAACCTCATGAAAGTACTAGGTGCATTAGTTAACCCAAAAGGCATGACTAACCACTCATATAATCCAAACTTAGTTTTAAATGCTGTTTTCCATTCATCTCCCAATTTCATACGAATTTGATGGTATCCACTACGCAAATCAACTTTGGAGAATATTGTAGAGCCACTCAATTCATCAAGCATATCATCTAGCCTAGGAATAGGATGACGATAACGAATAGTAATATTATTAATGCCTCTACAATCAACGCACATACGCGACGTACCATCCTTTTTCGGCACTAAAATGATAGGAACAGCACAAGGACTAAGGGATTCGCGTATATAACCTTTGTCGAGCAGTTCTTGTACTTGACGCATAATCTCCTTCGTCTCCTCTGGATTGGTACGGTATGGTGCACGGTTGGGTAATGATGCACCGGGAATTAAGTCAATTTGATGCTCAATCCCGCGAATAGGTGGTAATCCCGGTGGCACGTCTTGTGGAAAGACGTCAGCGAACTCCTGCAAAATGTTAGTGACAGCAGCAGGCAAAGAGGAAGGCACGTCCTCGAATGAAAATAATGCCTCTTTGCACACAAAAGCATAGCAAACAGATTTGCTAAAATCTAGATCATCAATATCAGATTTGGTGGCAAGTAAACATGCACTTTTCAATTTAATTTCAGAAGCAACACTAGAATGTTTATTATTATTAGGCTGCATTTGTTGCTCAAATTCTTTTGCCACAATCTGATTTTCACTCTTAGTTTTCTCCTGTTTAGCTTTATTAGCTCTATTAAGATCATCTTTCAAAATGGAATCAGGAGTCATAGGAAGCAAAGTAATATTTTTATCCTTATGAACAAGAGTATACTGATTGTTTCTACCATGGTGAATAGAATTTTTATCAAATTGCCATGGTCTACCAAGTAATAAGGAACATGCTTGCATAGGTACCACATCACAATCAACATAATCAGCATATGTAGAGATACTAAAATGCACACGAACAGTACGTGTTACCTTAACCTTGCCGCTGTTGTTGAACCATTGGATGTAGTAAGGATGTGGATGTGGTCTTGTGGTGGGAGATAGCTTCTCCACCATCTCCATGCTAGCCAAGTTGTTGCAACTCCTTCCATCTATGATCACGCGAACAGAACGTTCCTTCACAACTCCCTTTGTATGGAACAAATTATGCCTCTGATTTTGCTCAGCTTGTGTAACCTGCACACTCAAAACACGTTGAGCAACTAAACATTCATACCTGTCAGCATCTTCAGGAGCCATGTATTGCGTCTCATGATCAGAATCTTCTCCACCGTGTTCGTCACGTGTAATAAGAGCCAAAGTCTCCTCATCATAGTCACTAGCGGACTCAAACCCACCATCCTCAGTAACAATCATCACACGCTTAGAGGGGCATTCTCTCGCATAATGACCTCCACCCTGATGAGGACATGACTACCTTGGATATGACCAAAAATATTGCATATATGCATATTTGTCAGGTGATTTCTAGTGCAAACTATTCAATAATCTATTTATGTTATCCAGAACAAAAATACTTCACACACTTTTGTGTTTTGTCTAATTGCAGGTGTATGGGACATTTGTACAATCCACATATGAAGATAAGGAAGAAAGAGATGTTTATTTGCTGTCCAAAAAGTTCCCTCACGTCACTTTTGGCCCAAGAGAAGATAGAGTCCAAGTCTCTCACGTTCTGGATTCAGATTCGGACTGCACAGACATACCTGACTCAAAACGCACACAAGTTTTTCATACGGACTCCGAATTGGGTGATTCTTTTTTTGTTGGAAACTAGATTTCGTGCGCTTTCCAACCCAATTGGAATCACCTTCAAATTCGTCCGGAGTGTTGAGTTGTGGACGAAACAATCTGATGCTGCAGCAGAATCCGAGTCAAACTACAAGTCCAAAGGTGTTACATCACCTCCACTTGGGCCCATTGGCCTTGTACGACCTAGATTTAGTTTTAGGCTGCCTTGGGACGTCCTCCCACCTCCTTGGCCGCCACCCCTTGCTCCTATATAAGTAGATCCATCTAGTAGCTTTTGCTTGGGATTTGTTTAGTTAAAAGTTAGCCATTGCAACTTCGTGTGCTTCGTTTGTGTCCAACGACCAGACCAAGACCACTTTTCGGATCCCCACCATTATCAATACTTCATACATATTCGCGATATTCAGATTGCTTTTATCATATTCTTGCTTGTTCTTCGATTGCTTGCAGGAATAGACCTTCGTGGTCAGGTTGATCGTGCTCCGGTGTGGTCAATAACCTCTCGGAGTTGGTTTAGCGATTGCTAAGGCACAACGTCGTTGCACGTTTGTAGTCGGATCGTCAAAGTCGTCTCCACCAAATCGATAGTTATCATCTCATCGAAAGATCGGGACACCCCGCCTCTATCACACCCTTGCAACGTCGACAAATAATATCATGTGTTTGCCCTGTTGATGCCATGGATGAAGAAGAGCTCTTTGCAGGCCCAGAAGATGTGCTCTTGGCAGATAGTGGTGATTGTGCCTGCTTTATTGTATCACGGTTGGAGGTGGCAGCCGACGGAGGTGCCGGTGTAGCAGAACGTGTGGAAGTAGATGATGCACGTGGTGTCCATGATGAAGGTCGACCTGCAGAAAAGTTAGTCCGCGCCAATGCCTGTCGATCCTGCACTTCACGTTCAGCTTTACAAGCAAGATGGAATAAACGAGTGATATTAGTATACTCCTTATAATCTAGAATGGTCTGAATCTCTCTATTTAATCCACCCAGAAAACGTGCAAGCATAGCTTCATTCTCCTCAACAATACCACATCTAATCATGCCAGTTTGTAATTCCTGATAATATTCTTCTACAGAATTTTTTCCTTGTCTTAAGCGCTATAATTTTTGAAGCAATTCACGTTGATAATATGGTGGAACCCAACGAGTACGCATAGCAGTTTTCAAAGCAGCCCAAGTAGCGGGAATAGGATATAATCTACAATGTTCAGACCACCATACACATGCAAAACTAGTGAAAGCACAAACAGCAGCAGCAACCCGTCTCTCCTCGGGATATTGTAAACATGTAAAACGTTGTTCAGTTTCTAACTCCCAAGTAAGATATATATCAGGAACATATCTACCCTCAAATGGTGGAATATTCAATTTCAGTTTAGGAATATGGACATCATCTCGTACCTGAGGTGGTGGTGCAGGCCTACCATTACGAATATATACCTGAGGTCGACCTGGTGGTGGTGGTGCTGGTGGCTGCACGTAGTGCTGATTTTGATCAACCTCATCCTCATAATCGCCCACATACTCATCATCCTCCTGGGTACCAGCAGCAGCAGTAGCAGGGGCCAAAGAAGCATCAACAACATGAACAGCAGCACCAGAAGTTTGGCCATCCTCAATAGGAACACGCTTCGCTCGTCCATACTGATTCGAAAGGATGCGTTGTTGTTGTTGTTGTCGTTGGAGAGGTGCGTTAGGTGCAGCGGGTGGTGGTGGTGGAAGACGCGCGAGCAATTCATTAAACTTGTTATCGAGCTTTGTTTCGAACGTCTTCTCCATGCCATCTATCTTCTCCATGGCCTCTTCAAATCTGTTTAGCACATCTTGCACCTGTCCACTCATCATTTGCTGAAATTTATCATGCAAATCCTTATTCGTCATGTTCTCCCAGTCAGTCTCATCGGCTTGTGATCCTGGCATGGTTAGCAGCAATAGAAACACACAAGAATATGATCCTACAGACTACCAACAAGAGGTGGTGGTATATGGATACGGATTCGGAGTGGTGGTGGTAGATGGCAGGGGCGATGATGATGGTGCGGCGGCGGCGTGACAACTTATGACCAGAACTCGAAACTCTAAAAGACTAGACTCTAAGACAAGCAACTAGACCGACGATGCAACCGCAAATTCAACAAAGCAAAACCCTAAAAAGATTATGCAAAGGCTCAGATTGGTTCGGATATGATGAACTAACCCTAATTTTTTTTTGTGGCTTTTTCGTGGACTATAGGTATGAAGAACAGACTCGATCTAAACTACGAAAAACTGGAAAATCTCACCGAGCAACCTGGAAATCTGATACCACTTGATAGAGGCAAAGGTGTCCCGTCTTTCGATGAGATGATGGAAATCGCTTTGGTGGAAGTCGACTTTGACGATCCGACTACGAACGTGCGAGGACGTCGCACCTTAGCAATCGCTAAACCAACTCCGAGAGGTTATTGACCACGCCGGAGCACGATCAACCTGACCACGAGGGTCTGTTTCCTGCGAGCAAACGAAGAACAAGCAAGAAACTAAGATTGCAATCTGGATATTGCGAATATAAGATGAAAGCTTTATTGATCAAGGTGGGGTTCTGTGACGCCTTTGTCTGGTCGTTGAACACAAACGAAGTACGCGAAGTTGCAGCTATGGCGAACTTTTAATCTAAACAAAACCCAAAGTCTAAACGGTGCCCTAAGGGCTGTATATATGGAGGAAGAGAGGGGGAATTTCGTGGCCCTTGGTGGAGGGGTCCGAAATCAACCCTATCTCTTGTTTCCCCACACATACGGACTCTAAAAATAGCCTATACTTATGTATTTCGAAATTACATGGGCCTGGCCCAATAAAAAGGTGACGCAGCACCTATAATAGCCTCTGGACGAAATTTATGAAGTGGCATCTTGTATATTTCGTCCAAGGCTTCATGCACTCTTATGGTGGCTTCAAAGTCCTGAAATCATCACTTGTAACTCCGTTCTGGTTCCCCTTGCGCATGGCATCATCTCCATGCTTGCTCTTGCTCCAATGTCCATCCTTCTCCAAGCTAGGCCCTTCATTTGTAAGCAAAACAAATGTATCCAATTTAGGCAGCATCATATTCTCATGAACATTAGAATCATTACCAAGAAACGAAAGTACCTGATAATTTAATTGGCGTGCGCGAGCTCTAGTAATTGGTCCAGTATATGTAGCAGTAGGGGCTGTGGGTGTAACAATGGTATTGATGTCCTCATCATCCTCCCCTTCTTGAAATGAAGTCGTCCTCGACGGAAGCTCATTTTCCTCACCCAAATAAGGCTTCAAATCTGCAATGTTAAAAGTGGGACTAACCCCAAAATCTGCAGGCAGCTCAAGTTTATATGCATTATCACTTATTTTCTCTAACACCTTAAAGGGACCATCAGCACGTGGCATTAGCTTTGATTTGCGCAAATTAGGAAATCTATCTTTACGCAAATGTAACCAAACAAGATCTCCAGGTGCAAACACAACATGTTTTCTACCCTTATCTCCAGCAAGTTTATATTTAGCATTCATACGCTCAATGTTTTCCTTAGTTAACTCATGCATTTTTAAAATCAATTCAGAACGTTCTTTAGCATCAAAATTAACCTTCTCCGAAGATGGAAGAGGCAACAAATCAATAGGTGCACGAGGTAGGAAACCATACACAATTTCAAAAGGGCACATCTTAGTAGTAGAATGCAATGAACGATTATAAGCAAATTCAATATGAGGCAAGCATTCTTCCCACATTTTCTTATTATTCTTCAAAACAGCCCTAAGCATAGTAGACAATGTTCTATTGACTACTTCATTTTGTCCATCAGTTTGGGGGTGACAAGTAGTACTAAATAGCAGTTTAGTCCCCAACTTAGCCCATAAACATCTCCAAAAGTGGCTAAGAAATTTAGTATCACGATCTGAAACAATAGTATTTGGCACACCATGCAAGCGAATAATTTCACGAAAGAACAAATCAGCAACATTAACAGCATCATCGCTTTTATGACATGGTATAAAGTGTGCCATTTTCGAGAATCTATCCACGACAACAAATATGCTATCCCTCCCCTTCTTTGTTCGAGGTAAACCTAAAACAAAGTCCATAGATATATCCTCCCAAGGAACACTAGGTACAGGCAAAGGCATATATAAACCATGAGGATTGAGTCGTGACTTAGCTTTTTGACATGTAGTGCAGCGAGCAACAAAACGCTCAACATCCCGTCTCATCTTTGGCCAAAAGAAATGTGTAGCAAGTACGTCCTCCGTCTTCTTCACGCCAAAGTGTCCCATTAATCCTCCCCCATGCGCCTCCTGCAACAGCAAAAGACGAACAGAGCTAGCTGGAATGCATAGCTTGTTAGCACGAAACACAAATCCATCGTTAACGACAAACTTGTTCCACATTCTTCCTTCTTTACAATTCTGCATTACATCTTTAAAATCAGCATCATGCACATATTGATCTTTGATGGTCTCCAAACCAAATATTTTGAAGTCAAGTTGTGAAAGCATAGTATAGCGACGAGACAATGCATCAGCAATAACATTTTCTTTTCCCTTCTTGTGTTTAATGACATAAGGGAAAGTCTCAATGAATTCAACCCATTTAGCATGTCTACGATTCAGTTTAGCTTGACTTTTAATATGTTTCAAAGATTCATGATCAGAATGTATAACGAATTCTTTGGGCCATAAATAATGTTGCCATGTTTCTAAAGTCCGAACAAGAGCATATAATTCTTTATCATAAGTAGAATAATTCAGACTAGGCCCACTCAATTTTTCAGAAAAGTATGCAACAGGTTTGCCATCTTGTAATAACACACCTCCTAATCCAATTCCACTAGCATCACATTCAAGCTCAAAAGTCTTATTAAAATCAGGAAGTTGGAGTAAAGGAGCATGTGTCAACTTATCTTTCAATACCGAGAAGGCTTCTTCCTGTGCGGTACCCCACAGAAAAGGCACATCTTTCTTTGTAAGCTCATTGAGAGGTGCAGCAATGGTGCTGAAATCTCTCACAAAACGCCTATAGAATCCAGCGAGGCCAAGGAAACTCCTCACTTGTGTGACCGTTTTGGGCGGTGGCCAACTCTCAATAGCTTCAATTTTGGCTTTATCAACTTCAATTCCCTGTGGAGTAACAACATAGCCAAGAAAAGATACTCGGTCGGTGCAAAAGGTGCACTTTCCAAGGTTACCAAACAAACGTGCATCACGTAGAGCAATAAAAACAACACGTAAATGTTCCAAATGTTCCTCCAAAGATTTGCTATAAATCAATATGTCATCAAAGTAAACTACCACAAATCGTCCAATGAAAGCACGTAAAACTTCGTTCATTAACCTCATGAAAGTACTAGGTGCATTAGTTAACCCAAAAGGCATGACTAACCACTCATATAATCCAAACTTAGTTTTAAATGCTGTTTTCCATTCATCTCCCAATTTCATACGAATTTGATGGTATCCACTACGCAAATCAACTTTGGAGAATATTGTAGAGCCACTCAATTCATCAAGCATATCATCTAGCCTAGGAATAGGATGACGATAACGAATAGTAATATTATTAATGCCTCTACAATCAACGCACATACGCGACGTACCATCCTTTTTCGGCACTAAAATGATAGGAACAGCACAAGGACTAAGGGATTCGCGTATATAACCTTTGTCGAGCAGTTCTTGTACTTGACGCATAATCTCCTTCGTCTCCTCTGGATTGGTACGGTATGGTGCACGGTTGGGTAATGATGCACCGGGAATTAAGTCAATTTGATGCTCAATCCCGCGAATAGGTGGTAATCCCGGTGGCACGTCTTGTGGAAAGACGTCAGCGAACTCCTGCAAAATGTTAGTGACAGCAGCAGGCAAAGAGGAAGGCACGTCCTCGAATGAAAATAATGCCTCTTTGCACACAAAAGCATAGCAAACAGATTTGCTAAAATCTAGATCATCAATATCAGATTTGGTGGCAAGTAAACATGCACTTTTCAATTTAATTTCAGAAGCAACACTAGAATGTTTATTATTATTAGGCTGCATTTGTTGCTCAAATTCTTTTGCCACAATCTGATTTTCACTCTTAGTTTTCTCCTGTTTTGCTTTATTAGCTCTATTAAGATCATCTTTCAAAATGGAATCAGGAGTCATAGGAAGCAAAGTAATATTTTTATCCTTATGAACAAGAGTATACTGATTGTTTCTACCATGGTGAATAGAATTTTTATCAAATTGCCATGGTCTACCAAGTAATAAGGAACATGCTTGCATAGGTACCACATCACAATCAACATAATCAGCATATGTAGAGATACTAAAATGCACACGAACAGTACGTGTTACCTTAACCTTGCCGCTGTTGTTGAACCATTGGATGTAGTAAGGATGTGGATGTGGTCTTGTGGTGAGAGATAGCTTCTCCACCATCTCCATGCTAGCCAAGTTGTTGCAACTCCTTCCATCTATGATCACGCGAACAGAACGTTCCTTCACAACTCCCTTTGTATGGAACAAATTATGCCTCTGATTTTGCTCAGCTTGTGTAACCTGCACACTCAAAACACGTTGAGCAACTAAACATTCATACCTGTCAGCATCTTCAGGAGCCATGTATTGCGTCTCATGATCAGAATCTTCTCCACCGTGTTCGTCACGTGTAATAAGAGCCAAAGTCTCCTCATCATAGTCACTAGCGGACTCATACCCACCATCCTCAGTAACAATCATCACACGCTTAGAGGGGCATTCTCTTGCATAATGACCTCCACCCTTGCAACGTCGACAAATAATATCATGTGTTTGCCCTGTTGATGCCATGGATGAAGAAGAGCTCTTTGCAGGCCCAGAAGATGTGCTCTTGGCAGATAGTGGTGATTGTGCCTGCTTTATTGTATCACGGTTGGAGGTGGCAGCCGACGGAGGCGCCGGTGTAGCAGAACGTGTGGAAGTAGATGATGCACGTGGTGTCCATGATGAAGGTCGACCTGCAGAAAAGTTAGTCCGCGCCAATGCCTGTCGATCCTGCACTTCACGTTCAGCTTTACAAGCAAGATGGAATAAACGAGTGATATTAGTATACTCCTTATAATCTAGAATGGTCTGAATCTCTCTATTTAATCCACCCAGAAAACGTGCAAGCATAGCTTCATTCTCCTCAACAATACCACATCTAATCATGCCAGTTTGTAATTCCTGATAATATTCTTCTACAGAATTTTTTCCTTGTCTTAAGCGCTATAATTTTTGAAGCAATTCACGTTGATAATATGGTGGAACCCAACGAGTACGCATAGCAGTTTTCAAAGCAGCCCAAGTAGCGGGAATAGGATATAATCTACAATGTTCAGACCACCATACACATGCAAAACTAGTGAAAGCACAAACAGCAGCAGCAACCCGTCTCTCCTCGGGATATTGTAAACATGTAAAACGTTGTTCAGTTTCTAACTCCCAAGTAAGATATATATCAGGAACATATCTACCCTCAAATGGTGGAATATTCAATTTCAGTTTAGGAATATGGACATCATCTCGTACCTGAGGTGGTGGTGCAGGCCTACCATTACGAATATATACCTGAGGTCGACCTGGTGGTGGTGGTGCTGGTGGCTGCACGTAGTGCTGATTTTGATCAACCTCATCCTCATAATCGCCCACATACTCATCATCCTCCTGGGTACCAGCAGCAGCAGTAGCAGGGGCCAAAGAAGCATCAACAACATGAACAGCAGCACCAGAAGTTTGGCCATCCTCAATAGGAACACGCTTCGCTCGTCCATACTGATTCGAAAGGATGCGTTGTTGTTGTTGTTGTCGTTGGAGAGGTGCGTTAGGTGCAGCGGGTGGTGGTGGTGGAAGACGCGCGAGCAATTCATTAAAATTGTTATCGAGCTTTGTTTCGAACGTCTTCTCCATGCCATCTATCTTCTCCATGGCCTCTTCAAATCTGTTTAGCACATCTTGCACCTGTCCACTCATCATTTGCTGAAATTTATCATGCAAATCCTTATTCGTCATGTTCTCCCAGTCAGTCTCATCGGCTTGTGATCCTGGCATGGTTAGCAGCAATAGAAACACACAAGAATATGATCCTACAGACTACCAACAAGAGGTGGTGGTATATGGATACGGATTCGGAGTGGTGGTGGTAGATGGCAGGGGCGATGATGATGGTGCGGCGGCGGCGTGACAACTTATGACCAGAACTCGAAACTCTAAAAGACTAGACTCTAAGACAAGCAACTAGACCGACGATGCAACCGCAAATTCAACAAAGCAAAACCCTAAAAAGATTATGCAAAGGCTCAGATTGGTTCGGATATGATGAACTAACCCTAATTTTTTTTGTGGCTTTTTCGTGGACTATAGGTATGAAGAACAGACTCGATCTAAACTACGAAAAACTGGAAAATCTCACCGAGCAACCTGGAAATCTGATACCACTTGATAGAGGCAAAGGTGTCCCGTCTTTCGATGAGATGATGGAAATCGCTTTGGTGGAAGTCGACTTTGACGATCCGACTACGAACGTGCGAGGACGTCGCACCTTAGCAATCGCTAAACCAACTCCGAGAGGTTATTGACCACGCCGGAGCACGATCAACCTGACCACGAGGGTCTGTTTCCTGCGAGCAAACGAAGAACAAGCAAGAAACTAAGATTGCAATCTGGATATTGCGAATATAAGATGAAAGCTTTATTGATCAAGGTGGGGTTCTGTGACGCCTTTGTCTGGTCGTTGAACACAAACGAAGTACGCGAAGTTGCAGCTATGGCGAACTTTTAATCTAAACAAAACCGAAAGTCTAAACGGTGCCCTAAGGGCTGTATATATGGAGGAAGAGAGGGGGAATTTCGTGGCCCTTGGTGGAGGGGTCCGAAATCAACCCTATCTCTTGTTTCCCCACACATACGGACTCTAAAAATAGCCTATACTTATGTATTTCGAAATTACATGGGCCTGGCCCAATAAAAAGGTGACGCAGCACCTATAATAGCCTCTGGACGAAATTTATGAAGTGGCATCTTGTATATTTCGTCCAAGGCTTCATGCACTCTTATGGTGGCTTCAAAGTCCTGAAATCATCACTTGTAACTCCGTTCTGGTTCCCCTTGCGCATGGCATCATCTCCATGCTTGCTCTTGCTCCAATGTCCATCCTTCTCCAAGCTAGGCCCTTCATTTGTAAGCAAAACAAATGTATCCAATTTAGGCAGCATCATATTCTCATGAACATTAGAATCATTACCAAGAAACGAAAGTACCTGATAATTTAATTGGCGTGCGCGAGCTCTAGTAATTGGTCCAGTATATGTAGCAGTAGGGGCTGTGGGTGTAACAATGGTATTGATGTCCTCATCAGAAGAGGCAACAAATCAATAGGTGCACGAGGTAGGAAACCATACACAATTTCAAAAGGGCACATCTTAGTAGTAGAATGCAATGAACGATTATAAGAAAATTCAATATGAGGCAAGCATTCTTCCCACATTTTCTTATTATTCTTCAAAACAGCCCTAAGCATAGTAGACAATGTTCTATTGACTACTTCAGTTTGTCCATCAGTTTGAGGGTGACAAGTAGTACTAAAAAGCAGTTTAGTCCCCAACTTAGCCCATAAACATCTCCAAAAGTGGCTAAGAAATTTAGTATCACGATCTAAAACAATAGTATTTGGCACACCATGCAAGCGAATAATTTCACGAAAGAACAAATCAGCAACATTAACAGCATCATCGCTTTTATTACATGGTATAAAGTGTGCCATTTTCGAGAACCTATCCACGACAACAAATATGCTATCCCTCCCCTTCTTTGTTCGAGGTAAACCTAAAACAAAGTCCATAGATATATCCTCCCAAGGAACACTAGGTACAGGCAAAAGCATATATAAACCATGAGGATTGAGTCGTGACTTAGCTTTTTGACATGTAGTGCAGCGAGCAACAAAACGCTCAACATCCCGTCTCATCTTTGGCCAAAAGAAATGTGTAGCAAGTATATCCTCCGTCTTCTTCACGCCAAAGTGTCCCATTAGTCCTCCTCCATGCGCCTCCTGCAACAACAAAAGACGAACGGAGCTAGCTGGAATGCATAGCTTGTTAGAACGAAACACAAATCCATCATTAACGATGAACTTGTTCCATGTTCTACCTTCTTTACAATTCTGCAATACATCGCTAAATTCAGCATCATGCACATATTGATCTTTGATGGTCTCCAAACCAAATATTTTAAAGTCAAGTTGTGAAAGCATAGTATAACGACGAGACAATGCATCAGCAATAACATTTTCTTTACCCTTCTTGTGTTTAATGACATAAGGGAAAGTCTCAATGAATTCAACCCATTTAGCATGTCTACGATTCAGTTTAGCTTGACTTTTAATATGTTTCAAAGATTCATGATCAGAATGTATAACAAATTCTTTGGGCCATAAATAAAGTTGCCATGTCTCTAAAGTCCGAACAAGAGCATATAATTCTTTATCGTAAGTAGAATAATTCAGACTAGGGCCACTCAATTTTTCAGAAAAATATGCAACAGGTTTGCCATCTTGTAATAACACACCTCCTAATCCAATTCCACTAGCATCACATTCAAGCTCAAAAGTCTTATTAAAATCAGGAAGTTGGAGTAAAGGAGCATGTGTCAACTTATCTTTCAATACCGAGAAGGCTTCTTCCTGTGCGGTACCCCAAAGAAAAGGCACATCTTTCTTTGTAAGCTCATTGAGAGGTGCAGCAATGGTGCTGAAATCTCTCACAAAACGCCTATAGAAACCAGCGAGGCCAAGAAAACTCCTCACTTGTGTGACCGTTTTGGGCTGCGGCCAACTCTCAATAGCTTCAATCTTGGCTTTATCAACTTCAATTCCCTGTGGAGTAACAACATAACCAAGAAAAGACACTCGGTCGGTGCAAAAGGTGCACTTCCCAAGGTTACCAAACAAACGTGCATCACGTAGAGCAATAAAAACAGCACGTAAATGTTCCAAATGTTCCTCCAAAGATCTGCTATAAATCAATATGTCATCAAAGTAAACTACCACAAATCGTCCAATGAAAGCACGTAAAACTTCGTTCATTAATCTCATGAAAGTACTAGGTGCATTAGTTAACCCAAAAGGCATGACTAACCACTCATATAATCCAAACTTAGTTTTAAATGCTGTTTTCCATTCATCCCCCAATTTCATACGAATTTGATGGTATCCACTACGCAAATCAACTTTGGAGAATATTATAGTGCCACTCAATTCATCAAGCATATCATCTAGCCTAGGAATAGGATGACGATAACGAATAGTAATATTATTAATGCCTCTACAATCAACACACATACGTGATGTACCATCCTTTTTTGGCACTAGAATAATAGGAACAGCACAAGGACTAAGGGATTCGCGTATATAACCTTTGTCGAGCAGCTCTTGTACTTGACGCATAATCTCCTTCGTCTCCTCTGGATTGGTACGGTATGGTGCACGGTTTGGCAGTGAAGCACCGGGAATTAAGTCAATCTGATGCTCAATCCCTCGAATAGGCGGTAATCCCGGTGGCACGTCTTGTGGAAAGACGTCAGCGAACTCCTGCAAAATGTTAGTGACAACAGGGGGCAAAGAGGAAGGCACGTCCTCGAATGAAAATAATGCCTCTTTGCACACAAAAGCATAGCAAACAGATTTGCTAGAATCTAGCTCATCAATATCAGATTTGGTGGCAAGTAAACATGCACTTTTCAATTTAATTTCTAAAGCAACACTAGATGGTTTATCATTAGGCTTCATTTGTTGCTCAAATTCTTTTGCCACAATCTGATTTTCACTCTTATTTTTCTCCTGTTTTGCTTTATTAGCTCTATTAATATCATCTTTCAAAATGGAATCAGGAGTCATAGGAAGCAAAGTAATATTTTTATCCTTATGAACAAGAGTATACTGATTGTTTCTACCATGGTGTACAGAATTTTTATCAAATTGCCATGGTCGACCAAGTAATAAGGAACATGCTTGCATAGGTACCACATCACAATCAACATAATCAGCATATGTAGAGATACTAAAATGCACACGAACAGTACGTGTTACCTTAACCTTGCCGCTGTTGTTGAACCATTGGATGTAGTACGGATGTGGATGTGGTCTTGTGGTGAGAGAAAGCTTCTCCACCATCTCCATGCTAGCCAAGTTGTTGCAGCTCCCTCCATCTATGATGACGCGCACAGAACGTTCTTTCACAACTCCCTTGGTATGGAACAAATTGTGCCTCTGATTTTGCTCAGCTTGTGTGACCTGCACACTCAAAACACGTTGAGCAACTAAACATTCATACCTGTCAGCGTCTTCAGGAGCCATGTATTGCGTCTCATGATCAGAATCATCTCCACCATGTTCTTCACGTGTAATAAGAGCCAAAGTCTCCTCATCATAATCACTAGCGGACTCATACCCACCATCCTCAGTAGCAATCATCACACGCTGAGATTTGCATTCTCTCGCAAAATGTCCTCTTCCCTTACAACGACGACAAATAATATCACTTGTGTGCCCTGTTGATGCCATGGAAGAAGAACTTTGTGCAGGCCCGGCAGGTGTGCTCTTGGCAGATAGTGGTGGTTGTGCCTGCTTTCTTGTATCACGGTTGGATGTGGCACCTGAAGGAGGTGATGGTGCAGTGGAAGTAGATGATGAACATGGTGTCCATGATGAAGGTCGACCTGTAGAAAAGTTAGTGCGCGCCAATGCCTGTCGATCCTGCACTTCACGTTCAGCTTTACAAGCAAGATGGAATAAACGAGTGATATTATTATAATCCTTATAGTCTAGAATGGTCTGAATCTCTCTATTTAATCCACCCAGAAAACGTGCAAGCATAGCTTCATTCTCCTCAACAATACCACATCTAATCAAGCCAGTTTGTAATTCCTGATAATATTCTTCTACAGAATTTTTTCCTTGTCTTAAACGCTGCAATTTTTGAAGTAATTCACGTTGATAATATGGTGGAACCCAGCGAGTACGCATAGCAGTTTTCAAAGCAGCCCAAGTAGCGGGAATAGGATATAATCTACAATGTTCAGACCACCATACACATGCAAAACTAGTGAAAGCACAAACAGCAGCAGCAACCCATCTCTCCTCGGGATATTGTAAACATGTAAAACGTTGTTCAGTTTCTAACTCCCAAGTAAGATATATATCAGGAACATATCTACCCTCAAATGGTGGAATATTCAATTTCAGTTTAGGGAGATGGTCATGATCTCGTACCTGAGGGGGAGCCCTAACATTGCCATTATTTGCATGTGGACGACCTGGTGGTTGTGGTGCTGGTGGTTGCACGTAGTTCTGATGTTGATCAACCTCATCCTCGTAATCTCCCACATAATCATCCTCCCCCACATCAGCAGCAGGAGCCACAGAAGTATCAACAGCAGCACCAGCAGCTTGGCCAGGCTGAAGAGGGACACGGGTCGCTCGGCGAAGGGCTGTTTCGCGATGTGGAGGTAGTCGTTGTTGTTGTTGTTGTAGAGGTGCGTTAGGTGCAGCCGGTGGTGGCGGTGGTAGACGCGCGAGCAATTCATTAAACTTGTTATCGAGCTTTGTTTCGAACGCCTTCTCAATGCCATCTATCTTGTCCATGGCCTCTTCAAATCTATTTAGCACATCTTCCACCTGCCCACTCATCATTTGTTGAAACTTATCATGTAACGCTTTGTTTGTCATGTTCTCCCAGTCAGTCTCGTCGGCTTGTGATCCTGCCATGGTTAGCAGCAATAGAAACACACAAGAATATGATCCTACAGACTACTAACAAGAGGTGGTGGTGGGTGTCACAAATCCGTCAAGCAAATCTCAAATTCTTACCAGTTCTTACCCAGCAGCAGGCGGTGATCGGCAACCGTTGTAATCAAAACTCTCAAAAGCTTGGATAGAGCGATTGCCAGGGAGAGTCAAACGCACGACGGAGATGTATGTGGAGCTGGGAAGGCTTATAATATGGTAGCAAAAAGGGTCAGCAATAGTCAATTCAGAGATGCAAAGTTGAATAAACGCTCAACGACGGTACAGTGCTGGTCCTAGGCTAGACCGTGCTAGAGACGCGAGCCTAGAACACTAACAAAATCACGGCGCTGCACGTAAACAAGGGAGGAGCACACTCTAAATTTTTTTTTCACTTTTTTTTTGCACTTTTTTTTCCTCTTTTTTTTTTGCTCCGCAACAAATTTTTTTCGAAAAAGTCTACAAATGGTCTAAAAACTGCCTAGCCAGAATTTCCAGACTTAGTTTTTTTTGAAACTGGAACTATTTTTCTTCTGCAGGTAGCACGAAAATTGGGGAGTCCTTCTCTGTCACGACTCGGAGTATGGCATGATCTGGAAATCAAAAACAGAGTAACAAAATACTGGACTCGGAATAGGACTGCTGGCAGAGAGGAATCTGGTGGAACTCGGAGTGGTGGCGGTGATGAATCTGGTGGAACTCGGGCTGGTGGCGGATATATGTTGTAGATGGAATCGGATTGGCGTGATGGCGGCGGATATGTGGTGGCGTATATGGACTCGGATTGGTGATGAATATGTGGTGGTGGTATATGGCAGCAGCGATGATGATGATGCGGTGGTGATATATGGCAGCGGCGACGTGACAACCTGTGAACAGAACTCGAAACTCTAAAGGACTAGACGCTAAGACCAGCAACTGGACACGACGATGCAACCGCAAATTCAACAAAGCAAATACAGAAAAGATTATGCAAAGGCTCAGATTGGTTCGGATGGGATGAACTAACCCTAATTTTTTTTGGCTTTTTCGTGGACTATAGGTATGAAGAACAGACTCGATCTAAACTACGAAAAACTGTAAAAATCTCACCGAGCAACCTGGAAATCTGATACCAATTGATAGAGGCAAAGGTGTCCCGTCTTTCGATGAGATGGTGGATTTCGCTTTGGTGGAAGTCGACTTTGACGATCCGACTACGAGCGTGCGAGGACGTCGCGCCTTAGCAATCGCTAAACCAACTCCGAGAGGTTATTGACCACGCCGGAGCACGATCAACCTGACCACGAGGGTCTGTTTCCTGCGAGCAAATGAAGAACAAGCAAGACACTGAGATTGCAATCTGGATGTTGCGAATATAAGATGAAAGCTTTATTGATCAAGGTGGGGTTCTGTGACGCCTTTGTCTGGTCGTTGAACACAAACGAAGTACGCGAAGTTGCAGCTATGGCGAACTTTTAATCTAAACAAAACCCAAAGTCTAAACGACGCCCTAAGGGCTGTATATATGGGGGAAAAGGAGGGAATTTCGTGGCCCTTGAGGGTGGGGTCCGAAACCAACCCTAACTCTTGTTTCCCCACACATACGGACTCTAAAAATAGCCTATACTTAAGTATTTCGAAATTACATGGGTCTGGCCCAATAATAAGGTGACGCAGCACCTAGAATAGCCTATGGACGAATATTATGAAGTGGCATCTTGTATATTTCGTCCAAGGCTTCATGCACTCCTTCTGGTGGCTTCAAAGTCCTGAAATCATCACTTGTAACTCCGTTCTTGATCCCCTTGCGCATGCCATCAACTCCATGCGTGTTCTTGCTCCAATGTTCATCCTTCTCCAAGCTAGGCCCTTCATTTGTAAGCAAAACAAATGTATCCAATTTAGGCAGCATCATATTCTCATGAACATTAGAATCATTACCAAGAAACGAAAGTACCTGGTAATTTAATTGGCGTGCGCGAGCTCTAGTAATTGGCCCCGTATATGTAACAGTAGGGGCTGTGGGTGTAACAATGGTATTGATGTCCTCATCATTTGGGCTTCTAGTTTGACTCGGATTCTGCTGCAACGTCAGATTGTTTCGTCCATAACTCAACGCTCCGGACGAATTTGAAGGTGAATCCAATTGGGTTGGAAAGAGCACGAAAGCTAGTTTCCAACAAAAAAGGAATCATCCAATTCGGAGTCCGTATGAAAAAGTTGTTGGCGTTTTGAGTCATGTATGTCTGTGCAGTCCGAATCTGAATCGAGAACGTGAGAGACTTGGACTCTATCTTCTCTTGGCCCAAAAGTGACGTGAGAGGACTTTTTGAACAGAACCTAAACTTCTCCTTTTCTCTTGTCTTCATATGTGGATTGTACAAATGTCCCATACACCTGCAATTAGACAAAACACAAAAGTGTGTGAAGTATTTTTGTTCTGGATAACATAAATAGATTATTGAATAGTTTGCATTAGAAATCACCTAACAAATATGCATGTATGCAATATTTTTGGTCGTATCCAAGGTAGTCATGTCCTCATCATTTTTGTTTTTGTCATCATATCTAGGATAAACACATTTGGAATTTCATTTCAATTGGACCGTATGATGGTATTTGCTTGTACTAGCTCAATGATCCATATTTGAATTGAATGGACAATCTAAGTTTCGAGTTGGAGACACTGATTTTCAAAACATGGACTTTTTTGCATGCAAAACAAATAAATTCTCGGCCATGATATCATAGTCGGTCGTACAAGAGCAGAACACTTATTATTTCAGGGGCCCAAAGCTTTCAAACTTCCCGCTCACATCGAAATATCTCGCGCCTGAAAGTTTAGCCCTGCGATATTCCTGTTTTACCCCTGCCACACGAACGGAAAAGGGCTGCTTTGGTAACTCCATTGTTTTCCCCTCTTTGCCCCCAACATTCTTCCCCAGAGCCCCTCCCCTTCCCCGACCCCCCCCAACCCTAGCAAGCCGCCGAATCTACTCCTCCACCGCAGCGGTGGACCTCACACCCCGCCGGATCTACCTTCCGCACCTTGGAACCCCCAACTTCCAACTCACCACTTCACCGGAGCCACTTCAGTGACTGGCTTGTCCACCGCTCCAGATCTCCTTAACCGCCATCATGGTCCACCACATCGGAGCTGCTTAACAGGCGCCCTCGTCCACCACGGTGTAGGCCCTTCACTGACTCCCTCGTCCGCCCCATCGCTGGCCCTTCATACAAGCCCTCGTCCGCCGCAACATATCCGCCTCACCGAAAGCACTGTACACCGCGCCTGCCAAAGCCTTCGTCCACTTCACCGAACCCGCTCCACAGACGCCATATTAAAATCCACTGGGCCTGCTTTACTAACACCGCAGCCTCATCAAGTTATTTCGATTTGTACTCCTTAGGTTTTTCTCTTCTTGATCGTGCAACTATTCACTTACCACAGATGAGTTTCTTGCATGTCGACAGGCGCCACAACCGAAGCACCGGAGCCGCTTGAGCATCGGCGACAGCCGGCCCAAACTCAACTGCAACACGAGCACCATCGACGATCCTTAGCTATCAAGTATGACAATGACACCCTTACGCCGTCGAGAATCAGGTACTATTATCCAACGGCCGGCGCCTATGTTCACTTTCTTAGCATAAGCACCGCACCTTTGAATTTCTTCAGAACATCATTCAATTTTTCATGAGACGCGTTATTCTGCTTGCCCCTGTAGGGCCATACTTCTGGCAGTGAACATGTTACCTGTGCTAAATTAGATAGCAGTGCACATATAGTTGATATGCTTTAGTTTTGTCTTAAGTATTACTGTGCTTCCTAGATATCACTGCCTACTATTTTACTTCTTGCATGCTATATTTATGATAATGGTGTTGTTCTAATGCCACCTGTTGGTTCCATCAGACTGCTTCATGTTCTTTATGCTTAATTACACATCAGCAAACTAGCATGTGGTTTTGCTACTTTTTGTTTGTTTTACCCTACATTTTCTGATACTAGCTATTACATCACTGCTCCGAGCCTCTGTTCATTACTTTTTTGTGTGTTCTTGATCTTCCCAAGTTGCATTGCTAATTTGACACTTCAATTATTTATGGAGCTGCTAACCCCATCAAACAAAATATTTGTTCTTTTGGGGCTGGCACCTCCAACAAGCATAAAAATAGAGGGAAGTAGATACATTGTTGTGTATGCACACATCCTTCTTTCGGTAGTTTAGATGAACCATTGATGATCAATTCGAACCAGTGCATGCGATTAAAATTAATTTTACCTAAATAGAGGGTGCAGAATAAACTACAACAACTAGATTTGCAACCATGGGATGTTGATGATATCTTCAAAGAACATTGCAACAGCAGCGAGGCTTCACAGCAACATATGGTAAGGCAGTGTGTTTTAGTACATGTGAAATGTAATATGTGTGGGCTGCTTTCTTGGCTTGTGCCCTCAACCTGTAATCCTACAGAATTACAGATAGTTTAGTTGTCTTCTTTGTTGTATTGCTTGATTCAAATGCTTATTTGTTACTTGTTACGCTATACCTGAGTTGGCAATAAGTCAGTAGTGCCTGATGTACTATTGTAAAGAAATGCATGCCTAGTTCATTTGAGTCCTTAACTTTTCCTCTGAACTTCAACACAAGACTGTCTTCGTAGTTTAGATGAGGCCACACTGTTAAGTGCTTTCTCAGATTATTTCAACTACTTAGATGCCTTGGCAACTTAAATATGGTGGTGGTACACTCCCTTTCAACTAGGGATGTCAATTGGGTCCCGTTTAATCCCGATTAAAGTCCACTAGTGGTATGATAGTTCAAAAGAGTTTTTGTTTTTTTGAGGAAAATGAACTAGGGAGCTAGAAAAAACTAACTAGATGGAACTGGCGGATGTCGTTTATTTGCACACTTACATCCCTAGTTTCATCTTACCATTTTAATCTCTTTTCGGCTGATGCTGCTTCAAACCATTTAAATATAGCTTGCCATGCTCGGCAATAATTCGTATGTCGTTTACCATGTAAGCTCACTACCTGGATCATGCAATAACCATCTCTTACTTATGTCCAGCGGAAACCTTTCAGGATGCTGTTCACACTAGGACACAATGTACAACCCCAGAATCTATTTACGGAAATAGTGCGCCATCCATGTTACCAGATGATAGAAGTTCAGAGGCAACACCGCTGGAGAGCAGTCTGAGCACAAATATTATAGTTCTTGAGGCTCTACTAGAGACAGAAAGAGATGGTGTGGCTGCCATGAATGAGGTAATCTCGATCTTGAAGCTGGAAATCATGCAATTAGCTGCATGCATTATGCAAGCAACCCAAGAATTGGAGGAAGTAAGAATGTTGCATTTGAAGACGGAGGAGGTCCTACTGCTTCTGCTATCCGAAGCCCAAGGTAATCCCAGTTCTTCTTTAGATACTAGTTGAAATTTTCATTAGATTATTGTACTTGCATGTTGTGTCATGTCTCTGAATGGATTATGTTGTAAGACCCCCTATGTTGTCCATGAGTTGTAATGATCAAAATTTTGTAGGCGAGGTAATCCTCAGTACTTGTATCATTGACATAAGGTGAACAGTTTTTCATGTGAGCATATTGTCTTGGATGAAATAAGTATTTGACTCAAAGTGTATCCAACCTACTGAATTCAAAGATCATGGCATTTCTAAATCATAATCATATATAAAGGTGGAATAAATCTTTGTTGTGGTTTTGAAGAAATAAATAACAAATTGTAGAATTATCTGTGGATATTCGTAATCGAATAAAAATTGGATTTGGATTTAGTTGCCAGGGCCCAGGGAAAACATGAATGCTAATTCTCCCATGTTTTGAACGAAGCGGCTAAACACCCACTATAATTTGTGGGCTGCCCAAAGCAAGTGTTTGCGAGATGGAAATTATTGTCTATCCCTGACACTTGTGATAGAGGCAAAGGTGTCCCGTCTTTCGATGAGATGATGGATTTCGCTTTGGTGGAAGTCGACTTTGACGATCCGACTACGAACGTGCAAGGACGTCGCGCCTTAGCAATCGCTAAACCAACTCCGAGAGGTTATTGACCACGCCGGAGCACGATCAACCTGACCACGAGGGTCTGTTTCCTGCGAGCAAACGAAGAACAAGCAAGAAACTGAGATTGCAATCTGGATATTGCGAATATAAGATGAAAGCTTTATTGATCAAGGTGGGGTTCTGTGACGCCTTTGTCTGGTCGTTGAACACAAACGAAGTACGCGAAGTTGCAGCTATGGCGAACTTTTAATCTAAACAAAAACCCCAAAGTCTAAACGACGCCCTAAGGGCTGTATATATGGAGGAAGAGGGGGGGGGGGAATTTCGTGGCCCTTGGTGGAGGGGTCCGAAATCAACCCTATCTCTTGTTTCCCCACACATACGGACTCTAAAAATAGCCTATACTTATGTATTTCGAAATTACATGGGCCTGGCCCAATAATAAGGTGACGCAGCACCTATAATAGCCTCTGGACGAAATTTATGAAGTGGCATCTTGTATATTTCGTCCAAGGCTTCATGCACTCTTATGGTGGCTTCAAAGTCCTGAAATCATCACTTGTAACACCGTTCTGGTTCCCCTTGCGCATGGCATCATCTCCATGCTTGCTCTTGCTCCAATGTCCATCCTTCTCCAAGCTAGGCCCTTCATTTGTAAGCAAAACAAATGTATCCAATTTAGGCAGCATCATATTCTCATGAACATTAGAATCATTACCAAGAAACGAAAGTACCTGATAATTTAATTGGCGTGCGCGAGCTCTAGTAATTGGTCCTGATAGAGGCTAAGGTGTCCCGTCTTTCGATGAGATGATGGAAATCGCTTTGGTGGAAGTCGACTTTGACGATCCGACTACGAACGTGCGAGGACGTCGCGCCTTAGCAATCGCTAAACCAACTCCGAGAGGTTATTGACCACGCCGGAGCACGATCAACCTGACCACGAGGGTCTGTTTCCTGCGAGCAAACGAAGAACAAGCAAGAAACTGAGATTGCAATCTGGATATTGCGAATATAAGATGAAAGCTTTATTGATCAAGGTGGGGTTCTGTGACGCCTTTGTCTGGTCGTTGAACACAAACGAAGTACGCGAAGTTGCAGCTATGGCGAACTTTTAATCTAAACAAAACCCAAAGTCTAAACGGTGCCCTAAGGGCTGTATATATGGAGGAAGAGAGGGGGAATTTCGTGGCCCTTGGTGGAGGGGTCCGAAATCAACCCTATCTCTTGTTTCCCCACACATACGGACTCTAAAAATAGCCTATACTTATGTATTTCGAAATTACATGGGCCTGGCCCAATAAAAAGGTGACGCAGCACCTATAATAGCCTCTGGACGAAATTTATGAAGTGGCATCTTGTATATTTCGTCCAAGGCTTCATGCACTCTTATGGTGGCTTCAAAGTCCTGAAATCATCACTTGTAACTCCGTTCTGGTTCCCCTTGTTTATGGCATCTTCTCCATGCTTGCTCTTGCTCCAATGTCCATCCTTCTCCAAGCTAGGCCCTTCATTTGTAAGCAAAACAAATGTATCCAATTTAGGCAGCATCATATTCTCATGAACATTAGAATCATTACCAAGAAACGAAAGTACCTGATAATTTAATTGGCGTGCGCGAGCTCTAGTAATTGGTCCAGTATATGTAGCAGTAGGGGCTGTGGGTGTAACAATGGTATTGATGTCCTCATCATCCTCCCCTTCTTGAAATGAAGTCGTCCTCGACGGAAGCTCATTTTCCTCACCCAAATAAGGCTTCAAATCTGCAATGTTAAAAGTGGGACTAACCCCAAAATCTGCAGGCAGCTCAAGTTTATATGCATTATCATTTATTTTCTCTAACACCTTAAAGGGACCATCAGCACGTGGCATTAGCTTTGATTTGCGCAAATTAGGAAATCTATCTTTACGCAAATGTAACCAAACAAGATCTCCAGGTGCAAACACAACATGTTTTCTACCCTTATCTCCAGCAAGTTTATATTTAGCATTCATACGCTCAATGTTTTCCTTAGTTAACTCATGCATTTTTAAAATCAATTCAGAACGTTCTTTAGCATCAAAATTAACCTTCTCCGAAGATGGAAGAGGCAACAAATCAATAGGTGCACGAGGTAGGAAACCATACACAATTTCAAAAGGGCACATCTTAGTAGTAGAATGCAATGAACGATTATAAGCAAATTCAATATGAGGCAAGCATTCTTCCCACATTTTCTTATTATTCTTCAAAACAGCCCTAAGCATAGTAGACAATGTTCTATTGACTACTTCAGTTTGTCCATCAGTTTGGGGGTGACAAGTAGTACTAAATAGCAGTTTAGTCCCCAACTTAGCCCATAAACATCTCCAAAAGTGGCTAAGAAATTTAGTATCACGATCTGAAACAATAGTATTTGGCACACCATGCAAGCGAATAATTTCACGAAAGAACAAATCAGCAACATTAACAGCATCATCGCTTTTATGACATGGTATAAAGTGTGCCATTTTCGAGAATCTATCCACGACAACAAATATGCTATCCCTCCCCTTCTTTGTTCGAGGTAAACCTAAAACAAAGTCCATAGATATATCCTCCCAAGGAACACTAGGTACAGGCAAAGGCATATATAAACCATGAGGATTGAGTCGTGACTTAGCTTTTTGACATGTAGTGCAGTGAGCAACAAAACGCTCAACATCCCGTCTCATCTTTGGCCAAAAGAAATGTGTAGCAAGTACGTCCTCCGTCTTCTTCACGCCAAAGTGTCCCATTAATCCTCCCCCATGCGCCTCCTGCAACAGCAAAAGACGAACGGAGCTAGCTGGAATGCATAGCTTGTTAGCACGAAACACAAATCCATCGTTAACGACAAACTTGTTCCACATTCTTCCTTCTTTACAATTCTGCATTACATCTTTAAAATCAGCATCATGCACATATTGATCTTTGATGGTCTCCAAACCAAATATTTTGAAGTCAAGTTGTGAAAGCATAGTATAGCGACGAGACAATGCATCAGCAATAACATTTTCTTTTCCCTTCTTGTGTTTAATGACATAAGGGAAAGTCTCAATGAATTCAACCCATTTAGCATGTCTACGATTCAGTTTAGCTTGACTTTTAATATGTTTCAAAGATTCATGATCAGAATGTATAACAAATTCTTTGGGCCATAAATAATGTTGCCATGTTTCTAAAGTCCGAACAAGAGCATATAATTCTTTATCATAAGTAGAATAATTCAGACTAGGCCCACTCAATTTTTCAGAAAAGTATGCAACAGGTTTGCCATCTTGTAATAACACACCTCCTAATCCAATTCCACTAGCATCACATTCAAGCTCAAAAGTCTTATTAAAATCAGGAAGTTGGAGTAAAGGAGCATGTGTCAACTTATCTTTCAATACCGAGAAGGCTTCTTCCTGTGCGGTACCCCACAGAAAAGGCACATCTTTCTTTGTAAGCTCATTGAGAGGTGCAGCAATGGTGCTGAAATCTCTCACAAAACGCCTATAGAATCCAGCGAGGCCAAGGAAACTCCTCACTTGTGTGACCGTTTTGGGCTGCGGCCAACTCTCAATAGCTTCAATTTTGGCTTTATCAACTTCAATTCCCTGTGGAGTAACAACATAGCCAAGAAAAGATACTCGGTCGGTGCAAAAGGTGCACTTTCCAAGGTTACCAAACAAACGTGCATCACGTAGAGCAATAAAAACAGCACGTAAATGTTCCAAATGTTCCTCCAAAGATTTGCTATAAATCAATATGTCATCAAAGTAAACTACCACAAATCGTCCAATGAAAGCACGTAAAACTTCGTTCATTAACCTCATGAAAGTACTAGGTGCATTAGTTAACCCAAAAGGCATGACTAACCACTCATATAATCCAAACTTAGTTTTAAATGCTGTTTTCCATTCATCTCCCAATTTCATACGAATTTGATGGTATCCACTACGCAAATCAACTTTGGAGAATATTGTAGAGCCACTCAATTCATCAAGCATATCATCTAGCCTAGGAATAGGATGACGATAACGAATAGTAATATTATTAATGCCTCTACAATCAACGCACATACGCGACGTACCATCCTTTTTCGGCACTAAAATGATAGGAACAGCACAAGGACTAAGGGATTCGCGTATATAACCTTTGTCGAGCAGTTCTTGTACTTGACGCATAATCTCCTTCGTCTCCTCTGGATTGGTACGGTATGGTGCACGGTTGGGTAATGATGCACCAGGAATTAAGTCAATTTGATGCTCAATCCCGCGAATAGGTGGTAATCCCGGTGGCACGTCTTGTGGAAAGACGTCAGCGAACTCCTGCAAAATGTTAGTGACAGCAGGAGGCAAAGAGGAAGGCACGTCCTCGAATGAAAATAATGCCTCTTTGCACACAAAAGCATAGCAAACAGATTTGCTAAAATCTAGATCATCAATATCAGATTTGGTGGCAAGTAAACATGCACTTTTCAATTTAATTTCAGAAGCAACACTAGATTGTTTATTATTATTAGGCTGCATTTGTTGCTCAAATTCTTTTGCCACAATCTGATTTTCACTCTTAGTTTTCTCCTGTTTTGCTTTATTAGCCCTATTAAGATCATCTTTCAAAATGGAATCAGGAGTCATAGGAAGCAAAGTAATATTTTTATCCTTATGAACAAGAGTATACTGATTGTTTCGACCATGGTGAATAGAATTTTTATCAAATTGCCATGGTCTACCAAGTAATAAGGAACATGCTTGCATAGGTACCACATCACAATCAACATAATCAGCATATGTAGAGATACTAAAATGCACACGAACAGTACGTGTTACCTTAACCTTGCCGCTGTTGTTGAACCATTGGATGTAGTAAGGATGTGGATGTGGTCTTGTGGTGAGAGATAGCTTCTCCACCATCTCCATGCTAGCCAAGTTGTTGCAACTCCCTCCATCTATGATCACGCGAACAGAACGTTCCTTCACAACTCCCTTTGTATGGAACAAATTATGCCTCTGATTTTGCTCAGCTTGTGTAACCTGCACACTCAAAACACGTTGAGCAACTAAACATTCATACCTGTCAGCATCTTCAGGAGCCATGTATTGCGTCTCATGATCAGAATCTTCTCCACCGTGTTCGTCACGTGTAATAAGAGCCAAAGTCTCCTCATCATAGTCACTAGCGGACTCATACCCACCATCCTCAGTAACAATCATCACACGCTTAGAGGGGCATTCTCTCGCATAATGACCTCCACCCTTGCAACGTCGACAAATAATATCATGTGTTTGCCCTGTTGATGCCATGGATGAAGAAGAGCTCTTTGCAGGCCCAGAAGATGTGCTCTTGGCAGATAGTGGTGATTGTGCCTGCTTTATTGTATCACGGTTGGAGGTGGCAGCCGACGGAGGCGCCGGTGTAGCAGAACGTGTGGAAGTAGATGATGCACGCGGTGTCCATGATGAAGGTCGACCTGCAGAAAAGTTAGTCCGCGCCAATGCCTGTCGATCCTGCACTTCACGTTCAGCTTTACAAGCAAGATGGAATAAACGAGTGATATTAGTATACTCCTTATAATCTAGAATGGTCTGAATCTCTCTATTTAATCCACCCAGAAAACGTGCAAGCATAGCTTCATTCTCCTCAACAATACCACATCTAATCATGCCAGTTTGTAATTCCTGATAATATTCTTCTACAGAATTTTTTCCTTGTCTTAAGTGCTGTAATTTTTGAAGCAATTCACGTTGATAATATGGTGGAACCCAACGAGTACGCATAGCAGTTTTCAAAGCAGCCCAAGTAGCGGGAATAGGATATAATCTACAATGTTCAGACCACCATACACATGCAAAACTAGTGAAAGCACAAACAGCAGCAGCAACCCGTCTCTCCTCGGGATATTGTAAACATGTAAAACGTTGTTCAGTTTCTAACTCCCAAGTAAGATATATATCAGGAACATATCTACCCTCAAATGGTGGAATATTCAATTTCAGTTTAGGAATATGGACATCATCTCGTACCTGAGGTGGTGGTGCAGGCCTACCATTACGAATATATACCTGAGGTCGACCTGGTGGTGGTGGTGGTGCTGGTGGCTGCACGTAGTGCTGATTTTGATCAACCTCATCCTCATAATCGCCCGCATACTCAACATCCTCCTGGGTACCACCAGCAGCAGTAGCAGGGGCGAAAGATGCATCAACAACATGAACAGCAGCACCAGAAGTTTGGCCATCCTCAATAGGAACACGCCTCGCGCGTCCATACTGATTCGAAAGGATGCGTTGTTGTTGTTGTTGTTGTTGTTGGAGAGGTACGTTAGGTGCAGCGGGTGGTGGTGGTGGAAGACGCGCGAGCAATTCATTAAATTTGTTATCGAGCTTTGTTTCGAACGTCTTCTCCATGCCATCTATCTTCTCCATGGCCTCTTCAAATCTGTTTAGCACATCTTGCACCTGTCCACTCATCATTTGCTGAAACTTATCATGAAGCTCCTTGTTCGATAAATTCTCCCAGTCAGTCACGTCGGCTTGTGATCCTGGCATGGTTAGCAGCAATAGAAACACACAAGAATATGATCCTACAGACTACGAACAAGTGGTGGTGGTGGGTGTCACAAATCCGTCAAGCAAAACTCAAATTCTTACCGGTTCTTACCCAGCAGCAGGCGGTGATCGGCAACCGTTGTAGTCAAAAACTCTCAAAGCTTGGATAGAGCGAGTACCAGGGAGAGTCAAACGCACGACGTAGATGTATGTGGAGCTGGGAAGGCTTATAATATGGTAGCAAAAAGGATCAGCAATAATCAATTCAGAGATGCAAAGTTGAATAAACGCTCAACGACGGTACTGTGCTGGTCCTAGGCTAGACCGTGCTAGAGACGCGAGCCTAGAACACTAACAAAATCACGGCGCTGCACGTAAACAAGGGAAAAGCACACTCTGGATTTTTTTTTTTTTTTTTTGCGCTCTTTTTTTTTTTTGCGCTCTTTTTTTTTTTTTTTTTTTTTGCGAAAAATCACTATAATGGCGAGTGTCTCAAAACTCTTCCGAGGTCAAACTGACAGGATGGGCACGAAATTTTTTCGACCCAATTTTTTTTTCGTTTTTTCGACTGCCCGGACCCAAAAACTGGAAACGGGTCAAAAAAACTTCCTATAATGGCACCTGTCTCAAAACACTCAGAAACACCTAAAAATAGGATAGCCAGAAAATTTTTCGAAAAATGCGTTTTCGAAAAATTTTGGGCCTAAACGGAGCGTGGTTTCCAGACTCTTTTTTTTTTTCGAAACCTACTCCGGCAAGGAAACACGAATCGGAAACTAGATGGATCCCGAAAACAAACCTAATAAACAAGGAACTCGGATTGGTGGTGGATATATGGTGGTGGTATATGGCAGCGGTGGTGGTAGCGGTGGTAGTATATGGATATGGATCGGTGGTGGTATATGGACACGGATTGGTGGTGGTATATGGATACGGATTCGGAGTGGTGGTGGTAGATGGCAGGGGCGATGCTGATGGTGCAGCGGCGGCGTGACAACTTATGACCAGAACTCGAAACTCTAAAAGACTAGACTCTAAGACCAGCAACTAGACCGACGATGCAACCGTAAATTCAACAAAGCAAAACCCTAAAAAGATTATGCAAAGGCTCAGATTGGTTCGGATATGATGAACTAACCCTAAATTTTTTTTTGTGGCTTTTTCGTGGACTATAGGTATGAAGAAAAGACTCGATCTAAACTACGAAAAACTGGAAAATCTCACCGAGCAACCTGGAAATCTGATACCACTTGATAGAGGCTAAGGTGTCCCGTCTTTCGATGAGATGATCGAAATCGCTTTGGTGGAAGTCGACTTTGACGATCCGACTACGAACGTGCGAGGACGTCGCGCCTTAGCAATCGCTAAACCAACTCCGAGAGGTTATTGACCACGCCGGAGCACGATCAACCTGACCACGAGGGTCTGTTTCCTGCGAGCAAACGAAGAACAAGCAAGAAACTGAGATTGCAATCTGGATATTGCGAATATAAGATGAAAGCTTTATTGATCAAGGTGGGGTTCTGTGACGCCTTTGTCTGGTCGTTGAACACAAACGAAGTACGCGAAGTTGCAGCTATGGCGAACTTTTAATCTAAACAAAACCCAAAGTCTAAACGGTGCCCTAAGGGCTGTATATATGGAGGAAGAGAGGGGGAATTTCGTGGCCCTTGGTGGAGGGGTCCGAAATCAACCCTATCTCTTGTTTCCCCACACATACGGACTCTAAAAATAGCCTATACTTATGTATTTCGAAATTACATGGGCCTGGCCCAATAATAAGGTGACGCAGCACCTATAATAGCCTCTGGACGAAATTTATGAAGTGGCATCTTGTATATTTCGTCCAAGGCTTCATGCACTCTTATGGTGGCTTCAAAGTCCTGAAATCATCACTTGTAACTCCGTTCTGGTTCCCCTTGTTTATGGCATCTTCTCCATGCTTGCTCTTGCTCCAATGTCCATCCTTCTCCAAGCTAGGCCCTTCATTTGTAAGCAAAACAAATGTATCCAATTTAGGCAGCATCATATTCTCATGAACATTAGAATCATTACCAAGAAACGAAAGTACCTGATAATTTAATTGGCGTGCGCGAGCTCTAGTAATTGGTCCAGTATATGTAGCAGTAGGGGCTGTGGGTGTAACAATGGTATTGATGTCCTCATCAGGTCCAGTATATGTAGTAGTAGGGGCTGTGGGTGTAACAATGGTATTGATGTCCTCATCATCCTCCCCTTCTTGAAATGAAGTCGTCCTCGACGGAAGCTCATCTTCCTCGCCCAAATACGGCTTCAAATCTGCAATGTTAAAAGTGGGACTAACCCCAAAATCTGCAGGCAGCTCAAGTTTATATGCATTATCATTTACTTTCTCCAACACCTTAAAGGGACCAGCAGCACGTGGCATTAGCTTTGATTTGCGCAAATCAGGAAATCTATCCTTACGCAAATGTAACCAAACAAGATCTCCAGGTGCAAACACAACATGTTTTCTACCCTTATCTCCAGCAAGTTTATATTTAGCATTCATACGCTCAATGTTTTCCTTAGTTAACTCATGCATTTTTAAAATCATTCAGCACGTTCTTTAGCATCAAAATTAACCTTCTCCGAAGATGGAAGAGGCAACAAATCAATAGGTGCACGAGGTAAGAAACCATACACAACCTCAAAAGGGCACATCTTAGTAGTAGAATGCAATGAACGATTATAAGCAAATTCAATATGAGGCAAGCATTCCTCCCACATTTTCTTATTATTCTTCAAAACAGCCCTAAGCATAGTAGACAATGTTCTATTGACTACTTCAGTTTGTCCATCAGTTTGGGGGTGACAAGTAGTACTAAAAAGCAGTTTAGTCCCCAACTTAGCCCATAAACATCTCCAAAAGTGGCTAAGAAATTTAGTATCACGATCTGAAACAATAGTATTTGGCACACCATGCAAGCGAATAATTTCACGAAAGAACAAATCAGCAACATTAACAGCATCATCGCTTTTATGACATGGTATAAAGTGTGCCATTTTCGAGAATCTATCCACGACAACAAATATGCTATCCCTCCCCTTCTTTGTTCGAGGTAAACCTAAAACAAAGTCCATAGATATATCCTCCCAAGGAACACTAGGTACAGGCAAAGGCATATATAAACCATGAGGATTGAGTCGTGACTTAGCTTTTTGACATGTAGTGCAGCGAGCAATAAAACGCTCAACATCCCGTCTCATCTTTGGCCAAAAGAAATGTGTAGCAAGTACGTCCTCTGTCTTCTTCACGCCAAAGTGTCCCATTAATCCTCCCCCATGCGCCTCCTGCAACAGCAAAAGACGAACGGAGCTAGCTGGAATGCATAGCTTGTTAGCACGAAACACAAATCCATCGTTAACGACAAACTTGTTCCACATTCTTCCTTCTTTACAATTCTGCATTACATCTTTAAAATCAGCATCATGCACATATTGATCTTTGATGGTCTCCAAACCAAATATTTTGAAGTCAAGTTGTGAAAGCATAGTATAGCGACGAGACAATGCGTCAGCAATAACATTTTCTTTTCCCTTCTTGTGTTTAATGACATAAGGGAAAGTCTCAATGAATTCAACCCATTTAGCATGTCTACGATTCAGTTTAGCTTGACTTTTAATATGTTTCAAAGATTCAGGATCAGAATGTATAACAAATTCTTTGGGCCATAAATAATGTTGCCATGTTTCTAAAGTCCGAACAAGAGCATATAATTCTTTATCATAAGTAGAATAATTCAGACTAGGCCCACTCAATTTTTCAGAAAAGTATGCAACAGGTTTGCCATCTTGTAATAACACACCTCCTAATCCAATTCCACTAGCATCACATTCAAGCTCAAAAGTCTTATTAAAATCAGGAAGTTGGAGTAAAGGAGCATGTGTCAACTTATCTTTCAATACCGAGAAGGCTTCTTCCTGTGCGGTACCCCACAGAAAAGCCACATCTTTCTTTGTAAGCTCATTGAGAGGTGCAGCAATGGTGCTGAAATCTCTCACAAAACGCCTATAGAATCCAGCGAGGCCAAGGAAACTCCTCACTTGTGTGACCGTTTTGGGCGGTGGCCAACTCTCAATAGCTTCAATTTTGGCTTTATCAACTTCAATTCCCTGTGGAGTAACAACATAGCCAAGAAAAGATACTCGGTCGGTGCAAAAGGTGCACTTTCCAAGGTTACCAAACAAACGTGCATCACGTAGAGCAATAAAAACAACACGTAAATGTTCCAAATGTTCCTCCAAAGATTTGCTATAAATCAATATGTCATCAAAGTAAACTACCACAAATCGTCCAATGAAAGCACGTAAAACTTCGTTCATTAACCTCATGAAAGTACTAGGTGCATTAGTTAACCCAAAAGGCATGACTAACCACTCATATAATCCAAACTTAGTTTTTAAATGCTGTTTTCCATTCATCTCCCAATTTCATACGAATTTGATGGTATCCACTACGCAAATCAACTTTGGAGAATATTGTAGAGCCACTCAATTCATCAAGCATATCATCTAGCCTAGGAATAGGATGACGATAACGAATAGTAATATTATTAATGCCTCTACAATCAACGCACATACGCGACGTACCATCCTTTTTCGGCACTAAAATGATAGGAACAGCACAAGGACTAAGGGATTCGCGTATATAACCTTTGTCGAGCAGTTCTTGTACTTGACGCATAATCTCCTTCGTCTCCTCTGGATTGGTACGGTATGGTGCACGGTTGGGTAATGATGCACCGGGAATTAAGTCAATTTGATGCTCAATCCCGCGAATAGGTGGTAATCCCGGTGGCACGTCTTGTGGAAAGACGTCAGCGAACTCCTGCAAAATGTTAGTGACAGCAGGAGGCAAAGAGGAAGGCACGTCCTCGAATGAAAATAATGCCTCTTTGCACACAAAAGCATAGCAAACAGATTTGCTAAAATCTAGATCATCAATATCAGATTTGGTGGCAAGTAAACATGCACTTTTCAATTTAATTTCTAAAGCAACACTAGATTGTTTATTATTATTAGGCTGCATTTGTTGCTCAAATTCTTTTGCCAAAATCTGATTTTCACTCTTAGTTTTCTCCTGTTTTGCTTTATTAGCTCTATTAAGATCATCTTTCAAAATGGAATCAGGAGTCATAGGAAGCAAAGTAATATTTTTATCCTTATGAACAAGAGTATACTGATTGTTTCTACCATGGTGAATAGAATTTTTATCAAATTGCCATGGTCTACCAAGTAATAAGGAACATGCTTGCATAGGTACCACATCACAATCAACATAATCAGCATATGTAGAGATACTAAAATGCACACGAACAGTACGTGTTACCTTAACCTTGCCGCTGTTGTTGAACCATTGGATGTAGTAAGGATGTGGATGTGGTCTTGTGGTGAGAGATAGCTTCTCTACCATCTCCATGCTAGCCAAGTTGTTGCAACTCCCTCCATCTATGATCACGCGAACATAACGTTCCTTCACAACTCCCTTTGTATGGAACAAATTATGCCTCTGATTTTGCTCAGCTTGTGTAACCTGCACACTCAAAACACGTTGAGCAACTAAACATTCATACCTGTCAGCATCTTCAGGAGCCATGTATTGCGTCTCATGATCAGAATCTTCTCCACCGTGTTCGTCACGTGTAATAAGAGCCAAAGTCTCCTCATCATAGTCACTAGCGGACTCATACCCACCATCCTCAGTAACAATCATCACACGCTTAGAGGGGCATTCTCTCGCATAATGACCTCCACCCTTGCAACGTCGACAAATAATATCATGTGTTTGCCCTGTTGATGCCATGGATGAAGAAGAGCTCTTTGCAGGGCCAGAAGATGTGCTCTTGGCAGATAGTGGTGATTGTGCCTGCTTTATTGTATCACGGTTGGAGGTGGCAGCCGACGGAGGCGCCGGTGTAGCAGAACGTGTGGAAGTAGATGATGCACGTGGTGTCCATGATGAAGGTCGACCTGCAGAAAAGTTAGTCCGCGCCAATGCCTGTCGATCCTGCACTTCACGTTCAGCTTTACAAGCAAGATGGAATAAACGAGTGATATTAGTATACTCCTTATAATCTAGAATGGTCTGAATCTCTCTATTTAATCCACCCAGAAAACGTGCAAGCATAGCTTCATTCTCCTCAACAATACCACATCTAATCATGCCAGTTTGTAATTCCTGATAATATTCTTCTACAGAATTTTTTCCTTGTCTTAAGCGCTATAATTTTTGAAGCAATTCACGTTGATAATATGGTGGAACCCAACGAGTACGCATAGCAGTTTTCAAAGCAGCCCAAGTAGCGGGAATAGGATATAATCTACAATGTTCAGACCACCATACACATGCAAAACTAGTGAAAGCACAAACAGCAGCAGCAACCCGTCTCTCCTCGGGATATTGTAAACATGTAAAACGTTGTTCAGTTTCTAATTCCCAAGTAAGATATATATCAGGAACATATCTACCCTCAAATGGTGGAATATTCAATTTCAGTTTAGGAATATGGACATCATCTCGTACCTGAGGTGGTGGTGCAGGCCTACCATTACGAATATATACCTGAGGTCGACCTGGTGGTGGTGGTGCTGGTGGCTGCACGTAGTGCTGATTTTGATCAACCTCATCCTCATAATCGCCCACATACTCATCATCCTCCTGGGTACCAGCAGCAGCAGAAGCAGGGGCCAAAGAAGCATCCACAACATGAACAGCAGCACCAGAAGTTTGGCCATCCTCAATAGGAACACGCTTCGCTCGTCCATACTGATTCGAAAGGATGCGTTGTTGTTGTTGTTGTCGTTGGAGAGGTGCGTTAGGTGCAGCGGGTGGTGGTGGTGGAAGACGCGCGAGCAATTCATTAAACTTGTTATCGAGCTTTGTTTCGAACGTCTTCTCCATGCCATCTATCTTCTCCATGGCCTCTTCAAATCTGTTTAGCACATCTTGCACCTGTCCACTCATCATTTGCTGAAATTTATCATGCAAATCCTTATTCGTCATGTTCTCCCAGTCAGTCTCGTCGGCTTGTGATCCTGGCATGGTTAGCAGCAACAGAAACACACAAGAATATGATCCTACAGACTACTAACAAGAGGTGGTGGTGGGTGTCACAAATCCGTCAAGCAAATCTCAAATTCTTACCAGTTCTTACCCAGCAGCAGGCGGTGATCGGCAACCGTTGTAGTCAAAAACTCTCAAAGCTTGGATAGAGCGATTACCAGGGAGAGTCAAACGCACGACGTAGATGTATGTGGAGCTGGGAAGGCTTATAATATGGTAGCAAAAAGGGTCAGCAATAATCAATTCAGAGATGCAAAGTTGAATAAACGCTCAACGACGGTACTGTGCTGGTCCTAGGCTAGACCGTGCTAGAGACGCGAGCCTAGAACACTAACAAAATCACGGCGCTGCACGTAAACAAGGGAAAAGCACACTCTGGATTTTTTTTTTCGCTCTTCTTTTTTTTTTGGCGCTTTTTTTTTTGCGCTGCTCTTTCTTTTTTTTGCAAAAAATCACTATAATGGCAAGTGTCTCAAAACTCTTCCTAGGTCAAACTGACAGGATGGGCACGAAATTTTTTCGACCAATTTTTTTTTTCGTTTTTTCGACTGCCCGGACCCAAAAACTGGAAACGGGTCAAAAAAAACTTCCTATAATGGCACCTGTCTCAAAACACTCAGAAACACCTAAAAATAGGATAGCCAGAAATTTTTTTGAAATTTTTTTTTTCCGAAACCTACTCCGGCAAGGAAACACGAATCGGAAAATAGATGGATCCCGAAAACAAACCTAATAAGCAAGGAACTCGGATTGGTGGTGGATATATGGTTGTGGTATATGGCAGCGGTGGTAGTATATGGATATGGATCGGTGGTGGTATATGGACACGGATTGGTGGTGGTATATGGATACGGATTCGGAGCGGTGGTGGTAGATGGCAGGGGCGATGATGATGGTGCGGCGGCGGCGTGACAACTTATGACCAGAACTCGAAACTCTAAAAGACTAGACTCTAAGACCAGCAACTAGACCGACGATGCAACCGCAAATTCAACAAAGCAAAACCCTAAAAAGATTATGCAGAGGCTCAGATTGGTTCGGATATGATGAACTAACCCTAATTTTTTTTTGTGGCTTTTTCGTGGACTATAGGTATGAAGAACAGACTCGATCTAAACTACGAAAAACTGGAAAATCTCACCGAGCAACCTGGAAATCTGATACCACTTGATAGAGGCAAAGGTGTCCCGTCTTTCGATGAGATGATGGATTTCGCTTTGGTGGAAGTCGACTTTGACGATCCGACTACGAACGTGCAAGGACGTCGCGCCTTAGCAATCGCTAAACCAACTCCGAGAGGTTATTGACCACGCCGGAGCACGATCAACCTGACCACGAGGGTCTGTTTCCTGCGAGCAAACGAAGACAAAGCAAGAAACTGAGATTGCAATCTGGATATTGCGAATATAAGATGAAAGCTTTATTGATCAAGGTGGGGTTCTGTGACGCCTTTGTCTGGTCGTTGAACACAAACGAAGTACGCGAAGTTGCAGCTATGGCGAACTTTTAATCTAAACAAAAACCCCAAAGTCTAAACGACGCCCTAAGGGCTGTATATATGGAGGAAGAGGGGGGGAATTTCGTGGCCCTTGGTGGAGGGGTCCGAAATCAACCCTATCTCTTGTTTCCCCACACATACGGACTCTAAAAATAGCCTATACTTATGTATTTCGAAATTACATGGGCCTGGCCCAATAATAAGGTGACGCAGCACCTATAATAGCCTCTGGACGAAATTTATGAAGTGGCATCTTGTATATTTCGTCCAAGGCTTCATGCACTCTTATGGTGGCTTCAAAGTCCTGAAATCATCACTTGTAACTCCGTTCTGGTTCCCCTTGCGCATGGCATCATCTCCATGCTTGCTCTTGCTCCAATGTCCATCCTTCTCCAAGCTAGGCCCTTCATTTGTAAGCAGAACAAATGTATCCAATTTAGGCAGCATCATATTCTCATGAACATTAGAATCATTACCAAGAAACGAAAGTACCTGATAATTTAATTGGCGTGCGCGAGCTCTAGTAATTGGTCCAGTATATGTAGTAGTAGGGGCTGTGGGTGTAACAATGGTATTGATGTCCTCATCAACTTGACACCCTTATTGATGAGGACATGACTACCTTGGATATGACCAAAAATATTGCATATATGCATATTTGTCAGGTGATTTCTAGTGCAAGCTATTCAATAATCTATTTATGTTATCCAGAACAAAAATACTTCACACACTTTTGTGTTTTGTCTAATTGCAGGTGTATGGGACATTTGTACAATCCACATATGAAGATAAGGAAGAAAGAGATGTTTATTTGCTGTCCAAAAAGTTCTCTCACGTCACTTTTGGCCCAAGAGAAGATAGAGTCCAAGTCTCTCACGTGATCGTCAAAGTCATCTTCACCAAATCGATAGTTATCATCTCATCGAAAGATCGGGACACCCCCGCCTCTATCACTTATCGACCAGATTTACTCTGCTGTCGATAGGGGTAGACTAGTAACTTCAATCAGATGTAACACAATGGCCTCTGAGCCCATTCAGACACGGTGGGCGACAAACCTAGGTGGCAAAACACATTTGATTCAAGCTCGTCCGAATGACATGTGTCTCTCCCTCCATTTCTCCATTCATCCACAGTGGGCGGCAAAGCAAACTCTCCTCGTCCGAAATCGATGTAGGCTAATATTTTCAATAGGGGCAGATGTGTAACTTCCCTCAGACGTGACACAACCGCCCTACCTGTCAGCCCCGTTCATACACCATGGGCGCCAACCGTGGGCGGCAAAACACCCTCTCCTCGCCCGAAATCGTTACCAGCAAATATTTGGGAGATGCGAGATTACCGTCCTATCCCCAACCGATGTGATGTCCAAAATTTTAAACGGGGGATAAGTTCGTAGCTTTCCTATATTTCAGACAAGCCCGTCCCAAAGTTGAGATCCCCCCCCCCCCATTTCCCCATTCATACACCGTCGGCGCCACGACAACCTCCCCACTACGACCAGCCTCCTCCGTCCGCCACCCCATCCTCCACCTTGCCAGAGCCGCTACACCTACCCCGTCGTCCACTGCAAGAGATGGACGTCTCTCATCCACAGCGCCGGACCAGGATCCATTCATTGTGTCGTCTCGGTTCATCAGCGCCGTCGTCCACCTTGTTGTTGCCGCTCCTACAACCGCCTCATCCACGGCAACAAGATTTATCCCCCGACCCGGCTGTCTGCCGTCTAAAGTCTTCTTCCCCGCCGCTGACAGCCATCGCACCCGTAGCACCCTCAACGAATCAGCAGGGGCCTACAGGGCGTCGCAAGTGAGGTGGTACTCTTTCATATGTGCTTAAGTTATTGATCTCACCCGGAAAATAGATCGTAAATTGTTTACTATACTTTTCTTGTCCGTACCAAATAGTAGTGGCTAGTTGAAAGAAAAGATTGGTTGAGAAGTAGCTTTGTCCGGTTTGCACCTTCAGATCCGCCACGGCACGGTCACTATACTCGTAAAGCTTACGGTTTCCCCCCTTTGTATTCACTACCATCATCGTAGGTGCTACACTGCTTCGTGTCATGCTAGCGCTGCTCCTCGAGACCTCAACTCATCAAGCGAAACAACATGCCACTCATAATTCCAAAGCTTACGTGTTGAAATACGAATCTGATATGATGCTCATATTACTAAAATAGAGAATGTTTAATTGGTCACCTAATGTTCCTATATTCGTTTCGAAAAGCATGTGCGCCACCCACTGGTCCAGCTAGTGCCACTTTGCTGATTTTACTCTTGATGCTTAGTGTTTTCCCCTTTTATCTACTATACTATAATCTGCGTAGGTTCTTTCTGTCATACTAGCATTACTCCACCCTTCAAGCTAAACAACGCAACACCCAAAATTCCAAAGCTTAATTGTTCAAATATGATTGTGATATGATACTGATATTAGTTAACAGACACATTTAATTGGTTAGCTAAAGGTCCCACTTGAGTTTCCAAATGCATGTCGCGACATATAGAGAGACATCAGAATTGCATTTCTTTGTCACTTGTTGACTATACTTTCTTGTCCATACCAAATCTTAGTTGTTATTTCAAAGCAAACATCGGTTGCTAACTACCCTTTGCGTGGTTTGCAGCTTCAGATCTACCATCCCGCTGCCACGGTCAACACTATACTCATCATGCTTATGGTTTCCCTATTTTATGATGACCACGATTAGCCTACATGGTTCATGTCATAATAGCACTGCTGAGGAGGACATCAATACCATTGTTACACCCACAGCCCCTGCTGCTATACAAACTGGACCAATTACTAGAGCTCGTGCACGCCAATTGAATTATCATGAGAATATGATTCTCAGTAAATTGGATACATTTGTCTTGCTTACAAATGAAGGGCCTAGCTTGGACAAGAAAGATGAACCTTGGAACAAGTTCAAGCGTGGAGATGATGGCATGCGCAAGGGGATCCAGAACGGAGTTACAAGTGATGATTTCAGGACTTTGAAGCCACCGTAAGGAGTGCATGAAGACTTGGACAAAATATACAAGATGCCACTTGATAAATTTCGTCTAGAGGCTATTTTAGGTCCTGCGTCACCTTATTATTGGGCCAGGCCCATGTATTTTCGAAATACTTAAGTATAGGCTGTTTTTAGAGTCCGTATGTGTGGGGAAACAATAGTTATGGTTGGTTTTGGACCCCTCTTCCAAGGGCCACGAAATTCCCCCCTCTTCCTCCATATATATAGCCCTTAAGGCGTTGTTTAGACTTTGGGTTTTTTAGATTAAAAGTTCGCTATAGCTGCAACTTCGCGTACTTCATTTGTGTCCAACGACCAGACCAAGACGTCACAGAACCCCACCTTGATCAATAATGCTTTCATCTTATATTCGCAATATCCAGATTGCAATCTTAGTTTCTAACTTGTTCTTCGCAATATTCCTTCTCGAAGTGTTCATAGAGATTCTTTTCAGAGGAGCTCAAGTATTCTTTATCTTGCATTTCAAAGTGCAATTCTTTCAACCGTATCATTCGAGGGGTATTATGTCATTCTTGATAATTTGAGTTCATGTCTCATGATTCACATGTTGTTAAGAATGAGGTATTTTAAATCCATCAATCTCTTCTTTGGAGTTATCTTGGGTTTATACTTCACCTAAAGCCTTCTCTAAGGTTTGTTGCTATTATGGTGCTTATAAATGACCCAAGTTCTTCTTTTATCCTCCCGGTGATATAGCTTTCTCGTCTCCTTGTTCTTATCAATCCAATTTTTCCCGTGAGTGGCAGGTTGTCACCTCATAATTTGAGATGTATTCCTTAAGACCATATCAAGCTTATTCTTTTCGTTGTTGGTTTTCCCAACAACTCCGTTCAACCCTTCTCCTAAAGATGCCTTTTCAAGCTCTTTTGTAGCAGAAGTTGGCATTGCCTTCTACATTCGTTTGTCTCAATTATCTTTATTCTATTCTTTCTCCTGGAGGTCTATTGATGTTGCTCTTTTCACTCCTCATCTCGTTTTGTCAAGATCATGTTCAATTTCTTCCATCTACAGTCGAAGTGCTGTCCAAATTATATCAGTCTTATTCCTTCTCTATCTTGTTTAACCGGAGTGTCGTGTCCTTTGCTCAAGTTCTTTTCATCGTATCAAGTCTTGCATAACTTCTCAACCGGAGTGCTGCTCGAAATTGTTCTCCCTTGTTCCTCTTTTCTAATGGAGTGTTTTCAACTTCGTTCATCTCCGTTGTATTCTTTTCTCGAAATGGCTTAACCTTTTCAAGGTTCTTTGGTCTCACTCGTTTGTCAAAGAAGCAACTTAGTTTTACCTCTTCTCGTTCTCTTCCATTTTCCCTCCGGTGCCATTCTAGATCTCGGGACGAGATCCTCTCGTAGTGGTGGAGTGTTGTAACGCCCCAAGACCGTTGTGCCGGGTGTCCTCCAGTTATTCGCCGGCGTTGCCATGTCATTTGCTTGCGTGTTGCATTTCATCATGTCATCTTGTGCATTGCATCATCATGTTTTTAAAACTTGCATCCGTCCCGGCCTCCCCGTTCCTTCCGTTGTCTGTTCTGAGTCCAACCACACTCGCACGCGCCCGCGGCATGTCCGAGATAGTATTTTGTAAGTGGCAAGAAAATGTTCTCGGAATGGGATGAGAGTTGGCGTGCGGTCTTATTATAGTGTAGGTAGACCGCCTGCCAAGTTTTCATCACAATCGGAGTTCGTTTGACGCCTCAACGATTAACTATAGAGGCAGTATAGCCGGTCTAACGTCGGACGTTTCCGGTCTCCGGAAACCCTGCCGGGCTGCATCTCTCCCCTATTCTCTCAGACCAACCCGCTCTCCACAGTCCACCTAGGCCCAGCCTACCCCTCTTTTGCGCAGTGCATCGGCCCCTCGCGCGCGTCCAAAATTGTCACGGACCCGACCCAGATAGTCATCACCGTTTGGTCCAGATCATCCCCAAACATCTACAAAACATCTCCGTTTTGTTAATTGGGCTCCCTACCTATTTTTCTCGGACCGTCTGATTTAAATCAGAGGGACCGGATTAGCCCCTACCTAAATCCTATTGCCATATATATATAGTGGCAACCCTAGACAAATCCCTAAATTCTAGCCCGCTTGTCCCATCCATCCACTTCATCCGCCGCCACCCCCTCTCCAAATCCTCCTCGGAGTCCACATCCAGCCAACCACCTCCTCCCACCTCCTTCCTCGTTCAGTTTTCTACCGCACATCACTTGGCCAGATCCACTAGACACCTTCCACCTTGATCTGGAGCCGCCAGATCAAGATCCGATGGCCCCTAGGCCACCAGTTCATCCCCATCGGTCCACCACAATGCGCCGCAGCCGCGATCCCGCCTCAATCTTCTCTGCCTCGACGGAGCAGTCGTCGCCGGCCACCAGGTGCCGCTGCTCTACCTTGTCCGTCACCCGCCGGTAACCTCGCCCTGGCCTCGTGCTATTTTTCTTCCCTGTTTTTCCCTTTGCACCGTTGTTGACCCGCTGGTCGCCGCCAATTGCCATCACAAGGAGCTCCAACGCCGCGCCGTCGCCATGGCCTGCATCCCTCGGCGCCCAGCTCGCCTCCGTCCTATTCTCGGACGGACGTACCCGGTCTACACCCCTCCGGCCTCGCTTTCTGCAGCTGGAGACCCGCGCTCGGCCTCTTTCTGCCTCGCCAAGGCCGCTTCCCCGCGTCCTTGTCTGTCCAGCGCACCTGCAGAACCAGGCCGGACTCCCTCGCCCTCGCGAGCACGTCCACTGGAGCGCCACCTCGCCGGAGAACGTCGTCACACACCTCGATCTGCCCATTCCCGCTGTTTTCCGCCGACCCCATCGTCGGAACTCCTGCCGTCGTCCTCTGCATCACCATGGGTGTGCTGCTGCTTCTGCCTTCAGATCGAACAGAGACCAACGTCGCCCGCTCCCCGTTGACCGCGTCCTGAACCGCTTGGAAAGGCCTTTTTCTTCCAAGGCCCAGCCGCCCTCCTTTCCTCTCCACCGCGTGGGCTGAGCCCCTCTGGTGAGGCCCAGTCAGCCTCCGTTTTGGCCCATTTCTGTTTTTTTCCAGTTCTGCATTTTAGCAATTATCCAGAGAGCAACAGTTTTGCAGATTGGACCCTACACTTCATGCATATTATAACTCTCAAACCCTGCATCATATGTAAAAACTTAATGTATGAAACTTGCTTAGAATTTTGTCTAGTTTCATAATTTGCCATTTTCAGCTATGTTTAAAATGTTTAAAATGTGGTTTGATTAAATTTGCCCCTATGCCATGTTAAAATGCTTTAATTCATAACTAAATAAACGTAGCTCCAAACTTAACAAATTTTATATGTAAACGGGGCAGAAAAATGCCTAGATTTACTTGGTGCACTCATCTTGCATGTTTAACAACTCCAAAATAATGTTTAGGGCAGAACAGTACCAAATCTATAATATGCTCATGAGGAGTTTCCGGAATTGTTGTTCGTTGCTTCCGGCCTCATTTAAACTTGACTAGATAGGTAGTTTACTTTGCTTCACCCTTGGCATGTTAAGAACATTTAATATTGTTGGGGTACATAAACGAGAGAGAACTAAATAATTGATATGGTGTTCCGTCAATATGCAACCCGTTGCATATTGAGCTCCACTTAACTTGTAGTGTTGTTTGTGCACTTTGCCATGCCATGCATATTTAAATCGGACATGCATCATACTTGGTTGTGCATAATACCATGATTATGTGTTGGTTGTTTACTATTTTGTTTGCTCCTTTCCGGTGTTGCTTCTTCGGGTTGGTTCCGAGAACGTCGTGTTGTGAGGATTCGTCCGTTTGTCTTCTTCGTGGACTCGTACTTCTTCCTTGCGGGATTTCAGGCAAGATGACCGTACCCTTGAAATCACTTCTATCTTTGCTTGCTAGTTGCTCGCTCTTTTGCTATGCCTATGCTATGATACCTACCACTTTCTTATCATGCCTCCCATATTGTTGAACCAAGCCTCTAACCCACCTTGTCCTAGCAAACCGTTGTTTGGCTATGTTACCGCTTTGCTCAGCCCCTCTTATAGCGTTGTTAGTTGCAGGTGAAGATTGAAGTTTGTTCCTTGTTGGAACACGGAGATGTTGTTCCTTGTTGGAACATGTTTACTTGTTGGGATAGCACAATACCTCTTATTTAATTAATGCATCTATATACTTGGTAAAGGGTGGAAGGCTCGGCCTTATGCCTGGTGTTTTGTTCCACTCTTGCGGCCCTAGTTTCTGTCATATCGGTGTTATGTTCCCGGATTTTGCGTTCCTTACGCGGTTGGGTAATAATGGGAACCCCTTGACAGTTCGCCTTGAATAAAAACTCTTCCAGCAATGCCCAACATTGGTTTTACCATTCGCCACCTAGCCTTTTCTTTTCCCTTGGGGGTCGCGCGCCCAAGGGTCATCATTATATTAAACCCCCGGGCCAGTGCTCCTCTGAGTGTTGGTCCAACCTGTCAGCTGCCGGTGGCCACCAGGGGCAACTCTAGGCTGGCCTACCCGTACCTAGGACAATCTGAGTGTGCCCTGAGAAAGAGATATGTGCAGCTCCTATCGGGATTTGTCAGCACATTCGGGCGGTGTTGCTGGATTAGTTTTACCTTGTCGAAATGTCTTGTAACCGGGATTCCGAGTCTGATCGGGTCTTCCCGCTAGAAGGAATATCCTTCGTTGAACATGAGAGCTTGTCATGGGCTAAGTTGGGACACCCCTGCAGGGATTTGAACTTTCGAAAGCCGTGCCCGCGGTTATGGGCAGATGGGAATTTGTTAATTTCCGGTTGTAGATAACTTGAACCTTAACTTAATTAAAATACATCAACCGCATGTGTAACCGTGATGGTCTCTTCTCGGCGGAGTCCGAGAAGTGAACACGGTGTAGGAGTTATGCTTGACGTAGGTTGTTCTAGGATCACTTCTTGATCATAATTTCTAGATCGTGCTTTGCCTTCTCTTCTTGCTCTCATTTGCGTATGTTAGCCACCATATATGCTAGTCGCTTGCTGCAGCTCCACATCATACCTTTACCCCTCCTATAAGCTTAAATAGTCTTGATCACGAGGGTGTGAGATTGCTGAGTCCCCGTGACTCACAGATACTTCCAAAACCCAGCTTGCAGGTGCCGATGAGTCCGTGCAGATAACGCAACCAAGCTCAAAGAGGAGCTTGATGAAGATCTTGTCCTCTGTGTTGTTTCGTTCTAGTTGATCAGTAGTGGAGCCCAGTTGGGGTCGATCGGGGACCTTGTCGCATTTGCGGTTCTTCTTTTATTTTGGTTCCGTAGTCAGAACTTGACTGTATTTGGATGATGTAATGCTTTATTCATGTATTTGTGTGAAGTGGCGATTGTAAGCCAACTATGTATCTTTTCCCTTATTGTATTACATGGGTTGTTTGCGAAGATTACCTCACTTGCGACATTGCTTTCAATGCGGTTATGCCTCTAAGTCGTGCTTCGACACATGGGAGATATAGCCGCATCGAGGGCGTTACAACATGCCCTCGTGGTCAGGTTGATCGTGCTCTGGCGTGGTCAATAACCCCTCAGAGTTGGTTTAGCGATTGCTAAGGCGCGACGTCCTCGCACGTTCGTAGTCGGATCGTCAAAGTCGACTTCCTCTAAAACGATAGCCACCATCTCATCGAAAGACGGGACACCTTTGCCTCTATCAAGTGGTATCTGATTTTCAGGTTGCTTGGTGAGATTTTCCAATTTTCATAGTTTAGATCGAGTCTGTTCTTCATACCTACAGTCCACGAAAAAAGCCAACAAAAAAATTTAGGGTTAGTTCATCATATCCGAACCAATCTGAGCCTTTGCATAGTCTTTTTAGAGTTTTGCTTTGTTGAATTTGCGGCTGCATCATCATGTCGAGTTGCTGGTCTTAGCGTCTAGTCCCTTAGAGTTTCGAGTTCTATTCACAGGTTGTCACGCCGCCGCCGCACCATCATCATCATCATTGCCATATACCACCACCCCACCATATACATCGCCGCTCCCATATACAACCACCAATCCGAGTCCACATATACCATCGCCATATAAAATCACCAATCCGAGTCCACATATACCATCGCCATATACAACCACCAGTTCGAGTTCCACCAGATTCATGGCCGCCACCAGTCCGAGTTCCACCAGATTCATCTCCGCTACCAGTCCTAGTCCGAGTCCAGTATTTGTTGCTTTGTTTTCGAGTACCAGATCACGCGATACTTCGAGTCGTGACAGAGTAGGACTCCTAAGATTTCGTGCTACCCGCAGAAGAAAAATAGTTCCAAACAAAAAAAATTGTAGACTTTTTGTAGACTTTAGACCATTTGTAGACTAGGCAGTTTTTAGACCATTTGTAGACTTTTTCAAAAAAAAATTGTTGCGGAGCAAAAAAAGAGGAAAAAAAGTGCAAAAAAAAGTGAAAAAAAAGAAAAAAATGCAGAGAGTGCTCCTCCCTTGTTTACGTGCTGCGCCGTGATTTTGTTCGTGTTCTAGGCTCGCGTCTCTAGTACGGTCTAGCCTAGAACCAGCACAGTACCGTCGTTGAGCATTTATTCAACTTTGCATCTCTGAATTGATTATTGCTGACCCTTTTTGCTACCATATTATAAGCCTTCCCAGCTACACATACATCTACATCGTGCGTTTGACTCTCCCTGGTAATCGCTCTATCTAAGCTTTGAGAGTTTTGACTACGACGGTTGCCGATCACCGCCTACTGCTGGGTAAGAACTGGTAAGAATTTGAGATTTGCTTGATGGATTTGTGACATCCACCACCACCTCTTGTTAGTAGTCTGTAGGATCATATTCTTGTGTGTTTCTATTGCTGCTAACCATGGCAGGATCACAAGCCGACGGGACTGACTGGGAGAACATGACGAATAAGGAGTTGCATGATAAATTTCAGCAAATGATGAGTGGACAGGTGCAAGATGTGCTAAACAGATTTGAAGAGGCCATGGAGAAGATAGATGGCATGGAGAAGACGTTCGAAACAAAACTCCAATGTTCATGAGAATATGATGCTGCCTAAATTGGATACATTTGTTTTGCTTACAAATGAAGGGCCTAGCTTGGAGAAGGATGAACATTGGAGCAAGAACAAGCATGGAGATGATGCCATGCGCAAGGGGAACAAGAACGGAGTTACAAGTGATGATTTCAGGACTTTGAAGCCACCATAATGGGTGCATGAAGCCTTGGACGAAATATACAAGATGCCACTTCATAAATTTCGTCCCGAGGCTATTATAGGTGCCGCGTCACCTTTTTATTGGGCCAGGCCCATGTAATTTCGAAATACATAAGTATAGGCTATTTTTAGAGTCTGTATGTGTGGGGAAACAAGAGATAGGGCTGATTTCGGACCCCTCCACCAAGGGCCACGAAATTCCCCTCTCTTCCTCCATATATACAGCCCTTAGGGCACCGTTTAGACTTTGGGTTTTGTTTAGATTAAAAGTTCGCCATAGCTGCAACTTCGCGTACTTCGTTTGTGTTCAACGACCAGACAAAGGCGTCACAGAACCCCACCTTGATCAATAAAGCTTTCATCTTATATTCGCAATATCCAGATTGCAAACTCAGTTTCTTGCTTGTTCTTTGTTTGCTCGCAGGAAACAGACCCTCGTGGTCAGGTTGATCGTGCTCCGGCGTGGTCAATAACCTCTCGGAGTTGGTTTAGCGATTGCTAAGGCGCGACGTCCTCGCACGTTTGTAGTCGGATCGTCAAAGTCGACTTCCACCAAAGCGATATCCATCATCTCATCGAAAGACGGGACACCTTTGCCTCTATCAAGTGGTATCAGATTTCCAGGTTGCTCGGTGAGATTTTACAGTTTTTCGTAGTTTAGATTGAGTCTGTTCTTCATACTTATAGTCCACGAAAAAGCCAAAAAAAAATTAGGGTTAGTTCATCCCATCCGAACCAATCTGAGCCTTTGCATAATCTTTTCTGTATTTGCTTTGTTGAATTTGCGGTTGCATCGTCGTGTCAAGTTGCTGGTCTTAGCGTCTAGTCTTTTAGAGTTTCGAGTTCTGTTCACAGGTTGTCACGTCGCGGCTGCCATATACCACCACCACATATTCACCGCCAATCCGAATCCATATACGCCACCACATATCCGCCGCCATCACGCCCATCCGAGTCCACCTGCAACATATATCCGCCACCAGTCCGAGTTCCACCAGATTCATCTCCGCCACCAGTCCGAGTTCCACCAGATTCATCTCCGCCACCAGTCCGAGTTCCACCAGATTCACCTCCGCCACCAGTCCTAGTCCGAGTCCAGTAATTGTTGCATTGTTTTCGATTTCCAGATCACGCGATACTCCGAGTCGTGACAGCGGAGGACTCCCCAACTTCCGAGCCATCCGCAGAAGAAAAATAGTTCCAGTTTCAAAAAAAAACTAAGTCTGGAAAATTCTGGCTAGGCAGTTTTTAGACCATTTGTAGACTTTTTCGAAAGAGCAAAAAAAAGAGGAAAAAAGTGCAAAAAAAGGAAAAAAAAAGGAGAAAAAAAATTCAGAGTGCGCTCCTCCCTTGTTTACGTGCCGCGCCGTGATTTTGTTGGTGTTCTAGGCTCGCGTCTCTAGCACATTTAGCCTAGGACCAGCACAGTACCGTCGTTGAGCGTTTATTCAACTTTGCATCTCTGAATTGATTATTGCTGACCCTTTTTGCTACCATATTATAAGCCTTCCCAGCTCCACATACATCTACGTCGTGCGTTGGACTCTCCCTGGTAATCGCTCTATCCAAGCTTTGAGAGTTTTGACTACAACGGTTGCCGATCACCGCCTGCTGCTGGGTAAGAACTGGTAAGAATTTGAGATTTGCTTGACGGGTTTGTGATATACCACCACCACTTCTTAGTACTCTGTAGGATCATATTCTTCTGTGTTTCTATTTGCTGCTAACCATGGTAGGATCACAAGCCGATGAGACTGATTGGGAGAACCTGACGAACAAACAGCTACATGATAAATTTCAGCAAATGATGAGTGGACAGGTGCAAGATGTGCTAAACAGATTTGACGAGGCCATGGAGAAGATAGATGGCATTGAGAAGACATTTGAAACAAAGCTTGATAGCAAGTTTGATGAATTGCTCGCGCGTATTCCACAACCACCACCGGCTGCACCTATCGCACCTCTGCAACGACAACAACTACGCCCCCTTCCGAATCAGTATGGACGAGCTCAGCGTGTTCCTATTGAGCTAAGACAAAATTCTGGTGCCGCTGCTACTGCTGTTGGTGCTTCTTTGGCTCCTGCTACTACTTCTGCTGGTACCGAGGAGGATGATTATGTGGGAGATTACGAGGATGAGGTTGATCAACATCAGAACTACGTGCAACCACCAGCACCACAACCACCAGGTCGTCCACATGCAAATAATGGCAATGTTAGGGCTCCCCCTCAGGTACAAGATCATGACCATCTCCCTAAACTGAAATTGAATATTCCACCATTTGAGGGTAGATATGTTCCTGATATATATCTTACTTGGGAGTTAGAAACTGAACAACGATTTACATGTTTACAATATCCTGAGGAGAGACGTGTTCCTACTGCTGTTTGTGCTTTCACTAGCTTTGCATGTGTTTGGTGGTCTGAACATTGTAGATTATATCCTGTTCCAGCTACTTGGGCTGCTTTGAAAACTGCTATGCGTACTCGTTGGGTTCCACCATATTATCAACGTGAATTACTTCAAAAATTGCAGCGCTTAAGACAAGGAAAAAATTCTGTAGAAGAATATTATCAGGAATTACAAACTGGCTTGATTAGATGTGGTATTGTTGAGGAGAATGAAGCTATGCTTGCACGTTTTCTGGGTGGATTAGATAGAGATATTCAGACCATTCTAGACTATGAGGATTGTAATAATATCACTCGTTTATTCCATCTTGCTTGTAAAGCTGAACGTGAAGTGCAGGATCGACAGGCATTGGCGCGCACTAACTTTTCTGCAGGTCGACCTTCATCATGGACACCACGTGCATCATCTACTTCCACTGCACCATCACCTCCTTCAGGTGCCACCTCCAACCGTGATACAAGAAAGCAGGCACAACCACCACTATCTGCCAAGAGCACACTTACCGGGCCTGCACAGAGCTCTTCTTCTTCCATGGCGTCAACAGGGCACACAAGTGATATTATTTCTCGTCGTTGTAAGGGAAGAGGACATTTTGCGAGAGAATGCAAATCTCGGCGTGTGATGATTGCTACTGAGGATGGTGGATATGAGTCCGCTAGTGACTATGATGAGGAGACTTTGGCTCTTATTACACGTGAAGAACATGGTGGAGCTGATTCTGATCATGAGACGCAATACATGGCTCCTGAAGACGCTGACAGGTATGAATGTTTAGTTTCTCAACGTGTTTTGAGTGTGCAGGTCACACAAGCTGAGCAAAATCAGAGGCACAATTTGTTCCATACCAAGGGAGTTGTGAAGGAATGTTCTGTGCGCGTCAACATAGACGGAGGGAGCTGCAACAACTTGGCTAGCATGGAGATGGTGGAGAAGCTTTCTCTCTCCACAAGACCACATCCACATCCTTACTACATCCAATGGTTCAACAACAGCGGCAAGGTTAAGGTAACACGTACTGTTCGTGTGCATTTTAGTATATCTACATATGCTGATTATGTTGATTGTGATGTGGTACCTATGCAAGCATGTTCCTTATTACTTGGTAGACCATGGCAATTTGATAAAAATTCTGTACACCATGGTAGAAACAATCAGTATACTCTTGTTCATAACGATAAAAATATTACTTTGCTTCCTATGACTCCTGATTCTATTTTGAAAGATGATATTAATAGAGCTAATAAAGCAAAACAAGAGAAGAATAAGAGTGAAAATCAAATTGTGGCAAAAGAATTTGAGCAAAAAATGAAGCCTAATAATAAACCATCTAGTGTTGCTTCTGAAATTAAATTGAAAAGTGCATGTTTATTTGCCACCAAATCTGATATTGATGAGCTAGATTTCAGCAAATCTGTTTGCTATGCTTTTGTGTGCAAAGAGGCATTATTTTCATTCGAGAACGTGCCTTCCTCTTTGCGTCCTGCTATCACTAACATTATGCAGGAGTTCGCTGACGTCTTTCCACAAGACGTGCCACCGGGATTACCACCTATTCGAGGGATTGAGCATCAAATTGACTTAATTCCCGGTGCATCGCTACCCAACCGTGCACCATACCGTACCAATCCAGAGGAGACGAAGGAGATTATGCGTCAAGTACAGGAGCTTCTCGACAAAGGTTATATACGCGAATCTCTTAGTCCTTGTGCTGTTCCTATTATACTAGTACCTAAAAAGGATGGCACGTCGCGTATGTGTGTTGATTGTAGAGGCATTAATAATATTACTATTCGTTATCGTCATCCTATTCCTAGGCTAGATGATATGCTTGATGAATTGAGTGGCTCTACAATATTCTCCAAAGTTGATTCGCGTAGTGGATACCATCAAATTCGTATGAAATTGGGGGATGAATGGAAAACAACATTTAAAACTAAGTTTGGATTATATGAGTGGTTAGTCATGCCTTTTGGGTTAAGTAATGCGCCTAGTACTTTCATGAGACTAATGAACGAAGTTTTACGTGCTTTCATTGGATGATTTGTGGTAGTCTATTTTGATGATATACTGATTTATAGCAGATCTTTGGAAGAACATTTGGAACATTTACGTGCTGTTTTTATTGCTCTACATGATGCACGTTTGTTTGGTAACCTTGGGAAGTGCACCTTTTGCACCGACCGAGTATCTTTTCTTGGCTATGTTGTTACTCCACAGGGAATTGAAGTTGATAAAGGCAAGATTGAAGCTATTGAGAGTTGGCCGTAGCCCAAAACGGTTACGCAAGTGAGGAGTTTTCTTGGCCTCGCTGGATTCTATAGGCGTTTTGTGAGAGATTTCAGCACCATTGCTGCACCTCTCAATGAGCTTACAAAGAAAGATGTGCCTTTTCATTGGGGTACTGCACAGGAAGAAGCCTTCTCGGTATTAAAAGATAAGTTGACACATGCTCCTTTACTCCAACTTCCTGATTTTAATAAGACTTTTGAGCTTGAATGTGATGCTAGTGGAATTGGATTAGGCGGTGTGTTATTACAAGATGGCAAACCTGTTGCATACTTTTCTGAAAAATTGAGTGGGCCTAGTCTGAATTATTCTACTTATGATAAAGAATTATATGCTCTTGTTCGGACTTTAGAAACATGGCAACATTATTTATGGCCCAAAGAATTTGTTATACATTCTGATCATGAATCTTTCAAACATATTAAAAGTCAAGCTAAACTGAATCGTAGACATGCTAAATGGGTTGAATTCATTGAGACTTTTCCTTATGTCATTAAACACAAGAAGGGAAAAGAAAATGTTATTGCTGATGCATTGTCTCGTCGCTATACTATGCTTTCACAACTTGACTTCAAAATATTTGGTTTGGAGACCATCAAAGATCAATATGTGCATGATGCTGATTTTAAAGATGTAATGCAGAATTGTAAAGAAGGAAGAATGTGGAACAAGTTCGTCGTTAACGATGGATTTGTGTTTCGTGCTAACAAGCTATGCATTCCAGCTAGCTCCGTTCGTCTTTTGTTATTGCAGGAGGCGCATGGAGGAGGATTAATGGGACACTTTGGCGTGAAGAAGACGGAGGACGTACTTGCTACACATTTCTTTTGGCCAAAGATGAGACGGGATGTTGAGCGTTTTATTGCTCGCTGCACTACATGTCAAAAAGCTAAGTCACGACTCAATCCTCTTGGTTTATATATGCCTTTGCCTGTACCTAGTGTTCCTTGGGAGGATATATCTATGGACTTTGTTTTAGGTTTACCTCGAACAAAGAAGGGGAGGGATAGCATATTTGTTGTCGTGGATAGGTTCTCGAAAATGGCACACTTTATACCATGTCATAAAAGCGATGATGCTGTTAATGTTGCTGATTTGTTCTTTCATGAAATTATTCGCTTGCATGGTGTGCCAAATACTATTGTTTCAGATCGTGATACTAAATTTCTTAGCCACTTTTGGAGATGTTTATGGGCTAAGTTGGGGACTAAACTGCTTTTTAGTACTACTTGTCACCCCCAAACTGATGGACAAACTGAAGTAGTCAATAGAACATTGTCTACTATGCTTAGGGCTGTTTTGAAGAATAATAAGAAAATGTGGGAGGAATGCTTGCCTCATATTGAATTTGCTTATAATCGTTCATTGCATTCTACTACTAAGATGTGCCCTTTTGAAGTTGTGTATGGTTTCCTACCTCGTGCACCTATTGATTTGTTGCCTCTTCCATCTTCGGAGAAGGTTAATTTTGATGCTAAACAACATGCTGAATTGATTTTAAAAATGCATGAGTTAACTAAGGAAAACATTGAGCGTATGAATGCTAAATATAAACTTGCTGGAGATAAGGGTAGAAAACATGTTGTGTTTGCACCTGGAGATCTTGTTTGGTTACATTTGCGTAAGGATAGATTTCCTGATTTGCGCAAATCAAAGCTAATGCCACGTGCTGATGGTCCCTTTAAGGTGTTAGAGAAAATAAATGATAATGCATATAAACTTGAGCTGCCTGCAGATTTTGGGGTTAGTCCCACTTTTAACATTGCAGATTTGAAGCCTTATTTGGGTGAGGAAGATGAGCTTCCGTCGAGGACGACTTCATTTCAAGAAGGGGAGGATGATGAGGACATCAATACCATTGTTACACCCACAGCCCCTACTGCTACATATATGGGACCAATTACTAGAGCTCGCGCACGCCAATTAAATTATCAGGTACTTTCGTTTCTTGGTAATGAATCTAATGTTCATGAGAATATGATGCTACCTAAATTGGATACATTTGTTTTGCTTACAAATGAAGGGCCTAGCTTGGAGAAGGACGAACATTGGAGCAAGACAAGCATGGAGATGAGGCCATGCGCAAGGGGAACAAGAACGGAGTTACAAGTGATGATTTCAGGACTTTGAAGCCACCATAATGGGTGCATGAAGCCTTGGACGAAATATACAAGATGCCACTTCATAAATTTCATCCCGAGGCTATTATAGGTGCCGCGTCACCTTTTTATTGGGCCAGGCCCATGTAATTTCGAAATACATAAGTATAGGCTATTTTTAGAGTCCGTATGTGTGGGGAAACAAGAGATAGGGTTGATTTCGGACCCCTCCACCAATGGCCACGAAATTCCCCTCTCTTCCTCCATTTATACAGCCCTTAGGGCACCGTTTAGACTTTGGGTTTTGTTTAGATTAAAAGTTCGCCATAGCTGCAACTTCGCGTACTTCGTTTGTGTTCAACGACCAGACAAAGGCGTCACAGAACCCCACCTTGATCAATAAAGCTTTCATCTTATATTCGCAATATCCAGATTGCAAACTCAGTTTCTTGCTTGTTCTTTGTTTGCTCGCAGGAAACAGACCCTCGTGGTCAGGTTGATCGTCCTCCGGCGTGGTCAATAACCTCTCGGAGTTGGTTTAGCGATTGCTAAGGCGCGACGTCCTCGCACGTTCGTAGTCGGATCGTCAAAGTCGACTTCCACCAAAGCGATATACATCATCTCATCGAAAGACGGGACACCTTTGCCTCTATCACCTGCGTAGAGCTCTTCTTCTTCCATGGCATCAACAGGGCACACAAGTGATATTATTTGTCGTCGTTGTAAGGGAAGAGGATATTTTGCGAGAGAATGCCAATCTCAGCGTGTGATGATTGCTACTGAGGATGGTGGGTATGAGTCCTCTAGTGACTATGATGAGGAGACTTTGGCTCTTATTACGCGTGAAGAACACGGCGGAGATGATTCTCATCATGAGACGCAATACATGGCTCTTGAAGATGCTGACAGGTATGAATGTTTAGTTGCTCAACATGTTTTGAGTGTGCAGGTCACACAAGCTGAGCAAAATCAAAGGCATAATTTGTTCCATACAAAGGGAGTTGTGAAGGAACGTTCTGTTCGCGTCATCATAGATGGAGGGAGATGCAATAACTAGGCTAGCATGGAGATGGTGGAGAAGCTATCTCTCACCACAAGACCACATCCACATCCTTACTACATCCAATGGTTCAACAACAGTGGCAAGTTAAAGTAACACGTACTGATAGAGGCGGGGGTGTCCCGATCTTTCGATGAGATGATAACTATCGATTTGGTGAAGATGACTTTGACGATCCGACTACAAACGTGCACGACGTTGCGCCTTAGCAATCGCTAAACCAACTCTGAGAGGTTATTGACCACGCCGGAGCACAATCAACCTGACCACGAAGGTCTATTCCTGCAAGCAATCGAAGAACAAGCAAGAATATGATAAAAGCAATCTGAATATTGCGAGTATATATGAATTATTGATAAAGGTGGGGATCCGTAAGCGGTCTTGGTCTGGTCGTTGGACACAAACGAAGTACACGAAGTTGCAATGGCTAACTTTTAACTAAACAAATCCCAAGGAAAAGCTACTAGATGGATCTACTTATATAGGAGCAAGGGGTGACGGCCAAGGAGGTGGGAGGACGTCCCAAGGCAGCCTAAAACTAAATCTAGGTCGTACAAGGCCAATGGGCCCAAGTGGAGGTGATGTAACACCTTTGGACTTGTAGTTTGACTCGGATTCTGCTGCAGCATCAGATTGTTTCGTCCACAACTCAACGCTCCGGACGAATTTGAAGGTGATTCCAATTGGGTTGGAAAGTGCACGAAATCTAGTTTCCAACAAAAAAAGAATCATCCAATTCGGAGTCCGTATGAAAAACTTGTGTGCGTTTTGAGTCAGGTACGTCTGTGCAGTCCGAATCTGAATCCAGAACGTGAGAGACTTGGACTCTATCTTCTCTTGGGCCAAAAGTGACGTGAGAGAACTTTTTGGACAGCAAATAAACATCTCTTTCTTCCTTATCTTCATATGTGGATTGTACAAATGTCCCATACACCAGCAATTAGACAAAACACAAAAGTGTGTGAAGTATTTTTGTTCTGGATAACATAAATAGATTATTGAATAGTTTGCACTAGAAATCACCTGACAAATATGCATATATGCAATATTTTTGGTCATATCCAAGGTAGTCATGTCCTCATCATCCTCCCCTTCTTGAAAATAAAGCCGTCCTCGGCGTTGCTTAATCTGAAATGTGGCTAACAAAAGAGACAAGGTGTACATGTTGTATATGTATATGTCATCCATTTTTACTTCCCTTGATTTTTGCATATATGACACATGAATAGATGAGTAACTTGCATAGTTCATAAAATCTAAAGCCAAAAAATTAGCACAAGAAGTAGAAGGCATGAAAATATTGCAACTCAGTTTGCACATATAAGTGAAGCTCTTATTCATTTCAAAAGATTGACAATGTTCATCATTAAACCATCCCAACATTGGTGAATAAACCTTACTTGCATCAAATTTACATGTTATAACATGCTTAAATAAGCAAACATGCAATAAGTCATTCAACACAGAATCATCACCAAGATTAGAGGTCATATCAGAATGATTAAACATTGGTTCTTTTGCATCAATAGTTAATTCAATGGGTGCACTCAAAATTGTTGGTATTTCAGTTGTTTGATCACATGGCAAAGTCAAATTATCAACGTAGTCCTCTAAAATAGGTGGTGTGATCAAAGTAGTGGGTAGCTCATCAGATGGTGCATTCAAATTGACAAGGCATTCATCATTCTCATGTAGAGACGGAAGATCAGTACCTTTGTCATTACCTCTTATGATCAACTCAGATGATGTAGCCACTCTCGGGGGCGATGTGTCACATGATGGAGGTGATGTAGTCCTGACAACAACGGATGTGGTTGTCATAGTATGCCTAGTAGTTGAAGGAACAATCATATCAACTCTTGGAATGTGCACCGTGCGCTTGTTCTCCTCGTGGCCAACACGTCGTTTTATTTCCTGTTCAGCTTTGCAAGCAAGATGAAACAAATGGTCCATAGGATAACACTTTTCATGAATTAGTATCTCTTGAATATCACGGTTTAATCCTCCCCAAAATCTATCCATAAAATCATCTTCACTTTCTTCTAAAGAGGAATGCAACAAGGTAGTTTGTAAATCATCATAATATTTTGTTACAGTTTCACTACCTTGTTTTAAGTGTTGCAACTTCTTAATCATGTCACGAGTATAATAAGCAGGGACGAAAGTATGTCGCATGGCAAGTTTCAAATCATCCCAAGTAGTAGGTATATAATCAGGGTGTAACCGACAATATTCACTCCACCAAACCAAAGCATAACCAGTGAAAGAACCAACCGCAACCTTAACCTTTTTATGTTCATCGAAATTATGGGAAGCAAATATATTTTTTATGTCGAACTCCCATTCAATATATAAAGCAGGTTTAAAACGGCCATTAAATGGTGGTATAGATACATTAACCTGATCATGTGCATTTGGATGTTTGTGCACCTCTCGTGACGGTTGTGGTATTTGCAAAGGTGGTGGCACGTCTCCCGCGATCGACAAAGCCCATGAATTGACTCTGGATCCTGCCATGATTAGTAGAACAAGAAACAAAACCCAAAAATAATGTTCCTATAACTACTAGGATGTGGTGGTAAAACGCTCACAGTAAAGCAAATATCAATGTCTTACAAGTTCTTACCATGTAGCAGGCGGTGATCGGCAACCAGCGGTGTCAAGTAACTCCGAATATTGAGTAAAGCGATTGCCAGGGGAGCGTACGTATACACGGTGTAGAAATATGTGGAGCTGGGTTGGCTATATATGGTAGCAAAAGATTAGCAATAATCAATTCAAAGATGCAATGTTGAATAAACGCTCAACGACGGTACTGTGCTGGTCCTAGGCTAGACCGGACTAGAGACGCGAGCCTAGAACACTAATGAGGTCACGGCGTAGCACAACTAGCATCAATGAAGGATACTAAGTAGCTCTTGACAGCAAGATATAAGTGAAGATCACAACGGCAGTGAAGATAATGATGAAAAACAACTGCCAAGCAGGATATACAACAACTTTGTCTCCAACTTTCCTCTGAAAAAGTTTGTGCCGATTTTTTTGATTTTTTTTTCTCCTTTTTTTTTCTCTGACTTTTTTTTCTCTTTTTTTTTCTCTCCTTTTTTTCCTCTCGTTTTTTTCTCTCTTTTTTTTCTCCCTCTTTCCAAAACAAACTAGATAAGATGCAGATTGGATCAAGTGAAGATGTGAACGATCTCAACTATTATTATGACAATGAATGGTGGGTAGCACGTGGTGGAAAGTGATGGATGGGTGGTGGACAGCGGAAGAGATAATGATGCAGCGGTGGCGTGACTAATGTGAACAGAACTCGAAACTCTAAACGAACTAGACACTAAGACCAGCAACTCGACACGACGATGCAACCGATAATTCAACTATGCAAGCAATGAAAAGAAAATTGCAAAGGCTCAGACTGGCTTGGACCAAGGATGAATAGATCTAACTCTTTTTTTGTGGCTTTTTCTTGGACAATAGGTAAGAAAATAAATCTATTCTAGGAAAATTGGAAATTCTCACCGAGCAACCTGAAAACTGATACCACTTGATAGAGGCGGGGGTGTCCCGATCTTTCGATGAGATGATAACTATCGATTTGGTGAAGATGACTTTGACGATCCGACTACAAACATGCACGACGTTGCGCCTTAGCAATCGCTAAACCAACTCTGAGAGGTTATTGACCACGCCGGAGCACAATCAACCTGACCACGAAGGTCTATTCCTGCAAGCAATCGAAGAACAAGCAAGAATATGATAAAAGCAATCTGAATATTGCGAGTATATATGAGTTATTGATAAAGGTGGGGATCCGTAAGCGGTCTTGGTCTGGTCGTTGGACACAAACGAAGTACACGAAGTTGCAATGGCTAACTTTTAACTAAACAAATCCCAAGGAAAAGCTACTAGATGGATCTACTTATATAGGAGCAAGGGGTGACGGCCAAGGAGGTGGGAGGACGTCCCAAGGCAGCCTAAAACTAAATCTAGGTCGTACAAGGCCAATGGGCCCAAGTGGAGGTGATGTAACACCTTTGGACTTGTAGTTTGACTCGGATTCTGCTGCAGCATCAAATTGTTTCGTCCACAACTCAACGCTCCGGACGAATTTGAAGGTGATTCCAATTGGGTTGGAAAGTGCACGAAATCTAGTTTCCAACAAAAAAAGAATCACCCAATTCGGAGTCCGTATGAAAAACTTGTGTCCGTTTTGAGTCAGATACGTCTGTGCAGTCCGAATCTGAATCCAGAACGTGAGAGACTTGGACTCTATCTTCTCTTGGGCCAAAAGTGACGTGAGAGAACTTTTTGGACAGCAAATAAACATCTCTTTCTTCCTTATCTTCATATGTGGATTGTACAAATGTCCCATACACCTGCAATTAGACAAAACACAAAAGTGTGTGAAGTATTTTTGTTCTGGATAACATAAATAGATTATTGAATAGTTTGCACTAGAAATCACCTGACAAATATGCATATATGCAATATTTTTGGTCATATCCAAGGTAGTCATGTCCTCATCACGTACTGTTCGTGTGCATTTTAGTATCTCTACATATGCTGATTATGTTGATTGTGATGTGGTACCTATGCAAGCATGTTCCTTATTACTTGGTAGACCATGGCAATTTGATAAAAATTCTGTACACCATGCTAGAAACAATCAGTATACTCTTGTTCACAAGGATAAAAATATTACTTTGCTTCCTATGACTCCTGATTCCATTTTGAAAGATGATATTAATAGAGCTAATAAAGCAAAACAGGAGAAAAATAAAAGTGAAAATCAGATTGTGGCAAAAGAATTTGAGCAACAAATGCAGCCTAATAATAAACCGTCTAGTGTTGCTTCTAAAATTAAATTGAAAAGTGCAAGTTTAATTGCCACCAAATTTTATATTGATGATTTAGATTTTAGCAAATCTGCTTGCTATGCTTTTGTGTGCAAAGAGGCATTATTTTCATTCAAGGACGTGCCTTCCTCTTTGCCTCCTGCTGTCACTAACATTTTGCAGGAGTTCGCTGACGTCTTTCCACAAGACGTGCCACCGGGATTACCACCTATTCGAGGGATTGAGCATCAAATTGACTTAATTCCCGGTGCATCATTACCCAACCGTGCACCATACCGTACCAATCTAGAGGAGACGAAGGAGATTATAGCAAATCTTTGGAGGAACATTTGGAACATTTACGTGATGTTTTTATTGCTCTACATGATGCACGTTTATTTGGTAACCTTGGGAAGTGCACCTTTTGCACCGACCGAGTATCTTTTCTTGGCTATGTTGTTACTCCACAGGGAATTGAAGTTGATAAAGCCAAGATTGAAGCTATTGAGAGTTGGCCGCAGCCCAAAACGGTCACACAAGTGAGGAGTTTCCTTAGCCTTGCTGGTTTCTATAGGCGTTTTGTGAGAGATTTCAGCAGCATTGCTGCACCTCTCAACGAGCTTACAAAGAAGGATGTGCCTTTTTTTTGGGGTACCGCACAGGAAGAAGCCTTCACGATATTGAAAGATAAGTTGACACATGCTCCTTCACTCCAACTTCCAAATTTCAATAAGACTTTTGAGCTTGAATGTGATGCTAGTGGAATTGGATTAGGAGGTGTGTTATTACAAGATGTCAAACCTGTTGCATACTTTTCTGAAAAACTGAGTGGGCCTAGTCGGAACTATTCTACTTATGATAAAGTATTATATGCTCTTGTTCGGACCTTAGAAACATAGCAACATTATTTATGGCCCAAGGAATTTGTTATACATTCTGATCATGAATCTTTGAAACACATTAGAAGTCAAGCAAAACTGAACCGTAGACATGCTAAATGGGTTGAATTCATTGAGACTTTTCCTTATGTCATTAAACACAAGAAGGGTAAAGAAAATGTTATTGCTGATGCATTGTCTCATCGTTATACTATGCTTTCACAACTTGACTTGAAAATATTTGGTTTGGAGACCATCAAAGATCAATATGTGCATGATGCTAAATTTAAAGATGTATTGCAGAATTGTAAGGAAGGGAGAACTTGGAACAAGTTCGTTCTTTACGATGGATTTGTGTTTCGTGCTAACAAGCTATGCATTCCAGTTAGCTCTGTTCGTCTTTTGTTGTTGCGGGAGGCGCATGGAGGAGGATTAATGGGACACTTTGGCATCAAGAAGATGGAGGATATACTTGCTACACATTTCTTTTGGCCAAAGATGAGACGGAATGTTGAGCGTTTTGTTGCTCGCTGCACTACATATCAAAAAGCTAAGTCATGACTCAATCCTCATGGTTTATATATGCCTTTGCCTGTACCTGGTGTTCCTTGGGAGGATATATGATGTAGGGTAGGAACCCTATAGGCTGATCTTTCACGATAGGAGCGGATCCCGTCCAAGAACGCGAAGAACACGAGGGGAAAACGAGGGAAAACACAAGAGGAAACACGAGAGAATCACTCAACCAACAAGAATAGATCACACATGCGCTAGATCAATGAACACAAAGGTGAGATACAAGATCCGAAGTCAACAACGGACGATACAAAGGTAGCCGGTCTTCTCCGTGAGGAGGTCTTGATGTTCTTCTCCAAAAGGAGGTCTTGAATCCAAAGGGATCTTCTCTCAAGAGGCCGCGGTCTGTCACGAGGAGCAGATCCGATGTGGATGAGCGATGCTCTATCTCTAAGTATGAGCTAAACCAACGCTAACCCTGATGAGGACACGGCGACCATAGTTACACCCATATCCCCTGCTGTTTTACCCCTTAGAACAGTTGCTAGAGCTCAGATATGCTAATTAAATTATCAGGTACTTTCATTTCTTGGTAATGTTTCTAGTGTTCATGAGAATATGATGCTGCCTAACTTAGATACATTTGTGTTGCTTGCAATTGAAGGGCCTAGCAGGGACAAGAAGGTTGAACATTGGAGCATGGTCAAGCACGAAGATGTAGGTGCGTGCGAAGAGAACAAGAACGGAGGTTCAAGTGGAGATTTCCGGACTTTGAAGCCACCATGATGACATACAAGAAGATGGACGAAACATACAAGATGGCCTTTCATAAATTTCGTCGATAGCTTATTATTGGTGTGGCGCGACCTTATTTTGGGCCAGGCCCATGTAATCTATTTTTCGAGTCCATATTGTAGGGGAAACGAGTTAGGAGGTGGTTTAGTCCCACCTTGCCAAGGGTGGACAAAATCCCCTCTCTTTTCCCTATAAATATAGCCCTTAAGGCATCGTTTAGACTTGGGAGTTTAGTTAAAAGTTAGCCATTGCAACTTCGTGTACTTCGTTTGTGTCCAACGACCAGACCAAGACCGCTTACGGATCCCCACCATTATCAATACTTCATATATATTTGCAATATTCAGATTGCTTTATCATATTGTTGCTCGTTCTTCGATTGCTTGCAGGAATAGACCTTCGTGGTCAGGCTGACCGTGCTTCCGGCATCGTCAGTAACCTCAGGAGATTGGTTTAGTGTTTGCTAAGGCGCAACGTCGTGCACGTTTGTAGTCAGATCGTCAAAGTCGTCTCCACCAAATTGATAGTTATTAAGATTGGGACACCCACGCCTCTATCAAGTGGTATCAGTTTTCAGGTTGCTCGGTGAGATTTTACAGTTTTTCATAGTTTAGATCGCATCTGTCATTCATACCTATAGTCCACGAAAAGCCAAAAAAATGTTAGATTAGTTCATCCATGTCCCAGACTGATGAGGACATCAATACCATTGTTACACCCACAGCCCCTCCTGTTGTACATACTGGACCAATTACTAGAGCTCGCACACCCCAATTGAATTATCAGGTACTTTCATTTCTTGGTAACAATTCTAATGTTCATGTGAATATGATGCTGCCTAAGTTGGATACATTTGTTTTGCTTACAAATGAAGGGCCTAGCTTGGACAAGAAAGATGAACCTTGGAGCAAGTTCAAGCATGGAGATGATGGCATGCGCAAGGGGAACAAGAACAGAGTTACAAGTGATGATTCCAGGACTCTGAAGACACCATAATGAGTGCATGAAGCATGGGACGAAATATACAAGATGCCACTTCATAAATTTCGTCCAGGCCCATGTATTTTCGAAATACTTAAGTATAGGCTGTTTTTAGAGTCCGTATGTGTGGGGAAACAAGGGTTAGGGTTGGTTTCGGACCCCTCCACCAAGGGCCACGAAATCCCCCCTCTCTCCTCCATATATACAGCCCTTAGGGCATCGTTTAGACTTTGGGTTTTGTTTGGATTAAAAGTTCTCCATAGCTGCAACTTCGCGTACTTTGTTTGTGTCCAACGACCAGACCAAGACGTCACAAAACCCCACCTTGATCAATAAAGCTTTCATCTTATATTCGCAATATCCAGATTGCAACCTCAGTTTCTTGCTTGTTCTTCGTTTGCTCGCAGGAAACAGGCCCTCGTGGTCAGGTTGATCATGCTCCGGCGTGGTCAATAACCCCTTGGAGTTGGTATAGCGATTGCTAAGGCGCGACGTCCTCGCACGTTCGTAGTCGGATCGTCAAAGTTGACTTCCTCTAAAACGATAGCCACCATCTCATCGAAAGATGGGACACCTTTGCCTCTATCAAGTGGTATCAGATTTCCAGGTTGCTCGGTGAGATTTTACAGTTTTTCGTAGTTTAGATCGAGTCTGTTCTTCGTACCTATAGTCCACGAAAAAGCCAAAAAAAATTAGGGTTAGTTCATCCTATCCGAACCAATCTGAGCCTTTGCATAATCTTTTCTGTATTTGCTTTGTTGAATTTGCAGTGGCATCGTTGTGTCAAGTTGCTGGTCTTAGCGTCTAGTCCTTTAGAGTTTCGAGTTCTGTTCACAGGTTGTCACGTCGTCGCTGCCATATATCACCACCGCATCATCATCATCGCTGCTTCCATATACGCCACCACATATCCGCCGCCGTCACGCCAATCCGAGTCCACCTGCAACATAAATCCGCCACCAGTTCGATTTCCACTAGATTCATCGCCGCCACCAATCCGAGATTCCACCAGATTCATCTCCGCCACCAGTCCTAGTCTGAGTCCAGTACTTGTTGCTTTGTTTTCGAGTTCCAGATCATGCGATACTCCGAGTCGTGACAGAGTAGGACTCCCCAACTTTCGAGCCACCCGAAGAAGAAAAATAGTTCCAAACTCAAAAAAAAAACTATGTCCGGAAAATTCTGGCTAGGTAGTTTCCAGGTTGTCCGGAAAATTGTTGCGGGGCAAAAAAAAGTGGCAAAAAAAGTGGAAAAAAAAAGAAAAAGAATCAGAGCGTGCTCCTCCCTTGTTTACGTGTAGCGCCGTGATTTTGTTAGTGTTCTAGGCTCGCGTCTCTAGCACGGTCTAGCCTAGGACCAGCACAGTACCGTCGTTGAGCGTTTATTCAACTTTGCATCTCTGAATTGATTATTGCTGACCCTTTTTGCTACCATATTATAAGCCTTCCCAGCTCCACATACATCTACGTCGTGCGTTTGACTCTCCCTGGTAATCACTCTATCCAAGCTTTGAGAGTTTTGACTACGACGGTTGCCAATCACCGCCTGCTGCTGGGTAAGAACTGGTAAGAATTTGAGATTTGCTTGACGGATTTGTGACACCACCACCACCTCTTGTTAGTATTCTGTAGGATCATATTCTTGTGTGTTTCTATTGTTGCTAACCATGGCAGGATCACAAGCCAACGAGACTGACTGGGAGAACATGACGAATAAGGATTTGCATGATAAATTTTAGCAAATGATGAGTGGACAGGTGCAAGATGTGCTAAACAGATTTGAAGAGGCCATGGAGATGATAGATGGCATGGAGAAGACGATCGAAACAAAGCTCGATAACAGGCTTAATGAATTGCTCGCGCGTCTTCCACCACCACCACCGGCTGCACCTAATGCACCTCTACAACAACAACAACAACAACAACAACAATGAATACCTCCACATCGCGAAACAGCCCTCTACCGAGCGAGCCATCTCCCTCTTGCACCTGGCCAAACTGTTGGTGCTGCTGTTGATACTTTTGTGGCTCCTGCTGCTGATGCGGAGGAGGATGATTTTGCGGGAGATTACGAGGATGAGGTTGATCAAAATCAGAACTACGTGCCACCACCAGCACCCCAACCACCAAGTCGTCCACATGCAAATAATGGCAATGGTAGGGCTCGCCCTTAGGTACGAGATCATGACCATCTCCCTAAACTAAAATTGAATATTCCACCATTTGATGGTAGATATGTTCCTGATATATATCTTACTTGGGAGTTAGAAACTGAACAATGATTTACATGTTTACAATATCCTGAGGAGAGACGTGTTCCTACTACTGTTTGTGCTTTCACTAGCCTTGCATGTGTTTGGTGGTCTGAACATTGTAGATTATATCCTATTCAAGCTACTTGGGCTGCTTTGAAAACTGCTATGTGTACTCGTTGGGTTCCACCATATTATCAATGTGAATTACTTCAAAAATTGCAGCGCTTAAGACAAGGAAAAAATTATGTAGAAGAATATTATCAGGAATTACAAAACTGGCATGATTAGATGTGGTATTGTAGAGGAGAATGAAGCTATGCTTGCACGTTTTATGGGTGGATTAAATAGAGAGATTCAGACCATTCTAGAGTATATGGAGTATACTAATATCACTCGTTTATTCCATCTTGCTTGTAAAGCTGAACGTGAAGTGCAGGATCGACAGGCATTGGCGCAAACTAACTTTTCTGCAGGTCGATCTTCATCATGGACACCACGTGCATCCTCTACTTCCACTCCACCAGCACCTCCATCAGGTGCCACCTCCAGCCGTGATACAAGAAAGCAGGCACAACCACCACTATCTGCCAAGAGCACACCTGCCGGACCTGCTAGAGCTCTTCTTCTTCCATGGCATCAACAGGGCACACAAGTGATATTATTTGTCGTCGTTGTAAGGGAAGAGGACATTTTGCGAGAGAATGCCAATCTCAGCGTGTGATGATTGCTACTGAGGATGGTGGGTATGAGTCCGCTAGTGACTATGATGAGGAGACTTTGGCTCTTATTACAGGTGAAGAACACGATGGAGATGATTCTGGTCATAAGACGCAAAACATGGCTCCCGAAGATGCTGAAAGGTATGAATGTTTTGTTGCTCAACGTGTTTCGAGTGTGCAGGTCACACAAGCTGAGCAAAATCAGAGGAATAATTTGTTCCATACAAAGGGAGTTGTGAAGGAACGTTCTGTTCGCGTCATCATAGATGGAGGGAGCTGCAATAACTTGGCTAGCATGGAGATGGTGGAGAAGCTATCTCTCACCACAAGACCACATCCACATCCTTACTACATCCAATGGTTCAACAACAACGGCAAGGTTAAGGTAACACGTACTGTTCGTGTGCATTTTAGTATCTCTACATATGATGATTGTGTTGATTGTGATGTGGTACCTATGCAAGCATGTTCCTTATTACTTGGTAGACCATGGCAATTTGATAAAAATTCTGTAAACCATGGTAGAAACAATCAGTATACTCTTGTTCATAAGGATAAAAATATTACTTTGCTTCCTATGACTCCTGATTCCATTTTGAAAGACGATATTAATAGAGCTAATACAGCAAAACAGGAGAAAAATAAGAGTGAAAATCAGATTGTGGCAAAAGAATTTGAGCAACAAATGAAACCAAATAATAAACCATCTAGTGTTGCTTCCGAAATTAAATTGAAAAGTGCATGTTTACTTGCCACAAAATCTGATATTGATGATCTAGATTTCAGCAAATCTGTTTGCTATGCTTTTGTGTGCAAAGAGGCATTATTTTCATTCAAGGACGTGCCTTCCTCTTTGCCCCCTGCTGTCACTAACATTTTGCAGGAGTTCGCTGACGTCTTTCCATAAGACGTGCCACCGGGATTACCACCTATTCGAGGGATTGAGCATCAAATTGACTTAATTCCCGGTGCTTCGCTACCCGACCGTGCACCATACCGTACCAATCCAGAGGAGATGAAGGAGATTATGCGTCAAGTACAAGAACTGCTCGACAAAGGTTATATACGCGAATCCCTTAGTCCTTGTGCTGTTCCTATCATTTTAGTGCCGAAAAAGGATGGTACGTCGCGTATGTGCGTTGATTGTAGAGGCATTAATAATATTATTATTCGTTATCGTCATCCTATTCCTAGGCTAGATGATATGCTTGATGAATTGAGTGGCTCTACAATATTATCCAAAGTTGATTTGCGTAGTGGATACCATCAAATTCGTATGAAATTGGGTGATGAATGGAAAACAACATTTAAAACTAAGTTTGGATTATATGAGTGGTTAGTCATGCCTTTTGGGTTAACTAATGCACCTAGTACTTTCATGAGGTTAATGAACGAAGTTTTACGTGCTTTCATTGGACGATTTGTGGTAGTTTACTTTGATGACATATTGATTTATAGCAAATCTTTGGAGGAACATTTGGAACATTTACGTGCTGTTTTTATTGCTCTACGTGATGCACGTTTGTTTGGAAACCTTGGAAAGTGCACCTTTTGCACCGACCGAGTATCTTTTCTTGGCTATGTTGTTACTCCACAGGGAATTGAAGTTGATAAAGCCAAGATTGAAGCTATTGAGAGTTGGCCGCAGCCCAAAACGGTCACACAAGTGAGGAGTTTCCTTGGCCTCGCTGGTTTCTATAGGCGTTTTGTGAGAGATTTCAACACCATTGCTGCACCTCTCAACGAGCTTACAAAGAAGGATGTGCCTTTTGTTTGGGGTACCGCACAGGAAGAAGCCTTCATGGTATTGAAAGATAAGTTGACACATGCTCCTTTACTCCAACTTCCTAATTTCAATAAGACTTTTAAGCTTGAATGTGATGCTAGTGGAATTGGATTAGGAGGTGTGTTATTACAAGATGGAAAACCTGTTGCATACTTTTCTGAAAAATTGAGTGGGCCTAGTCTGAACTATTCTACTTATGATAAAGAATTATATGCTCTTGTTCGGACCTTATAAACATGGCAACATTATTTATGGCCCAAGGAATTTGTTATACATTCTGATCATGAATCTTTGAAACACATTAAAAGTCAAGCAAAACTGAACCGTAGACATGCACAAGAAGGGTAAAGAAAATGTTATTGCTGATGCATTCTCTCATAGTTATACTGTGCTTTCACAACTTGACTCTAAAATATTTGGTTTGGAGACCATCAAAGATCAATATGTGCATGATGCTGAATTTAAAGATGTATTGCAGAATTGTAAGGAAGGGAGAACTTGGAACAAGTTCATTCTTAACGATGGATTTGTGTTTCGTGCTAACAAGCTATGCATTCTAGCTAGCTCTGTTCGTCTTTTGTTGTTGCAGGAGGCGCATGGAGGAGGATTAATGGGACACTTTGGCGTCAAGAAGACGGAGGATATACTTGCTGCACATTTCTTTTGGCCAAAGATGAGACGGGATGTTGACCGTTTTGTTGCTGATTTGTTTCAGATCGTGATACTAAATTTCTTAGCCACTTTTGGAGATGTTTATGGGCTAAGTTGGGGACTAAGCTGCTTTTTAGTACTACTTGTCACCCCCAAACTGATGGACAAACTGAAGTAGTCAATAGAACATTGTCTACTATGCTTAGGGCTGTTTTGAAGAATAACAAGAAAATGTGGGAAGAATGCTTGCCTCATATTGAATTTGCTTATAATCGTTCATTGCATTCTACTACTAATATGTGCCCTTTTGAAATTGTGTATGGTTTCCTACCTCGTGCACCTATTGATTTGTTGCCTCTTCCATCTTGGGAGAAGGTTAATTTTGATGCTAAAGAACGTGCTGAATTGATTTTAAAAATGCATGAGTTAACTAAGGAAAATATTGAGCGTATGAATGCTAAATATAAACTTGCTGGAGATAAGGGTAGAAAACATGTTGTGTTTGCACCTGGAGATCTTGTTTGGTTACATTTGCGTAAGGATAGATTTCCTAATTTGTGCAAATCAAAGCTAATGCCACGTGCTGATGGTCCTTTTAAGGTGTTAGAGAAAATAAATGATAATGCATATAAACTTGAGCTGCCTGCAGATTTTGGGGTTAGTCCCACTTTTAACATTGCAGATTTGAAGCCTTATTTTGGTGAGGATGATGAGGACATCAATACCATTGTTACACCCACAACCCATGCTGCTCTACATACTGGACCAATTACTAGAGCTCGCGCATGCCAATTGAATTATCAGGTACTTTCGTTTCTTGGTAACGATTCTAATGTTCATGTGAATATGATGCTGCCTAAGTTGGATACATTTGTTTTGCTTACAAATGAAGGGCCTAGCTTGGACAAGAAAGATGAACCTTGGAGCAAGTTCAAGCATGGAGATGATGGCATGCGCAAGGGGAACAAGAACAGAATTACGAGTGATGATTCCAGGACTCTGAAGCTACCATAATGAGTGCATGAAGCACGGGACAAAATATACAAGATGCCACTTCATAAATTTCGTCCAAAGGCTATTCTAGGTGCTGATGAGGACATCAATACCATTGTTACACCCACAGCCCCTACTGTTACATATACTGGACCAATTACTAGAGCTCGCGCACGCGAATTAAATTACCAGGTACTTTCGTTTCTTGGTAATGATTCTAATGTTCATGAGATTATGATGCTGCCTAAATTGGATACATTTGTTTTGCTTACAAATGAAGGGCCTAGCTTGGAGAAGGATGAACATTGGAGCAAGAACACGCGTGGAGTTGATGGCATGCGCAAGGGGATCAAGAACGGAGTTACAAGTGATGATTTCAGGACTTTGAAGCCGCCATAAGGAGTGCATGAAGCCTTGGACGAAATATACAAGATGCCACTTCATAATATTCGTCCATAGGCTATTCTAGGTGCTGCGTCACCTTACTAATGGGCCAGGCCCATGTAATTTCGAAATACTTAAGTATAGGCTATTTTTAGAGTCCGTATGTGTGGGGAAACAAGAGTTAGGGTTGGTTTCGGACCCCACCCTCAAGGGCCACGAAATTCCCCCCTCTTCCTCCATATATACAGCCCTTAGGGCATCGTTTAGACTTTGGGTTTTGTTTAGATTAAAAGTTCGCCATAGCTGCAACTTCGCGTACTTCGTTTGTGTCCAACGACCAGACCAAGACGTCACAGAACCCCACCTTGATCAATAAAGCTTTCATCTTATATTCGCAATATCCCGATTGCAATCTCAGTTTCTTGCTTGTTCTTCGTTTGCTCGCAGGAAACAGGCCCTCGTGGTCAGGTTGATCGTGCTCCGGCGTGGTCAATAACCCTCGGAAGTTGGTTTAGCGATTGCTAAGGCGCGACGTCTCGCACGTTCGTAGTCGGATCGTCAAGGTCGACTCCCACAGAAAACGATAGCCACCATCTCATCGAAACATCGGGACACCTTAGCCTCTATCAAGTGGTATCAGATTTCCAGGTTGCTCGGTGAGATTTTATAGTTTTTCGTAGATTAGATTGAGTCTGTTCTTCATACCTACAGTGATAGAGGCAAAGGGTGTCCCGATCTTTCGATGAGATGATAACTATCGATTTGGTGAAGATGACTTTGACGATCCGACTACAAACGTGCACGACATTGCGCCTTAGCAATCACTAAACCAACTCTGAGAGGTTATTGACCACGCCGGAGCACAATCAACCTGACCACGAAGGTCTATTCCTGCAAGCAATCGAAGAACAAGCAAGAATATGATAAAAGCAATCTGAATATTGCGAGTATATATGAAGTATTGATAAAGGTGGGGATCCGTAAGCGGTCTCGGTCTGGTCGTTGGACACAAACGAAGTACACGAAGTTGCAATGGCTAACTTTTAACTAAACAAATCCCAAGGAAAAGCTACTAGATGGATCTACTTATATAGGAGCAAGGGGTGGCGGCCAAGGAGGTGGGAGGACGTCCCAAGGCAGCCTAAAACTAAATCTATGTCGTACAAGGCCAATGGGCCCAAGTGGAGGTGATGTAACACCTTTGGACTTGTAGTTTGACTCGGATTCTGCTGCAGCATCAGATTGTTTCGTCCACAACTCAACGCTCCGGATGAATTTGAAGGTGATTCCAATTGGGTTGGAAAGTGCACGAAATCTAGTTTCCAACAAAAAAAGAATCACCCAATTCGGAGTCCGTATGAAAAACTTGTGTGCGTTTTGAGTCAGGTACGTCTGTGCAGTCCGAATCTGAATCCAGAACGTGAGAGACTTGGACTCTATCTTCTCTTGGGCCAAAAGTGACGTGAGAGAACTTTTTAGACAGCAAATAAACATCTCTTTCTTCCTTATCTTCATATGTGGATTGTAAAAATGTCCCATACACCTGCAATTAGACAAAACACAAAAGTGTGTGAAGTATTTTTGTTCTGGATAACATAAATAGATTATTGAATAGTTTGCACTAGAAATCACCTGACAAATATGCATATATGCAATATTTTTGGTCATATCCAAGGTAGTCATGTCCTCATCATCCTCCCCTTCTTGAAAATAAAGCCGTCCTCGGCGTTGCTTAATCTGAAATGTGGCTAACAAAAGAGACAAGGTGTACATGTTGTATATGTATATGTCATCCATTTTTACTTCCCTTGATTTTTGCATATATGACACATTAATAGATGAGTAACTTGCATAGTTCATAAAATCTAAAGCCAAAAAATTAGCACAAGAAGTAGAAGGCATGAAAATATTGCAACTCAGTTTGCACATATAAGTGAAGCTCTTATTCATTTCAAAAGATTGACAATGTTCATCATTCAACCATCCCAACATTGGTGAATAAACCTTACTTGCATCAAATTTACATGCTACAACATGCTTAAATAAGCAAACATGCAATAAGTCATTCAACACAGAATCATCACCAAGATTAGAGGTCATATCAAAATGATTAAACATTGGTTCTTTTGCATCAATAGTTAATTCAATGGGTGCACTCAAAATTGTTGGTATTTCAGTTGTTTGATCACATGGCAAAGTCAAATTATCAACGTAGTCCTCTAAAATAGGTGGTGTGATCAAAGTAGTGGGTAGCTCATCAGATGGTGCATTCAAATTGACAAGGCATTCATCATTCTCATGTAGAGATGGAAGATCAGTACCTTTGTCATTACCTTTATGATCAACTCAGATGATTTAGCCACTCTCGGGGGCGATGTGTCACATGGTGGAGGTGATGTAGTCCTGACAACAACGGATGTGGTTGTCATAGTATGCCTAGTAGTTGAAGGAACAATCATATCAACTCTTGGAATGTGCACCGTGCGCTTTTTCTCCTCGTGGCCAACACGTTGTTTTATTTCCTGTTCAGCTTTGCAAGCAAGATGAAACAAATGGTCCATAGGATAACACTTTTCATGAATTAGTATCTCTTGAATATCACGGTTTAATCCTCCCCAAAATCTATCCATAAAATCATCTTCACTTTCTTCTAAAGAGGAATGCAACAAGGTAGTTTGTAAATCATCATAATATTTTGTTACAGTTTCACTACCTTGTTTTAAGTGTTGCAACTTCTTAATCATGTCACGAGTATAATAAGCAGGGACGAAAGTATGTCGCATGGCAAGTTTCAAATCATCCCAAGTAGTAGGTATATAATCAGGGTGTAACCGACAATATTCACTCCACCAAACCAAAGCATAACCAGTGAAAGAACCAACCGCAACCTTAACCTTTTTATGTTCATCGAAATTATGGGAAGCAAATATATTTTTTATGTCGAGTCCCATTCAATATATAAAGCAGGTTTAAAACGGCCATTAAATGGTGGTATAGATACATTAACCTGATCATGTGCATTTGGATGTTTGTGCACCTCTCGTGACGGTTGTGGTATTTGCAAAGGTGGTGGCACGTCTCCCGCGATCGACAAAGCCCATGAATTGACTCTGGATCCTGTCATGATTAGTAGAACAAGAAACAAAACCCAAAAATAATGTTCCTATAACTACTAGGGTGTGGTGGTAAAATGCTCACAGTAAAGCAAATATCAATGTCTTACAAGTTCTTACTATGCAGCAGGCGGTGATCGGCAACCAGCGGTGTCAAGTAACTCCGAATATTGAGTAAAGCGATTGCCAGGGGAGCGTACGTATACACGGTGTAGAAATATGTGGAGCTGGGTTGGCTATATATGGTAGCAAAAGATTAGCAATAATCAATTCAAAGATGCAATGTTGAATAAACGCTCAATGACGGTACTGTGCTGGTCCTAGGCTAGACCGGACTAGAGACGCGAGCCTAGAACACTAATGAGGTCACGGTGTAGCACAACTAGCATCAATGAAGGATACTAAGTAGCTCTTGACAGCAAGATATAAGTGAAGATCACAACGGCAGTGAAGATAATGATGAAAAACAACTGCCAAGCAGGATATACAACAACTTTGTCTCCAACTTTCCTCTGAAAAAGTTTGTGGCGATTTTTTTGATTTTTTTTCTCCTTTTTTTCTCTGACTTTTTTTTCTCTTTTTTTTCTCTCATTTTTTTTCTCTCATTTTTTTTCTCTCTTTTTTTTCTCCCTCTTTCCAAAACAAACTAGATAAGATGCAGATTGGATCAAGTGAAGATGTGAACGATCTCAACTATTATTATGACAATGAATGGTGGGTAGCACGTGGTGGAAATTGATGGATGGGTCGTGGACAGCGGAAGAGATAATGATGCAGCGGTGGCGTGACTAATGTGAACAGAACTCGAAACTCTAAACGAACTAGACACTAAGACCAGCAACTCGACACGACGATGCAACCGATAATTCAACTATGCAAGCAATGAAAAGAAAATTGCAAAGGCTCAGACTGGCTTGGACCAAGGATGAATAGATCTAACTCTTTTTTGTGGCTTTTTCTTGGACAATAGGTAAGAAAATAAATCTAATCTAGGAAAACTGGAAATTCTCACCGAGCAACCTGAAAACTGATACCACTTGATAGAGGCAAAGGTGTCCCGTCTTTCGATGAGATGATGGATATCGCTTTGGTGGAAGTCGACTTTGACGATCCGACTACAAACGTGCACGACGTTGCGCCTTAGCAATCGCTAAACCAACTCTGAGAGGTTATTGACCACGCCGGAGCACAATCAACCTGACCACGAAGGTCTATTCCTGCAAGCAATCGAAGAACAAGCAAGAATATGATAAAAGCAATCTGAATATTGCGAGTATATATGAAGTATTGATAAAGGTGGGGATCCGTAAGCGGTCTTGGTCTGGTCGTTGGACACAAACGAAGTACACGAAGTTGCAATGGCTAACTTTTAACTAAACAAATCCCAAGGAAAAGCTACTAGATGGATCTACTTATATAGGAGCAAGGGGTGGCGGCCAAGGAGGTGGGAGGACGTCCCAAGGCAGCCTAAAACTAAATCTATGTCGTACAAGGCCAATGGGCCCAAGTGGAGGTGATGTAACACCTTTGGACTTGTAGTTTGACTCGGATTCTGCTGCAGCATCAGTTTGTTTCGTCCACAACTCAACGCTCCGGACGAATTTGAAAGTGATTCCAATTGGGTTGGAAAGTGCACGAAATCTAGTTTCCAACAAAAAAAGAATCACCCAATTCGGAGTCCGTATGAAAAACTTGTGTGCGTTTTGAGTCAGGTACGTCTGTGCAGTCCGAATCTGAATCCAGAACGTGAGAGACTTGGACTCTATCTTCTCTTGGGCCAAAAGTGACATTAGAGAACTTTTTGGACAGCAAATAAACATCTCTTTCTTCCTTATCTTCATATGTGGATTGTACAAATGTCCCATACACCTGCAATTAGACAAAACACAAAAGTGTGTGAAGTATTTTTCTTCTGGATAACATAAATAGATTATTGAATAGTTTGCACTAGAAATCACCTGACAAATATGCATATATGCAATATTTTTGGTCATATCCAAGGTAGTCATGTCCTCATCATACAGTCCACGAAAAAGCCACACAAAAAAAATTAGGGTTAGTTCATCATATCCGAACCAATCTGAGCCTTTGCATAATCTTTTTAGGGTTTTTGCTTTGTTGAATTTGCGGTTGCATCGTCGTGTCAAGTTGCTGGTCTTAGAGTCTAGTCTTTTAGAGTTTCGAGTTCTGGTCATAAGTTGTCACGCCGCCGCCGCACCATCATCATCGCCCATCTACCACTTTTGCTTATCCGCCACCGCTCTGAATCCATATCCATATACCACTACCAATCCGTATCCATATACCACCACCAATCTCAATCCATATACCACCACCGCTGCCATATACCACAACCATATATCCACCACCAATCCGAATTCTTTTCATATTAGGTTTGTTCTTGAGATCAATCTAAATTCCGATTCGTGTTTCCTTGCCTGCGTAGGTCTCGGAAAAAAAAAGTCTGGAGACCCCCGGGCAGTTTTTAGGCCAAAATTTTCACGGGCAAATTTTTTTTCCCTATCCTATTTTTAGGCTTTTCCGAGTCTTTTGAGCCATGTGCCATCATAGTGATTTTTTTGTCGCACTTTTTCGTCGTCGCTGCCCTAATTTCTGAAAAAAATGTGAAAAAAAATTTCGTGCCCATCCTATCAGTTTGACGAGGGAAGAGTTTTGAGACACTCGTCATTATAGTGATTTTTCGCAAAAAAAAAGAGGAGCGCAAAAAAAAGAGCGAAAAAAAGAGAGAGTTCCAGAGTGTGCTTTTCCCTTATTTACGTGCAGCGCCGTGATTTCGTTAGTGTTCTAGGCTCGCGTCTCTAGCACGGTCTAGCCTAGGACCAGCACAGTACCGTCGTTGAGCGTTTATTCAACTTTGCATCTCTGAATTGATTATTGCTGACCTTTTTTGCTACCATACTATAAGCCTTCCCAACTCCACATACATCTACGTCGTGCGTTTGGCTCTCCCTGACAATCGCTCTATCCAAGCTTTTGAGAGTTTTTGACTACAACGGTTGCCGATCACCGCCTGCTGCTGGGTAAGAACTGGTAAGAATTTGAGATTTGCTTGACGGATTTGTGACACCCGCCACCACCACCACTTGTTAGTAGTCTGTAGGATCATATTCTTGTGTGTTTCTATTGCTGCTAACCATGCCAGGATCACAAGCCGACGAGACTAACTGGGAGAACTTGACGAACAAGGAGCTTCATGATACGTTTCAGCAAATGATGAATGGACAGGTGCAAGATGTGATAAACAGATTTGAAAGGCCATGGAGAAGATAGATGGCATGGAGAAGACGTTTGAAACAAAGCTCGATAACAAGTTTGCTGAATTGCTTTCGCATTTTCCACCACCACCACCGGCTGCTCCTGCCGCACCTCTGCAACAACAGCAACAACACCGACTACCTCCACGTCGGGAAACAGCCCTCCGCCGAGCAAGTTGTGTCCCTCTTCAGTCGGGCCAAACTGCTGGTGCTGCTGTTGATACTTCTGTGGCTCCTACTGCTGATGTGGAGGAGGATGATTATGTGGGAGATTATGAGGATGAGGTTGATCAAAATCAGAACTACGTGCCACTAACAGCACAGCAACCACCAGGTCGTCCACATGCAAATAATGGCAATGGTAGGGCTCACCCTCAGGTACGAGATCATGACCATCTCCCTAAACTAAAATTGAATATTCCACCATTTGAGGGTAGATATGTTCCTGATATATATCTTACTTGGGAGTTAGAAACTGAACAACGATTTACATGTTTACAATATCCCGAGGAGAGACGTGTTCCTGCTGCTGTTTGTGCTTTCACTAGTTTTGCATGTGTTTGGTGGTCTGAGCATTGTAGATAATATCCTATTCCGGCTACTTGGGCTGCTTTGAAAACTGCTATGCGTACTCGTTGGGTTCCACCATATTATCAACGAGAATTACTTCAAAAATTGCAGCGCTTAAGACAGGGAAAAAATTCTGTAGAAGAATATTAGCAGGAATTACAAACTGGCATGATTAGATGTGGTATTGTTGAGGAGAATGAAGCTATGCTTGCACGTTTTATGGGTGGATTAAATAGAGAGATTCAAACGATTCTAGAGTATAAGGAGTATACTAATATCACTCGTTTATTCCATCTTGCTTGTAAAGCTGAACGTGAAGTGCAGGATCGACAGGCATTGGCGTGGACTAACTTTTTTGCAGGTCGATCTTCATCATGGACTTCCACACGTTCTGCTACACCGGCGCCTCCGTCGGCTGCCACCTCCAACCGTGATACAATAAAGCAGGCACAATCACCACTATCTGCCAAGAGCACACCTTCTGGGCCTGCAAAGAGCTCTTCTTCATCCATGGCATCAACAGGGCAAACACATGATATTATTTGTCGACGTTGCAAGGGTGGAGGTCATTATGCGAGAGAATGCCCATCTAAGCGTGTGATGATTGTTACTGAGGATGGTGGGTATGAGTCCGCTAGTGACTATGATGAGGAGACTTTGGCTCTTATTACACGTGAAGAACACGGTGGAGACGATTCTGATCATGAGACGCAATACATGGCGCCTGAAGATGCCGACAGGTATGAATGTTTAGTTGCTCAACGTGTTTTGAGTGTGCAGGTTACACAAGCTGAGCAAAATCAGAGGCATAATTTGTTCCATACAAAGGGAGTTGTGAAGGAACGTTCTGTTCGCGTGATCATAGATGGAGGGAGCTGCAATAACTTGGCTAGCATGGAGATGGTGGAGAAGCTATCTCTCACCAGAAGACCACATCCACATCCTTACTACATCCAATGGTTCAACAACAGCGGCAAGATTAAGGTAACACGTACTGTTCGTGTACATTTTAGTATCTCTACATATGCTGATTATGTTGATTGTGATGTGGTACCTATGCAAGCATGTTCCTTATTACTTGGTAGACCATGGAAATTTGATAAAAATTCTGTACACCATGGTAGAAACAATCAGTATACTCTTGTTCATAACGATAAAAATATTACTTTGCTTCGTATGACTCCTGATTCCATTTTGAAAGATGATATTAATAGAGCTAATAAAGCAAAACAGGAGACAAATAAGAGTGAAAATCAGATTGTGGCAAAAGAATTTGAGCACCAAATGAAGCCTAATAATAAACCATCTACTGTTGTTTCTGAAGTTAAATTGAAAAGTGCATGTTTACTTGCCACCAAATCTGATATTGATGAGCTAGATTTTAGCAAATCTGTTTGCTATGCTTTTGTGTGCAAAGAGGCATTATTTTCATTCGAGGACGTGCCTTCCTCTTTGCCCCCTGCTGTCACTAACATTTTGCAGGAGTTCGCTGACGTCTTTCCACAAGACGTGCCACCGGGATTACCACCTATTCGAGGGATTGAGCATAAAATTGACTTAATTCCCGGTGCTTCGCTACCCAACCGTGCACCATACCGTACCAATCCAGAGGAGACGAAGGAGATTATGCGTCAAGTACAATAACTGCTCGACAAAGGTTATATACGCGAATCCCTTAGTCCTTGTGCTGTTCCTATCATTTTAGTGCCGAAAAAGGATGGTACGTCGCGTATGTGCATTGATTGTAGAGGCATTAATAACATTACTATTCGTTATCATCATCCTATTCCTAGGCTAGATGATATGCTTGATGAATTGAGTGGCTCTACAATATTCTCCAAAGTTGATTTGCGTAGTGGATACCATCAAATTCGTATGAAATTGGGTGATGAATGGAAAACAGCATTTAAAACTAAGTTTGGATTATATGAGTGGTTAGTCATGCCTTTTGGGTTAACTAATGCACCTAGTACTTTCATGAGGTTAATGAACGAAGTTTTACGTGCTTTCATTGGACGATTTGTGGTAGTTTACTTTGATGACATATTGATTTATAGCAAATCTTTGGAGGAACATTTGGAACATTTACGTGCTGTTTTTATTGCTCTACGTGATGCACGTTTGTTTGAAACCTTGGAAAGTGCACCTTTTGCACCGACCGAGTATCTTTTCTTGGCTATGTTGTTACTCCACATGGAATTGAAGTTGATAAAGCCAAGATTGAAGCTATTGAGAGTTGGCCGCAGCCCAAAACGGTCACACAAGTGAGGAGTTTCCTTGGCCTCGCTAGTTTCTATAGGCGTTTTGTGAGAGATTTCAGCACCATTGCTGCACCTCTCAACGAGCTTACAAAGAAGGATGTGCCTTTTGTTTGGGGTACCGCATAGGAAGAAGCCTTCACGGTAATGAAAGATAAGTTGACACATGCTCCTTTACTCCAACTTCCTAATTTCAATAAGACGTTTGAGCTTGAATGTGATGCTAGTGGAATTGGATTAGGAGGTGTGTTATTACAAGATGGAAAACCTGTTGCATACTTTTCTGAAAAATTGAGTGGGCCTAGTCTGAACTATTCTACTTATGATAAAGAATTATATGCTCTTGTTCGGACCTTAGAAACATGGCAACATTGTTTATGGCCCAAGGAATTTGTTATACATTCTGATCATGAATCTTTCAAACACAATAAAAGTCAAGCAAAACTGAACCGTAGACATGCTAAATGGGTTGAATTCATTGAGACTTTTCCTTATGTCATTAAACACAAGAAGGGTAAAGAAAATGTTATTGCTGATGCCTTGTCTCGTCGTTATACTATGCTTTCACAACTTGACTTTAAAATATTTGGTTTGGAGACCATCAAAGATCAATATGTTCATGATGCTGAATTTAAATATGTATTGCAGAATTGTAAGGAAGGGAGAACTTGGAACAAGTTCGTTCTTAACGATGGATTTGTGTTTCGTGCTAACAAGCTATGCATTCCAGCTAGCTCCGTTCGTCTTTTCTTGTTGCAGGAGGCGCATGGAGGAGGATTAATGGGACACTTTGGCGTCAAGAAGACGGAGGATATACTTGCTACACATTTCTTTTGGCCAAAGATGAGACGGGATGTTGAGCGTTTTGTTGCTCGCTGCACTACATGTCAAAGAGCTAAGTCACGACTCAATCCTCATGGTTTATATATGCCTTTGCCTGTACCTAGTGTTCCTTGGGAGGATATATCTATGGACTTTGTTTTAGGTTTACCTCGAACAAAGAAGGGGAGGGATAGCATATTTGTTGTCGTGCATAGGTTCTCGAAAATGGCACACTTTATACCATGTCATAAAAGCGATGATGCTGTTAATGTTGCTGATTTGTTCTTTCGTGAAATTATTCGCTTACATGGTGTGCCAAATACTATTGTTTCAGATCGTGATACTAAATTTCTTAGCCACTTTTGGAGATGTTTATGGGCTAAGTTGGGGACTAAGCTGCTTTTTAGTACTACTTGTCACCCCCAAACTGATGGACAAACTGAAGTAGTCAATAGAACATTGTCTACTATGCTTAGGGCTGTTTTGAAGAATAACAAGAAAATGTGGGAAGAATGCTTGCCTCATATTGAATTTGCTTATAATCGTTCATTGCATTCTACTACTAAGATGTGCCCTTTTGAAATTGTGTATGGTTTCCTACCTCGTGCACCTATTGATTTGTTGCCTCTGCCATCTTCAGAGAAGGTTAATTTTGATGCTAAAGAACGTTCTGAATTGATTTTAAAAATGCATGAGTTAACTAAGGAAAACATTGAGCGTATGAATGCTAAATATAAACTGCTGGAGATAAGGGTAGAAAACATGTTGTGTTTGCGCCTGGAGATCTTGTTTGGTTACATTTGCGTAAAGATAGATTTCCTAATCTGCGCAAATCAAAGCTAATGCCATGTGCTGATGGTCCTTTTAAGGTGTTAGAGAAAATAAATGATAATGCATATAAACTTGAGCTACCTGTAGATTTTGGGGTTAGTCCCACTTTTAACATTGCAGATTTGAAGCCTTATTTGGGTGAGGAAGATGCGCTTCCGTCGAGGACGACTTAATTTCAAGGAGGGGAGGATGATGAGGACATCAATACCATTGTTACACCCACAGCCCCTACTGTTACATATACTGGACCAATTACTAGAGCTCGCGCACACCAATTAAATTACCAGGTACTTTCGTTTCTTGGTAATGATTCTAATGTTCATGAGATTATGATGCTGCCTAAATGAAGGGCCTAGCTTGGAGAAGGATGAACATTGGAGCAAGAACACGCATGGAGTTGACGGCATGCGCAAGGGGATCAAGAACGGAGTTACAAGTGATGATTTCAGGACTTTGAAGCCGCCATAAGGAGTGCATGAAGCCTTGGACGAAATATACAAGATGCCACTTCATAATATTCGTCCATAGGCTATTCTAGGTGCTGCGTCACCTTACTAATGGGCCAGGCCCATGTAATTTCGAAATACTTAAGTATAGGCTATTTTTAGAGTCCGTATGTGTGGGGAAACAAGAGTTAGGGTTGGTTTCGGATCCCACCCTCAAGGGCCACGAAATTCCCCCCTCTTCCTCCATATATACAGCCCTTAGGGCGTCGTTTAGACTTTGGGTTTTGTTTAGATTAAAAGTTCGCCATAGCTGCAACTTCGTGTACTTCGTTTGTGTCCAACGACCAGACCAAGACATCACAGAACCCCACCTTGATCAATAAAGCTTTCATCTTATATTCGCAATATCCCGATTGCAATCTCAGTTTCTTGCTTGTTCTTCGTTTGCTCGCAGGAAACAGGCCCACGTGGTCAGGTTGATCGTGCTCCGGCGTGGTCAATAACCCTCGGAAGTTGGTTTAGCGATTGCTAAGGCGCGACGTCTCGCACGTTCGTAGTCGGATCGTCAAGGTCGACTCCCACAGAAAACGATAGCCACCATCTCATCGAAACATCGGGACACCTTAGCCTCTATCAGGTGCTGCATCACCTTATTATTGGGCCAGGCCCATGTATTTTCGAAATACTTAAGTATAGGCTGTTTTTAGAGTCCGTATGTGTGGGGAAACAAGAGTTAGGGTTGGTTTCGGACCCCTCCACCAAGGGCCACGAAATTCCCCCTCTCTCCTCCATATATACATCCCTTAGGGCATCGTTTAGACTTTGGGTTTTGTTTAGATTAAAAGTTCGCCATAGCTGCAACTTCGCGTACTTCGTTTGTGTCCAACGACCAGACCAAGATGTCACAGAACCCCACCTTGATCAATAAAGCTTTCATCTTATATTCACAATATCCAGATTGCAATCTCAGTTTCTTGCTTGTTCTTCGTTTGCTCGCAGGAAACAGGCCCTCGTGGTCATGTTGATCATGCTCCGGCGTGGTCAATAACCCCTCGGAGTTGGTTTAGCGATTGCTAAGGCGCGACGTCCTCGCACGTTCGTAGTCGGATCATCAAAGTCGACTTCCTCTAAAACGATAGCCACCATCTCATCGAAAGACGGGACACCTTTGCCTCTATCACAGACAGTCTGAGCCTTTCGCTATTATCACTTAGTTTTTGCATTGTTGAACTTTTGGTTGCATCATGTGTCAAGTAGCTGGTTTTAGTGTCTAAACTTTTAGAGTTCCGAGTTCTAGTCACGTTTTTTTCGCGTCACATCCGCTCACACGATCATCCACTTCATTTTCATCATCCGCTGCCACTCTTTTGTTCACCACCATCATCACCATCTAGTCACTTTTGTCGTTTGTTTCCATCCTCGTTCTTTGGTTCCTGATGGAGAGAGAGATAATGAAAATCTCCTGATCGGTTATGCATGCATATTTGGAAGTTGAGATCGTAGTAGAAAAAGAGTAAAAAAAGGCTTTGGCCGAATCTGTGCTAGGATTGTTTTTGTTGGAAACCGTGAGGTGTACTACTTGGGACGTTGTGAGCCAAGAAAATAAAAAGGCCAAGGGCTGGTCGGTTTGCTTTGTGATGAGGACATCAATACCATTGTTACATCCACATCCCCTACTATTACATATACTGGACCAATTACTAGAGGTCGCGCACGCCAATTAAATTACCAGGTACTTTCGTTTCTTGGTAATGATTCTAATGTTCATGAGAATATGATGCTGCCTAAATTGGATACATTTGTTTTGCTTACAAATGAAGGGCCTAGCTTGGAGAAGGATGAACATTGGAGCAAGAACACGCATGGAGTTGATGGCATGCGCAAGGGGATCAAGAACGGAGTTACAAGTGATGATTTCAGGACTTTGAAGCCACCATAAGGAGTGCATGAAGCCTTGGACGAAATATACAAGATGCCACTTCATAATATTCGTCCATAGGCTATTCTAGGTGCTGCGTCACCTTATTATTGGGCCACACCCATGTAATTTCGAAACACTTAAGAATAGGCTATTTTTAGAGTCCGTATGTGTGGGGAAACAAGAGTTAGGGTTGGTTTCGGACCCCACCCTCAAGGGCCACGAAATTCCCCCCCTCTTCCTCCATATATACAGCCCTTAGGGCATTGTTTAGACTTTGGGTTTTGTTTAGATTAAAAGTTTGCCATAGCTGCAACTTCTCGTACTTCGTTTGTGTCCAACGACCAGACCAAGACGTCACAGAACCCCACCTTGATCAATAAAGCTTTCATCCTATATTCGCAATATCCAGATTGCAATCTCAGTTTCTTGCTTGTTCTTCGTTTGCCTGCAGGAAACAGACCCTCGTGGTCAGGTTGATCGTGCTCCGGCGTGGTCAATAACCCCTCGGAAGTTGGTTTAGTGATTGCTAAGGCGCGACATGTCGCACCTTCGTAGTCGGATCGTCAAGGTCGACTCCCACAGAAACGATAGCCACCATCTCATCGAAACATCGGGACACCTTTGCCTGTATCAAGTGGTATCAGATTTCCAGGTTGCTCGGTGAGATTTTACAGTTTTTCGTAGATTAGGTCGAGTCTGTTCTTCATACCTACAGTCCATGAAAAAGCCACAAAAAAATTAGGGTTAGTTCATCATATCCGAACCAATCTGAGCCTTTGCATAATCTTTTTAGGGTTTTTGCTTTGTTGAATTTGCGGTTGCATCGTCGTGTCAAGTTGCTGGTCTTAGAGTCAAGTCTTTTAGAGTTTCGAGTTCTGGTCATAAGTTGTCACGCCGCCGCCGCACCATCATCATCGCCTTGCCATCTACCACCATTGCTTATCCGCCACCACTCTGAATCCGTATCCATATACAACCACCAATTCGTATCCATATACCACCACAAATCTGTATCCATATACCACCACCGCTGCCATATACCACAACCATATATCCACCACCAATCCGAGTTCTTCTCATATTAGGTTTGTTCTTGAGATCAATCTAAATTCCGATTCGTGTTTCCTTGCCTGCGTAGGTCTGGAGACACCCGGGAAGTTTTTAGGCCAAAGTTTCGGCGACCAAAAATATTTTTCCCTATCCTATTTTTAGGTTTTTCTGAGTCTTTTGAGCCACGTGCCATCATAGTGATTTTTTGTCGCACTTTTTCGTCGTCGCTGCCCTGATTTCGGAAAAAAAAAGTCAAAAAAATTTCATGCCCATCCTATTAGTTTGACGAGGGAAGAGTTTTTATGATAGAGGCAAAGGTGTCCCGTCTTTCGATGAGATGATGGATATCGCTTTGGTGGAAGTCGACTTTGACGATCCGACTACGAACGTGCGGGGACGTCGCGCCTTAGCAATCGCTAAACCAACTCCGAGAGGTTATTGACCACGCCGGAGCACGATCAACCTGACCACGAGGGTCTGTTTCCTGCGAGCAAACGAAGAACAAGCAAGAAACTGAGATTGCAATCTGGATATTGCGAATATAAGATGAAAGCTTTATTGATCAAGGTGGGGTTCTGTGACGCCTTTGTCTGGTCGTTGAACACAAACGAAGTACGCGAAGTTGCAGCTATGGCGAACTTTTAATCTAAACAAAACCCAAAGTCTAAACGGTGCCCTAAGGGCTGTATATATGGAGGAAGAGAGGGGAATTTCGTGGCCCTTGGTGGAGGGGTCCGAAATCAACCATATCTCTTGTTTCCCCACACATACGGACTCTAAAAATAGCCTATACTTATGTATTTCGAAATTACATGGGCCTGGCCCAATAATAAGGTGACGCAGCACCTATAATAGCCTCTGGACGAAATTTATGAAGTGGCATCTTGTATATTTCGTCCAAGGCTTCATGCACTCTTATGGTGGCTTCAAAGTCCTGAAATCATCACTTGTAACTCCGTTCTGGTTCCCCTTGCGCATGGCATCATCTCCATGCTTGCTCTTGCTCCAATGTCCATCCTTCTCCAAGCTAGGCCCTTCATTTGTAAGCAAAACAAATGTATCCAATTTAGGCAGCATCATATTCTCATGAACATTAGAATCATTACCAAGAAACGAAAGTACCTGATAATTTAATTGGCGTGCGCGAGCTCTAGTAATTGGTCCAGTATATGTAGCAGTAGGGGCTGTGGGTGTAACAATGGTATTGATGTCCTCATCATCCTCCCCTTCTTGAAATGAAGTCGTCCTCGACGGAAGCTCATCTTCCTCACCCAAATAAGGCTTCAAATCTGCAATGTTAAAAGTGGGACTAACCCCAAAATCTGCAGGTAGCTCAAGTTTATATGCATTATCATTTATTTTCTCTAACACCTTAAAAGGACCATCAGCACGTGGCATTAGCTTTGATTTGCGCAGATTAGGAAATCTATCTTTACGCAAATGTAACCAAACAAGATCTCCAGGTGCAAACACAACATGTTTTCTACCCTTATCTCCAGCAAGTTTATATTTAGCATTCATACGCTCAATGTTTTCCTTAGTTAACTCATGCATTTTTAAAATCAATTCAGAACGTTCTTTAGCATCAAAATTAACCTTCTCCGAAGATGGAAGAGGCAACAAATCAATAGGTGCACGAGGTAGGAAACCATACACAATTTCAAAAGGGCACATCTTAGTAGTAGAATGCAATGAACGATTATAAGCAAATTCAATATGACGCAAGCATTCTTCCCACATTTTCTTATTATTCTTCAAAACAGCCCTAAGCATAGTAGACAATGTTCTATTGACTACTTCAGTTTGTCCATCAGTTTGAGGGTGACAAGTAGTACTAAATAGCAGTTTAGTCCCCAACTTAGCCCATAAACATCTCCAAAAGTGGCTAAGAAATTTAGTATCACGATCTGAAACAATAGTATTTGGCACACCATGCAAGCGAATAATTTCACGAAAGAACAAATCAGCAACATTAACAGCATCATCGCTTTTATGACATGGTATAAAGTGTGCCATTTTCGAGAATCTATCCACGACAACAAATATGCTATCCCTCCCCTTCTTTGTTCGAGGTAAACCTAAAACAAAGTCCATAGATATATCCTCCCAAGGAACACTAGGTACAGGCAAAGGCATATATAAACCATGAGGATTGAGTCGTGACTTAGCTTTTTGACATGTAGTGCAGCGAGCAACAAAACGCTCAACATCCCGTCTCATCTTTGGCCAAAAGAAATGTGTAGCAAGTACGTCCTCCATCTTCTTCACGCCAAAGTGTCCCATTAATCCTCCTCCATGCGCCTCCTGCAACAACAAAAGACGAATGGAGCTAGCTGGAATGCATAGCTTGTTAGCACGAAACACAAATCCATCATTAACGACAAACTTGTTCCACATTCTTCCTTCTTTACAATTCTGCATTACATCTTTAAAATCAGCATCATGCACATATTGATCTTTGATGGTCTCCAAACCAAATATTTTGAAGTCAAGTTGTGAAAGCATAGTATAGCGACGAGACAATGCATCAGCAATAACATTTTCTTTTCCCTTCTTGTGTTTAATGACATAAGGGAAAGTCTCAATAAATTCAACCCATTTAGCATGTCTACGATTCAGTTTAGCTTGACTTTTAATATGTTTCAAAGATTCATGATCAGAATGTATAACAAATTCTTTGGGCCATAAATAATGTTGCCATGTTTCTAAAGTCCGAACAAGAGCATATAATTCTTTATCGTAAGTAGAATAATTCAGACTAGGCCCACTCAATTTTTCAGAAAAGTATGCAACAGGTTTGCCATCTTGTAATAACACACCTCCTAATCCAATTCCACTAGCATCACATTCAAGCTCAAAAGTCTTAGTAAAATCAGGAAGTTGGAGTAAAGGATCATGTGTCAACTTATCTTTCAATACCGTGAAGGCTTCTTCCTGTGCGGTACCCCACAGAAAAGGCACATCTTTCTTTGTAAGCTCATTGAGAGGTGCAGCAATGGTGCTGAAATCTCTCACAAAACGCCTATAGAATCCAGCGAGGCCAAGGAAACTCCTCACTTGTGTGACCGTTTTGGGCTGCGGCCAACTCTCAATAGCTTCAATCTTAGCTTTATCAACTTCAATTCCCTGTGGAGTAACAACATAGCCAAGAAAAGATACTCGGTCGGTGCAAAAGGTGCACTTTCCAAGGTTACCAAACAAACGTGCATCACGTAGAGCAATAAAAACAGCACGTAAATGTTCCAAATGTTCCTCCAAAGATTTGCTATAAATCAATATGTCATCAAAGTAAACTACCACAAATCGTCCAATGAAAGCACGTAAAACTTCGTTCATTAACCTCATGAAAGTACTAGGTGCATTAGTTAACCCAAAAGGCATGACTAACCATTCATATAATCCAAACTTAGTTTTAAATGTTGTTTTCCATTCATCTCCCAATTTCATACGAATTTGATGGTATCCACTACGCAAATCAACTTTGGAGAATATTGTAGAGCCACTCAATTCATCAAGCATATCATCTAGCCTAGGAATAGGATGACGATAACGAATAGTAATATTATTAATACCTCTACAATCAACGCACATACGCGACGTACCATCCTTTTTCGGCACTAAAATGATAGGAACAGCAGAAGGACTAAGGGATTCGCGTATATAACCTTTGTCGAGCAGTTCTTGTACTTGACGCATAATCTCCTTCGTCTCCTCTGGATTGGTACGGTATGGTGCACGGTTGGGTAATGATGCACCGGGAATTAAGTCAATTTGATGCTCAATCCCGCGAATAGGTGGTAATCCCTGTGGCACGTCTTGTGGAAAGACGTCAGCGAACTCCTGCAAAATGTTAGTGACAGCAGGAGGCAAAGAGGAAGGCACGTCCTCGAATGAAAATAATGCCTCTTTGCACACAAAAGCATAGCATACAGATTTGCTAAAATCTAGATCATCAATATCAGATTTGGTGGCAAGTAAACATGCACTTTTCAATTTAATTTCAGAAGCAACACTAGATTGTTTATTATTATTAGGCTGCATTTGTTGCTCAAATTCTTTTGCCACAATCTGATTTTCACTCTTAGTTTTCTCCTGTTTTGCTTTATTAGCTCTATTAATATCATCTTTCAAAATGGAATCAGGAGTCATAGGAAGCAAAGTAATATTTTTATCCTTATGAACAAGAGTATACTGATTGTTTCTACCATGGTGAATAGAATTTTTATCAAATTGCCATGGTCTACCAAGTAATAAGGAACATGCTTGCATAGGTACCACATCACAATCAACATAATCAGCATATGTAGAGATACTAAAATGCACACGAACAGTACGTGTTACCTTAACCTTGCCGCTGTTGTTGAACCATTGGATGTAGTAAGGATGTGGATGTGGTCTTGTCGTGAGAGAAAGCTTCTCCACCATCTCCATGCTAGCCAAGTTGTTGCAACTCCCTCCATCTATGATCACGCGAACAGAACGTTCCTTCACAACTCCCTTTGTATGGAACAAATTATGCCTCTGATTTTGCTCAGCTTGTGTAACCTGCACACTCAAAACACGTTGAGCAACTAAACATGCATACCTGTCAGCATCTTCAGGAGCCATGTATTGCGTCTCATGATCAGAATCGTCTCCACCGTGTTCGTCACGTGTAATAAGAGCCAAAGTCTCCTCATCATAGTCACTAGCGGACTCATACCCACCATCCTCAGTAACAATCATCACACGCTTAGATGGGCATTCTCTCGCATAATGACCTCCACCCTTGCAACGTCGACAAATAATATCATGTGTTTGCCCTGTTGATGCCATGGATGAAGAAGAGCTCTTTGCAGGCCCAGAAGGTGTGCTCTTGGCAGATAGTGGTGATTGTGCCTGCTTTATTGTATCACGGTTGGAGGTGGCAGCCGACGGAGGCGCCGGTGTAGCAGAACGTGTGGAAGTAGATGATGCACGTGGTGTCCATGATGAAGGTCGACCTGCAGAAAAGTTAGTCCGCGCCAATGCCTGTCGATCCTGCACTTCACGTTCAGCTTTACAAGCAAGATGGAATAAACGAGTGATATTAGTATACTCCTTATAGTCTAGAATGGTCTGAATCTCTCTATTTAATCCACCCAGAAAACGTGCAAGCATAGCTTCATTCTCCTCAACAATACCACATCTAATCATGCCAGTTTGTAATTCCTGATAATATTCTTCTACAGAATTTTTTCCTTGTCTTAAGCGCTGTAATTTTTGAAGCAATTCACATTGATAATATGGTGGAACCCAACGAGTACGCATAGCAGTTTTCAAAGCAGCCCAAGTAGCGGGAATAGGATATAATCTACAATGTTCAGACCACCATACACATGCAAAACTAGTGAAAGCACAAACAGCAGCAGCAACCCGTCTCTCCTCGGGATATTGTAAACATGTAAAACGTTGTTCAGTTTCTAACTCCCAAGTAAGATATATATCAGGAACATATCTACCCTCAAATGGTGGAATATTCAATTTCAGTTTAGGAATATGGACATCATCTCGTACCTGAGGTGGTAGTGCAGGCCTACCATTACGAATATATACCTGAGGTCGACCTGGTGGTGGTGGTGCTGGTGGCTGCACATAGTGCTGATTTTGATCAACCTCATCCTCATAATCGCCCGCATACTCATCATCCTCCTGGGTACCAGCAGCAGCAGTAGCAGGGGCCAAAGAAGCATCAACAACATGAACAGCAGCACCAGAAGTTTGGCCATCCTCAATAGGAACACGCTTCGCTCGTCCATACTGATTCGAAAGGATGCGTTGTTGTTGTTGCTGTTGTTGTTGTCGGAGAGGTGCGTTAGGTGCAGCGGGTGGTGGTGGTGGAAGACGCGCGAGCAATTCATTAAACTTGTTATCGAGCTTTGTTTCGAACGTCTTCTCCATGCCATCTATCTTCTCCATGGCCTCTTCAAATCTGTTTAGCACATCTTGCACCTGTCCACTCATCATTTGCTGAAATTTATCATGCAAATCCTTATTCGTCATGTTCTCCCAGTCAGTCTCGTCGGCTTGTGATCCTGGCATGGTTAGCAGCAATAGAAACACACAAGAATATGATCCTACAGACTACTAACAAGAGGTGGTGGTGGGTGTCACAAATCCGTCAAGCAAATCTCAAATTCTTACCAGTTCTTACCCAGCAGCAGGCGGTGATCGGCAACCGTTGTAGTCAAAAACTCTCAAAGCTTGGATAGAGCGATTACCAGGGAGAGTCAAACGCACGACGTAGGTGTATGTGGAGCTGGGAAGGCTTATTATATGGTAGCAAAAAGGGTCAGCAATAATCAATTCAGAGATGCAAAGTTGAATAAACGCTCAACGACGGTACTGTGCTGGTCCTAGGCTAGACCGTGCTAGAGACGCGAGCCTAGAACACTAACAAAATCACGGCGCTGCACGTAAACAAGGGAAAAGCACACTTTGGATTTTTCTTTTTTCGCTCTTTTTTTTGCGCTCTTTTTTTTTTGCGCTGCTCTTTTTTTTTTGCGAAAAATCACTATAATGGCGAGTGTCTCAAAACTCTTCCTAGGTCAAACTGACAGGATGGGCACGAAATTTTTTCGACCAATTTTTTTTTTTCGTTTTTTCGACTGCCCGGACCCAAAAACTGGAAACGGGTCAAAAAAAACTTCCTATAATGGCACCTGTCTCAAAACACTCAGAAACACCTAAAAATAGGATAGCCAGAAAATTTTTCAAAAAATGCGTTTTCGAAAAATTTTGGGCCTAAACGGAGCGTGGTTTCCAGACTCTTTTTTTTTCCGAAACCTACTCCGGCAAGGAAACACGAATCGGAAACTAGATGGATCCCGAAAACAAACCTAATAAGCAAGGAACTCGGATTGGTGGTGGATATATGGTGGTGGTATATGGCAGCGGTGGTGGTAGCGGTGGTAGTATATGGATATGGATCGGTGGTGGTATATGGACACGGATTGGTGGTGGTATATGGAAACGGATTCGGAGCGGTGGTGGTAGATGGCAGGGGCGATGATGATGGTGCGGCGGCGGCGTGACAACTTATGACCAGAACTCGAAACTCTAAAAGACTAGACTCTAAGACCAGCAACTAGACCGACGATGCAACCGCAAATTCAACAAAGCAAAACCCTAAAAAGATTATGCAAAGGCTCAGATTGGTTCGGATATGATGAACTAACCCTAATTTTTTTTTGTGGCTTTTTCGTGGACTATAGGTATGAAGAACAGACTCGATCTAAACTACGAAAAACTGGAAAATCTCACCGAGCAACCTGGAAATCTGATACCACTTGATAGAGGCAAAGGTGTCCCGTCTTTCGATGAGATGATGGATATCGCTTTGGTGGAAGTCGACTTTGACGATCCGACTACGAACGTGCGGGGACGTCGCGCCTTAGCAATCGCTAAACCAACTCCGAGAGGTTATTGACCACGCCGAAGCACGATCAACCTGACCACGAGGGTCTGTTTCCTGCGAGCAAACGAAGAACAAGCAAGAAACTGAGATTGCAATCTGGATATTGCGAATATAAGATGAAAGCTTTATTGATCAAGGTGGGGTTCTGTGACGCCTTTGTCTGGTCGTTGAACACAAACGAAGTACGCGAAGTTGCAGCTATGGCGAACTTTTAATCTAAACAAAACCCAAAGTCTAAACGGTGCCCTAAGGGCTGTATATATGGAGGAAGAGAGGGGGAATTTCGTGGCCCTTGGTGGAGGGGTCTGAAATCAACCCTATCTCTTGTTTCCCCACACATACGGACTCTAAAAATAGCCTATACTTATGTATTTCGAAATTACATGGGCCTGGCCCAATAAAAAGGTGTCGCAGCACCTATAATAGCCTCTGGACGAAATTTATGAAGTGGCATCTTGTATATTTCGTCCAAGGCTTCATGCACTCTCATGGTGGCTTCAAAGTCCTGAAATCATCACTTGTAACTCCGTTCTGGTTCCCCTTGCGCATGGCATCATCTCCATGCTTGCTCTTGCTCCAATGTCCATCCTTCTCCAAGCTAGGCCCTTCATTTGTAAGCAAAACAAATGTATCCAATTTAGGCAGCATCATATTCTCATGAACATTAGAATCATTACCAAGAAACGAAAGTACCTGATAATTTAATTGGCGTGCGCGAGCTCTAGTAATTGGTCCAGTATATGTAGCAGTAGGGGCTGTGGGTGTAACAATGGTATTGATGTCCTCATCATTTTAGACACTCGCCATTATAGTGATTTTTCGCAAAAAAAAAGAGGAGCGCAAAAAAAAAAGGAGCGCAAAAAAAGAGCGAAAAAAAGAGTTCCAGAGTGTGCTTTTCCCTTATTTACGTGCAGCGCCGTGATTTTGTTAGTGTTCTAGGCTCGCGTCTCTAGCACCATCTAGCCTAGGACCAGCACAGTACCGTCGTTGAGCGTTTTTCAACTTTGCATATCTGAATTGATTATTGCTGACCCTTTTTGCTACCATGCTATAAGCCTTCCCAGCTCCACATACATTTACGTCGTGCGTTTGACTCTCTCTGGCAATCGCTCTATCCAAGCTTTTGAGAGTTTTGACTACAACGGTTGCCGATCACCGCCTGCTGCTGGGTAAGAACTAGTAAGAATTTGAGATTTGCTTGACGGATTTGTGACACACGCCACCACCACCACTTGTTAGTAGTCTGTAGGATCATATTCTTGTGTGTTTCTATTGCTGCTAACCATTCCAGGATCACAAGCCGACGAGACTGACTGGGAGAACTTGACGAATAAGGAGCTTCATGATAAGTTTCCGCAAATGATGAGTGGACAGGCGCAAGATGTGCTAAACAGATTTGAAGAGGCCATGGAGAAGATAGATGGCATGGGGAAGACGTTTGAAACAAAGCTCGATAACAAGTTTGCTGAATTGCTTTCGCGTTTTCCACCACCACCACCGGCTGCTCCTGCCGCACCTCTGCAACAACAGTAACAACACCGACTACCTCCACGTTGGGGAAGAGCCCTCCGCCGAGCGAGCCGTGTCCCTCTTCAGCCGGGCCAAACTGCTGGTGCTGCTGTTGGTACTTCTGTGGCTCCTACTGCTGATGTGGAGGGGGATGATTATGTGGGAGATTACGAGGATGAGGTTGATCAAAATCAGAACTACATGCCACCACCAGCACAGCAACCACCAGGTCGTCCACATACAAATAATGACAATGGTAGGGCTCACCCTCAGGTACGAGATCATGACCATCTCCCTAAACTAAAGTTGAATATTCCACCATTTGAGGGTAGATATGTTCCTGATATATATCTTACTTGGGAGTTAGAAACTGAACAACGATTTACATGTTTACAATATCCCGAGGAGAGACGTGTTCCTGCTGCTGTTTGTGCATTCCCTAGTTTTGCATGTGTTTGGTGGACTGAGCATTGTAGATTATATCCTATTCCAGCTACTTGGGCTGCTTTGAAAACTGCTATGCGTACTCGTTGGGTTCCACCATATTATCAACGTGAATTACTTCAAAAATTGCAGCGATTAAGAGAAGGAAAAAATTCTGTAGAAGAATATTATCAGGAATTGCAAACTGGCATGATTAGATGTGGTATTGTTGAGGAGAATGAAGCTATGCTTGCACGTTTTATGGGTGGATTAAATAGAGAGATTCAGACCATTCTAGAGTATAAGGAGTATACTAATATCACTCATTTATTCCATCTTGCTTGTAAAGCTGAACGTGAAGTGCAGGATCGACAGGCATTGTAACGCCCTCGATGCGGCTATATCTCCCACGTGTCGAAGCACGACTTAGAGGCATAAGCGCATTGAAAGCAATGTCACAAGTGAGGTAATCTTCACACAACCCATGTAATACATAAGGGAAAGAGATACATAGTTGGCTTACAATCGCCACTTCACACAATACATGAATAAAGCATTACAACATCCGAATACAATCAAGGTCCGACTACGGAACCAAAATAAAAGAAGACTACCCCAAAAGCTACACAGATCCCCGATCGACCCCAACTGGGCTCCACTACTGATTGACTAGAACGAAACAACATAAAGGACAAGATCTTCATCGAGCTCCTCCTGAGCTTGGTTGCGTCATCTGCACGGGCTCATCGGCACCTACAAGCTGGTTTTGGAATTATCTGTGACTCACGGGGACTCAGCAATCTCACACCCTCGCGATCAAGACTATTTAAGCTTATGGGTAAGGTAAAAGGTATGAGGTGGAGCTGCAGCAAGCGACTAGCATATATGGTGGCTAACATACGCAAATGAGAGCGAGAAGAGAAGGCAAAGCACGGTCGAGAATCTATGATCAAGAAGTGATCCTGGACTACTTAAGTCAAGCATTACTCCAACACCATGTTCACTTCCCGGACTCCGCCGAGAAGAGACCATCACGGTTACACACGTGGTTGGTGCATTTTAATTAAGGTCAACTTCAAGTTTTCTACAACCGGACATTAACAAATTCCCATCTGCCCATAACCGCGGGCACGGCTTTTGAAAGTTCAAATCTCTGCAGGGGTGTCCCAACTTAGCCCATGACAAGCTCTCACGGTCAACGAAGGATATTCCTTCTAGCGGGAAGACCCGATCAAACTCGGAATCCCGGTTACAAGACAGATCGACAAGGTAAAACTAAACCAGCAACACCGCCCGAATGTGCCGACAAATCCCGATAGGATCTGCACATATCTCTTTCTCGGGGCACACTCCGATTGTCCTAGGTACGGGTAGGCCAGCCCAGAGTTGCCCCTGGTGGCCACCGGCAGCTGACAGGTTGGACCAACACTCAGAGGAGCACTGGCCCGGGGGTTTAATATAATGATGACCCTTGGGCGCGCGACCCCGAAGGGAAAAGAAAAGGCTAGGTGGCGAATGGTAAAACCAATGTTGGGCATTGCTGGAAGAGTCTTATTCAAGGCGAACTGTCAAGGGGTTCCCATTATTATCCAACCGCGTAAGGAGCGCAAAATCCGGGAACATAACACCGATATGATGGAAACTAGGGCGGCAAGAGTGGAACAAAACACCAGGCATAAGGCCGAGCCTTCCAGATGCATTAATTAAATAAGATATATTGTGATATCCCAACAAGTAAACATGTTCCAACAAGGAACAAACTTCAATCTTCACCTGCAACTAACAACGCTATAAGAGGTGCTGAGCAAAGCGGTAACATAGCCAAACAACGGTTTGCTAGCACAAGGTGGGTTAGAGGCTTGGCTTAACAATATGGGAGGCATGATAAGCAAGTGGTAGGTATCGCAGCATAGGCATAGCAAAAGAGCGAGCATCTAGCAAAGCAAAGATATAAGTGATTTCGAGGGTATGGTCATCTTGCCTGGAATCCCGCAAGGAAGAAGAACGAGTCCATGAAGAAGACAAACGGACGTTGTCAACGGATCCTCACAACACGACGTTACCGGAACCAACCCGAAGAAGCAACACCGGAAAGGAGCAAACAACATAGTAAACAACCAACACATGACCATGGCATGATGCACAACCAAGTATGATGCATGTCCGGTTTAATGAAGCATGGCATGGCAAAGTGCACAAGCAATTCTACAAATTAAGTGGAGCTCACTATGCAACGAGTTGCATATTGACGAAACACCACAACAAGTTATTTAGTTCGATCTCGTTTATGTACCCATCAATATTAAATGTTGTTAAACATGGCAAGAGGTGAAGCATAATAAAACTACCTATCTAGGCAAATTTAAATGAGGCCGGAACAACAAACAACAAGTCCGGAAACTCCTCATGTGCATGTTTTAGGTTTTGGTACTGTTCTTCCCTAAACCATATTTTATAGTTATTAAACATGCAAAGTAAAGCCAGCATGTTAAACTAGGCAAAATTCTACCCCATTTACATATAAAATTTATTAAATTCGGAGCTAAGGTTAAATAGTTATGAATTAAATCATTTTAGCATGGCATAGGAGGAAGTATAACCAAACAGCATTTTAAACATTTTAAACATAGATGAAAGTTGCAAATTATGAATCTACACAAAATTCTAAGCAACTTTCATATATAAATCATTTTAATATGATGCGCGGTTATTAAGTTATTATATGCATGAATATGGAGGGTTTTTCTGTAAAACTGCAGTCTCTGGAAATTAGCTAAATTCGCAGAGCCTCAAAAAAAAGATACTAGGCCGGATCTTCTGGCCCTACAACAGGAAAAAAAGGGGGTGGGCGCCAGGGGTGTTCTCACCATGGGCTTGGCCCATTCGGTGGGAGGAGGGAGGCCTGGCGCTGGCTTGCTCACGCGGCCCACTATGGCGCTGGAGGTGGGCCTTGGCGAGGGGCGCTGGAGTCAGATCATGATGCGAGGCAGGGAGGCGCTGACGATGCTCGCACGGTCAATGACGCTGAACGAGGCATCATCCTTCCCTGCTCGCTCGACAAGAAGCAGCGGCGGCGTGGGACTGCAGGGACGCAGAGGTGCGGGATGGCAAGGGCGGCCGGATCCAAGGCGAGAGAGGCGCGATGCAGGTGGGGCACGGCCAACAGGAGCGGAACTTGGCGGGGCGACGTGCTCGTCCCAGGTTTCGACAGAAGCAGTGCTCGGCAGTAGCAGAACTTGGCGAAGGGCGGCGACTTGTCTCCTACTGGGACCGAAGAACCAGGGGGGTCGGCGACGAGTGTCGAGGAAGGAGCTCCGGTCATGCTGTGCTACGGCTCCTGTGCGAAGAAACAGAGAGAGAGGGAACCAGGTGAGAGAGAGAGAGCAACGAGGGAGAGAAAGGGAAGAAGAGGAGCGGGACGAGGCGCTGCAGGAGGGCCGGCCTTGGAGCACTGGGGCTCGGGGCGACGGGCATCAGGGAAGCAGGACGCCTCGGGAGGAGCTCGTTTCCTTGGGTCGATGAGGATGCAGCGACTCCAAGAGGTGCTCGCTGGCAATCCTTACGGTGGCGGAAGGGAGGAAGCCCAGGAAGCAGAGGAGGTTGCGGGCTCAGGCGACGAATGGATAGAGGGGAAGGTGTGGCTGGTTGGCTCTTGTCTGCTGTGATTTGGGCACAACAGAAATCAAGGAGGGACATGGGGAGCGCTGGTTGGTGGACGGATGCATCGGGAGGATCCCAAGGTGGGAGAGGAGTGGCGGCGGGGAGAAGGATTGGATGGGACAACCCTCCTAGGATCTAGGGTTAGACTAGTTATATATAGCGGGTAGGTTAGGTTAGGGGCTATCTCGACCCTAGGATCGCAAACGGACGATCGCGGATAAAATATGTTAGGTAGTCCAAAAAACAAAACGGAGACGTTTTGTAGATGTTTGGGGTTGATACGGACACAGCGGTACCGACTGTCCGGGTCGGGTCCGGGACAGATTTCGGACACGCGCGGGAGGAGGTCCGCGGGCTGACGAGAGAAGTTAGGTAAGGCATGGCGGTGAGAGGAAGTGCAGAAGGCAAAGGGCTGAGAAGATAGAAGAGGAGAGGCCCGGCGACTATTTCCGGAGACCGAAAACGTCCGACGTTAGACCGACTATACTGCCGCTATAGTTATCCGTTGGGGCATCAAATGATCTCTGAATGCAATGAAACTTGACAGGCGGTCTATATACACTATAATAAGACCACACGTCAACTCTCATCCCATTCCGAGAACATTTTCCGGCCACTTATAAAATATTATTTCGGACATGTCGCGGGCGCATGCAAGTGTGTCTGAGCTCAGAACGGACAACGGACGGAACTGGAAGACCCGGACGAATGCAAGTTTTGAAAACATGATGATGCAATGTACATGATGACATGACAAAATGCAACACGCAAGCGAAAGACATAGCAACACAGCGAATAACTAGAGGACACCTGGCACATCGGTCTCGGGGCGTTACAACACTCCACCACTACGAGAGGATCTCGTCCCGAGATCTAGAATGGCACCGGAGGGACAAACGGAAGAGAAAGAGAAGAGGTAAAACTAAGTTGCTCCTTTGACAAACGAGTGAGACCAAAGAACCTTGAAAAGGTTGCGCAAAATGAAAGAAAGAAAGCAACGGAGAAGAACAAAGTTGAAAGCACTCTGTTAAGAAAGAGGAATAAGAAAGAACCGATTCGGGTAGCACTTTGGTTGAAAAGAGATGAAGACTTGATAAAATGAGAGAACTTGAGCAAAAGGGACACAACACTCCAGTTAAATGGATAAGCCAAGAAAAGAACATGATCCTGACAAAACAAGAAGATGGGTTGAAGAAAGCAACATCACAAAGCCTCCGGAACAAAATTAAGAATGGAATGGAATGAACGAAGGGAAACAAGATCTTGAAGGAGCACGCTTACAACAAATGCTAGAACGTAGTTGTTGGAAAACCAACGACGAAAAGAATAAGCTTGATATGGACTTATGGAATACATCTCAAATTATGAGGTGACAACCTGCCACTCACGGAAAAAAGAAATGGATTGGTATGAAACAAGGAAACGAGAAAGCTATTTCACCGGGAGGATAGATGAAGAACTTGGGTCACTTATAAGCACCATAATTAGCAACAATCCTTAGGGAAGGCTTTAGGTGAAATATAACCCAAGGTAACTCCAATGACGAGATTAATGGATTTAAAATACCTCATTCTTAATAATATGTGAATCATGAAACATGAACTCAAATTATCAAGAATGACATAATACCACCTCCAATGATATGGAAGAAAGAATTGCACTCCGGATAGCAAGAAGAAGAATGCTTGAGTTCCTCTGAAAAGAATCTCGATGAACACTTCGAAAAGTAAATAAATCCTTGATGAACCATCATGTAGAGTCTCCATGAAGAACTCCGGTAAACAAAAGAATGATCAAACGGAAAGAAAGGGTAGTTGAAAACACAAGGTGGAACCTTGTAAAGATTTAGATAGATCTCCGTGATTCCATAATTGCGAGAGCTTGGAACACCGGAAAAGAAAGATGAGCACTTGAAACCCAGAATATGTATGATGAACCACTCCGGAATAAGGAATTAAATCATTTGGATGAAACGAGAATAAGAATTACATTATGCTTATCCTTCACCAATTAAATTGATGACAATCAACGGATTTGGCACTCTACTTATTTTCGTAGCAAGGATTAAGAGAGATATAGCGCCAACTTGGGAAGGTCTTCTATGAACCACCGGTAGGATTGACAACGAATAAATTGATAAGGAAGAGAAATCTGGAAGAACCACCGTAAGGAATGAAAATGAACGAAGAAAAGATAAAGGAACACCGGGAAGAATTATGAAATGAACGAAGATACTTGAGAGAATTTAGATACAACTGAAACGAAGAGATCACACGCTGATTAAAGAATATTTAATGATGCACCGGTAAGATTTGGAGAATGAGAGCTGAAATTTGGAATGAATAATCCTGAATTGATGGCCTTCAGATAAACAAACTGAAAAGACTCCAGGATTACTCCAGATGGGTGAAAAGAATTCTCATAATCAAGACAATTATGAGGGGATGGCAACAAGCTAGAATCACGAATCTTGAAGTGATGAGGACATGACTACCTTGGATATGACCAAAAATATTGCATATATGCATATTTGTCAGGTGATTTCTAGTGCAAACTATTCAATAATCTATTTATGTTATCCAGAACAAAAATACTTCACACACTTTTGTGTTTTGTCTAATTGCAGGTGTATGGGACATTTGTACAATCCACATATGAAGATAAGGAAGAAAGAGATGTTTATTTGCTGTCCAAAAAGTTCTCTCACGTCACTTTTGGCCCAAGAGAAGATAGAGTCCAAGTCTCTCACGTTCTGGATTCAGATTCGGACTGCACAGACGTACCTGACTCAAAACGCACACAAGTTTTTCATACGGACTCCGAATTGGGTGATTCTTTTTTTGTTGGAAACTAGATTTCGTGCACTTTCCAACCCAATTGGAATCACCTTCAAATTGGTCCGGAGCGTTGAGTTGTGGACGAAACAATCTGATGCTGCAGCAGAATCCGAGTCAAACTGCAAGTCCAAAGGTGTTACATCACCTCCACTTGGGCCCATTGGCCTTGTACGACCTAGATTTAGTTTTAGGCTGCCTTGGGACGTCCTCCCACCTCCTTGGCCGCCACCCCTTGCTCCTATATAAGTAGATCCATCTAGTAGCTTTTCCTTGGGATTTGTTTAGTTAAAAGTTAGCCATTGCAACTTCGTGTACTTCGTTTGTGTCCAACGACCAGACCAAGACCGCTTACGGATCCCCACCTTTATCAATACTTCATATATACTCGCAATATTCAGATTGCTTTTATCATATTCTTGCTTGTTCTTCGATTGCTTGCAGGAATAGACCTTCGTGGTCAGGTTGATTGTGCTCCGGCGTGGTCAATAACCTCTCAGAGTTGGTTTAGCGATTGCTAAGGCGCAACGTCGTGCACGTTTGTAGTCGTATCGTCAAAGTCATCTTCACCAAATCGATAGTTATCATCTCATCGAAAGATCGGGACACCCCCGCCTCTATCAAGTGGTATCAGTTTTCAGGTTGCTCGGTGAGAATTTCCAGTTTTCCTAGATTAGATTTATTTTCTTACCTATTGTCCAAGAAAAAGCCACAAAAAAGAGTTAGATCTATTCATCCTTGGTCCAAGCCAGTCTGAGCCTTTGCAATTTTCTTTTCATTCCTTGCATAGTTGAATTATCGGTTGCGTCGTCGTGTCGAGTTGCTGGTCTTAGTGTCTAGTTCGTTTAGAGTTTCGAGTTCTGTTCACATTAGTCACGCCACCGCTGCATCATTATCTCTTCCGCTGTCCACCACCCATCCATCAATTTCCACCACGTGCTACCCACCATTCATTGTCATAATAATAGTTGAGATCGTTCACATCTTCACTTGATCCAATCTGCATCTTATCTAGTTTGTTTTGGAAAGAGGGAGAAAAAAAAGAGAGAAAAAAACGAGAGAAAAAAAACGAGAGGAAAAAAAAGAGAAAAAAAAGTCAGAGAAAAAAAAGGAGAAAAAAAAATCAAAAAAATCGGCACAAACTTTTTCAGAGGAAAGTTGGAGACAAAGTTGTTGTATATCCTGCTTGGCAGTTGTTTTTCATCATTATCTTCACTGCCGTTGTGATCTTCACTTATATCTTGCTGTCAAGAGCTACTTAGTATCCTTCATTGATGCTATTTGTGCTACGCCGTGACCTCATTAGTGTTCTAGGCTCGCGTCTCTAGTCCGGTCTAGCCTAGGACCAGCACAGTACCGTCGTTGAGCGTTTATTCAACATTGCATCTTTGAATTGATTATTGCTAATCTTTTGCTACCATATATAGCCAACCCAACTCCACATATTTCTACACCGTGTATACGTATGCTCCCCTGGCAATCGCTTTACTCAATATTCGGAGTTACTTGACACCGCTGGTTGCCGATCACCGCCTGCTGCATGGTAAGAACTTGTAAGACATTGATATTTGCTTTACTGTGAGCGTTTTACCACCACATCCTAGTAGTTATAGGAACATTATTTTTGGGTTTTTTTTCTTGTTCTACTAATCATGACAGGATCCAGAGTCAATTCATGGGCTTTGTCAATCGCGGGAGACGTGCCACCACCTTTGCAAATACCACAACCGTCACGAGAGGTGCACAAACATCCAAATGCACATGATCAGGTTAATGTATCTATACCACCATTTAATGGCCGTTTTAAACCTGCTTTATATATTGAATGGGAGTTCGACATAAAAAATATATTTGCTTCCCATAATTTCGATGAACATCAAAAGGTTAAGGTTGCGGTTGGTTCTTTCACTGGTTATGCTTTGGTTTGGTGGAGTGAATATTGTCGGTTACACCCTGATTATATACCTACTACTTGGGATGATTTGAAACTTGCCATGCGACATACTTTCGTCCCTGCTTATTATACTCGTGACATGATTAAGAAGTTGCAACACTTAAAACAAGGTAGTGAAACTGTAACAAAATATTATGATGATTTACAAACTACCTTGTTGCATTCCTCTTTAGAAGAAAGTGAAGATGATTTTATGGATAGATTTTGGGGAGGATTAAACCGTGATATTCAAGAGATACTAATTCATGAAGAGTGTTATCCTATGGACCATTTGTTTCATCTTGCTTGCAAAGCTGAACAGGAAATAAAACGACGTGTTGGCCACGAGGAGAACAAGCGCACGGTGCACATTCCAAGAGTTGATATGATTGTTCCTTCAACTACTAGGCATATTATGACAACCACATCCGTTGTTGTCAGGACTACATCACCTCCATCATGTGACACATCGCCCCCGAGAGTGGCTACATCATCTGAGTTGATCATAAGAGGTAATGACAAAGGTACTGATCTTCCATCTCTACATGAGAATGATGAATGCCTTGTCAATTTGAATGCACCATCTGATGAGCTACCCACTACTTTGATCACACCACCTATTTTAGAGGACTACGTTGATAATTTGACTTTGCCATGTGATCAAACAACTGAAATACCAACAATTTTGAGTGCACCCATTGAATTAACTATTGATGCAAAAGAACCAATGTTTAATCATTTTGATATGACCTCTAATCTTGGTGATGATTCTGTGTTGAATGACTTATTGCATTTTTGCTTATTTAAGCATGTTGTAGCATGTAAATTTGATGCAAGTAAGGTTTATTCACCAATGTTGGGATGGTTTAATGATGAACATTGTCAATCTTTTGAAATGAATAAGAGTTTCACTTATATGTGCAAACTGAGTTGCAATATTTTCATGCCTTCTACTTCTTGTGCTAATTTTTTGGCTTTAGATTTTATGAACTATGCAAGTTACTCATCTATTCATGTGTCATATATGCAAAAATCAAGGGAAGTAAAAATGGATGACATATACATATACAACATGTACACCTTGTCTCTTTTGTTAGCCACATTTCAGATTAAGCAACGCCGAGGACGGCTTTATTTTCAAGAAGGGGAGGATGATGAGGACATGACTACCTTGGATATGACCAAAAATAGTGCATATATGCATATTTGTCAGGTGATTTCTAGTGCAAACTATTCAATAATCTATTTATGTTATCCAGAACAAAAATACTTCACACACTTTTGTGTTTTGTCTAATTGCAGGTGTATGGGACATTTGTACAATCCACATATGAAGATAAGGAAGAAAGAGATGTTTATTTGCTGTCCAAAAAGTTCTCTCACGTCACTTTTGGCCCAAGAGAAGATAGAGTCCAAGTCTCTCACGTTCTGGATTCAGATTCGGACTGCACAGACGTACCTGACTCAAAACGCACACAAGTTTTTCATACGGACTCCGAATTGGGTGATTCTTTTTTTGTTGGAAACTAGATTTCGTGCACTTTCCAACCCAATTGGAATCACCTTCAAATTGGTCCGGAGCGTTGAGTTGTGGACGAAACAATCTGATGCTGCAGCAGAATCCAAGTCAAACTACAAGTCCAAAGGTGTTACATCACCTCCACTTGGGCCCATTGGCCTTGTACGACCTAGATTTAGTTTTAGGCTGCCTTGGGACGTCCTCCCACCTCCTTGGCCGCCACCCCTTGCTCCTATATAAGTAGATCCATCTAGTAGCTTTTACTTTGGGATTTGTTTAGTTAAAAGTTAGCCATTGCAACTTCGTGTACTTCGTTTGTGTCCAACGACCAGACCAAGACCGCTTACGGATCCCCACCTTTATCAATACTTCATATATACTCGCAATATTCAGATTGCTTTTATCATATTCTTGCTTGTTCTTCGATTGCTTGCAGGAATAGACCTTCGTGGTCAGGTTGATTGTGCTCCGGCGTGGTCAATAACCTCTCAGAGTTGGTTTAGCGATTGCTAAGGCGCAACGTCGTGCACGTTTGTAGTCGTATCGTCAAAGTCATCTTCACCAAATCGATAGTTATCATCTCATCGAAAGATCGGGACACCCCCGCCTCTATCATGAAGAGAATGGAGCAGGATTGAGAGAAGAATCTTCTTCGGTCCTCCAAATTGAGAATGACGACGAGAAATACCATCATGACTTATTTAGGCACTCCGGAAGAATCAAAACGAATAGGTTGAGCCAACGATGAAAATAATTTAACCGATCTTGGAGAAAGGCATTTGACTGATGATAACTCATTCTTACGTCAAACTTGGAAAAGAATTTGAGAGTAACACCAGGAAAATAAGAAGAGTCAGGTAAGTTCCTGGGAAAAAACCTGTGGGTTAGGGCCCACTCAAATGAAATCACCGTTGAACAATTTAAAAGAAAGATTGCACCGGTTGAATTAAATGGCTTGAGTGAGATAACAGACTCGAGATATCTTGAACACTCCGGAACAAATGAATAGCGAAGAGTGGATGATTATGAGGTGCACCGGCATGAGAAGGTATTTGAAACAAGGAAAAATGATATGATCAACACCAAAGCTTGATTTGAATCCACCGGAGAAGAAAACGAGTGATGAGAGACGAACTTGAAGCTTCATTAGCATCTTCCTGAGAATCACCGGATAAGAACATTGATGGAAAAGAATGGAGAGACTTCATATGAATAAAAGGATACTTGATTAAGAATTCCAAGTCCCCGAAGAAAAAGGGGTGGGTGGGCAGGAAAAACAAAGGCAGCTTGGGACGAATGAAACAAACAACGTCGAGAAGAAATGATAATTGATCTTGCTGATGGGGAGAAAGATGGGATCATCTCGAAGAGAAGCGCATCGGTTGGAAAAAAGGATTGACATGACAATCTTGATTATCAAGAAGGATTAGTATTCACATAGGAGTATGAGAACACCGCTTAGGAAAGTTATGGAATCAACATTTGACTTTGAAGCAACTCGAATACCACAACTCAAAACAAAAACAAAAACAAAGGATTGGCTTGCAGAATAAGCCGGAACAAACATATGGTAGAGATTTCATCCAAAGTTTTCGTGGTGGGGCCTACACAGGCTCGATCGTACAGCACCATCATGTACAAGGCAGTGCACATGACATACGAAGCGTCCCCGAGTCGGCATAGCCAAGTACTCTTTAAGACACAATGAGACTACTGTAAAACCAACTGTGAATAGGCGGACCACTAGACGTCGAACCCCAATTTCGTATCATACATCTGTCGGAAAGATATCCTAAGAGCTACTTGAATTCCCACTTATAAACTCCTGAAATTTTCCGGTTATGCAATCAGGTGTTGGGGATACAGGGGAAGCATAATATCTCACCCAAACTAGCAAATCCTACATCCAGCTGTATCCATCCTTCAACACATAACCAAGAAACCTTCGGAAATCATCTACCTCAACCTTTGAAAAGCATCCATTATACGAGTTATGGCAATACTCCCGAACTCCCGCCCCAGTACTGGGTGGCGTCGAGGTTATCTTACCAACAACTGCATAAAAGAGATTTCGATGTCGGCGTACTAAACTCAGGTATTCCAAAACTGCAATGATAAAATTGTGATGACAACACCTCGGAGCTCAACTCCCCGGGACACTACCACAACCCCTAAATGACAGGAGGCACCAAGAACAATGTTCTCGTCACAAAACCATCGGAACGATTCCAAGATACCCGCGTGATCCTAAAATTTTTTTTAGTGAAATTTGAGAAGAGAGGAGTCAAAACTCTATGTCAGGATGCCTCACCAGAGCGATGAAGGGACTGGGGAGTAAAAAGAATTCCTAAAATCTCCGATATATAATTCCTAAAAGACTCAAAACATTTTTTTCTAGACTCAACAACGGCTGCTAAAAACGATCAAGCAGTGGGGGCTCCTTAGGTCGGGGAAGGCTCTGATTACCAACTTGTAACGCCCTCGATGCGGCTATATCTCCCACGTGTCGAAGCACGACTTAGAGGCATAACCGCATTGAAAGCAATGTCGCAAGTGAGGTAATCTTCACACAACACATGTAATACATAAGGGAAAGAGATACATAGTTGGCTTACAATCGCCACTTCACACAATACATGAATAAAGCATTACAACATCCAAATACAATCAAGGTCCGACTACGGAACCAAAATAAAAGAAGACTACCCTAAAAGCTACACAGATCCCCGATCGACCCCAACTGTGCTCCACTACTGATCGACAAGAATGAAACAACATAAAGGACAAGATCTTCATCGAGCTCCTCCTGAGCTTGGTTGCGTCATCTGCACGGACTCATCGGCACCTGCAAGCTGGTTTTGGAAGTATCTGTGAGTCACGGGGACTCAGCAATCTCACACCCTCGCGATCAAGACTATTTAAGCTTATGGGTAAGGTAAAAGGTATGAGGTCGAGCTGCAGCAAGCAACTAGCATATATGGTGGCTAACATATGCAAATGAGAGCGAGAAGAGAAGGCAAAGCACGGTCGAGAATCTATGATCAAGAAGTGATCCAGGACTACTTACGTCAAGCATTACTCCAACACCGTGTTCACTTCCCGGACTCCGCCGAGAAGAGACCATCACGGTTACACACGCGGTTGGTGCATTTTAATTAAGGTCAACTTCAGGTTTTCTACAATCGGACATTAACAATTTCCCATCTGCCCATAACCGCGGGCACGGCTTTCAAAAGTTCAAATCCCTGCAGGGGTGTCCCAACTTAGCCCATGACAAGCTCTCACGGTCAACGAAGGATATTCCTTCTAGCAGGAAGAACCGATCAAACTCGGAATCCCGGTTACAAGACACTTCGACAAGGTAAAACTAAACCAGCAACACCGGTCGAATGTGCTGACAAATCCCGATAGGAGCTGCACATATCTCTTTCTCAGGGCACACTCAGATTGTCCTAGGTACGGGTAGGCCAGCCCAGAGTTGCCGCTGGTGGCCACCGGCAGCTGACAGGTTGGACCAACACTCAGAGGAGCACTGGCCCGGGGGTTTAAAATAATGATGACCCTTGGGCGCGCGACCCCCAAGGGAAAAGAAAAGGCTAGGTGGCGAATGGTAAAACCAATGTTGGGCATTGCTGGAAGAGTTTTATTTAAGGCGAACTGTCAAGGGGTTCCCATTATTACCCAACCACGTAAGGAACGCAAAATCCGGGAACATAACACCGATATGACGGAAACTAGGGTGGCAAGAGTGGAACAAAACACCAGGCATAAGGCCGAGCCTTCCACCCTTTACCAAGTATATAGATGCATTAATTAAATAAGATATATTGTGATATCCCAACAAGTAAACATGTTCCAACAAGGAACAAACTTCAATCTTCACCTGCAACTAACAACGCTATTAGAGGGGCTGAGCAAAGCGGTAACATAGCCAAACAACGGTTTGCTAAGACAAGGTGGGTTAGAGGCTTGGCTTAACAATATGGGAGGCATGATAAGCAAGTGGTAGGTATCGCAGCATAGGCATAGCAAAAGAGCGAGCATCTAGCAAAGCAAAGATAGAAGTGATTTCGAGGGTATGGTCATCGTGCCTGGAATCCCGCAAGGAAGAAGAACGAGTCCATGAAGAAGACAAACGGACGTTGTCAACGGATCCTCACAACACGACGTTACCGGAACCAACCCGAAGAAGCAACACCGGAAAGGAGCAAACAACATAGTAAACAACCAACACATGACCATGGCATGATGCACAACCAAGTATGATGCATGTCCGGTTTAATGAAGCATGGCATGGCAAAGTGCACAAGCAATTCTACAAATTAAGTGGAGCTCACTATGCAACGAGTTGCATATAGACGAAACACCACAACAAGTTATTTAGTTCGATCTCGTTTATGTACCCATCAATATTAAATGTTGTTAAACATGGCAAGAGGTGAAGCATAATAAAACTACGTATCTAGGCAAATTTAAATGAGGCCGGAACAACAAACAACAAGTCCGGAAACTCCTCATGTGCATGTTTTAGGTTTTGGTACTGTTCTGCCCTAAACCACATTTTATAGTTATTAAACATGCAAAGTAAAGCCACCATGTTAAACTAGGCAAAATTCTACCCCATTTACATATAAAGTTTATTAAATTCGGAGCTACGGTTAAATAGTTATGAATTAAATCATTTTAGCATGGCATAGGAGCAAGTATAACCAAACAACATTTTAAACATTTTAAACATAGATGAAAGTTGCAAATTATGAGTCTACACAAAATTCTAAGCAACTTTCATATATAAATCATTTTAATATGATGCACGGTTATTAAGTTATTATATGCATGAACATGGAGGGTTTTTCTATAAAACTGCAGTCTCTGGAAATTAGCTAAATTCGCAGAGCCTCAAAAAGAGATACTGGGCTGGATCTACTGGCCCAACAACAGGAAAAAGGGGGTGGGCGCCAGGGGTGTTCTCACCATGCGCTTGGCCCATTCGGTGGGAGGAGGGAGGCCTGGCGCTGGCTTGCTCACGCGGCCCACGATGGCGCTGGAGGTAGGCCTTGGCGAGGGGCGCTGGAGTTAGATCACGATGCGAGGCAGGGAGGCGCTGACGATGCTCGCGCGGTCAATGACGCTGAACAAGGCATCATCCTCCCCTGCTCACTCGACGGGAAGCAGTGGCGGTGCGGGACTGCAGGGACGCAGAGGTGCGGGATGGCAAGGGTGGCCGGATCCAAGGAGGGAGAGGCGCGATGCAGGCGTGGCACGACCAATAGGAGCGGAACTTGGCGGGGTGACGTGGTCGTCCCAGGTTTTGACAGAAGCAGTGCTCGGCAGTAGCAAAACTTGTTGAAGGGCGGCGGCTTGTCTCCTGCTAGGACCGAAGAAGCAGGGTGGTCGGCGACGAGTGTCGAGGAAGGAGCTCCGGTCATGCTGTGCTGCGGCTCCTGCGCGAAGAAACAAAGAGAGAGAGGGAACCGGGTGAGAGAGAGAGCAACGAGGGAGAGAAAGGGAAGAAGAGGAGCGGGACGAGGCGCTGCAGGAGGGCCGGCCTTGGAGCACTGGGGCTCGGGGCGACGGGCATCAGGGAAGCAGGAGGCCTCGGGAGGAGCTCGTTTCCTTGGGTCGATGAGGATGTAGGGACTCCAAGAGGTGCTCGCTGGCGATCCTTACGGTGGCGGAAGGGAGGCAACCCGCGAAGCAGAGGAGGTTGCGGGCTCGGGCAACGAATGGATAGAGGGGAAGGTGTGGCTTGTTGGCTCTTGTCTGCTGTGATTTGGGTGCAGCGGAAATCAAAGAGGGACATGGGGAGCGCTGGTTGGTGGATGGATGCATCAGGAGGATCCCAAGGTGGGAGAGGAGTGGCGGCGGGGAGAAGGATTGGATGGGACAACCCTCCTAGGATCTAGGGTTAGACTAGTTATATATAGCGGGTAGGTTAGGTTAGGGGCTATCTCCACCCTACGATCGCAAACGGACGATCGCGGATAAAATATGTTAGGAAGTCCAAAAAACAAAACAGAGACGTTTTGTAGATGTTTGGGGTTGATTCGGACACAGCGGTACCGACTGTCCGGGTCAGGTCCGGGACAGATTTCGGACACGCGTGGGAGGAGGTCTGATGAGGACATGACTACCTTGGATATGACCAAAAATAGTGCATATATGCATATTTGTCAGGTGATTTCTAGTGCAAACTATTCAATAATCTATTTATGTTATCCAGAACAAAAATACTTCACACACTTTTGTGTTTTGTCTAATTGCAGGTGTATGGGACATTTGTACAATCCACATATGAAGATAAGGAAGAAAGAGATGTTTATTTGCTGTCCAAAAAGTTCTCTCACGTCACTTTTGGCCCAAGAGAAGATAGAGTCCAAGTCTCTCACGTTCTGGATTCAGATTCGGACTGCACAGACGTACCTGACTCAAAACGCACACAAGTTTTTCATACGGACTCCGAATTGGGTGATTCTTTTTTTGTTGGAAACTAGATTTCGTGCACTTTCCAACCCAATTGGAATCACCTTCAAATTCGTCCGGAGCGTTGAGTTGTGGATGAAACAATCTGATGCTGCAGCAGAATCCGAGTCAAACTACAAGTCCAAAGGTGTTACATCACCTCCACTTGGGCCCATTGGCCTTGTACGACCTAGATTTAGTTTTAGGCTGCCTTGGGACGTCCTCCCACCTCCTTGGCCGCCACCCCTTGCTCCTATATAAGTAGATCCATCTAGTAGCTTTTCCTTGGGATTTGTTTAGTTAAAAGTTAGCCATTGCAACTTCGTGTGCTTCGTTTGTGTCCAACGACCAGACCAAGACCGCTTACGGATCCCCACCATTATCAATACTAACTACATATTCGCGATATTCAGATTGCTTTTATCATATTCTTGCTTGGTCTTCGATTGCTTGCAGGAATAGACCTTCGTGGTCAGGTTGATCGTGCTCCGGCGTGGTCAATAACCTCTCGGAGTTGGTTTAGCGATTGCTAAGGCACAACGTCGTTGCACGTTTGTAGTCGGATCGTCAAAGTCATCTCCACCAAATCGATAGTTATCATCTCATCGAAAGATCGGGACACCCCGCCTCTATCAAGTGGTATCAGTTTTCAGGTTGCTCGGTGAGAATTTCCAGTTTTCCTAGATTAGATTTATTTTCTTACCTATTGTCCAAGAAAAAGCCACAAAAAAGAGTTAGATCTATTCATCCTTGGTCCAAGCCAGTCTGAGCCTTTGCAATTTTCTTTTCATTGCTTGCATAGTTGAATTATCGGTTGCATCGTCGTGTCGAGTTGCTGGTCTTAGTGTCTAGTTCGTTTAGAGTTTCGAGTTCTGTTCACATTAGTCACGCCACCGCTGCATCATTATCTCTTCCGCTGTCCACCACCCATCCATCAATTTCCACCACGTGCTACCCACCATTCATTGTCATAATAATAGTTGAGATCGTTCACATCTTCACTTGATCCAATCTTAATCTTATCTAGTTTGTTTTGGAAAGAGGGAGAAAAAAAAAGAGAGAAAAAAAAGAGAAAAAAAAAGAGAAAAAAAAAGTCAGAGAAAAAAAAGGAGAAAAAAAATCAAAAAAATTGGACAAACTTTTTTAGAGGAAAGTTGGAGACAAAGTTGTTGTATATCCTGCTTGGCAGTTGTTTTTCATCATTATCTTCACTGCCGTTGTGATCTTCACTTATATCTTGCTGTCAAGAGCTACTTAGTATCCTTCATTGATGCTAGTTGTTCTATGCCGTGACCTCATTAGTGTTCTAGGCTCGCGTCTCTAGTCCGGTCTAGCCTAGGACCAGCACAGTACCGTCGTTGAGCGTTTATTCAACATTGCATCTTTGAATTGATTATTGCTAATCTTTTGCTACCATATATAGCCAACCCAGCTCCACATATTTCTACACCGTGTATACGTACGCTCCCCTGGCAATCGCTTTACTCAATATTCGGAGTTACTTGACACCGCTAGTTGCCGATCACCGCCTGCTGCATGGTAAGAACTTGTAAGACATTGATATTTGCTTTACTGTGAGCGTTTTACCACCACATCCTAGTAGTTATAGGAACATTATTTTTGGGTTTTGTTTCTTGTTCTACTAATCATGACAGGATCCAGAGTCAATTCATGGGCTTTGTCGATCGCGGGAGACGTGCCACCACCTTTGCAAATACCACAACCGTCACGAGAGGTGCACAAACATCCAAATGCACATGATCAGGTTAATGTATCTATACCACCATTTAATGGACGTTTTAAACCTGCTTTATATATTGAATGGGAGTTCGACATAAAAAAATATATTTGCTTCCCATAATTTCGTTGAACATAAAAAGGTTAAGGTTGCGGTTGGTTCTTTCACTGGTTATGCTTTGGTTTGGTGGAGTGAATATTGTCGGTTACACCCTGATTATATACCTACTACTTGGGATGATTTGAAACTTGCCATGCGACATACTTTCGTCCCTGCTTATTATACTCGTGACATGATTAAGAAGTTGCAACACTTAAAACAAGGTAGTGAAACTGTAACAAAATATTATGATGATTTACAAACTACCTTGTTGCATTCCTCTTTAGAAGAAAGTGAAGATGATTTTATGGATAGATTTTGGGGAGGATTAAACCGTGATATTCAAGAGATACTAATTCATGAAGAGTGTTATCCTATGGACCATTTGTTTCATCTTGCTTGCAAAGCTGAACAGGAAATAAAACGACGTGTTGGCCACGAGGAGAACAAGCGCACGGTGCACATTCCAAGAGTTGATATGATTGTTCCTTCAACTACTAGGCATACTATGACAACCACATCCATTGTTGTCAGGACTACATCACCTCCACCATGTGACACATCGCCCCCGAGAGTGGCTACATCATCTGAGTTTATCATAAGAGGTAATGACAAAGGTACTGATCTTCCATCTCTACATGAGAATGATGAATGCCTTGTCAATTTGAATGCACCATCTGATGAGCTACCCACTACTTTGATCACACCACCTATTTTAGAGGACTACGTTGATAATTTGACTTTGCCATGTGATCAAACAACTGAAATACCAACAATTTTGAGTGCACCCATTGAATTAACTATTGATGCAAAAGAACCAATGTTTAATCATTTTGATATGACCTCTAATCTTGGTGATGATTCTGTGTTGAATGACTTATTGCATGTTTGCTTATTTAAGCATGTTGTAGCATGTAAATTTGATGCAAGTAAGGTTTATTCACCAATGTTGGGATGGTTTAATGATGAACATTGTCAATCTTTTGAAATGAATAAGAGCTTCACTTATATGTGCAAACTGAGTTGCAATATTTTCATGCCTTCTACTTCTTGTGCTAATTTTTTGGATTTAGATTTTATGAACTATGCAAGTTACTCATCTATTCATGTGTCATATATGCAAAAATTAAGGGAAGTAAAAATGGATGACATATACATATACAACATGTACACCTTGTCTCTTTTGTTAGCCACATTTCAGATTAAGCAACGCCGAGGACGGCTTTATTTTCAAGAAGGGAAGGATGATGAGGACATGACTACCTTGGATATGACCAAAAATATTGCATATATGCATATTTGTCAGGTGATTTCTAGTGCAAACTATTCAATAATCTATTTATGTTATCCAGAACAAAAATACTTCACACACTTTTGTGTTTTGTCTAATTGCAGGTGTATGGGACATTTGTACAATCCACATATGAAGATAAGGAAGAAAGAGATGTTTATTTGCTGTCCAAAAAGTTCTCTCACGTCACTTTTGGCCCAAGAGAAGATAGAGTCCAAGTCTCTCACGTTCTGGATTCAGATTCGGACTGCACAGACGTACCTGACTCAAAACGCACACAAGTTTTTCATACGGACTCCGAATTGGGTGATTCTTTTTTTGTTGGAAACTAGATTTCGTGCACTTTCCAACCCAATTGGAATCACCTTCAAATTCATCCGGAGCGTTGAGTTGTGGATGAAACAATCTGATGCTGCAGCAGAATCCGAGTCAAACTACAAGTCCAAAGGTGTTACATCACCTCCACTTGGGCCCATTGGCCTTGTACGACCTAGATTTAGTTTTAGGCTGCCTTGGGACGTCCTCCCACCTCCTTGGCCGCCACCCCTTGCTCCTATATAAGTAGATCCATCTAGTAGCTTTTCCTTGGGATTTGTTTAGTTAAAAGTTAGCCATTGCAACTTCGTGTGCTTCGTTTGTGTCCAACGACCAGACCAAGACCGCTTACGGATCCCCACCATTATCAATACTAACTACATATTCGCGATATTCAGATTGCTTTTATCATATTCTTGCTTGTTCTTCGATTGCTTGCAGGAATAGACCTTCGTGGTCAGGTTGATCGTGCTCCGGCGTGGTCAATAACCTCTCGGAGTTGGTTTAGCGATTGCTAAGGCACAACGTCGTTGCACGTTTGTAGTCGGATCGTCAAAGTCATCTCCACCAAATCGATAGTTATCATCTCATCGAAAGATCGGGACACCCCGCCTCTATCATGTACAATCCACATATGAAGATAAGGAAGAAAGAGATGTTTGTTTGCTGTCCAAAAAGTTCTCTCACGTCACTTTTGGCCCAAGAGAAGATAGAGTCCAAGTCTCTCACGTTCTGGATTCAGATTCGGACTGCACAGACGTACCTGACTCAAAACGCACACAAGTTTTTCATACGGACTCCGAATTGGGTGATTCTTTTTTTGTTGGAAACTAGATTTCGTGCACTTTCCAACCCAATTGGAATCACCTTCAAATTCATCCGGAGCGTTGAGTTGTGGACGAAACAATCTGATGCTGCAGCAGAATCCGAGTCAAACTACAAGTCCAAAGGTGTTACATCACCTCCACTTGGGCCCATTGGCCTTGTACGACCTAGATTTAGTTTTAGGCTGCCTTGGGACGTCCTCCCACCTCCTTGGCCGCCACCCCTTGCTCCTATATAAGTAGATCCATCTAGTAGCTTTTCCTTGGGATTTGTTTAGTTAAAAGTTAGCCATTGCAACTTCGTGTGCTTCGTTTGTGTCCAACGACCAGACCAAGACCACTTTTCGGATCCCCATCATTATCAATACTTCATACATATTCGCGATATTCAGATTGCTTTTATCATATTCTTGCTTGTTCTTCGATTGCTTGCAGGAATAGACCTTCGTGGTCAGGTTGATCGTGCTCCGGTGTGGTCAATAACCTCTCGGAGTTGGTTTAGCGATTGCTAAGGCACAACGTCGTTGCACGTTTGTAGTCGGATCGTCAAAGTCGTCTCCACCAAATCGATAGTTATCATCTCATCGAAAGATCGGGACACCCCGCCTCTATCAAGGTCCGCGGGCGGACAAGAGAGGTTAGGTAAGGCCTGGCGGTGAGAGGAAGTGCAGAAGGCAAAGGGTTGACAAGATAGAAGAGGAGAGGCCGGGCGACTGTTTCCGGAGACCGAAAACGTCCGACGTTAGACCGACTATACTGCCGCTATAGTTATCCGTTGGGGCATCAAACGATCTCTGAATGCGATGAAACTTTACAGGCGGTCTATCTACACTATAATAAGACCACACCTCAACTCTCATCCCATTCCGAGAACCTTTTCTGGCCACTTATAAAATATTATTTCAGACATGTCGCGGGCGCGTGCAAGTCCGGAAACCACGCTCCGTTTAGGCCCAAAATTTTTCGAAAACGCATTTTTCGAAAAAATTTCTGGCTATCCTATTTTTAGGTGTTTCTGAGTGTTTTGAGACAGGTGCCATTATAGGAAGTTTTTTTTGACCCGTTTCCAGTTTTTGGGTCCGGGCAGTCGAAAAAACGAAAAAAAAAATTAGTCGAAAAAATTTCGTGCCCATCCTGTCAGTTTGACCTAGGAAGAGTTTTGAGACACTCGCCATTATAGTGATTTTTCGCAAAAAAAAAGAGCAGCGCAAAAAAAAAGAGTGCAAAAAAAAAGAGCAGCGCAAAAAAAAAAGAGCGCAAAAAAAAAGAGCAAAAAAAAAATCCAGAGTGTGCTTTTCCCTTGTTTACGTGCAGCGCCGTGATTTTGTTAGTGTTCTAGGCTCGCGTCTCTAGCACGGTCTAGCCTAGGACCAGCACAGTACCGTCGTTGAGCGTTTATTCAACTTTGCATCTCTGAATTGATTATTGCTGACCATTTTTGCTACCATATTATAAGCCTTCCCAGCTCCACATACATCTACGTCGTGCGTTGGACTCTCCCTGGTAATCGCTCTATCCAAGCTTTGAGAGTTTTGACTACAACGGTTGCCGATCACCGCCTGCTGCTGGGTAAGAACTGGTAAGAATTTGAGATTTGCTTGACGGGTTTGTGATACACCACCACCACTTCTTAGTACTCTGTAGGATCATATTCTTCTGTGTTTCTATTTGCTGCTATGATAGAGGCAAAGGTGTCCCGTCTTTCGATGAGATGATGGAAATCGCTTTGGTGGAAGTCGACTTTGACGATCCGACTACGAACGTGCGAGGACGTCGCGCCTTAGCAATCGCTAAACCAACTCCGAGAGGTTATTGACCACGCCGGAGCACGATCAACCTGACCACGAGGGTCTGTTTCCTGCGAGCAAACGAAGAACAGGCAAGAAACTAAGATTGCAATCTGGATATTGCGAATATAAGATGAAAGCTTTATTGATCAAGGTGGGGTTCTGTGACGCCTTTGTCTGGTCGTTGAACACAAACGAAGTACGCGAAGTTGCAGCTATGGCGAACTTTTAATCTAAACAAAACCCAAAGTTTGCAGCTATGAACACAAACGAAGTACGCGCCGTTTCCACGAAATTCCCCCCCTCTTCCTCCATATATACAGCCCTTAGGGCGCCGTTTAGACTTTGGGTTTTGTTTAGATTAAAAGTTCGCCATAGCTGCAACTTCGCGTACTTCGTTTGTGTTCAACGACCAGACAAAGGCGTCACAGAACCCCACCTTGATCAATAAAGCTTTCATCTTATATTCGCAATATCCAGATTGCAATCTTAGTTTCTTGCTTGTTCTTCGTTTGCTCGCAGGAAACAGACCCTCGTGGTCAGGTTGATCGTGCTCCGGCGTGGTCAATAACCTCTCGGAGTTGGTTTAGCGATTGCTAAGGCGCGACGTCCTCGCACGTTCGTAGTCGGATCGTCAAAGTCGACTTCCACCAAAGCGATTTCCATCATCTCATCGAAAGACGGGACACCTTTGCCTCTATCATCCACCATGTGACACATCGCCCCCGAGAGTGGCTACATCATCTGAGTTGATCATAAGAGGTAATGACAAAGGTACTGATCTTCCATCTCTACATGAGAATGATGAATGCCTTGTCAATTTGAATGCACCATCTGATGAGCTACCCACTACTTTGATCACACCACCTATTTTAGAGGACTACGTTGATAATTTGACTTTGCCATGTGATCAAACAACTGAAATACCAACAGTTTTGAGTGCACCCATTGAATTAACTATTGATGCAAAAGAACCAATGTTTAATCGTTTTGATATGACCACTAATCCTGGTGATGATTCTGTGTTGAATGACTTATTGCATGTTTGCTTATTTAAGCATGTTGTAGCATGTAAATTTGATGCAAGTAAGGTTTATTCACCAATGTTGGGATGGTTTAATGATGAACATTGTCAATCTTTTGAAATGAATAAGAGCTTCACTTATATGTGCAAACTGAGTTGCAATATTTTCATGCCTTCTACTTCTTGTGCTAATTTTTTGGCTTTAGATTTTATGAACTATGCAAGTTACTCATCTATTCATGTGTCATATATGCAAAAATCAAGGGAAGTAAAAATGGATGACATATACATATACAACATGTACACCTTGTCTCTTTTGTTAGCCACATTTCAGATTAAGCAACGCCGAGGACGGCTTTATTTTCAAGAAGGGGAGGATGATGAGGACATGACTACCTTGGATATGACCAAAAATATTGCATATATGCATATTTGTCAGGTGATTTCTAGTGCAAACTATTCAATAATCTATTTATGTTATCCAGAACAAAAATACTTCACACACTTTTGTGTTTTGTCTAATTGCAGGTGTATGGGACATTTGTACAATCCACATATGAAGATAAGGAAGAAAGAGATGTTTATTTGCTGTCCAAAAAGTTCTCTCACGTCACTTTTGGCCCAAGAGAAGATAGAGTCCAAGTCTCTCACGTTCTGGATTCAGATTCGGACTGCACAGACGTACCTGACTCAAAACGCACACAAGTTTTTCATACGGACTCCGAATTGGGTGATTCTTTTTTTGTTGGAAACTAGATTTCGTGCACTTTCCAACCCAATTGGAATCACCTTCAAATTCGTCCGGAGCGTTGAGTTGTGGACGAAACAATCTGATGCTGCAGCAGAATCCGAGTCAAACTACAAGTCCAACATCACCTCCACTTGGGCCCATTGGCCTTGTACGACCTAGATTTAGTTTTAGGCTGCCTTGGGACGTCCTCCCACCTCCTTGGCCGCCACCCCTTGTGATAGAGGCGGGGGTGTCCCGATCTTTCGATGAGATGATAACTATCGATTTGGTGAAGATGACTTTGACGATCCGACTACAAACGTGCACGACGTTGCGCCTTAGCAATCACTAAACCAACTCTGAGAGGTTATTGACCACGCCGGAGCACAATCAACCTGACCACGAAGGTCTATTCCTGCAAGCAATCGAAGAACAAGCAAGAATATGATAAAAGCAATCTGAATATTGCGAGTATATATGAAGTATTGATAAAGGTGGGGATCCGTAAGCGGTCTTGGTCTGGTCGTTGGACACAAACGAAGTACACGAAGTTGCAATGGCTAACTTTTAACTAAACAAATCCCAAGGAAAAGCTACTAGATGGATCTACTTATATAGGAGCAAGGGGTGGCAGCCAAGGAGGTGGGAGGACGTCCCAAGGCAGCCTAAAACTAAATCTAGGTCGTACAAGGCCAATGGGCCCAAGTGGAGGTGATGTAACACCTTTGGACTTGTAGTTTGACTCGGATTCTGCTGCAGCATCAGATTGTTTCGTCCACAACTCAATGCTCCGGACGAATTTGAAGGTGATTCCAATTGGGTTGGAAAGTGCACGAAATCTAGTTTCCAACAAAAAAAGAATCACCCAATTCGGAGTCCGTATGAAAAACTTGTGTGCGTTTTGAGTCAGGTACGTCTGTGCAGTCCGAATCTGAATCCAGAACGTGAGAGACTTGGACTCTATCTTCTCTTGGGCCAAAAGTGACGTGAGAGAACTTTTTGGACAGCAAATAAACATCTCTTTCTTCCTTATCTTCATATGTGGATTGTACAAATGTCCCATACACCTGCAATTAGACAAAACACAAAAGTGTGTGAAGTATTTTTGTTCTGGATAACATAAATAGATTATTGAATAGTTTGCACTAGAAATCACCTGACAAATATGCATATATGCAATATTTTTGGTCATATCCAAGGTAGTCATGTCCTCATCATCCTCCCCTTCTTGAAAATAAAGCCGTCCTCGGCGTTGCTTAATCTGAAATGTGGCTAACAAAAGAGACAAGGTGTACATGTTGTATATGTATATGTCATCCATTTTTACTTCCCTTGATTTTTGCATATATGACACATGAATAGATGAGTAACTTGCATAGTTCATAAAATCTAAAGCCAAAAAATTAGCACAAGAAGTAGAAGGCATGAAAATATTGCAACTCAGTTTGCACATATAAGTGAAGCTCTTATTCATTTCAAAAGATTGACAATGTTCATCATTAAACCATCCCAACATTGGTGAATAAACCTTACTTGCATCAAATTTACATGCTACAACATGCTTAAATAAGCAAACATGCAATAAGTCATTCAACACAGAATCATCACCAAGATTAGAGGTCATATCAAAATGATTAAACATTGGTTCTTTTGCATCAATAGTTAATTCAATGGGTGCACTCAAAATTGTTGGTATTTCAGTTGTTTGATCACATGGCAAAGTCAAATTATCAGCGTAGTCCTCTAAAATAGGTGGTGTGAATAAAGTAGTGGGTAGCTCATCAGATGGTGCATTCAAATTGACAAGGCATTCATCATTCTCATGTAGAGATGGAAGATCAGTACCTTTGTCATTACCTCTTATGATCAACTCAGATGATGTAGCCACTCTCGGGGGCGATGTGTCACATGGTGGAGGTGATGTAGTCCTGACAACAACGGATGTGGTTGTCATAGTATGCCTAGTAGTTGAAGGAACAATCATATCAACTCTTGGATTGTGCACCGTGCGCTTGTTCTCCTCGTGGCCAACACGTTGTTTTATTTCCTGTTCAGCTTTGCAAGCAAGATGAAACAAATGGTCCATAGGATAACACTCTTCATGAATTAGTATCTCTTGAATATCACGGTTTAATCCTCCCCAAAATCTATCCATAAAATCATCTTCACTTTCTTCTAAAGAGGAATGCAACAAGGTAGTTTGTAAATCATCATAATATTTTGTTACAGTTTCACTACCTTGTTTTAAGTGTTGCAACTTCTTAATCATGTCACGAGTATAATAAGCAGGGACGAAAGTATGTCGCATGGCAAGTTTCAAATCATCCCAAGTAGTAGGTATATAATCAGGGTGTAACCGACAATATTCACTCCACCAAACCAAAGCATAACCAGTGAAAGAACCAACTGCAACCTTAACCTTTTTATGTTCATCGAAATTATGGGAAGCAAATATATTTTTTATGTCGAACTCCCATTCAATATATAAAGCAGGTTTAAAACGGCCATTAAATGGTGGTATAGATACATTAACCTGATCATGTGCATTTGGATGTTTGTGCACCTCTCGTGATGGTTGTGGTATTTGCAAAGGTGGTGGCACGTCTCCCGCGATCGACAAAGCCCATGAATTGACTCTGGATCCTGTCATGATTAGTAGAACAAGAAACAAAACCCAAAAATAATGTTCCTATAACTACTAGGATGTGGTGGTAAAACGCTCACAGTAAAGCAAATATCAATGTCTTACAAGTTCTTACCATGCAGCAGGCGGTGATCGGCAACCAGCGGTGTCAAGTAACTCCGAATATTGAGTAAAGCGATTGCCAGGGGAGCGTACGTATACACGGTGTAGAAATATGTGGAGCTGGGTTGGCTATATATGGTAGCAAAAGATTAGCAATAATCAATTCAAAGATGTAATGTTGAATAAACGCTCAACGACGGTACTGTGCTGGTCCTAGGCTAGACCGGACTAGAGACGCGAGCCTAGAACACTAATGAGGTCACGGCGTAGCACAACTAGCATCAATGAAGGATACTAAGTAGCTCTTGACAGCAAGATATAAGTGAAGATCACAACGGCAGTGAAGATAATGATGAAAAACAACTGCCAAGCAGGATGTACAACAACTTTGTCTCCAACTTTCCTCTGAAAAAGTTTGTGCCAATTCTTTTGATTTTTTTCTCCTTTTTTTCTCTGACTTTTTTCTCTTTTTTCTCTTTTTTTTCTCTCTTTTTTTCTCCCTCTTTCCAAAACAAACTAGATAAGACACAGATTGGATCAAGCGAAGATGTGAACGATCTCAACTATTATTATGACAATGAATGGTGGGTAGCACGTGGTGGAAATTGATGGATGGGTGGTGGACAGCGGAAGAGATAATGATGCAGCGGCGGCATAACTAATGTGAACAGAACTCGAAACTCTAAAGGAACTAGACACTAAGACCAGCAACTGACACGACGATGCAACCGATAATTCAACTATGCAAGCAATGAATAGAAAATTGCAAAGGCTCAGACTGGCTTGGATAAAGGATGAACAGATCTAACTTTTTTTGTGGCTTTATCATGGACTGTAGGTATGAATGACAGATGCGATCTAAACTATGAAAAACTGTAAAATCTCACCGAGCAACCTGAAAACTGATACCACTTGATAGAGGCGGGGGTGTCCCGATCTTTCGATGAGATGATAACTATCGATTTGGTGAAGATGACTTTGACGATCCGACTACAAACGTGCACGACGTTGCGCCTTAGCAATCGCTAAACCAACTCTGAGAGGTTATTGACCACGCCGGAGCACAATCAACCTGACCACGAAGGTCTATTCCTGCAAGCAATCGAAGAACAAGCAAGAATATGATAAAAGCAATCTGAATATTGCGAGTATATATGAAGTATTGATAAAGGTGGGGATCCGTAAGCGGTCTTGGTCTGGTCGTTGGACACAAACGAAGTACACGAAGTTGCAATGGCTAACTTTTAACTAAACAAATCCCAAGGAAAAGCTACTAGATGGATCTACTTATATAGGAGCAAGGGGTGGCAGCCAAGGAGGTGGGAGGACGTCCCAAGGCAGCCTAAAACTAAATCTAGGTCGTACAAGGCCAATGGGCCCAAGTGGAGGTGATGTAACACCTTTGGACTTGTAGTTTGACTCGGATTCTGCTGCAGCATCAGATTGTTTCGTCCACAACTCAATGCTCCGGACGAATTTGAAGGTGATTCCAATTGGGTTGGAAAGTGCACGAAATCTAGTTTCCAACAAAAAAAGAATCACCCAATTCGGAGTCCGTATGAAAAACTTGTGTGCGTTTTGAGTCAGGTACGTCTGTGCAGTCCGAATCTGAATCCAGAACGTGAGAGACTTGGACTCTATCTTCTCTTGGGCCAAAAGTGACGTGAGAGAACTTTTTGGACAGCAAATAAACATCTCTTTCTTCCTTATCTTCATATGTGGATTGTACAAATGTCCCATACACCTGCAATTAGACAAAACACAAAAGTGTGTGAAGTATTTTTGTTCTGGATAACATAAATAGATTATTGAATAGTTTGCACTAGAAATCACCTGACAAATATGCATATATGCAATATTTTTGGTCATATCCAAGGTAGTCATGTCCTCATCATGATACCACTTGATAGAGGCGGGGGTGTCCCGATCTTTCGATGAGATGATAACTATCGATTTGGTGAAGATGACTTTGACGATCCGACTACAAACGTGCACGACGTTGCGCCTTAGCAATCGCTAAACCAACTCTGAGAGGTTATTGACCACGCCGGAGCACAATCAACCTGACCACGAAGGTCTATTCCTGCAAGCAATCGAAGAACAAGCAAGAATATGATAAAAGCAATCTGAATATTGCGAGTATATATGAAGTATTGATAAAGGTGGGGATCCGTAAGCGGTCTTGGTCTAGTCGTTGGACACAAACGAAGTACACGAAGTTGCAATGGCTAACTTTTAACTAAACAAATCCCAAGGAAAAGCTACTAGATGGATCTACTTATATAGGAGAAAGGGGTGGCGGCCAAGGAGGTGGGAGGACGTCCCAAGGCAGCCTAAAACTAAATCTAGGTCGTACAAGGCCAATGGGCCCAAGTGGAGGTGATGTAAAACCTTTGGACTTGTAGTTTGACTCGGATTCTGCTGCAGCATCAGATTGTTTCGTCCACAACTCAACGCTCCGGACGAATTTGAAGGTGATTCCAATTGGGTTAGAAAGTGCACGAAATCTAGTTTCCAACAAAAAAAGAATCACCCAATTCGGAGTCCGTATGAAAAACTTGTGTGCGTTTTGAGTCAGGTACGTCTGTGCAGTCCGAATCTGAATCCAGAACGTGAGAGACTTGGACTCTATCTTCTCTTGGGCCAAAAGTGACGTGAGAGAACTTTTTGGACAGCAAATAAACATCTCTTTCTTCCTTATCTTCATATGTGGATTGTACAAATGTCCCATACACCTGCAATTAGACAAAACACAAAAGTGTGTGAAGTATTTTTGTTCTGGATAACATAAATAGATTATTGAATAGTTTGCACTAGAAATCACCTGACAAATATGCATATATGCAATATTTTTGGTCATATCCAAGGTAGTCATGTCCTCATCACCTTGCTCCTATATAAGTAGATCCATCTAGTAGCTTTTCCTTGGGTTTTGTTTAGATTAAAAGTTCGCCATAGCTGCAACTTCGCGTACTTCGTTTGTGTTCAACGACCAGACAAAGGCGTCACAGAACCCCACCTTGATCAATAAAGCTTTCATCTTATATTCGCAATATCCAGATTGCAATCTTAGTTTCTTGCTTGTTCTTTGTTTGCTCGCAGGAAACAGACCCTCGTGGTCAGGTTGATCGTGCTCCGGCGTGGTCAATAACCTCTCGGAGTTGGTTTAGCGATTGCTAAGGCGCGACGTCCTCGCACGTTCGTAGTCGGATCGTCAAAGTCGACTTCCACCAAAGCGATTTCCATCATCTCATCGAAAGACGGGACACCTTTGCCTCTATCAAGTGGTATCAGATGAGGACATGACTACCTTGGATATGACCAAAAATATTGCATATATGCATATTTGTCAGGTGATTTCTAGTGCAAACTATTCAATAATCTATTTATGTTATCCAGAACAAAAATACTTCACACACTTTTGTGTTTTGTCTAATTGCAGGTGTATGGGACATTTGTACAATCCACATATGAAGATAAGGAAGAAAGAGACGTTTATTTGCTGTCCAAAAAGTTCTCTCACGTCACTTTTGGCCCAAGAGAAGATAGAGTCCAAGTCCCTCACGTTCTGGATTCAGATTCGGACTGCACAGACATACCTGACTCAAAACGCACACAAGTTTTTCATACGGACTCTGAATTGGGTGATTCTTTTTTTGTTGGAAACTAGATTTCGTGCACTTTCCAACCCAATTGGAATCACCTTCAAATTCGTCCGGAGCGTTGAGTTGTGGACGAAACAATCTGATGCTGCAGCAGAATCCGAGTCAAACTACAAGTCCAAAGGTGTTACATCACCTCCACTTGGGCCCATTGGCCTTGTACGACCTAGATTTAGTTTTAGGCTGCCTTGGGACGTCCTCCCACCTCCTTGGCCGCCACCCCTTGCTCTTATATAAGTAGATCCATCTAGTAGCTTTTCCTTGGGTTTTGTTTAGATTAAAAGTTCGCCATAGCTGCAACTTCGCGTACTTCGTTTGTGTTCAACGACCAGACAAAGGCGTCACAGAACCCCACCTTGATCAATAAAGCTTTCATCTTATATTCGCAATATCCAGATTGCAATCTTAGTTTCTTGCTTGTTCTTCGTTTGCTCGCAGGAAACAGACCCTCGTGGTCAGGTTGATCGTGCTCCGGCGTGGTCAATAACCTCTCGGAGTTGGTTTAGCGATTGCTAAGGCGCGACGTCCTCGCACGTTCGTAGTCGGATCGTCAAAGTCGACTTCCACCAAAGCGATTTCCATCATCTCATCGAAAGACGGGACACCTTTGCCTCTATCAAGTGGTATCAGTTTTCAGGTTGCTCGGTGAGAATTTCCAGTTTTCCTAGATTAGATTTATTTTCTTACCTATTGTCCAAGAAAAAGCCACAAAAAAGAGTTAGATCTATTCATCCTTGGTCCAAGCTAGTCTGAGCCTTTGCAATTTTCTTTTCATTGCTTGCATAGTTGAATTATCGGTTGCATCGTCGTGTCGAGTTGCTGGTCTTAGTGTCTAGTTCGTTTCGAGTTTCGAGTTCTGTTCACATTAGTCACGCCACCGCTGCATCATTATCTCTTCCGCTGTCCACCACCCATCCATCAATTTCCACCACGTGCTACCCACCATTCATTGTCATAATAATAGTTGAGATCGTTCACATCTTCACTTGATCCAATCTGTATCTTATCTAGTTTGTTTTGGAAAGAGGGAGAAAACAAGAGAGAAAAAAAAGAGAGAAAAAAAAGAGAAAAAAAAAGTCAGAGAAAAAAAAGGAGAAAAAAAATCAAAAAAATCGGCACAAACTTTTTCAGAGGAAAGTTGGAGACAAAGTTGTTGTATATCCTGCTTGGCAGTTGTTTTTCATCATTATCTTCACTGCCGTTGTGATCTTCACTTATATCTTGCTGTCAAGAGCTACTTAGTATCCTTCATTGATGCTAGTTGTGCTACGCCGTGACCTCATTAGTGTTCTAGGCTCGCGTCTCTAGTCCGGTCTAGCCTAGGACCAGCACAGTACCGTCGTTGAGCGTTTATTCAACATTGCATCTTTGAATTGATTATTGCTAATCTTTTGCTACCATATATAGCCAACCCAGCTCCACATATTTCTACACCGTGTATACGTACGCTTCCCTGGCAATCGCTTTACTCAATATTCGGAGTTACTTGACACCGCTAGTTGCCGATCACCGCCTGCTGCATGGTAAGAACTTGTAAGGCATTGATATTTGCTTTACTGTGAGCGTTTTACCACCACATCCTAGTAGTTATAGGAACATTATTTTTGGGTTTTGTTTCTTGTTCTACTAATCATGACAGGATCCAGAGTCAATTCATGGGCTTTGTCGATCGCGGGAGACGTGCCACCACCTTTGCAAATACCACAACCGTCACGAGAGGTGCACAAACATCCAAATGCACATGATCAGGTTAATGTATCTATACCACCATTTAATGGCCGTTTTAAACCTGCTTTATATATTGAATGGGAGTTCGACATAAAAAATATATTTGCTTCCCATAATTTCGATGAACATAAAAAGGTTAAGGTTGCGGTTGGTTCTTTCACTGGTTATGCTTTGGTTTGGTGGAGTGAATATTGTCGGTTACACCCTGATTATATACCTACTACTTGGGATGATTTGAAACTTGCCATGCGACATACTTTCGTCCCTGCTTATTATACTCGTGACATGATTAAGAAGTTGCAACACTTAAAACAAGGTAGTGAAACTGTAACAAAATATTATGATGATTTACAAACTACCTTGTTGCATTCCTCTTTAGAAGAAAGTGAAGATGATTTTATGGATAGATTTTGGGGAGGATTAAACCGTGATATTCAAGAGATACTAATTCATGAAGAGTGTTATCCTATGGACCATTTGTTTCATCTTGCTTGCAAAGCTGAACAGGAAATAAAACGATGTGTTGGCCACGAGGAGAACAAGCGCACGGTGCACATTCCAAGAGTTGATATGATTGTTCCTTCAACTACTAGGCATACTATGACAACCACATCCGTTGTTGTCAGGACTACATCACCTCCACCATGTGACACATCGCCCTCGAGAGTGGCTACATCATCTGAGTTGATCATAAGAGGTAATGACAAAGGTACTGATCTTCCATCTCTACATGAGAATGATGAATGCCTTGTCAATTTGAATGCACCATCTGATGAGCTACCCACTACTTTGATCACACCACCTATTTTAGAGGACTACGTTGATAATTTGACTTTGCCATGTGATCAAACAACTGAAATACCAACAATTTTGAGTGCACCCATTGAATTAACTATTGATGCAAAAGAACCAATGTTTAATCATTTTGATATGACCTCTAATCTTGGTGATGATTCTGTGTTGAATGACTTATTGCATGTTTTCTTATTTAAGCATGTTGTAGCATGTAAATTTGATGCAAGTAATGTTTATTCACCAATGTTGGGATGGTTTAATGATGAACATTGTCAATCTTTTGAAATGAATAAGAGCTTCACTTATATGTGCAAACTGAGTTGCAATATTTTCATGCCTTCTACTTCTTGTGCTAATTTTTTGGCTTTAGATTTTATAAGTTACTCATCTATTCATGTGTCATATATGCAAAAATCAAGGGAAGTAAAAATGGATGACATATACATATACAACATGTACACCTTGTCTCTTTTGTTAGCCACATTTCAGATTAAGCAACGCCGAGGACGGCTTTATTTTCAAGAAGGGGAGGATGATGAGGACATGACTACCTTGGATATGACCAAAAATATTGCATATATGCATATTTGTCAGGTGATTTCTAGTGCAAACTATTCAATAATCTATTTATGTTATCCAGAACAAAAATACTTCACACACTTTTGTGTTTTGTCTAATTGCGGGTGTATGGGACATTTGTACAATCCACATATGAAGATAAGGAAGAAAGAGATGTTTATTTGCTGTCCAAAAAGTTCTCTCACGTCACTTTTGGCCCAAGAGAAGATAGAGTCCAAGTCCCTCACGTTCTGGATTCAGATTCGGACTGCACAGACATACCTGACTCAAAACGCACACAAGTTTTTCATACGGACTCCGAATTGGGTGATTCTTTTTTTGTTGGAAACTAGATTTCGTGCACTTTCCAACCCAATTGGAATCACCTTCAAATTCGTCCGGAGCGTTGAGTTGTGGACGAAACAATCTGATGCTGCAGCAGAATCCGAGTCAAACTACAAGTCCAAAGGTGTTACATCACCTCCACTTGGGCCCATTGGCCTTGTACGACCTAGATTTAGTTTTAGGCTGCCTTGGGACGTCCTCCCACCTCCTTGGCCGCCACCCCTTGCTCCTATATAAGTAGATCCATCTAGTAGCTTTTCCTTGGGTTTTGTTTAGATTAAAAGTTCGCCATAGCTGCAACTTCGCGTACTTCGTTTGTGTTCAACGACCAGACAAAGGCGTCACAGAACCCCACCTTGATCAATAAAGCTTTCATCTTATATTCGCAATATCCAGATTGCAATCTTAGTTTCTTGCTTGTTCTTCATTTGCTCGCAGGAAACAGACCCTCGTGGTCAGGTTGATCGTGCTCCGGCGTGGTCAATAACCTCTCGGAGTTGGTTTAGCGATTGCTAAGGCGCGACGTCCTCGCACGTTCGTAGTCGGATCGTCAAAGTCGACTTCCACCAAAGCGATTTCCATCATCTCATCGAAAGACGGGACACCTTTGCCTCTATCACTATGACTCCTGATTCTATTTTGAAAGATGATATTAATAGAGCTAATAAAGCAAAACAGGAGAAGAATAAGAGTGAAAATCAGATTGTGGCAAAAGAATTTGAGCAACAAACGAAGCCTAACAATAAACCATCTAGTGTTGTTTCTGAAATTAAATTGAAAAGTGCATGTTTATTTGCCACCAAATCTGATATTGATGAGCTAGATTTCAGCAAATCTGTTTGCTATGCTTTTGTGTGCAAAGAGGCATTATTTTCAATCGAGGACGTGCCATCCTCTTTGCCCCCTGCTGTCACTAACATAATGCAGGAGTTCGCTGACGTCTTTAAACAACACGTGCCACCGGGATTACCACCCATTCGAGGGATTGAGCATCAAATTGATTTAATTCCCGGTGCATCGCTACCCAACCGTGCACCATACCGTACCAATCCAGAGGAGACGAAGGAGATTATGCGTCAAGTACAGGAGCTACTCGACAAAGGTTATATACGCGAATCTCTTAGTCCTTGTGCTGTTCCTATTATACTAGTGCCTAAAAAGGATGGTACGTCACGTATGTGTGTTGATTGTAGAGGCATTAATAATATTACTATTCGTTATCGTCATCCTATTCCTAGGCTAGATGATATGCTTGATGAATTGAGTGGCTCTACAATATTCTCCAAAGTTGATTTGCGTAGTGGATACCATCAAATTCGTATGAAATTGGGTGATGAATGGAAAACAACATTTAAAACTAAGTTTGGTTTATATGAGTGGTTAGTCATGCCTTTTGGGTTAACTAATGCACCTAGTACTTTCATGAGATTAATGAACGAAGTTTTACGTGCTTTCATTGGACGATTTGTGGTAGTCTATTTTGAGGATATACTGATTTATAGCAAATCTTTGGAAGAACATTTGGAACATTTACGTGCTGTTTTTATTGCTCTACGTGATGCACGTTTGTTTGGTAACCTTGGGAAGTGCACCTTTTGCACCGACCGAGTATCTTTTCTTGGCTATGTTGTTACTCCACAGGGAATTGAAGTTGATAAAGCCAAGATTGAAGCTATCGAGAGTTGGCCGCAGCCCAAAACGGTCACACAAGTGAGGAGTTTTCTTGGCCTCGCTGGATTCTATAGGCGTTTTGTGAGAGATTTCAGCACCATTGCTGCACCTCTCAATGAGCTTACAAAGAAAGATGTGCCTTTTCTGTGGGGTACCGCACAGGAAGAAGCCTTCACGGTATTGAAAGATAAGTTGACACATGCTCCTTTACTCCAACTTCCTGATTTTAATAAGACTTTTGAGCTTGAATGTGATGCTAGTGGAATTGGATTAGGAGGTGTGTTATTACAAGATGGCAAACCTGTTGCATACTTTTCTGAAAAATTGAGTGGGCCTAGTCTGAATTATTCTACTTACGATAAAGAATTATATGCTCTTGTTCGGACTTTAGAAACATGGCAACATTATTTATGGCCCAAAGAATTTGTTATACATTCTGATCATGAATCTTTGAAACATATTAAAAGTCAAGCTAAACTGAATCGTAGACATGCTAAATGGGTTGAATTTATTGAGACTTTCCCTTATGTCATTAAACACAAGAAGGGAAAAGAAAATGTTATTGCTGATGCATTGTCTCGTCGCTATACTATGCTTTCACAACTTGACTTCAAAATATTTGGTTTGGAGACCATCAAAGATCAATATGTGCATGATGCTGATTTTAAAGAAGTAATGCAGAATTGTAAAGAAGGAAGAATGTGGAACAAGTTTGTCGTTAACGATGGATTTGTGTTTCGTGCTAACAAGCTATGCATTCCAGCTAGCTCCGTTCGTCTTTTGTTGTTGCAGGAGGCGCATGGAGGAGGATTAATGGGACACTTTGGCGTGAAGAAGACGGAGGACGTACTTGCTACACGTTTCTTTTGGCCAAAGATGAGACGGGATGTTGAGCGTTTTATTGCTCGCTGCACTACATGTCAAAAAGCTAAGTCACGACTCAATCCTCATGGTTTATATATGCCTTTGCCTGTACCTAGTGTTCCTTGGGAGGATATATCTATGGACTTTGTTTTAGGTTTACCTCGAACAAAGAAGGGGAGGGATAGCATATTTGTTGTCGTGGATAGATTCTCGAAAATGGCACACTTTATACCATGTCATAAAAGCGATGATGCTGTTAATGTTGCTGATTTGTTCTTTCGTGAAATTATTCGCTTGCATGGTGTGCCAAATACTATTGTTTCAGATCGTGATACTAAATTTCTTAGCCACTTTTGGAGATGTTTATGGGCTAAGTTGGGGACTAAACTGCTTTTTAGTACTACTTGTCACCCCCAAACTGATGGACAAACTGAAGTAGTCAATAGAACGTTGTCTACTATGCTTAGGGCTGTTTCGAAGAATAATAAGAAAATGTGGGAGGAATGCTTGCCTCATATTGAATTTGCTTATAATCGTTCATTGCATTCTACTATTAAGATGTGCCCTTTTGAAGTTGTGTATGGTTTCCTACCTCGTGCACCAATTGATTTGTTGCCTCTTCCATCTTCGGAGAAGGTTAATTTTGATGCTAAACAACGTGCTGAATTGATTTTAAAAATGCATGAGTTAACTAAGGAAAACATTGAGCGTATGAATGCTAAATATAAACTTGCTAGAGATAAGGGTAGAAAACATGTTGTGTTTGCACCTGGAGATCTTGTTTGGTTACATTTGCGTAAGGATAGATTTCCTGATTTGCGCAAATCAAAGCTAATGCCACGTGCTGATGGTCCCTTTAAGGTGTTAGAGAAAATAAATGATAATGCATATAAACTTGAACTGCCTGCAGATTTTGGGGTTAGTCCCACTTTTAACATTGCAGATTTGAAGCCTTATTTGGGTGAGGAAGATGAGCTTCCGTCGAGGACGACTTCATTTCAAGAAGGGGAGGATGATGAGGACATCAATACCATTGTTACACCCACAACCCCTACTGCTACATATACGGGACCAATTACTAGAGCTCGCGCACGCCAATTAAATTATCAGGTACTTTCGTTTCTTGGTAATGATTCTAATGTTCATGAGAATATGATGCTGCCTAAATTGGATACATTTGTTTTGCTTACAAATGAAGGGCGTAGCTTGGAGAAGGATGAACATTGGAGCAAGAACAAGCATGGAGATGATGCCATGCGCAAGGGGAACAAGAACGGAGTTACAAGTGATGATTTCAGGACTTTGAAGCCACCATAATGGGTGCATGAAGCCTTGGATGAAATATACAAGATGCCACTTCATAAATTTCGTCCCGAGGCTATTATAGGTGCTGCGTCACCTTTTTATTGGGCCAGGCCCATGTAATTTCGAAATACATAAGTATAGGCTATTTTTAGAGTCCGTATGTGTGGGGAAACAAGAGATAGGGTTGATTTCGGACCCCTCCACCAAGGGCCACGAAATCCCCCCCCCCCTCTTCCTCCATATATACAGCCCTTAGGGCGCCGTTTAGACTTTGGGTTTTGTTTAGATTAAAAGTTCGCCATAGCTGCAACTTCGCGTACTTCGTTTGTGTTCAACGACCAGACAAAGGCGTCACAGAACCCCACCTTGATCAATAAAGCTTTCATCTTATATTCGCAATATCCAGATTGCAATCTCAGTTTCTTGCTTGTTGATAGAGGCGGGGTGTCCCGATCTTTCGATGAGATGATAACTATCGATTTGGTGGAGACGACTTTGACGATCCGACTACAAACGTGCAACGACGTTGTGCCTTAGCAATCGCTAAACCAACTCCGAGAGGTTATTGACCACGCCGGAGCACGATCAACCTGACCACGAAGGTCTGTTTCCTGCGAGCAAACGAAGAACAAGCAAGAATATGATAAAAGCAATCTGAATATCGCGAATATGTATGAAGTATTGATAATGGTGGGGATCCGAAAAGTGGTCTTGGTCTGGTCGTTGGACACAAACGAAGCACACGAAGTTGCAATGGCTAACTTTTAACTAAACAAATCCCAAGGAAAAGCTACTAGATGGATCTACTTATATAGGAGCAAGGGGTGGCGGCCAAGGAGGTGGGAGGACGTCCCAAGGCAGCCTAAAACTAAATCTAGGTCGTACAAGGCCAATGGGCCCAAGTGGAGGTGATGTAACACCTTTGGACTTGTAGTTTGACTCGGATTCTGCTGCAGCATCAGATTGTTTCGTCCACAACTCAACGCTCCGGACGAATTTGAAGGTGATTCCAATTGGGTTGGAAAGTGCACGAAATCTAGTTTCCAACAAAAAAAGAATCACCCAATTCGGAGTCCGTATGAAAAACTTGTGTGCGTTTTGAGTCAGGTACGTCTGTGCAGTCCGAATCTGAATCTAGAACGTGAGAGACTTGGACTCTATCTTCTCTTGGGCCAAAAGTGACGTGAGAGAACTTTTTGGACAGCAAATAAACATCTCTTTCTTCCTTATCTTCATATGTGGATTGTACAAATGTCCCATACACCTGCAATTAGACAAAACACAAAAGTGTGTGAAGTATTTTTGTTCTGGATAACATAAATAGATTATTGAATAGTTTGCACTAGAAATCACCTGACAAATATGCATATATGCAATATTTTTGGTCATATCCAAGGTAGTCATGTCCTCATCATCCTCCCCTTCTTGAAAATAAAGCCGTCCTCGGCGTTGCTTAATCTGAAATGTGGCTAACAAAAGAGACAAGGTGTACATGTTGTATATGTATATGTCATCCATTTTTACTTCCCTTGATTTTTGCATATATGACACATGAATAGATGAGTAACTTATAAAATCTAAAGCCAAAAAATTAGCACAAGAAGTAGAAGGCATGAAAATATTGCAACTCAGTTTGCACATATAAGTGAAGCTCTTATTCATTTCAAAAGATTGACAATGTTCATCATTAAACCATCCCAACATTGGTGAATAAACATTACTTGCATAAAATTTACATGCTACAACATGCTTAAATAAGCAAACATGCAATAAGTCATTCAACACAGAATCATCACCAAGATTAGAGGTCATATCAAAATGATTAAACATTGGTTCTTTTGCATCAATAGTTAATTCAATGGGTGCACTCAAAATTGTTGGTATTTCAGTTGTTTGATCACATGGCAAAGTCAAATTATCAACGTAGTCCTCTAAAATAGGTGGTGTGATCAAAGTAGTGGGTAGCTCATCAGATGGTGCATTCAAATTGACAAGGCATTCATCATTCTCATGTAGAGATGGAAGATCAGTACCTTTGTCATTACCTCTTATGATCAACTCAGATGATGTAGCCACTCTCGGGGCCGATGTGTCACATGGTGGAGGTGATGTAGTCCTGACAACAACGGATGTGGTTGTCATAGTATGCCTAGTAGTTGAAGGAACAATCATATCAACTCTTGGAATGTGCACCGTGCGCTTGTTCTCCTCGTGGCCAACACGTTGTTTTATTTCCTGTTCAGCTTTGCAAGCAAGATGAAACAAATGGTCCATAGGATAACACTCTTCATGAATTAGTATCTCTTGAATATCACAGTTTAATCCTCCCCAAAATCTATCCATAAAATCATCTTCACTTTCTTCTAAAGAGGAATGCAACAAGGTAGTTTGTAAATCATCATAATATTTTGTTACAGTTTCACTACCTTGTTTTAAGTGTTGCAACTTCTTAATCATGTCACGAGTATAATAAGCAGGGACGAAAGTATGTCGCATGGCAAGTTTCAAATCATCCCAAGTAGTAGGTATATAATCAGGGTGTAACCGACAATATTCACTCCACCAAACCAAAGCATAACCAGTGAAAGAACCAACCGCAACCTTAACCTTTTTATGTTCATCGAAATTATGGGAAGCAAATATATTTTTTATGTCGAACTCCCATTCAATATATAAAGCAGGTTTAAAACGGCCATTAAATGGTGGTATAGATACATTAACCTGATCATGTGCATTTGGATGTTTGTGCACCTCTCGTGACGGTTGTGGTATTTGCAAAGGTGGTGGCACGTCTCCCGCGATCGACAAAGCCCATGAATTGACTCTGGATCCTGTCATGATTAGTAGAACAAGAAACAAAACCCAAAAATAATGTTCCTATAACTACTAGGATGTGGTGGTAAAACGCTCACAGTAAAGCAAATATCAATGTCTTACAAGTTCTTACCATGCAGCAGGCGGTGATCGGCAACCAGCGGTGTCAAGTAACTCCGAATATTGAGTAAAGCGATTGCCAGGGGAGCGTATGTATACACGGTGTAGAAATATGTGGAGCTGGGTTGGCTATATATGGTAGGAAAAGATTAGCAATAATCAATTCAAAGATGCAATGTTGAATAAACGCTCAACGACGGTACTGTGCTGGTCCTAGGCTAGACCGGACTAGAGACGCGAGCCTAGAACACTAATGAGGTCACGGCGTAGCACAACTAGCATCAATGAAGGATACTAAGTAGCTCTTGACAGCAAGATATAAGTGAAGATCACAATGGCAGTGAAGATAATGATGAAAAACAACTGCCAAGCAGGATATACAACAACTTTGTCTCCAACTTTCCTCTGAAAAAGTTTGTGCCGATTTTTTTGATTTTTTTTCTCCTTTTTTTTCTCTGACTTTTTTTTCTCTTTTTTTTCTCTCGTTTTTTTTTCTCTCTTTTTTTTCTCCCTCTTTCCAAAACAAACTAGATAAGATGCAGATTGGATCAAGTGAAGATGTGAGCGATCTCAACTATTATTATGACAATGAATGGTGGGTAGCACGTGGTGGAAATTGATGGATGGGTGGTGGACAGCGGAAGAGATAATGATGCAGCGGCGGCGTGACTAATGTGAACAGAACTCGAAACTCTAAAGGAACTAGACACTAAGACCAGCAACTGACACAATGATGCAACCGATAATTCAACTATGCAAGCAATGAATAGAAAATTGCAAAGGCTCAGACTGGCTTGGATAAAGGATGAACAGATCTAACTTTTTTTTGTGGCTTTATCATGGACTGTAGGTATGAATGACAGATGCGATCTAAACTATGAAAAACTGTAAAATCTCACCGAGCAACCTGAAAACTGATACCACTTGATAGAGGCGGGGTGTCCCGATCTTTCGATGAGATGATAACTATCGATTTGGTGGAGACGACTTTGACGATCCGACTACAAACGTGCAACGACGTTGTGCCTTAGCAATCGCTAAACCAACTCCGAGAGGTTATTGACCACGCCGGAGCACGATCAACCTGACCACGAAGGTCTGTTTCCTGCGAGCAAACGAAGAACAAGCAAGAATATGATAAAAGCAATCTGAATATCGCGAATATGTATGAAGTATTGATAATGGTGGGGATCCGAAAAGTGGTCTTGGTCTGGTCGTTGGACACAAACGAAGCACACGAAGTTGCAATGGCTAACTTTTAACTAAACAAATCCCAAGGAAAAGCTACTAGATGGATCTACTTATATAGGAGCAAGGGGTGGCGGCCAAGGAGGTGGGAGGACGTCCCAAGGCAGCCTAAAACTAAATCTAGGTCGTACAAGGCCAATGGGCCCAAGTGGAGGTGATGTAACACCTTTGGACTTGTAGTTTGACTCGGATTCTGCTGCAGCATCAGATTGTTTCGTCCACAACTCAACGCTCCGGACGAATTTGAAGGTGATTCCAATTGGGTTGGAAAGTGCACGAAATCTAGTTTCCAACAAAAAAAGAATCACCCAATTCGGAGTCCGTATGAAAAACTTGTGTGCGTTTTGAGTCAGGTACGTCTGTGCGGTCCAAATCTGAATCCAGAACGTGAGAGACTTGGACTCTATCTTCTCTTGGGCCAAAAGTGACGTGAGAGAACTTTTTGGACAGCAAATAAACATCTCTTTCTTCCTTATCTTCATATGTGGATTGTACAAATGTCCCATACACCTGCAATTAGACAAAACACAAAAGTGTGTGAAGTATTTTTGTTCTGGATAACATAAATAGATTATTGAATAGTTTGCACTAGAAATCACCTGACAAATATGCATATATGCAATATTTTTGGTCATATCCAAGGTAGTCATGTCCTCATCACTTGTTCTTCGTTTGCTCGCAGGAAACAGACCCTCGTGGTCAGGTTGATCGTGCTCCGGCGTGGTCAATAACCTCTCAGAGTTGGTTTAGCGATTGCTAAGGCGCGACGTCCTCGCACGTTCGTAGTCGGATCGTCAAAGTCGACTTCCACCAAAGCGAAATCCATCATCTCATCGAAAGACGGGACACCTTTGCCTCTATCAAAGTTGGAGTAAAGGACCATGTGTCAACTTATCTTTCAATACCGTGAAGGCTTCTTCCTGTGCGGTACCCCACAGAAAAGGCACATCTTTCTTTGTAAGCTCATTGAGAGGTGCAGCAATGGTGCTGAAATCTCTCACAAAACGCCTATAGAATCCAGCGAGGCCAAGAAAACTCCTCACTCGTGTGACTGTTTTGGGCTGCGGCCAACTCTCAATAGCTTCAAGCTTGGCTTTATCAACTTCAATTCCCTGTGGAGTAACAACATAGCCAAGAAAAGATACTCGGTCGGGCAAAAGGTGCACTTCCCAAGGTTACCAAACAAACGTGCATCACGTAGAGCAATAAAAACAGCACGTAAATGTTCCAAATGTTCTTCCAAAGATCTGCTATAAATCAGTATATCATCAAAATAGACTACCACAAATCGTCCAATGAAAGCACGTAAAACTTCGTTCATTAATCTCATGAAAGTACTAGGCGCATTAGTTAACCCAAAAGGCATGACTAACCACTCATATAATCCAAACTTAGTTTTAAATGCTGTTTTCCATTCATCCCCCAATTTCATACGATTTTGATGGTATCCACTACGCAAATCAACTTTGGAGAATATTGTAGAGCCACTCAATTCATCAAGCATATCATCTAGCCTAGGAATAGGATGACGATAACGAATAGTAATATTATTAATGCCTCTACAATCAACACACATACGCGATGTACCATCCTTTTTCGGCACTAGAATAATAGGAACAGCACAAGGACTAAGGGATTCGCGTATATAACCTTTGTCGAGAAGCTCTTGTACTTGACGCATAATCTCCTTCGTCTCCTCTGGATTGGTACGGTATGGCGCACGGTTTGGCAGTGAAGCACCGGGAATTAAGTCGATCTGATGCTCAATCCCTCGAATAGGTGGTAATCCCGGTGGCACGTCTTGTGGAAAGACGTCAGCGAACTCCTGCAAAATGTTAGTGATAGCAGGAGGCAAAGAGGAAGGCACGTCCTCGAATGAAAATAATGCCTCTTTGCACAGAAAAGCATAGCAAACAGATTTGCTGAAATCTAGCGCATCAATATCAGATTTGGTGGCAAATAAACATGCACTTTTCAATTTAATTTCAGAAGCAACACTAGATGGTTTATTATTAGGCTGCATTTGTTGCTCAAATTCTTTTGCCACAATCTGATTTTCACTCTTATTCTTCTCCTGTTTTGCTTTATTAGCTCTATTAATATCATCTTTCAAAATGGAATTAGGAGTCATAGGAAGCAAAGTAATATTTTTATCCTTATGAACAAGAGTATAGTGATTGTTTCTACCATGGTGTACAGAATTTTTATCAAATTGCCATGGTCTACCAAGTAATAAGGAACATGCTTGCATAGGTACCACATCACAATCAACATAATCAGCATATGTAGAGATACTAAAATGCACACGAACAGTACGTGTTACCTTAACCTTGCCGCTGTTGTTGAACCATTGGATGTAGTAAGGATGTGGATGTGGTCTTGTCGTGAGAGAAAGCTTCTCCACCATCTCCATGCTAGCCAAGTTGTTGCAGCTCCCTCCATCTATGATGACGCGCACAGAACGTTCTTTCACAACTCCCTTGGTATGGAACAAATTGTGCCTCTGATTTTGCTCAGCTTGTGTGACCTGCACACTCAAAACACGTTGAGCAACTAAACATTCATACCTGTCAGCGTCTTCAGGAGCCATGTATTGCGTCTCATGATCAGAATCATCTCCACCATGTTCTTCACGTGTAATAAGAGCCAAAGTCTCCTCATCATAGTCACTAGCGGACTCATATCCACCATCCGCGGTAGCAATCATCACACGCGGAGATTTGCATTCTCTCGCATAATGACCTCCTCCCTTACAACGACGACAAATAATATCACTTGTGTGCCCTGTTGATGCCATGGAAGAAGAAGAACTCTGTGCAGGCCCAATAGGAGCGCTCTTCGCAGATAATGGTGGTTGTGCCTGTTTTCTTGTATCACGACTGGAGGAGGCACGTGATTGAGGTGCTGGTGCAGTTGAAGTAGAAGATGCACGCGGTGTCCATGATGAAGGTCGGCCTACAGAAAAGTTAGTTCGCGCCAATGCTTGTCGATCCTGCACTTCACGTTCAGCTTTACAAGCAAGATGGAATAAACGAGTGATATTAGTATACTCCTTATAGTCTAGAATGGTCTGAATATCTCTATTTAATCCACCCAGAAAACGTGCAAGCATAGCTTCATTCTCCTCAACAATACCACATCTAATCATGCCAGTTTGTAATTCCTGATAATATTCTTCTACAGAATTTTTTCCCTGTCTTAAACACTGCAATTTTTGAAGCAATTCACGTTGATAATATGGTGGAACCCAACGAGTGCGCATAGCAGTTTTCAAAGCAGCCCAAGTAGCGGGAATAGGATATAATCTACAATGTTCAGACCACCATACACATGCAAAACTAGTGAAAGCACAAACAGCAGCAGCAACCCGTCTCTCCTCGGGATATTGTAAACATGTAAAACGTTGTTCAGTTTCTAACTTCCAAGTAAGATATATATCAGGAACATATCTACCCTCAAATGGTGGAATATTCAATTTCAGTTTAGGAATATGGACATCATCTCGTACCTGAGGTGGTGGTGCAGGCCTACCATTACGAATATATACCTGAGGTCGACCTGGTGGTGGTGGTGCTGGTGGCTGCACGTAGTGCTGATTTTGATCAACCTCATCCTCATAATCGCCCGCATACTCATCATCCTCCTGGGTACCAGCAGCAGCAGTAGCAGGGGCCAAAGAAGCATCAACAACATGAACAGCAGCACCAGAAGTTTGGCCATCCTCAATAGGAACACGCTTCGCTCGTCCATACTGATTCGAAAGGATGCGTTGTTGTTGTTGTTGTTGTTGGAGAGGTGCGTTAGGTGCCGCGGGTGGTGGTGGTGGAAGACGCGCGAGCAATTCATTAAACTTGTTATTGAGCTTTGTTTCGAACGTCTTCTCCATGCCATCTATCTTCTCCATGGCCTCTTCAAATCTGTTTAGCACATCTTGCACCTGTCCACTCATCATTTGCTGAAATTTATCATGCAATTCCTTATTCGTCATGTTCTCCCAATCAATCTCGTCGGCTTGTGATCCTGGCATGGTTAGCAGCAATAGAAACACACAAGAATATGATCCTACAGACTACTAACAAGAGGTGGTGGTGGGTGTCACAAATCCGTCAAGCAAATCTCAAATTCTTAGAGTTCTTACCCAGCAGCAGGCGGTGATCGGCAACCGTTGTAGTCAAAAACTCTCAAAGCTTGGATAGAGCGATTACCAGGGAGAGTCAAACGCACGACGTAGATGTATGTGGAGCTGGGAAGGCTTATAATATGGTAGCAAAAAGGGTCAGCAATAATCAATTCAGAGATGCAAAGTTGAATAAACGCTCAACGACGGTACTGTGCTGGTCCTAGGCTAGACTGTGCTAGAGACGCGAGCCTAGAACACCAACAAAATCACGGCGCGGCACGTAAACAAGGGAGGAGCACACTCTGAATTTTTTTTTCTCTTCTTGTTTTTTGCACTTTTTTTCCTCTTTTTTTTTTGCTCCGCAACAAATTTTTTTTCGAAAAAGTCTACAAATGGTCTAAAAACTGCCTAGCCAGAATTTTCCAGACTTAGTTTTTTTTTTGAAACTGGAACTATTTTTCTTCTGCGGATGGCTCGGAAGTTGGGGAGTCCTTCTCTGTCACGACTCGGAGTATCGCGTGATCTGGAAATCGAGAACAATGCAACAATTACTGGACTCGGACTAGGACTGGTGGCGGAGATGAATCTGGTGGTACTCGGACTGGTGGCGAAGATGAATCTGGTGGAACACGGACATGTGGCAGATATATGTTGTAGGTGAACTCGGATTGGCGTGATGGCGGCGGATATGTGGTGGCGTATATGGATTCGGATTGGCGGTGAATATGTGGTGGTGGTATATGGCAACAGCGACGATGATGATGCGGTGGTGATATATGGCAGCGGCGACGTGACAACCTGTGAACGGAACTCGAAACTCTAAAAGACTAGACGCTAAGACCAGCAACTTGACACGACGATGCAACCGCAAATTCAACAAAGCAAATACAGAAAAGATTATGCAAAGGCTCAGATTGGTTCAGAAGGTGATGAGGACATCAATACCATTGTTACACCCACAACCCCTACTGCTACATATACTGGACCAATTACTAGAGCTCGCGCACGCCAATTAAATTATCAGGTACTTTCGTTTCTTGGTAATGATTCTAATGTTCATGAGAATATGATGCTGCCTAAATTGGATACATTTGTTTTGCTTACAAATGAAGGGCCTAGCTTGGAGAAGGATGGACATTGGAGCAAGAGCAAGCATGGAGATGATGCCATGCGCAAGGGGAACCAGAACGGAGTTACAAGTGATGATTTCAGGACTTTGAAGCCACCATAAGAGTGCATGAAGCCTTGGACGAAATATACAAGATGCCACTTCATAAATTTCGTCCAGAGGCTATTATAGGTGCTGCGTCACCTTTTTATTGGGCCAGGCCCATGTAATTTCGAAATACATAAGTATAGGCTATTTTTAGAGTCCGTATGTGTGGGGAAACAAGAGATAGGGTTGATTTCGGACCCCTCCACCAAGGGCCACGAAATTCCCCCTCTCTTCCTCCATATATACAGCCCTTAGGGCACCGTTTAGACTTTGGGTTTTGTTTAGATTAAAAGTTCGCCGTAGCTGCAACTTCACGTACTTCGTTTGTGTTCAACGACCAGACAAAGGCGTCACAGAACCCCACCTTGATCAATAAAGCTTTCATCTTATATTCGCAATATCCAGATTGCAATCTCAGTTTCTTGCTTGTTCTTCGTTTGCTCGCAGGAAACAGACCCTCGTGGTCAGGTTGATCGTGCTCCGGCGTGGTCAATAACCTCTCGGAGTTGGTTTAGCGATTGCTAAGGCGCGACGTCCTCGCACGTTCGTAGTCGGATCATCAAAGTCGACTTCCACCAAAGCGATATCCATCATCTCATCGAAAGACAGGACACCTTTGCCTCTATCAAGTGGTATCAGATTTCCAGGTTGCTCGGTGAGATTTTCCAGTTTTTAGTAGTTTAGATCGAGTCCGTTCTTCATACCTATAGTCCACGAAAAAGCCACACAAAAAAATTAGGGTTAGTTCATCATATCCGAACCAATCTGAGCCTTTGCATAATCTTTTTAGGGTTTTGCTTTGTTGAATTTGCGGTTGCATCGTCGGTCTAGTTGCTGGTCTTAGAGTCTAGTCTTTTAGAGTTTCGAGTTCTGGTCATAAGTTGTCACGCCGCCGCCGCACCATCATCATTGCCCCTGCCATCTACCACCACCGCTCCGAATCCGTATCCATATACCACCACCAATCCGTGTCCATATACCACCACCGATCCATATCCATATACTACCACCGCTACCACCACCGCTGCCATATACCACAACCATATATCCACCACCAATCCGAGTTCCTTGCTTATTAGGTTTGTTTTCGGGATCCATCTAGTTTCCGATTCGTGTTTCCTTGCCGGAGTAGGTTTCGGAAAAAAAAAGAGTCCGGAAACCACGCTCCGTTTAGGCCCAAACTTTTTCGAAAACGCATTTTTCGAAAAAATTTCTGGCTATCCTATTTTTAGGTGTTTCTGAGTGTTTTGAGACAGGTGCCATTATAGGAAGTTTTTTTTGACCCGTTTCCAGTTTTTGGGTCCGGGCAGTCGAAAAAACGAAAAAAAAAATTGGTCGAAAAAATTTCGTGCCCATCCTGTCAGTTTGACCTAGGAAGAGTTTTGAGACACTCGCCATTATAGTGATTTTTCGCAAAAAAAAAAGAGCAGCGCAAAAAAAAAGAGCGCAAAAAAAAAAGAGCGAAAAAAAAATCCAGAGTGTGCTTTTCCCTTGTTTACGTGCAGCGCCGTGATTTTGTTAGTGTTCTAGGCTCGCGTCTCTAGCACGGTCTAGCCTAGGACCAACACAGTACCGTCGTTGAGCGTTTATTCAACTTTGCATCTCTGAATTGATTATTGCTGACCCTTTTTGCTACCATATTATAAGCCTTCCCAGCTCCACATACATCTACGTCGTGCGTTTGACTCTCCCTGGTAATCGCTCTATCCAAGCTTTGAGAGTTTTTGACTACAACGGTTGCCGATCACCGCCTGCTGCTGGGTAAGAACTGGTAAGAATTTGAGATTTGCTTGACGGATTTGTGACACCCACCACCACCTCTTGTTAGTAGTCTGTAGGATCATATTCTTGTGTGTTTCTATTGCTGCTAACCATGCCAGGATCACAAGCCGACGAGACTGACTGGGAGAACATGACGAATAAGGATTTGCATGATAAATTTCAGCAAATGATGAGTGTACAGGTGCAAGATGTGCTAAACAGATTTGAAGAGGCCATGGAGAAGATAGATGGCATGGAGAAGACGTTCGAAACAAAGCTCGATAACAAGTTTAATGAATTGCTCGCGCGTCTTCCACCACCACCACCCGCTGCACCTAACGCACCTCTCCAACGACAACAACAACAACAACGCATCCTTTCGAATCAGTATGGACGAGCGAAGCGTGTTCCTATTGAGGATGGCCAAACTTCTGGTGCTGCTGTTCATGTTGTTGATGCTTCTTTGGCCCCTGCTACTGCTGCTGCTGGTACCCAGGAGGATGATGAGTATGTGGGCGATTATGAGGATGAGGTTGATCAAAATCAGCACTACGTGCAGCCACCAGCACCACCACCACCAGGTCGACCTCAAGTATATATTCGTAATGGTAGGCCTGCACCACCACCTCAGGTACGAGATGATGTCCATATTCCTAAACTGAAATTGAATATTCCACCATTTGAGGGTAGATATGTTCCTGATATATATCTTACTTGGGAGTTAGAAACTGAACAACGTTTTACATGTTTACAATATCCCGAGGAGAGACGGGTTGCTGCTGCTGTTTGTGCTTTCACTAGTTTTGCATGTGTATGGTGGTCTGAACATTGTAGATTATATCCTATTCCCGCTACTTGGGCTGCTTTGAAAACTGCTATGCGTACTCGTTGGGTTCCACCATATTATCAACGTGAATTGCTTCAAAAATTACAGCGCTTAAGACAAGGAAGAAATTCTGTAGAAGAATATTATCAGGAATTACAAACTGGCATGATTAGATGTGGTATTGTTGAGGAGAATGAAGCTATGCTTGCACGTTTTCTGGGTGGATTAAATAGAGAGATTCAGACCATTCTAGATTATAAGGAGTATACTAATATCACTCGTTTATTCCATCTTGCTTGTAAAGCTGAACGTGAAGTGCAGGATCGACAGGCATTGGCGCGGACTAACTTTTCTGCAGGTCGACCTTCATCATGGACACCACGTGCGTCATCTACTTCCACACGTTCTGCTACACCGGCGCCTCCGTCGGCTGCCACCTCCAACCGTGATACAATAAAGCAGGCACAATCACCACTATCTGCCAAGAGCACACCTTCTGGGCCTGCAAAGAGCTCTTCTTCATCCATGGCATCAGCAGGGCAAACACATGATATTATTTGTCGACGTTGCAAGGGTGGAGGTCATTATGCGAGAGAATGCCCCTCTAAGCGTGTGATGATTGTTACTGAGGATGGTGGGTATGAGTCCGCTAGTGACTATGATGAGGAGACTTTGGCTCTTATTACACGTGAAGAACATGGTGGAGATGATTCTGATCATGAGACGCAATACATGGCTCCTGAAGACGCTGACAGGTATGAATGTTTAGTTGCTCAACGTGTTTTGAGTGTGGAGGTCACACAAGCTGAGCAAAATCAGAGGCACAATTTGTTCCATACCAAGGGAGTTGTGAAGGAACGTTCTGTGCGCGTCATCATAGACGGAGGTAGTTGCAACAACTTGGCTAGCATGGAGATGGTGGAGAAGCTATCTCTCACCACAAGACCACATCCACATCCTTACTACATCCAATGGTTCAACAACAGCGGCAAGATTAAGGTAACACGTACTGTTCGTGTACATTTTAGTATCTCTACGTATGCTGATTATGTTGATTGTGATGTGGTACCTATGCAAGCATGTTCCTTATTACTTGGTAGACCATGGCAATTTGATAAAAATTCTATTCACCATGGTAGACACAATCAGTATACTCTTGTTCATAAGGATAAAAATATTACTTTGCTTCCTATGACTCCCGATTCCATTTTGAAAGATGATCTTAATAGAGCTAATAAAGCAAAACAGGAGAAAACTAAGAGTGAAAATCAGATTGTGGCAAAAGAATTTGAGCAACAAATGCAGCCTAATAATAATAAACAATCTAGTGTTGCTTCTGAAATTAAATTGAAAAGTGCATGTTTACTTGCCACCAAATCTGATATTGATGATCTAGATTTTAGCAAATCTGTTTGCTATGCTTTTGTGTGCAAAGAGGCATTATTTTCATTCGAGGACGTGCCTTCCTCTTTGCCTCCTGCTGTCACTAACATTTTGCAGGAGTTCGCTGACGTCTTTCCACAAGACGTGCCACCGGGATTACCACCTATTCGCGGGATTGAGCATCAAATTGACTTAATTCCCGGTGCATCATTACCCAACCGTGCACCATACCTTACCAATCCAGAGGAGACGAAGGAGATTATGCGTCAAGTACAAGAACTGCTCGACAAAGGTTATATACGCGAATCCCTTAGTCCTTGTGCTGTTCCTATCATTTTAGTGCCGAAAAAGGATGGTACGTCGCGTATGTGCGTTGATTGTAGAGGCATTAATAATATTACTATTCGTTATCGTCATCCTATTCCTAGGCTAGATGATATGCTTGATGAATTGAGTGGCTCTACAATATTCTCCAAAGTTGATTTGCGTAGTGGATACCATCAAATTCGTATGAAATTGGGAGATGAATGGAAAACAGCATTTAAAACTAAGTTTGGATTATATGAGTGGTTAGTCATGCCTTTTGGGTTAACTAATGCACCTAGTACTTTCATGAGGTTAATGAACGAAGTTTTACGTGCTTTCATTGGACGATTTGTGGTAGTTTACTTTGATGACATATTGATTTATAGCAAATCTTTGGAGGAACATTTGGAACATTTACGTGCTGTTTTTATTGCTCTACGTGATGCACGTTTGTTTGGTAACCTTGGAAAGTGCACCTTTTGCACCGACCGAGTATCTTTTCTTGGCTATGTTGTTACTCCACAGGGAATTGAAGTTGATAAAGCCAAGATTGAAGCTATTGAGAGTTGGCCATAGCCCAAAACGGTCACACAAGTGAGGAGTTTCCTTGGCCTCGCTGGATTCTATAGGCGTTTTGTGAGAGATTTCAGCACCATTGCTGCACCTCTCAATGAGCTTACAAAGAAAGATGTGCCTTTTCTGTGGGGTACCGCACAGGAAGAAGCCTTCTCGGTATTGAAAGATAAGTTGACACATGCTCCTTTACTCCAACTTCCTGATTTTAATAAGACTTTTGAGCTTGAATGTGATGCTAGTGGAATTGGATTAGGAGGTGTGTTATTACAAGATGGCAAACCTGTTCCATACTTTTCTGAAAAATTGAGTGGGCCTAGTCTGAATTATTCTACTTATGATAAAGAATTATATGCTCTTGTTCGGACTTTAGAAACATGGCAACATTATTTATGGCCCAAAGAATTTGTTATACATTCTGATCATGAATCTTTGAAACATATTAAAAGTCAAGCTAAACTGAATCGTAGACATGCTAAATGGGTTGAATTCATTGAGACTTTCCCTTATGTCATTAAACACAAGAAGGGAAAAGAAAATGTTATTGCTGATGCATTGTCTCGTCGCTATACTATGCTTTCACAACTTGACTTCAAAATATTTGGTTTGGAGACCATCAAAGATCAATATGTGCATGATGCTGATTTTAAAGATGTAATGCAAAATTGTAAAGAAGGAAGAATGTGGAACAAGTTTGTCGTTAACGATGGATTTGTGTTTCGTGCTAACAAGCTATGCATTCCAGCTAGCTATGTTCGTCTTTTGCTGTTGCAGGAGGCGCATGGGGGAGGATTAATGGGACACTTTGGCGTGAAGAAGACGGAGGACGTACTTGCTACACATTTCTTTTGGCCAAAGATGAGACGGGATGTTGAGCGTTTTGTTGCTCGCTGCACTACATGTCAAAAAGCTAAGTCACGACTCAATCCTCATGGTTTATATATGCCTTTGCCTGTACCTAGTGTTCCTTGGGAGGATATATCTATGGACTTTGTTTTAGGTTTACCTCGAACAAAGAAGGGGAGGGATAGCATATTTGTTGTCGTGGATAGATTCTCGAAAATGGCACACTTTATACCATGTCATAAAAGCGATGATGCTGTTAATGTTGCTGATTTGTTCTTTCGTGAAATTATTCGCTTGCATGGTGTGCCAAATACTATTGTTTCAGATCGTGATACTAAATTTCTTAGCCACTTTTGGAGATGTTTATGGGCTAAGTTGGGGACTAAACTGCTATTTAGTACTACTTGTCACCCCCAAACTGATGGACAAACTGAAGTAGTCAATAGAACATTGTCTACTATGCTTAGGGCTGTTTTGAAGAATAATAAGAAAATGTGGGAAGAATGCTTGCCTCATATTGAATTTGCTTATAATCGTTCATTGCATTCTACTACTAAGATGTGCCCTTTTTGATAGAGGCAAAGGTGTCCCGTCTTTCGATGAGATGATGGAAATCGCTTTGGTGGAAGTCGACTTTGACGATCCGACTACGAACGTGCGAGGACGTCGCGCCTTAGCAATCGCTAAACCAACTCCGAGAGGTTATTGACCACGCCGGAGCACGATCAACCTGACCACGAGGGTCTGTTTCCTGCGAGCAAACGAAGAACAAGCAAGAAACTAAGATTGCAATCTGGATATTGCGAATATAAGATGAAAGCTTTATTGATCAAGGTGGGGTTCTGTGACGCCTTTGTCTGGTCGTTGAACACAAACGAAGTACGCGAAGTTGCAGCTATGGCAAACTTTTAATCTAAACAAAACCCCCCAAAGTCTAAACGGTGCCCTAAGGGCTGTATATATGGAGGAAGAGAGGGGAATTTCGTGGCCCTTGGTGGAGGGGTCCGAAATCAACCCTATCTCTTGTTTCCCCACACATACGGACTCTAAAAATAGCCTATACTTATGTATTTCGAAATTACATGGGCCTGGCCCAATAAAAAGGTGACGCAGCACCTATAATAGCCTCTGGACGAAATTTATGAAGTGGCATCTTGTATATTTCGTCCAAGGCTTCATGCACTCTTATGGTGGCTTCAAAGTCCTGAAATCATCACTTGTAACTCCGTTCTGGTTCCCCTTGCGCATGGCATCATCTCCATGCTTGCTCTTGCTCCAATGTCCATCCTTCTCCAAGCTAGGCCCTTCATTTGTAAGCAAAACAAATGTATCCAATTTAGGCAGCATCATATTCTCATGAACATTAGAATCATTACCAAGAAACGAAAGTACCTGATAATTTAATTGGCGTGCGCGAGCTCTAGTAATTGGTCCAGTATATGTAGCAGTAGGGGTTGTGGGTGTAACAATGGTATTGATGTCCTCATCATCCTCCCCTTCTTGAAATGAAGTCGTCCTCGATGGAAGCTCATCTTCCTCACCCAAATAAGGCTTCAAATCTGCAATGTTAAAAGTGGGACTAACCCCAAAATCTGCAGGCAGCTCAAGTTTATATGCATTATGATAGAGGCGGGGGTGTCCCGATCTTTCGATGAGATGATAACTATCGATTTGGTGAAGATGACTTTGACGATCCGACTACAAACGTGCACGACGTTGCGCCTTAGCAATCGCTAAACCAACTCTGAGAGGTTATTGACCACGCCGGAGCACGATCAACCTGACCACGAAGGTCTATTCCTGCAAGCAATCGAAGAACAAGCAAGAATATGATAAAAGCAATCTGAATATTGTGAGTATATATGAAGTATTGATAAAGGTGGGGATCCGTAAGCGGTCTTGGTCTGGTCGTTGGACACAAACGAAGTACACGAAGTTGCAATGGCTAACTTTTAACTAAACAAATCCCAAGGAAAAGCTACTAGATGGATCTACTTATATAGGAGCAAGGGGGGCGGCCAAGGAGGTGGGAGGACGTCCCAAGGCAGCCTAAAACTAAATCTAGGTCGTACAAGGACAATGGGCCCAAGTGGAGGTGATGTAACACCTTTGGACTTGTAGTTTGACTCGGATTCTGCTGCAGCATCAGATTGTTTCGTCCACAACTCAATGCTCCGGACGAATTTGAAGGTGATTCCAATTGGGTTGGAAAGTGCACGAAATCTAGTTTCCAACAAAAAAAGAATCACCCAATTCGGAGTCCGTATGAAAAACTTGTGTGCGTTTTGAGTCAGGTACGTATGTGCGGTCCGAATCTGAATCCAGAACGTGAGAGACTTGGACTCTATCTTCTCTTGGGCCAAAAGTGACGTGAGAGAACTTTTTGGACAACAAATAAACATCTCTTTCTTCCTTATCTTCATATGTGGATTGTACAAATGTCCCATACACCTGCAATTAGACAAAACACAAAAGTGTGTGAAGTATTTTTGTTCTGGATAACATAAATAGATTATTGAATAGTTTGCACTAGAAATCACCTGACAAATATGCATATATGCAATATTTTTGGTCATATCCAAGGTAGTCATGTCCTCATCATCCTCCCCTTCTTGAAAATAAAGCCGTCCTCGGCGTTGCTTAATCTGAAATGTGGCTAACAAAAGAGACAAGGTGTACATGTTGTATATGTATATGTCATCCATTTTTACTTCCCTTGATTTTTGCATATATGACACATGAATAGATGAGTAACTTGCATAGTTCATAAAATCTAAAGCCAAAAAATTAGCACAAGAAGTAGAAGGCATGAAAATATTGCAACTCAGTTTGCACATATAAGTGAAGCTCTTATTCATTTCAAAAGATTGACAATGTTCATCATTAAACCATCCCAACATTGGTGAATAAACCTTACTTGCATCAAATTTACATGCTACAACATGCTTAAATAAGCAAACATGCAATAAGTCATTCAACACAGAATCATCACCAAGATTAGAGGTCATATCAAAATGATTAAACATTGGTTCTTTTGCATCAATAGTTAATTCAATGGGTGCACTCAAAATTGTTGGTATTTTAGTTGTTTGATCACATGGCAAAGTCAAATTATCAACGTAGTCCTCTAAAATAGGTGGTGTGATCAAAGTAGTGGTGATAGAGGCAAAGGTGTCCCGTCTTTCGATGAGATGATGGAAATCGCTTTGGTGGAAGTCGACTTTGACGATCCGACTACGAACGTGCGAGGACGTCGCGCCTTAGCAATCGCTAAACCAACTCCGAGAGGTTATTGACCACGCCGGAGCACGATCAACCTGACCACGAGGGTCTGTTTCCTGCGAGCAAACGAAGAACAGGCAAGAAACTAAGATTGCAATCTGGATATTGCGAATATAAGATGAAAGCTTTATTGATCAAGGTGGGGTTCTGTGACGCCTTTGTCTGGTCGTTGAACACAAACGAAGTACGCGAAGTTGCAGCTATGGCGAACTTTTAATCTAAACAAAACCCAAAGTCTAAACGGTGCCCTAAGGGCTGTATATATGGAGGAAGAGAGGGGGAATTTCGTGGCCCTTGGTGGAGGGGTCCGAAATCAACCCTATCTCTTGTTTCCCCACACATACGGACTCTAAAAATAGCCTATACTTATGTATTTCGAAATTACATGGGCCTGGCCCAATAAAAAGGTGACGCAACACCTATAATAGCCTCTGGACGAAATTTATGAAGTGGCATCTTGTATATTTCGTCCAAGGCTTCATGCACTCTTATGGTGGCTTCAAAGTCCTGAAATCATCACTTGTAACTCCGTTCTGGTTCCCCTTGCGCATGGCATCATCTCCATGCTTGCTCTTGCTCCAATGTCCATCCTTCTCCAAGCTAGGCCCTTCATTTGTAAGCAAAGCAAATGTATCCAATTTAGGCAGCATCATATTCTCATGAACATTAGAATCATTACCAAGAAACGAAAGTACCTGATAATTAAATTGGCGTGCGCGAGCTCTAGTAATTGGTCCAGTATATGTAGCAGTAGGGGCTGTGGGTGTAACAATGGTATTGATGTCCTCATCATCCTCCCCTTCTTGAAATGAAGTCGTCCTCGACGGAAGCTCATTTTCCTCACCCAAATAAGGCTTCAAATCTGCAATGTTAAAAGTGGGACTAACCCCAAAATCTGCAGGCAGCTCAAGTTTATATGCATTATCATTTATTTTCTCTAGCACCTTAAAGGGACCATCAGCACGTGGCATTAGCTTTGATTTGCGCAAATTAGGAAATCTATCTTTACGCAAATGTAACCAAACAAGATCTCCAGGTGCAAACACAACATGTTTTCTACCCTTATCTCCAGCAAGTTTATATTTAGCATTCATACGCTCAATGTTTTCCTTAGTTAACTCATGCATTTTTAAAATCAATTCAGAACGTTCTTTAGCATCAAAATTAACCTTCTCCGAAGATGGAAGAGGCAACAAATCAATAGGTGCACGAGGTAGGAAACCATACACAATTTCAAAAGGGCACATCTTAGTAGTAGAATGCAATGAACGATTATAAGCAAATTCAATATGAGGCAAGCATTCTTCCCACATTTTCTTATTATTCTTCAAAACAGCCCTAAGCATAGTAGACAATGTTCTATTGACTACTTCAGTTTGTCCATCAGTTTGGGGGTGACAAGTAGTACTAAATAGCAGTTTAGTCCCCAACTTAGCCCATAAACATCTCCAAAAGTGGCTAAGAAATTTAGTATCACGATCTGAAACAATAGTATTTGGCACACCATGCAAGCGAATAATTTCACGAAAGAACAAATCAGCAACATTAACAGCATCATCGCTTTTATGACATGGTATAAAGTGTGCCATTTTCGAGAATCTATCCACGACAACAAATATGCTATCCCTCCCCTTCTTTGTTCGAGGTAAACCTAAAACAAAGTCCATAGATATATCCTCCCAAGGAACACTAGGTACAGGCAAAGGCATATATAAACCATGAGGATTGAGTCGTGACTTAGCTTTTTGACATGTAGTGCAGCGAGCAACAAAACGCTCAACATCCCGTCTCATCTTTGGCCAAAAGAAATGTGTAGCAAGTACGTCCTCCGTCTTCTTCACGCCAAAGTGTCCCATTAATCCTCCCCCATGCGCCTCCTGCAACAGCAAAAGACGAACGGAGCTAGCTGGAATGCATAGCTTGTTAGCACGAAACACAAATCCATCGTTAACGACAAACTTGTTCCACATTCTTCCTTCTTTACAATTCTGCATTACATCTTTAAAATCAGCATCATGCACATATTGATCTTTGATGGTCTCCAAACCAAATATTTTGAAGTCAAGTTGTGAAAGCATAGTATAGCGACGAGACAATGCATCAGCAATAACATTTTCTTTTCCCTTCTTGTGTTTAATGACATAAGGGAAAGTCTCAATGAATTCAACCCATTTAGCATGTCTACGATTCAGTTTAGCTTGACTTTTAATATGTTTCAAAGATTCATGATCAGAATGTATAACAAATTCTTTGGGCCATAAATAATGTTGCCATGTTTCTAAAGTCCGAACAAGAGCATATAATTCTTTATCATAAGTAGAATAATTCAGACTAGGCCCACTCAATTTTTCAGAAAAGTATGCAACAGGTTTGCCATCTTGTAATAACACACCTCCTAATCCAATTCCACTAGCATCACATTCAAGCTCAAAAGTCTTATTAAAATCAGGAAGTTGGAGTAAAGGAGCATGTGTCAACTTATCTTTCAATACCGAGAAGGCTTCTTCCTGTGCGGTACCCCACAGAAAAGGCACATCTTTCTTTGTAAGCTCATTGAGAGGTGCAGCAATGGTGCTGAAATCTCTCACAAAACGCCTATAGAATCCAGCGAGGCCAAGGAAACTCCTCACTTGTGTGACCGTTTTGGGCTGTGGCCAACTCTCAATAGCTTCAATTTTGGCTTTATCAACTTCAATTCCCTGTGGAGTAACAACATAGCCAAGAAAAGATACTCGGTCGGTGCAAAAGGTGCACTTTCCAAGGTTACCAAACAAACGTGCATCACATAGAGCAATAAAAACAGCACGTAAATGTTCCAAATGTTCCTCCAAAGATTTGCTATAAATCAATATGTCATCAAAGTAAACTACCACAAATCGTCCAATGAAAGCACGTAAAACTTCGTTCATTAACCTCATGAAAGTACTAGGTGCATTAGTTAACCCAAAAGGCATGACTAACCACTCATATAATCCAAACTTAGTTTTAAATGCTGTTTTCCATTCATCTCCCAATTTCATACGAATTTGATGGTATCCACTACGCAAATCAACTTTGGAGAATATTGTAGAGCCACTCAATTCATCAAGCATATCATCTAGCCTAGGAATAGGATGACGATAACGAATAGTAATATTATTAATGCCTCTACAATCAACGCACATACGCGACGTACCGTCCTTTTTCGGCACTAAAATGATAGGAACAGCACAAGGACTAAGGGATTCGCGTATATAACCTTTGTCGAGCAGTTCTTGTACTTGACGCATAATCTCCTTCGTCTCCTCTGGATTGGTACGGTATGGTGCACGGTTGGGTAATGATGCACCGGGAATTAAGTCAATTTGATGCTCAATCCCGCGAATAGGTGGTAATCCCGGTGGCACGTCTTGTGGAAAGACGTCAGCGAACTCCTGCAAAATGTTAGTGACAGCAGGAGGCAAAGAGGAAGGCACGTCCTCGAATGAAAATAATGCCTCTTTGCACACAAAAGCATAGCAAACAGATTTGCTAAAATCTAGATCATCAATATCAGATTTGGTGGCAAGTAAACATGCACTTTTCAATTTAATTTCAGAAGCAACACTAGATTGTTTATTATTATTAGGCTGCATTTGTTGCTCAAATTCTTTTGCCACAATCTGATTCTCACTCTTAGTTTTCTCCTGTTTTGCTTTATTAGCTCTATTAAGATCATCTTTCAAAATGGAATCAGGAGTCATAGGAAGCAAAGTAATATTTTTATCCTTATGAACAAGAGTATACTGATTGTTTCTACCATGGTGAATAGAATTTTTATCAAATTGCCATGGTCTACCAAGTAATAAGGAACATGCTTGCATAGGTACCACATCACAATCAACATAATCAGCATATGTAGAGATACTAAAATGCACACGAACAGTACGTGTTACCTTAACCTTGCCGCTGTTGTTGAACCATTGGATGTAGTAAGGATGTGGATGTGGTCTTGTGGTGAGAGATAGCTTCTCCACCATCTCCATGCTAGCCAAGTTGTTGCAACTCCCTCCATCTATGATCACGCGAACAGAACGTTCCTTCACAACTCCCTTTGTATGGAACAAATTATGCCTCTGATTTTGCTCAGCTTGTGTAACCTGCACACTCAAAACACGTTGAGCAACTAAACATTCATACCTGTCAGCATCTTCAGGAGCCATGTATTGCGTCTCATGATCAGAATCTTCTCCACCGTGTTCGTCACGTGTAATAAGAGCCAAAGTCTCCTCATCATAGTCACTAGCGGACTCATATCCACCATCCGCGGTAGCAATCATCACACGCGGAGATTTGCATTCTCTCGCATAATGACCTCCTCCCTTACAACGACGACAAATAATATCACTTGTGTGCCCTGTTGATGCCATGGAAGAAGAAGAACTCTGTGCAGGCCCAGCAGGTGCGCTCTTCGCAGATAATGGTGGTTGTGCCTGTTTTCTTGTATCACGACTGGAGGAGGCACGTGATTGAGGTGCTGGTGCAGTTGAAGTAGAAGATGCACGCGGTGTCCATGATGAAGGTCGGCCTGCAGAAAAGTTAGTTCGCGCCAATGCTTGTCGATCCTGCACTTCACGTTCAGCTTTACAAGCAAGATGGAATAAACGAGTGATATTAGTATACTCCTTATAGTCTAGAATTGTCTGAATCTCTCTATTTAATCCACCCAGAAAACGTGCAAGCATAGCTTCATTCTCCTCAACAATACCACATCTAATCATGCCAGTTTGTAATTCCTGATAATATTCTTCTACAGAATTTTTTCCCTGTCTTAAACGCTGCAATTTTTGAAGCAATTCACGTTGATAATATGGTGGAACCCAACGAGTGCGCATAGCAGTTTTCAAAGCAGCCCAAGTAGCGGGAATAGGATATAATCTACAATGTTCAGACCACCATACACATGCAGAACTAGTGAAAGCACAAACAGCAGCAGCAACCCGTCTCCTCGGGATATTGTAAACATGTAAAACGTTGTTCAGTTTCTAACTCCCAAGTAAGATATATATCAGGAACATATCTACCCTCAAATGGTGGAATATTCAATTTCAGTTTAGGAATATGGACATCATCTCGTACCTGAGGTGGTGGTGCAGGCCTACCATTACGAATATATACCTGAGGTCGACCTGATGGTGGTGGTGCTGGTGGCTGCACATAGTGCTGATTTTGATCAACCTCATCCTCATAATCGCCCGCATACTCATCATCCTCCTGGGTACCAGCAGCAGCAGTAGCAGGGGCCAAAGAAGCATCAACAACATGAACAGCAGCACCAGAAGTTTGGCCATCCTCAATAGGAACATGCTTCGCTCGTCCATACTGATTCGAAAGGATGCGTTGTTGTTGTTGTTGTTGTTGTTGTTGGAGAGGTGCGTTAGGTGCAGCGGGTGGTGGTGGTGGAAGACGCGCGAGCAGTTCATTAAACTTGTTATCGAGCTTTGTTTCAAACGTCTTCTCCAAGCCATCTATCTTCTCCATGGCCTCTTCAAATCTGTTTAGCACATCTTGCACCTGTCCACTCATCATTTGCTGAAATTTTTCATGCAATTCCTTATTCGTCATGTTCTCCCAGTCAGTCTCGTCGGCTTGTGATCCTGGCATGGTTAGCAGCAATAGAAACACACAAGAATATGATCCTACAGACTACAATGGGGCTGTGGGTGTAACAATGGTATTGATGTCCTCATCACAGGGGGCAAAGAGGAAGGCACGTCCTCGAATGAAAATAATGCCTCTTTGCACACAAAAGCATAGCAAACAGATTTGCTAAAATCTAGCTCATCAATATCAGATTTGGTGGCAAGTAAACATGCACTTTTCAATTTAATTCCAGAAGCAACACTAGATGGTTTATTATTAGGCTTCATTTGTTGCTCAAATTCTTTTGCCACAATCTGATTTTCACTCTTACTTGTCTCCTGTTTTGCTTTATTAGCTCTATTAATATCATCTTTCAAAATGGAATTAGGAGTCATAGGAAGCAAAGTAATATCATCTTTCAAAATGGAATTAGGAGTCATCTTTCAAAATGGAATTAGGAGCCACAATCCTTGCTCCCTACATCTATGATCACGTGAACATAACGTTCCTTCACAACTTCCTTTCTATGGAACAAATTATGCCTCTGATTTTGCTCAGCTTGTGTAACCTACACACTCAAAACACGTTGAGCAACTAAACATTCATACCTGTCAGCATCTTCAGGAGCCATGTATTGCGTGTCATGATCAGAATCATCTACACCGTGTTCGTCACGTGTAATAAGAGCCAAAGTCTCCTCATCATAGTCACTAGCGGACTCATACCCACCATCCTTAGTAACAATCATCACACGCTTAGATGGGCATTCTCTCGCATAATGACCTCCACCCTTGCAACGTCGACAAATAATATCATGTGTTTGCCCTGTTGATGCCATGGATGAAGAAGAGCTCTTTGCAGGCCCAGAAGGTGTGCTCTTGGCAGATAGTGGTGATTGTGCCTGCTTTATTGTATCAGGTTGGAGGTGGCAGCCAACGGAGGTGCCGGTGTAGCAGAACGTGTGGAAGTAGATGATGCACGTGGTGTCCAGGATGAAGGTCGACCTGCAGAAAGTTAGTCCGCGCCTATGCCTGTCGATCCTGCACTTCACGTTCAGCTTTACAAGCAAGATGGAATGAAGGAGTGATATTAGTACACTCCTTATACTCTAGAATGGTCTGAATCTCTCTATTTAATACACCCATAAAACGTGCAAGCATAGCTTCATTCTCCTCAACAATACCACATCTAATCATGCCAGTTTGTAATTCCTGATAATATTCTTCTACAAAAAAATTTCCCAGTCTTAAGCGCTGCAATTTTTGAAGTAATTCACGTTGATAATATGGTGGAACCCAACGAGTATGCATAGCAGTTTTCAAAGCAGCCAAAGTAGCTGGAATAAGATATAATCTACAATGCTCAGACCACCAGACACATGCAAAACTAGTGAATGCACAAACAGCAGCAGGAACACGTCTCTCCTCGGGATATTGTAAATATGTAAATCATTGTTCAGTTTCTAACTCCCAAGTAAGATATATATCAGGAACATATCTACCCTCAAATGGTGGAATATTCAATTTTAATTTAGGGAGATGGTCATGATCTCGTACTTGAGGGTGAGCCCTACCATTGCCATTATTTGCATGTGGACGACCTGGTGGTTGTTGTGCTGGTGGTGGCACGTAATTCTGATTTTGATCAACCTCATCCTCATAATATCCCACATAATCATCCTCCTCCACATCAGCAGCAGGAGCCACAGAAGTATCAACAGCAGCACCAACAGTTTGGCCAGGCTGAAGAGGGACACGGCTCGCTCGGCGGACGGCTGTTTCCCGACGTGGAGGTAGTCGGTGTTGTTGCTGTTGTTGCAGAGGTGCGGCAGGAGCAGCCGGTGGTGGTGGTGGTGGAAAACGTGAAAGCAATCCAGCAAACTTGTTATCGAGCTTTGTTTCAAACGTCTTCTCCATGCCATCTATCTTCTCCATGGCCTCTTCAAATCTGTTTAGCACATCTTGCACCTGTCCACTCATCATTTCCTGAAACTTATCATGAAGCTCCTTGTTCGTCAAGTTCTTGATAGAGGCGGGGGTGTCCCGATCTTTCGATGAGATGATAACTATCGATTTGGTGAAGATGACTTTGACGATCCGACTACAAACATGCACGATGTTGCGCCTTAGCAATCGCTAAACCAACTCTGAGAGGTTATTGACCACGCCGGAGCACAATCAACCTGACCACGAAGGTCTATTCCTGCAAGCAATCGAAGAACAAGCAAGAATATGATAAAAGCAATCTGAATATTGCGAGTATATACAAAGTATTGATAAAGGTGGGGATCCGTAGGCGGTCTTGGTCTGGTCGTTGGACACAAACGAAGTACACGAAGTTGCAATGGCTAACTTTTAACTAAACAAATCCCAAGGAAAAGCTACTACATGGATCTACTTATATAGGAGCAAGGGGTGGCGGCCAAGGAGGTGGGAGGATGTCCCAAGGCAGCCTAAAACTAAATATAGGTCGTACAAGGCCAATGGGCCCAAGTGGAGGTGATGTAACACCTTTGGACTTGTAGTTTGACTCGGATTCTGCTGCAGCATCAGATTGTTTCGTCCACAACTCAACGCTCCAGACGAATTTGAAGGTGATTCCAATTGGGTTGGAAAGTGCACGAAATCTAGTTTCCAACAAAAAAAGAATCACCCAATTCGGAGTCCGTATGAAAAACTTGTGTGCATTTTGAGTCAGGTACGTCTGTGCAGTCCGAATCTGAATTCAGAACGTGAGAGACTTGGACTCTATCTTCTCTTGGGCCAAAAGTGACGTGAGAGAACTTTTTGGACAGCAAATAAACATCTCTTTCTTCCTTATCTTCATATGTGGATTGTACAAATGTCCCATACACCTGCAATTAGACAAAACACAAAAGTGTGTGAAGTATTTTTGTTCTGGATAACATAAATAGATTATTGAATAGTTTGCACTAGAAATCACCTGACAAATATGCATATATGCAATATTTTTGGTCATATCCAAGGTAGTCATGTCCTCATCATCCTCCCCTTCTTGAAAATAAAGCCGTCCTCGGCGTTGCTTAATCTGAAATGTGGCTAACAAAAGAGACAAGGTGTACATGTTGTATATGTATATGTCATCCATTTTTACTTCCCTTGATTTTTGCATATATGACACATGAATAGATGAGTAACTTGCATAGTTCATAAAATCTAAAGCCAAAAAATTAGCACAAGAAGTAGAAGGCATGAAAATATTGCAACTCAGTTTGCACATATAAGTGAAGCTCTTATTCATTTCAAAAGATTGACAATGTTCATCATTAAACCATCCCAACATTGGTGAATAAACCTTACTTGCATCAAATTTACATGCTACAACATGCTTAAATAAGCAAACATGCAATAAGTCATTCAACACAGAATCATCACCAAGATTAGAGGTCATATCAAAATGATTAAACATTGGTTCTTTTGCATTAATAGTTAATTCAATGGGTGCACTCAAAATTGTTGGTATTTCAGTTGTTTGATCACATGGCAAAGTCAAATTATCAACGTAGTCCTCTAAAATAGGTGGTGTGATCAAAGTAGTGGGTAGCTCATCAGATGGTGCATTCAAATTGACAAGGCATTCATCATTCTCATGTAGAGATGGAAGATCAGTACCTTTGTCATTACCTCTTATGATCAACTCAGATGATGTAGCCACTCTCGGGGGCGATGTGTCACATGGTGGAGGTGATGTAGTCCTGACAACAACGGATGTGGTTGTCATAGTATGCCTAGTAGTTGAAGGAACAATCATATCAACTCTTGGAATGTGCACCGTGCGCTTTTTCTCCTCGTGGCCAACACGTTGTTTTATTTCCTGTTCAGCTTTGCAAGCAAGATGAAACAAATGGTCCATAGGATAACACTCTTCATGAATTAGTATCTCTTGAATATCACGGTTTAATCCTCCCCAAAATCTATCCATAAAATCATCTTCACTTTCTTCTAAAGAGGAATGCAACAAGGTAGTTTGTAAATCATCATAATATTATGTTACAGTTTCACTACCTTGTTTTAAGTGTTGCAACTTCTTAATCATGTCACGAGTATAATAAGCAGGGACGAAAGTATGTCGCATGGCAAGTTTCAAATCATCCCAAGTAGTAGGTATATAATCAGGGTGTAACCGACAATATTCACTCCACCAAACCAAAGCATAACCAGTGAAAGAACCAACCGCAACCTTAACCTTTTTATGTTCATCGAAATTATGGGAAGCAAATATATTTTTTATGTCGAACTCCCATTCAATATATAAAGCAGGTTTAAAACGGCCATTAAATGGTGGTATAGATACATTAACCTGATCATGTGCATTTGGATGTTTGTGCACCTCTCGTGACGGTTGTGGTATTTGCAATGGTGGTGGCACGTCTCCCGCGATCGACAAAGCCCCTGAATTGACTCTGGATCCTGTCATGATTAGTAGAACAAGAAACAAAACCCAAAAATAATGTTCCTATAACTACTAGGATGTGGTGGTAAAACGCTCACAGTAAAGCAAATATCAATGTCTTACAAGTTCTTACCATGCAGCTGGCGGTGATCGGCAACCAGCGGTGTCAAGTAACTCCGAATATTGAGTAAAGCGATTGCCAGGGGAGCGTACGTATACACGGTGTAGAAATATGTGGAGCTGGGTTGGCTATATATGGTAGCAAAAGATTAGCAATAATCAATTCAAAGATGCAATGTTGAATAAACGCTCAATGACGGTACTGTGCTGGTCCTAGGCTAGATCGGACTAGAGACGCGAGCCTAGAACACTAATGAGGTCACGGCGTAGCACAACTAGCATCAATGAAGGATACTAAGTAGCTCTTGACAGCAAGATATAAGTGAAGATCACAACGGCAGTGAAGATGATAGAGGCAAAGGTGTCCCGTCTTTCGATGAGATGATGGATTTCGCTTTGGTGGAAGTCGACTTTGACGATCCGACTACGAACGTGCAAGGACGTCGCGCCTTAGCAATCGCTAAACCAACTCCGAGAGGTTATTGACCACGCCGGAGCACGATCAACCTGACCACGAGGGTCTGTTTCCTGCGAGCAAACGAAGAACAAGCAAGAAACTGAGATTGCAATCTGGATATTGCGAATATAAGATGAAAGCTTTATTGATCAAGGTGGGGTTCTGTGACGCCTTTGTCTGGTCGTTGAACACAAACGAAGTACGCGAAGTTGCAGCTATGGCGAACTTTTAATCTAAACAAAAACCCCAAAGTCTAAACGACGCCCTAAGGGCTGTATATATGGAGGAAGAGGGGGGGAATTTCGTGGCCCTTGGTGGAGGGGTCCGAAATCAACCCTATCTCTTGTTTCCCCACACATACGGACTCTAAAAATAGCCTATACTTATGTATTTCGAAATTACATGGGCCTGGCCCAATAATAAGGTGAAGCAGCACCTATAATAGCCTCTGGACGAAATTTATGAAGTGGCATCTTGTATATTTCGTCCAAGGCTTCATGCACTCTTATGGTGGCTTCAAAGTCCTGAAATCATCACTTGTAACTCCGTTCTGGTTCCCCTTGCGCATGGCATCATCTCCATGCTTGCTCTTGCTCCAATGTCCATCCTTCTCCAAGCTAGGCCCTTCATTTGTAAGCAAAACAAATGTATCCAATTTAGGCAGCATCATATTCTCATGAACATTAGAATCATTACCAAGAAACGAAAGTACCTGATAATTTAATTGGTGTGCGCGAGCTCTAGTAATTGGTCCAGTATATGTAGTAGTAGGGGCTGTGGGTGTAACAATGGTATTGATGTCCTCATCATCCTCCCCTTCTTGAAATGAAGTCGTCCTCGACGGAAGCTCATCTTCCTCGCCCAAATACGGCTTCAAATCTGCAATGTTAAAAGTGGGACTAACCCCAAAATCTACAGGCAGCTCAAGTTTATATGCATTATCATTTACTTTCTCCAACACCTTAAAGGGACCAGCAGCACGTGGCATTAGCTTTGATTTGCGCAAATCAGGAAATCTATCCTTACGCAAATGTAACCAAACAAGATCTCCAGGTGCAAACACAACATGTTTTCTACCCTTATCTCCAGCAAGTTTATATTTAGCATTCATACGCTCAATGTTTTCCTTAGTTAACTCATGCATTTTTAAAATCAATTCGGCACGTTCTTTAGCATCAAAATTAACCTTCTTCGAAGATGGAAGAGGCAACAAATCAATAGGTGCACGAGGTAAGAAACCATACACAACCTCAAAAGGGCACATCTTAGTAGTAGAATGCAATGAACGATTATAAGCAAATTCAATATGAGGCAAGCATTCCTCCCACATTTTCTTATTATTCTTCAAAACAGCCCTAAGCATAGTAGACAATGTTCTATTGACTACTTCAGTTTGTCCATCAGTTTGGGGGTGACAAGTAGTACTAAAAAGCAGTTTAGTCCCCAACTTAGCCCATAAACATCTCCAAAAGTGGCTAAGAAATTTAGTATCACGATCTGAAACAATAGTATTTGGCACACCATGCAAGCGAATAATTTCACGAAAGAACAAATCAGCAACATTAACAGCATCATCGCTTTTATGACATGGTATAAAGTGTGCCATTTTCGAGAATCTATCCACGACAACAAATATGCTATCCCTCCCCTTCTTTGTTCGAGGTAAACCTAAAACAAAGTCCATAGATATATCCTCCCAAGGAACACTAGGTACAGGCAAAGGCATATATAAACCATGAGGATTGAGTCGTGACTTAGCTTTTTGACATGTAGTGCAGCGAGCAATAAAACGCTCAACATCCCGTCTCATCTTTGGCCAAAAGAAATGTGTAGCAAGTACGTCCTCTGTCTTCTTCACGCCAAAGTGTCCCATTAATCCTCCCCCATGCGCCTCCTGCAACAGCAAAAGACGAACGGAGCTAGCTGGAATGCATAGCTTGTTAGCACGAAACACAAATCCATCGTTAACGACAAACTTGTTCCACATTCTTCCTTCTTTACAATTCTGCATTACATCTTTAAAATCAGCATCATGCACATATTGATCTTTGATGGTCTCCAAACCAAATATTTTGAAGTCAAGTTGTGAAAGCATAGTATAGCGACGAGACAATGCATCAGCAATAACATTTTCTTTTCCCTTCTTGTGTTTAATGACATAAGGGAAAGTCTCAATGAATTCAACCCATTTAGCATGTCTACGATTCAGTTTAGCTTGACTTTTAATATGTTTCAAAGATTCATGATCAGAATGTATAACAAATTCTTTGGGCCATAAATAATGTTGCCATGTTTCTAAAGTCCGAACAAGAGCATATAATTCTTTATCATAAGTAGAATAATTCAGACTAGGCCCACTCAATTTTTCAGAAAAGTATGCAACAGGTTTGCCATCTTGTAATAACACACCTCCTAATCCAATTCCACTAGCATCACATTCAAGCTCAAAAGTCTTATTAAAATCAGGAAGTTGCAGTAAAGGAGCATGTGTCAACTTATCTTTCAATACCGAGAAGGCTTCTTCCTGTGCGGTACCCCACAGAAAAGCCACATCTTTCTTTGTAAGCTCATTGAGAGGTGCAGCAATGGTGCTGAAATCTCTCACAAAACGCCTATAGAATCCAGCGAGGCCAAGGAAACTCCTCACTTGTGTGACCGTTTTGGGCTGTGGCCAACTCTCAATAGCTTCAATTTTGGCTTTATCAACTTCAATTCCCTGTGGAGTAACAACATAGCCAAGAAAAGATACTCGGTCGGTGCAAAAGGTGCACTTTCCAAGGTTACCAAACAAACGTGCATCACGTAGAGCAATAAAAACAGCACGTAAATGTTCTAAATGTTCCTCCAAAGATTTGCTATAAATCAATATGTCATCAAAGTAAACTACCACAAATCGTCCAATGAAAGCACGTAAAACTTCATTCATTAACCTCATGAAAGTACTAGGTGCATTAGTTAACCCAAAAGGCATGACTAACCACTCATATAATCCAAACTTAGTTTTAAATGCTGTTTTCCATTCATCTCCCAATTTCATACGAATTTGATGGTATCCACTACGCAAATCAACTTTGGAGAATATTGTAGAGCCACTCAATTCATCAAGCATATCATCTAGCCTAGGAATAGGATGACGATAACGAATAGTAATATTATTAATGCCTCTACAATCAACGCACATACGCGACGTACCATCCTTTTTCGGCACTAAAATGATAGGAACAGCACAAGGACTAAGGGATTCGCGTATATAACCTTTGTCGAGCAGTTCTTGTACTTGACGCATAATCTCCTTCGTCTCCTCTGGATTGGTACGGTATGGTGCACGGTTGGGTAATGATGCACCGGGAATTAAGTCAATTTGATGCTCAATCCCGCGAATAGGTGGTAATCCCGGTGGCACGTCTTGTGGAAAGACGTCAGCGAACTCCTGCAAAATGTTAGTGACAGCAGGAGGCAAAGAGGAAGGCACGTCCTCGAATGAAAATAATGCCTCTTTGCACACAAAAGCATAGCAAACAGATTTGCTAAAATCTAGATCATCAATATCAGATTTGGTGGCAAGTAAACATGCACTTTTCAATTTAATTTCAGAAGCAACACTAGATTGTTTATTATTATTAGGCTGCATTTGTTGCTCAAATTCTTTTGCCAAAATCTGATTTTCACTCTTAGTTTTCTCCTGTTTTGCTTTATTAGCTCTATTAAGATCATCTTTCAAAATGGAATCAGGAGTCATAGGAAGCAAAGTAATATTTTTATCCTTATGAACAAGAGTATACTGATTGTTTCTACCATGGTGAATAGAATTTTTATCAAATTGCCATGGTCTACCAAGTAATAAGGAACATGCTTGCATAGGTACCACATCACAATCAACATAATCAGCATATGTAGAGATACTAAAATGCACACGAACAGTACGTGTTACCTTAACCTTGCCGCTGTTGTTGAACCATTGGATGTAGTAAGGATGTGGATGTGGTCTTGTGGTGAGAGATAGCTTCTCCACCATCTCCATGCTAGCCAAGTTGTTGCAACTCCCTCCATCTATGATCACGCGAACAGAACGTTCCTTCACAACTCCCTTTGTATGGAACAAATTATGCCTCTGATTTTGCTCAGCTTGTGTAACCTGCACACTCAAAACACGTTGAGCAACTCTACATTCATACCTGTCAGCATCTTCAGGAGCCATGTATTGCGTCTCATGATCAGAATCTTCTCCACCGTGTTCGTCACGTGTAATAAGAGCCAAAGTCTCCTCATCATAGTCACTAGCGGACTCATACCCACCATCCTCAGTAACAATCATCACACGCTTAGAGGGGCATTCTCTCGCATAATGACCTCCACCCTTGCAACGTCGACAAATAATATCATGTGTTTGCCCTGTTGATGCCATGGATGAAGAAGAGCTCTTTGCAGGCCCAGAAGATGTGCTCTTGGAAGATAGTGGTGATTGTGCCTGCTTTATTGTATCACGGTTGGAGGTGGCAGCCGACGGAGGCGCCGGTGTAGCAGAACGTGTGGAAGTAGATGATGCACGTGGTGTCCATGATGAAGGTCGACCTGCAGAAAAGTTAGTCCGCGCCAATGCCTGTCGATCCTGCACTTCACGTTCAGCTTTACAAGCAAGATGGAATAAACGAGTGATATTAGTATACTCCTTATAATCTAGAATGGTCTGAATCTCTCTATTTAATCCACCCAGAAAACGTGCAAGCATAGCTTCATTCTCCTCAACAATACCACATCTAATCATGCCAGTTTGTAATTCCTGATAATATTCTTCTACAGAATTTTTTCCTTGTCTTAAGCGCTGTAATTTTTGAAGCAATTCACGTTGATAATATGGTGGAACCCAACGAGTACGCATAGCAGTTTTCAAAGCAGCCCAAGTAGCGGGAATAGGATATAATCTACAATGTTCAGACCACCATACACATGCAAAACTAGTGAAAGCACAAACAGCAGCAGCAACCCGTCTCTCCTCGGGATATTGTAAACATGTAAAACGTTGTTCAGTTTCTAATTCCCAAGTAAGATATATATCAGGAACATATCTACCCTCAAATGGTGGAATATTCAATTTCAGTTTAGGAATATGGACATCATCTCGTACCTGAGGTGGTGGTGCAGGCCTACCATTACGAATATATACCTGAGGTCGACCTGGTGGTGGTGGTGCTGGTGGCTGCACGTAGTGCTGATTTTGATCAACCTCATCCTCATAATCGCCCACATACTCATCATCCTCCTGGGTACCAGCAGCAGCAGAAGCAGGGGCCAAAGAAGCATCAACAACATGAACAGCAGCACCAGAAGTTTGGCCATCCTCAATAGGAACACGCTTCGCTCGTCCATACTGATTCGAAAGGATGCGTTGTTGTTGTTGTTGTTGTCGTTGGAGAGGTGCGTTAGGTGCAGCGGGTGGTGGTGGTGGAAGACGCGCGAGCAATTCATTAAACTTGTTATCGAGCTTTGTTTCGAACGTCTTCTCCATGCCATCTATCTTCTCCATGGCCTCTTCAAATCTGTTTAGCACATCTTGCACCTGTCCACTCATCATTTGCCGAAATTTATCATGCAAATCCTTATTCGTCATGTTCTCCCAGTCAGTCTCGTCGGCTTGTGATCCTGGCATGGTTAGCAGCAACAGAAACACACAAGAATATGATCCTACAGACTACTAACAAGAGGTGGTGGTGGGTGTCACAAATCCGTCAAGCAAATCTCAAATTCTTACCAGTTCTTACCCAGCAGCAGGCGGTGATCGGCAACCGTTGTAGTCAAAAACTCTCAAAGCTTGGATAGAGCGATTACCAGGGAGAGTCAAACGCACGACGTAGATGTATGTGGAGCTGGGAAGGCTTATAATATGGTAGCAAAAAGGGTCAGCAATAATCAATTCAGAGATGCAAAGTTGAATAAACGCTCAACGACGGTACTGTGCTGGTCCTAGGCTAGATCGTGCTAGAGACGCGAGCCTAGAACACTAACAAAATCACGGCGCTGCACGTAAACAAGGGAAAAGCACACTCTGGATTTTTTTTTCGCTCTTCTTTTTTTTTGGCGCTTTTTTTTTTGCGCTGCTCTTTTTTTTTTTGCGAAAAATCACTATAATGGCGAGTGTCTCAAAACTCTTCCTAGGTCAAACTGACAGGATGGGCACGAAATTTTTTCGACCAATTTTTTTTTTTCGTTTTTTCGACTGCCCGGACCCAAAAACTGGAAACGGGTCAAAAAAAACTTCCTATAATGGCACCTGTCTCAAAACACTCAGAAACACCTAAAAATAGGATAGCCAGAAAATTTTTCGAAAAATGCGTTTTCGAAAAATTTTGGGCCTAAACGGAGCGTGGTTTCCAGACTCTTTTTTTTTTTCCCGAAACCTACTCCGGCAAGGAAACACGAATCGGAAAATAGATGGATCCCGAAAACAAACCTAATAAGCAAGGAACTCGGATTGGTGGTGGATATATGGTTGTGGTATATGGCAGCGGTGGTAGTATATGGATATGGATCGGTGGTGGTATATGGACACGGATTGGTGGTGGTATATGGATACGGATTCGGAGCGGTGGTGGTAGATGGCAGGGGCGATGATGATGGTGCGGCGGCGGCGTGACAACTTATGACCAGAACTCGAAACTCTAAAAGACTAGACTCTAAGACCAGCAACTAGACCGACGATGCAACTGCAAATACAACAAAGCAAAACCCTAAAAAGATTATGCAGAGGCTCAGATTGGTTCGGATATGATGAACTAACCCTAAATTTTTTTTGTGGCTTTTTCGTGGAATATAGGTATGAAGAACAGACTCGATCTAAACTACGAAAAACTGGAAAATCTCACCGAGCAACCTGGAAATCTGATACCACTTGATAGAGGCAAAGGTGTCCCGTCTTTCGATGAGATGATGGATTTCGCTTTGGTGGAAGTCGACTTTGACGATCCGACTACGAACGTGCAAGGACGTCGCGCCTTAGCAATCGCTAAACCAACTCCGAGACGTTATTGACCACGCCGGAGCACGATCAACCTGACCACGAGGGTCTGTTTCCTGCGAGCAAACGAAGAACAAGCAAGAAACTGAGATTGCAATCTGGATATTGCGAATATAAGATGAAAGCTTTATTGATCAAGGTGGGGTTCTGTGACGCCTTTGTCTGGTCGTTGAACACAAACGAAGTACGCGAAGTTGCAGCTATGGCGAACTTTTAATCTAAACAAAACCCAAAGTCTAAACGACGCCCTAAGGGCTGTATATATGGAGGAAGAGGGGGGGAATTTCGTGGCCCTTGGTGGAGGGGTCCGAAATCAACCCTATCTCTTGTTTCCCCACACATACGGACTCTAAAAATAGCCTATACTTATGTATTTCGAAATTACATGGGCCTGGCCCAATAATAAGGTGACGCAGCACCTATAATAGCCTCTGGACGAAATTTATGAAGTGGCATCTTGTATATTTCGTCCAAGGCTTCATGCACTCTTATGGTGGCTTCAAAGTCCTGAAATCATCACTTGTAACTCCGTTCTGGTTCCCCTTGCGCATGGCATCATCTCCATGCTTGCTCTTGCTCCAATGTCCATCCTTCTCCAAGCTAGGCCCTTCATTTGTAAGCAAAACAAATGTATCCAATTTAGGCAGCATCATATTCTCATGAACATTAGAATCATTACCAAGAAACGAAAGTACCTGATAATTTAATTGGCGTGCGCGAGCTCTAGTAATTGGTCCAGTATATGTAGTAGTAGGGGCTGTGGGTGTAACAATGGTATTGATGTCCTCATCATGGTTGCACGTAGTTCTGATGTTGATCAACCTCATCCTCGTAATCTCCCACATAATCATCCTCCTCGGTACCAGCAGCAGTAGTAGCAGGAGCCAAAGAAGCACCAACAGCAGTAGCAGCGGCACCAGAATTTTGTCCTAGCTCAATAGGAACACGCTGAGCTCGTCCATACTGATTCGGAAGGGGGCGTTGTTGTTGTCGTTGCAGAGGTGCGATAGGTGCAGCCGGCGGTGGTTGTGGAAAACGCGCGAGCAATTCATCAAACTTGCTATCAAGCTTTGTTTCAAACGTCTTCTCAATGCCATCTATCTTCTCCATGGCCTCGTCAAATCTGTTTAGCACATCTTGCACCTGTCCACTCATCATTTGCTGAAATTTATCATGTAGCTGTTTGTTCGTCAGGTTCTCCCAATCAATCTCATCGGCTTGTGATCCTACCATGGTTAGCAGCAAATAGAAACACAGAAGAATATGATCCTACAGAGTACTAAGAAGTGGTGGTGGTGTATCACAAACCCGTCAAGCAAATCTCAAATTCTTACCAGTTCTTACCCAGCAGCAGGCTGTGATCGGCAACCGTTGTAATCAAAACTCTCAAAGCTTGGATAGAGCGATTACCAGGGAGAGTCCAACGCACGACGTAGATGTATGTGGAGCTGGGAAGGCTTATAATATGGTAGCAAAAGGGGTAAGCAATAATCAATTCAGAGATGCAAAGTTGAATAAACGCTCAACGACGGTACTGTGCTGGTCCTAGGGTAGACCGTGCTAGAGACGCGAGCCTAGAACACTAACAAAATCACGGCGCTGCACGTAAACAAGGGAAAAGCACACTCTGGATTTTTTTTTCGCTCTTCTTTTTTTTTTGCGCTCTTTTTTTTTGCGCTGCTCTTTTTTTTTTTTTTTTTTGCGAAAAATCACTATAATGGCGAGTGTCTCAAAACTCTTCCTAGGTCAAACTGACAGGATGGGCACGAAATTTTTTGGACCAATTTTTTTTTTCGTTTTTTCGACTGCCCGGACCCAAAAACTGGAAACGGGTCAAAAAAAACTTCCTATAATGGCACCTGTCTCAAAACACTCAGAAACACCTAAAAATAGGATAGCCAGAAAATTTTTCGAAAAATGCGTTTTCGAAAAATTTTGGGCCTAAACGGAGCGTGGTTTCCGGACTCTTTTTTTTTTCCGAAACCTACTCCGGCAAGGAAACACAAATCGGAAACTAGATGGATCCCGAAAACAAACCCAATAAGCAAGGAACTCGGATTGGTGGTGGATATATGGTTGTGGTATATGGCAGCGGTGGTGGTAGCGGTGGTAGTATATGGATATGGATCGGTGGTGGTATATGGACACGGATTGGTGGTGGTATATGGATACGGATGCGGAGCGGTGGTGGTAGATGGCAGGGGCGATGATGATGGTGCGGCGGTGGCGTGACAACTTATGACCAGAACTCGAAACTCTAAAAGACTAGACTCTAAGACCAGCAACAAGACTGACGATGCAACCGCAAATTCAACAAAGCAAAACCCTAAAAAGATTATGCAAAGGCTCAGATTGGTTCGGATATGATGAACTAACCCTAATTTTTTTTGTGGCTTTTTCGTGGACTATAGGTATGAAGAATAGACTCGATCTAAACTACGAAAAACTGGAAAATCACACCGAGCAACCTGGAAATCTGATACCACTTGATAGAGGCAAAGGTGTCCCGTCTTTCGATGAGATGATGGATATCGCTTTGGTGGAAGTCGACTTTGACGATCCGACTACGAACGTGCGAGGACGTCGCGCCTTAGCAATCGCTAAACCAACTCCGAGAGGTTATTGACCACGCCGGAGCACGATCAACCTGACCACGAGGGTCTGTTTCCTGCGAGCAAACGAAGAACAAGCAAGAAACTGAGATTGCAATCTGGATATTGCGAATATAAGATGAAAGCTTTATTGATCAAGGTGGGGTTCTGTGACGCCTTTGTCTGGTCGTTGAACACAAACGAAGTACGCGAAGTTGCAGCTATGGCGAACTTTTAATCTAAACAAAACCCAAAGTCTAAACGACGCCCTAAGGGCTGTATATATGGAGGAAGAGGGGGGGGAATTTCGTGGCCCTTGGTGGAGGGGTCCGAAATCAACCCTATCTCTTGTTTCCCCACACATACAGACTCTAAAAATAGCCTATACTTATGTATTTCGAAATTACATGGGCCTGGCCCAATAAAAAGGTGACGCAGCACCTATAATAGCCTCTGGACGAAATTTATGAAGTGGCATCTTGTATATTTCGTCCAAGGCTTCATGCACTCTTATGGTGGCTTCAAAGTCCTGAAATCATCACTTGTAACTCCGTTCTGGTTCCCCTTGCGCATGGCATCATCTCCATGCTTGCTCTTGCTCCAATGTCCATCCTTCTCCAAGCTAGGCCCTTCATTTGTAAGCAAAACAAATGTATCCAATTTAGGCAGCATCATATTCTCATGAACATTAGAATCATTACCAAGAAACGAAAGTACCTGATAATTTAATTGGCGTGCGCGAGCTCTAGTAATTGGTCCAGTATATGTAGCAGTAGGGGTTGTGGGTGTAACAATGGTATTGATGTCCTCATCAATTTGTAAGCAAAACAAATGTATCCAATTTAGGCAGCATCATATTCTCATGAACATTAGAATCATTACCAAGAAACGAAAGTACCTGATAATTAAATTGGCGTGCGCGAGCTCTAGTAATTGGTCCCGTATATGTAGCAGTAGGGGTTGTGGGTGTAACAATGGTATTGATGTCCTCATCAGAAGATAATGATGAAAAACAACTGCCAAGCAGGATATACAACAACTTTGTCTCCAACTTTCCTCTGAAAAAGTTTGTGCCGATTTTTTTGATTTTTTTTCTCCTTTTTTTTCTCTGACTTTTTTTTTCTCTTTTTTTTCTCTCGTTTTTTTCTCTCTTTTTTTTCTCCCTCTTTCCAAAACAAACTAGATAAGATGTAGATTGGATCAAGTGAAGATGTGAACGATCTCAACTATTATTATGACAATGAATGGTGGGTAGCACGTGGTGGAAATTGATGGATGGGTGGTGGACAGCGGAAGAGATAATGATGCAGCGGTGGCGTGACTAATGTGAACAGAACTCGAAACTCTAAACGAACTAGACACTAAGACCAGCAACTCGACACGACGATGCAACCGATAATTCAACTATGCAAGCAATGAAAAGAAAATTGCAAAGGCTCAGACTGGCTTGGACCAAGGATGAATAGATCTAACTCTTTTTTGTGGCTTTTTCTTAGACAATAGGTAAGAAAATAAATCTAATCTAGGAAAACTGGAAATTCTCACCGAGCAACCTGAAAACTGATACCACTTGATAGAGGCGGGGGTGTCCCGATCTTTCGATGAGATGATAACTATCGATTTGGTGAAGATGACTTTGACGATCCGACTACAAACGTGCACGACGTTGCGCCTTAGCAATCGCTAAACCAACTCTGAGAGGTTATTGACCACACCGGAGCACAATCAACCTGACCACGAAGGTCTATTCCTGCAAGCAATCGAAGAACAAGCAAGAATATGATAAAAGCAATCTGAATATTGCGAGTATATACAAAGTATTGATAAAGGTGGGGATCCGTAGGCGGTCTTGGTCTGGTCGTTGGACACAAACGAAGTACACGAAGTTGCAATGGCTAACTTTTAACTAAACAAATCCCAAGGAAAAGCTACTAGATGGATCTACTTATATAGGAGCAAGGGGTGGCGGCCAAGGAGGTGGGAGGACGTCCCAAGGCAGCCTAAAACTAAATATAGGTCGTACAAGGCCAATGGGCCCAAGTGGAGGTGATGTAACACCTTTGGACTTGTAGTTTGACTCGGATTGTGTTGCAGCATGAGATTGTTTCGTCCACAACTCAACGCTCCAGACGAATTTGAAGGTGATTCCAATTGGGTTGGAAAGTGCACGAAATCTAGTTTCCAACAAAAAAAGAATCACCCAATTCGGAGTCCGTATGAAAAACTTGTGTGCGTTTTGAGTCAGGTACGTCTGTGCAGTCCGAATCTGAATCCAGAACGTGAGAGACTTGGACTCTATCTTCTCTTGGCCCAAAAGTGACGTGAGAGAACTTTTTGGACAGCAAATAAACATCTCTTTCTTCCTTATCTTCATATGTGGATTGTACAAATGTCCCATACACCTGCAATTAGACAAAACACAAAAGTGTGTGAAGTATTTTTGTTCTGGATAACATAAATAGATTATTGAATAGTTTGCACTAGAAATCACCTGACAAATATGCATATATGCAATATTTTTGGTCATATCCAAGGTAGTCATGTCGTCATCAGTTCTCCCAGTCATTCTCATCGGCTTGTGGTCCTGGCATGGTTAGCAGCAATAGAAACACACAAGAATATGATCCTACAGACTACTAACAAGTGGTGGTGGTGGCGGGTGTCACAAATCCGTCAAGCAAATCTCAAATTCTTACCAGTTCTTACCCAACAGCAGGCGGTGATCGGCAACCGTTGTAGTCAAAACTCTCAAAAGCTTGGATAGAGCGATTGCCAGGGAGTGTCAAACGCACGACGTGGATGTACGTGGAGCTGGGAAGGCTTATAGTATGGTAGCAAAAAGGGTCAGCAATAATCAATTCAGAGATGCAAAGTTGAATAAACGCTCAACAATGGTACTGTGCTGGTCCTAGGCTAGATTGTGCTAGAGACGCGAGCCTAGAACACTAACAAAATCACGGCGCTGCACGGAAACAAGGGAAAAGCACACTCTAGAATTTTTTTTCGCTTTGTTTTTTTTGTGCTCTTTTTTTGCGCTCCTCTTCTTTTTGTGAAAAATCACTATAATGGCGAGTGTCTCAAAGTTCTTCCTAGGTCAAACTGATAGGATGGGTACGAAATTTTTTTGAATTTTTTCTTTCGGAAATCAGGGCAGCGACGATGAAAAAGTGCGACAAAAAATCACTATGATGGCGAGTGTCTCAAAAGACTCAGAATAGCCTAAAAATAGGATAGGGAAAAAAATTCGGTCGCCGAAATTTTGGCCTAAAAACTGCCCGGGGGTCTCCAGACTCGTTTTTTTCCCGAGACCTACGCAGGCAAGAAAACACGAATCGGAATTTAGAGGATCTCAAAAACAAACCTAATAAGAGAAGAACTCGGATTGGTGGTGGATAAATGGTGGTGGTATATGGTAGCGGTGGTGGTATACGGATACAGATTGGTGGTGGTATATGGATACGGATTGGTGGTGGTATATGGATACGGATTCAGACTAGACGCTAAGACCAGCAACTTGACACGACGATGCAACCCTAAATTCAACAAAGCAAAAACCCTAAAAACATTATGCAAAGGCTCAGATTGGTTCGGATATGATGAACTAACCCTAACTTTTTTTTTGGCTTTTTTGTGGACTGTAGGTATGAAGAACAGACTCGATCTAATCTATGAAAAACTGTAAAACCTCACCGAGCAACCTGGAAATCTGATACCACTTGATAGAGGCAAAGGTGTCCCGATGTTTCGATGAGATGGTGGCTATCGTTTCTGTGGGAGTCGACCTTGACGATCCGACTATGAACGTGTGAGACGTCGCGCCTTAGCAATCGCTAAACCAACTTCCGAGGGGTTATTGACCACGCCGGAGCACGATCAACCTGACCACGAGGGTCTGTTTCCTGCAAGCAAACGAAGAACAAGAAAGAAACTGAGATTGCAATCTGGATATTGCGAATATAAGATGAAAGCTTTGTTGATCAAGGTGGGGTTCTGTGACGTCTTGGTCTGGTCGTTGGACACAAACAAAGTACGAGAAGTTGCAGCTATGGCGAACTTTTAATCTAAACAAAACCCAAAGTCTAAACGATGCTCTAAGGGCTGTATATATGGAGGAAGAGGGGGGAATTTCGTGGCCCTTGAAGGTGGGGTCCGAAACCAACCCTAACTCTTGTTTTCCCACACATACGGACTCTAAAAATAGCCTATACTTAAGTATTGCGAAATTACATGGGCCTGGCCCATTAATAAGTTGACGCAGCACCTGGAATAGCCTATCGACGAATATTATGAAGTGGCATCTTGTATATTTCGTCCAAGGCTTCATGCACTCCTTATGGTGGCTTTGAAGTCCTGAAATCATCATTTGTAACTCCGTTCTTGATCCCCTTGCGCATGCCATCAACTCCATGCGTGTTGTTGCTCCAATGTTCATCCTTCTCCAAGCTAGGCCCTTCATTTTTAAGCAAAACAAATGTATCCAATTTAGGAAGCATCATATTCTCATGAACATTAGAATCATTACCAAGAAACGAAAGTACCTGGTAATTTAATTGGCGTGCGCGAGCTCTAGTAATTGGTCCAGTATATGTAACAGTAGGGGCTGTGGGTGTAACAATGGTATTGATGTCCTCATCAGGAAGGGTAGTTCACGGGATCCCAAGTCATCTATGCTCTCAAGAGCTCGTTTCGTCAACTCTTGGGATTGAGAGGTTGACGAGTATACGTGAGTACCTACACAAAACAAAGACAAAGGGAAAATTGTGTGTGCATGGTAGATGTACACATCATCCATCATGATGCGCACGTGCTTGTGTTGGTTAGCACAAAATAGCCAATGCTCAAATAAATGAGATGCGTGATATAGAAATATGTCATCCATCATGAGAGGTTTGTTATTATGTATAGCATAATGGAGACTCAAATTGTGTAATGCATCACAAGAAATATGTAGAGCATTGTTGTTCATGGAATGCATATGGTGCAAGCAATTATGGGAATCATGCAATGTATGGAATGCATCAAAATCTCCTAATACCCATGAGGAAACTATGGGGTTCTCCTCATGATCATTAGTGGAAACATTACACGGAGAATATTGACAACATCCAAAACAATGCATATTTGGAACAATGTGATCATGGCATGGCATAGTGGATGAATTGCACAAATCATGTAAAGGAAGCATGTCAATATCATCACAAGAAAAACAAAAGCCAATGACCATCATCTCGTCATCTATGCCATAAGTGCAAATGGGATTTATTGTAACGGGGCACGCATAGTCACTATGTTGAGATTGAAATGATGCAATATGGGATATCTCACTCATAGCATACGACAAGGTTAATGGATTGTCAAACATGATGTGACCAATAGAATTTTCACATGATATCCTATGGAGCATAGCATCACAACTAGGAAAATCAACATGCTCATCATCATATTTATCATAAATAGGTGAGTCATGACATGAAGAAGTCGCACAAGCATGAAGCATGGGAATAAGTGGATCAACATCATGCAAGCAATGATGTAGGGTAGAGACCCTAATCGCCCGATCTTTCACGAAAGGAGCGGATCCCGGGGAAAACACGAAGAACACGGGGAAGAACGGAAGGAAAACACAAGAGAAAATCACTAAACCGACACGAATAAGTCACACATGGGCTAGATCCTCGAGTACATAGAACGATACACGAATCCACGGACAACTAAGGACGATACACGGTGATAGAGGCAAAGGTGTCCCGTCTTTCGATGAGATGATGGATTTCGCTTTGGTGGAAGTCGACTTTGACGATCCGACTACGAACGTGCGAGGACGTCGCGCCTTAGCAATCGCTAAACCAACTCCGAGAGGTTATTGACCACGCCGGAGCACGATCAACCTGACCACGAGGGTCTGTTTCCTGCGAGCAAACGAAGAACAAGCAAGAAACTGAGATTGCAATCTGGATATTGCGAATATAAGATGAAAGCTTTATTGATGAAGGTGGGGTTCTGTGACGCCTTTGTCTGGTCGTTGAACACAAACGAAGTACGCGAAGTTGCAACTATGGCGAACTTTTAATCTAAACAAAACCCAAAGTCTAAACGATGCCCTAAGGGCTGTATATATGGAGGAAGAGAGGGGGAATTTCGTGGCCCTTGGTGGAGGGGTCCGAAATCAACCCTATCTCTTGTTTCCCCACACATACGGATCTAAAAATAGCCTATACTTATGTATTTCGAAATTACATGGGCCTGGCCCAATAAAAAGGTGACGCAGCACCTATAATAGCCTCGGGACGAAATTTATGAAGTGGCATCTTGTATATTTCGTCCAAGGCTTCATGCACCCATTATGGTGGCTTCAAAGTCCTGAAATCATCACTTGTAACTCCGTTCTTGTTCCCCTTGCGCATGGCATCATCTCCATGCTTGTTCTTGCTCCAATGTTCATCCTTCTCCAAGCTAGGCCCTTCATTTGTAAGCAAAACAAATGTATCCAATTTAGGCAGCATCATATTCTCATGAACATTAGAATCATTACCAAGAAACGAAAGTACCTGATAATTTAATTGGCGTGCGCGAGCTCTAGTAATTGGTCCCGTATATGTAGCAGTAGGGGCTGTGGGTGTAACAATGGTATTGATGTCCTCATCACACGGTAACCGGTTCTTCTCCGTGAGGAGGTCTTGAATCCACAAGGGGATCTTCCCGTAAAGGGGGCTTGAATCCGCTTGGGGGATCTTCTCTGGTGGAAGCTCGAATCTCCGAGGAGAAGGTAACCAAGTGGATGAGCAAAGCTCTCTCACAAATATGAGCTAAACATTTGCTAACCCTAGCTAGGATGAATGGGGGGGTCTATTTATAGTCTTAAGTGCAAATGGGGCGAAGTGAAGGGGTACATGGGCCTCGGGCCCGAACACTGTGCGCAGATAGGGACCGGACGTCCGCTGGGGACCGGTCGTCCGGTGTCTCAGGAGCTACCGGACGTCCGGTGTCCTCCGGTCGTCCACTGGTTCCGTTCTGTGATGGGGGTGCCGGACGTCCGGTAGCTCCAGACTTCCGCTGATGTTGGCTCGGGTGCTGGTGCACAGGTCGTCCGGTCCGGACCGGACGTCCGCTCGTTTGCTTCGGGTGCAGGGGCACCGGTCGCCCGGTCTGGACCGGACGTCCGCTCGCTGGGGTTCGGCTGAGGCTTCAGGCGCCTGACGTCCGGTCCCGGCCGGTCGTCCGGTGGCTGGGACTTTTCCTTCAGCCCTCCTTCTTCTCCGTCTTCTCGTCCATCTTCCTCTTCTTCTTGTCCTTGCTCCTTAGCTTCTCCATGGTACCTGAGTATGCACAAAGTGTCCATATGAGGTAGTAGCCATGCTTCATGTGCATCGAGGTGGAATTGTGAGAGGAGAGATGTCACCTCGGTTTCAAGAGCTCTTGCACGTGTTTAAGTCATGGGTCCACTAGGCACTTGATGAGACGATGGTAGGTCCATGGGGATGACCTTGGGATGCTCCGCATCATCTCCCCTCCCTTGGGGAAGATCTGACCTCGGATCAAAATCCTCATCTCCATGGTACGGGGAGAGATCTTTGACGTTGAAGATGTCGCTCATGGAGTACTTGTCACGTGGGATGTCGATCTTGTATGCGTTGTTGTTGTAGCGTGCAAGCACCTTGAATGGTCCACCGGCTCGTGGTAGTAGATTGGACTTGCGTTTGTTGGGGAAGCGTTCCATGCGAAGGTGTAGCCATACAAGATCTCCAATGTTGAATATCATGTGATTCTTGTTGACATTGAGCTTGGTTGCGAGTCGTTGTACTTGGAGCTCAATGGTGTGCCTTGTATCTGCATGCATCTTCTTGAGGTGGTTGGCTCGGTCACTCGCGTCCATGTTTGTGCGCTCGTGGAGTGGTAGAGGTAGGATGTCCAATGGGGACAACGGGTTGAAACCGTAGACAACCTCGAAGGGGGACTTGACGGTAGTTGAATGTCTTGCGCGGTTGTAGGCGTACTCGGCGATGGGTAAGCACTCCTCCCACTCCTTGATGTTCTTCTTGATTAGCACGCGAAGAAGGGTGGAGAGCGTGCGGTTTGTCACCTCCGTTTGACCATCGGTTTGTGGATGATAGGCCGTGGAGAATAGAAGCTTGATTCCGATCTTGGCGCATAAGGTCTTCCAAAAGTAACTCAAGAACTTGACATCGCGGTCCGAGACGATAGTCTTTGGCACACCATGTAGACGGAATATTTCCCTACAAAAGAGATTAGCAACATGTGAAGCATCATGTATCTTGTTACAAGGAATAAAATGTGCCTTTTTTGAGAAACGGTCCACAACGACAAATATAGAATCTTTCCCATTGCGAGTCCTAGGAAAACCAAGTACGAAGTCCATGCTAATGTCTTCCCATGGTTGGTATGGAATCGGTAGAGGCATATAGAGGCCATGAGATTGAGCTTTGGACTTAGCTTTGTGGCATGTCGAACATCGGTTGGTGAAGCGATTGACGTCCCGAAACATCTTTGGCCAAAAGTAGCTCTTCGAGAGCGTGGAGAACGTCTTGTCGCGTCTGAAATATCCCATTAAGCTGCCTCCATGTGATTCCTGCAAAAGCAACAAATGAAGGGACGACTTGGGGATGGAAAGTTTGTTAGCTCTCATAAGATAGCCGTCTTTGATGTAATAGCGTTCCCAAGATGTATTCGACAAACACTTGGCATAAAGAGTGGCAAAAGTTTCATCATGCTCATACAATTCTTTGATATGCTCGAAGCCAATGACATCTAACTCAAGTTGCGTGACTAGCATGCATATGTGGGAAATAGCATCCGCTACGATGTTTTCTTTACCCTTGATGTACTTGAACACATAGGGAAAAGACTCAATGAATTCACTCCATTTAGCATGACGCTTGTTCAACTTAGTTTGACCCTTAAGATACTTGAGAGTCTCATGACCGGTATGAGATAAACTCATGGGGATGAAGGTAATGTTCCCATTCATGTAAAACGCGGACTAAAGCATATAGCTCTTTGTCATAGATGGGATAGTTGAGTTGCGCTCCGGAAAGTTTCTCACTAAAGTAAGCTATGGGGCGCTTCTCTTGCATTAACACACCTCCTATGCCATTACCGCTAGCATCGCAATGAATCTCAAAAGGCTTGTCGAAGTTGGGTAAAGCAAGCACGAGAGCATGAGTAAGCAAATTCTTAAGCTCATTGAATGCGGTATCTTGGGATGGTCCCCAAACAAAAGGCGCATTCTTCTTGCTCAAAGCATGTAAAGGCAAAGCAGTAGTGCTAAAGTCCTTCACAAAGCGGCGATAGAAACCCGCAAGACCAAGAAAACTACGCACTTGTTGCAAGTTGGTTGGTTGCGGCCAAGTCTTAATAGCATTGATCTTGGACTCATCTACATGAACACCCAATGAAGAGACAATAAAACCCAAGAAAACGAGCTTATCAACACCAAAAAGGCATTTCTCCATATTAGCGTAGAGATGCTCTTTCCTAAGAGTTTGCCAAACGGTGTGGACATGGGTGACATGCTCTTTGATAGATTTGCTAAACACAAGAATGTCATCGGAGTAAACCACAACAAATATACCAATGTAAGGGCGAAAGACATGATTCATAAGGCGCATAAAAGTGCCCGGTGCTTCCGAGAGACCCATAGGCATGACTAACCACTCATACAAACCAAACTTGGTTTTGAAGGCGGTTTTCCATTCATCCCCCTCTTGTATGCGGGTTTGATAGTGATGAGGACATCAATACCATTGTTACACCCACAGCCCCTACTGCTACATATACTGGACCAATTACTAGAGCTCGCGCACGCCAATTAAATTATCAGGTACTTTCGTTTCTTGGTAATGATTCTAATGTTCATGAGAATATGATGCTGCCTAAATTGGATACATTTGTTTTGCTTACAAATGAAGGGCCTAGTTTGGAGAAGGATGGACATTAGAGCAAGAGCAAGCATGGAGATGATGCCATGCGCAAGGGGAACCAGAACGGAGTTACAAGTGATGATTTCAGGACTTTGAAGCCACCATAAGAGTGCATGAAGCCTTGGACGAAATATACAAGATGCCACTTCATAAATTTCGTCCAGAGGCTATTATAGGTGCCGCGTCACCTTATTATTGGGCCAGGCCCATGTAATTTCGAAATACATAAGTATAGGCTATTTTTAGAGTCCGTATGTGTGGGGAAACAAGAGATAGGGTTGATTTCGGACCCCTCCACCAAGGGCCACGAAATTCCCCCCCTCTTCCTCCATATATACAGCCCTTAGGGCGTCGTTTAGACTTTGGGTTTTGTTTAGATTAAAAGTTCGCCATAGCTGCAACTTCGCGTACTTCGTTTGTGTTCAACGACCAGACAAAGGCGTCACAGAACCCCACCTTGATCAATAAAGCTTTCATCTTATATTCGCAATATCCAGATTGCAATCTCAGTTTCTTGCTTGTTCTTCGTTTGCTCGCAGGAAACAGACCCTCGTGGTCAGGTTGATCGTGCTCCGGCGTGGTCAATAACCTCTCGGAGTTGGTTTAGCGATTGCTAAGGCGCGACGTCCTCGCACGTTCGTAGTCGGATCGTCAAAGTCGACTTCCACCAAAGCGAAATCCATCATCTCATCGAAAGACGGGACACCTTTGCCTCTATCAAGTGGTATCAGATTTCCAGGTTGCTCGGTGAGATTTTCCAGTTTTTCGTAGCTTAGATCGAGTCTTTTCTTCATACCTATAGTCCACAAAAAAGCCACAAAAAAAAATTAGGGTTAGTTCATCATATCCGAACCAATCTGAGCCTTTGCATAATCTTTTTAGGGTTTTGCTTTGTTGAATTTGCGGTTGCATCGTCGGTCTAGTTGCTGGTCTTAGAGTCTAGTCTTTTAGAGTTTCGAGTTCTGGTCATAAGTTGTCACGCCGCCGCCGCACCATCATCATCGCCCCTGCCATCTACCACCACCACTCCGAATCCGTATCCATATACCACCACCAATCCGTGTCCATATACCATCACCGATCCATATCCATATACTACCACCGCTACCACCACCGCTGCCATATACCACAACCATATATCCACCACCAATCCGAGTTCCTTGCTTATTAGGTTTGTTTTCGGGATCCATCTAGTTTCCGATTCGTGTTTCCTTGCCGGAGTAGGTTTCGGAAAAAAAAAGAGCGCATTTTTCGAAAACGCATTTTTCAAAAAAATTTCTGGCTATCTTATTTTTAGGTGTTTCTAAGTGTTTTGAGACAGGTGCCATTATAGGAAGTTTTTTTTGACCCGTTTCCAGTTTTTGGGTCCGGGCAGTCGAAAAAACGAAAAAAAAAATTGGTCGAAAAAATTTCGTGCCCATCCTGTCAGTTTGACCTAGGAAGCGTTTTGAGACACTCGCCATTATAGTGATTTTTCGCAAAAAAAAAAAAAAAGCAGCGCAAAAAAAAAAGAGCGCAAAAAAAAAATAGAGCGAAAAACAAAAAAAAAACCAGAGTGTGCTTTTCCCTTGTTTACGTGCAGCGCCGTGATTTTGTTAGTGTTCTAGGCTCGCGTCTCTAGCACAGTCTAGCCTAGGACCAGCACAGTACCGTCGTTGAGCGTTTATTCAACTTTGCATCTCTGAATTGATTATTGCTGACCCTTTTTGCTACCTTATTATAAGCCTTCCCAGCTCCACATACATCTACGTCGTGCGTTTAGCTCTCCCTGGTAATCGCTCTATCCAAGCTTTGAGAGTTTTTGACTACAACGGTTGCCGATCACCGCCTGCTGCTGGGTAAGAACTGGTAAGAATTTGAGATTTGCTTGACGGATTTGTGACACCCACCACCACCTCTTGTTAGTAGTCTGTAGGATCATATTCTTGTGTGTTTCTATTGCTGCTAACCATGCCAGGATCACAAGCCGACGAGACTGACTGGGAGAACATGACGAATAAGGATTTGCATGATAAATTTCAGCAAATGATGAGTGGACAGGTGCAAGATGTGCTAAACAGATTTGAAGAGGCCATGGAGAAGATAGATGGCATGGAGAAGACGTTCGAAACAAAGCTCGATAACAAGTTTAATGAATTGCTCGCGCGTCTTCCACCACCACCACCCGCTGCACCTAACGCACCTCTCCAACGACAACAACAACAACAACGCATCCTTTCGAATCAGTATGGACGAGCGAAACGTGTTCCTATTGAGGATGGCCAAACTTCTGGTGCTGCTGTTCATGTTGTTGATGCTTCTTTGGCCCCTGCTACTGCTGCTGCTGGTACCCAGGAGGATGATGAGTATGTGGGCGATTATGAGGATGAGGTTGATCAAAATCAGCACTACGTGCAGCCACCAGCACCACCACCACCAGGTCGACCTCAGGTATATATTCGTAATGGTAGGCCTGCACCACCACCTCAGGTACGAGATGATGTCCATATTCCTAAACTGAAATTGAATATTCCACCATTTGAGGGTAGATATGTTCCTGATATATATCTTACTTGGGAGTTAGAAACTGAACAACGTTTTACATGTTTACAATATCCCGAGGAGAGACGGGTTGCTGCTGCTGTTTGTGCTTTCACTAGTTTTGCATGTGTATGGTGGTCTGAACATTGTAGATTATATCCTATTCCCGCTACTTGGGCTGCTTTGAAAACTGCTATGCGTACTCGTTGGGTTCCACCATATTATCAACGTGAATTGCTTCAAAAATTACAGCGCTTAAGACAAGGAAAAAATTCTGTAGAAGAATATTATCAGGAATTACAAACTGGCATGATTAGATGTGGTATTGTTGAGGAGAATGAAGCTATGCTTGCACGTTTTCTGGGTGGATTAAATAGAGAGATTCAGACCATTCTAGATTATAAGGAGTATACTAATATCACTCGTTTATTCCATCTTGCTTGTAAAGCTGAACGTGAAGTGCAGGATCGACAGGCATTGGCGCGGACTAACTTTTCTGCAGGTCGACCTTCATCATGGACACCACGTGCATCATCTACTTCCACACGTTCTGCTACACCGGCGCCTCCGTCGGCTGCCACCTCCAACCGTGATACAATAAAGCAGGCACAATCACCACTATCTGCCAAGAGCACATCTTCTGGGCCTGCAAAGAGCTCTTCTTCATCCATGGCATCAACAGGGCAAACACATGATATTATTTGTCGACGTTGCAAGGGTGGAGGTCATTATGCGAGAGAATGCCCCTCTAAGCGTGTGATGATTGTTACTGAGGATGGTGGGTATGAGTCCGCTAGTGACTATGATGAGGAGACTTTGGCTCTTATTACACGTGACGAACACGGTGGAGAAGATTCTGATCATGAGACGCAATACATGGCTCCTGAAGATGCTGACAGGTATGAATGTTTAGTTGCTCAACGTGTTTTGAGTGTGCAGGTTACACAAGCTGAGCAAAATCAGAGGCATAATTTGTTCCATACAAAGGGAGTTGTGAAGGAACGTTCTGTTCGCGTGATCATAGATGGAGGGAGTTGCAACAACTTGGCTAGCATGGAGATGGTGGAGAAGCTATCTCTCACCACAAGACCACATCCACATCCTTACTACATCCAATGGTTCAACAACAGCGGCAAGGTTAAGGTAACACGTACTGTTCGTGTGCATTTTAGTATCTCTACATATGCTGATTATGTTGATTGTGATGTGGTACCTATGCAAGCATGTTCCTTATTACTTGGTAGACCATGGCAATTTGATAAAAATGTTGTACACCATGGTAGAAACAATCATTATACTCTTGTTCATAAGGATAAAAATATTACTTTGCTTCCTATGACTCCTGATTCTATTTTGAAAGATGATATTAATAGAGCTAATAAAGCAAAACAGGAGAAGAATAAGAGTGAAAATCAGATTGTGGCAAAAGAATTTGAGCAACAAATGAAGCCTAATAATAAACCATCTAGTGTTGCTTCTGAAATTAAATTGAAAAGTGCATGTTTATTTGCCACCAAATCTGATATTGATGAGCTAGATTTCAGCAAATCTGTTTGCTATGCTTTTGTGTGCAAAGAGGCATTATTTTCATTCGAGGACGTGCCTTCCTCTTTGCCCCCTGCTGTCACTAACATTATGCAGGAGTTCGCTGACGTCTTTCCACAAGACGTGCCACCGGGATTACCACCCATTCGAGGGATTGAGCATCAAATTGACTTAATTCCCGGTGCATCGCTACCCAACCGTGCTCCATACCGTACCAATCCAGAGGAGACGAAGGAGATTATGCGTCAAGTACAGGAGCTACTCGACAAAGGTTATATACGCGAATCTCTTAGTCCTTGTGCTGTTCCTATTATCCTAGTGCCTAAAAAGGATGGTACGTCACGTATGTGTGTTGATTGTAGAGGCATTAATAATATTACTATTCGTTATCGTCATCCTATTCCTAGGCTAGATGATATGCTTGATGAATTGAGTGGCTCTACAATATTCTCCAAAGTTGATTTGCGTAGTGGATACCATCAAATTCGTATGAAATTGGGTGATGAATGGAAAACAGCATTTAAAACTAAGTTTGGTTTATATGAGTGGTTAGTCATGCCTTTTGGGTTAACTAATGCACCTAGTACTTTCATGAGATTAATGAACGAAGTTTTACGTGCTTTCATTGGACGATTTGTGGTAGTCTATTTTGATGATATACTGATTTATAGCAAATCTTTGGAAGAACATTTGGAACATTTACGTGCTGTTTTTATTGCTCTACGTGATGCACGTTTGTTTGGTAACCTTGGGAAGTGCACCTTTTGCACCGACCGAGTATCTTTTCTTGGCTATGTTGTTACTCCACAGGGAATTGAAGTTGATAAAGCCAAGATTGAAGCTATTGAGAGTTGGCCGCAGCCCAAAACGGTCACACAAGTGAGGAGTTTTCTTGGCCTCGCTGGATTCTATAGGCGTTTTGTGAGAGATTTCAGCACCATTGCTGCACCTCTCAATGAGCTTACAAAGAAAGATGTGCCTTTTATTTGGGGTACCGCACAGGAAGAAGCCTTCACGGTATTGAAAGATAAGTTGACACATGCTCCTTTACTCCAACTTCCTGATTTTAATAAGACTTTTGAGCTTGAATATGATGCTAGTGGAATTGGATTAGGAGGTGTGTTATTACAAGATGGCAAACCCGTTGCATACTTTTCTGAAAAATTGAGTGGGCCTAGTCTGAATTATTCTACTTATGATAAAGAATTATATGCTCTTGTTCGGACTTTAGAAACATGGCAACATTATTTATGGCCCAACGAATTTGTTATACATTCTGATCATGAATCTTTGAAACATATTAAAAGTCAAGCTAAACTGAATCGTAGACATGCTAAATGGGTTGAATTTATTGAGACTTTCCCTTATGTCATTAAACACAAGAAGGGAAAAGAAAATGTTATTGCTGATGCATTGTCTCGTCGCTATACTATGCTTTCACAACTTGACTTCAAAATATTTGGTTTGGAGACCATCAAAGATCAATATGTGCATGATGCTGATTTTAAAGATGTAATGCAGAATTGTAAAGAAGGAAGAATGTGGAACAAGTTTGTCGTTAACGATGGATTTGTGTTTCGTGCTAACAAGCTATGCATTCCAGCTAGCTCCGTTCGTCTTTTGTTGTTGCAGGAGGCGCATGGAGGAGGATTAATGGGACACTTTGGCGTGAAGAAGACGGAGGACGTACTTGCTACACATTTCTTTTGGCCAAAGATGAGACGGGATGTTGAGCGTTTTATTGCTCGCTACACTACATGTCAAAAAGCTAAGTCACGACTCAATCCTCATGGTTTATATATGCCTTTGCCTGTACCTAGTGTTCCTTGGGAGGATATATCTATGGACTTTGTTTTAGGTTTACCTCGAACAAAGAAGGGGAGGGATAGCATATTTGTTGTCGTGGATAGATTCTCGAAAATGGCACACTTTATACCATGTCATAAAAGCGATGATGCTGTTAATGTTGCTGATTTGTTCTTTCGTGAAATTATTCGCTTGCATGGTGTGCCAAATACTATTGTTTCAGATCGTGATACTAAATTTCTTAGCCACTTTTGGAGATGTTTATGGGCTAAGTTGGGGACTAAACTGCTTTTTAGTACTACTTGTCACCCCCAAACTGATGGACAAACTGAAGTAGTCAATAGAACATTGTCTACTATGCTTAGGGCTGTTTTGAAGAATAATAAGAAAATGTGGGAGGAATGCTTGCCTCATATTGAATTTGCTTATAATCGTTCATTGCATTCTACTACTAAGATGTGCCCTTTTGAAGTTGTGTATGGTTTCCTACCTCGTGCACCTATTGATTTGTTGCCTCTTCCATCTTCGGAGAAGGTTAATTTTGATGCTAAAGAACGTGCTGAATTGATTTTAAAAATGCATGAGTTAACTAAGGAAAACATTGAGCGTATGAATGCTAAATATAAACTTGCTGGAGATAAGGGTAGAAAACATGTTGTGTTTGCACCTGGAGATCTTGTTTGGTTACATTTGCGTAAGGATAGATTTCCTGATTTGCGCAAATCAAAGCTAATGCCACGTGCTGCTGGTCCCTTTAAGGTGTTGGAGAAAGTAAATGATAATGCATATAAACTTGAGCTGCCTGCAGATTTTGGGGTTAGTCCCACTTTTAACATTGCAGATTTGAAGCCGTATTTGGGCGAGGAAGATGAGCTTCCGTCGAGGACGACTTCATTTCAAGAAGGGGAGGATGATGAGGACATCAATACCATTGTTACACCCACAGCCCCTACTGCTACATATACTGGACCAATTACTAGAGCTCGCGCACGCCAATTAAATTATCAGGTACTTTCGTTTCTTGGTAATGATTCTAATGTTCATGAGAATATGATGCTGCCTAAATTGGATACATTTGTTTTGCTTACAAATGAAGGGCCTAGTTTGGAGAAGGATGGACATTGGAGCAAGAGCAAGCATGGAGATGATGCCATGCGCAAGGGGAACCAGAACGGAGTTACAAGTGATGATTTCAGGACTTTGAAGCCACCATAAGAGTGCATGAAGCCTTGGACGAAATATACAAGATGCCACTTCATAAATTTCGTCCAGAGGCTATTATAGGTGCTGCGTCACCTTATTATTGGGCCAGGCCCATGTAATTTCGAAATACATAAGTATAGGCTATTTTTAGAGTCCGTATGTGTGGGGAAACAAGAGATAGGGTTGATTTCGGACCCCTCCACCAAGGGCCACGAAATTCCCCCCCTCTTCCTCCATATATACAGCCCTTAGGGCGTCGTTTAGACTTTGGGTTTTGTTTAGATTAAAAGTTCGCCATAGCTGCAACTTCGCGTACTTCGTTTGTGTTCAACGACCAGACAAAGGCGTCACAGAACCCCACCTTGATCAATAAAGCTTTCATCTTATATTCGCAATATCCAGATTGCAATCTCAGTTTCTTGCTTGTTCTTCGTTTGCTCGCAGGAAACAGACCCTCGTGGTCAGGTTGATCGTGCTCCGGCGTGGTCAATAACCTCTCGGAGTTGGTTTAGCGATTGCTAAGGCGCGACGTCCTCGCACGTTCGTAGTCGGATCGTCAAAGTCGACTTCCACCAAAGCGAAATCCATCATCTCATCGAAAGACGGGACACCTTTGCCTCTATCAGATAGTAACCACTCTTAAGATCAATTTTGGAAAATATAGTGGCACCACTAAGCTCATCTAGCATATCATCTAGGCGTGGAATGGGATACCTATAACGAACAGTGATAGCATTGATAGGTCTACAATCGGAGGACATGCGAAAGCTACCGTCACGTTTTGGCACAAGAATGACCGGTACGGCACAAGGCCTCAAACTTTCACGCACATGACCATGGTCTATGAGATTCTTTACTTGCCTTTGAATTTCTTTGGTTTCTTCGGGGTTGACGCGGTAGGGAGCTTTGTTCGAAAGGGATGCTTCGGGGATGAGGTCGATGCAGTGCTCAATGCCGTGTAGTGGAGGTAGTCCCGCAGGTAGCTCATCGGGGAAAACATCTTGAAATTCCTGCAAAAGAGAAGACAACACTAGAGGAAGAGTGTGAGAAGTGTTAGTTTGTGGGGCATTGTTCTTGCACACGAGGACGTAGTGTAGGACACTAGATGGGTTCTCACAAACTTCTCTCATCTCACGTTTGGTGGCAAATAGGACTAGGTTCTTGTTTTCGCACATCGTGGAGGCACTCAATTTGGGCTTGTGGCGCTCACTCTCTTTTTGGTGGCTCACTCTCTCACCATTCTCTCCACGATGGGTGGATTGCTTATTGGCGATAACTTGGCTTGGAGACATAGGGCGTAGCACAAACTCCTTTCCTTGCATCTTAAAGCTATAGTGGTTGGTACGGCCATTATGGACGACTCCTCTATCGAATTGCCATGGCCGTCCAAGGAGAAGATGACAAACGGTCATTGGGATGACGTCGCACTCCAAGGTGTCTTCGTAGGTGATGAGGATATCAATACCATTGTTACACCCACAGCCCCTGCTGCTATACATACTGGACCGATTACTACAGCTCGCGTGCGCCAATTGAATTATCAGGTACTTTCGTTTCTTGGTAACGATTCTAATGTTCATGAGAATATGATGCTGCCTAAATTGGATATATTTGTTTTGGTTACAAATGAAGGGCCTAGCTTGGACAAGAAAGATGAACCTTGGAGCAAGTTCAAGCATGGAGATGATGGCATGCGCAAGGGGAACAAGAACGGAGTTACAAGTGATGATTCCAGGACTTTGAAGCCACCATAATGAGTGCATGAAGCATGGGACGAAATATACAAGATGCCACTTCATAAATTTTGTCCAAAGGCTATTTTAGGTGTTGCGTCACCTTATTATTGGGCCAGGCCCATGTATTTTCGAAGTACTTAAGTATAGGCTGTTTTTAGAGTCCGTATGTGTGGGGAAACAAGAGTTAGGGTTGGTTTCGGACCCCTCCACCAAGGGCCACGAAATTCCCCCTCTCTCCTCCATATATACAGCCCTTAGGGCATCGTTTAGGCTTTGAGTTTTGTTTAGATTAAAAGTTCGCCATAGCTGCAACTTCGCGTACTTCGTTTGTGTCCAACGACCAGACCAAGACGTCACAGAACCCCACCTTGATCGATAAGGATTTCATCTTATATTCGCAATATCCAGATTGCAATCTCAGTTTCTTGCTTGTTCTTCATTTGCTCGCAGGAAACAGGCCCTCGTGGTCAGGTTGATCGTGCTCCGGCGTGATCAATAACCCCTCGGAGTTGGTTTAGCGATTGCTAAGGCGCGACGTCCTCGCACGTTCGTAGTCGGATCGTCAAAGTCGACTTCCTCTAAAACGATAACCAGCATCTCATCGAAAGACGGGACACCTTTGCCTCTATCAGTAGGCGCCGATCTTGAAGGAGACTTGCACTCGGTGCTCGACTTGGATGGTACCGGAGTCACTAAGCCATTGCACTTTGTATGGATGTGGGTGCTTCGTCTTGGGCAATTGGAGCTTGGAGCAAAGTTCTTCACTTGCGAGATGGTGACAACTCCCTCCATCGATGATGACCTTGACGGATCGTCCATTGATGCCGGCCTTGGTGTGGAATATGTGGCATCGTTGTTCTTCTTCTTGGTGATGTTGGAGAGTCAAGACTTTGGAGAAAACAAGTGCGGGACTTGAGTCTTCATCACAAAAGACTTGTTCTTCTTCAGTGTTCACTTGGCGGTGCATGGCGACTTGCTCAAGGGCTTCCATTTCTCCTTCGCTCATGGAATCATAAGTGCCATCGTCGTTGAAGATCATGGTGCGCTTGTTGGTGCACTCATAGGACTTGTGGCCTCGGCTGCCGCAAGTGAAACACTTGAGGGAACTCGTCTTGACGGTCTCATCAGTAGGGGTTGATGATGATGAAGCTCTTGGCTTAAAGTTACTCGTATTAGGATTGCTTGTAGTTGGCGAAGCTTTCTTGGAAGTCGACTTGGCGATGTTGGAAGTAGAGGGTCTTGTAGTCAGTGTTGGAGTCGTTGAAGCTTGGTTATTGGAGAAACTGTAGGACTTGGATGAGAACTTGGCATACTTGAAATCATCTTGCACTTGGCGTTCCGCTTTGGTAGCTTGGTGCACGAGCTCGATGAGATTTGAGTATGGTTGGAAGTCGGCGATCTTCTTGATAGGATGATTGAGTCCATTCAAGAAACGTGCCATTGTTTGCTCATCATCTTGCGTCACATTGGCTCTTATCATAGCAATCTCCATCTCCTTGTAGTATTCTTCAACGCTCTTGGTTCCTTGCTTGAGTTGTTGGAGTTTCTTGAAGAGGTCGCGGTTGTAGTAGTTAGGCACGAAGCGTGATCTCATGACATCCTTCATTTGTGCCCAAGTAGTGATTGGTGGTTCACCTCTTGCCTCGCGGCGCTCTATGATTTGTTCCCACCAAATGAGCACATAGTCTTGGAACTCAAGGGATGCCATCGCGATCTTCTTCTCTTCTTCATAATTGTGCAAACGGAAGATCTTGTCAACTTTCAATGCCCATGAAAGGTATTCTTCAGGATCATTGCTTCTGTTGAATTTGGGCATGGTGAACTTGAGCTTGCCGTAGCGTTGCTCTTCATTGTGTTGGGGTCGGGGATGATGATGCCCATGTTGTAGATGATTGTTCAACTCATGGTGCTCTTGACGCGGAGGGTTGTCAACCTCGTGTTGCTCTTGTCGCGGAGGATTCCCATTGTCGTCGTGCTCTTGATGAACTTGATGGTCTTGGTGAGCTTGTGGAGGAGCGCGTCGAGCTCGAGGAGGAACGAGACGATGCATGCGAGCTTGAAATCGTCGTTCTTGAATTTCTTCGCAAAGTGCTTCCTCTTGTTCACGGGCTTGTCGGCCTTGGTCGGCAATGGCTCGACTCGCATCACGTAGAGCTTGTTGCGCCTCAAGTGCTTGAGCATCACGGAGTTGTTGTTCTTGATGCTGAGCCTCGGCATCTTGTGCATTTTGGTGTAGACGCACGCGTTCTTCGTCTTCATGTTGGCGTTGTTGTTGCCGTTCTCGAGCTAGCGTAAAGGCTTCTTCGTCTTGACGTCATCGATGTTCTTGCGAGTCGGTGTCTCGAAGTGGATTGAGGTTTGCTTGACGCTCGTTGCGCGCGGCATGTCGAAGAGTGTTTGAAGACGGTGTACTTGAGCCAGAGAGGGTAAAGTCGGAATGGCGACTTGAACGGCTCCTTCTTGAAGTGGAAGAAGAGCGGTTGAGCAACAAAGCGCGAATATCGTCCATCCTTCCGTCATTCTCTTTCTTGTGATCGTCGAGCTTGTGGTCGAAGTAGTCCCTTGTACGTTGTTCGGAAAGTCGCAAGTTGGCGGCAAGGTTGTCGATGTGTTCACTCATAGCTTGTTGCTCTTGATGCAAAGCACGTTGTGCACCAAAGAGGTGACTCTTGGTGACGAAGGAGTTCATGTCATTGTCTTGCTCCATGAAGAGTGGGTTGGTATAAGTACTTGGCCTATCCATCATTCCAAGACAAATATGAGTGGTAGAAAGAGAAGAACGAATACCAAATGTACCTTGACCGAAGTTGAAAGTGAATCGATGATCACTCCAATGTAGGACATGGAAATAGCCCAATTGGTACGAATTCTCGTCGGTTTCTCACACCTACAAAAGTAAAAGCTTATGGTGGAGCTTGGTTAGGATGGTGGCACAATTTTTAATGTGAATGTAAGCAAGATTCAATAATGTTGGAAAAGATTCGCAAGATGCAATGTAACAAGTAGACCAAGCATATAAGGTACACGGAAACACACGCGCAAAAAGATAAGTGGGGTTGGGCAACCAAGGGTGATCCAAAATGTGGAATCCACAAAAATGCTCTTGTTGCACAACTCGAGAGAGATGCTAGCATGATTGCACGATAGGCGGATACAAGAACTTGTGCACAACCTACTTAGCAAAAAATGCAACGACTTCTATCCCAAATATGTTTTATGCAAGGTGTTGCTATGATATGATCCAAGATGATCGAGTATGACAATCTTAACGTTGTATGATGCTATGGTTCTTGCTTAAAAGCTCTTTGCTTATCTTTCCTCTTTGCTTAAAAGCTTGTTTGGCTCTTTGAAGTTTGAGCTCTTTTCTCATGCAATGCTTGACGAACCAAGATAGCAAGTGAGTATGTGATGACAACTTTGTGACACAAGAGATGATACCAATATAGGCAAGAATGATGTATGTATGTATGCTATGGGAAGTATAATCACTAATGTGCACAAGTCTTGTTGCCGGCAATACTCAATGGCTAGTCTCGATGGATAAGCAACGCAAAGGAGTAAGGCTATGATGGCTATCAATGTAATGGCAAGAGTGATATGTCCAATACCAAGATGAGGTTACCGGTCTTGCTTCCGGTATGGTGTCAAAATGGTGGCACGAACACCAAGTCGTAGTCGAGGTGGTTGTTGTTGATGACGCGTCCGTGGCGAAAATGAGCGGCGGTGATGTCGATGTTGAACCGTACCTAGATAGCCGAAACACAAAAGGATACGGTACCGCAACTCAAATTCTCAAAACCAAGTGCGACCAAAAGCGTCGGAGTAGGTAGCGGGTAAGTGGTGGTGTGGGTTGGGATATTGGAAATGTTTGCGGAAGTCGATGGTGGTGTAGCGGATGATGTGGTGGAAGCCTAAACAACAATTTGAGAGAAATCGATTTCAGGGTAGTGGTCGTCCAGAAATGGATGGATGTCCGGTCTCCGGACATCCGGAAGGGTCGGAAATCCGCTAATATCAGCTCGATTTAGAGGTTCCGGTCATCCGGTAAGGTCGGACGTCCGGTGGTTCCTGGGTCGCTGGACGTCCAGTAAGTTGCGGTCGTCCGGTGGGCCGGGGTCAAAATTGAATGTATTTCGTGGATTTTGGATGGATTTCAAGGTGGAGATGGTGGGGGATGGCTAGATCCACTTGCAACACAACAAATTCACGGATCAAAACCAACAAAACATCATCAAAACTCACAAAACACAAGAAAAACTTTTGGGGCTATTTTTCCGGGGATTTTCGGATTAGGACGAAAAACAACAAAATCAAGCTAGAAAACGAAGAGGGGGCTCCGAAATCATGATCAACCTTGCTCTAGATACCAAGATGATGTAGGGTTGAGACCCTAATCGCCCGATCTTTCACGAAAGGAGCGGATCCCGGGGAAAACACAAAGAACACGGGGAAGAACGGAAGGAAAACACAAGAGGAAATCACTAAACCGACACGAATAAGTCACGCATGGGCTAGATCCACGAGTACATAGAACGATACACGAATCCATGGAAAACTAAGGACGATACACGGTAACTGGTTCTTCTCCGTGAGGAGGTCTTGAATCCACAAGGGGATCTTCCCGTAAAGGGGGCTTGAGTCCGCTTGGGGGATCTTCTCCGGTGGAGGCTCGAATCTCCGAGGAGAAGGTAACCAAGTGGATGAGCAAAGCTCTCTCACAAATATGAGCTAAACATTTGCTAACCCTTAGCTAGGATGAATCGGGGGGGAGGGGGGTCTATTTATAGTCTAAGTGCAAATGGGGCGAAGTGAAGGGGTACATGGGCCTCGGGCCCGAACACTGTGCGCAGACAGGGACCGGACGTCCGCTGGGGACCGGTCGTCTGGTGTCTCAGGAGCTGCCGGACGTCCGGTGTCCTCCGGTCGTCCGCTGGTTCCGTTCTGTGATGGGGGTGCCGGATGTCCGGTAGCTCCAGACTTCCGCTGATGTTGGCTCGGGTGCTGGTGCACCGGTCGTCCGGTCCGAACCGGACGTCCGCTCGTTTGCTTCGGGTGCAGGGGCACCGGTCGTCCGGTCTGGACCGGACATCTGCTCGCTGAGGTTCGGCTGAGGCTTCAGGCGCCGAACGTCCGATCTCGGCCAGTCGTCCGGTGGCTGGGACTTTTCCTTCAGCCCTCCTTCTTCTCCGTCTTCTCGTCCATCTTCCTCTTCTTCTTGTCCTTTCTCCTTAGCTTCTCCATGGTACCTAAGTATGCACAAAGTGTCCATATGAGGTAGTAGCCATGCTTCATGTGCATCAAGGTGGAATTGTGAGAGGAGAGATGTCACCTCGGTTTCAAGAGCTCTTGGACGTGATCGAGTCATGGGTCCACTAGGCACTTGATGAGACGATGGTAGGTCCATGGGGATGACCTTGGGATGCTCCGCATAAAGCAATCATTGGTGAGATAGTCCACTAGTGGGACAAGAGAAGCACCATCACCTATGTTATCTATGGAGCATCGCTCATGTGTTGTAGGTGATGTATCGAAGACCAAGTCGTGGTCATCTTCATCGTGATGGAACCATGTGGGTGGTGCATCTTCTTCCACCATGGCCATCATTGTCTCCATTAGAGGTATGGACTTGTCGAGGATAGGCGTGTCGTCATGTAGGAGACCTAGCACCAAAGAAGAAAACACACTAGGAGTATGGGTTAAGTCGTTAGAAATCAAAGTGGCCTCACATGCCGTGTCAACTACCTCGCTCACTAAGTATTGTGGCTCACTCACTCCCTCTCAGATGCTCTCACTCCTATGGTTGGTGGAGTCACACAAATGGCTCTCAACCTCACATAGGATGTGTGGCATGCTCTCAAGTGTGGGGCTAGTGGTGTTCACACTCATCTTTTCATAGGAAATGCTCTCAATGTCATGTGTGGTGGAGTCACTCATGTCACTCATGTGGTGGTGGCTCTCCTCACATGGCAATTGGGGCATCTCGTCACATGTCGTTGTTGAAGAGATGTTGGTGCAAATGCTCCATGCTCAATCATGTTGTGGTCGTAGCCATGGATGAAGGCCGAAGATGGCACATCATCACTCTCCTTGAAGACCAAAGATAAGGTCTCATGAGCGGTCTCGTAGCTTGACTCGGATTATGAGTCGAATATTGGCGCCGTCTTCATGTTGTTGAAGAGGTTCGTGCTCGTCGCCGTGGTCGAAGAGGTTCGTGCTCGTCGTTGGCCCTTGCTCGACCTTCTTGTCGCCGTCTTATTGTTGGAGGCCCAAATGATGTGGCACCTCGTAGCTCGTCTCCATGACCGAAGGGAAATTCCCATGCTTGGCCATCTTCCTTGAGGGGCTTCCGAAGTTGGAAGTGTCTCCCTCGCGCGTAGTTGGTCACCTTGTAGTTGAAGATGTCGATGTAGGCGAACTCACATTAAGTAGGCGAAGATGTCATATTTCCAAAGGCAAAGATGCCATGATAGCACTTGGCGAAGATGCCGAAGTGGTTGGTGTAGCCGTAGCTCCGCATTGGTGGTGCTCGTCTCGCGGTCTTTTCTTGTGCTCAAGAAGTTTGGACTTGGTGTGAAGTAGGGCTTGTTGGGACTTGTAGGAAGGCGCATCTCGAGCATCTTCATGTTGATGGTGGCGTTGTCGCACTTGAGCTCGTAGTAGATGTCGTTCGTCGTCATCGTGCACATGTTGCTTGGAGGTGACTTGCCCTTCATGACGAGGTGGATCAGAAACGTGATGGTGGTCGCCATGGAGATGTGGACGTGGACGTCTTGCGCTTGTGTCACTTGGGCGCTGATGAGGACATCAATACCATTGTTACACCCACAGCCCCTACTGCTACATATACTGGATGATAGAGGCAAAGGTGTCCCGTCTTTCGATGAGATGATGGATATCGCTTTGGTGGGAGTCGACTTTGACGATCCGACTACGAACGTGCGAAGACGTCGCGCCTTAGCAATCGCTAAACCAACTCCGAGAGGTTATTGACCACGCCGGAGCACGATCAACCTGACCACGAGGGTCTGTTTCCTGCGAGCAAACGAAGAACAAGCAAGAAACTGAGTTTGCAATCTGAATATTGCGAATATAAGATGAACACAAACGAAGTACGCGAAGTTGCAGCTATGGCGAACTTTTAATCTAAACAAAACCCAAAGTCTAAACGGTGCCCTAAGGGCTGTATATATGGAGGAAGAGAGGGGGAATTTCGTGGCCCTTGGTGGAGGGGTCCGAAATCAACCCTATCTCTTGTTTCCCCACACATACGGACTCTAAAAATAGCCTATACTTATGTATTTCGAAATTACATGGGCCTGGCCCAATAAAAAGGTGACGCAGCACCTATAATAGCCTCGGGACGAAATTTATGAAGTGGCATCTTGTATATTTCGTCCAAGGCTTCATGCACCCATTATGGTGGCTTCAAAGTCCTGAAATCATCACTTGTAACTCCGTTCTTGTTCCCCTTGCGCATGGCATCATCTCCATGCTTGGTCTTGCTCCAATGTTCATCCTTCTCCAAGCTAGGCCCTTCATTTGTAAGCAAAACAAATGTATCCAATTTAGGCAGCATCATATTCTCATGAACATTAGAATCATTACCAAGAAACGAAAGTACCTGATAATTTAATTGGCGTGCGCGAGCTCTAGTAATTGTGATAAAGGCGAGGGTCCCGATCTTTCGATGAGATGATAACTATCGATTTGGTGAAGATGACTTTGACGATCCGACTACAAACATGCACGGCGTTGCGCCTTAGCAATCGCTAAACCAACTCTGAGAGGTTATTGACCACGCCGGAGCACAATCAACCTGACCACGAAGGTCTATTCCTGCAAGCAATCGAAGAACAAGCAAGAATATGATAAAAGCAATCTGAATATTGCGAGTATATATGAAGTATTGATAAAGGTGGGGATCCGTAAGCGGTCTTGGTCTGGTCGTTGGACACAAACGAAGTACACGAAATTGCAATAGCTAACTTTTAACTAAACAAATCCCAAGGAAAAGCTACTAGATGGATCTACTTATATAGGAGCAAGGTGTGGCGGCCAAGGAGGTGGGAGGACGTCCCAAGGCAGCCTAAAACTAAATCTAGGTCGTACAAGGCCAATGGGCCCAAGTGGAGGTGATGTAACACCTTTGGACTTGTAGTTTGACTAGGATTCTGCTGCAGTAGCAGATTGTTTCGTCCACAACTCAACGCTCCGGACGAATTTGAAGGTGATTCCAATTGGGTTGGAAAGTGAACGAAATCTAGTTTCCAACAAAAAAAGAATCACCCAATTCGGAGTCCGTATGAAAAACTTGTGTGCGTTTTGAGTCAGGTACGTCTGTGCAGTCCGAATCTGAATCCAGAACGTGAGAGACTTGGACTCTATCTTCTCTTGGGCCAAAAGTGACGTGAGAGAACTTTTTGGACAGCAAATAAACATCTCTTTCTTCCTTATCTTCATATGTGGATTGTACAAATGTCCCATACACCTGCAATTAGACAAAACACAAAAATGTGTGAAGTATTTTTGTTCTGGATAACATAAATAGATTATTGAATAGTTTGCACTAGAAATCACCTGACAAATATGCATATATGCAATATTTTTGGTCATATCCAAGGTAGTCATGTCCTCATCAAATTGGTCCCGTATATGTAGCAGTAGGGGCTGTGGGTGTAACAATGATATTGATGTCCTCATCATCCTCCCCTTCTTGAAATGAAGTCGTCCTCGACGGAAGCTCATCTTCCTCACCCAAATAAGGCTTCAAATCTGCAATGTTAAAAGTGGGACTAACCCCAAAATCTGCAGGCAGCTCAAGTTTATATGCATTATCATTTATTTTCTCTAACACCTTAAAGGGACCATCAACACGTGGCATTAGCTTTGATTTCGCAAATCAGGAAATCTATCCTTACGCAAATGTAACCAAACAAGATCTCCAGGTGCAAACACAACATGTTTTCTACCCGTATCTCCAGCAAGTTTATATTTAGCATTCATACGCTCAATGTTTTCCTTAGTTAACTCATGCATTTTTAAAATCAATTCAGCACGTTGTTTAGCATCAAAATTAACCTTCTCCGAAGATGGAAGAGGCAACAAATCAATAGGTGCACGAGGTAGGAAACCATACACAACTTCAAAAGGGCACATCTTAGTAGTAGAATGCAATGAACGATTATAAGCAAATTCAATATGAGGCAAGCATTCCTCCCACATTTTCTTATTATTCTTCAAAACAGCCCTAAGCATAGTAGACAATGTTCTATTGACTACTTCAGTTTGTCCATCAGTTTGGGGGTGACAAGTAGTACTGAAAAGTAGTTTAGTCCCCAACTTAGCCCATAAACATCTCCAAAAGTGGCTAAGAAATTTAGTATCACGAACTGAAACAATAGTATTTGGCACACCATGCAAGCGAATAATTTCACGAAAGAACAAATCAGCAACATTAACAGCATCATCGCTTTTATGACATGGTATAAAGTGTGCCATTTTCGAGAATCTATCCACGACAACAAATATGCTATCCCTCCCCTTCTTTGTTCGAGGTAAACCTAAAACAAAGTCCATAGATATATCCTCCCAAGGAACACTAGGTACAGGCAAAGGCATATATAAACCATGAGGATTGAGTCGTGACTTAGCTTTTTGACATGTAGTGCAGCGAGCAATAAAACGCTCAACATCCCGTCTCATCTTTGGCCAAAAGAAATGTGTAGCAAGTACGTCCTCCGTCTTCTTCACGCCAAAGTGTCCCATTAATCCTCCTCCATGCGCCTCCCGCAACAACAAAAGACGAACGGAGCTAGCTGGAATGCATAGCTTGTTAGCACGAAACACAAATCCATCATTAACGACGAACTTGTTCCATGTTCTACCTTCTTTACAATTCTGCAATACATCGCTAAATTCAGCATCATGCACATATTGATCTTTGATGGTCTCCAAACCAAATATTTTAAAGTCAAGTTGTGAAAGCATAGTATAACGACGAGACAATGCATCAGCAATAACATTTTCTGTACCCTTCTTGTGTTTAATGACATAAGGGAAAGTCTCAATGAATTCAACCCATTTAGCATGTCTACGATTCAGTTTAGCTTGACTTTTAATATGTTTCAAAGATTCATGATCAGAATGTATAACAAATTCTTTGGGCCATAAATAATGTTGCCATGTCTCTAAAGTCCGAACAAGAGCATATAATTCTTTATCATAAGTAGAATAGTTCAAACTAGGCCCACTCAATTTTTCAGAAAAGTATGCAACAGGTTTGCCATCTTGTAATAACACACCTCCTAATCCAATTCCACTAGCATCACATTCAAGCTCAAAAGTCTTATTAAAATCAGGAAGTTGGAGTAAAGGAGCATGTGTCAACTTAGCTTTCAATACCGTGAAGGCTTCTTCCTGTGCGGTACCCCAAACAAAAGGCACATCCTTCTTTGTAAGCTCGTTGAGAGGTGCAGCAATGGTGCTGAAATCTCTCACAAAACGCCTATAGAAACCAGTGAGGCCAAGGAAACTCCTCACTTGTGTGACCGTTTTGGGCTGCGGCCAACTCTCAATAGCTTCAATCTTGGCTTTATCAACTTCAATTCCCTATGGAGTAACAACATAGCCAAGAAAAGATACTCGGTCGGTGCAAAAGGTGCACTTCCCAAGGTTACCAAACAAACGTGCATCACGTAGAGCATTAAAAACAACACGTAAATGTTCCAAATGTTCTTCCAAAGATTTGCTATAAATCAGTATATCATCAAAATAGACTACCACAAATCGTCCAATGAAAGCACGTAAAACTTCGTTCATTAGTCTCATGAAAGTACTAGGCGCATTAGTTAACCCAAAAGGCATGACTAACCACTCATATAATCCAAACTTAGTTTTAAATGCTGTTTTCCATTCATCTCCCAATTTCATACGAATTTGATGGTATCCACTACGCAAATCAACTTTGGAGAATATTGTAGAGCCACTCAATTCATCAAGCATATCATCTAGCCTAGGAATAGGATGACGATAACGAATAGTAATATTATTAATGCCTCTACAATCAACGCACATACGCGACGTACCATCCTTTTTCGGCACTAAAATGATAGGAACAGCACAAGGACTAAGGGATTCGCGTATATAACCTTTGTCGAGCAGTTCTTGTACTTGACGCATAATCTCCTTCGTCTCCTCTGGATTGGTACGGTATGGTGCACGGTTGGGTAATATGCACCGGGAATTAAGTCAATTTGATGCTCAATCCCGCGAATAGGTGGTAATCCAGGTGGCACGTCTTGTGGAAAGACGTCAGCGAACTCCTGCAAAATGTTAGTGACAGCAGGAGGCAAAGAGGAAGGCACGTCCTCGAATGAAAATAATGCCTCTTTGCACACAAAAGCATAGCAAACAGATTTGCTAAAATCTAGATCATCAATATCAGATTTGGTGGCAAGTAAACCTGCACTTTTCAATTTAATTTCAGAAGCAACACTAGATTGTTTATTATTATTAGGCTGCATTTGTTGCTCAAATTCTTTTTCCACAATCTGATTTTCACTCTTAGTTTTCTCCTGTTTTGCTTTATTAGCTCTATTAATATCATCTTTCAAAATGGAATCAGGAGTCATAGGAAGCAAAGTAATATTTTTATCCTTATGAACAAGAGTATAATGATTGTTTCTACCATGGTGTACAGCATTTTTATCAAATTGCCATGGTCTATCAAGTAATAAGGAACATGCTTGCATAGGTACCACATCACAATCAACATAATCAGCATATGTAGAGATACTAAAATGCACACGAACAGTACGTGTTACCTTAACCTTGCCGCTGTTGTTGAACCATTGGATGTAGTAAGGATGTGGATGTGGTCTTGTGGTGAGAGAAAGCTTCTCCACCATCTCCATGCTAGCCAAGTTGTTGCAGCTCCGTCCATCTATGATGACGCGCACAGAACGTTCTTTCACAACTCCCTTGGTATGGAACAAATTGTGCCTCTGATTTTGCTCAGCTTGTGTGACCTGCACACTCAAAACACGTTGAGCAACTAAACATTCATACCTGTCAGCGTCTTCAGGAGCCATGTATTGCGTCTCATGATCAGAATCGTCTCCACCGTGTTCGTCACGTGTAATAAGAGCCAAAGTCTCCTCATCATAGTCACTAGCGGACTCATACCCACCATCCTCAGTAACAATCATCACACGCTTAGATGGGCATTCTCTCGCATAATGACCTCCACCCTTGCAACCTCGACAAATAATATCATGTGTTTGCCCTGTTGATGCCATGGATGAAGAAGAGCTCTTTGCAGGCCCAGAAGGTGTGCTCTTGGCAGATAGTGGTGATTGTGCCTGCTTTATTGTATCATGGTTGGAGGTGGCAGCCGACGGAGGCGCCGGTGTAGCAGAACGTGTGGAAGTAGATGATGCACGTGGTGTCCATGATGAAGGTCGACCTGCAGAAAAGTTAGTCCGCGCCAATGCCTGTCGATCCTGCACTTCACGTTCAGCTTTACAAGCAAGATGGAATAAACTGAGTGATATTAGTATACTCCTTATAGTCTAGAATGGTCTGAATCTCTCTATTTAATCCACCCAGAAAACGTGCAAGCATAGCTTCATTCTCCTCAACAATAACACATCTAATCATGCCAGTTTGTAATTCCTGATAATATTCTTCTACAGAATTTTTTCCTTGTCTTAAGCGCTGCAATTTTTGAAGTAATTCACGTTGATAATATGGTGGAACCCAACGAGTACGCATAGCAGTTTTCAAAGCAGCCCAAGTAGCTGGAACAATGGTATAATATGCGCGAGCTCTAGTAATTGGTCCCGTATATGTAGCAGTAGGGGCTGTGGGTGTAACAATGGTATTGATGTCCTCATCACTGGACCAATTACTAGAGCTCGCGCACGCCAATTAAATTATCAGGTACTTTCGTTTCTTGGTAATGATTCTAATGTTCATGAGAATATGATGCTGCCTAAATTGGATACATTTGTTTTGCTTACAAATGAAGGGCCTAGCTTGGAGAAGGATGGACATTGGAGCAAGAGCAAGCATGGAGATGATGCCATGCGCAAGGAGAACCAGAACGGAGTTACAAGTGATGATTTCAGGACTTTGAACCCACCATAAGAGTGCATGAAGCCTTGGACGAAATATACAAGATGCCACTTCATAAATTTCGTCCAGAGGCTATTATAGGTGCTGCGTCACCTTTTTATTGGGCCAGGCCCATGTAATTTCGAAATACATTAGTATATGCTATTTTTAGAGTCCGTATGTGTGGGGAAACAAGAGATAGGGTTGATTTCGGACCCCTCCACCAAGGGCCACGAAATTCCCCCTCTCTTCCTCCATATATACAGCCCTTAGGGCACCGTTTAGACTTTGGGTTTTGTTTAGATTAAAAGTTCGCCATAGCTGCAACTTCACGTACTTCGTTTGTGTTCAACGACCAGACAAAGGCGTCACAGAACCCCACCTTGATCAATAAAGCTTTCATCTTATATTCGCAATATCCAGATTGCAATCTTAGTTTCTTGCTTGTTCCTCGTTTGCTCGCAGGAAATAGACCCTCGTGGTCAGGTTGATCGTGCGCCGGCGTGGTCAATAACCTCTCGGAGTTGGTTTAGCGATTGCTAAGGCGCGACGTCCTCGCACGTTCGTAGTCGGATCGTCAAAGTCGACTTCCACCAAAGCGAAATCCACCATCTCATCGAAAGACGGGACACCTTTGCCTCTATCATGTGGTATCAGATTTCCAGGTTGCTCGGTGAGATTTTACAGTTTTTCATAGTTTAGATCGAGTCTGTTCTTCATACCTATAGTCCACGAAAAAGCCAAAAAAAATTAGGGTTAGTTCATCCCATCCGAACCAATCTGAGCCTTTGCATAATCTTTTCTGTATTTGCTTTGTTGAATTTGTGGTTGCATCGTCGTGTCCAGTTGCTGGTCTTAGCGTCTAGTCTTTTAGAGTTTCGAGTTCTGTTCACAGGTTGTCACGTCGCCGCTGCCATATATCACCACCGCATCAGCATCGTCGCTGTTGCCATATACCACCACCACATATTCACCGCCAATCCGAATCCATATACGCCACCACATATCCGCCGCCATCACGCCAATCCGAGTCCACCTGCAACATATATCCGCCACCAGTCCGAGTTCCACCAGATTCATCTCCGCCACTAGTCCGAGATCCACCAGATTCATCTCCGCCACCCGTCCTACTCCGAGTCCAGTATTTTGTTACTCTGTTTTGGATTTCCAGATCACGCGATACTCCGAGCCGTGACAGAGAAGGACTCCCTAACTTCCGAGCCATCCGCAGAAGAAAAATAGTTCCAGTTTCAAAAAAAAACTAAGTCTGGAAAATTCTGGCTAGGCAGTTTTTAGACCATTTGTAGACTTTTTCGAAAAAAATTTGTTGCGGAGCAAAAAAAAAGAGGAAAAAAAAGTGCAAAAAAAAAGAGAAAAAAAATTAAGAGTGTGCTCCTCCCTTGTTTACGTGCCGCGCCGTGATTTTGTTGGTGTTCTAGGCTCGCGTCTCTAGCACAGTCTAGCCTAGGACCAGCACAGTACCGTCGTTGAGCGTTTATTCAACTTTGCATCTCTGAATTGATTATTGCTGACCCTTTATGCTACCATATTATAAGCCTTCCCAGCTCCACATACATCTACGTCGTGCGTTTGACTCTCCCTGGTAATCGCTCTATCCAAGCTTTGAGAGTTTTTGACTACAACGGTTGCCGATCACCGCCTGCTGCTGGGTAAGAACTGGTAAGAATTTGAGATTTGCTTGACGGATTTGTGACACCCACCACCACCTCTTGTTAGTAGTCTGTAGGATCATATTCTTGTGTGTTTCTATTGCTGCTAACCATGCCAGGATCACAAGCCGACGAGACTGACTGGGAGAACATGACGAATAAGGATTTGCATGATAAATTTCAGCAAATGATGAGTGGACAGGTGCAAGATGTGCTAAACAGATTTGAAGAGGCCATGGAGAAGATAGATGGCATGGAGAAGACGTTCGAAACAAAGCTCAATAACAAGTTTAATGAATTGCTCGCGCGTCTTCCACCACCACCACCCGCTGCACCTAACGCACCTCTCCAACAACAACAACAACGACTACCTCCATGTCGCGAAACAGATCTCTGCCGAGCGAGCCGTGTTCCTCTTGCGTTTGGCCAAACTATTGGTGCTGCTGTTGATACTTCAGTGGGTCCTGCTGCTGATGCGGAGGAGGATGATTATTTGGGAGATTATGAGGATGAGGTCGATCAAAATCAGCACTACGTGCAGCCACCTGCACCACCACCAGCAGGTCGACCTCAGGTATATCTTCGTAATGGTAGGCCTGCACCACCACCTCAGGTACGAGATGATGTCCATATTCCTAAACTGAAATTGAATATTCCACCATTTGAGGGTAGATATGTTCTTGATATATATCTTACTTGGGAGTTAGAAACTGAACAACGATTTACCTGTTTACAATATCCTGAGGAGAGACGGGTTGCTGCTGCTGTTTGTGCTTTCACTAGTTTTGCATGTGTATGGTGGTCTGAACATTGTAGATTATATCCTATTCCAACTACTTGGGTTGCTTTGAAAACTGCTATGCGTACTCGTTGGGTTCCACCATATTATCAACGCGAATTGCTTCAAAAATTACAGCGCTTAAGACAAGGAAAAAATTCTGTAGAAGAATATTATCAGGAATTACAAACTGGCATGATTAGATGTGGTATTGTTGAGGAGAATGAAGCTATGCTTGCACGTTTTCTGGGTGGATTAAATAGAGAGATTCAGACCATTCTAGACTATAAGGAGTATACTAATATCACTCGTTTATTCCATCTTGCTTGTAAAGCTGAATGTGAAGTGCAGGATCGACAAGCATTGGCGCGAACTAACTTTTCTGCAGGCCGACCTTCATCATGGACACCGCGTGCATCTTCTACTTCAACTGCACCAGCACCTCAGTCACGTGCCTCCTCCAGTCGTGATACAAGAAAACAGGCACAACCACCATTATCTGCCAAGAGCACACCTGCCGGGCCTGCACAGAGTTCTTCTTCTTCCATGGCATCAACAGGGCACACAAGTGATATTATTTGTCGTTGTTGTAAGGGAGGAGGTCATTATGCGAGAGAATGCAAATCTCCGCGTGTGATGATTGCTACCGCGGATGGTGCATATGAGTCCGCTAGTGACTATGAAGAGGAGACTTTGGCTCTTATTACACGTGAAGAATATGGTGGAGATGATTCTGATCATGAGACGCAATACATGGCTCCTAAAGACGCTGACAGGTATGAATGTTTAGTTGCTCAACGTGTTTTGAGTGTGCAGGTCACACAAGCTGAGCAAAATCAGAGGCACAATTTGTTCCATACCAAGGGAGTTGTGAAAGAACGTTCTGTGCACGTCATCATAGATGGAGGGAGCTGCAACAACTTGGCTAGCATGGAGATGGTGGAGAAGCTTTCTCTCACCACAAGACCACATCCACATCCTTACTACATCCAATGGTTCAACAACAACGGCAAGGTTAAGGTAACACGTACTGTTCGTGTGCATTTTAGTATATCTACATATGCTGATTATGTTGATTGTGATGTGGTACCTATGCAAGCATGTTCCTTATTACTTGGTAGACCATGGCAATTTGATAAAAATTCTGTACACCATGGTAGAAACAATCACTATACTCTTGTTCATAAGGATAAAAATATTACTTTGGTTCCTATGACTCCTGATTCTATTTTGAAAGATGATATTAATAGAGCTAATAAAGCAAAACAAGAGAAGAATAAGAGTGAAAATCAGATTGTGGCAAAAGAATTTGAGCAACAAATGAAGCCTAATAATAAACCATCTAGTGTTGCTTCTGAAATTAAATTGAAAAGTGCATGTTTATTTGCCACCAAATCTGATATTGATGAGCTAGATTTCAGCAAATCTGCTTGCTATGCTTTTGTGTGCAAAGAGGCATTATTTTCATTCGAGGACGTGCCTTCCTCTTTGCCTCCTGCTATCACTAACATTTTGCAGGAGTTCGCTGACGTCTTTCCACAAGACGTGCCACCGGGATTACCACCTATTCGAGGGATTGAGCATCAGATCGACTTAATTCCCGGTCCTTCACTGCCAAACCGTGCGCCATACCGTACCAATCCAGAGGAGACGAAGGAGATTATGCGTCAAGTACAAGAGTTTCTTGACAAAGGTTATATACGCGAATCCCTTAGTCCTTGTGCTGTTCCTATTATTCTAGTGCCGAAAAAGGATGGTACATCGCGTATGTGTGTTGATTGTAGAGGCATTAATAATATTACTATTCGTTATCGTCATCCTATTCCTAGGCTAGATGATATGCTTGATGAATTGAGTGGCTCTACAATATTCTCCAAAGTTGATTTGCGTAGTGGATACCATCAAATTCGTATGAAATTGGGGGATGAATGGAAAACAGCATTTAAAACTAAGTTTGGATTATATGAGTGGTTAGTCATGCCTTTTGGGTTAACTAATGCGCCTAGTACTTTCATGAGACTAATGAACGAAGTTTTACGTGCTTTCATTGGACGATTTGTGGTAGTCTATTTTGATGATATACTGATTTATAGCAAATCTTTGGAAGAACATTTGGAACATTTACGTGCTGTTTTTATTGCTCTACGTGATGCACGTTTGTTTGGTAACCTTGGGAAGTGCACCTTTTGCACCGACCGAGTATCTTTTCTTGGCTATGTTGTTACTCCACAGGGAATTGAAGTTGATAAAGCCAAGATTGAAGCTATTGAGAGTTGGCCGCAGCCCAAAACGGTCACACAAGTGAGGAGTTTTCTTGGCCTCGCTGGATTCTATAGGCGTTTTGTGAGAGATTTCAGCACCATTGCTGCACCTCTCAATGAGCTTACAAAGAAAGATGTGCCTTTTCTTTGGGGTACCGCACAGGAAGAAGCCTTCTCGGTATTGAAAGATAAGTTGACACATGCTCCTTTACTCCAACTTCCTGATTTTAATAAGACTTTTGAGCTTGAATGTGATGCTAGTGGAATTGGATTAGGAGGTGTGTTATTACAAGATGGCAAACCTGTTGCATACTTTTCTGAAAAATTGAGTGGGCCTAGTCTGAATTATTCTACTTATGATAAAGAATTATATGCTCTTGTTCGGACTTTAGAAACATGGCAACATTATTTATGGCCCAAAGAATTTGTTATACATTCTGATCATGAATCTTTGAAACATATTAAAAGTCAAGCTAAACTGAATCGTAGACATGCTAAATGGGTTGAATTCATTGAGACTTTCCCTTATGTCATTAAACACAAGAAGGGAAAAGAAAATGTTATTGCTGATGCATTGTCTCGTCGCTATACTATGCTTTCACAACTTGACTTCAAAATATTTGGTTTGGAGACCATCAAAGATCAATATGTGCATGATGCTAATTTTAAAGATGTAATGCTGAATTGTAAAGAAGGAAGAATGTGGAACAAGTTTGTCGTTAACGATGGATTTGTGTTTCGTGCTAACAAGCTATGCATTCCAGCTAGTTCCGTTCGTCTTTTGTTGTTGCAGGAGGCGCATGGAGGAGGATTAATGGGACACTTTGGCATGAAGAAGACGGAGGACGTACTTGCTACACATTTCTTTTGGCCAAAGATGAGACGGGATGTTGAGCGTTTTATTGCTCGTTGCACTACATGTCAAAAAGCTAAGTCACGACTCAATCCTCATGGTTTATATATGCCTTTGCTTGTACCTAGTGTTCCTTGGGAGGATATATCTATGGACTTTGTTTTAGGTTTACCTCGAACAAAGAAGGGGAGGGATAGCATATTTGTTGTCGTGGATAGATTCTCGAAAATGGCACACTTTATACCATGTCATAAAAGCGATGATGCTGTTAATGTTGCTGATTTGTTCTTTCGTGAAATTATTCGCTTGCATGGTGTGCCAAATACTATTGTTTCAGATCGTGATACTAAATTTCTTAGCCACTTTTGGAGATGTTTATGGGCTAAGTTGGGGACTAAACTGCTTTTTAGTACTACTTGTCACCCCCAAACTGATGGACAAGCTGAAGTAGTCAATAGAACGCTGTCTACTATGCTTAGGGCTGTTTTGAAGAGTAATAAGAAAATGTGGGAGGAATGCTTGCCTCATATTGAATTTGCTTATAATCGTTCATTGCATTCTACTACTAAGATGTTGATAGAGGCGGGGGTGTCCCGATCTTTCGATGAGATGATAACTATCGCTTTGGTGGAAGTCGACTTTGACGATCCGACTACAAACGTGCACGACGCTGCGCCTTAGCAATCGCTAAACCAACTCCGAGAGGTTATTGACCACGCCGGAGCACAATCAACCTGACCACGAAGGTCTATTCCTGCAAGCAATCGAGAACAAGCAAGAATATGATAAAAGCAATCTGAATATTGCGAGTATATATGAAGTATTGATAAAGGTGGGGATCCGTAAGCGGTCTTGGTCTGGTCGTTGGACACAAACGAAGTACACGAAGTTGCAATGGCTAACTTTTAACTAAACAAATCCCAAGGAAAAGCTACTAGATGGATCTACTTATATAGGAGCAAGGGGTGGCGGCCAAGGAGGTGGGAGGACGTCCCAAGGCAGCCTAAAACTAAATCTAGGTCGTACAAGGCCAATGGGCCCAAGTGGAGGTGATGTAACACCTTTGGACTTGTAGTTTGACTCGGATTCTGCTGCAGCATCAGATTGTTTCGTCCACAACTCAACGCTCCGGACGAATTTGAAGGTGATTCCAATTGGGTTGGAAAGTGCACGAAATCTAGTTTCCAACAAAAAAAGAATCACCCAATTCGGAGTCCGTATGGAAAACTTGTGTGCGTTTTGAGTCAGGTACGTCGGTGCAGTCCGTATCTGAATCCAGAACGTGAGAGACTTGGACTCTATCTTCTCTTGGGCCAAAAGTGACGTGAGAGAACTTTTTGGACAGCAAATAAACATCTCTTTCTTCCTTATCTTCATATGTGGATTGTACAAATGTCCCATACACCTGCAATTAGACAAAACACAAAAGTGTGTGAAGTATTTTTGTTCTGGATAACATAAATAGATTATTGAATAGTTTGCACTAGAAATCACCTGACAAATATGCATATATGCAATATTTTTGGTCATATCCAAGGTAGTCATGTCCTCATCAGATGTGCCCTTTTGAAGTTGTCTATGGTTTCCTACCTCGTGCACCTATTGATTTGTTGCCTCTTCCATCTTCGGAGAAGGTTAATTTTGATGCTAAAGAACGTGCTGAATTGATTTTAAAAATGCATGAGTTAACTAAGGAAAACATTGAGCGTATGAATGCTAAATATAAACTTGCTGGAGATAAGGGTAGAAAACATGTTGTGTTTGCACCTGGAGATCTTGTTTGGTTACATTTGCGTAAGGATAGATTTCCTGATTTGCGTAAATCAAAGCTAATGCCACGTGCTGCTGGTCCCTTTAAGGTGTTGGAGAAAGTAAATGATAATGCATATAAACTTGAGCTGCCTGCAGATTTTGGGGTTAGTCCCACTTTTAACATTGCAGATTTGAAGCCTTATTTGGGTGAGGAAGATGAGCTTCCGTCGAGGATGACTTCATTTCAAGAAGGGGAGGATGATGAGGACATCAATACCATTGTTACACCCACAGCCCCTAATGCTACATATACTGGACCAATTACTAGAGCTCGCGCACGCAAATTAAATTATCAGGTACTTTCGTTTCTTGGTAATGATTCTAATGTTCATGAGAATATGATGCTGCCTAAATTGGATACATTTGTTTTGCTTACAAATGAAGGGCCTAGCTTGGAGAAGGATGGACATTGGAGCAAGAGAAAGCATGGAGATGATGCCATGCGCAAGGAGAACCAGAACGTAGTTACAAGTGATGATTTCAGAACTTTGAACCCACCATAAGAGTGCATGAAGCCTTGGACGAAATATACAAGATGCCACTTCATAAATTTCGTCCAGAGGCTATTATAGGTGCTGCGTCACCTTTTTATTGGGCCAGGGCCATGTAATTTCGAAATACATTAGTATATGCTATTTTTAGAGTCCGTATGTGTGGGGAAACAAGAGATAGGGTTGATTTCGGACCCCTCCACCAAGGGCCACGAAATTCCCCCTCTCTTCCTCCATATATACAGCCCTTAGGGCACCGTTTAGACTTTGGGTTTTGTTTAGATTAAAAGTTCGCCATAGCTGCAACTTCACGTACTTCGTTTGTGTTCAACGACCAGACAAAGGCGTCACAGAACCCCACCTTGATCAATAAAGCTTTCATCTTATATTCGCAATATCCAGATTGCAATCTTAGTTTCTTGCTTGTTCTTCGTTTGGTCGCAGGAAACAGACCCTCGTGGTCAGGTTGATCGTGCTCCGGCGTGGTCAATAACCTCTCGGAGTTGGTTTAGCGATTGCTAAGGCGCGACGTCCTCACACGTTCGTAGTCAGATCGTCAAAGTCGACTTCCACGAAAGCGAAATCCACCATCTCATCGAAAGACGGGACACCTTTGCCTCTATCAGGCGCTCCGAAGAGGATCGATGTGCTTGCCGCCGCCTTGAAGATGACGAAGGGGAAGTAGACTTGATCAAGGCCCGAATCTCCTCCATCCTTGCATCTTGCTCCTCCTTTTGTGCGAAAAGCTTGTTGTCAATGTAGTCCCTTTTCCTCGCTTCGAAGTGACGAATGTCGATGGAGAGGTTCTCGATGCGCTCTCGCAGTCTTGATTGTGTGCCTTGCATTTGTCATTGTAAATCGAAGATTGACGCTTTGGTGATGTAGTTGTTCACGCCGTCGTTGTTGTGGAAGACCGGAGATGAAATGCCTTGCCTATCCATCACAAGAGTCGAGCCAATGTGAGTGGAGAAGGAGAAGAACGAATAAAAAATGTACCTTGACCGAAGTTGAAAGTGGATCAATAGGAAATAGCACAATTTGTTGTGGAATTGTCACGGCAGATGTCCTTAGTGTCAGGACTTAGTCGCGAGGCCAATGCATCTATGTGGTAGCTTGAGAGGGGTTGAGTGGGACGAGAGACGCAGGGCGGATCATCACGCAAGACAAGGATTTAGACAGCTTCGGGCCCCGAGAAACATCATCCGGTAATAGCCCTACATGCTGTTTTAGGCTAGGTCTCATTATCATCACGAGGGAGTCGCCGTAAACCGGCTCTCCTCTTTGTGTCTAGCCCTAGATATTGTTTCTTCTTGCCCCCCTCTTTGGGGAGCCCTGCCCCTCCTTATATATGTCGAAGGGGCGGTTTACATGTGGAGTCCTATTAGGATTAGGACTAGTCTATCTCTAATACAAACCGGATACAAGCCCTGGTCTTAACTCCTTGTAAGGTAAATATTCCTCATGCCTTTCCTCTTAAATCGGCCCACCATAGTATGAACCGGCCTTCTGGGCCATGGGCCTCGTCATCCATCTGACCCGCCTGCCGGGTTACTAATGAACCGCCAAGACCGGGCGGGTAGCCGGTGGACCGCCAAGCTCCGGGCGGGTTACCAGTGAGTCATCCAGTCCGGCCGGTTTATACTTCCGGCCGGTTTACGCCACGGGGTATATCCCCGACATTAGCCCCCAGTTTAATTTGGATTTATCCATGTTAAACTGATCTGCAACATAAACTCAAGAGCAAATTTGACAGGTTATGCTCCGGGTTAAAAATTCTTGTAAATCGGCACCTGATCATCCTTGTCATTTCCTTCTTCTAGAAAATCCGGTTTAATAGGCCAGCTTCATACTCAATTTGCTTTGCAGAAGATATTGAGAATAAAGAATCCATTTGAATCGGCCTTCAATGCTCTTGATTTGACAAAAATATTGGTCTTCGAATATTCAACTGATATCAGCCAGTTTGAAAATATAGAACTTGCCGGTTTATCATTGCCAAAATTGCCGGGTTATAAGAACTGATGATCCCGGGTCATGACCGTTTATAGACACCGGGTTATGATTGTTACCAACGCCGGGTCACACAATTGATCTTCCTGATATGCTCAAAATTGAAAATTTTGAAGATGTTCCTCCTTTACATGCATAATACCTGTAGCCCCCAAGTCTTAAGAAGAGAATATAGTGATAACTTAAGACTTGCTCCAATCAGTGTTGCAACCTTGAAGAAATCCGGTTTATTCATCTCAATCATATAAACTGAATACTCCATATATGTAGCCCCCAAGTGCCGGGTTGTCATGCTTGCAGCAACCTGGGACTTGCAATTGCTTATAAAAACTTCAATCAGTGTAGCCCCCAAGGGTCGGGTCATTATGCCATAATGAGAAGGGACTTTGTAAATATAATCTTATAAACTTTGAATAGCAACGTGTAGCCCCCAAGGGTCGGTTTAGTAAGATAATACTGAACCGGGACTTGATATATACTTCAATGAAAATAACATATTATAATGTAGCTTCCATCGCAGGGCTTGAACCCACGTCCACAAGGTTAAGAGCTTTGTGTTTTACCAACTGAGCAATGGATCCCTCAATATTATGGACGAAAACTTGTGTACCTTGAATTGTTGACAGGAGCAATTGGTAGCCCCCAAGGGCCGGCTCATTATAATATGATGAGTCGGGTCTTCAATAAGACTAGTAAAAAAAAATGACTTTGCATTAGCCCCCAAGTGTCAAGGTGCATGCTTGCAGTGCCATGAGACTTGTGTATTTGATGTAATTTCAAATGAAATAATGTAGCCCCCAAGTGCCGGGTCGTAAGCCTGCAGCAACTCGGGACTATTCCTTCAATTGTAGAATAAATCATATCTATTGATAATATGATAGCCATTGCGCTAAAGCGACTTTGAAAACCTTAATCATAATACTGGTTATTGATAACCATAATAAAAATCCAGCCATGTTGGTTATTTGAATAATATACCCAATGATTTATAAGCGCATAATTCCAATGGCGCAATCCAAATATATACCGGCGACTTATAGTCCAAAGCCAGGCCGGTTTAACAAACCTGTTTCTCCATACAACAAGTGTAAAGTGTCCTGGCGGTTTACTGCCGGACGGGTCATAATGCCCAACATATAACCCGGGTTTATAACCAAGGCTGCACTTAAGAATAATCAAATATGAAATAGATCATACCTGTGGCATTGAATCACATTGTTGGTTTTACCAACTTTTTGTAGTAAGGGTGATAATCCCAATCTTGAGTACTGATAACTCCTTCCATATTGTGCCGGTTTATGATAAAACCGTGCCGGGTTGTGAAATACACCGGATTAACCATATATAATACTGGCGACTTGTAGTCGAACCAGACCGGGTTAATAATCGTCGGATTATAATTGGTCATGTACTAACAACTTGTAGTTTGAAAGTCAAGCCGGGTTAACGAACACCGGATTACTCCATGATAAGATAGTAACATAAAATCAAACCGGGCAGATAGTCTCCGGATTAAGATTTGACCGTGTTCCGCCAATTTGTAATTTAACAGTCGAACCGGATTAACAATGTTGGTTTAAAAACGCAACAGAAGTAAAAGGCCTTTAGCAAAGAAGAACAGAATTCAAGCAAAGGCAAAAAAAATTCTTGTTGGTTTCTCACACGTACACAAGTAAGGCTTATGGTGGAGTTCGGTGAGGATAGTGGCACAAAAATTTAATGCAGAATGTTAGCAAGAGTCAATAATGTTGAAAGAGATTCACAAATTCGCAAGTGTAACAAGTAGACCAATAGCAATATGTGGCACACGGAAACACACACACGGATAGATAAATGGGGTCGTGCAACCAAGGATGAGCACAAAATGTGTAATCCACGGAAAACGCTCATGTTGCACAACTCAAGAGAGACGCTAGCACGATTGCTCACTAGGCGGATACGACACTTGTGCACAACCTATAAGATGCAAAATGGATAAACTTTCTATCCCAAGTATGCTATGTATGCATGGTTCCCGGTGTTTGATCCAAGATGATCGGATATGACAATCTTATGCAATGTGGTGGATCCTATGGCTATTGCTTACAAGCTTCTTTGCTCTTTCTCTTTTGCTTAAAAGATTATTTTTGTTTATATATCCACTTTGCGAAATGCACAAACCAAGATAGTAATTGTGTATATGCGGGAACAAACTTGAGGCACACGAGATGATATGATACCAATATGATATGGTATGTATGCAATGTATGGTGTAGATCAGTAATGTGCACAAGTAACATTGCCGGCAATAGTCAAATGGCTAGTCTCGATAGGCAAGTAACGCAAAATGGGCTAGGTGTTAACAATGCAATTGCTAGGGGAATGTACAATGAAGGGGTACCAAGATGATATGGAGGTTACCGTCCTTGGCGATGATGAGTAGCGGTGTTCTTGATGTAGATACCAAGATGATGGAGACTCGTCCCTAAGTAGCCGAAACACCTTAGGAAACGGAAAAACCGCGAACTCAAAATCTCAAACGTCAAATGTCAAAATGGTGGTAGCGGGATGCAGTGGTGGTTGCGGAAGCTCAAAGGGATTGTGGAAATGCAATGATGGGTTGTGGAGTACGCAATGCGAAAGTGGAGGGAAGGTGGTGGACTATACACGAAAATGATGTCCAAAATTGGGTTAGGTTGCGGTGGGGGGGAGTGTATAGTGGTCAAGCCTACGCGGAAGTGGTGGTGGTGGTTGATGAAGAAGCAACCGTCCCTAAGTTGCCTAGACACCTTAGGAGACTCAAATCACTCCTCAAGCAACCACATATGCGCTGGGGATCAATATGGGTTAGGTTGCGGAAGTTGGTGCTGGTGTAGTGGATGATGTGGTGGAAGCCCTAGGCAAAGATGCCAAAGTTGTCAAAATTTGATGGACTCGAATGGTGATGGTAGTATTTTTGTGGGAAGGAGGATGTCAAGAGCTTTCCAACGAGCTAAAGCACGCGGAAATCGGACTCCGAATGAATTAGTTATGGCCGAAACAAAAATCAGACGAAGTTGATATCTACAGGTAGCGGATGTCCAAAAAAAATGGTCGTCCGGACGCCGGACGTCTGGTCTGGTCGGAAATCCGCTGATTCTGCTCGGGTTAGGGGGTTCCGGTCATCCGGTAAGGTCGGACGTCCGGTGGTTCCTGCGGCTCCGGACGTCCGGTAAGGTGACGGTCGTCCGGTGTATCGGGGTCAACTCCAGATCCGAGATTCGGGACGCGATTTTGGGCGGAATTTGGGGATTTTGGGGTCAAAATTGATGAGATTTCGTGGATGAAACATGGGGAAACTTGGGGAGATTCTAGATCCACTCGAAACCAAGCAAATCCATGGATCAAAATCAACAAAACATCATCAAACCAACAAATCACAAAAAAAAATTGGGGCTATTTTTGGTGGGGATTTTCGAATTTAGGACGAAATCAAGCAAAAGAAGGCTAGAAAATGGCGGGGGAGGCTCCGAAATCGTGATCAACGTGGCTCATGATACCAAGATGATGATGGGTAGGAACCCTATAGGCCGATCTTTCACGAAAGGAGCGGATCCCGTCCAAGAACGCAAAGAACAAGAGGGGAAAACGAGGGAAAACACAAGAGGAAACACGAGAGAATCACTCAACCAACAAGAATATATCACACATGCGCTAGATCGATGAACACAAAGGTGAGATACAAGATCCAAAGTCAACAACGGACGATACAAAGGTAGCTGGTCTTCTCCGTGAGGAGGTCTTGATGTTCTTCTCCAAAAGGAGGTCTTGAATCCAAAGGGATCTTCTCCGAAGAGGCCGCGATCTCTCACGAGGAGTAGGTCCGATGTGGATGAGCGAAGCTCTATCTCTAAGTATGAGCTAAACCAACGCTAACCCTCAAATGGTGGAGGTGGAGGAGTATATATAGTCTAGGGCCACGAAGGGATAAGTGAGGGCGAATGGATACATGGGCTCGGCCCGATACACTGTGCACAGACAGGCGTCAGACGTCCGACGGGTACCGGACGTCCGGTGGCTCACGAGGGTCCGGTCGTCCGGTACTTGTCGGACGTCCAGCGTTTTGGCTCGGTTGATGTGGCGCCGGATTTCTGGAGACGGTCGGACGTCCGGTCGCTGGAGTGTGTCGAACGTCCGGGACTTGTCGGACGTCCGCTCATTTGGCTCGGGTGCGGGATTGCTGGTCGTCCGGTCCGGACAGGTCGTCCGGTTGGTCTTCAGGCATCGAACGTCCGGTCCCGACCATTCGTTCGGTGGCTGGAGCTTCTTCCATAGCTCTTCTTCTTGTTCCTCGTGCTTGGTGTGCTCGCCTTCTTGTCCATGGTCTTCCTCTTGGTTCCTGGTCATGCATAGCACACATTTTTGAGGTAGTAGCCCTATCTCACGTATGGAAAGTGATGGTCCGAAAAGGAGCGAGTTCACCTTGTGTCCAATGGTGTATAGATGAGGTCTCATCTTATGTTATCTTAGGGCTTGGAGAGTAGTCAGAGTATACATGGGGATGAACGTGGGATGCTCCGCATCAATATATCTATGGACTTTGTTTTAGGTTTACCTCGAACAAAGAAGGGGAGGGATAGCATATTTGTTGTCATGGATAGGTTCTCGAAAATGGCACACTTTATACCATGTCATAAAAGCGATGATGTTGTTAATGTTGCTGATTTTTTCTTTCATGAAATTATTCGCTTGCATGGTGTGCCAAAAACTATTGTTTCATATCGTGATACTAAATTTCTTAGCCACTTTTGGAGATGTTTATGGGCTAAGTTGATGAGGACATCAATACCAATGTTACACCCACAGCCCCTACTGCTACATATACTGGACCAATTACTAGAGCTCGCGCACGCCAATTAAATTATCAGGTACTTTCGTTTCTTGGTAATGATTCTAATGTTCATGAGAATATGATGCTGCCTAAATTGGATACATTTGTTTTGCTTACAAATGAAGGGCCTAGCTTGGAGAAGGATGAACATTGGAGCAAGAACAAGCATGGAGATGAAGCCATGCGCAAGAGGAACAAGAACGGAGTTACAAGTGATGATTTCAGGACTTTGAAGCCACCATAATGGGTGCATGAAGCCTTGGACGAAATATACAAGATGCCACTTCATAAATTTCGTCCCGAGGCTATTATAGGTGCTGCGTCACCTTTTTATTGGGCCAGGCCCATGTAATTTCGAAATACATAAGTATAGGCTATTTTTAGAGTCCGTATGTGTGGGGAAACAAGAGATAGGGTTGATTTCGGACCCCTCCACCAAGGGCCACGAAATTCCCCTCTCTTCCTCCATATATACAACCCTTAGGGCACCGTTTAGACTTTGGGTTTTGATTAGATTAAAAGTTCGCCATAGCTGCAACTTCGCGTACTTCGTTTGTGTTCAACGACCAGACAAAGGCGTCACAGAACCCCACCTTGATCAATAAAGCTTTCATCTTATATTCGCAATATCCAGATTGCAATCTCAGTTTCTTGCTTGTTCTTCGTTTGCTCGCAGGAAACAGACCCTCGTGGTCAGGTTGATCGTGCTCCGGCGTGATCAATAACCTCTCGGAGTTGGTTTAGCGATTGCTAAGGCGCGACTTCCTCGCACGTTCGTAGTCGGATCGTCAAAGTCGACTTCCACCAAAGCGAAATCCATCATCTCATCGAAAGACGGGACACCTTTGCCTCTATCAGAGAATCTATCCACGACAACAAATATGCTATCCCTCCCCTTCTTTGTTCGAGGTAAACCTAAAACAAAGTCCATAGATATATCCTCCCAAGGAACACTAGGTACAGGCAAAGGCATATATAAACCATGAGGATTGATTCGTGACTTAGCTTTTTGACATGTAGTGCAGCGAGCAATAAAACGCTCAACATCCCGTCTCATCTTTGGCCAAAAGAAATGTGTAGCAAGTACGTCCTCCGTCTTCTTCACGCCAAAGTGTCCCATTAATCCTCCTCCATGCGCCTCCTGCAACAACAAAAGACGAACGGAGCTAGCTGGAATGCATAGCTTGTTAGCACGAAACACAAATCCATCGTTAACGACAAACTTGTTCCACATTCTTCCTTCTTTACAATTCTGCATTACATCTTTAAAATCAGCATCATGCACATATTGATCTTTGATGGTCTCCAAACCAAATATTTTGAAGTCAAGTTGTGAAAGCATAGTATAGCGACGAGACAATGCATCAGCAATAACATTTTCTTTTCCCTTCTTGTGTTTAATGACATAAGGGAAAGTCTCAATAAATTCAACCCATTTAGCATGTCTACGATTCAGTTTAGCTTGACTTTTAATATGTTTCAAAGATTCATGATCAGAATGTATAACAAATTCTTTGGGCCATAAATAATGTTGCCATGTTTCTAAAGTCCGAACAAGAGCATATAATTCTTTATCATAAGTAGAATAATTCAGACTAGGCCCACTCAATTTTTCAGAAAAGTATGCAACAGGTTTGCCATCTTGTAATAACACACCTCCTAATCCAATTCCACTAGCATCACATTCAAGCTCAAAAGTCTTATTAAAATCAGGAAGTTGGAGTAAAGGAGCATGTGTCAACTTATCTTTCAATACCGTGAAGGCTTCTTCCTGTGCGGTACCCCAAATAAAAGGCACATCTTTCTTTGTAAGCTCATTGAGAGGTGCAGCAATGGTGCTGAAATCTCTCACAAAACGCCTATAGAATCCAGCGAGGCCAAGAAAACTCCTCACTTGTGTGACCGTTTTGGGCTGCGGCCAACTCTCAATAGCTTCAATCTTGGCTTTATCAACTTCAATTCCCTGTGGAGTAACAACATAGCCAAGAAAAGATACTCGGTCGGTGCAAAAGGTGCACTTCCCAAGGTTACCAAACAATCGTGCATCACGTAGAGCAATAAAAACAACACGTAAATGTTCCAAATGTTCTTCCAAAGATTTGCTATAAATCAGAATATCATCAAAATAGACTACCACAAATCGTCCAATGAAAGCACGTAAAACTTCGTTCATTAATCTGATGAACGTACTAGGTGCATTAGTTAACCCAAACGGCATGACTAACCACTCATATAAACCAAACTTAGTTTTAAATGCTGTTTTCCATTCATCACCCAATTTCATACGAATTTGATGGTATCCACTACGCAAATCAACTTTGGAGAATATTGTAGAGCCACTCAATTCATCAAGCATATCATCTAGCCTAGGAATAGGATGACGATAACGAATAGTAATATTATTAATGCCTCTACAATCAACACACATACGTGACGTACCATCCTTTTTAGGCACTAGTATAATAGGAACAGCACAAGGACTAAGAGATTCGCGTATATAACCTTTGTCGAGTAGCTCCTGTACTTGACGCATAATCTCCTTCGTCTCCTCTGGATTGGTACGGTATGGTGCACGGTTGGGTAGCGATGCACCGGGAATTAAGTCAATTTGATGCTCAATCCCTCGAATGGGTGGTAATCCCGGTGGCACGTCTTGTGGAAAGACGTCAGCGAACTCCTGCATAATGTTAGTGACAGCAGGGGGCAAAGAGGAAGGCACGTCCTCGAATGAAAATAATGCCTCTTTGCACACAAAAGCATAGCAAACAGATTTGCTGAAATCTAGCTCATCAATATCAGATTTGGTGGCAAATAAACATGCAATTTTCAATTTAATTTCAGAAACAACACTAGATGGTTTATTGTTAGGCTTCATTTGTTGCTCAAATTCTTTTGCCACAATCTGATTTTCACTCTTATTCTTCTCCTGTTTTGCTTTATTAGCTCTATTAATATCATCTTTCAAAATAGAATCAGGAGTCATAGGAAGCAAAGTAATATTTTTATCCTTATGAACAAGAGTATAATGATTGTTTCTACCATGGTGTACAGCATTTTTATCAAATTGCCATGGTCTACCAAGTAATAAGGAACATGCTTGCATAGGTACCACATCACAATCAACATAATCAGCATATGTAGAGATACTAAAATGCACACGAACAGTACGTGTTACCTTAACCTTGCCGCTGTTGTTGAACCATTGGATGTAGTAAGGATGTGGATGTGGTCTTGTGGTGAGAGAAAGCTTCTCCACCATCTCCATGCTAGCCAAGTTGTTGCAGCTCCCTCCGTCTATGATGACGCGCACAGAACGTTCCTTCACAACTCCCTTGGTATGGAACAAATTGTGCCTCTGATTTTGCTCAGCTTGTGTGACCTGCACACTCAAAACACGTTGAGCAACTAAACATTCATACCTGTCAGCATCTTCAGGAGCCATGTATTGCGTCTCATGATCAGAATCATCTCCACCATGTTCTTCATGTGTAATAAGAGCCAAAGTGATAGAGGCAAAGGTGTCCCGTCTTTCGATGAGATGATGGAAATCGCTTTGGTGGAAGTCGACTTTGACGATCCGACTACGAACGTGCGAGGACGTCGCGCCTTAGCAATCGCTAAACCAACTCCGAGAGGTTATTGACCACGCCGGAGCACGATCAACCTGACCACGAGGGTCTGTTTCCTGCGAGCAAACGAAGAACAAGCAAGAAACTAAGATTGCAATCTGGATATTGCGAATATAAGATGAAAGCTTTATTGATCAAGATGGGGTTCTGTGACGCCTTTGTCTGGTCGTTGAACACAAACGAAGTACGCGAAGTTGCAGCTATGGCGAACTTTTAATCTAAACAAAACCCAAAGTCTAAACGGTGCCCTAAGGGCTGTATATATGGAGGAAGAGAGGGGAATTTCGTGGCCCTTGGTGGAGGGGTCCGAAATCAACCCTATCTCTTGTTTCCCCACACATACGGACTCTAAAAATAGCCTATACTTATGTATTTCGAAATTACATGGGCCTGGCCCAATAAAAAGGTGACGCAGCACCTATAATAGCCTTTGGACGAAATTTATGAAGTGGCATCTTGTATATTTCGTCCAAGGCTTCATGCACTCTTATGGTGGCTTCAAAGTCCTTAAATCATCACTTGTAACTCCGTTCTGGTTCCCCTTGCGCATGGCATCATCTCCATGCTTGCTCTTGCTCCAATGTCCATCCTTCTCCAAGCTAGGCCCTTCATTTGTAAGCAAAACAAATGTATCCAATTTAGGCAGCATCATATTCTCATGAACATTAGAATCATTACCAAGAAACGAAAGTACCTGATAATTTAATTGGCGTGCGCGAGCTCTAGTAATTGGTCCAGTATATGTAGCAGTAGGGGTTGTGGGTGTAACAATGGTATTGATGTCCTCATCATCCTCCCCTTCTTGAAATGAAGTCGTCCTCGACGGAAGCTCATCTTCCTCACCCAAATAAGGCTTCAAATCTGCAATGTTAAAAGTGGGACTAACCCCAAAATCTGCAGGCAGCACAAGTTTATATGCATTATCATTTACTTTCTCCAACACCTTAAAGGGACCAGCAGCACGTGGCATTAGCTTTGATTTGCGCAAATCAGGAAATCTATCCTTACGCAAATGTAACCAAACAAGATCTCCAGGTGCAAACACAACATGTTTTCTACCCTTATCTCCAGCAAGTTTATATTTAGCATTCATACGCTCAATGTTTTCCTTAGTTAACTCATGCATTTTTAAATCAATTCAGCACGTTCTTTAGCATCAAAATTAACCTTCTCCAAAGATGGAAGAGGCAACAAATCAATAGGTGCACGAGGTAGGAAACCATACACAACTTCAAAAGGGCACATCTTAGTAGTAGAATGCAATGAACGATTATAAGCAAATTCAATATGAGGCAAGCATTCCTCCCACATTTTCTTATTATTCTTCAAAACAGCCCTAAGCATAGTAGACAATGTTCTATTGACTACTTCAGTTTGTCCATCAGTTTGGGGGTGACAAGTAGTACTAAAAAGCAGTTTAGTCCCCAACTTAGCCCATAAACATCTCCAAAAGTGGCTAAGAAATTTAGTATCACGATCTGAAACAATAGTATTTGGCACACCATGCAAGCGAATAATTTCACGAAAGAACAAATCAGCAACATTAACAGCATCATCGCTTTTATGACATGGTATAAAGTGTGCCATTTTCGAGAATCTATCCACGACAACAAATATGCTATCCCTCCCCTTCTTTGTTCGAGGTAAACCTAAAACAAAGTCCATAGATATATCCTCCCAAGGAACACTAGGTACAGGCAAAGGCATATATAAACCATGAGGATTGAGTCGGGACTTAGCTTTTTGACATGTAGTGCAGCGAGCAATAAAACGCTCAACATCCCGTCTCATCTTTGGCCAAAAGAAATGTGTAGCAAGTACGTCCTCCGTCTTCTTCACGCCAAAGTGTCCCATTAATCCTCCTCCATGCGCCTCCTGCAACAACAAAAGACGAACGGAGCTAGCTGGAATGCATAGCTTGTTAGCACGAAACACAAATCCATCGTTAACGACAAACTTGTTCCACATTCTTCCTTCTTTACAATTCTGCATTACATCTTTAAAATCAGCATCATGCACATATTGATCTCTGATGGTCTCCAAACCAAATATTTTGAAGTCAAGTTGTGAAAGCATAGTATAGCGACGAGACAATGCATCAGCAATAACATTTTCTTTTCCCTTCTTGTGTTTAATGACATAAGGGAAAGTCTCAATGAATTCAACCCATTTAGCATGTCTACGATTCAGTTTAGCTTGACTTTTAATATGTTTCAAAGATTCATGATCAGAATGTATAACAAATTCTTTGGGCCATAAATAATGTTGCCATGTTTCTAAAGTCCGAACAAGAGCATATAATTCTTTATCATAAGTAGAATAATTCAGACTAGGCCCACTCAATTTTTCAGAAAAGTATGCAACAGGTTTGCCATCTTGTAATAACACACCTCCTAATCCAATTCCACTAGCATCACATTCAAGCTCAAAAGTCTTATTAAAATCAGGAAGTTGGAGTAAAGGAGCATGTGTCAACTTATCTTTCAATACCGTGAAGGCTTCTTCCTGTGCGGTACCCCACAGAAAAGGCACATCTTTCTTTGTAAGCTCATTGAGAGGTGCAGCAATGGTGCTGAAATCTCTCACAAAACGCCTATAGAATCCAGCGAGGCCAAGGAAACTCCTCACTTGTGTGACCGTTTTGGGCTGCGGCCAACTCTCAATAGCTTCAATCTTGGCTTTATCAACTTCAATTCCCTGTGGAGTAACAACATAGCCAAGAAAAGATACTCGGTCGGTGCAAAAGGTGCACTTTCCAAGGTTACCAAACAAACGTGCATCACGTAGAGCAATAAAAACAGCACGTAAATATTCCAAATGTTCCTCCAAAGATTTGCTATAAATCAATATGTCATCAAAGTAAACTACCACAAATCGTCCAATGAAAGCACGTAAAACTTCGTTCATTAACCTCATGAAAGTACTAGGTGCATTAGTTAACCCAAAAGGCATGACTAACCACTCATATAATCCAAACTTAGTTCTAAATACTGTTTTCCATTCATCTCCCAATTTCATACGAATTTGATGGTATCCACTACGCAAATCAACTTTGGAGAATATTGTAGAGCCACTCAATTCATCAAGCATATCATCTAGCCTAGGAATAGGATGACGATAACGAATAGTAATATTATTAATGCCTCTACAATCAACGCACATACGTGATGTACCATCCTTTTTCAGCACTAGAATAATAGGAACAGCACAAGGACTAAGGGATTCGCGTATATAACCTTTGTCGAGAAGCTCTTGTACTTGACGCATAATCTCCTTCGTCTCCTCTGGATTGGTACGGTATGGTGCACGGTTTGGCAGTGAAGCACCGGGAATTAAGTCAATCTGATGCTCAATCCCTCGAATAGGCGGTAATCCCGGTGGCACGTCTTGTGGAAAGACGTCAGCGAACTCCTGCAAAATGTTAGTGATAGCAGGAGGCAAAGAGGAAGGCACGTCCTCGAATGAAAATAATGCCTCTTTGCACACAAAAGCATAGCAAACAGATTTGCTAAAATCTAGATCATCAATATCAGATTTGGTGGCAAGTAAACATGCACTTTTCAATTTAATTTCAGAAGCAACACTAGATTGTTTATTATTATTAGGCTGCATTTGTTGCTCAAATTCTTTTGCCACAATCTGATTTTCACTCTTAGTTTTCTCCTGTTTTGCTTTATTAGCTCTATTAATATCATCTTTCAAAATGGAATCAGGAGTCATAGGAAGCAAAATAATATTTTTATCCTTATGAACAAGAGTATACTGATTGTTTCTACCATGGTGAACAGAATTTTTATCAAATTGCCATGGTCTACCAAGTAATAAGGAACATGCTTGCATAGGTACCACATCACAATCAACATAATCAGCATATGTAGAGATACTAAAATGTACACGAACAGTACGTGTTACCTTAACCTTGCCGCTGTTGTTGAACCATTGGATGTAGTAAGGATGTGGATGTGGTCTTGTGGTGAGAGATAGCTTCTCCACCATCTCCATGCTAGCCAAGTTGTTGCAACTCCCTCCATCTATGATCACGCGAACAGAACGTTCCTTCACAACTCCCTTTGTATGGAACAAATTATGCCTCTGATTTTGCTCAGCTTGTGTAACCTGCACACTCAAAACACGTTGAGCAACTAAACATTCATACCTGTCAGCATCTTCAGGAGCCATGTATTGCGTCTCATGATCAGAATCTTCTCCACCGTGTTTGTCACGTGTAATAAGAGCCAAAGTCTCCTCATCATAGTCACTAGCGGACTCATACCCACCATCCTCAGTAACAATCATCACACGCTTAGAGGGGCATTCTCTCGCATAATGACCTCCACCCTTGCAACGTCGACAAATAATATCATGTGTTTGCCCTGTTGATGCCATGGATGAAGAAGAGCTCTTTGCAGGCCCAGAAGATGTGCTCTTGGCAGATAGTGGTGATTGTGCCTGCTTTATTGTATCACGGTTGGAGGTGGCAGCCGACGGAGGTGCCGGTATAGCAGAACGTGTGGAAGTAGATGATGCACGTGGTGTCCATGATGAAGGTCGACCTGCAGAAAAGTTAGTCCACGCCAATGCCTGTCGATCCTGCACTTCACGTTCAGCTTTACAAGCAAGATGGAATAAACGAGTGATATTAGTATACTCCTTATAATCTAGAATGGTCTGAATCTCTCTATTTAATCCACCCAGAAAACGTGCAAGCATAGCTTCATTCTCCTCAACAATACCACATCTAATCATGCCAGTTTGTAATTCCTGATAATATTCTTCTACAGAATTTTTTCCTTGTCTTAAGCGCTGTAATTTTTGAAGCAATTCACGTTGATAATATGGTGGAACCCAACGAGTACGCATAGCAGTTTTCAAAGCAGCCCAAGTAGCGGGAATAGGATATAATCTACAATGTTCAGACCACCATACACATGCAAATCTAGTGAAAGCACAAACAGCAGCAGCAACCCGTCTCTCCTCGGGATATTGTGAACATGTAAAACGTTGTTCAGTTTCTAACTCCCAAGTAAGATATATATCAGGAACATATCTACCCTCAAATGGTGGAATATTCAATTTCAGTTTAGGAATATGGACATCATCTCGTACCTGAGGTGGAGCCCTAACATTGCCATTATTTGCATGTGGACGACCTGGTGGTTGTGGTGCTGGTGGTTGCACGTAGTTCTGATGTTGATCAACCTCATCCTCGTAATCTCCCACATAATCATCCTCCTCGGTACCAGCAGCAGTAGTAGCAGGAGCCAAAGAAGCACCAACAGCAGTAGCAGCGGCACCAGAATTTTGTCCTAGCTCAATAGGAACACGCTGAGCTCGTCCATACTGATTCGGAAGGGGCCGTAGTTGTTGTCGTTGCAGAGGTGCGATAGGTGCAGCCGGCGGTGGTTGTGGAAAACGCGCGAGCAATTCATCAAACTTGCTATCAAGCTTTGTTTCAAATGTCTTCTCAATGCCATCTATCTTCTCCATGGCCTCGTCAAATCTGTTTAGCACATCTTGCACCTGTCCACTCATCATTTGCTGAAATTTATCATGTAGCTGTTTGTTCGTCAGGTTCTCCCAATCAGTCTCATCGGCTTGTGATCCTACCATGGTTAGCAGCAAATAGAAACACAGAAGAATATGATCCTACAGAGTACTAAGAAGTGGTGGTGGTGTATCACAAACCCGTCAAGCAAATCTCAAATTCTTACCAGTTCTTACCCAGGAGCAGGCGGTGATCGGCAACCGTTGTAGTCAAAACTCTCAAAGCTTGGATAGAGCGATTACCAGGGAGAGTCCAACGCACGACGTAGATGTATGTGGAGCTGGGAAGGCTTATAATATGGTAGCAAAAAGGATCAGCAATAATCAATTCAGAGATGCAAAGTTGAATAAACGCTCAACGACGGTACTGTGCTGGTCCTAGGCTAGACCGTGCTAGAGACACGAGCCTAGAACACTAACAAAATCACGGCGCTGCACGTAAACAAGGGAAAAGCACACTCTGGATTTTTTTTTTCGCTCTTTTTTTTGCGCTCTTTTTTTTTGTGCTGCTCTTTTTTTTTGCGAAAAATCACTATAATGGCGAGTGTCTCAAAACTCTTCCTAGGTCAAACTGACAGGATGGGCACGAAATTTTTTTGACCAATTTTTTTTTTTCGTTTTTTCGACTGCCCGGACCCAAAAACTGGAAACGGGTCAAAAAAAACTTCCTATAATGGCACCTGTCTCAAAACACTCAGAAACACCTGAAAATAGGATAGCCAGAATTTTTTTCGAAAAATGCGTTTTCGAAAAATTTTGGGCCTAAACGGAGCGTGGTTTCCGGACTCGTTTTTTTTTCCGAAACCTACTCCGGCAAGGAAACACGAATCGGAAACTAGATGGATCCCGAAAACAAACCTAATAAGCAAGGAACTCGGATTGGTGGTGGATATATGGTGGTGGTATATGGCAGCGGTGGTGGTAGCGGAGGTAGTATATGGATATGGATCGGTGGTGGTATATGGCAGGGGCGATGATGATGGTGCGGCGGCGGCGTGACAACTTATGACCAGAACTCGAAACTCTAAAAGACTAGACTCTAAGACCAGCAACTAGACCGACGATGCAACCGCAAATTTAACAAAGCAAAACCCTAAAAAGATTATGCAATGGCTCAGATTGGTTCGGATATGATGAACTAACCCTATTTTTTTTGTGGTTTTTTCGTGGACTATAGGTATGAAGAACAGACTCGATCTAAACTACGAAAAACTGGAAAATCTCACCGAGCAACCTGGAAATCTGATACCACTTGATATAGGCAAAGGTGTCCCGTCTTTCGATGAGATGATGGATTTCGCTTTGGTGGAAGTCGACTTTGATGATCCGACTACGAACGTGCGAGGACGTCGCGCCTTAGCAATCGCTAAACCAACTCCGAAAGGTTATTGACCACGCCGGAGCACGATCAACCTGACCACGAGGGTCTGTTTCCTGCGAGCAAACGAAGAACAAGCAAGAAACTGAGATTGCAATCTGGATATTGCGAATATAAGATGAAAGCTTTATTGATCAAGGTGGGGTTCTGTGACGCCTTTGTCTGGTCGTTGAACACAAACGAAGTACGCGAAGTTGCAGCTATGGCGAACTTTTAGTCTAAACAAAACCCAAAGTCTAAGCGGCGCCCTAAGGGCTGTATATATGGAGGAAGAGGGGGGGAATTTCGTGGCCCTTGGTGGAGGGGTCCGAAATCAACCCTATCTCTTGTTTCCCCACACATACGGACTCTAAAAATAGCCTATACTTATGTATTTCGAAATTACATGGGCCTGGCCCAATAATAAGGTGACGCAGCACCTATAATAGCCTCTGGACGAAATTTATGAAGTGGCATCTTGTATATTTCGTCCAAGGCTTCATGCACTCTTATGGTGGCTTCAAAGTCCTGAAATCATCACTTGTAACTCCGTTCTGGTTCCCCTTGCGCATGGCATCATCTCCATGCTTGCTCTTGCTCCAATGTCCATCCTTCTCCAAGCTAGGCCCTTCATTTGTAAGCAAAACAAATGTATCCAATTTAGGCAGCATCATATTCTCATGAACATTAGAATCATTACCAAGAAACGAAAGTACCTGATAATTTAATTGGCGTGCGCGAGCTCTAGTAATTGGTCCAGTATATGTAGCAGTAGGGGCTGTGGGTGTAACAATGGTATTGATGTCCTCATCACTGTCACTAACATTTTGCAGGAGTTCGCTGACGTCTTTCCACAAGACGTGCCACCGGGATTACCACCTATTCGCGGGATTGAGCATCAAATTGACTTAATTTCCGGTGCATCATTACCCAACCGTGCACCATACCGTACCAATCCCGAGGAGACGAAGGAGATTATGCATCAAGTAAAAGAACTGCTCGACAAAGGTTATATACGCGAATCCCATAGTCCTTGTGCTGTTCCTATCATTTTAGTGCCGAAAAAGGATGGTACGTCACGTATGTGCGTTGATTGTAGAGGCATTAATAATATTACTATTCGTTATCGTCATCCTATTCCTAGGCTAGATGATATGCTTGATGAATTGAGTGGCTCTACAATATTCTCCAAAGTTGATTTGCGTAGTGGATACCATCAAATTCGTATGAAATTGGGAGATGAATGGAAAACAGCATTTAAAACTAAGTTTGGATTATATGAGTGGTTAGTCATGCCTTTTGGGTTAACTAATGCACCTAGTACTTTCATGAGGTTAATGAACGAAGTTTTACGTGCTTTCATTGGACGATTTGTGGTAGTTTACTTTGATGACATATTGATTTATATCAAATCTTTGGAGGAACATTTGGAACATTTACGTGCTGTTTTTATTGCTCTACGTGATGCACGTTTGTTTGGTAACCTTGGAAAGTGCACCTTTTGCACCGACCGAGTATCTTTTCTTGGCTATGTTGTTACTCCACAGGGAATTGAAGTTGATAAAGCCAAGATTGAAGCTATTGAGAGTTGGCCGCAGCCCAAAACGGTCACACAAGTGAGGAGTTTCCTTGGCCTCGCTGGATTCTATAGGCGTTTTGTGAGAGATTTCAGCACCATTGCTGCACCTCTCAATGAGCTTACAAAGAAAGATGTGCCTTTTCTGTGGGGTACCGCACAGGAAGAAGCTTTCACGGTATTGAAAGATAAGTTGACACATGCTCCTTTACTCCAACTTCCTGATTTTAATAAGACTTTTGAGCTTGAATGTGATGCTAGTGGAATTGGATTAGGAGGTGTGTTATTACAAGATGGCAAACCTGTTGCATACTTTTCTGAAAAATTGAGTGGGCCTAGTCTGAATTATTCTACTTATGATAAAGAATTATATGCTCTTGTTCGGACTTTAGAAACATGGCAACATTATTTATGGCCCAAAGAATTTGTTATACATTCTGATCATGAATCTTTGAAACATATTAAAAGTCAAGCTAAACTGAATCGTAGACATGCTAAATGGGTTGAATTCATTGAGACTTTCCCTTATGTCATTAAACACAAGAAGGGAAAAGAAAATGTTATTGCTGATGCATTGTCTCGTCGCTATACTATGCTTTCACAACTTGACTTCAAAATATTTGGTTTGGAGACCATCAAAGATCAATATGTGCATGATGCTGATTTTAAAGATGTAATGCAGAATTGTAAAGAAGGAAGAATGTGGAACAAGTTTGTCGTTAACGATGGATTTGTGTTTCGTGCTAACAAGCTATGCATTCCAGCTAGCTCCGTTCGTCTTTTGTTGTTGCAGGAGGCGCATGGAGGAGGATTAATGGGACACTTTGGCGTGAAGAAGACGGAGGACGTACTTTCTACACATTTCTTTTGGCCAAAGATGAGATGGGATGTTGAGCGTTTTATTGCTCGCTGCACTACATGTCAAAAAGCTAAGTCACGACTCAATCCTCATGGTTTATATATGCCTTTGCTTGTACCTAGTGTTCCTTGGGAGGATATATCTATGGACTTTGTTTTAGGTTTACATCGAACAAAGAAGGGGAGGGATAGCATATTTGTTGTCGTGGATAGATTCTCGAAAATGGCACACTTTATACCATGTCATAAAAGTGATGATGCTGTTAATGTTGCTGATTTGTTCTTTCGTGAAATTATTCGCTTGCATGGTGTGCCAAATACTATTGTTTCAGATCGTGATACTAAATTTCTTAGCCACTTTTGGAGATGTTTATGGGCTAAGTTGGGGACTAAACTGCTTTTTAGTACTACTTGTCACCCCCAAACTGATGGACAAACTGAAGTAGTCAATAGAACACTGTCTACTATGCTTAGGGCTGTTTTGAAGAATAATAAGAAAATGTGGGAGGAATGCTTACCTCATATTGAATTTGCTTATAATCGTTCATTGCATTCTACTACTAAGATGTGCCCTTTTGAAGTTGTGTATGGTTTCCTACCTCGTGCACCTATTGATTTGTTGCCTCTTCCATCTTCGGAGAAGGTTAATTTTGATGCTAAACAACGTGCTGAATTGATTTTAAAAATGCATGAGTTAACTAAGGAAAACATTGAGCGTATGAATGCTAAATATAAACTTGTTGGAGATAAGGGTAGAAAACATGTTGTGTTTGCACCTGGAGATCTTGTTTGGTTACATTTGCGTAAGGATAGATTTCCTGATTTGCGCAAATCAAAGCTAATGCCACGTGCTGATGGTCCCTTTAAGGTGTTAGAGAAAATAAATGATAATGCATATAAACTTGAGTTGCCTGCAGATTTTGGGGTTAGTCCCACTTTTAACATTGCAGATTTGAAGCCTTATTTGGGTGAGGAAGATGAGCTTCCGTTGAGGACGACTTCATTTCAAGAAGGGGAGGATGATGAGGACATCAATACCATTGTTACACCCACAGCCCCTACTGCTACATATACGGGACCAATTACTAGAGCTCGCGCACGCTAATTAAATTATCAGGTACTTTCATTTCTTGGTAATGATTCTAATGTTCATGAGAATATGATGCTGCCTAAATTGGATACATTTGTTTTGCTTACAAATGAAGGGCCTAGCTTGGAGAAGGATGAACATTGGAGCAAGAACAAGCATGGAGATGATGCCATGCGCAAGGGAAACAAGAACGGAGTTACAAGTGATGATTTCAGGACTTTGAAGCCACCATAATGGGTGCATGAAGCCTTGGACGAAATATACAAGATGCCACTTCATAAATTTCGTCCCGAGGCTATTATAGGTGCTGCGTCACCTTTTTATTGGGCCAGGCCCATGTAATTTCGAAATACATAAGTATAGGCTATTTTTAGAGTCCGTATGTGTGGGGAAACAAGAGATAGGGTTGATTTCGGACCCCTCCACCAAGGGCCACGAAATTCCCCCTCTCTTCCTCCATATATACAGCCCTTAGGGCACCGTTTAGAATTTGGATTTTGTTTAGATTAAAAGTTCGCCATAGTTGCAACTTCGCGTACTTCGTTTGTGTTCAACGACCAGACAAAGGCGTCACAGAACCCCACCTTGATCAATAAAGCTTTCATCTTATATTCGCAATATCCAGATTGCAATCTCAGTTTCTTGCTTGTTCTTCGTTTGCTCGCAGGAAACAGACCTCGTGGTCAGGTTGATCGTGCTCCGGCGTGGTCAATAACCTCTCGGAGTTGGTTTAGCGATTGCTAAGGCGCGACGTCCTCGCACGTTCGTAGTCGGATCGTCAAAGTCGACTTCCACCAAAGCGAAATCCATCATCTCATCGAAAGACGGGACACCTTTGCCTCTATCATAAGTTGGGGACTAAGCTGCTTTTTAGTACTAGTTGTCACCCCCAAACTGATGGACAAACTAAAGTAGTCAATAGAACATTGTCTACTATGCTTAGGGCTGTTTTGAAGAAGAACAAGAAAATGTGGGAAGAATGCTTGCCTCATATTGAATTTGCTTATAATCGTTCATTGCATTCTACTACTAATATGTGCCCTTTTGAAATTGTGTATGGTTTCCTACCTCGTGCACCTATTGATTTGTTGCCTCTTCCATCTTCGGAGAAGGTTAATTTTGATGCTAAAGAACGTGCTGAATTGATTTTAAAAATGCATGAGTTAACTAAGGAAAACAATGAGCGTATGAATGCTAAATATAAACTTGCTGGAGATAAGGGTAGAAAACATGTTGTGTTTGCACCTGGAGATCTTGTTTGGTTACATTTGCGTAAGGATAGATTTCCTAATTTGCACAAATCAAAGCTAATGCCACGTGCTGATGGTCCTTTTAAGGTGTTAGAGAAAATAAATGATAATGCATATGTAACGCCCTCGATGCGGCTATATCTCCTGCGTGTCGAAGCACGACTTAGAGGCATAACCGCATTGAAAGTAATGTCGCAAGTAAGGCAATCTTCACAACATCCCATGTAAATAGATAATAAAAGGGGAAGGTACATAGTTGGCTTACACTGGCCACGTCAAGCAATGTACATAAATAGCATTACATCATCCAATCACTCATGGCCCGACTACGGTGCCAAAATAAAAGATCAACCCAACATGCGACACGGTCCCGATCGCCCCAACTGGGCACCACTACGATCATCAGGGAAAGACACATAGTAACGGCATGAGTCCTCGTCGAACTCCCACTTGAGTTCAAGCGCATCATCTGGAACGAATTCATCAGGCCCTGCATCTGGTTTGGAAGTAATCTGTGAGCCACACGGACTCAGCAATCTCGCACCCTTGCGATCAAGACTATTTAAGCTTATAGGTAAGGAAAGGCTAACCTGTTCGCAAAAGAGAGCGAGAAGAGGAGGCAAAGCATGAATGAAGAACTAGAGAACCAACTATGGCAAACATTACTCCAACACCGTGTTCACTTCCCGGACTCCGCCGAGAAGAGACCATCACGGTTACACACATGGTTGATTCATTTTTATTAAGTAAAGGTTCAAGTTATCTACAACCGGACATTAACAAATTCCCATCTGCCCATAACCGCGGGCATGGCTTTCGAAAGTACAAATCCCTGCAGGGGAGTCCCAACTTAGCCCATGACAAGCTCTCATAGTCAACGAAGGATATATCTTCTCCCAAGACATTCCAATCGGACTCGGTATCCCGGTTCTACAAGACACTTCGACAAGTTAAAACAAATCCAACAACACCGCCCGAATGTGCCGACAAACCCCGATAGGAGCTGCACATATCTCGTTCTCGGGGCACACTCAAATGAGCTCTCCATACAACTAAAACCAAACCCCGAGTTTCCCCGAGGGGGCGCTGCACAGGACTCTAGTTTGGACCAACACTTAGAGGAGCACTGGCCCGGGGGGGTTTAAATAAGATGACCCTTGGGCTCCGGAAACCCAAGGGAAAAAGAGGCTAGGTGGAAAATGGTAAAACAAAGGTTGGGCATTGCTGCAAGAGCTTTATTCAACGCGAACTGTTAAGGGGTTCCCATTATCACCCAACCGCGTAAGGAACGCAAAATCCGGGAACATAACACCGATATGACGGAAACTAGGGCGGCAAGAGTGGAACAAAACACTAGGCAAAAGGCCGAGCCTTCCACCCTTTACCAAGTATATAGATGCATTAAGATAACAAGATAATATAGGGATATCCCAAAAAGTAAATAGTGTTCCAACAAGGAACGGTCTCCAATCTTCACCTGCAACTAGCAACGCTATAAGAGGGGCTGAGCAAAGCGGTAACATAGCCAATCAATGGTTTGCTAGGACATGGTGGGTTAGAGGTTTGACATGGCAACTTGGGAGGCATGATAAGAAAGTGGTAGGCATCGTAGCATAGGCATAGCAAAAGAGCGAGCATCTAGCAAAGCAAAGATAGAAGTGATTTCGAGGGTATGATCATCTTCCCTGTGAAGTTGTCAAAGTTGACTAGATCCTCGAAAGCAAACTCAACGAGCTCCTCGTTAGAGACCTCGTCTCCCGGCTCTACCCAAACAAGACAAACAAGCAAACGGAACACAATCAACCACGTGCAAACTCAAACAACATGATGCAAACATGGTATGCTATGCGGGATGCGATATGTGATGCATATGCAAGATTTGGCAAGGAATGAATGAACCTGGCCTCAACATGGAAATCCAAGAGTGCCACTGGAAAGGTGAGGTGATTTCGGTAGAAATCGATATAAAGATCACCGGAATCGGATGCACGGTTTGGAAATGGCAAGCAAAACAAATATGGCACCGGTCCGCGATAAACAGCAAGTAGCCATTTAAATGCAACAAGACAAACATGCTACAACACCCAAATATGGCAACAAAATACATGGCAGGGGTCCATTCATAATGCTTGACAAAATATGAACACTGAGCTATGGCCAATTCATCCATTAACAGGTTCAAACAAGCATGGCAAAAGTGCAATTGGTAAACAGATTTCAGACAGTGAAATTAACACAAGCCTGGAATTTCAGATCAGGTAGCACACTTTGGAGCAAGAAAACTATACGCTAGATGAACTTAACATGGCAAAGCAAAGCATGGTATGGAGCTACTCAAAGAGCTTAACAAAAGTCCCTTAGTGACCTTGAGCCAAAAGGGATCAGAAAATACAATTGCAAGCATGTGAACATGGCAAAAACATAATCAGATCACAGACTTAGTGAAAAACTGGAGCATGCAAATATCTCAGCGAGTAGGCATGTTCACGGGCTCGATGCAGTCACTACACAGCATGTCATGACAATCTAAGCATACATCCATCAAGAATACACATTACATAAGCTAGACATGGCAAGAACAACAACATGACATGCACGGATCAACTACAACATCCTCGGCAAAATCGCTAACAAGTAGACTGATAGAGGCAAAGGTGTCCCGTCTTTCGATGAGATGGTGGATTTCGCTTTGGTGGAAGTCGACTTTGACGATCCGACTACGAACGTGCGAGGACGTCGCGCCTTAGCAATCGCTAAACCAACTCCGAGAGGTTATTGACCACGCCGGAGCACGATCAACCTGACCACGAGGGTCTGTTTCCTGCGAGCAAACGAAGAACAAGCAAGAAACTAAGATTGCAATCTGGATATTGCGAATATAAGATGAAAGCTTTATTGATCAAGGTGGGGTTCTGTGACGCCTTTGTCTGGTCGTTGAACACAAACGAAGTACGCGAAGTTGCAGCTATGGCGAACTTTTAATCTAAACAAAACCCAAGGAAAAGCTACTAGATGGATCTACTTATATAGGAGCAAGGGGTGGCGGCCAAGGAGGTGGGAGGACGTCCCAAGGCAGCCTAAAACTAAATCTAGGTCGTACAAGGCCAATGGGCCCAAGTGGAGGTGATGTAACACCTTTGGACTTGTAGTTTGACTCGGATTCTGCTGCAGCATCAGATTGTTTCGTCCACAACTCAACGCTCCGGACGAATTTTAAGGTGATTCCAATTGGGTTGGAAAGTGCACGAAATCTAGTTTCCAACAAAAAAAGAATCACCCAATTCGGAGTCCGTATGAAAAACTTGTGTGCGTTTTGAGTCAGGTACGTCTGTGCAGTCCGAATCTGAATCCAGAACGTGAGAGACTTGGACTCTATCTTCTCTTGGGCCAAAAGTGACGTGAGAGAACTTTTTGGACAGCAAATAAACATCTCTTTCTTCCTTATCTTCATATGTGGATTGTACAAATGTCCCATACACCTGCAACTAGATAAAACACAAAAGTGTGTGAAGTATTTTTGTTCTGGATAACATAAATAGATTATTGAATAGTTTGCACTAGAAATCACCTGACAAATATGCATATATGCAATATTTTTGGTCATATCCAAGGTAGTCATGTCCTCATCATCCTCCCCTTCTTGAAAATAAAGCCGTCCTCGGCGTTGCTTAATCTGAAATGTGGCTAACAAAAGAGACAAGGTGTACATGTTGTATATGTATATGTCATCCATTTTTACTTCCCTTGATTTTTGCATATATGACACATGAATAGATGAGTAACTTGCATAGTTCATAAAATCTAAAGCCAAAAAATTAGCACAAGTAGAAGGCATGAAAAAATTGCAACTCAGTTTGCACATATAAGTGAAGCTCTTATTCATTTCAAAAGATTGACAATGTTCATCATTAAACCATCCCAACATTGGTGAATAAACCTTACTTGCATCAAATTTACATGCTACAACATGCTTAAATAAGCAAACATGCAATAAGTCATTCAACACAGAATCATCACCAAGATTAGAGGTCATATCAAAATGATTAAACATTGGTTCTTTTGCATCAATAGTTAATTCAATGGGTGCACTCAAAATTGTTGGTATTTCAGTTGTTTGATCACATGGCAAAGTCAAATTATCAACGTAGTCCTCTAAAATAGGTGGTGTGATCAAAGTAGTGGGTAGCTCATCAGATGGTGCATTCAAATTGACAAGGCATTCATCATTCTCATGTAGAGATGGAAGATCAGTACCTTTGTCATTACCTCTTATGATCAACTCAGATGATGTAGCCACTCTCGGGGGCGATGTGTCACATGATGGAGGTGATGTAGTCCTGACAACAACAGATGTGGTTGTCATAGTATGCCTAGTAGTTGAAGGAACAATCATATCAACTCTTGGAATGTGCACCGTGCGCTTGTTCTCCTCGTGGCCAACACGTCGTTTTATTTCCTGTTCAGCTTTGCAAGCAAGATGAAACAAATGGTCCATAGGATAACACTCTTCATGAATTAGTATCTCTTGAATATCATGGTTTAATCCTCCCCAAAATCTATCCATAAAATCATTTTCACTTTCTTCTAAAGAGGAATGCAACAAGGTAGTTTGTAAATCATCATAATATTTTGTTACAGTTTCACTACCTTGTTTTAAGTGTTGCAACTTCTTAATCATGTCACGAGTATAATAAGCAGGGACGAAAGTATGTCGCATGGCAAGTTTCAAATCATCCCAAGTAGTAGGTATATAATCAGGGTGTAACCGACAATATTCACTCCACCAAACCAAAGCATAACCAGTGAAAGAACCAACCGCAACCTTAACCTTTTTATGTTCATCGAAATTATGGGAAGCAAATATATTTTTTATGTCGAACTCCCATTCAATATATAAAGCAGGTTTAAAACGGCCATTAAATGGTGGTATAGATACATTAACCTGATCATGTGCATTTGGATGTTTGTGCACCTCTCGTGACGGTTGTGGTATTTGCAAAGGTGGTGGCACGTCTCCCGCGATCGACAAAGCCCATGAATTGACTCTGGATCCTGTCATGATTAGTAGAACAAGAAACAAAACCCAAAAATAATGTTCCTATAACTACTAGGATGTGGTGGTAAAACGCTCACAGTAAAGCAAATATCAATGTCTTACAAGTTCTTACCATGCAGCAGGCGGTGATCGGCAACCAGCAGTGTCAAGTAACTCCGAATATTGAGTAAAGCGATTGCCAGGGGAGCGTACGTATACACGGTGTAGAAATATGTGGAGCTGGGTTGGCTATATATGGTAGCAAAAGATTAGCAATAATCAATTCAAAGATGCAAATGTTGAATAAACGCTCAACGACGGTACTGTGCTGGTCCTAGGCTAGACCGGACTAGAGACGCGAGCCTAGAACACTAATGAGGTCACGGCGTAGCACAACTAGCATCAATGAAGGATACTAAGTAGCTCTTGACAGCAAGATATAAGTGAAGATCACAACGGCAGTGAAGATAATGATGAAAAACAACTGCCAAGGAGGATATACAACAACTTTGTCTCCAACTTTCCTCTGAAAAAGTTTGTGCCGATTTTTTTGATTTTTTTTCTCCTTTTTTTTCTCTGACTTTTTTTCTCTTTTTTTCTCGTTTTTTCTCTCTCTTTTTTTCTCCCTCTTTCCAAAACAAACTAGATAAGACGCAGATTGGATCAAGCGAAGATGTGAACGATCTCAACTATTATTATGACAATGAATGGTGGGTAGCACGTGGTGGAAATTGATGGATGGGTGGTGGACAGCGGAAGAGATAATGATGCAGCGGTGGCGTGACTAATGTGAACAGAACTCGAAACTCTAAATGAACTAGACACTAAGACCAGCAACTCGACACGACGATGCAACCGATAATTCAACTATGCAAGCAATGAAAAGAAAATTGCAAAGGCTCAAACTGGCTTGGACCAAGGATGAATAGATCTAACTCTTTTTTGTGGCTTTTTCTTGAACAATAGGTAAGAAAATAAATCTAATCTAGGAAAACTGGAAATTCTCACCGAGCAACCTGAAAACTGATACCACTTGATAGAGGCAAAGGTGTCCCGTCTTTCGATGAGATGGTGGATTTCGCTTTGGTGGAAGTCGACTTTGACGATCCGACTACGAACGTGCGAGGACGTCGCGCCTTAGCAATCGCTAAACCAACTCCGAGAGGTTATTGACCACGCCGGAGCACGATCAACCTGACCACGAGGGTCTGTTTCCTGCGAGCAAACGAAGAACAAGCAAGAAACTAAGATTGCAATCTGGATATTGCGAATATAAGATGAAAGCTTTATTGATCAAGGTGGGGTTCTGTGACGCCTTTGTCTGGTCGTTGAACACAAACGAAGTACGCGAAGTTGCAGCTATGGCGAACTTTTAATCTAAACAAAACCCAAGGAAAAGCTACTAGATGGATCTACTTATATAGGAGCAAGGGGTGGCGGCCAAGGAGGTGGGAGGACGTCCCAAGGCAGCCTAAAACTAAATCTAGGTCGTACAAGGCCAATGGGCCCAAGTGGAGGTGATGTAACACCTTTGGACTTGTAGTTTGACTCGGATTCTGCGGCAGCATCAGATTGTTTCGTCCACAACTCAACGCTCCGGACGAATTTTAAGGTGATTCCAATTGGGTTGGAAAGTGCACGAAATCTAGTTTCCAACAAAAAAAGAATCACCCAATTCGGAGTCCGTATGAAAAACTTGTGTGCGTTTTGAGTCAGGTACGTCTGTGCAGTCCGAATCTGAATCCAGAACGTGAGAGACTTGGACTCTATCTTCTCTTGGGCCAAAAGTGACGTGAGAGAACTTTTTGGACAGCAAATAAACATCTCTTTCTTCCTTATCTTCATATGTGGATTGTACAAATGTCCCATACACCTGCAACTAGATAAAACACAAAAGTGTGTGAAGTATTTTTGTTCTGGATAACATAAATAGATTATTGAATAGTTTGCACTAGAAATCACCTGACAAATATGCATATATGCAATATTTTTGGTCATATCCAAGGTAGTCATGTCCTCATCATAGACAATCTGCCCAGATTCACAAAATGGCAAAAGTAGACCTCGATTGACTCAGGGTAGGGTGCTCCATAATTGCAAACAAAGGCACGGATGGACAGAGCACTACAAGAGTAAAAATCATCCTTACTAATCATCCTCAAAAGTGGCACGGATCACTAGGAAATAACATGAACATATGGCATATTGATAAAAACAGATCAAGGACACACATCACAAAAATACATCACAAAAATACATGTAGAGCTCAGGGGTATATCATGCACACATCAATCATGGCAAGCTTGTGCTAGTCACCACACACATCACAAAAATACATGGATAGCACCTCTGGAAAGATGGCAAAGCATATAACAAAACACATGTAGAGCTCAGGGGCATAGCATGCACACATCAATCATGGCAAAAATGACAAATAGCTATTTGGAGCAGCAGATCTGACAACTAACTCAAATAGCACTCTCCCAACGGCATTTCGGGCATCAAGATGAGCTCAAATGAAAATGATGCAATGAGATGAAATGATGTACTCTCTGAGGCAAACATTTTGATATGCTACAGGCCCAAAACGGAGCTACAGATGCGGAGATATAGCATGATGAAAAACTCAAATTATTAGGGTTTCGGGAGGAAAAATAACCGTCTCAGATATAGATCTGGGTACTGTTCATGCGCGGGAACCGAGGTTGGCCGGCCGGAGCTTCGAGGTCGCCGGAGTGTGATAGAGGCAGGGGTGTCCCGATCTTTCGATGAGATGATAACTATCGATTTGGTGAAGATGACTTTGACGATCCGACTACAAACGTGCATGACGTTGCGCCTTAGCAATCGCTAAACCAACTCTGAGAGGTTATTGACCACGCCGGAGCACAATCAACCTGACCACGAAGGTCTATTCCTGCAAGCAATCAAAGAACAAGCAAGAATATGATAAAAGCAATCTGAATATTGCGAGTATATATGAAGTATTGATAAAGGTGGGGATCCGTAAGCGGTCTTGGTCTGGTCGTTGGACACAAACGAAGTACACGAAGTTGCAATGGCTAACTTTTAACTAAACAAATCCCAAGGAAAAGCTACTAGATGGATCTACTTATATAGGAGCAAGGGGTGGCGGCCAAGGAGGTGGGAGGACGTCCTAAGGCAGCCTAAAACTAAATCTAGGTCGTACAAGGCCAATGGGCCCAAGTGGAGGTGATGTAACACCTTTGGACTTGTAGTTTGACTCGGATTCTGCTGCAGCATCAGATTGTTTCGTCCACAACTCAACTCTCCGGACGAATTTGAAGGTGATTCCAATTGGGTTGGAAAGTTCACGAAATCTAGTTTCCAACAAAAAAAGAATCACCCAATTCGGAGTCCGTATGAAAAACTTGTGTCCGTTTTGAGTCAGGTACGTCTGTGCAGTCCGAATCTGAATCCAGAACGTGAGAGACTTGGACTCTATCTTCTCTTGGGCCAAAAGTGACGTGAGAGAACTTTTTGGACAGCAAATAAACATCTCTTTCTTCCTTATCTTCATATGTGGATTGTACAAATGTCCCATACACCTGCAATTAGACAAAACACAAAAGTGTGTGAAGTATTTTTGTTCTGGATAACATAAATAGATTATTGAATAGTTTGCACTAGAAATCACCTGACAAATATGCATATATGCAATATTTTTGGTCATATCCAAGGTAGTCATGTCCTCATCATCCTCCCCTTCTTGAAAATAAAGCCGTCCTCGGCGTTGCTTAATCTGAAATGTGGCTAACAAAAGAGACAAGGTGTACATGTTGTATATGTATATGTCATCCATTTTTACTTCCCTCGACTTTTGAATATATGACACATGAATAGATGAGAAACTTGCATAGTTCATAAAATCTAAAGCCAAAACATTAGCACAAGAAGTAGAAGGCATGAAAATATTGCAACTCAGTTTGCACTTATAAGTGAAGCTCTTATTCATTTCAAAAGATTGACAATGTTCATCATTAAACCATCCCAACATTGGTGAATAAACCTTACTTGCATCAAATTTACATGCTATAACATGCTTAAATAAGCAAACATGCAATAAGTCATTCAACACAGAATCATCACCAAGATTAGAGGTCATATCAAAATGGTTAAACATTGGTTCTTTTGCATCAATAGTTAATTCAATGGGTGCACTCAAAATTGTTGGTATTTCAGTTGTTTGATCACATGGCAAAGTCAAATTATCAACGTAGTCCTCTAAAATAGGTGGTGTGATCAAAGTAGTGGGTAACTCATCAGATGGTGCATTCAAATTGACAAGGCATTCATCATTCTCATGTAGAGATGGAAGATCAGTACCTTTGTCATTACCTCTTATGATCAACTCAGATGATGTAGCCACTCTCAGGGGCGATGTGTCACATGATGGAGGTGATGTAGTCCTGACAACAATGGATGTGGTTGTCATAGTATGCCTAGTAGTTGAAGGAACAATCATATCAACTCTTGGAATGTGCACCGTGCGCTTGTTTTCCTCGTGGCCAACACGTCGTTTTATTTCCTGTTCAGCTTTGCAAGCAAGATGAAACAAATGGTCCATAGGATAACACTCTTCATGAATTAGTATCTCTTGAATATCACGGTTTAATCCTCCCCAAAATCTATCCATAAAATCATCTTCACTTTCTTCTAAAGAGGAATGCAACAAGGTAGTTTGTAAATCATCATAATATTTTGTTACAGTTTCACTACCTTGTTTTAAGTGTTGCAACTTCTTAATCATGTCACGAGTATAATAAGCAGGGACGAAAGTATGTCGCATGGCAAGTTTCAAATCATCCCAAGTAGTAGATATATAATCAGGGTGTAACCGACAATATTCACTCCACCAAACCAAAGCATAACCAGTGAAAGAACCAACCGCAACCTTAACCTTTTTATGTTCATCGAAATTATGGGAAGCAAATATATTTTTTATGTCGAACTCCCATTCAATATATAAAGCAGGTTTAAAACGGCCATTAAATGGTGGTATAGATACATTAACCTGATCATGTGCATTTGGATGTTTGTGCACCTCTCGTGACGGTTGTGGTATTTGCAAAGGTGGTGGCACGTCTCCCGCGATCGACAAAGCCCATGAATTGACTCTGGATCCTGTCATGATTAGTAGAACAAGAAACAAAACCCAAAAATAATGTTCCTATAACTACTAGGATGTGGTGGTAAAACGCTCACAGTAAAGCAAATATCAATGTCTTACAAGTTCTTACCATGCAGCAGGCGGTGATCGGCAACCAGCGGTGTCAAGTAACTCCGAATATTGAGTAAAGCGATTGCCAGGGGAGCGTACGTATACACGGTGTAGAAATATGTGGAGCTGGGTTGGCTATATATGGTAGCAAAAGATTAGCAATAATCAATTCAAAGATGCAATGTTGAATAAACGCTCAACGATGGTACTGTGCTGGTCCTAGGCTAGACCGGACTAGAGACGCGGGCCTAGAACACTAATGAGGTCACGGCGTAGCACAACTAGCATCAATGAAGGATAGTAAGTAGCTCTTGACAGCAAGATATAAGTGAAGATCACAACGGCAGTGAAGATAATGATGAAAAACAACTGCCAAGCAGGATATACAACAACTTTGTCTCCAACTTTCCTCTGAAAAAGTTTGTGCCGATTTTTTTGATTTTTTTTCTCCTTTTTTTCTCTGACTTTTTTTCTCTTTTTTTCTCATTTTTTTCTCTCTTTTTTTCTCCCTCTTTCCAAAACAAACTAGATAAGACGCAGATTGGATCAAGCCAAGATGTGAACGATCTCAACTATTATTATGACAATGAATGGTGGGTAGCACGTGGTGGAAATTGATGGATGGGTGGTGGACAGCGGAAGAGATAAGGATGCAGCGGTGGCGTGACTAATGTGAACAGAACTCGAAACTCTAAACGAACTAGACACTAAGACCAGCAACTCGACACGACGATGCAACCGATAATTCAACTATGCAAGCAATGAAAAGAAAATTGCAAAGGCTCAGACTGGCTTGGACCAAGGATGAATAGATCTAACTCTTTTTGGTGGCTTTTTCTTGGACAATAGGTAAGAAAATAAATCTAATCTAGGAAAACTGAAAATTCTCACCGAGCAACCTGAAAACTGATACCACTTGATAGAGGCTAAGGGTGTCCCGATCTTTCGATGAGATGATAACTATCGATTTGGTGAAGATGACTTTGACGACCCGACTACAAACGTGCACCACGTTGCGCCTTAGCAATCGCTAAACCAACTCTGAGAGGTTATTGACCATGCCGGAGCACAATCAACCTGACCACGAAGGTCTATTCCTGCAAGCAATCGAAGAACAAGCAAGAATATGATAAAAGCAATCTGAATATTGCGAGTATATATGAAGTATTGATAAAGGTGGGGATCCGTAAGCGGTCTTGGTCTGGTCGTTGGACACAAACGAAGTACACGAAGTTGCAATGGCTAACTTTTAACTAAACAAATCCCAAGGAAAAGCTACTAGATGGATCTACTTATATAGGAGCAAGGGGTGGCGGCCAAGGAGGTGGGAGGACGTCCTAAGGCAGCCTAAAACTAAATCTAGGTCGTACAAGGCCAATGGGCCCAAGTGGAGGTGATGTAACACCTTTGGACTTGTAGTTTGACTCGGATTCTGCTGCAGCATCAGATTGTTTCGTCCACAACTCAACGCTCCGTACGAATTTGAAGGTGATTCCAATTGGGTTGGAAAGTGCACGAAATCTAGTTTCCAACAAAAAAAGAATCACCCAATTCGGAGTCCGTATGAAAAACTTGTGTCCGTTTTGAGTCAGGTACGTCTGTGCAGTCCGAATCTGAATCCAGAACGTGAGAGACTTGGACTCTATCTTCTCTTGGGCCAAAAGTGACGTGAGAGAACTTTTTGGACAGCAAATAAACATCTCTTTCTTCCTTATCTTCATATGTGGATTGTACAAATGTCCCATACACCTGCAATTAGACAAAACACAAAAGTGTGTGAAGTATTTTTGTTCTGGATAACATAAATAGATTATTGAATAGTTTGCACTAGAAATCACCTGACAAATATGCATATATGCAATATTTTTGGTCATATCCAAGGTAGTCATGTCCTCATCAGAGTGGAAGTCGGGGTGCCGGATCCGCAGCGGTGGTGGCCCGAGGAGGCGGCGGTTGGCGGCCGGAGGAAGCGGCGCGGTGGGGCGGCGCCGGGGCGAGGAGGTGGCGTCGGGCGGCGATGGAGGCGATGGCCGGCGAGGCGGACCGCAGTGGCGTGGCGGCGCCGGCCGACGAGGTAAAGGCGGCGGGGAAGCGGCGTCGGGCGGCGGGGCGAAGCCGGGTGGCGGGGTGCTGCGACTGGGCCACGGGGGCCCCGCATGGACCGAGCGGGCCGGCGATGGAGGAGGCTGGCGATGTGGCGCGCTGCCCACGTGGCGTTTCCTGATTGGCTAGAGGCGGCGGCGGACGCTGTCTGGTCCGAAACGGACGCGTTCGGCGGCGGAGAGAGGGGATTTTTAGGGTTTCAGAAGAGGGGAACCGAGAATTTCGGAGGGGGTATATTTATAAGCATAGAGGGAGCTAGGAGTGTCCAAAAGAGGTGCGGTTTTCGGCCACGCGATTGTGATCGAACGCTCTAGATGATGGAGAGGGTTTTGGTGGGTTTTGGGCCAAATTGGAAGGGTGTTGGGCTGCAACACACATGAGGCCTTTTCGGTCCCTTGGTTAACCGTTGGAGGATCAAACGAAGTCCAAATGGTACGAAACTTGACAGGAGGTCTACCGGTAGTAAACCAAGGCCACTTGGCAAGTCTCTGTCCAATCCGGAAATGTTTAACCCCCACACACGAAAGAAAGGTAGAAATGACCACCGGAGGAGAACGGAGCGCCGGAATGCAAAACGGACAACGGGGAAAAAGCTCGGATGCATGAGACGAACACGTATGCAAATGCAATGCACATGATGGCATGATATGAGATGCATGACAAAGACAACAACACGCGGAGACAAAAATCCGAACCCGCAAAAATAAAATAACTTAGCGCCGAAAACGGCAAGAGTTGGATTACATATTAGGTAAATTACATCCGGGGTGTTACAACACTCCACCACTACGAAAGGATCTCGTCCCGAGATCTAGGACTGGAAGAACGCCGGGACTCAGAACGAAGGTGATCCTCGCGTTCCCAGGTGGCTTCACGGTCGGAATGGTGTGACCACTTGACTTTGAGGAATTTGATTGACTTATTGCGGGTCTTGCGTTCAGTCTCTTCAAGAATTGCAACGGGGTGCTCACGATAAGAGAGATCTTCTTGGAGATCAATGTCTTCGAAGTTGACGGTGCGGTCAGGAGTCTTGAAGCACTTGCGGAGCTGAGAGACATGGAACACGTCATGCACATTTGCAAAGTTTGAAGGAAGCTCGAGTTGATAGGCGAGATCGCCTCTCTTGCTGACGATCTTGAAAGGTCCCACGTATCTAGGGGCAAGCTTCCCTTTGATACCGAAGCGACGAGTACCTTTCATTGGAGATACGCGGAGGTAAACATGATCTCCGATCTCGAAAGCCAAATCACGGTGTTTGCTATCATAGTAGCTCTTCTGGCGCGATTGCGCTGCTTTGATGTTATCTCGAATGACTTTGCACATCTCCTCTGCCTCTGTGATTAAGTCATTGATGAGGACATCAATACCATTGTTACACCCACAGCCCCTACTGCTACATATACGGGACCAATTACTAGAGCTCGCGCACGCCAATTAAATTATCAGGTACTTTTGTTTCTTGGTAATGATTCTAATGTTCATGAGAATATGATGCTGCCTAAATTAGATACATTTGTTTTGCTTACAAATGAAGGGCCTAGCTTGGAGAAGGATGAACATTGGAGCAAGAACAAGCATGGAGATGATGCCATGCGCAAGGGGAACAAGAACGGAGTTACAAGTGATGATTTCAGGACTTTGAAGCCACCATAATGGGTGCATGAAGCCTTGGACGAAATATACAAGATGCCACTTCATAAATTTCGTCCCGAGGCTATTATAGGTGCCGCGTCACCTTTTTATTGGGCCAGGCCCATGTAATTTCGAAATACATAAGTATAGGCTATTTTTAGAGTCCGTATGTGTGGGGAAACAAGAGATAGGGTTGATTTTGGACCCCTCCACCAAGGGCCACGAAATTCCCCCTCTCTTCCTCCATATATACAGCCCTTAGGGCACCGTTTAGACTTTGGGTTTTGTTTAGATTAAAAGTTCGCCATAGCTGCAACTTCGCGTACTTCGTTTGTGTTCAACGACCAGACAAAGGCGTCACAGAACCCCACCTTGATCAATAAAGCTTTCATCTTATATTCGCAATATCCAGATTGCAATCTCAGTTTCTTGCTTGTTCTTCGTTTGCTCGCAGGAAACAGACCCTCGTGGTCAGGTTGATCGTGCTCCGGCGTGGTCAATAACCTCTCGGAGTTGGTTTAGCGATTGCTAAGGCGCGACGTCCTCGCACGTTCGTAGTCGGATCGTCAAAGTCGACTTCCACCAAAGCGAAATCCATCATCTCATCGAAAGACGGGACACCTTTGCCTCTATCAAGTGGTATCAGATTTCCAGGTTGTTCGGTGAGATTTTACGTTTTTCGTAGTTTAGATCGAGTCTGTTCTTCATACCTATAGTCCACGAAAAAGCCAAAAGAAAATTAGGGTTAGTTCATCCAATCCGAACCAATCTGAGCCTTTGCATAATCTTTTCTGTATTTGCTTTGTTGAATTTGCGGTTGCATCGTCGTGTCAAGTTGCTGGTCTTAGCGTCTAGTCTTTTAGAGTTTCGAGTTCTGTTCACAGGTTGTCACGTCGCCGCTGCCATATACCACCACCACATATTCATCGCCAATCCGAGTCCATATACGCCACCACATATCCGCCGCCATCACGCCCATCCGAGTCCACCTGCAACATATATCCGCCACCAGTCCGAGTTCCACCAGATTCATCTCCGCCACCAGTCCGAGTTCCACCAGATTCATCTCCGCCACCAGTCCGAGTTCCACCAGATTCATCTCCGCCACCAGTCCGAGTTCCACCAGATTCATCTCCGCCACCAGTCCTAGTCCGAGTCCAGTAATTGTTGCATTGTTTTCGATTTCCAGATCACGCGATACTCCGAGTCGTGACAGCGGAGGACTCCCCAACTTCCGAGCCACCCGCAGAAGAAAAATAGTTCCAGTTTCAAAAAAAAAACTAAGTCTGGAAAATTCTGGCTAGGCAGTTTTTAGACCATTTGTAGACTTTTTCGAAAAAAAATTTGTTGCGGAGCAAAAAAAAAAGAGGAAAAAAAAAGTGCAAAAAAAAAAGAGAAAAAAAAATTCAGAGTGTGCTCCTCCCTTGTTTACGTGCCGCGCCGTGATTTTGTTGGTGTTCTAGGCTCGCGTCTCTAGCACAGTCTAGCCTAGGACCAGCACAGTACCGTCGTTGAGCGTTTATTCAACTTTGCATCTCTGAATTGATTATTGCTGACCCTTTTTGCTACCATATTATAAGCCTTCCCAGCTCCACATACATCTACGTCGTGCGTTGGACTCTCCCTGGTAATCGCTCTATCCAAGCTTTGAGAGTTTTGACTACAACGGTTGCCGATCACCGCCTGCTGCTGGGTAAGAACTGGTAAGAATTTGAGATTTGCTTGACGGGTTTGTGATATACCACCACCACTTCTTAGTACTCTGTAGGATCATATTCTTCTATGTTTCTATTTGCTGCTAACCATGGTAGGATCACAAGCCGATGAGACTGATTGGGAGAACCTGACGAACAAACAGCTACATGATAAATTTCAGCAAATGATGAGTGGACAGGTGCAAGATGTGCTAAACAGATTTGACGAGGCCATGGAGAAGATAGATGGCATTGAGAAGACGTTTGAAACAAAGCTCGATAGCAAGTTTGATGAATTGCTCGCGCGTTTTCCACAACCACCGCCGGCTGCACCTATCGCACCTCTGCAACGACAACAACTACGCCCCCTTCCGAATCAGTATGGACGAGCTCAGCGTGTTCCTATTGAGCTAGGACAAAATTCTGGTGCCGCTGCTACTGCTGTTGGTGCTTCTTTGGCTCCTGCTACTACTGCTGCTGGTACAGAGGAGGATGATTATGTGGGAGATTACGAGGATGAGGTTGATCAACATCAGAACTACGGGCAACCACCAGCACCACAACCACCAGGTCGTCCACATGCAAATAATGGCAATGTTAGGGCTCCCCCTCAGGTACGAGATCATGACCATCTCCCTAAACTGAAATTGAATATTCCACCATTTGAGGGTAGATATGTTCCTGATATATATCTTACTTGGGAGTTAGAAACTGAACAACGATTTACATGTTTACAATATCCTGAGGAGAGACGTGTTCCTGCTGCTGTTTGTGCTTTCACTAGCTTTGCATGTGTTTGGTGGTCTGAACATTGGAGATTATATCCTGTTCCAGCTACTTGGGCTGCTTTGAAAACTGCTATGCGTACTCGTTGGGTTCCACCATATTATCAACGTGAATTACTTCAAAAATTGCAGCGCTTAAGACAAGGAAAAAATTCTGTAGAAGAATATTATCAGGAATTACAAACTGGCTTGATTAGATGTGGCATTGTTGAGGAGAATGAAGCTATGCTTGCACGTTTTCTGGGTGGATTAAATAGAGATATTCAGACCATTCTAGACTATAAGGATTATAATAATATCACTCGTTTATTCCATCTTGCTTATAAAGCTGAACGTGAAGTGCAGGATCGACAGGCATTGGCGCGCACTAACTTTTCTGCAGGTCGACCTTCATCATGGACACCACGTGCATCCTCTACTTCCACTGCACCATCACCTCCTTCAGGTGCCACCTCCAACCATGATGCAAGAAAGCAGGCACAACCACCACTATCTACCAAGAGCACACCTGCCGGGCCTGCACAGAGCTCTTCTTCTTCCATGGCGTCAACAGGGCACACAAGTGATATTATTTGTCGTCGTTGTAAGGGAAGAGGACATTTTGCGAGAGAATGCAAATCTCAGCGTGTGATGATTGCTACTGAGGATGGTGGATGTGAGTCCGCTAGTGACTATGATGAGGAGACTTTGGCTCTTATTACACGTGAAGAACATGGTGGAGATGATTCTGATCATGAGACGCAATACATGGCTCCTGAGGACGCTGACAGGTATGAATGTTTAGTTGCTCAACGTGTTTTGAGTGTGCAGGTCACACAAGCTGAGCAAAATCAGAGGCACAATTTGTTCCATACCAAGGGAGTTCTGAAGGAACGTTCTGTGCGCGTCATCATAGACGGAGGTAGCTGCAACAACTTGGCTAGCATGGAGATGGTGGAGAAGCTTTCTCTCACCACAAGACCACATCCACATCCTTACTACATCCAATGGTTCAACAACAGCGGCAAGGTTAAGGTAACACGTACTGTTCGTGTGCATTTTAGTATCTCTACATATGCTGATTATGTTGATTGTGATGTGGTACCTATGCAAGCATGTTCCTTATTACTTGGTAGACCATGGCAATTTGATAAAAATGCTGTACACCATGGTAGAAACAATCATTATACTCTTGTTCATAAGGATGAAAATATTACTTTGCTTCCTATGACTCCTGATTCTATTTTGAAAGATGATATTAATAGAGCTAATAAAGCAAAACAGGAGAAGAATAAGAGTGAAAATCAGATTGTGGCAAAAGAATTTGAGCAACAAATGAAGCCTAATAATAAACCATCTAGTGTTGCTTCTGAAATTAAATTGAAAAGTGCATGTTTATTTGCCACCAAATCATTTCAGCAAATCTGTTTGCTATGCTTTTGTGTGCTAAGAGGCATTATTTTCATTCGAGGACGTGCCTTCCTCTTTGCCCCCTGCTGTCACTAACATTATGCAGGAGTTCACTGACGTCTTTCCACAAGACGTGCCACCGGGATTACCACCCATTCGAGGGATTGAGCATCAAATTGACTTAATTCCCGGTGCATCGCTACCCAACCGTGCACCATACCGTACCAATCCAGAGGAGACGAAGGAGATTATGCGTCAAGTACAGGAGCTACTCGACAAAGGTTATATACGCGAATCTCTTAGTCCTTGTGCCGTTCCTATTATACTAGTGCCTAAAAAGGATGGTACGTCACGTATGTGTGTTGATTGTAGAGGCGTTAATAATATTACTATTCGTTATCGTCATCCTATTCCTAGGCTCGATGATATGCTTGATGAATTGAGTGGCTCTACAATATTCTCCAAAGTTGATTTGCGTAGTGGATACCATCAAATTCGTATGAAATTGGGTGATGAATGGAAAACAGCATTTAAAACTAAGTTTGGTTTATATGAGTGGTTAGTCATGCCTTTTGGGTTAACTAATGCACCTAGTACTTTCATGAGATTAATGAACGAAGTTCTACGTGCTTTCATTGGACGATTTGTGGTAGTCTATTTTGATGATATACTGATTTATAGCAAATCTTTGGAAGAACATTTGGAACATTTACGTGCTGTTTTTATTGCTCTACGTGATGCACGTTTGTTTGGTAACCTTGGGAAGTGCACCTTTTGCACCGACCGAGTATCTTTTCTTGGCTATGTTGTTACTCCACAGGGAATTGAAGTTGATAAAGCCAAGATTGAAGCTATTGAGAGTTGGCCGCAGCCCAAAACGGTCACACAAGTGAGGAGTTTTCTTGGCCTCGCTGGATTCTATAGGCGTTTTGTGAGAGATTTCAGCACCATTGCTGCACCTCTCAATGAGCTTACAAAGAAAGATGTGCCTTTTCTGTGGGGTACCGCACAGGAAGAAGCCTTCACGGTATTGAAAGATAAGTTGACACATGCTCCTTTACTCCAACTTCCTGATTTTAATAAGACTTTTGAGCTTGAATGTGATGCTAGTGGAATTGGATTAGGAGGTGTGTTATTACAAGATGGCAAACCTGTTGCATACTTTTCTGAAAAATTAAGTGGGCCTAGTCTGAATTATTCTACTTACGATAAAGAATTATATGCTCTTGTTCGGACTTTAGAAACATGGCAACATTATTTATGGCCCAAAGAATTTGTTATACATTCTGATCATGAATCTTTGAAACATATTAAAAGTCAAGCTAAACTGAATCGTAGACATGCTAAATGGGTTGAATTTATTGAGACTTTCCCTTATGTCATTAAACACAAGAAGGGAAAAGAAAATGTTATTGCTGATGCATTGTCTCGTCGCTATACTATGCTTTCACAACTTGACTTCAAAATATTTGGTTTGGAGACCATCAAAGATCAATATGTGCATGATGCTGATTTTAAAGATGTAATGCAGAATTGTAAAGAAGGAAGAATGTGGAACAAGTTTGTCGTTAACGATGGATTTGTGTTTCGTGCTAACAAGCTATGCATTCCAGCTAGCTCCGTTCGTCTTTTGTTGTTGCAGGAGGTGCATGGAGGAGGATTAATGGGACACTTTGGCGTGAAGAAGACGGAGGACGTACATGCTACACATTTCTTTTGGCCAAAGATGAGACGGGATGTTGAGCGTTTTATTGCTCGCTGCACTACATGTCAAAAAGCTAAGTCACGACTCAATCCTCATGGTTTATATATGCCTTTGCCTGTACCTAGTGTTCCTTGGGAGGATATATCTATGGACTTTGTTTTAGGTTTACCTCGAACAAAGAAGGGGAGGGATAGCATATTTGTTGTCGTGGATAGATTCTTGAAAATGGCACACTTTATACCATGTCATAAAAGCGATGATGCTGTTAATGTTGCTGATTTGTTCTTTCGTGAAATTATTCGCTTGCATGGTGTGCCAAATACTATTGTTTCAGATCGTGATACTAAATTTCTTAGCCACTTTTGGAGATGTTTATGGGCTAAGTTGGGGACTAAACTGCTTTTTAGTACTACTTGTCACCCCCAAACTGATGGACAAACTGAAGTAGTCAATAGAACATTGTCTACTATGCTTAGGGCTGTTTTGAAGAATAATAAGAAAATGTGGGAGGAATGCTTGCCTCATATTGAATTTTCTTATAATCGTTCATTGCATTCTACTACTAAGATGTGCCCTTTTGAAGTTGTGTATGGTTTCCTACCTCGTGCACCTATTGATTTGTTGCCTCTTCCATCTTCGGAGAAGGTTAATTTTGATGCTAAACAACGTGCTGAATTGATTTTAAAAATGCATGAGTTAACTAAGGAAAACATTGAGCGTATGAATGCTAAATATAAACTTGCTGGAGATAAGGGTAGAAAACATGTTGTGTTTGCACCTGGAGATCTTGTTTGGTTACATTTGCGTAAGGATAGATTTCCTGATTTGCGCAAATCAAAGCTAATGCCACGTGCTGATGGTCCCTTTAAGGTGTTAGAGAAAATAAATGATAATGCATATAAACTTGAGTTGCCTGCAGATTTTGGGGTTAGTCCCACTTTTAACATTGCAGATTTGAAGCCTTATTTGGGTGAGGAAGATGAGCTTCCGTCGAGGACGACTTCATTTCAAGAAGGGGAGGATGATGAGGACATCAATACCATTGTTACACCCACAGCCCCTACTGCTACATATACGGGACCAATTACTAGAGCTCGCGCACGCCAATTAAATTATCAGGTACTTTCGTTTCTTGGTAATGATTCTAATGTTCATGAGAATATGATGCTGCCTAAATTGGATACATTTGTTTTGCTTACAAATGAAGGGCCTAGCTTGGAGAAGGATGAACATTGGAGCAAGAACAAGCATGGAGATGATGCCATGCGCAAGGGGAACAAGAACGGAGTTACAAGTGATGATTTCAGGACTTTGAAGCCACCATAATGGGTGCATGAAGCCTTGGGCGAAATATTCAAGATGCCACTTCATAAATTTCGTCCCGAGGCTATTATAGGTGCTGCGTCACCTTTTTATTGGGCCAGGCCCATGTAATTTCGAAATACATAAGTATAGGCTATTTTTAGAGTCCGTATGTGTGGGGAAACAAGAGATAGGGTTGATTTCGGACCCCTCCACCAAGGGCCACGAAATTCCCCCTCTCTTCCTCCATATATACAGCCCTTAGGGCACCGTTTAGACTTTGGGATTTGTTTAGTTAAAAGTTAGCCATTGCAACTTCGTGTACTTCGTTTGTGTCCAACGACCAGACCAAGACCGCTTACGGATCCCCACCTTTATCAATACTTCATACATACTCGCAATATTCAGATTGCTTTTATCATATTCTTGCTTGTTCTTCGATTGCTTGCAGGAATAGACCTTCGTGGTCAGGTTGATTGTGCTCCGGCGTGGTCAATAACCTCTCGGAGTTGGTTTAGCGATTGCTAAGGCGCAACGTCATGCACGTTTGTAGTCGGATCGTCAAAGTCGTCTCCACCAAATCGATAGTTATCATCTCATCGAAAGATCGGGACACCTTTGCCTCTATCAGCTTTTAAGCAAAGAAAAAGAGTAAACAAAGAGCTTGTAAGCAAGTGCCATAGCATCATACCACATTCAGTAAAATGCAAGCGCGGTCCTAATTCTTTCTCAAAAGTGTCGATTGGGTCCTAATTCTTTGAAAATGCATATCTGAGTCCTAATTCTTTCTAAGTTGTTCATCCGAGGTCCTAATTTCGTCTGACCGCCGCTGACCAGCTCGTGTGGCGCTTTGACCGCCACCACGTTGACTCGAGGGCCCATGCGGGAGATTTTTGGCACTCAGAGTTTATGCTTTCCCCATTCCCCGGTCCCTAGGTATTCTGCTCGCTCTCTCCCTCTCTCTAGCGCCGCGCCGTCGCCGCCATGTCCGTCGATGCTAGCTCGTCTGCCGTGAAGCACCGCGGGAAGAAGGCTGCCCAAGCGCCTCCTCCACCTCCAGCATTAGCCCTTTTCTCGTCGCCCATCTCATCGCCGGCACCAGCGGGTGTGCTGCCGTTGGTACCATGCCCAAGCAGCCGCACTCGATCTACGATTCGTCTTGTGTCAAAATCGGAGGCAAATCCTGGCAGGATTTTCTATAAGTGCCCCAATCACCATGTAAGATTTTCTACAAGTGCCTCAATCCATTTGATGTTTCTGTGTTTCTTTTGGGCTGAATTTTGTTACTCAATTTATGTCATATTCCACCAAATCCTCTTGTGGTCCTAGATATCGAGGGATTCAGTCAAATACTACCATTGATTCGAGCTAAATTTGAATCCGAAGAAAAAGAGGATCGAGATTTAGGGTTACGGGCACGACACTAACCGTATCACGGAGGAGGATCTCCGGGTCGCCGCAGCACGGGCGCCATCCTAGCGGCGACGCCGCCGGACAAGCGCCTGCGATGGCCGCCTCTTCTCACCGGCCACCGCCGTCGATCGCCCCTGTTTCGCCAGAGCAGAGAGAGGTGGGGAAGTGGAGAGGAAAAGGATTACGGCTACAGAGAGATTAGGGGTAGGGGGCTGTTTTGCAAAAACACACGGCTGGTCGTTATCCCGCGTGGGCCCTCGAGTCGACGTGGCGGCGGTTAAAGCGCCACGCAAGCTGGTCAGCAGCGGTCAGACGAAATTAGGACCTCGGGTGAACAACTTAGAAAGAATTAGGACCCAGATATGCATTTTCAAAGAATTAGGACTCAATCGACACTTTGGGAAAAGAATTAGGACCGCGCTTGCATTTTACTCTACCACATTGCACATAAGCTTGTCATATCCGATCATCTTGGATCATAGCACCGGAACATCATACACATAGCATACTTGGAATAGAAAGTTCATACATTTTGCATCTTCTAGGTTGTGCACAAGTGTCGTATCCGCCTATAGAGAAATCGTGCTAGCGTCTCTCTAGTGTTGTGCAACAAGAGCATTTTTGTGGATTCCACATTTTGGCTCACCCTTGGTTGCACAACCCCACTTATCTTTTTGCGTGTGTGTTTCCGTGTGCCACATATTGCTATTGGTCTACTTGTTACACTTGCGAATTTGTGAATCTCTTTCAACATTATTGACTCTTTCTTACATTTTGCATTAATTTTTTGTGCCACTATCCTCACCGAGCTCCACCATAAGCCTTACTTGTGTAGGTGTGAAAAACTGACAAGAATTGGTACCAATTGTGCTATTTCCTTGTCCACATTGGAGTGATCATTGATCCACTTTCAACTTCGGTCAAGGTACATTTGGTATTCGTTCTTCTCTTTCTCCCACTCATATTTGCTCGAGTCTTGTGATGGATAGGCAAGGCATTTCATCTTCGGTCTACAACAACAACGACGAGTTCGATGCCACGAACAACTCCACCAACGCCAAGATGCAAGCTCAAATGGAGGAGATCAAAGCCCTCATCAAGTTCTACAAGAGATCTTCCTCATCTTCGAGAAGACACTCAAGTACACACGTTTCCGATCTACCATCTCCGGCAAAATCAAATCGGCATCGAGACCATCACCTACAAGGACGTGAAGGTCAAGGGCTCAACATCAACAACCGCTCAACGACTTCACCATCTCCGTTGGCATCTTCACCTATGGACATACGACATCTTCGCCCACAAGCACCTCAAGAGAAGCTCCGCAAGCTCAAGTCCATGACTTCCACGAGCTACTACGACCTCGACATCGACCACGCAATTCCTTTCTATGGGACTCAAGAACCCGAGGAGTATCTCGAGTGGGAGCGTTTGATGGACGACTACCTCAAGCTACATCAAGTTCCTCCCGAAGATCAAGTGAAGTGCGCCATAAGGAACTTCCACGATTGCGCGTCCACATGGTGGCTTCACACACCTTCGAAGACCTACAACATGAGTTGGCCCAAGACGAAGAGAGCTTTGCGGCGAGAGTTTGTGCCTCCAACCTACACGGTACAACTTCAACGCCAATTGGAGAACACCATCCAAGGATCCAAGTCCATCGACGAGTACTTCAAGGAGATGAAGATTGCCTTGCGACGAGCCGGCGTGGACGACCCCATTTTGATGAAGTTCCACTTCATGATGGGACTACACAAAGACATCTCCAAGACAATCTTCCTCGAGAACTACAAGTCCGTCGACGACAACTACATTGGTGCTCTCAAGGCGGAACAAGAAGTCATGAAGGCCAAGGCTTCGCAACCGGAAGCACACTTCTCGAAGACCAAGCTCCAAGAAGGCGAGCATGAGGATAGTACCACCATGATGTCCAAGCCCGACGAGCTCCAAGATGATGCTCCCAAGTTCGACTTCACCGCCATCCCTCTTTTTCAAGATGGTGTGGCGACGACTACGACTACGGACACCATCAAGGACCAAGCTTTGGAGACGAGTGACATGGTGATGTGCACGGATGATGCTTCCATATTAGGAGGCTAGGATGATGATGTGCCATCTTCGGCTTTCATCCACGGCGACGGCGATGAGATGGTTGAGCATGGGATTCTCCCTTCGACCACGGCGACGTATGATGACTTGAGTGACTTGTGCCACCATATTGAGAGTGAGAGCGACTTCACCACTAGCCCCATATATGATGTGTTGCCACAATTCCCATGTGAGGAGAGCCACAACCCCCACCACTTGAGTGAGATGAGTGACTCCACCTTATGTGAGTTTAAGTGCGCCTACTTTGAGGGAGTGAGTGAACCACCACATAGAGAGAGTGAGATAGTTGATAGGTCATGTGAGGTCACTTTTAACACTAACGACTTTACCTCTACCTCTATTGTGTCTTCTCATTTGGTGCTAGGTCCCATCTATGATGACACGCCGATTCGTGATGACTTCGTCCTCCCTTTGGACAAGACGATGGCCATGGTGGAATATGATGCACCCCCCACATGGTTCCATCAAGATGAAGATGACCACCATTTGGTCTTTCCCACCTCACCTACACCACATGAGTGGAATGAACAAGGTAACATAGGTGAAGGTGATGCTCTAGTTCCACTAGTGGACATTCATGACATTGATTGCTTGCATGATGTTGATCCCCCTATTGACATGCTTCATGCTAGTATGATTTCCCCATGCGATAATTTACTCATTTATGATGAGTATGATGATTGCCATGTGGAGTCTTTTAGTTGTGATGCCATGTTACATAGGATTTCTTGTGACAATTCTCTCGGTCACATCATGTTTGCTAATCCGCTTGACTTGTCATATGCTATGCATGAGATCAATCATATGTCATATTTGCAATCTCTTCATAGTGACTATGCATGTGCCATTAAGATTAACCCAATTTGCACTTATGGCATAGATGACAAGCCTATGGTTCTTCGCATTTGTTTCTCTTGTGATGATATTGACATGCTACCTTTGCATCATTTATCTCATATGCCATGCCATAACCACCTAGCTTCGGATATGCATTGTTTTGGATATTGTCCATTTTCTCCATATGATGTTTCCATTATTACTCATGAGGAGACCCCCATAGTTTCCTCATACATGTTTGGAGATTTTGATCACTCCCATCCATTGCATGATCCCAATACTTATGTGCACAATATGCTTCCCATGAATAAACATGCTATTGATGTGCCATATACTTGTATGCTCAATTTGCATCCTCATAATGTTATACACAATAACTATTCTTTCATGATGGATGACATGTGATAGAGGCTAAGGTGTCCCGTCTTTCGATGAGATGATGGATTTCGCTTTGGTGGAAGTCGACTTTGACGATCCGACTACGAACGTGCGAGGACGTCGCGCCTTAGCAATCGCTAAACCAACTCCGAGAGGTTATTGACCACGCCGGAGCACGATCAACCTGACCACGAGGGTCTGTTTCCTGCGAGCAAACGAAGAACAAGCAAGAAACTGAGATTGCAATCTGGATATTGCGAATATAAGATGAAAGCTTTATTGATCAAGGTGGGGTTCTGTGACGCCTTTGTCTGGTCGTTGAACACAAACGAAGTACGCGAAGTTGCAGCTATGGCGAACTTTTAATCTAAACAAAACCCAAAGTCTAAACGGTGCCCTAAGGGCTGTATATATGGAGGAAGAGAGGGGGAATTTCGTGGCCCTTGGTGGAGGGTCCGAAATCAACCCTATCTCTTGTTTCCCCACACATACGGACTCTAAAAATAGCCTATACTTATGTATTTCGAAATTACATGGGCCTGGCCCAATAAAAAGGTGACGCAGCACCTATAATAGCCTCTGGACGAAATTTATGAAGTGGCATCTTGTATATTTCGTCCAAGGCTTCATGCACTCTTATGGTGGCTTCAAAGTCCTGAAATCATCACTTGTAACTTCGTTCTGGTTCCCCTTGTGCATGGCATCTTCTCCATGCTTGCTCTTGCTCCAATGTCCATCCTTCTCCAAGCTAGGCCCTTCATTTGTAAGCAAAACAAATGTATCCAATTTAGGCAGCATCATATTCTCATGAACATTAGAATCATTACCAAGAAACGAAAGTACCTGATAATTTAATTGGCGTGCGCGAGCTCTAGTAATTGGTCCAGTATATGTAGCAGTAGGGGCTGTGGGTGTAACAATGGTATTGATGTCCTCATCATCCTCCCCTTCTTGAAATGAAGTCGTCCTCGACGGAAGCTCATTTTCCTCACCCAAATAAGGCTTCAAATCTGCAATGTTAAAAGTGGGACTAACCCCAAAATCTGCAGGCAACTCAAGTTTATATGCATTATCATTTACTTTCTCCAACACCTTAAAGGGACCAGCAGCACGTGGCATTAGCTTTGATTTGCGCAAATCAGGAAATCTATCCTTACGCAAATGTAACCAAACAAGATCTCCAGGTGCAAACACAACATGTTTTCTACCCTTATCTCCAGCAAGTTTATATTTAGCATTCATACGCTCAATGTTTTCCTTAGTTAACTCATGCATTTTTAAAATCAATTCAGCACGTTCTTTAGCATCAAAATTAATCTTCTCCGAAGATGGAAGAGGCAACAAATCAATAGGTGCACGAGGTAGGAAACCATACACAATTTCAAAAGGGCACATCTTAGTAGTAGAATGCAATGAACGATTATAAGCAAATTCAATATGAGGCAAGCATTCTTCCCACATTTTCTTATTATTCTTCAAAACAGCCCTAAGCATAGTAGACAATGTTCTATTGACTACTTCAGTTTGTCCATCAGTTTGGGGGTGACAAGTAGTACTAAATAGCAGTTTAGTCCCCAACTTAGCCCATAAACATCTCCAAAAGTGGCTAAGAAATTTAGTATCACGATCTGAAACAATAGTATTTGGCACACCATGCAAGCAAATAATTTCACGAAAGAACAAATCAGCAACATTAACAGCATCATCGCTTTTATGACATGGTATAAAGTGTGCCATTTTCGAGAATCTATCCACGACAACAAATATGCTATCCCTCCCCTTCTTTGTTCGAGGTAAACCTAAAACAAAGTCCATAGATATATCCTCCCAAGGAACACTAGGTACAGGCAAAGGCATATATAAACCATGAGGATTGAGTCGTGACTTAGCTTTTTGACATGTAGTGCAGCGAGCAACAAAACGCTCAACATCCCGTCTCATCTTTGGCCAAAAGAAATGTGTAGCAAGTACGTCCTCCGTCTTCTTCATGCCAAAGTGTCCCATTAATCCTCCCCCATGCGCCTCCTGCAACAGCAAAAGACGAACGGAGCTAGCTGGAATGCATAGCTTGTTAGCACGAAACACAAATCCATCGTTAACGACAAACTTGTTCCACATTCTTCCTTCTTTACAATTCTGCATTACATCTTTAAAATCAGCATCATGCACATATTGATCTTTGATGGTCTCCAAACCAAATATTTTGAAGTCAAGTTGTGAAAGCATAGTATAGCGACGAGACAATGCATCAGCAATAACATTTTCTTTTCCCTTCTTGTGTTTAATGACATAAGGGAAAGTCTCAATGAATTCAACCCATTTAGCATGTCTACGATTCAGTTTAGCTTGACTTTTAATATGTTTCAAAGATTCATGATCAGAATGTATAACAAATTCTTTGGGCCATAAATAATGTTGCCATGTTTCTAAAGTCCGAACAAGAGCATATAATTCTTTATCATAAGTAGAATAATTCAGACTAGGCCCACTCAATTTTTCAGAAAAGTATGCAACAGGTTTGCCATCTTGTAATAACACACCTCCTAATCCAATTCCACTAGCATCACATTCAAGCTCAAAAGTCTTATTAAAATCAGGAAGTTGGAGTAAAGGAGCATGTGTCAACTTATCTTTCAATACCGTGAAGGCTTCTTCCTGTGCGGTACCCCACAGAAAAGGCACATCTTTCTTTGTAAGTTCATTGAGAGGTGCAGCAATGGTGCTGAAATCTCTCACAAAACGCCTATAGAATCCAGCGAGGCCAAGGAAACTCCTCACTTGTGTGACCGTTTTGGGCTGCGGCCAACTCTCAATAGCTTCAATCTTGGCTTTATCAACTTCAATTCCCTGTGGTGTAACAACATAGCCAAGAAAAGATACTCGGTCGGTGCAAAAGGTGCACTTTCCAAGGTTACCAAACAAACGTGCATCACGTAGAGCAATAAAAACAGCACGTAAATGTTCCAAATGTTCCTCCAAAGATTTGCTATAAATCAATATGTCATCAAAGTAAACTACCACAAATCGTCCAATGAAAGCACGTAAAACTTCGTTCATTAACCTCATGAAAGTACTAGGTGCATTAGTTAACCCAAAAGGCATGACTAACCACTCATATAATCCAAACTTAGTTTTAAATGCTGTTTTCCATTCATCTCCCAATTTCATACGAATTTGATGGTATCCACTACGCAAATCAACTTTGGAGAATATTGTAGAGCCACTCAATTCATCAAGCATATCATCTAGCCTAGGAATAGGATGACGATAACGAATAGTAATATTATTAATGCCTCTACAATCAACGCACATACGTGATGTACCATCCTTTTTCGGCACTAGAATAATAGGAACAGCACAAGGACTAAGGGATTCGCGTATATAACCTTTGTCGAGAAGCTCTTGTACTTGACGCATAATCTCCTTCGTCTCCTCTGGATTGGTACGGTATGGTGCACGGTTTGGCAGTGAAGCACCGGGAATTAAGTCAATCTGATGCTCAATCCCTCGAATAGGCGGTAATCCCGGTGGCACGTCTTGTGGAAAGACGTCAGCGAACTCCTGCAAAATGTTAGTGATAGCAGGAGGCAAAGAGGAAGGCACGTCCTCGAATGAAAATAATGCCTCTTTGCACACAAAAGCATAGCAAACAGATTTGCTAAAATCTAGATCATCAATATCAGATTTGGTGGCAAGTAAACATGCACTTTTCAATTTAATTTCAGAAGCAACACTAGATTGTTTATTATTATTAGGCTGCATTTGTTGCTCAAATTCTTTTGCCACAATCTGATTTTCACTCTTAGTTTTCTCCTGTTTTGCTTTATTAGCTCTATTAATATCATCTTTCAAAATGGAATCAGGAGTCATAGGAAGCAAAGTAATATTTTTATCCTTATGAACAAGAGTATACTGATTGTTTCTACCATGGTGAATAGAATTTTTATCAAATTGCCATGGTCTACCAAGTAATAAGGAACATGCTTGCATAGGTACCACATCACAATCAACATAATCAGCATATGTAGAGATACTAAAATGTACACGAACAGTACGTGTTACCTTAACCTTGCCGCTGTTGTTGAACCATTGGATGTAGTAAGGATGTGGATGTGGTCTCGTGGTGAGAGATAGCTTCTCCACCATCTCCATGCTAGCCAAGTTGTTGCAACTCCCTCCATCTATGATCACGCAAACAGAACGTTCCTTCACAACTCCCTTTGTATGGAACAAATTATGCCTCTGATTTTGCTCAGCTTGTGTAACCTGCACACTCAAAACACGTTGAGCAACTAAACATTCATACCTGTCAGCATCTTCAGGAGCCATGTATTGCGTCTCATGATCAGAATCGTCTCCACCGTGTTCGTCACGTGTAATAAGAGCCAAAGTCTCCTCATCAAAGTCACTAGCGGACTCATACCCACCATCCTCAGTAACAATCATCACACGCTTAGATGGGCATTCTCTCGCATAATGACCTCCACCCTTGCAACGTCGACAAATAATATCATGTGTTTGCCCTGTTGATGCCATGGATGAAGAAGAGCTCTTTGCAGGCCCAGAAGGTGTGCTCTTGGCAGATAGTGGTGATTGTGCCTGCTTTATTGTATCACGGTTGGAGGTGGCAGCCGACGGAGGCGCCGGTGTAGCAGAACGGGAGGAAGTAGATGATGCACGTGGTGTCCATGATGAAGGTCGACCTGCAGAAAAGTTAGTCCGCGCCAATGCCTGTCGATCCTGTACTTCACGTTCAGCTTTACAAGCAAGATGGAATAAACGAGTGATATTAGTATACTCCTTATAGTCTAGAATGGTCTGAATCTCTCTATTTAATCCACCCAGAAAACGTGCAAGCATAGCTTCATTCTCCTCAACAATACCACATCTAATCATGCCAGTTTGTAATTCCTGATAATATTCTTCTACAGAATTTTTTCCTTGTCTTAAGCGCTGTAATTTTTGAAGCAATTCACGTTGATAATATGGTGGAACCCAACGAGTACGCATAGCAGTTTTCAAAGCAGCCCAAGTAGCGGGAATAGGATATAATCTACAATGTTCAGACCACCATACACATGCAAAACTAGTGAAAGCACAAACAGCAGCAGCAACCCGTCTCTCCTCGGGATATTGTAAACATGTAAAACGTTGTTCAGTTTCTAACTCCCAAGTAAGATATATATCAGGAACATATCTACCCTCAAATGGTGGAATATTCAATTTCAGTTTAGGAATATGGACATCATCTCGTACCTGAGGTGGTGGTGCAGGCCTACCATTACGAATATATACCTGAGGTCGACCTGGTGGTGGTGGTGCTGGTGGCTGCACGTAGTGCTGATTTTGATCAACCTCATCCTCATAATCGCCCGCATACTCAACATCCTCCTGGGTACCACCAGCAGCAGTAGCAGGGGCGAAAGAAGCATCAACAACATGAACAGCAGCACCAGAAGTTTGGCCATCCTCAATAGGAACACGCCTCGCTCGTCCATACTGATTCGAAAGGATGCGTTGTTGTTGTTGTTGTTGTTGTTGGAGAGGTGCGTTAGGTGCAGCGGGTGGTGGTGGTGGAAGACGCGCGAGCAATTCATTAAATTTGTTATCGAGCTTTGTTTCGAACGTCTTCTCCATGCCATCTATCTTCTCCATGGCCTCTTCAAATCTGTTTAGCACATCTTGCACCTGTCCACTCATCATTTGCTGAAACTTATCATGAAGCTCCTTGTTCGATAAATTCTCCCAGTCAGTCACGTCGGCTTGTGATCCTGGCATGGTTAGCAGCAATAGAAACACACAAGAATATGATCCTACAGACTACGAACAAGTGGTGGTGGTGGGTGTCACAAATCCGTCAAGCAAAACTCAAATTCTTACCAGTTCTTACCCAGCAGCAGGCGGTGATCGGCAACCGTTGTAGTCAAAAACTCTCAAAGCTTGGATAGAGCGAGTACCAGGGAGAGTCAAACGCACGACGTAGATGTATGTGGAGCTGGGAAGGCTTATAATATGGTAGCAAAAAGGATCAGCAATAATCAATTCAGAGATGCAAAGTTGAATAAACGCTCAACGATGGTACTGTGCTGGTCCTAGGCTAGACCGTGCTAGAGACGCGAGCCTAGAACACTAACAAAATCACGGCGCTGCACGTAAACAAGGGAAAAGCACACTCTGGATTTTTTTTTTTCGCTCTTTTTTTTTTTGCGCTCTTTTTTTTTTTTTTGCGCTGCTCTTTTTTTTTTTTTTTTTTTTTTGCGAAAAAATCACTATAATGGCGAGTGTCTCAAAACTCTTCCTAGGTCAAACTGACAGGATGGGCACGAAATTTTTTCGACCAATTTTTTTTTTCGTTTTTTCGACTGCCCGGACCCAAAAACTGGAAACGGGTCAAAAAAAACTTCCTATAATGGCACCTGTCTCAAAACACTCAGAAACACCTAAAAATAGGATAGCCAGAAAATTTTTCGAAAAATGCGTTTTCGAAAAATTTTGGGCCTAAACGGAGCGTGGTTTCCAGACTCTTTTTTTTTCCGAAACCTACTCCGGCAAGGAAACACGAATCGGAAAGTAGATGGATCCCGAAAACAAACCTAATAAACAAGGAACTCGGATTGGTGGTGGATATATTGTGGTGGTATATGGCAGCGGTGGTGGTAGCGGTGGTAGTATATGGATATGGATCGGTGGTGGTATATGGACACGGATTGGTGGTGGTATATGGATACGGATTCGAAGTGGTGGTGGTAGATGACAGGGGCGATGATGATGGTGCAGCGGCGGCGTGACAACTTATGACCAGAACTCGAAACTCTAAAAGACTAGACTCTAAGACCAGCAACTAGACCGATGATGCAACCGCAAATTCAACAAAGCAAAACCCTAAAAAGATTATGCAAAGGCTCAGATTGGTTCGGATATGATGAACTAACCCTAAATTTTTTTTGTGGCTTTTTCGTGGACTATAGGTATGAAGAACAGACTCGATCTAAACTACGAAAAACTGGAAAATCTCACCGAGCAACCTGGAAATCTGATACCACTTGATAGAGGCTAAGGTGTCCCGTCTTTCGATGAGATGATGGATTTCGCTTTGGTGGAAGTCGACTTTGACGATCCGACTACGAACGTGCGAGGACGTCGCGCCTTAGCAATCGCTAAACCAACTCCGAGAGGTTATTGACCACGCCGGAGCACGATCAACCTGACCACGAGGGTCTGTTTCCTGCGAGCAAACGAAGAACAAGCAAGAAACTGAGATTGCAATCTGGATATTGCGAATATAAGATGAAAGCTTTATTGATCAAGGTGGGGTTCTGTGACGCCTTTGTCTGGTCGTTGAACACAAACGAAGTACGCGAAGTTGCAGCTATGGCGAACTTTTAATCTAAACAAAACCCAAAGTCTAAACGGTGCCCTAAGGGCTGTATATATGGAGGAAGAGAGGGGGAATTTCGTGGCCCTTGGTGGAGGGTCCGAAATCAACCCTATCTCTTGTTTCCCCACACATACGGACTCTAAAAATAGCCTATACTTATGTATTTCGAAATTACATGGGCCTGGCCCAATAAAAAGGTGACGCAGCACCTATAATAGCCTCTGGACGAAATTTATGAAGTGGCATCTTGTATATTTCGTCCAAGGCTTCATGCACTCTTATGGTGGCTTCAAAGTCCTGAAATCATCACTTGTAACTTCGTTCTGGTTCCCCTTGTGCATGGCATCTTCTCCATGCTTGCTCTTGCTCCAATGTCCATCCTTCTCCAAGCTAGGCCCTTCATTTGTAAGCAAAACAAATGTATCCAATTTAGGCAGCATCATATTCTCATGAACATTAGAATCATTACCAAGAAACGAAAGTACCTGATAATTTAATTGGCGTGCGCGAGCTCTAGTAATTGGTCCAGTATATGTAGCAGTAGGGGCTGTGGGTGTAACAATGGTATTGATGTCCTCATCAACATGTTCTTATACCATGCATCAAATTTCTTTGACCGATGCTTATCTTGTGCTAACTCACACGTGCACATACACATCATGATGGATGATGTGTACATTTACCACATGCACAATTTCTTTGGTTTGTGTCTCTTTTGTGTAGGTACGCATGAATACTTGTCAACCTCGCAATCGCACGAGTTGACAAAACGAGCTCTAGAGAGCAATGATGACTTGGGATCCCATGGATTGCATTTCCCACCGCTATCTTCACGTGAAGTCTTCGCGCATTTATTCTACATGTCCCTCACATGGTTATGGATTGTTGTCCATTACATATTCTATGCCCATCTTGCCATGATCACTTTGCATGATATGCTCATTCTCATGCCTTTGCCATACATTTGTGACCCATGCTTTGCATTACACGTGATGATTGATTCTACTACTTGTATGTGTATTTGCAAGCTTGGTGGAGATATAACATGTTATTGCCATATTTGCTTTGTGCCCCATGCCTATGATTATACTATGATCTTGCTTTGTGTTCGTGCTTGCGTTATGTCATGTGCATTGTCTATGCCTATTATTTGCTCACATGACATGATTGCCATGATTTCCTCTAGTATGTTGCATCTTCACAGTACTAGCTTGGACGACTTGATTACTATGGTTGCTTGCCTTGTTGCATCACCGATGATTCATACTTGTTCACTTCATGCGGTTGATGACAACCATCTACATGCTTTGCACATGATTGTTATTGCTTGCCGTCATATATCTCCATATGTTGCCTCTCTCATGCTAGATGATTTTCCATGTATTGACTGCAACCATGATTTTAGTCTTGCTAATGAGATTGCCCCCATAGCATTCTCACATATGTTTGGAGATTTTGACATATCCCTTGTGAAGCATGCTTGTCTTACCTATTTGCACCATATACCTAGTGCCATGAATATTGCCATTGTTGCATCATATTATTCACGCACTTGTGCTTCTACTGGTTATGTGCAAGAGAAGAGAACCATCATGATGGATGATGTGTTTATCTCCCATGCGCATACGTACTTTGTTTTGTTGTGTGCATGTGTAGGATACTTGGACCTTGTGTCAACTTCCACGTCACGTGAGTTGACAACCCGAGCTCTTGAGAGCGAACCACCTCCTACCACGACGATTCTACATCGCACTTGCTTGTACTTCGGCATTGTGAAGGACGCACAATGACATGCTTTCAAGGTGAATATTGTGAGAATTCCAAAACCATGAGGACGCACAATGACATCCTTCTCTTTTGAGAATCCCAAAACCATGAGCATGAATATTGTGGATCATACTACTTGAGTTGCTTACACCATGAGACTTGGACAACTTGATTGCACACTTGTTAGAGATCTTGCTTCGACTTGTCATTTTCACCATTCCATGTGATAGAGGCTAAGATGTCCCGATGTTTCGATGAGATGGTGGCTATCGTTTTTTGTGGGAGTCGACCTTGACGATCCGACTACGAACGTGCGAGACGTCGCGCCTTAGAAATCGCTAAACCAACTTCCGAGGGTTATTGACCACGCCGGAGCACGATCAACCTGACCACGAGGGTCTCTTTCCTGCGAGCAAACGAAGAACAAGCAAGAAACTGAGATTGCAATCGGGATATTGCGAATATAAGATGAAAGCTTTATTGATCAAGGTGGGGTTCTGTGACGTCTTGGTCTGGTCGTTGGACACAAACGAAGTACGCGAAGTTGCAGCTATGGCAAACTTTGAATCTAAACAAAACCCAAAGTCTAAACGACGCCCTAAGGGCTGTATATATGGAGGAACAGGGGGGGAATTTCGTGGCCCTGAGGGTGGGGTCCGAAACCAACCCTAACTCTTGTTTCCCCACACATACGGACTCTAAAAATAGCCTATACTTAAGTATTTCGAAATTACATGGGCCTGGCCCATTAGTAAGGTGACGCAGCACCTAGAATAGCCTATGGACGAATATTATGAAGTGGCATCTTGTATATTTCGTCCAAGGCTTCATGCACTCCTTATGGCGGCTTCAAAGTCCTGAAATCATCACTTGTAACTCCGTTCTTGATCCCCTTGCGCAAGCCATCAACTCCATGCGTGTTCTTGCTCCAATGTTCATCCTTCTCCAAGCTAGGCCCTTCATTTGTAAGCAAAACAAATGTATCCAATTTAGGCAGAATCATAATCTCATGAACATTAGAATCATTACCAAGAAACGAAAGTACCTGGTAATTTAATTGGCGTGCGCGAGCTCTAGTAATTGGTCCAGTATATGTAATAGTAGGGGCTGTGGGTGTAACAATGGTATTGATGTCCTCATCATCCTCCTCTTCTTGAAATGAAGTCGTCCTCGACGGAAGCGCGTCTTCCTCACCCAAATAAGGCTTCAAATCTGCAATGTTAAAAGTGGGACTAACCCCAAAATCTACAGGTAGCTCAAGTTTATATGCATTATCATTTATTTTCTTTAACACCTTAAAAGGACCATCAGCACGTGGCATTAGCTTTGATTTGCGCAGATTAGGAAATCTATCTTTACGCAAATGTAACCAAACAAGATCTCCAAGCGCAAACACAACATGTTTTCTACCCTTATCTCCAGCAAGTTTATATTTAGCATTCATACGCTCAATGTTCTCCTTAGTTAACTCATGCATTTTTAAAATCAATTCAGAACGTTCTTTAGCATCAAAATTAACCTTCTCTGAAGATGGAAGAGGCAACAAATCAATAGGTGCACGAGGTAGGAAACCATACACAATTTCAAAAGGGCACATCTTAGTAGTAGAATGCAATGAACGATTATAAGAAAATTTAATATGAGGCAAGCATTCTTCCCACATTTTCTTGTTATTCTTCAAAACAGCCCTAAGCATAGTAGACAATGTTCTATTGACTACTTCAGTTTGTCCATCAGTTTGGGGGTGACAAGTAGTACTAAAAAGTAGCTTAGTCCCCAACTTAGCCCATAAACATCTCCAAAAGTGGCTAAGAAATTTAGTATCACGATCTGAAACAATAGTATTTGGCACACTATGTAAGTGAATAATTTCACGAAAGAACAAATCAGCAACATTAACAGCATCATCGCTTTTATGACATGGTATAAAGTGTGCCATTTTCGAGAACCTATCCACGACAACAAATATGCTATCCCTCCCCTTCTTTGTTCGAGGTAAACCTAAAACAAAGTCCATAGATATATCCTCCCAAGGAACACTAGGTACAGGAAAAGGCATATATAAACCATGAGGATTGAGTCGTGACTTAGCTCTTTGACATGTAGTGCAACAAGCAACAAAACGCTCAACATCCCGTCTCATCTTTGGCCAAAAGAAATGTGTAGCAAGTATATCCTCCGTCTTCTTGACGCCAAAGTGTCCCATTAATCCTCCTCCATGCGCCTCCTGCAACAACAAAAGACGAACGGAGCTAGCTGGAATGCATAGCTTGTTAGCACGAAACACAAATCCATCGTTAAGAACGAACTTGTTCCAAGTTCTCCCTTCCTTACAATTCTGCAATACATCTTTAAATTCAGCATCATGAACATATTGATCTTTGATGGTCTCCAAACCAAATATTTTAAAGTCAAGTTGTGAAAGAAGAGTATAACGACGAGACAAGGCATCAGCAATAACATTTTCTTTACCCTTCTTGTGTTTAATGACATAAGGGAAAGTTTCAATGAATTCAACCCATTTAGCATGTCTACGGTTTAGTTTTGCTTGACTTTTAATGTGTTTCAAAGATTCATGATCAGAATGTATAACAAATTCCTTGGGCCATAAATAATGTTGCCATGTTTCTAAGGTCCGAACAAGAGCATATAATTCTTTATCATAAGTAGAATAGTTCAGACTAGGCCCACTCAATTTTTCAGAAAAGTATGCAATAGGTTTTCCATCTTGTAATAACACACCTCCTAATCCAATTCCACTAGCATCACATTCAAGCTCAAAAGTCTTATTGAAATTAGGAAGTTGGAGTAAAGGAGCATGTGTCAACTTATCTTTCAATACCGTGAAGGCTTCTTCCTGTGCGGTACCCCAAACAAAAGGCACATCCTTCTTTGTAAGCTCGTTGAGAGGTGCAACAATGGTGCTGAAATCTCTCACAAAACGCCTATAGAAACCAGCGAGGCCAAGGAACTCCTCACTTGTGTGACCGTTTTGAGCTGCGGCCAACTCTCAATAGCTTCAATCTTGGCTTTATCAACTTCAATTCCCTGTGGAGTAACAACATAGCCAAGAAAAGATACTCGATTGGTGCAAAAGGTGCACTTTCCAAGGTTTCCAAACAAACGTGCATCACGTAGAGCAATAAAAACAGCACGTAAATGTTCCAAATGTTCCTCCAAAGATTTGCTATAAATCAATATGTCATCAAAGTAAACTACCACAAATCGTCCAATGAAAGCACGTAAAACTTCGTTCATTAACCTCATGAAAGTACTAGGTGCATTAGTTAACCCAAAAGGCATGACTAACCACTCATATAATCCAAACTTTGTTTTAAATGTTGTTTTCCATTCATCACCCAATTTCATACGAATTTGATGGTATCCACTACGCAAATCAACTTTGGAGAATATTGTAGTGCCACTCAATTCATCAAGCATATCATCTAGCCTAGGAATAGGATGACGATAATGAATAGTAATATTATTAATGCCTCTACAATCAACGCACATACGCGACGTACCATCCTTTTTCGGCACTAAAATGATAGGAACAGCACAAGGACTAAGGGATTCGCGTATATAACCTTTGTCGAGCAGTTCTTGTACTTGACGCATAATCTCCTTCGTCTCCTCTGGATTGGTACGGTATGGTGCACGGTTGGGTAGCGAAGCACCGGGAATTAAGTCAATTTGATGCTCAATCCCTCGAATAGGTGGTAATCGCGGTGGCACGTCTTGTGGAAAGACGTCAGCGAACTCCTACAAAATGTTAGTGACAGCAGGGGGCAAAGAGGAAGGCTCGTCCTCGAATGAAAATAATGCCTCTTTGCACACAAAAGCATAGCAAACAGATTTGCTAAAATCTAGCTCATCAATATCAGATTTGGTGGCAAGTAAACATGCACTTTTCAATTTAATTTCAGAAACAACAGTAGATGGTTTATTATTAGGCTTCATTTGGTGCTCAAATTCTTTTGCCACAATCTGATTTTCACTCTTATTTGTCTCCTATTTTGCTTTATTAGCTCTATTAATGTCATCTTTCAAAATGGAATCAGGAGTCACAGGAAGCAAAGTAATATTTTTATCGTTATGAACAAGAGTATACTGATTGTTTCTGCCATGGTGTACAGAATTTTTATCAAATTGCCATGGTCTACCAAGTAATAAGGAACATGCTTGCATAGGTACCACATCACAATCAACATAATCAGCATATGTAGAGATACTAAAATGTACACGAATAGTACGTGTTACCTTAATCTTGCCGCTGTTGTTGAACCATTGGATGTAGTAAGGATGTGGATGTGGTCTTGTGGTGAGAGATAGCTTCTCCACCATCTCCATGCTAGCCAAGTTATTGCATCTCCCTCCATCTATGATCATACGAACAGAATGTTCCTTCACAACTCCCTTTGTATGGAACAAATTATGCCTCTGATTTTGCTCAGCTTGTGTAACCTGCACACTCAAAACATGTTGAGCAACTAAACATTCATACCTGTCAGCATCTTCAGGAGCCATGTATTGCGTCTCATGATCAGAATCGTCTCCACCGTGTTCTTCATGTGTAATAAGAGCCAAAGTCTACTCATCATAGTCACTAGCGGACTCATACCCACCATCCTCAGTAACAATCATCACACGCTTAGATGGGCATTCTCTCGCATAATGACCTCCACCCTTGCAACATCGACAAATAATATCCTGTGTTTGCCCTGTTGATGCCATGGATGAAGAAGATCTCTTTGCAGGCCCAGAAGGTGTGCTCTTGGCAGATAGTGGTGATTGTGCCTGCTTTATTGTATCACGGTTGGAGGTGGCAGCCGACGGAGGCGTCGGTGTAGCAGAACGTGTGGAAGTAGATGATGCACGTGGTGTCCATGATGAAGGTCGACCTGCAGAAAAATTAGTCCGCGCCAATGCCTGTCGATCCTGCACTTCACGTTCAGCTTTACAAGCAAGATGGAATAAACGAGTGATATTAGTATACTCCTTATACTCTAGAATCGTTTGAATCTCTCTATTTAATCCACCCATAAAACGTGCAAGCATAGCTTCATTCTCCTCAACAATACCACATCTAATCATGCCAGTTTGTAATTCCTGATTATATTCTTCTACAGGACTTTTTCCCTGTCTTAAGCGCTGCAATTTTTGAAGTAATTCACATTGATAATATGGTGGAACCCAACGAGTCCGCATAGCAGTTTTCAAAGCAGCCCAAGTAGCCGGAATAGGATATAATCTAGAATGCTCAGACCACCAAACACATGCAAAACTAGTGAAAGCACAAACAGCAGCAGGAACACGTCTCTCCTCGGGATATTGTAAACATGTAAATTGTTGTTCAGTTTCTAACTCCCAAGTAAGATATATATCAGGAACATATCTACCCTCAAATGGTGGAATATTCAATTTTAGTTTAGGGAGATGGTCATGATCTCGTACCTGAGGGTGAGCCCTACCATTGCCATTATTTGCATGTGGACGACCCGGTGGTTGCTGTGCTGTTGGTGGCACGTAGTTCTGATTTTGATCAACCTCATCCTCATAATCTCCCACATAATCATCCTCCTCCACATCAGCAGTAGGAGCCACAGAAGTATCAACAGCAGCACCAGCAGTTTGGCCCGACTGAAGAGGGACACGGCTTGCTCGGCGGAGGGCTGTTTCCCGACGTGGAGGTAGTCGGTGTTGTTGCTGTTGTTGCAGAGGTGCCGCAGGAGCAGCCGGTGGTGGTAGTGGAAAACGCAAAAGCAATTCAGCAAACTTGTTATCGTGCTTTGTTTCAAACGTCTTCTCCATGCCATCTATCTTCTCCATGGCCTTTTCAAATCTGTTTATCACATCTTGCACCTGTCCATTCATCATTTGCTGAAACGTATCATGAAGCTCCTTGTTCGTCAAGTTCTCCCAGTCAGTCTCGTCGGCTTGTGATCCCGGCATGGTTAGCAGCAATAGAAACACACAAGAATATGATCCTACAGACTACTAACAAGTGGTGGTGGTGGCGGGTGTCACAAATCCGTCAAGCAAATCTCAAATTCTTACCAGTTCTTACCCAGCAGCAGGCGGTGATCGGCAACCGTTGTAGTCAAAAACTCTCAAAAGCTTGGATAGAGCGATTGCCAGGGAGAGCCAAACGCACGACGTAGATGTATGTGGAGCTGGGAAGGCATATAGTATGATAGCAAAAAAGGTCAGCAATGATCAATTCAGAGATGCAAAGTTGAATAAACGCTCAACGACGGTACTGTGCTGGTCCTAGGCTAGACCGTGCTAGAGACGCGAGCCTAGAACACTAACAAAATCATGGCGCTGCACGTAAATAAGGGAAAAGCACACTCTGGAACTCTCTTTTTTTCGCTCTTTTTTTTTTGCTCTCCTCTTTTTTTTTGTGAAAAATCACTATAATGGCGAGTGTCTCAAAACTCTTCCCTCGTCAAACTGATAGGATGGGCACGAAAAAAAATCACTTTTTTTTTGGAAATCAGGGCAGCGACGACGAAAAAGTGCGGCAAAAAATCACTATGATGGCACGTGGCTCAAAAGACTCATAAAAGCCTAAAAATAGGATAGGGAAAAAAAATTTTGCCCGTGAAAATTTTGGCCTAAAAACTGCCCGGGGGTCTCCAGACTTTTTTTTTCCGAGACCTACGTAGGCAAGGAAACACGAATTGGAATTTAGATTGATCTCAAGAACAAACCTAATATGAGAAGAACTCGAATTGGTGGTGGATATATGGTTGTGGTATATGGCAGCGGTGGTGGTATATGGTAGCGGTGGTGGTATATGGATAGAGATTGGTGGTGGTATATGGATACGGATTGGTAGTGGTATATGGATATGGATTCAGAGCGGTGGAGGATAAGCAAAAGTGGTAGATGGGCGATGATGATGGTGCGGCGGCGGCGTGACAACTTATGACCAGAACTCGAAACTCTAAAAGACTAGACTCTAAGACCAGCAACTTGACACGACGATGCAACCGCAAATTCAACAAAGCAATAACCCTAAAAAGATTATGCAAAGGCTCAGATTGGTTCGGATATGATGAACTAACCCTAATTTTTTTGTGTGTGGCTTTTTCGTGGACTGTAGGTATGAAGAACAGACTCGATCTAATCTACGAAAAACTGTAAAATCTCACCGAGCAACCTGGAAATCTGATACCACTTGATAGAGGCTAAGGTGTCCCGATGTTTCGATGAGATGGTGGCTATCGTTTTCTGTGGGAGTCGACCTTGACGATCCGACTACGAACGTGCGAGACGTCGCGCCTTAGCAATCGCTAAACCAACTTCCGAGGGTTATTGACCACGCCGGAGCACGATCAACCTGACCACGAGGGTCTGTTTCCTGCGAGCAAACGAAGAACAAGCAAGAAACTGACATTGCAATCGGGATATTGCGAATATAAGATGAAAGCTTTATTGATCAAGGTGGGGTTCTGTGACGTCTTGGTCTGGTCGTTGGACACAAACGAAGTACGCAAAGTTGCAGCTATGGCGAACTTTTAATCTAAACATAACCCAAAGTCTAAACGACGCCCTAAGGGCTGTATATATGGAGGAAGAGGGGGGAATTTCGTGGCCCTTGAGGGTGGGGTCCGAAACCAACCCTAACTCTTGTTTCCCCACACATACGGACTCTAAAAATAGCCTATACTTATGTATTTCGAAATTACATGGGCCTGGCCCATTAGTAAGGTGACGCAACACCTAGAATAGCCTATGGACGAATATTATGAAGTGGCATCTTGTATATTTCGTCCAAGGCTTCATGCTCTCCTTATGGCGGCTTCAAAGTCCTGAAATGATCACTTGTAACTCCGTTATTGATCCCCTTGCGCAAGCCATCAACTCCATGCGTGTTCTTGCTCCAATGTTCATCCTTCTCCAAGCTAGGCCCTTCATTTGTAAGCAAAACAAATGTATCCAATTTAGGCAGCATCATAATCTCATGAACATTTGAATCATTACCAAGAGACGAAAGTACCTGGTAATTTAATTGGCGTGCGCGAGCTCTAGTAATTGGTCCAGTATATGTAACAGTAGGGGCTGTGGGTGTAACAATGGTATTGATGTCCTCATCACCATGCATCATGATATATATGCCTTGTGTGTTGCATCCAATTCTTGGATTACTTTCTCCTATCACATGTTTGGTTGCAACAATGCCGTTTCTTCACATATGTCATGTCCCAATGATTGCTACATGCTTGCCTTGATTGCCTCATACATGATGAATACTCGCTCTTTCTATTGTGTTGAGTGCCATACTATCTTCACTACACCCTATGCACATTATGCTTGGATTGTCTTGCACTTGTCCCATGTGTTTAGACACTTTATTTTACTCGGTGTTGTGGATTTTTCATATGCCTACCATAGACCTTTCATTGAGCGATTTGTGAATGCTTGCTATGAAATTGAGGTTGATGCTTCTTCTCTTGTTACACATATTTGCATCACTACCTCACATTTACATGCTTGTTTCCATGATGTCCTTCTTTGTGCTCAATTTATGTGCTTACATGCCATGTCACAATCCTTTGTCACACCATATGCTATGCTTGATGACAACACTTGTTGGGTGAATCACCTCTTGAATGCTTGGTTTTGCACTAACGCTAACCGCATTTGTTTTTGCGAGTGATTGTTCTCTTTGCTCCTTTTGAAGGAATCACGAGGCGGTGCGACATTGGAGAGTGCCCATTTCAAGCTTCAAGATGACGAGAACTTGGTGATCGACCACTACTACACGATGACGCCATCTCTTTCCCATGGTGATTTGGATTTCGATCTGAGGTCGGATCTTTCCCAAGAGGGAGGGGATTATGCGGAGCATCCTATAGACATCACCATGTCAAGAGTTCATTCGGCAAGTGACACGTGCGGCATCTACTTCACATACATAAAGGTGAATCCTCTCCTTTACACGTGCTCACTTGACCCCTTCGAGGATGGTATACTACTTGACCCTCCATCGTGCATGCATAGGTATTGTCGGAGCTTCACGGATGACGAGGAGGAGTGCAAGCTCCAAGGATCACCTACACCATCCACGAGGGAAGTGTGGAAGAGAAGGAAGAAGAAGCCTAGACAAGCTTCTGGAAAGCCCACAACTTTCGGCCACTGCTCGGAACTTCTGGCCACCGGAACCTCCGGCCATCCCGGAGCTTCCGGCCCTGCTGCACCGAAGCCGTTCGAGAGTGTGCCAACTCTCTCGATAGCCCGGACCCTGCCCGGACCTTCGCCCGGAACCTCCGGCGCCCGGACCTTCCGGCCGTTCCCGGAACTTCCGGCCTTCCTGCGCGCAGACACTCGGGCCGAAGCCCATGTACCCTTTTGCGCCTCATTTACCCCTTCATGGACCTAGACTATATATACTCCTCCACCTCCTCCTTTCTAGGGTCAGCATTGTGATAGCTCATTTGAGAGATAGAGCTACGCTCATCCATATCGGATCTCCTCCGTGCGAGAGATCGTGGCCTCTTCGAAGAAGATCCCTTTGGATTCAAGCCCCCTTTCTAAGGGAAGATCCCCTCGTGGATTCAAGACCTCCTCACGGAGAAGACCAGTTACCTCTTGTATCATCCGTTGTTGACTTTGGATCTCGTATATCCCTTTGTGTTCATGGATCTAGCACATGTGTGATCATTCATGTTGGTTTGAGTGTTCTCTTGTGTTCCCCTCGTGTTTTTCCCCTCATTTCCCTCCTTGTGTTCTTCGTGTTCATCGCGGGATTCGCTCCTTTCGTGAAAGATCGGGCCACTAGGGTTCTACCCTACATTAGCTTAAAGAGTCTGCCACTTCATTCTTTCGCCAGTCTATATGGTCAACTTGATAACCCTTGAAATGACCAGCCACTATGTCCATCTCTCGTCGATATGCAGCCATGAGTGGGTCCTTAGAATCCTAAGTGCCAGATACCTGTTGGGCCACCAGGTCCGAGTCACAAAAGCACTTAACCCGGCTTAAATTCATCTCCTTAGCCATCCGAAGACCGTGGAGTAAGGCCTCGTACTCAGCTGCATTGTTAGTACAAAGGAACATTAGGCGGAGAACATGACAAAACTTGTCACCTCGTGGGGAAGTTAATATGGCTCCAGCCCCCGAGCCCTCCAATTGTCTGGACCCATCAAAGTGAATAGTCCAATACGTGTTATCTGGCTTTTCCTTTGGTGCCTGCAACTCTGTCCAATCATTGATGGAGTCCACAAGTGCTTGGGATTTGATCGTTGTGCGAGGTGTATATTTGAGCCCGTGAGGTCCAAGCTCAATAGCCCACTTGGCAATCCCACCAGTTGCTTCTCTGTTTTGAATGATATCTCCCAGAGGGGCTGAACTGACCACTATGATAGGATGACCCTGAAAATAATGTTTGAGCTTCCGGCTTGCCATAATCACCCCATACACCAGCTCTCACCAATGCGGATATCTCTTCTTTGATTCGATAAGCACCTCGCTGATATAATAAACTGGCCGTTGAACCGGATACTCCTTTCCAGCCTCCTTGTGCTCCACCACAATAGCCACACTAACAGCCCGGGCATTAGCAGCCACATATAGCAGTAAAGGCTCTTTATCGACCGGAGCTGCAACGATAGGTGGTTCAGCTAACTGCCTCTTCAAATCCTCATACGCTTTATCAGCCACATCATTCCAGACAAAGTCATCCGTTTTCTTTAACATCTGATATAAAGGGATAGCCTTCTCCCCTAAATGACTGATAAACCGGCTCAAAGCCGCAATCCGGCCTGCCAAACACTGAACATCATTGATACATGCCGGTTTAGCCAAAGAGGTGATAGTTGTGATCTTCTCCGGATTAGCCTCAATGCCTCTGTTAGACACCAGAAATCCCAAGAGCTCGCCTGCCGGAACACCAAAGACACATTTGTCTAGATTAAGCATCATCTTATAAACCCGGAGGTTATCAAAGGTTTCTCTTAAGTCATCAATCAATGTTTCCTCCTTCCTGGACTTTAGCACAATATCATCCACATATGCGTGAACATTGCGCCCAATCTGCTTATGAATACAATTCTGAACACAACGTTCATAAGTCGCCTGGGCACTCTTGAGCCCAAAGGGCATGGAGACATAGCAGAAGGCTCCAAAGGGAGTTATAAAAGCTATCTTCTCCTGGTCCTTAACTGTCATTTTGATCTGATGATAACCGGAATAAGCATCCAGAAAACACAAACTGTCACAACCCGCCGTAGCATCAATAATCTGATCAATACGAGGGAGGGCAAAGGGATCTACTGTGCAGGCCTTGTTTAAATCTTTGTAGTCCACACACATACATGATATGTCTCCAACGTATCTATAATTTTTGATTGCTCCATGCTATATTATCTACTGTTTTGGACATTATTGGGCTTTATTGTCCACTTTTATATTATTTTTGGGACTAACCTATTAACCGGAGGACCAGCCTAGAATTGTCGTTTTTTGCCTGTTTTAGGGTTTCGAAGAAAAGGAATATCAAATGGAGTACAAACGGAATGAAACCTTCGGGAATGTGATTTTATCATCGAATACAACTCAGGAGACTTGGACCCTACATCAAGACACGTAACAAGAGGCCACGAGGCAGGGGGGCGCGCCTACCCCCCCCCCTAGGCACACCCTCCACCCTTGTGGGCCCCCTATTGCTCCACTAACGTACTTCTTCCTCCTATATATACCCATGTACCCCCAAACAATCAGATACGGAGCCAAAACCCTAATTCCACCGCCGTAACTTTCTATATCCACGAGATCCCATCTTGGGGCCTATTCTGGAGCTCCGCCGGAGGGGGCATCGATCACGAAGGGCTTCTACATCAACACCATAGCCCTTCCGATGAAGTGTGAGTAGTTTACCTCAGACCTACGGGTCCATAGTTAGTAGCTAGATGGCTTCTTCTCTCTTTTTGGATCTCAATAAAATGTTCTCCCCCTCTCTCGTGGAGATCTATTCGATGTAATCTTCTTTTTGCGGTGTGTTTGTTGAGACCGATGAATTGTGGGTTTATGATCAAGTCTATCTATGAATAATATTTGAATCTTCTCTGAATTCTTTTATGTATGATTGGTTATCTTTGCAAGTCTCTTTGAATTATCTGTTTGGTTTGGCCTACTAGATTGATCTTTCTTGCAATGGGAGAAGTGCTTAGCTTGGTTTTGTGTTGTGAAGTTTTCAAGTTTTGGGTAAAGATTTGATGGATTATGGAACAAGGAGTGGCAAGAGCCTAAGCTTGGGGATGCCCATGGCACCCCCAAGATAATCTAAGGACACCTAAAAGCCAAAGCTTGGGGATGCCCCAAAAGGTATCCCCTCTTTTTGCCTACTTCTATCGGTAACTTTACTTGGAGCTATATTTTTATTTACCACATGATATGTGTTTTGCTTGGAGCGTCTTGTATGATTTGAGTCTTTGCTTGTTAGTTTACCACAATCATCCTTGCTGTACACACATTTTGAGAGAGCCATAAATGATTTGGAATTTCTTAGAATACTCTATGTGCTTCGCTTATATCTTTTGAGTTATATAATTTTGATCTAGTGCTTCACTTATATCTTTTAGAGCACGGTGGTGGATTTGTTTTATAGAAACTATTGATCTCTCATGCTTCACTTAGATTATTTTGAGAGTCTTAAATAGATGGTAATTTTCTTAAAATCCTAATATGCTTGGTATACAAGATTAATAATAAAACTTTCTTGTAAGTGTGTTGAATACTATGATAAGTTTGATACTTGATAATTGTTTTGAGATATGGAGATGGTGATATTAAAGTCATGCTAGTTGAGTAGTTGTGAATTTGAGAAATACTTGTGTTGAAGTTTGTGATTCCCGTAGCATGCATGTATGGTGAACCGTTATGTGATGAAGTTGGAGCATGATTTATTTATTGATTGTCTTCCTTATGAGTGGCGGTCGGGGACGAGCGATGGTCTTTTCCTACCAATCTATCCCCCTAGGAGCATGCGTGTAATACTTTGCTTTGATAACTTGTAGATTTTTGCAATAAGTATATGAGTTCTTTATGACTAATGTTGAGTCGATGGATTATACACACTCTCACCCTTCCACCTTTGTTAGCCTCTCTAATACCGCGCACCTTTCGCTGGTATCATACACCCACCATATACCTTCCTCAAAACAGCCACCATACCTACCTATTATGGCATTTCCATAGCCATTCCGAGATATATTGCCATGAAACTTTCCACCGTTCCGTTTATTACTCCATCATTGTCATATTGCTTAGCATGATCATGTAGTTGACATAGTATTTGTGGCAAAGCCACCATTCATAATTCTTTCATACTTGTCACTCATGCATCATTGCATATCCTGGTACACTGCCGAAGGCATTCACATAGAGTCATATTTTGTTCTAAGTATCGAGTTGTAATTGTTGAGTTGTAAGAAAAATAAAAGTGTGATGATCATCATTATTAGTGCATTGTTCCAGTTAGGAAAGGATGATGGAGACTATGATTCCCCTACAAGTCAGGATGAGACTCCGGACGAAAAATAAATAAAAGAGGCCAAAGAAGCCCAAATAAAAAAAGAGAAAGAAAAGAGGCCATAAAAAAGAGAAAAGGCCCAAATAAAAAAATATAAAAAAATATAAAAATGAGAGAAAAAGAGAGAAGGGACAATGTTACTATCCTTTTACCACACTTGTGCTTCAAAGTAGCACCATGATCTTCATAGTAGAGAGTCTCTCATGTTACCACTTTCATATACTAGTGGGAATTTTTCATTATAGAACTTGGCTTGTATATTCCAATGATGGGCTTCCTCAAATTGCCCTAGGTCTTCATGAGCAGGCAAGTTGGATGCACACCCACTTAGTTTCTTTTTGAGCTTTCACATACTTATAGCTCTAGTGCACCCGTTGCATGGCAATCCCAACTCACTCACATTGATCTCTATTGATGGGCATCTCCATAGCCCGTTGATACGCCTAGTTGATGTGAGACTATCTTCTCCCTTTTTGTCTTCTCCACAACCACCACTCTATTCCACCTATAGTGTTATATCCATGGCTCACGCTCATGTATTGCGTGAAGATTGAAAAAGTTTTGAGAATGTCAAAAGTATGAAACAATTGCTTGGCTTATCATCGGGGTTGTGCATTATTTAAATATTTTGTGTGGTGAAGATAGAGCATAGCCAGACTATATGATTTTGTAGGGATAACTTTCTTTAGCCATGTTATTTTGAGAAGACATAATTGCTTTGTTAGTATGCTTGAAGTATTATCATTTTTATGTCAATATGAACTTTTGTCTTGAATCTTTCGGATCTGAATATTCATACCACAATTAAGAAGAATTACATTAAAATTATGCCAGGTAGCACTCCACATCGAAAATTCTGTTTTTATCATTTACCTACTCAAGGACGAGCAGGAATTAAGCTTGGGGATGCTTGATACGTCTCCAACGTATCTATTATTTTTGATTGCTCCATGCTATATTATCTACTATTTTGGACATTATTGGGCTTTATTACCCACTTTTATATTATTTTGGGACTAACCTATTAACCGGAGGCCCAACCCAGAATTGTTGTTTTTTGCCTGTTTTAGGGTTTCGAAGAAAAGGAATATCAAACGGAGTCCAAACGGAATGAAACCTTCGGGGACATGATTTTCTCATCGAAGACAACTTAGGAGACTTGGACCCTACGTCAAGACACGTAACAGGAGGCCATGAGGTAGGGGGGCGCGCCCTCCACCCTCGTGGGCCCCCTGTTGCTCCACCGACGTACTTCTTCCTCCTATATATACCCACGTACCCCAAAACGATCAGATATGGAACCAAAACCCTAATTCCACCGCCATAACTTTCTGTAACCATGAGATCCCATCTTGGGGACTGTTCCGGAGCTCCACCGAAGGGGGCATCGATCACGGAGGGCTTCTACATCAACACCATTGCCCTTCCGCTGAAGTGTGAGTAGTTTACCTCAGACCTACGGGTCCATAGTTAGTAGCTAGATGGCTTCTTCTCTCTTTTTGGATCTCAATACAATGTTCTCCCCCTCTCTTGTGGAGATCTATTCGATGTAATCTTCTTTTTGCGGTGTGTTTGTTGAGACCGATGAATTTTGGGTTTATGATCACGTCTATCTATGAATAATATTTGAATCTTCTCTGAATTCTTTTATGTATGATTGGTTATCTTTGCAAGTCTCTTCAAATTATCAGTTTGGTCTGGCCTACTAGATTGATCTTTCTTGCAATGGGAGAAGTGCTTAGCTTTGGGTTCAATCTTGCGGTGTCCTTTCTCGATGACAGTAAGGGCAGCAAGGCACCTATTGTATTGTTGCCATCGAGGATAACAAGATGGGGTTTTCTTCATATTGCATGAGTCTATCCCTCTACATCATGTCATCCTGCTGAAGGTGTTACTCTGTTTTTAACTTAATACTCTAGATGCATGCTGGATAGCGGTCGATGAGTGGAGTAATAGTAGTAGATGCTGGCAGGAGTCGGTCTACTTGTCTCGGACGTGATGCGTATATACATGATCATACCTAGATATTCTCATAACTATTGATGTGGAGCATCCCAAGGTCATCCCCATGGACCTTCCATCGTCTCATCAAGTGCCTAGTGGACCCATGACTCGATCACGTGCAAGAGCTCTTGAAACCGAGGTGACATCTCTCCTCTCACAATTCCACTTCGATGCACATGAAGCATGGCTACTACCTCATATGGACACTTTGTGCATACTCAGGTACCATGGAGAAGCTAAGGAGCAAGGACAAGAAGAAGAGGAAGATGGACGAGAAGACGGAGAAGAACGAGGGCTGAAGGAAAAGTCCCAGCCACCAGACGACCGACCGGGACCGGACGCCCGGCGCCTGAAGCATCAGCCAAGCCCCAGCCAGGGGAAGTCTGGTCCAGACCGGACGACCGGTGCCCCGACACTCGAAGCAAACGAGCGGACGTCCGGTCCGGACCGGACGATCGGTGCACCTGCACCCGAACCAAAGTCAGCGGAAGACCGACGCCTCCGGACGTCCGGCACCCCCATCACAGAACAGAACCAGCGGATAACCGGAGGACACTGGACGTCCGGCAGCTCCTGAGACACCGGACGACCGGTCCCCAGCGGACGTCCGGTACCTGTCTGCGTACAGTGTTCGGGCCCGAGGCCCATGTACCCTTTCACTTCGCCCCCATTTGCACTTAGACTATAAATAGACCTCCACCACCTCCTTTCTAGGGTTAGAGTTGTGATAGCTCATTTGAGAGATAGAGCAACGCTCATCCATATCAGATCTACTCCACGAGAGAGACCGCGGCCTCTACGGAGAAGATCCACCTTGGATTCAAGACCTCCTTGTGGAGAAGATCCCTTCGGATTCAAGCCCCCTTTCTAACGGAAGATCCCCTTGTGGATTCAAGACCTCCTCACGGAGAAGAACTGGTTACCTCTTGTATCATCCCTAGTTGTTGATGAGGACATCAATACCATTGTTACACCCACAGCCCCTACTGCTACATATACGAGACCAATTACTAGAGCTCGCGCACGCCAATTAAATTATCAGGTACTTTCGTTTCTTGGTAATGATTCTAATGTTCATGAGAATATGATGCTGCCTAAATTGGATACATTTGTTTTGCTTACAAATGAAGGGCCTAGCTTGGAGAAGGATGAACATTGGAGCAAGAACAAGCATGGAGATGATGCCATGCGCAAGGGGAACAAGAACGGAGTTACAAGTGATGATTTCAGGACTTTGAAGCCACCATAATGGGTGCATGAAGCCTTGGACTGATAGAGGCAAAGGTGTCCAGTCTTTCGATGAGATGATGGAAATCGCTTTGGTGGAAGTCGACTTTGACGATCCGACTACGAACGTGCGAGGACGTCGCGCCTTAGCAATCGCTAAACCAACTCCGAGAGGTTATTGACCACGCCGGAGCACGATCAACCTGACCACGAGGGTCTGTTTCCTGCGAGCAAACGAAGAACAAGCAAGAAACTAAGATTGCAATCTGGATATTGCGATTATAAGATGAAAGCTTTATTGATCAAGGTGGGGTTCTGTGACGCCTTTGTCTGGTCGTTGAACACAAACGAAGTACGCGAAGTTGCAGCTATGGCGAACTTTTAATCTAAACAAAACCCAAAGTCTAAACGGTGCCCTAAGGGCTGTATATATGGAGGAAGAGAGGGGGAATTTCGTGGCCCTTGGTGGAGGGGTCCGAAATCAACCCTATCTCTTGTTTCCCCACACATACGGACTCTAAAAATAGCCTATACTTATGTATTTCGAAATTACATGGGCCTGGCCCAATAAAAAGGTGACGCAGCACCTATAATAGCCTCTGGACGAAATTTATGAAGTGGCATCTTGTATATTTCGTCCAAGGCTTCATGCACTCTTATGGTGGCTTCAAAGTCCTGAAATCATCACTGGTAACTCCGTTCTGGTTCCCCTTGCGCATGGCATTATCTCCATGCTTGCTCTTGCTCCAATGTCCATCCTTCTCCAAGCTAGGCCCTTCATTTGTAAGCAAAACAAATGTATCCAATTTAGGCAGCATCATATTCTCATGAACATTAGAATCATTACCAAGAAACGAAAGTACCTGATAATTTAATTGGCGTGCGCGAGCTCTAGTAATTGGTCCAGTATATGTAGCAGTAGGGGCTGTGGGTGTAACAGTGGTATTGATCTCCTCATCATCCTCCCCTTCTTGAAATGAAGTCGTCCTCGACGGAAGCTCATTTTCCTCACCCAAATAAGGCTTCAAATCTGCAATGTTAAAAGTGGGACTAACCCCAAAATCTGCAGGCAGCTCAAGTCTATATGCATTATCATTTATTTTCTCTAACACCTTAAAGGGACCATCAGCACGTGGCATTAGCTTTGATTTGGGCAAATTAGGAAATCTATCTTTACGCAAATGTAACCAAACAAGATCTCCAGGTGCAAACACAACATGTTTTCTACCCTTATCTCCAGCAACTTTATATTTAGCATTCATACGCTCAATGTTTTCCTTAGTTAACTCATGCATTTTTAAAATCAATTCAGAACGTTCTTTAGCATCAAAATTAACCTTCTCCGAAGATGGAAGAGGCAACAAATCAATAGGTGCACGAGGTAGGAAACCATACACAATTTCAAAAGGGCACATCTTAGTAGTAGAATGCAATGAACGATTATAAGCAAATTCAATATGAGGCAAGCATTCTCCCCACATTTTCTTATTATTCTTCAAAACAGCCCTAAGCATAGTAGACAATGTTCTATTGACTACTTCAGTTTGTCCATCAGTTTGGGGGTGACAAGTAGTACTAAATAGCAGTTTAGTCCCCAACTTAGCCCATAAACATCTCCAAAAGTGGCTAAGAAATTTAGTATCACGATCTGAAACAATAGTATTTGGCACACCATGCAAGCGAATAATTTCACGAAAGAACAAATCAGCAACATTAACAGCATCATCGCTTTTATGACATGGTATAAAGTGTGCCATTTTCGAGAATCTATCCACGACAACAAATATGCTATCCCTCCCCTTCTTTGTTCGAGGTAAACCTAAAACAAAGTCCATAGATATATCCTCCCAAGGAACACTAGGTACTGGCAAAGGCATATATAAACCATGAGGATTGAGTCGTGACTTAGCTTTTTGACATGTAGTGCAGCGAGCAACAAAACGCTCAACATCCCGTCTCATCTTTGGCCAAAAGAAATGTGTAGCAAGTACGTCCTCCGTCTTCTTCACGCCAAAGTGTCCCATTAATCCTCCCCCATGCGCCTCCTGCAACAGCAAAAGACGAACGGAGCTAGCTGGAATGCATAGCTTGTTAGCACGAAACACAAATCCATCGTTAACGACAAACTTGTTCCACATTCTTCCTTCTTTACAATTCTGCATTACATCTTTAAAATTAGCATCATGCACATATTGATCTTTGATGGTCTCCAAACCAAATATTTTGAAGTCAAGTTGTGAAAGCATAGTATAGCGACGAGACAATGCATCAGCAATAACATTTTCTTTTCCCTTCTTGTGTTTAATGACATAAGGGAAAGTCTCAATGAATTCAACCCATTTAGCATGTCTACGATTCAGTTTAGCTTGACTTTTAATATGTTTCAAAGATTCATGATCAGAATGTATAACAAATTCTTTGGGCCATAAATAATGTTGCCATGTTTCTAAAGTCCGAACAAGAGCATATAATTCTTTATCATAAGTAGAATAATTCAGACTAGGCCCACTCAATTTTTCAGAAAAGTATGCAACAGGTTTGCCATCTTGTAATAACACACCTCCTAATCCAATTCCACTAGCATCACATTCAAGCTCAAAAGTCTTATTAAAATCAGGAAGTTGGAGTAAAGGAGCATGTGTCAACTTATCTTTCAATACCGAGAAGGCTTCTTCCTGTGCGGTACCCCACAGAAAAGGCACATCTTTCTTTGTAAGCTCATTGAGAGGTGCAGCAATGGTGCTGAAATCTCTCACAAAACGCCTATAGAATCCAGCGAGGCCAAGGAAACTCCTCACTTGTGTGACCGTTTTGGGCTGTGGCCAACTCTCAATAGCTTCAATTTTGGCTTTATCAACTTCAATTCCCTGTGGAGTAACAACATAGCCAAGAAAAGATACTCGGTCGGTGCAAAAGGTGCACTTTCCAAGGTTACCAAACAAACGTGCATCACGTAGAGCAATAAAAACAGCACGTAAATGTTCCAAATGTTCCTCCAAAGATTTGCTATAAATCAATATGTCATCAAAGTAAACTACCACAAATCGTCCAATGAAAGCACGTAAAACTTCGTTCATTAACCTCATGAAAGTACTAGGTGCATTAGTTAACCCAAAAGGCATGACTAACCACTCATATAATCCAAACTTAGTTTTAAATGCTGTTTTCCATTCATCTCCCAATTTCATACGAATTTGATGGTATCCACTACGCAAATCAACTTTGGAGAATATTGTAGAGCCACTCAATTCATCAAGCATATCATCTAGCCTAGGAATAGGATGACGATAACGAATAGTAATATTATTAATGCCTCTACAATCAACGCACATACGCGACGTACCATCCTTTTTCGGCACTAAAATGATAGGAACAGCACAAGGACTAAGGGATTCGCGTATATAACCTTTGTCGAGCAGTTCTTGTACTTGACGCATAATCTCCTTCGTCTCCTCTGGATTGGTACGGTATGGTGCACGGTTGGGTAATGATGCACCGGGAATTAAGTCAATTTGATGCTCAATCCCGCGAATAGGTGGTAATCCCGGTGACACGTCTTGTGGAAAGACGTCAGCAAACTCCTGCAAAATGTTAGTGACAGCAGGAGGCAAAGAGGAAGGCACGTCCTCGAATGAAAATAATGTCTCTTTGCACACAAAAGCATAGCAAACAGATTTGCTAAAATCTAGATCATCAATATCAGATTTGGTGGCAAGTAAACATGCACTTTTCAATTTAATTTCAGAAGCAACACTAGATTGTTTATTATTATTAGGCTGCATTTGTTGCTCAAATTCTTTTGCCACAATCTGATTTTCACTCTTAGTTTTCTCCTGTTTTGCTTTATTAGCTCTATTAAGATCATCTTTCAAAATGGAATCAGGAGTCATAGGAAGCAAAGTAATATTTTTATCCTTATGAACAAGAGTATACTGATTGTTTCTACCATGGTGAATAGAATTTTTATCAAATTGCCATGGTCTACCAAGTAATAAGGAACATGCTTGCATAGGTACCACATCACAATCAACATAATCAGCATATGTAGAGATACTAAAATGCACACGAACAGTACGTGTTACCTTAACCTTGCCGCTGTTGTTGAACTATTGGATGTAGTAAGGATGTGGATGTGGTCTTGTGGTGAAGGATAGCTTCTCCACCATCTCCATGCTAGCCAAGTTGTTGCAACTCCCTCCATCTATGATCACGCGAACAGAACGTTCCTTCACAACTCCCTTTGTATGGAACAAATTATGCCTCTGATTTTGCTCAGCTTGTGTAACCTGCACACTCAAAACACGTTGAGCAACTAAACATTCATACCTGTCAGCATCTTCAGGAGCCATGTATTGCGTCTCATGATCAGAATCTTCTCCACCGTGTTCGTCACGTGTAATAAGAGCCAAAGTCTCCTCATCATAGTCACTAGCGGACTCATACCCACCATCTTCAGTAACAATCATCACACGCTTAGAGGGGCATTCTCTCGCATAATGACCTCCACCCTTGCAACGTCGACAAATAATATCATGTGTTTGCCCTGTTGATGCCATGGATGAAGAAGAGCTCTTTGCAGGCCCAGAAGATGTGCTCTTGGCAGATAGTGGTGATTGTGCCTGCTTTATTGTATCACGGTTGGAGGTGGCAGCCGACGGAGGCGACGGTGTAGCAGAACGTGTGGAAGTAGATGATGCACGTGGTGTCCATGATGAAGGTCGACCTGCAGAAAAGTTAGTCCGTGCCAATGCCTGTCGATCCTGCACTTCACGTTCAGCTTTACAAGCAAGATGGAATAAACGAGTGATATTAGTATACTCCTTATAATCTAGAATGGTCTGAATCTCTCTATTTAATCCACCCAGAAAACGTGCAAGCATAGCTTCATTCTCCTCAACAATACCACATCTAATCATGCCAGTTTGTAATTCCTGATAATATTCTTCTACAGAATTTTTTCCTTGTCTTAAGCGTTGTAATTTTTGAAGCAATTCACGTTGATAATATGGTGGAACCCAACGAGTACGCATAGCAGTTTTCAAAGCAGCCCAAGTAGCGGGAATAGGATATAATCTACAATGTTCAGACCACCATACACATGCAAAACTAGTGAAAGCACAAACAGCAGCAGCAACCCGTCTCTCCTCGGGATATTGTAAACATGAAAAACGTTGTTCAGTTTCTAACTCCCAAGTAAGATATATATCAGGAACATATCTACCCTCAAATGGTGGAATATTCAATTTCAGTTTAGGAATATGGACATCATCTCGTACCTGAGGTGGTGGTGCAGGCCTACCATTACGAATATATACCTGAGGTCGACCTGGTGGTGGTGGTGCTGGTGGCTGCACGTAGTGCTGATTTTGATCAACCTCATCCTCATAATCGCCCACATACTCATCATCCTCCTGGGTACCAGCAGCAGCAGTAGCAGGGGCCAAAGAAGCATCAACAACATGAACAGCAGCACCAGAAGTTTGGCCATCCTCAATAGGAACACGCTTCGCTCGTCCATACTGATTCGAAAGGACGCGTTGTTGTTGTTGTTGTCGTTGGAGAGGTGCGTTAGGTGCAGCGGGTGGTGGTGGTGGAAGACGCGCGAGCAATTCATTAAACTTGTTATCGAGCTTTGTTTCGAATGTCTTCTCGATGCCATCTATCTTCTCCATGGCCTCTTCAAATCTGTTTAGCACATCTTGCACCTGTCCACTCATCATTTGCTGAAATTTATCATGCAAATCCTTATTCGTCATGTTCTCCCAGTCAGTCTCGTCGGCTTGTGATCCTGGCATGGTTAGCAGCAATAGAAACACACAAGAATATGATCCTACAGACGACTAACAAGAGGTGGTGGTGGGTGTCACAAATCCGTCAAGCAAATCTCAAATTCTTACCAGTTCTTACCCAGCAGCAGGCGGTGATCGGCAACCGTTGTAGTCAAAAACTCTCAAAGCTTGGATAGAGCGATTACCAGGGAGAGTCAAACGCACGACGTAGATGTATTTGGAGCTGGGAAGGCTTATAATATGGTAGCAAAAAGGGTCAGCAATAATCAATTCAGAGATGCAAAGTTGAATAAACGCTCAACGACGGTACTGTGCTGGTCCTAGGCTAGACTGTGCTAGAGACGCGAGCCTAGAACACTAACAAAATCACGGCGCTGCACGTAAACAAGGGAAAAGCACACTCTGGTTTTTTTTTCGCTCTTTTTTTTTTGCGCTGCTCTTTTTTTTTTTGCGCTGCTCTTTTTTTTTTGCGCTGCTCTTTTTTTTTGCGCTGCTTTTTTTTTTGCGAAAAATCACTATAATGGCGAGTGTCTCAAAACGCTTCCTAGGTCAAACTGACAGGATGGGCACAAAATTTTTTCGACCAATTTTTTTTTTTGTTTTTTCGACTGCCCGGACCCAAAAACTGGAAACGGGTCAAAAAAAACTTCCTATAATGGCACCTGTCTCAAAACACTCAGAAACACCTAAAAATAAGATAGCCAGAAATTTTTTCGAAAAATGCGTTTTCGAAAAATTTTGGGCCTAAACGGAGCGTGGTTTCCAGACAAGCATGAATTTTTTTTTTTCCGAAACCTACTCCGGCAAGGAAACACGAATCGGAAACTAGATGGATCCCGAAAACAAACCTAATAAGCAAGGAACTCGGATTGGTGGTGGATATATGGTTGTGGTATATGGCAGCGGTGGTGGTAGCGGTGGTAGTATATGGATATGGATCGGTGGTGGTATATGGACACGGATTGGTGGTGGTATATGGATACGGATTCGGAGTGGTGGTGGTAGATGGCAGGGGCGATGATGATGGTGCGGCGGCGGCGTGACAACTTATGACCAGAACTCGAAACTCTAAAAGACTAGACTCTAAGACCAGCAACTAGACCGACGATGCAACCGCAAATTCAACAAAGCAAAACCCTAAAAAGATTATGCAAAGGCTCAGATTGGTTCGGATATGATGAACTAACCCTAAATTTTTTTTTGTGGCTTTTTCGTGGACTATAGGTATGAAGAACAGACTCGATCTAAATTACGAAAAACTAGAAAATCTCACCGAGCAACCTGGAAATCTGATACCACTTGATAGAGGCAAAGGTGTCCCGTCTTTCGATGAGATGATGGAAATCGCTTTGGTGGAAGTCGACTTTGACGATCCGACTACGAACGTGCGAGGACGTCGCGCCTTAGCAATCGCTAAACCAACTCCGAGAGGTTATTGACCACGCCGGAGCACGATCAACCTGACCACGAGGGTTTGTTTCCTGCGAGCAAACGAAGAACAAGCAAGAAACTAAGATTGCAATCTGGATATTGCGATTATAAGATGAAAGCTTTATTGATCAAGGTGGGGTTCTGTGACGCCTTTGTCTGGTCGTTGAACACAAACGAAGTACGCGAAGTTGCAGCTATGGCGAACTTTTAATCTAAACAAAACCCAAAGTCTAAACGGTGCCCTAAGGGCTGTATATATGGAGGAAGAGAGGGGGAATTTCGTGGCCCTTGGTGGAGGGGTCCGAAATCAACCCTATCTCTTGTTTCCCCACACATACGGACTCTAAAAATAGCCTATACTTATGTATTTCGAAATTACATGGGCCTGGCCCAATAAAAAGGTGACGCAGCACCTATAATAGCCTCTGGACGAAATTTATGAAGTGGCATCTTGTATATTTCGTCCAAGGCTTCATGCACTCTTATGGTGGCTTCAAAGTCCTGAAATCATCACTGGTAACTCCGTTCTGGTTCGCCTTGCGCATGGCATTATCTCCATGCTTGCTCTTGCTCCAATGTCCATCCTTCTCCAAGCTAGGCCATTCATTTGTAAGCAAAACAAATGTATCCAATTTAGGCAGCATCATATTCTCATGAACATTAGAATCATTACCAAGAAACGAAAGTACCTGATAATTTAATTGGCGTGCGCGAGCTCTAGTAATTGGTCCAGTATATGTAGCAGTAGGGGCTGTGGGTGTAACAATGGTATTGATGTCCTCATCATGGACGAAATATACAAGATGCCACTTCATAAATTTCGTCCCGAGGCTATTATAGGTGCTGCGTCACCTTTTTATTGGGCCAGGCCCATGTAATTTCGAAATACATAAGTATAGGCTATTTTTAGAGTCCGTATGTGTGGGGAAACAAGAGATAGGGTTGATTTCGGACCCCTCCACCAAGGGCCACGAAATTCCCCCTCTCTTCCTCCATATATACAGCCCTTAGGGTACCGTTTAGAATTTGGGATTTGTTTAGTTAAAAGTTAGCCATTGCAACTTCGTGTGCGTCGTTTGTGTCCAACGACCAGACCAAGACCACTTTTCGGATCCCCACCATTATCAATACTTCATACATATTCGCGATATTCATATTGCTTTTATCATATTCTTGCTTGTTCTTCGATTGCTTGCAGGAATAGACCTTCGTGGTCAGGTTGATCGTGCTCCGGTGTGGTCAATAACCTCTCGGAGTTGGTTTAGCGATTGCTAAGGCACAACGTCGTTGCATGTTTGTAGTCAGATCGTCAAAGTCGTCTCCACCAAATCGATAGTTATCATCTCATCGAAAGATCGGGACACCCCGCCTCTATCAAGTGGTATCTGATTTCCAGGTTGCTCGGTGAGATTTTACAGTTTTTCGTAGATTAGATCGAGTCTGTTCTTCATACCTACAGTCCACGAAAAAGCCACAAAAAAAAATTAGGGTTAGTTCATCATATCCGAACCAATCTGAGCCTTTGCATAATCTTTTTAGGGTTTTTGCTTTGTTGAATTTGCGGTTGCATCGTCGTGTCAAGTTGCTGGTCTTAGAGTCTAGTCTTTTAGAGTTTCGAGTTCTGGTCATAAGTTGTCACGCCGCCGCCGCACCATCATCATCACCCATCTACCACTTTTGCTTATCCGCCACCGCTCTGAATCCGTATCCATATACCACCACAATCTGTATCCATATACCACCACCGCTACCATATACCACCACCGCTGCCATATACCACAACCATATATCCACCACCAATCCGAGTTCTTCTCATATTAGGTTTGTTCTTGAGATCCATCTAAATTCCGATTCGTGTTTCCTTGCCTGCGTAGGTCTCGGAAAAAAAAAAGTCTGGAGACCCCCGGGCAGTTTTTAGGCCGAAAAAAAAGTGACCAAAAATTTTCGTGCCCATCCTATCAGTTTGACGAGGGAAGAGTTTTGAGACACTCGCCATTATAGTGATTTTTCGCAAAAAAAAAAGAGGAGCGCAAAAAAAAAGAGCGAAAAAAAAAGAGTTCCAGAGTGTGCTTTTCCCTTGTTTACGTGCCGCGCCGTGATTTTGTTGGTGTTCTAGGCTCGCGTCTCTAGCACAGTCTAGCCTAGGACCAGCACAGTACCGTCGTTGAGCGTTTATTCAACTTTGCATCTCTGAATTGATTATTGCTGACCCTTTTTACTACCATATTATAAGCCTTCCCAGCTCCACATACATCTACGTCGTGCGTTGGACTCTCCCTGGTAATCGCTCTATCCAAGCTTTGAGAGTTTTGACTACAACGGTTGCCGATCACCGCCTGCTGCTGGGTAAGAACTGGTAAGAATTTGAGATTTGCTTGACGGGTTTGTGATACACCACCACCACTTCTTAGTACTCTGTAGGATCATATTCTTCTGTGTTTCTATTTGCTGCTAACCATGGTAGGATCACAAGCTGATGAGACTGATTGGGAGAACCTGACGAACAAACAGCTACATGATAAATTTCAGCAAATGATGAGTGGACAGGTGCAAGATGTGCTAAACAGATTTGACGAGGCCATGGAGAAGATAGATGGCATTGAGAAGACGTTTGAAACAAAGCTTGATAGCAAGTTTGATGAATTGCTCGCGCGTTTTCCACAACCACCGCCGGCTGCACCTATCGCACCTCTACAACGACAACAACTACGCCCCCTTCCGAATCAGTATGGACGAGCTCAGCGTGTTCCTATTGAGCTAGGACAAAATTCTGGTGCCGCTGCTATTGCTGTTGGTGCTTCTTTGGCTCCTGCTACTACTGCTGCTGGTACCGAGGAGGATGATTATGTGGGAGATTACGAGGATGAGGTTGATCAACATCTGAACTACGTGCAACCACCAGCACCACAACCACCAGGTCGTCCACATGCAAATAATGGCAATGTTAGGGCTCCCCCTCAGGTACGAGATCATGACCATCTCCCTAAACTAAAATTGAATATTCCACCATTTGAGGGTAGATATGTTCCTGATATATATCTTACTTGGGAGTTAGAAACTGAACAACGATTTACATGTTTACAATATCCTGAGGAGAGACGTGTTCCTGCTGCTGTTTGTGCTTTCACTAGCTTTGCATGTGTTTGGTGGTCTGAACATTGTAGATTATATCCTGTTCCAGCTACTTGGGCTGCTTTGAAAACTGCTATGCGTACTCGTTGGGTTCCACCATATTATCAACGTGAATTACTTCAAAAATTGCAGCGCTTAAGACAAGGAAAAAATTCTGTAGAAGAATATTATCAGGAATTACAACCTGGCTTGATTAGATGTGGTATTGTTGAGGAGAATGAAGCTATGCTTGCACGTTTTCTGGGTGGATTAAATAGAGATATTCAGACCATTCTAGACTATAAGGATTATAATAATATCACTCGTTTATTCCATCTTGCTTGTAAAGCTGAACGTGAAGTGCAGGATCGACAGGCATTGGCGCACACTAACTTTTCTGTAGGTCGACCTTCATCATGGACACCACGTGCATCATCTACTTCCACTGCACCATCACCTCCTTCAGGTGCCACCTCCAACCGTGATACAAGAAAGCAGGCACAACCACCACTATCTGCCAAGAGCACACCTGCCGGGCCTGCACAGAGCTCTTCTTCTTCCATGGCGTCAACAGGGCACACAAGTGATTTTATTTGTCGTCGTTGTAAGGGAAGAGGACATTTTGCGAGAGAATGCAAATCTCAGCGTGTGATGATTGCTACTGAGGATGGTGGATATGAGTCCGCTAGTGACTATGATAAGGAGACTTTGGCTCTTATTACACGTGAAGAACATGGTGAAGATGATTCTGATCATGAGGCGCAATACATGGCTCCTGAAGACGCTGACAGGTATGAATGTTTAGTTGCTCAACGTGTTTTGAGTGTGCAGGTCACACAAGCTGAGCAAAATCAGAGGCACAATTTGTTCCATACCAAGGGAGTTGTGAAGGAACGTTCTGTGCGCGTCATCATAGACGGAGGTAGCTGCAACAACTTGGCTAGCATGGAGATGGTGGAGAAGCTTTCTCTCACCACAAGACCACATCCACATCCTTACTACATCCAATGGTTCAACAATAGCGGCAAGGTTAAGGTAACACGTACTGTTCGTGTGCATTTTAGTATCTCTACATATGCTGATTATGTTGATTGTGATGTGGTACCTATGCAAGCATGTTCCTTATTACTTGGTAGACCATGGCAATTTGATAAAAATGCTGTACACCATGGTAGAAACAATCATTATACTCTTGTTCATAAGGATAAAAATATTACTTTGCTTCCTATGACTCCTGATTCTATTTTGAAAGATGATATTAATAATAAAGCAAAACAGGAGAAAAATAAGAGTGAAAATCAGATTGTGGCAAAAGAATTTGAGCAACACATGAAGCCTAATAATAAACCATCTACTGTTGCTTCTGAAATTAAATTGAAAAGTGCATGTTTACTTGCCACCAAATTTGATATTGATGAGCTAGATTTTAGCAAATCTATTTGCTATGCTTTTGTGTGCAAAGAGGCATTATTTTCATTCGAGGACGTGCCTTCCTCTTTGCCCCCTGCTGTCACTAACATTTTGCAGGAGTTCGATGACGTCTTTCCACAAGACGTGCCACCGGGATTACCACCTATTCGAGGGATTGAGCATCAAATTGATTTAATTCCCGGTGCATCATTACCCAACCGTGCACCATACCGTACCAATCCAGAGGAGACGAAGGAGATTATGCGTCAAGTACAGGAATTGCTCGACAAAGGTTATATACGCGAATCCCTTAGTCCCTGTGCTGTTCCTATTATTCTAGTGCCGAAAAAGGATGGTACGTCACGTATGTGTGTTGATTGTAGAGGCATTAATAATATTACTATTCGTTATCGTCACCCTATTCCTAGGCTAGATGATATGCTTGATGAATTGAGTGACTCTACTATATTCTCCAAAGTTGATTTGCGTAGTGGATACCATCAAATTCGTATGAAATTGGGAGATGAATGGAAAACAGCATTTAAAACTAAGTTTGGATTATATGAGTGGTTAGTCATGCCTTTTGGGTTAACTAATGCACCTAGTACTTTCATGAGATTAATGAACGAAGTTTTACGTGCTTTCATTGGACGATTTGTGGTAGTCTATTTTGATGATATACTGATTTATAGCAAATCTTTGGAAGAACATTTGGAACATTTACGTGCTGTTTTTAATTGATAGAGGCAAAGGTGTCCCGTCTTTCGATGAGATGATGGAAATCGCTTTGGTGGAAGTCGACTTTGACGATCCGACTACGAACGTGCGAGGACGTCGCGCCTTAGCAATCGCTAAACCAACTCCGAGAGGTTATTGACCACGCCGGAGCACGATCAACCTGACCACGAGGGTCTGTTTCCTGCGAGCAAACGAAGAACAGGCAAGAAACTAAGATTGCAATCTGGATATTGCGAATATAAGATGAAAGCTTTATTGATCAAGGTGGGGTTCTGTGACGCCTTTGTCTGGTCGTTGAACACAAACGAAGTACGCGAAGTTGCAGCTATGGCGAACTTTTAATCTAAACAAAACCCAAAGTCTAAACGGTGCCCTAAGGGCTGTATATATGGAGGAAGAGAGGGGGAATTTCGTGGCCCTTGGTGGAGGGGTCCGAAATCAACCCTATCTCTTGTTTCCCCACACATACGGACTCTAAAAATAGCCTATACTTATGTATTTCGAAATTACATGGGCCTGGCCCAATAAAAAGGTGACGCAGCACCTATAATAGCCTCTGGACGAAATTTATGAAGTGGCATCTTGTATATTTCGTCCAAGGCTTCATGCACTCTTATGGTGGCTTCAAAGTCCTGAAATCATCACTTGTAACTCCGTTCTGGTTCCCCTTGCGCATGGCATCATCTCCATGCTTGCTCTTGCTCCAATGTCCATCCTTCTCCAAGCTAGGCCCTTCATTTGTAAGCAAAACAAATGTATCCAATTTAGCCAGCATCATATTCTCATGAACATTAGAATCATTACCAAGAAACGAAAGTACCTGATAATTTAATTGGCGTGCGCGAGCTCTAGTAATTGGTCCAGTATATGTAGCAGTAGGGGCTGTGGGTGTAACAATGGTATTGATGTCCTCATCATTAATGCTCTATGTGATGCACGTTTGTTTGGTAACCTTGGGAAGTGCACCTTTTGCACCGACCGAGTATCTTTTCTTGGCTATGTTGTTACTCCACAGGGAATTGAAGTTGATAAAGCCAAGATTGAAGCTATTGAGAGTTGACCGCAGCCCAAAACGGTCACACAAGTGAGGAGTTTCCTTGGCCTCGCTGGTTTCTATAGGCGTTTTGTGAGAGATTTCAGCACCATTGCTGCACCTCTCAACGAGCTTACAAAGAAGGATGTGCCTTTTGTTTGGGGTACCGCACAGGAAGAAGCCTTCACGGTATTGAAAGCTAAGTTGACACATGCTCCTTTACTCCAACTTCCTGATTTTAATAAGACTTTTGAGCTTGAATGTGATGCTAGTGGAATTGGATTAGGAGGTGTGTTATTACATGATGGCAAACCTGTTGCATACTTTTCTGAAAAATTGAGTGGGCCTAGTTTGAACTATTCTACTTATGATAAAGAATTATATGCTCTTGTTCGGACTTTAGAGACATGGCAACATTATTTATGGCCCAAAGAATTTGTTATACATTCTGATCATGAATCTTTGAAACATATTAAAAGTCAAGCTAAACTGAATCGCAGACATGCTAAATGGGTTGAATTCATTGAGACTTTCCCTTATGTCATTAAACACAAGAAGGGTAAAGAAAATGTTATTGCTGATGCATTGTCTCGTCGTTATACTATGCTTTCACAACTTGACTTTAAAATATTTGGTTTGGAGACCATCAAAGATCAATATGTGCATGATGCTGAATTTAGTGATGTATTGCAGAATTGTAAAGAAGGTAGAACATGGAACAAGTTCGTCGTTAACGACGGATTTGTGTTTCGTGCTAACAAGCTATGCATTCCAGCTAGCTCCGTTCGTCTTTTGTTGTTGCAGGAGGCGCATGGAGGAGGATTAATGGGACACTTTGGCGTGAAGAAGACGGAGGACGTCCTTGCTACACATTTCTTTTGGCCAAAGATGAGACGGGATGTTGAGCGTTTTATTGCTCGATGCACTACATGTCAAAAAGCTAAGTCACGACTCAATCCTCATGGTTTATATATGCCTTTGCCTGTACCTAGTGTTCCTTGGGAGGATATATCTATGGACTTTGTTTTAGGTTTACCCTGAACAAAGAAGGGGAGGGATAGCATATTTGTTGTCGTGGATAGATTCTCGAAAATGGCACACTTTATACCATGTCATAAAAGCGATGATGCTGTTAATGTTGCTGATTTGTTCTTTCGTGAAATTATTCGCTTGCATGGTGTGCCAAATACTATTGTTTCAGATCATGATACTAAATTTCTTAGCCACTTTTGGAGGTGTTTATGGGCTAAGTTGGGGACTAAACTGCTTTTTAGTACTACTTGTCACCCCCAAACTGATGGACAAACTGAAGTAGTCAATAGAACATTGTCTACTATGCTTAGGGCTGTTTTGAAGAATAATAAGAAAATGTGGGAGGAATGCTTGCCTCATATTGAATTTGCTTATAATCGTTCATTGCATTCTACTACTAAGATGTGCCCTTTTGAAGTTGTGTATGGTTTCCTACCTCGTGCACCTATTGATTTGTTGCCTCTTCCATCTTCGGAGAAGGTTAATTTTGATGCTAAACAACGTGCTGAATTGATTTTAAAAATGCATGAGTTAACTAAGGAAAACATTGAGCGTATGAATGCTAAATATAAACTTGCTGGAGATAAGGATAGAAAACATGTTGTGTTTGCACCTGGAGATCTTGTTTGGTTACATTTGCGTAAGGATAGATTTCCTGATTTGCGCAAATCAAAGCTAATGCCACGTGCTGATGGTCCCTTTAAGGTGTTAGAGAAAATAAATGATAATGCATATAAACTTGAGCTGCCTGCAGATTTTGGGGTTAGTCCCACTTTTAACATTGCAGATTTGAAGCCTTATTTGGGTGAGGAAGATGAGCTTCCGTCGAGGACGACTTCATTTCAAGAAGGGGAGGATGATGAGGACATCAATACCATTGTTACACCCACAGCCCCTACTGCTATATATACGGGACCAATTACTAGAGCTCGCGCACGCCAATTAAATTATCAGGTACTTTCGTTTCTTGGTAATGATTCTAATGTTCATGAGAATATGATGCTGCCTAAATTGGATACATTTGTTTTGCTTACAAATGAAGGGCCTAGCTTGGAGAAGGATGAACATTGGAGCAAGAACAAGCATGGAGATGATGCCATGCGCAAGGGGAACAAGAACGGAGTTACAAGTGATGATTTCAGGACTTTGAAGCCACCATAATGGGTGCATGAAGCCTTGGACGAAATATACAAGATGCCACTTCATAAATTTCGTCCCGAGGCTATTATAGGTGCTGCGTCACCTTTTTATTGGGCCAGGCCCATGTAATTTCGAAATACATAAGTATAGGCTATTTTTAGAGTCCGTATGTGTGGGGAAACAAGAGATAGGGTTGATTTCGGACCCCTCCACCAAGGGCCACGAAATTCCCCCTCTCTTCCTCCATATATACAGCCCTTAGGGCACCATTTAGAATTTGGGATTTGTTTAGTTAAAAGTTAGCCATTGCAACTTCGTGTGCTTCGTTTGTGTCCAACGACCAGACCAAGACCACTTTTCGGATCCCCGCCATTATCAATACTTCATACATATTCGCGATATTCATATTGCTTTTATCATATTCTTGCTTGTTCTTCGATTGCTTGCAGGAATAGACCTTCGTGGTCAGGTTGATCGTGCTACGGTGTGGTCAATAACCTCTCGGAGTTGGTTTAGCGATTGCTAAGCCACAACGTCGTTGCATGTTTGTAGTCGGATCGTCAAAGTCGTCTCCACCAAATCGATAGTTATCATCTCATCGAAAGATCGGGACACCCCGCCTCTATCAGTTGTCCGTGGATTCGTGTATCGTTCTATGTACTCGAGGATCTAGCCCATGTGTGACTTATTCGTGTCGATTTAGTAATTTCCTCTTGTGTTTTCCTTCCGTTCATCCTTGTGTCCTTCGTGTTTTCCCCGGGATCCGCTCCTTTCGTGAAAGATCGGGCGATTTGGGTCTCCTCCCTACATCATCTTGGTATCATGAGCAAGGTTGATCAAGATTTCGGAGCCCCCCTCTTCGTTTTTCTAGCTAGAATTTGTTGTTTTTCGTCCTAATCCGAAAATCCCCACAAAATTAGCCCCAAAAAATTTTCTTGTGTTTTGTGAGTTTTGATGATGTTTTGTTGGTTTTGATCGGTGAATTTGTTGTGTTGCAAGTGGATCTCGCCTTCCCCCACCATTTCCACCTTGAAATCCCTCCCAAAATCCCCAAAATCACCTCCACGGATCTGAAATTTCACGTTGACCCCGACCACCGGACGTTCGTCACTTCATCGGACGACCGGCGACCCAATAAGCACCGGACGTCCGACCATTACCGGACGACCGGCGACCGGACATCCTTCCACTTCCGGACGTCCGCTACACCACCTCCAACTTCCGCAAACCCTTCCAATATCCAACCCACACCACCACTTACCCGCTAAATACTCCGACGATTTTGGTCGCACTTGGTTTTGAGAATTTGAGTTGCGGTACTGTATCCTTTTGTGTTTCCGCTATCTAGGTACGGTCCTACATCGACATCACCGCCACTCATCTTTACCAGGGACGCGTCATCAACAACGACTACCTCGACTACGACTTGGTATTCGTGCCACCATTTTGACACCATACCGGAAGCAAGACCGGTAACCTCATCTTGGTATTGGACATATCACTCTTGCCATCACATTGTTAGCCATCATCGCCTTACTCCTTTGCGTTGCTTACCCATCGAGACTAGCCATTGAGTATTGCCGGCAACGAGACTTGTGCACATTAGTGATTATACTTCCCATAGCATACATACATAGATCATTGTTGCCTATATTGGTATCATCTCTTGTGTCACAAAGTTGTCATCTCATACTCACTTGCTATCTTGGTTCGTCAAGCATTGCATGAGAAAAGAGCTCAAACATCAAAGAGCCAAACAAGCTTTTAAGCAAAGAGGAAAGATAAGCAAAGAGCTTTTAAAGCAAGAACCATATCATCATACAACATTAAGATTGTCATACTCGATCATCTTGGATCATATCATAGCAACACCTTGCATAAAACATATTTGGGATAGAAGTCGTTGCATTTTTGCTAAGTAGGTTGTGCACAAGTTCTTGTATCTGCCTATCGCGCAATCGTGCTAGCGTCTCTCTAGTGTTGTGCAACAAGAGCATTTTTGTGGATACCACATTTTGGCTAACCCTTGGTTGCACAACCCCACTTATCTTTTTGCGTGTGTGTTTCCGTGTACCGTATATGCTTGGTCTACTTGTTACATTGCATCTTGCAAATCTTCTCCAACATTATTGAATCTTGCTTACATTCACATTAAAAATTGTGCCACCATCCTAACCAAGCTCCACCATAAGCTTTTACTTGTGTAGGTGTGAGAAACCGGCGAGAATTCGTACCAATTGGGCCATTTCCTTGTCCTACATTGGAGTGATCATCGATTCACTTTCAACTTCGGTCAAGGTACATTTGGTATTCGTTCTTCTCTTTCTACCACTCACACTTGTCTTGGAATGATGGATAGGCCAAGTACTTCTAACAACCCACTCTTCATGGAGCAAGACGACGACATGAACTCCTTCGTCACCAAGAGTCACCTCTTTGGTGCACAACGTGCTTTGCATCAAGAGCAACAAGCTATGAGTGAATGCATCGACAACCTTGCCACCGACTTGCGACTTTCCGAGCAACGTACAAGGGACTACTTCGACCACAAGCTCGACGATCACAAGCAAGAAAATGACGTAAGGATGGACGAGATTCGCGCTTTGTTGCTCAATAGTTCTTCTTCCACTTCAAGAAGGAGCTGTTCAAGTCGCCATTCCGACTCAAGTACACCGACATCGAACACTCTTCGTCGAGCCACGCGCACCGACCGTCAAGCAAACCTCAATCCGCTTTGGGACACCGACTCTCAAGAGCGCCAACGACGTCAAGCCGAAGAAGCCTTTGCGCTAGCTCGAGACCGACAACAACAACGCCAACATGAAGAGGAAGAATGCGCGCGTCTACACCAAAATGCACAAAATGCCGAGGTTCAACGTCAAGAACAACAACTCCGTGACGCTCAAGAACTTGAGGCGCAACAAGCTCTACGTGATGCGAGTCGAGCCGTTGCCGACCGAGGCTGACAAGCCCGTGAAGAAGAGGAAGCACTTCGCGAAGAACTTCATGAACAACGATTTCAAGCTCGCATGCATTGTCTAGTTCCCCCTCGAGCTCGATGCATTCCTCCACAAGCTCGCCAAGACCATCAAGTTCATCAAGAGCATGAAGACAATGGGAATCCTCCGCGACAAGAGCAACACAAGGTTGACAACCCTCCGCGTCAAGAGCACCACGAGTTGGACAATCATCTACAACATGGGCGTCATCATCCCCGACCCCAACACAATGAAGAGCAACGCTACGGCAAGCTCAAGTTCAACATGCCCAAGTTCAACGGAAGCAACGATCCCGAAGAATACCTTTCATGGGCATTGAAAGTTGACAAGATCTTCCGTTTGTACAATTATGAAGAAGAGAAGAAGATCGCGATGGCATCCCTTGAGTTCCAAGACTATGTCCTCATTTGGTGGGAACAAGTCATTGAACGCCGCGACGCAAGAGGTGATCCACCCATCCCTACTTGGGCACAAATGAAGGATGTCATGAGAGCACGCTTCGTGCCTACCAACTACAACCGCGACCTCTTCAAGAAACTCCAACAACTCAAGCAAGGAACCAAGAGCGTTGAAGAATACTACAAGGAGATGGAGATTGCAATGATAAGAGCCAATGTGACGAAAGATGATGAACAAACAATGGCACGCTTCATGAATGGACTCAATCACCCTATCAAGAAGATCGCCGACTTCCAACCATACTCAAACCTCATCGAGCTAGTGCACCAAGCCACCAAAGCGGAACGCCAAGTGCAAGATGATTTCAAGTATGCCAAGTTCTCGTCCAAGACCTACGGCTCCTCTTATCAAGCTCCCGCGACTTCGGCAACTCCTACCTCAACTAGAGAATCACCAAGTACCGGCGACAAGTCAAGTTCCAAGAAAGCTTCGTCAACTACAAGCCATCCTCCTACGAGCAACTTCAAGCCAAGAGCTTCATCATCATCTACCCCAACCGATGAAACCGTCAAAACAAGTTCCTTCGAGTGTTTCACTTGCGGAGGCCGAGGCCACAAGTCCTATGAGTGCACCAACAAGCGAACCATGGTCTTCAATGACGATGGCACTTATGACTCCATGAGCGAAGGCGAAATGGAAGCCCTCGAGCAAGTCGCCATGCACCGCCAAGTGAACAATAAAGAAAAACAAGTCTTTTGTGATGAAGACTCAAGTCCCGCACTTGTTGTCTCCAAAGTCTTGACCCTCCAACAACACCAAGAAGACGACCAAAGATGCAACATATTCCACACCAAGGCCGTCATCAATGGACGATCCGTCAAGGTCATCATCGATGGAGGAAGTTGTCATAATCTCGCAACTGGCGAACTTTGCTCCAAGCTCCAATTGCCCAAGACGAAGCATCCACATCCATACAGAGTGCAATGGCTTAGTGACTCCGGCACTATCCAAGTCGTGCACCGAGTACAAGTCTCCTTCAAGATCGGCGCCTACGAAGACACCTTGGAGTGCAACGTCGTTCCAATGACTGTTTGTCATCTTCTCCTTGGACGGCCATGGCAATTCGATAGAGGAGTCGTACACAACGGCCTAACGAAACACTACATCTTCAAGATGAAGGGCAAGGAGTACGTTCTCCGTCCAATGTCGCCAAGTCAAGTGATCACCGACAAGCACACCACCCATTGTGGAGATCATAGTGAGAGAGCGAGCCACCAAAAAGAGAGTGAGCGCCACAGGCCAAAATCGAGTGCCCCCACGATGAGCGAAAACAAGAACCTAGTTCTATTTGCCACCAAACGTGAGATGAGAGAAGTGTGTGAGAACCCATCTAGTGTCCTACACTACGCCCTCGTGTGCAAGGACAATGCACAGCAAACTAACACTTCTCACACTCTTCCTCTAGTATTGTCTTCTCTTTTGCAGGAATTTCAGGATGTTTTCCCCAATGAGATCCCTCCGGGACTACCTCCACTACGAGGCATTGAGCACCACATCGACCTCATCCCCGGAGCACCGCTTCCGAACAACGCTCCCTACCGTGTCAAGTTCTTGCGTTGCTTTTGGAAGACCTTATGCGCCAATCTCGGACTCAAGTTACTCTTCTCCACGGCGTACCACCCTCAAACCGACGGCAAAACGGAGGTGACGAACCGTACACTCTCCACTCTACTACGAGTCTTAATCAAGAAGAACATCAAGGAGTGGGAGGAGTGCTTACCCATCGCCAAGTACGCCTACAACCGCGCAAGACATTCGACTACCGACAAGTCCCCCTTCGAGGTTGTCTACGGTTTCAACCCGCTGTCCTCATTGGACATCCTACCTCTACCACTCCACAAGCGCACAAACATGGACGCGAGTGACCGAGCCAACCACCTCAAGAAGATATATGAAGATACAAGGCACACCATTGAGCTCCAAGTACAACGACTCACGACCAAGCTCAACGTCAACAAGAATCACATGATATTCAACATTGGAGATCTTGTGTGGCTACACCTTCGCAAGGAACGTTTCCCCAACGAACGCAAGTCCAAGCTACTACCACGAGCTGATGGACCATTCGAGGTGCTTGCCCGCTACAACAACAACGCACACAAGATCGACATCCCACATGACAAGTACTCCGTGAGCGACATCTTCAACGTCAAAGATCTCTCCCCTTACCATGGTGATGAGGATTTCGATCCGAGGTCGGATCTTCCCCAAGGGAGGGGAGATGATGCGGAGCATCCCAAGGTCATCCCCATGGACCTACCATCGTCTCATCAAGTGCCTAGTGGACCCATGACTCGATCATGTGCAAGAGCTCTTGAAACCAAGGTGACATCTCTCCTCTCACAATTCCACTTTGATGCACATGAAGCATGGCTACTACCTCATATGGACACTTTGTGCATACTCAGGTACCATGGAGAAGCTAAGGAGCAAGGACAAGAAGAAGAGGAAGATGGACGAGAAGACGAAGAAGAAGGAGGGCTGAAGGAAAAGTCCCAGCCACCGGACGACCGGCCGGGACCGGACGTCCGGCGCTTGAAGCATCAGCCGAGCCCCAGCCAGCAGACGTCCGGTCCAGACCGGACGACCGGTGCCCCGACACCCGAAGCAAACGAGCGGACGTCCGGTCAGGACCGGACGACCGGCGCACCTGCACCCGAACCAAAGTCAGCGGAAGATCGACGCCTCCGGACATCCGGCACTCCCATCATAGAATAGAACCAGCGGACAACCGGAGGACACCGGACGTCCGGCAGCTCCTGAGACACCGGACGACCGGTCCCCAGCGGACGTCCGGTACCTGTATGCGCACAGTGTTCGGGCCCGAGGCCCATGTACCCTTTCACTTCGCCCCCATTTGCACTTAGACTAAAAATAGACCTCCCCCACCTCCTTTCTAGGGTTAGCTTGTGATAGCTCATTTGAGAGATAGAGCTACGCTCATCCATATCAGATCTACTCCACGAGAGAGACCGCGGCCTCTACGGAGAAGATCCACCTTGGATTCAAGACCTCCTTGCGGAGAAGATCCCTTCGGATTCAAGCCCCCTTTCTAAGGGAAGATCCCCTTGTGGATTCAAGACCTCCTCATGGAGAAGAACTGGTTACCTCTTGTATCGTCCCTAGTTGTCCGTGGATTCATGTATCGTTCTATGTACTCGAGGATCTAGCCCATGTGTGACTTATTCGTGTCGGTTTAGTGATTTCCTCTTGTGTTTTCCTTCCGTTCATCCTTGTGTTCTTCGTGTTTTCCCTGGGATCCGCTCGTTTCGTGAAAGATCGGGCGATTAGGGTCTCCACCCTACATCAACTATGCTCAATTCTATCAATTGCTCAACAGTAATTTGTTCACCCACCGTAGAATACTTATGCTCTTGAGAGAAGCCACTAGTGAAACCTATGGCCCGGGGGTCTATCTTTATCATATTGATCTCATACTACTTAGTTATTTACTTTGCTATTTACTTTGCCTTTATTTTACTTTGCATCTTTATCATAAGAATACCAAAAATAGTATCTTATCATATCTATCAGATCTCACTCTCGTAAGTGGCCCTATAGGGATTGACAACCCCTATTTGCATTGGTTGCGAGGATTTATTTGTTTTGTGCAGGTGCGAGGGACTCGCGCGTAGCCTCCTACTGGATTGATACCTTGGTTCTCAAAAACTGAGGGAAATACTTATGCTACTTTGCTGCATCATCCCTTCCTCTTCGGGGAAAACCAACACAATGCTAAAAGAGGTAGCAATACGCCAATTGTCATTTTTCTTGAGAACCAGCACCGGATTAGCCAACCACTCCGGGTGAAAGACCTCCATGATAAACCCTGCGGCCAATAGCCGAGCTATGTTAAGTGTGTGCTCAGCGAGTGACTGACCGGTTTAAACTTAGGATCTATGTTAAGTGTGTGCTCAGCGAGTTTTGTCGGTGTTCTGGGAACGGGGGTCCCCAGACTTGCCTGCCTGTGGCCTGTGGTGTGGCTCAAAGGGGGGCCCAGCGCAGCCCATCTTCACCAACACAAAACCAAGACCCTCGCGAGGGGCCAAGCCTCGCGGGGCGGACGACGTGGAGCTTCCTCAGGCGCGGCCTCGTCAGGCTGGCTCACGAGGAGGCGGAGAGATCAAGGCGGGGTACCTCACGAGGTGCCCGTGACACAAGCCATGACGACCGGGGGCGCCAGGCGGGTGCCAGCCCGCGCAGCGTCCTCCCTTCCTCTTTGGTGCAAAGGGGGCAAGTGCAGCCACGGAGTACCGAGGCATCAGGCAAAGGTTGCCATTTTGGTGCAACGAGACCAAGACAAAGAGGACTACGAGATGGAGGTCATCGTGGAGCCCAAGACGGCGTCATCACCAGAGCTTTGCGCAGGCGAAGACCACTTTTGTCAGGATAGTTGATACTAGCTGTCCCCCTTCAAGTTAGCCCGCCATTGTTGGCTCCCTTCCCGCTCGATATTTGGGAAGAGGACCAGGGCCTCTATAAATAGGACCAGCCACCCACAAGCAGAAAAAATACAGAAAGAGGGAGAGGCTAGAGGCTGGGAAGAAAGAGCTGGCAAAGAGAGAGAGAAGATCAGGTAAGAGCAGACCCTCGCGAGGCTGTTCTTCCTTGTATTGTTCATCATCATCAACCCAAGAGGCAATCCACCACACCACACACTGGAGTAGGGTATTACACCACGACGGTGGCCCGAACCAGTATAAACCCTGTGTCTCTTGTGTTGTTCTTTCCTTAGTTTAGATCATAGTAAGGCGGAGGAGTGCAGGTAGGTAGGAGGCAAAATCTCCGCGCGCACCCCAGTGTTCAAACCTCAAGGGTCTGCTGGAACCCGAAATCCGACAGAGTTCCCTCGGTACACCTGGCATGTCAGAAGGCTTCCATGCAAAGATGTCCCGGTTCTCATGGATGAACTCGATGAGTGCGCTTTCCTATTTGGGATCCAAGTTAGTGTTGATGCTGAACTGCTTGGATGAATCACCATGAACAAAATCAACCATCTTTGTGTCCGTGGCCGATTTAAACTTCAACGCCGGATCATGCTCTGTAGTTGGCTTTTTCAAGGAAGTCATGTCTGCCAGATCAACTTGGTCCTTATAAAACTTCAGCTCTTCCGTGGCACAAACCGACTCAGCGTAAGCCGCATCGCCTTCCTCACATTCCAAAGCAATCTTCCTGCTCCCATGTACTGTGATGGTCCCCTTATGACCTGGCATCTTAAGCTGCAGGTAAACATAACACGGCCGTGCCATGAACTTGGCATAAGCCGGTCGCCCAAACAGGGCGTGATACAGACTCTTGATTTTCACCAAATCAAAAGTCAATGTTTCTGAACTTGAATCATGATCATCTCCAAAGGCCACCTCTAGAGCTATCTTGCCCACTGGATAAGCAGACTTACCGGGCACCACACCATGAAAAACGGTGTTTGACGGTTTAAGATTCTTATCTGTCAACCCCATACGGCGGAAGGTATCGTAGTAGAGAATATTGATACTGCTTCCCCCATCCATGAGCACCTTGGTGAACTTATACCCCCAACCTGGGGTGCCACCACTAAGGCCAGATGACCCGGATTTGGAACCCGGGGTGGGTGATCCTCTCTACTCCATAAAATGGGTTGCTCAGACCAGCGCAGATACTGCGGCACGGCCGGTTCAACAGAGTTCACAACCCTTTTGTGAAGCTTTTGATCACGCTTGCACAAGCTAGTGGTGAAGACATGATACTGCCCACTATTCAACTGCTTCAGATTGCTCTAATAACTCGACTGCTGCTGCTGCCGATTCCCCTGATGATTATAACCTCCCTAGTTGCCCTGGTTCCCTTGATTGTTATGGCCGGTTTGATTGTCTTTAAATCCTGAACCGGAGCTACCACCTCCATAACCCGGCCCATGAAAACCACCTCCTGAACCGCCGGGCGGGCCATTGTCGTATTGAAACATATTGGAGTTCTCGAACTCTCGCATGATATAATAGTCCTTCCAAAGATGTGACGTTAGCTTCTCCTTTGATCCATGCTTTGGACAAGGTTGATTTAACAGGCGCTCCAGATTGGGGCCTGAACCTCCGCCCCTCTGGGGTTGTTTGCCCTTACGACGCTGACCGTTATCCCGAGCATTGGTGTTAGCTACAAAGTCCAAACTATTGTCGGCCTTGCGCTTACCATTATTCCCGTGACCTGCCGGGTTATGCTGCTATCCCTTGGTGTTGCCATTCTTCTTTCCTTTCCCCGGTTTGTCCTCCTCTGAGTCGGGGTCTTTGGTATTATCTGAATCAGCATATTTAACCAAAGCGGCCATAAGCGTTGACATATCATTGCAGTGACGTTTGAGCCTTCCTAACTTCTGTTTGAGCAGCAGAAACCTGCAATTGCCCTCCAACGTTAACAATGCGGTATCTGCATTGATGCGATCCGACGAATTTAGAATAGCTGAGACCCGCTTCAACCAATGGGTTGTAGACTCCCATCCTCTTGAACACAAGCGGCCAGGTCCACAATTGACATAGGCTGCTTACAAGTATCCTTAAAATTCTGGATAAACCGGTGATTTATTTCGGCCCATGATCCGACAGAGTTAGCTGGCAAGCTCTTTAACCAAGTACGAGTTGTCCCCTCCAACACAATGGTGAAGTATTTAGCAGATACCGCTTCATCCACATCTAACATCTCCATTGCCATCTCATAACTTTCAACATATGTCTCTGGTTGCAAATCGGCGGTGTAATTGGGCACTTTACGTGGTCCCTTGAAATCCTTGGGCAGTCGTACATTATGTAAAGCGGGGGTAAGACATAGTACCCCTAAAGAGCTGAAGACCACACCTGGCTCTACTGAAGCGGTTGGGCGAATCGGAGTAGGCTGACGAGCTGCATACAAAGCTGCTAACTCGGCTTCCCGGCGCGCATGACCATGATCCAGCACATCCTTTGTAACACCCACTGATGAGGACATGACTACCTTGGATATGACCAAAAATATTGCATATATGCATATTTGTCAGGTGATTTCTAGTGCAAACTATTCAATAATCTATTTATGTTATCCAGAACAAAAATACTTCACACACTTTTGTGTTTTGTCTAATTGCAGGTGTATGGGACATTTGTACAATCCACATATGAAGATAAGGAAGAAAGAGATGTTTATTTGCTGTCCAAAAAGTTCTCTCACGTCACTTTTGGCCCAAGAGAAGATAGAGTCCAAGTCTCTCACGTTCTGGATTCAGATTCGGACTGCACAGACGTACCTGACTCAAAACGCACACAAGTTTTTCGTACGGACTCCGAATTGGGTGATTCTTTTTTTGTTGGAAACTAGATTTCGTGCACTTTCCAACCCAATTGGAATCACCTTCAACTTCGTCTGGAGCGTTGAGTTGTGGACGAAACAATCTGATGCTGCAGCAGAATCCGAGTCAAACTACAAGTCCAAAGGTCTCACCTCCACTTGGGCCCATTGGCCTTGTACGACCTAGATTTAGTTTTAGGCTGCCTTGGGATGTCCTCCCACCTCCTTGGCCGCCACCCCTTGCTCCTATATAAGTAGATCCATCTAGTAGCTTTTCCTTGGGATTTGTTTAGTTAAAAGTTAGCCATTGCAACTTCGTGTGCTTCGTTTGTGTCCAACGACCAGACCAAGACCACTTTTCGGATCCCCACCATTATCAATACTTCATACATATTCGCGATATTCAGATTGCTTTTATCATATTCTTGCTTGTTCTTCGATTGCTTGCAGGAATAGACCTTCGTGGTCAGGTTGATCGTGCTCCGGCGTGGTCAATAACCTCTCGGAGTTGGTTTAGCGATTGCTAAGGCACAACGTCATTGCACGTTTGTAGTCGGATCGTCAAAGTCGTCTCCACCAAATCGATAGTTATCATCTCATCGAAAGATCGGGACACCCCGCCTCTATCAAGTGGTATCAGTTTTCAGGTTGCTCGGTGAGAATTTCCAGTTTTCCTAGATTAGATTTATTTTCTTACCTATTGTCCAAGAAAAAGCCACAAAAAAGAGTTAGATCTATTCATCCTTGGTCCAAGCCAGTCTGAGCCTTTGCAATTTTCTTTTCATTGCTTGCATAGTTGAATTATCGGTTGCATCGTCGTGTCGAGTTGCTGGTCTTAGTGTCTAGTTCGTTTAGAGTTTCGAGTTCTGTTCACATTAGTCACGCCACCGCTGCATCATTATCTCTTCCGCTGTCCACCACCCATCCATCAATTTCCACCACGTGCTACCCACCATTCATTGTCATAATAATAGTTGAGATCGTTCACATCTTCGCTTGATCCAATCTGCGTCTTATCTAGTTTGTTTTGGAAAGAGGGAGAAAAAAAGAGAGAAAAAACGAGAAAAAAAAGAGAAAAAAAGTCAGAGAAAAAAAGTCAGAGAAAAAAAGGAGAAAAAAATCAAAAAAATCGGCACAAACTTTTTCAGAGGAAAGTTGGAGACAAAGTTGTTGTATATCCTGCTTGGCAGTTGTTTTTCATCATTATCTTCACTGCCGTTGAGATCTTCACTTATATCTTGCTGTCAAGAGCTACTTAGTATCCTTCATTGATGCTAGTTGTGCTACGCCGTGACCTCATTAGTGTTCTAGGCTCGCGTCTCTAGTCCGGTCTAGCCTAGGACCAGCACAATACCGTCGTTGAGCGTTTATTCAACATTGCATCTTTGAATTGATTATTGCTAATCTTTTGCTACCATATATAGCCAACCCAGCTCCACATATTTCTACACCGTGTATACGTACGCTCCCCTGGCAATCGCTTTACTCAATATTCGGAGTTACTTGACACCGCTAGTTGCCGATCACCGCCTGCTGCATGGTAAGAACTTGTAAGACATTGATATTTGCTTTACTGTGAGCGTTTTACCACCACATCCTAGTAGTTATAGGAACATTATTTTTGGGTTTTGTTTCTTGTTCTACTAATCATGACAGGATCCAGAGTCAATTCATGGGCTTTGTCGATCGCGGGAGACGTGCCACCACCTTTGCAAATACCACAACCGTCACGAGAGGTGCACAAACATCCAAATGCACATGATCAGGTTAATGTATCTATACCACCATTTAATGGCCATTTTAAACCTGCTTTATATATTGAACGGGAGTTCGACATAAAAAATATATTTGCTTCCCAAAATTTCGATGAACATAAAAAGGTTAAGGTTGCGGTTGGTTCTTTCACTGGTTATGCTTTGGTTTGGTGGAGTGAATATTGTCGGTTACACCCTGATTATATACCTACTACTTGGGATGATTTGAAACTTGCCATGCGACATACTTTCGTCCCTGCTTATTATACTCGTGACATGATTAAGAAGTTGCAACACTTAAAACAAGGTAGTGAAACTGTAACAAAATATTATGATGATTTACAAACTACCTTGTTGCATTCCTCTTTAGAAGAAAGTGAAGATGATTTTATGGATAGATTTTGGGGAGGATTAAACCGTGATATTCAAGAGATACTAATTCATGAAGAGTGTTATCCTATCGACCATTTGTTTCATCTTGCTTGCAAAGCTGAACAGGAAATAAAACAACGTGTTGGCCACGAGGAGAACAAGCGCACGGTGCACATTCCAAGAGTTGATATGATTGTTCCTTCAACTACTAGGCATACTATGACAACCACATCCGTTGTTGTCAGGACTACATCACCTCCACCATGTGACACATCGCCCCCGAGAGTGGCTACATCATCTGAGTTGATCATAAGAGGTAATGACAAAGGTACTGATCTTCCATCTCTACATGAGAATGATGAATGCCTTGTCAATTTGAATGCACCATCTGATGAGCTACCCACTACTTTGATCACACCACCTATTTTAGAGGACTACGTTGATAATTTGACTTTGCCATGTGATCAAACAACTGAAATACCAACAATTTTGAGTGCACCCATTGAATTAACTATTGATGCAAAAGAACCAATGTTTAATCATTTTGATATGACCTCTAATCTTGGTGATGATTCTGTGTTGAATGACTTGTTGCATGTTTGCTTATTTAAGCATGTTGTAGCATGTAAATTTGATGCAAGTAAGGTTTATTCACCAATGTTGGGATGGTTTAATGATGAACATTGTCAATCTTTTGAAATGAATAAGAGCTTCACTTATATGTGCAAACTGAGTTGCAATATTTTCATGCCTTCTACTTCTTGTGCTAATTTTTTGGCTTTAGATTTTATGAACTATGCAAGTTACTCATCTATTCATGTGTCATATATGCAAAAATCAAGGGAAGTAAAAATGGATGACATATACATATACAACATGTACAATTTGTCTCTTTTGTTAGCCACATTTCAGATTAAGCAACGCCGAGGACGGCTTTATTTTCAAGAAGGAGGATGATGAGGACATGACTACCTTGGATGATAGAGGCAAAGGGTGTCCCGATCTTTCGATGAGATGATAACTATCGATTTGGTGAAGATGACTTTGACGATCCGACTACAAACGTGCACGACGTTGCGCCTTAGCAATCGCTAAACCAACTCTGAGAGGTTATTGACCACGCCGGAGCACAATCAACCTGACCACGAAGGTCTATTCCTGCAAGCAATCGAAGAACAAGCAAGAATATGATAAAAGCAATCTGAATATTGCGAGTATATATGAAGTATTGATAAAGGTGGGGATCCGTAAGCGGTCTTGGTCTGGTCGTTGGACACAAACGAAGTACACGAAGTTGCAATGGCTAACTTTTAACTAAACAAATCCCCAAAGTCTAAACGGTGCCCTAAGGGCTGTATATATGGAGGAAGAGAGGGGGAATTTCGTGGCCCTTGGTGGAGGGGTCCGAAATCAACCCTATCTCTTGTTTCCCCACACATACGGACTCTAAAAATAGCCTATACTTATGTATTTCGAAATTACATGGGCCTGGCCCAATAAAAAGGTGATGCAACACCTATAATAACCTCTGGACGAAATTTATGAAGTGGCATCTTGTATATTTCGTCCAAGGCTTCATGCACTCTTATGGTGGCTTCAAAGTCCTGAAATCATCACTTGTAACTCCGTTCTGGTTCCCCTTGCGCATGGCATCATCTCCATGCTTGCTCTTGCTCCAATGTCCATCCTTCTCCAAGCTAGGCCCTTCATTTGTAAGAAAAACAAATGTATCCAATTTAGGCAGCATCATATTCTCATGAACATTAGAATCATTACCAAGAAACGAAAGTACCTGATAATTTAATTGGCGTGCGCGAGCTCTAGTAATTGGTCCAGTATATGTAGCAGTAGGTGCTGTGGGTGTAACAATGGTATTGATGTCCTCATCATCCTCCCCTTCTTGAAATGAAGTCGTCCTCGACGGAAGCTCATTTTCCTCACCCAAATAAGGCTTCAAATCTGCAATGTTAAAAGTGGGACTAACCCCAAAATCTGCAGGCAGCTCAAGTTTATATGCATTATCATTTATTTTCTCTAACACCTTAAAGGGACCATCAGCACGTGGCATTAGCTTTGATTTGCGCAAATTAGGAAATCTATCTTTACGCAAATGTAACCAAACAAGATCTCCAGGTGCAAACACAACATGTTTTCTACCCTTATCTCCAGCAAGTTTATATTTAGCATTCATTCGCTCAATGTTTTCCTTAGTTAACTCATGCATTTTTAAAATCAATTCAGAACGTTCTTTAGCATCAAAATTAACCTTCTCCGAAGATGGAAGAGACAACAAATCAATAGGTGCACGAGGTAGGAAACCATACACAATTTCAAAAGGGCACATCTTAGTAGTAGAATGCAATGAACGATTATAAGCAAATTCAATATGAGGCAAGCATTCTTCCCACATTTTCTTATTATTCTTCAAAACAGCCCTAAGCATAGTAGACAATGTTCTATTGACTACTTCAGTTTGTCCATCAGTTTGGGGGTGACAAGTAGTACTAAATAGCAGTTTAGTCCCCAACTTAGCCCATAAACATCTCCAAAAGTGGCTAAGAAATTTAGTATCACGATCTGAAACAATAGTATTTGGCACACCATGCAAGCGAATAATTTCACGAAAGAACAAATCAGCAACATTAACAGCATCATCGCTTTTATGACATGGTATAAAGTGTGCCATTTTCGAGAATCTATCCACGACAAAAAATATGCTATCCCTCCCCTTCTTTGTTCGAGGTAAACCTAAAACAAAGTCCATAGATATATCCTCCCAAGGAACACTAGGTACAGGCAAAGGCATATATAAACCATGAGGATTGAGTCGTGACTTAGCTTTTTGACATGTAGTGCAGCGAGCAACAAAACGCTCAACATCCCGTCTCATCTTTGGCCAAAAGAAATGTGTAGCAAGTACGTCCTCCGTCTTCTTCACGCCAAAGTGTCCCATTAATCCTCCCCCATGCGCCTCCTGCAACAGCAAAAGACGAACGGAGCTAGCTGGAATGCATAGCTTGTTAGCACGAAACACAAATCCATCGTTAACGACGAACTTGTTCCACATTCTTCCTTCTTTACAATTCTGCATTACATCTTTAAAATCAGCATCATGCACATATTGATCTTTGATGGTCTCCAAACCAAATATTTTGAAGTCAAGTTGTGAAAGCATAGTATAGCGACGAGACAATGCATCAGCAATAACATTTTCTTTTCCCTTCTTGTGTTTAATGACATAAGGGAAAGTCTCAATGAATTCAACCCATTTAGCATGTCTACGATTCAGTTTAGCTTGACTTTTAATATGTTTCAAAGATTCATGATCAGAATGTATAACAAATTCTTTGGGCCATAAATAATGTTGCCATGTTTCTAAAGTCCGAACAAGAGCATATAATTCTTTATCATAAGTAGAATAATTCAGACTAGGCCCACTCAATTTTTCAGAAAAGTATGCAACAGGTTTGCCATCTTGTAATAACACACCTCCTAATCCAATTCCACTAGCATCACATTCAAGCTCAAAAGTCTTATTAAAATCAGGAAGTTGGAGTAAAGGAGCATGTGTCAACTTATCTTTCAATACCGAGAAGGCTTCTTCCTGTGCGGTACCCCAAATAAAAGGCACATCTTTCTTTGTAAGCTCATTGAGAGGTGCAGCAATGGTGCTGAAATCTCTCACAAAACGCCTATAGAATCCAGCGAGGCCAAGAAAACTCCTCACTTGTGTGACCGTTTTGGGCTGCGGCCAACTCTCAATAGCTTCAATCTTGGCTTTATCAACTTCAATTCCCTGTGGAGTAACAACATAGCCAAGAAAAGATACTCGGTCGGTGCAAAAGGTGCACTTCCCAAGGTTACCAAACAAACGTGCATCACGTAGAGCAATAAAAACAGCACGTAAATGTTCCAAATGTTCTTCCAAAGATTTGCTATAAATCAGAATATCATCAAAATAGACTACCACAAATCGTCCAATGAAAGCACGTAAAACTTCGTTCATTAATCTCATGAAAGTACTAGGTGCATTAGTTAACCCAAACGGCATGACTAACCACTCATATAAACCAAACTTAGTTTTAAATGCTGTTTTCCATTCATCACCCAATTTCATACGAATTTGATGGTATCCACTACGCAAATCAACTTTGGAGAATATTGTAGAGCCACTCAATTCATCAAGCATATCATCTAGCCTAGGAATAGGATGACGATAACGAATAGTAATGATGAGGACATGACTACCTTGGATATGACCAAAAATATTGCATATATGCATATTTGTCAGGTGATTTCTAGTGCAAACTATTCAATAATCTATTTATGTTATCCAGAACAAAAATACTTCACACATTTTTGTGTTTTGTCTAATTGCAGGTGTATGGGACATTTGTACAATCCACATATGAAGATAAGGAAGAAAGAGATGTTTATTTGCTGTCCAAAAAGTTCTCTCACGTCACTTTTGGCCCAAGAGAAGATAGAGTCCAAGTCTCTCACGTTCTGGATTTAGATTCGGACTGCACAGACGTACCTGACTCAAAACGCACACAAGTTTTTCATACGGACTCCGAATTGGGTGATTCTTTTTTTGTTGGAAACTAGATTTCGTGCACTTTCCAACCCAATTGGAATCACCTTCAAATTCGTCCGGAGCGTTGAGTTGTGGACGAAACAATCTGATGCTGCAGTAGAATCCGAGTCAAACTACAAGTCCAAAGGTGTTACATCACCTCCACTTGGGCCCATTGGCCTTGTACGACCTAGATTTAGTTTTAGGCTGCCTTGGGACGTCCTCCCACCTCCTTGGCCGCCACCCCTTGCTCCTATATAAGTAGATCCATCTAGTAGCTTTTCCCTGGGATTTGTTTAGTTAAAAGTTAGCCATTGCAACTTCGTGTACTTCGTTTGTGTCCAACGACCAGACCAAGACCGCTTACGGATCCCCACCTTTATCAATACTTCATATATACTCGCAATATTCAGATTGCTTTTATCATATTCTTGCTTGTTCTTCGATTGCTTGCAGGAATAGACCTTCGTGGTCAGGTTGATTGTGCTCCGGCGTGGTCAATAACCTCTCAGAGTTGGTTTAGCGATTGCTAAGGCGCAACGTCGTGCACGTTTGTAGTCGGATCGTCAAAGTCATCTTCACCAAATCGATAGTTATCATCTCATCGAAAGACCGGACACCTTAGCCTTTATCAAGTGGTATCAGTTTTCAGGTTGCTCGGTGAGAATTTCCAGTTTTCCTAGATTAGATTTATTTTCTTACCTATTGTCCAAGAAAAAGCCACAAAAAAGAGTTAGATCTATTCATCCTTGGTCCAAGCCAGTCTGAGCCTTTGCAATTTTCTTTTCATTGCTTGCATAGTTGAATTATCGGTTGCATCGTCGTGTCGAGTTGCTGGTCTTAGTGTCTAGTTTGTTTAGAGTTTCGAGTTCTGTTCACATTAGTCACGCCACCGCTGCATCATTATCTCTTCCGTTGTCCACCACCCATCCATCAATTTCCACCACGTGCTACCCACCATTCATTGTCATAATAATAGTTGAGATCGTTCACATCTTCACTTGATCCAATCTGCATCTTATCTAGTTTGTTTTGGAAAGAGGGAGAAAAAAAAGAGAGAAAAAGAACGACAGAAAAAAAAAGAGAAAAAAAAGTCAGAGAAAAAAAAGGAGAAAAAAAATCAAAAAAATCGGCACAAACTTTTTCAGAGGAAAGTTGGAGACAAAGTTGTTGTATATCCTGCTTGGCAGTTGTTTTTCATCATTATCTTCACTGCCGTTGTGATCTTCACTTATATCTTGCTGTCAAGAGCTACTTAGTATCCTTCATTGATGCTAGTTGTGCTACGCCGTGACCTCATTAGTGTTCTAGGCTCGCGTCTCTAGTCCGGTCTAGCCTAGGACCAGCACAGTACCGTCGTTGAGCGTTTATTCAACATTGCATCTTTGAATTGATTATTGCTAATCTTTTGCTACCATATATAGCCAACCCAGCTCCACATATTTCTACACCGTGTGTACGTACGCTCTCCTGGCAATCGCTTTACTCAATATTCGGAGTTACTTGACACCGCTGGTTGCCGATCACCGCCTGCTGCATGGTAAGAACTTGTAAGACATTGATATTTGCTTTACTGTGAGCGTTTTACCACCACATCCTAGTAGTTATAGGAACATTATTTTTGGGTTTTGTTTCTTGTTCTGCTAATCATGACAGGATCCAGAGTCAATTCATGGGCTTTGTCGATCGCGGGAGACGTGCCACCACCTTTGCAAATACCACAACCGTCACAAGAGGTGCACAAACATCCAAATGCACATGATCAGGTTAATGTATCTATACCACCATTTAATGGCCGTTTTAAACCTGCTTTATATATTGAATGGGAGTTCAACATAAAAAATATATTTGCTTCCCATAATTTCGATGAACATAAAAAGGTTAAGGTTGCGGTTGGTTCTTTCACTGGTTATGCTTTGGTTTGGTGGAGTGAATATTGTCGGTTACACCCTGATTATATACCTACTACTTGGGATGATTTGAAACTTGCCATGCGACATACTTTCGTCCCTGCTTATTATACTCGTGACATGATTAAGAAGTTGCAACACTTAAAACAAGGTAGTGAAACTGTAACAAAATATTATGATGATTTACAAACTACCTTGTTGCATTCCTCTTTAGAAGAAAGTGAAGATGATTTTATGGATAGATTTTGGGGAGGATTAAACCGTGATATTCAAGAGATACTAATTCATGAAGAGTGTTATCCTATGGACCATTTGTTTCAGCTTGCTTGCAAAGCTGAACAGGAAATAAAACGATGTGTTGGCCACGAGGAGAACAAGCGCACGGTGCACATTCCAAGAGTTGATATGATTGTTCCTTCAACTACTAGGCATACTATGACAACCACATCCGTTGTTGTCAGGACTACATCACCTCCACCATGTGACACATCGCCCCCGAGAGTGGCTACATCATCTGAGTTGATCATAAGAGGTAATGACAAAGGTACTGATCTTCCATCTCTACATGAGAATGATGAATGCCTTGTCAATTTGAATGCACCATCTGATGAGCTACCCACTACTTTGATCACACCACCTATTTTAGAGGACTACGTTGATAATTTGACTTTGCCATGTGATCAAACAACTGAAATACCAACAATTTTGAGTGCACCCATTGAATTAACTATTGATGCAAAAGAACCAATGTTTAATCATTTTGATATGACCTCTAATCTTGGTGATGATTCTGTGTTGAATGACTTATTGCATGTTTGCTTATTTAAGCATGTTGTAGCATGTAAATTTGATGCAAGTAAGGTTTATTCACCAATGTTGGGATGGTTTAATGATGAACATTGTCAATCTTTTGAAATGAATAAGAGCTTCACTTATATGTGCAAACTGAGTTGCAATATTTTCATGCCTTCTACTTCTTGTGCTAATTTTTTGGGTTTAGATTTTATTAACTATGCAAGTTACTCATCTATTCATGTGTCATATATGCAAAAATCAAGGGAAGTAAAAATGGATGACATATACATATACAACATGTACACCTTGTCTCTTTTGTTAGCCACATTTCAGATTAAGCAACGCCGAGGACGGCTTTATTTTCAAGAAGGGGAGGATGATGAGGACATGACTACCTTGGATATGACCAAAAATATTGCATATATGCATATTTGTCAGGTGATTTCTAGTGCAAACTATTCAATAATCTATTTATGTTATCCAGAACAAAAATACTTCACACATTTTTGTGTTTTGTCTAATTGCAGGTGTATGGGACATTTGTACAATCCACATATGAAGATAAGGAAGAAAGAGATGTTTATTTGCTGTCCAAAAAGTTCTCTCACGTCACTTTTGGCCCAAGAGAAGATAGAGTCCAAGTCTCTCACGTTCTGGATTCAGATTCGGACTGCACAGACGTACCTGACTCAAAACGCACACAAGTTTTTCATACGGACTCCGAATTGGGTGATTCTTTTTTTGTTGGAAACTAGATTTCGTGCACTTTCCAACCCAATTGGAATCACCTTCAAATTCGTCCGGAGCGTTGAGTTGTGGACGAAACAATCTGATGCTGCAGTAGAATCCGAGTCAAACTACAAGTCCAAAGGTGTTACATCACCTCCACTTGGGCCCATTGGCCTTGTACGACCTAGATTTAGTTTTAGGCTGCCTTGGGACGTCCTCCCACCTCCTTGGCCGCCACCCCTTGCTCCTATATAAGTAGATCCATCTAGTAGCTTTTCCCTGGGATTTGTTTAGTTAAAAGTTAGCCATTGCAACTTCGTGTACTTCGTTTGTGTCCAACGACCAGACCAAGACCGCTTACGGATCCCCACCTTTATCAATACTTCATATATACTCGCAATATTCAGATTGCTTTTATCATATTCTTGCTTGTTCTTCGATTGCTTGCAGGAATAGACCTTCGTGGTCAGGTTGATTGTGCTCCGGCGTGGTCAATAACCTCTCAGAGTTGGTTTAGCGATTGCTAAGGCGCAACGTCGTGCACGTTTGTAGTCAGATCGTCAAAGTCATCTTCACCAAATCGATAGTTATCATCTCATCGAAAGACCGGACACCTTAGCCTTTATCAAGTAATATTATTAATGCCTCTACAATCAACACACATACGTGATGTACCATCCTTTTTAGGCACTAGTATAATAGGAACAGCACAAGGACTAAGAGATTCGCGTATATAACCTTTGTCGAGTAGCTCCTGTACTTGATGCATAATCTCCTTCGTCTCCTCTGGATTGGTACGGTATGGTGCACGGTTGGGTAGTGATGCACCGGGAATTAAGTCAATTTGATGCTCAATCCCTCGAATGGGTGGTAATCCCGGTGGCACGTCTTGTGGAAAGACGTCAGCGAACTCCTGCATAATGTTAGTGACAGCAGGGGGCAAAGAGGAAGGCACGTCCTCGAATGAAAATAATGCCTCCTTGCACACAAAAGCATAGCAAACAGATTTGCTGAAATCTAGCTCATCAATATCAGATTTGGTGGCAAATAAACATGCACTTTTCAATTTAATTTCAGAAACAACACTAGATGGTTTATTGTTAGGCTTCATTTGTTGCTCAAATTCTTTTGCCACAATCTGATTTTCACTCTTATTCTTCTCCTGTTTTGCTTTATTAGCTCTATTAATATCATCTTTCAAAATAGAATCAGGAGTCATAGGAAGCAAAGTAATATTTTTATCCTTATGAACAAGAGTATAATGATTGTTTCTACCATGGTGTACAGCATTTTTATCAAATTGCCATGGTCTACCAAGTAATAAGGAACATGCTTGCATAGGTACCACATCACAATCAACATAATCAGCATATGTAGAGATACTAAAATGCACACGAACAGTACGTGTTACCTTAACCTTGCCGCTGTTGTTGAACCATTGGATGTAGTAAGGATGTGGATGTGGTCTTGTGGTGAGAGAAAGCCTCTCCACCATCTCCATGCTAGCCAAGTTGTTGCAGCTCCCTCCGTCTATGATGACGCGCACAGAACGTTCCTTCACAGCTCCCTTGGTATGGAACAAATTGTGCCTCTGATTTTGCTCAGCTTGTGTGACCTGCACACTCAAAACACGTTGAGCAACTAAACATTCATACCTGTCAGCATCTTCAGGAGCCATGTATTGCGTCTCATGATCAGAATCATCTCCACCATGTTCTTCATGTGTAATAAGAGCCAAAGTCTCCTCATCATAGTCACTAGCGGACTCATATCCACCATCCTCAGTAATAATCATCACACGCTTAGAGGGGCATTCTCTCGCATAATGACCTCCACCCTTGCAACATCGACAAATAATATCATGTGTTTGCCCTGTTGATGCCATGGATGAAGAAGAGCTCTTTGCAGGCCCAGAAGATGTGCTCTTGGCAGATAGTGGTGATTGTGCCTGCTTTATTGTATCACGGTTGGAGGTGGCAGCCGACGGAGGCGCCGGTGTAGCAGAACGTGTGGAAGTAGATGATGCACGTGGTGTGCATGATGAAGGTCGACCTGCAGAAAAGTTAGTCCGCGCCAATGCCTGTCGATCCTGCACTTCACGTTCAGCTTTACAAGCAAGATGGAATAAACGAGTGATATTAGTATACTCCTTATAATCTAGAATGGTCTGAATCTCTCTATTTAATCCACCCAGAAAACGTGCAAGCATAGCTTCATTCTCCTCAACAATACCACATCTAATCATGCCAGTTTGTAATGCCTGATAATATTCTTCTACAGAATTTTTTCCTTGTCTTAAGCGCTGTAATTTTTGAAGCAATTCACGTTGATAATATGGTGGAACCCAACGAGTACGCATAGCAGTTTTCAAAGCAGCCCAAGTAGCGGGAATAGGATATAATCTACAATGTTCAGACCACCATACACATGCAAAACTAGTGAAAGCACAAACAGCAGCAGCAACCCGTCTCTCCTCGGGATATTGTAAACATGTAAAACGTTGTTCAGTTTCTAACTCCCAAGTAAGATATATATCAGGAACATATCTACCCTCAAATGGCGGAATATTCAATTTCAGTTTAGGAATATGGACATCATCTCGTACCTGAGGTGGTGGTGCAGGCCTACCATTACGAATATATACCTGAGGTCGACCTGGTGGTGGTGGTGCTGGTGGCTGCACGTAGTGCTGATTTTGATCAACCTCATCCTCATAATCGCCCACATACTCATCATCCTCCTGGGTACCAGCAGCAGCAGTAGCAGGGGCCAAAGAAGCATCAACAACATGAACAGCAACACCAGAAGTTTGGCCATCCTCAATAGGAACACGCTTCGCTCGTCCATACTGATTCGAAAAGATGCGTTGTTGTTGTTGTTGTTGTTGTTGTTGGAGAGGTGCGTTAGGTGCAGCGGGTCGTGGTGGTGGAAGACGCGCGAGCAATTCATTAAACTTGTTATTGAGCTTTGTTTCGAACGTCTTCTCCATGCCATCTATCTTCTCCATGGCCTCTTCAAATCTGTTTAGCACATCTTGCACCTGTCCACTCATCATTTGCTGAAATTTATCATGCAAATCCTTATTCGTCATGTTCTCCCAGTCAGTCACGTCGGCTTGTGATCCTGGCATGGTTAGCAGCAATAGAAACACACAAGAATATGATCCTACAGACTACTAACAAGAGGTGGTGGTGGGTGTCACAAATCCGTCAAGCAAATCTCAAATTCTTACCAGTTCTTACCCAGCAGCAGGCGGTGATCGGCAACCGTTGTAGTCAAAACTCTCAAAGCTTGGATAGAGCGATTACCAGGGAGAGTCCAACGCACGACGTAGATGTATGTGGAGCTGGGAAGGCTTATAATATGGTAGCAAAAGGGGTAAGCAATAATCAATTCAGAGATGCAAAGTTGAATAAACGCTCAACGACGGTACTGTGCTGGTCCTAGGCTAGACCGTGCTAGAGACGCGAGCCTAGAACACTAACAAAATCACGGCGCTGCACGTAAACAAGGGAAAAGCACACTCTGGATTTTTTTTTTCGCTCTTTTTTTTTGCGCTCTTTTTTTTTGCGCTGCTCTTTTTTTTTTTTGCGAAAAATCACTATAATGGCGAGTGTCTCAAAACTCTTCCTAGGTCAAACTGACAGGATGGGCACGAAATTTTTTCGACCAATTTTTTTTTTCGTTTTTTCGACTGCCCGGACCCAAAAACTGGAAACGGGTCAAAAAAACTTCCTATAATGGCACCTGTCTCAAAACACTCAGAAACACCTAAAAATAGGATAGCCAGAATTTTTTTCGAAAAATGCGTTTTCAAAAAATTTTGGGCCTAAACGGAGCGTGGTTTCCGGACTCTTTTTTTTTTTTTCCGAAACCTACTCCGGCAAGGAAACACGAATCGGAAACTAGATGGATCCCGAAAACAAACCTAATAAGCAAGGAACTCGAATTGGTGGTGGATATATGGTGGTGGTATATGGCAGCGGTGGTGGTAGCGGTGGTAGTATATGGATATGGATCGGTGGTGGTATATGGACACGGATTGGTGGTGGTATATGGATACGGATTCGGAGCGGTGGTAGTAGATGGCAGGGGCGATGATGATGGTGCGGCGGCGGCGTGACAACTTATGACCAGAACTCGAAACTCTAAAAGACTAGACTCTAAGACCAGCAACTAGACCGACGATGCAACCGCAAAGTCAACAAAGCAAAACCCTAAAAAGATTATGCAAAGGCTCAGATTGGTTCGGATATGATGAACTAACCCTAATTTTTTTTTTTGTGGCTTTTTCGTGGACTATAGGTATGAAGAACAGACTCGATCTAAACTACGAAAAACTGGAAAATCTCACCGAGCAACCTGGAAATCTGATACCACTTGATAGAGGCAAAGGGTGTCCCGATCTTTCGATGAGATGATAACTATCGATTTGGTGAAGATGACTTTGACGATCCGACTACAAACATGCACGACGTTGCGCCTTAGCAATCGCTAAACCAACTCTGAGAGGTTATTGACCACGCCGGAGCACAATCAACCTGACCACGAAGGTCTATTCCTGCAAGCAATCGAAGAACAAGCAAGAATATGATAAAAGCAATCTGAATATTGCGAGTATATATGAAGTATTGATAAAGGTGGGGATCCGTAAGCGGTCTTGGTCTGGTCGTTGGACACAAACGAAGTACACGAAGTTGCAATGGCTAACTTTTAACTAAACAAATCCCCAAAGTCTAAACGGTGCCCTAAGGGCTGTATATATGGAGGAAGAGAGGGGGAATTTCGTGGCCCTTGGTGGAGGGGTCCGAAATCAACCCTATCTCTTGTTTCCCCACACATACAGACTCTAAAAATAGCCTATACTTATGTATTTCGAAATTACATGGGCCTGGCCCAATAAAAAGGTGACGCAGCACCTATAATAGCCTCTGGACGAAATTTATGAAGTGGCATCTTGTATATTTCGTCCAAGGCTTCATGCACTCTTATGGTGGCTTCAAAGTCCTGAAATCATCACTTGTAACTCCGTTCTGGTTCCCCTTGCGCATGGCATCATCTCCATGCTTGCTCTTGCTCCAATGTCCATCCTTCTCCAAGCTAGGCCCTTCATTTGTAAGCAAAACAAATGTATCCAATTTAGGCAGCATCATATTCTCATGAACATTAGAATCATTACCAAGAAACGAAAGTACCTGATAATTTAATTGGCGTGCGCGAGCTCTAGTAATTGGTCCAGTATATGTAGCAGTAGGTGCTGTGGGTGTAACAATGGTATTGATGTCCTCATCATTGGATATGACCAAAAATATTGCATATATGCATATTTGTCAGGTGATTTCTAGTGCAAACTATTCAATAATCTATTTATGTTATCCAGAACAAAAATACTTCACACACTTTTGTGTTTTGTCTAATTGCAGGTGTATGGGACATTTGTACAATCCACATATGAAGATAAGGAAGAAAGATATGTTTATTTGCTGTCCAAAATGTTCTCTCACGTCACTTTTGGCCCAAGAGAAGATAGAGTCCAAGTCTCTCACGTTCTGGATTCAGATTCGGACTGCACAGACGTACCTGACTCAAAACGCACACAAGTTTTTCATACGGACTCCGAATTGGGTGATTCTTTTTTTGTTGGAAACTAGATTTCGTGCACTTTCCAACCCAATTGGAATCACCTTCAACTTCGTCCGGAGCGTTGAGTTGTGGATGAAACAATCTGATGCTGCGGCAGAATCCGAGTCAAACTACAAGTCCAAAGGTGTTACATCACCTCCACTTGGGCCCATTGGCCTTGTACGACCTAGATTTAGTTTTAGGCTGCCTTGGGACGTCCTCCCACCTCCTTGGCCGCCACCCCTTGCTCCTATATAAGTAGATCCATCTAGTAGCTTTTCCTTGGGATTTGTTTAGTTAAAAGTTAGCCATTGCAACTTCATGTGCTTCGTTTGTGTCCAACGACCAGACCAAGACCACTTTTCGGATCCCCACCATTATCAATACTTCATACATATTCGCCATATTCAGATTGCTTTTATCATATTCTTGCTTGTTCTTCGATTGCTTGCAGGAATAGACCTTCGTGGTCAGGTTGATCGTGCTCCGGCGTGGTCAATAACCTCTCGGAGTTGGTTTAGCGATTGCTAAGGCACAACGTCGTTGCATGTTTGTAGTCGGATCGTCAAAGTCGTCTCCACCAAATCGATAGTTATCATCTCATCGAAAGATCGGGACACCCCGCCTCTATCACCCACGATGCGGCTATATCTCCCACGTGTCGAAGCACGACTTAGAGGCATAACCGCATTGTAGGCAATGTCGCAAGAGGGGTAATCTTTACACAACCCATGTACTGAATAAGAAAGAGGAACATAGTTGGCTTACAATCGCCACTTCACACAATACATAAATATAGCATTACAATCATCCAGATACAATCAAGGTCCGACTACAGAACCAAAATAAAGACAACCCCAAATGCATAATGTCCCCGATCACCCCAACTGGGCTCCACTACTAATCGTCTGGAAAGGAAACGTAGTATCGTCCTGAGTCCTCATCGAACTCCCACTTGAGCTCAGTCGTATCTCCTGGAATGGTATCATCGGTCCCTGCATCTGGTTTTGGAAGTAATCTGTGAGTCGCGGGGACTCAGCAATCTCACACCCTCGCGATCAAGACTATTTAAGCTTATAGGTAGGTAAAAGGTATGAGGTGGAGCTGCAGCAAGCACTAGCATATATGGTGGCTACCATACGCACGTGAGAGCGAGAAGAAAAGGCAAGGCACAGTCGAGAAACTATGATCAAGAAGTGATCCTAGAAGTACTTACGTTCAAGCATAACTCGAGATCATGTTCTCTTCCCGGACTCCGCCGAAAAGAGACCATCACGGCTACACACGCTGTTGATCCATTTTAATTAAGTTAAGTTTCAGGTTTTCTACAACCGGACATTAACAAATTCCCATCTGCCCATAACCACGGGCACGACTTTCGAAAGTTCAAATCCCTACAGGGGTGTCCCAACTTAGTCCATCACAAGCTCTCATGGTCAACGAAGGATATTCCTTCTCCCAGGACGGCCCGATCAGACTCGGAATCCCGGTTATAAGACATCTCGACAATGGTAAAACTAAACCAGCAAAGCCACCCGAATGTGCCGACAAATCCCGATAGGAGCTGCACATATCTCGTTCTCAGGGCACACCAGATGGGCAAGACGTCGGGTTGGCATAGACCCTGGTTGCCCAGGGGGCGCCGAACATCACCCAGGTTGGACCAACACTTAGAGAAGCACTAGCCCGGGGGGGTTAAAATAAAGATGACCCTTGAGTCCGCGAAACCCAAGGGAAAAAGGCTAGGTTGGAAATGGTAAAACCAAGGTTGGGCCTTGCTGGAGGAGTTTTATTCAAGGCGAACTGTCAAGGGGTTCCCATTATAACCCAACCGTGTAAGGAACGCAAAATCAAGGAACATAACACCGGTATGACGGAAACGAGGGCGGCAAGAGTGGAACAAAACACCAGGCATAAGGCCGAGCCTTCCACCCTTTACCAAGTATATAGATGCATTAAAATAGACAAGATATAATAGTGATATCCCAACAATAATCATGTTCCAACAAGGAACAAACTCTAATCTTCACCTGCAACTAGCAACGCCATAAGAGGGGCTGAGCAAAGCAGTAACATAGCCAAACAACAGTTTGCTAGGACAAGGTGGGTTAGGGGTTTGACATGGCAATATTGGAGGCATAGCAAAGCATGTGGTAGGTATCGTAGCATAGGCATAGCAGTAGAGCGAGCATCTAGCAAGCAAAGATAGAAGTGATTTCGAGGGTATGGTCATCTTGCCTGCAAAGTTCTCCGAGTTGGCGTAAGCTTAATCCTCATAAGCGTACTCAACGGGTTCCTCGATCACGTACTCGTCTCCCGGCTCTACCCAAAGCAAGAACACAAGCAAAGGGAGACACAATCAACCACGGTGCAATGCGCAAGAAACATGATGCAAAACATGGCATGATATGCGGGATGTGATATGCAATGTGATAGGGGCTAAGGTGTCCCGTCTTTCGATGAGATAGTGGCTATCGTTTTAGAGGAAGTCGACTTTGACGATCCGACTACGAATGTGCGAGGACGTCGCGCCTTAGCAATCGCTAAACCAACTTCGAGGGGTTATTGACCACGCCGGAGCACGATCAACCTGACCACGAGGGCCTATTTCCTGTGAGCAAACGAAGAACAAGCAAGAAACTGAGATTGCAATCTGGATATTCCGAATATAAGATGAAAGCTTTATTGATCAAGCTGGGGTTCTGTGACGTCTTGGTCTGGTCGTTGGACACAAACGAAGTACACGAAGTTGCAGCTACGGCGAAATTTTAATCTAAACAAAACCCAAAGTCTAAACGATGCCCTAAGGGCTGTATATATGGAGGAAGAGGGGGGAATTTCGTGGCCCTTGGAAGAGGGGTCCGAAACCAACCCTAAATCTTGTTTCCCCACACATACGGACTCTAAAAAAAGCCTATACTTAAGTATTTCGAAAATACATCGGCCTGGCCCAATAATAATGTGACGCAACACCTAAAATAGCCTCTGCACGAAATTTATGAAGTGGCATCTTGTATATTTTGTCCAAGGCTTCACGCACTCCTTATGGTGGCTTCAAAGTCCTGAAAACATCACTTGTAACTCCGTTCTGGATCCCCTTGCGCATGCCTTCATCTCCACGCTTGAACTTGTTCCAAGGTTCATCTTTCTTGTCGAAGCTAGGCCCTTCATTTGTAAGGAAGACAAATGTATCCAATTTAGGCAGCATCATATTCTCATGAACATTAGAATCGTTACCAAGAAACGAAAGTACCTGATAATTCAATTGGCGTGCGCGAGCTCTAGTAATTGGTCCAGTATGTATAGCACCAAGGGTTGTGGGTGTAATAATGGTATTGATGTCCTCATCATCCTCCCCTTCTTGAAATGAAGTCGTCCTCGACGAAAGTTCATCGTCCTCACCCAAATAAGGCTTCAAATCTGCCATGTTAAAAGTAGGACTAACCCCAAAATCTGCAGGCAGCTCAAGTTTATATGCATTATCATTTATTTTATCTAACACCTTAAAAGGACCATTAGCACGTGGCATTAGCTTTGATTTGCACAAATTAGGAAATCTATCCTTACGCAAATGTAACCAAACAAGATCTCCAGGTGCAAACACAACATGTTTTCTACCCTTATCTCTAGCAAATTTATATTTAGCATTCATACGCTCAATGTTTTCCTTCGTTAACTCATGCAATTTTAAAATCAATTCAGCACGTTCTTTAGCATCAAAATGAACCTTCTCCGAAGATGGAAGAGGTAACAAATCAATAGGTGCACGAGGTAGGAAACCATACACAATTTGAAAAGGGCACATCTTAGTAGTAGAATGCAATGAACGATTATAAGCAAATTCAATATGAGGCAAACATTCTTCCCACATTTTCTTGTTATTCTTCAAAACAGCCCTAAGCATAGTAGACAATGTTCTGTTGACTACTTCAGTTTGTCCATTAGTTTGGGGGTGACAAGTAGTACTAAAAAGCAGCTTAGTCCCCAACTTAGCCCATAAACATCTCCAAAAGTGGCTAAGAAATTTAGTATCACGATCTGAAACAATAGTATTTGGCACACCATAAAAGCGAATAATTTCACGAAAGAACAAATCAGCAACATTAACAGCATCATCGCTTTTATGACATGCTATAAAGTTTTCCATTTTCGAGAACCTATCCACGACAACAAATATGCTATCCCTTCCCTTCTTTGTTCGAGGTAAACCTAAAACAAAGTCCATAGATATCCTCCCAAGGAACACTAGGTACAGGCAAAGGCATATATAAACCATGAGGATTGAGTCGTGACTTAGCTTTTTGACATGTAGTGCAGCGAGCAACAAAACGCTCAACATCCCGTCTCATATTTGGCCAAAAGAAATGTGTAGCAAGTATATCCTATGTCTTCTTGACGCCAAAGTGTCCCATTAATCCTCCTCCATGCGCCTCCTGCAACAACAAAAGACGAACAGAGCTAGCTGGAATGCATAGCTTGTTAGCACGAAACACAAATCCATCGTTAAGAACAAACTTGTTCCAAGTTCTCCCTTCCTTACAATTCTGCAATACATCTTTAAATTCAGCATCATGCACATATTGATCTTTGATGGTCTTCAAACCAAATATTTGAAAGTCAAGTTGTGAAAGCATAGTATAACGACAAGACAATGCATTAGCAATAACATTTTCTTTACCCTTCTTGTGTTTAATGACATAAGGACAAGTCTCAATGAATTCAACCCATTTAGCATGTCTACGGTTCAGTTTTGCTTGACTTTTAATGTGTTTCAAAGATTCATGATTAGAATGTATAAAAAATTCCTTGGGCCATAAATAATGTTGCCATGTTTCTAAGATCCGAACAAGAGCATATAATTCTTTGTCATAAGTAGAATAGTTCAGACTAGGCCCACTCAATTTTTCAGAAAAGTATGCAACAGGTTTGCCATCTTGTAATAACACACCTCCTAATCCAATTCCACTAGCATCACATTCAAGCTCAAAAGTCTTATTAAAATCAGGAAGTTGGAGTAAAGGAGCATGTGTCAACTTATCTTTCAATACCGTGAAGGCTTCTTCCTGTGCGGTACCCCAAACAAAAGGCACATCCTTCTTTGTAAGCTCGTTGAGAGGTGCAGTAATGGTGCTGAAATCTCTCACAAAACACCGATAGAAACCAGCGAGGCCAAGGAAAATCCTCACTTGTGTGACCGTTTTGGGCTGCGGCCAACTCTCAATAGCTTCAATCTTGGCTTTATCAACTTCAATTCCCTGTGGAGTAACAACATAGCCAAGAAAAGATACTCGGTCGGTGCAAAAGGTGCACTTTACAAGGTAACCAAACAAACGTGCATCACGTAGAGCAATAAAAACAACACGTAAGTGTTCCAAATGTTCCTCCAAAGATTTGCTATAAATCAATATGTCATCAAAGTAAACTACCACAAATCGTCCAATGAAAGCACGTAAAACTTCGTTCATTAACCTCATGAAAGTACTAGGTGCATTAGTTAACCCAAAAGGCATGACTAACCACTCATATAACCCAAACTTAGTTTTAAATGCTGTTTTCCATTCATCTCCCAAATTCATACGAATTTGATGGTATCCACTACGCAAATCAACTTTGGAGAATATTGTAGAGCCACTCAATTCATCAAGCATATCATCTAGCCTAGGAATAGGATGACAATAACGAATAGTAATATTATTAATGCCTCTACAATCAATGCACATACGCGACGTACCATCCTTTTTTGGCACTAAAATGATTGGAACAGCACAAGGACTAAGGGATTCGCGTATATAACCTTGGTCGAGCAGTTCTTGTACTTGACGCATAATCTCCTTCGTCTCCACTGGATTGGTACGGTATGGTGCACGGTTGGGTAATGATGCACCGAGAATTAAGTCAATTTGATGCTCAATCCCTCGAATAGGTGGTAATCCCGATGGCATGTCTTGTGGAAAGACGTCAGCGAACTCCTGCAAAATGTTAGTGACAGCAGGAGGCAAAGAGGAAGGAACGTCCTTGAATGAAAATAATGCCTCTTTGCAGACAAAAGCATAGCAAACAGATTTGCTAAAATCTAAATCATCAATATCAGATTTGGTGGCACTAAACATGCACTTTTAAATTTAATTTCAGAAGCAACACTAGATGGTTTATTATTAGGCTGCATTTTTGCTCAAATTCTTTTGCCACAATCTGATTTTCACTTTTATTTTTCTCCTGTTTTGCTTTATTAGCTCTATTACTATCATCTTTCTGATGAGGACATGACTACCTTGGATATGACCAAAAATATTGCATATATGCATATTTGTCAGGTGATTTCTAGTGCAAACTATTCAATAATCTATTTATGTTATCCAGAACAAAAATACTTCACACACTTTTGTGTTTTGTCTAATTGCAGGTGTATGGGACATTTGTACAATCCACATATGAAGATAAGGAAGAAAGAGATGTTTATTTGCTGTCCAAAAAGTTCTCTCACGTCACTTTTGGCCCAAGAGAAGATAGAGTCCAAGTCTCTCACGTTTTGGATTCAGATTCGGACTGCACAGACGTACCTGACTCAAAACGCACACAAGTTTTTCATACGGACTCCGAATTGGGTGATTCTTTTTTTGTTGGAAACTAGATTTCGTGCACTTTCCAACCCAATTGGAATCACCTTAAAATTCGTCCGGAGCGTTGAGTTGTGGATGAAACAATCTGATGCTGCAGCAGAATCCGAGTCAAACTATAAGTCCAAAGGTGTTACATCACCTCCACTTGGGCCCATTGGCCTTGTACGACCTAGATTTAGTTTTAGGCTGCCTTGGGACGTCCTCCCACCTCCTTGGCCGCCACCCCTTGCTCCTATATAAGTAGATCCATCTAGTAGCTTTTCCTTGGGTTTTGTTTAGATTAAAAGTTCGCCATAGCTGCAACTTCGCGTACTTCGTTTGTGTTCAACGACCAGACAAAGGCGTCACACAACCCCACCTTGATCAATAAAGCTTTCATCTTATATTCGCAATATCCAGATTGCAATCTCAGTTTCTTGCTTGTTCTTCGTTTGCTCGCAGGAAACAGACCCTCGTGGTCAGGTTGATCGTGCTCCGGCGTGGTCAATAACCTCTCGGAGTTGGTTTAGCGATTGCTAAGGCGCGACGTCCTCGCACGTTCGTAGTCGGATCGTCAAAGTCGACTTCCACCAAAGCGAAATCCATCATCTCATGGAAAGATCGGGACACCTTTGCCTCTATCAAGTGGTATCAGTTTTCAGGTTGCTCGGTGAGAATTTCCAGTTTTCCTAGATTAGATTTATTTTCTTACCTATTGTCCAAGAAAAAGCCACAAAAAAGAGTTAGATCTATTCATCCTTGGTCCAAGCCAGTCTGAGCCTTTGCAATTTTCTTTTCATTGCTTGCATAGTTGAATTATCGGTTGCATCGTCGTGTCGAGTTGCTGGTCTTAGTGTCTAGTTCGTTTAGAGTTTCGAGTTCTGTTCACATTAGTCACGCCACCGCTGCATCATTATCTCTTCCGCTGTCCATCACCCATCCATCATTTTCCACCACGTGCTACCCACCATTCATTGTCATAATAATAGTTGAGATCATTCACATCTTCGCTTGATCCAATCTGCGTCTTATCTAGTTTGTTTTGGAAAGAGGGAGAAAAAAAGAGAGAAAACAACGAGAAAAAAAAGAGAAAAAAGTCAGAGAAAAAAAGGAGAAAAAAAAATCAAAAAAATCGGCACAAACTTTTTCAGAGGAAAGTTGGAGACAAAGTTGTTGTATATCCCGCTTCGCAGTTGTTTTTCATCATTATCTTCACTGCCGTTGTGATCTTCACTTATATCTTGCTGTCAAGAGCTACTTAGTATCCTTCATTGATGCTAGTTGTGCTACGCCGTGACCTCATTAGTGTTCTAGGCTCGCGTCTCTAGTCCGGTCTAGCCTAGGACCAGCACAGCACCGTCGTTGAGCGTTTATTCAACATTGCATCTTTGAATTGATTATTGCTAATCTTTTGCTACCATATATAGCCAACCCAGCTCCACATATTTCTACACCGTGTATACGTACGCTCCCCTGGCAATCGCTTTACTCAATATTCGGAGTTACTTGACACCGCTGGTTGCCGATCACCGCCTGCTGCATAGTAAGAACTTGTAAGACATTGATATTTGCTTTACTGTGAGCATTTTACCACCACATCCTAGTAGTTATAGGAACATTATTTTTGGGTTTTGTTTCTTGTTCTACTAATCATGACAGGATCCAGAGTCAATTCATGGGCTTTGTCGATCGCGGGAGACGTGCCACCACCTTTGCAAATACCACAACCGTCACGAGAGGTGCACAAACATCCAAATGCACATGATCAGGTTAATGTATCTATACCACCATTTAATGGCCGTTTTAAACCTGCTTTATATATTGAATGGGAGTTCGACATAAAAAATATATTTGCTTCCCATAATTTCGATGAACATAAAAAGGTTAAGGTTGCGGTTGGTTCTTTCACTGGTTATGCTTTGGTTTGGTGGAGTGAATATTGTCGGTTACACCCTGATTATATACCTACTACTTGGGATGATTTGAAACTTGCCATGCGACATACTTTCGTCCCTGCTTATTATACTCGTGACATGATTAAGAAGTTGCAACACTTAAAACAAGGTAGTGAAACTGTAACAAAATATTATGATGATTTACAAACTACCTTGTTGCATTCCTCTTTAGAAGAAAGTGAAGATGATTTTATGGATAGATTTTGGGGAGGATTAAACCGTGATATTCAAGAGATACTAATTCATGAAGAGTGTTATCCTATGGACCATTTGTTTCATCTTGCTTGCAAAGCTGAACAGGAAATAAAACAACGTGTTGGCCACGAGGAGAACAAGCGCACGGTGCACATTCCAAGAGTTGATATGATTGTTCCTTCAACTACTAGGCATACTATGACAACCACATCCGTTGTTGTCAGGACTACATCACCTCCACCATGTGACACATCGCCCCCGAGAGTGGCTACATCATCTGAGTTGATCATAAGAGGTAATGACAAAGGTACTGATCTTCCATCTCTACATGAGAATGATGAATGCCTTGTCAATTTGAATGCACCATCTGATGAGCTACCCACTACTTTGATCACACCACCTATTTTAGAGGACTACGTTGATAATTTGACTTTGCCATGTGATCAAACAACTGAAATACCAACAATTTTGAGTGCACCCATTGAATTAACTATTGATGCAAAAGAACCAATGTTTAATCATTTTGATATGACCTCTAATCTTGGTGATGATTCTGTGTTGAATGACTTATTGCATGTTTGCTTATTTAAGCATGTTGTAGCATGTAAATTTGATGCAAGTAAGGTTTATTCACCAATGTTGGGATGGTTTAATGAAAAACATTGTCAATCTTTTGAAATGAATAAGAGCTTCACTTATATGTGCAAACTGAGTTGCAATATTTTCATGCCTTCTACTTCTTGTGCTAATTTTTTGGCTTTAGATTTTATGAACTATGCAAGTTACTCATCTATTCATGTGTCATATATGCAAAAATCAAGGGAAGTAAAAATGGATAACATATACATATACAACATGTACACCTTGTCTCTTTTGTTAGCCACATTTCAGATTAAGCAACGCCGAGGACGGCTTTATTTTCAAGAAGGGGAGGATGATGAGGACATGACTACCTTGGATATGACCAAAAATATTGCATATATGCATATTTGTCAGGTGATTTCTAGTGCAAACTATTCAATAATCTATTTATGTTATCCAGAACAAAAATACTTCACACACTTTTGTGTTTTGTCTAATTGCAGGTGTATGGGACATTTGTACAATCCACATATGAAGATAAGGAAGAAAGAGATGTTTATTTGCTGTCCAAAAAGTTCTCTCACGTCACTTTTGGCCCAAGAGAAGATAGAGTCCAAGTCTCTCACGTTTTGGATTCAGATTCGGACTGCACAGACGTACCTGACTCAAAACGCACACAAGTTTTTCATACGGACTCCGAATTGGGTGATTCTTTTTTTGTTGGAAACTAGATTTCGTGCACTTTCCAACCCAATTGGAATCACCTTAAAATTCGTCCGGAGCGTTGAGTTGTGGATGAAACAATCTGATGCTGCAGCAGAATCCGAGTCAAACTACAAGTCCAAAGGTGTTACATCACCTCCACTTGGGCCCATTGGCCTTGTACGACCTAGATTTAGTTTTAGGCTGCCTTGGGACGTCCTCCCACCTCCTTGGCCGCCACCCCTTGCTCCTATATAAGTAGATCCATCTAGTAGCTTTTCCTTGGGTTTTGTTTAGATTAAAAGTTCGCCATAGCTGCAACTTCGCGTACTTCGTTTGTGTTCAACGACCAGACAAAGGCGTCACACAACCCCACCTTGATCAATAAAGGTTTCATCTTATATTCGCAATATCCAGATTGCAATCTCAGTTTCTTGCTTATTCTTCGTTTGCTCGCAGGAAACAGACCCTCGTGGTCAGGTTGATCGTGCTCCGGCGTGGTCAATAACCTCTCGGAGTTGGTTTAGCGATTGCTAAGGCGCGACGTCCTCGCACGTTCGTAGTCGGATCGTCAAAGTCGACTTCCACCAAAGCGAAATCCATCATCTCATCGAAAGACGGGACACCTTTGCCTCTATCACTTTCAAAATGGAATCAGGAGTCATAGGAAGCAAAGTAATATTTTTATCCTTATGAACAAGAGTATACTGATTGTTTCTACCATGGTGTATAGAATTTTTATCAAATTGGCATGGTCTACAAAGTAATAAGGAACATGCTTGCATAGGTACTACATCACAATCAACATAATCAGCATATGTAGAGATACTAAAATGCACACGAACAGTACGTGTTACCTTAACCTTGCCACTGTTGTTGAACCATTGGATGTAGTAAGGATGTGGATGTGGTCTTGTGGTGAGAGATAGCTTCTCCACCATCTCCATGCTAGCCAAGTTATTGCAGGTCCCTCCATCTATGATGACGTGAACAGAACGTTCCTTCACAACTCCCTTTGTATGGAACAAATTATGCCTCTGATTTTGCTCAGCTTGTGTGACCTGCACACTCAAAACACGTTGAGCAACTAAACATTCATACCTGTCAGCATCTTCAGGAGCCATGTATTGCATCTCATGATCAGAATCATCTCCACCGTGTTCTTCACGTGTAATAAGAGCCAAAGTCTCCTCATCATAGTCACTAGCGGACTCATACCCACCATCCTTAGTAGCAATCATCACACGCTGAGATTAGCATTCTCTCGCAAAATGTCCTCTTCCCTTACAACGACGACAAATAATATCACGTGTGTGCCCTGTTGATGCCATGGAAGAAGAAGAGCTATGCGCAGGTCCGGCAGGTGTGCTCTTGGCAGAGAGTGGTAGTTGTGCCTGCTTTCTTGTATCACGGCTGGAGGTGGCACATGATGGAGGTGCTGGAGGAGTGGAAGTAGAGGATGCACATGGTGTCCATGATGAAGATCGACCTGCAGAAAAGTTAGTTCGCACCAATGCATGTCGATCCTGCACTTCACGTTCAGCTTTACAAGCAAGATGGAATAAATGAGTGATATTAGTATACTCCTTATACTCTAGAATGGTCCGAATCTCTCTATTTAATCCACCCATAAAACATGCAAGCATAGCTTCATTCTCCTCAACAATACCACATCTAATCATGCTAGTTTGTAAATCCTGATAATATTCTTCTACAGAATTTTTTCCTTGTCTTAAGCGTTGCAATTTTTGAAGTAATTCACATTGATAATATGGTGGAACCCAATGAGTATGCATAGCAGTTTTCAAAGAAGCCCAAGTAGCTGGAATAGGATATAATCTACAATGTTCAGACCACCAAACACATGCAAAACTAGTGAATGCACAAACAGTAGCAGGAACACGTCTCTCCTCGGGATATTGTAAACATGTAAATCGTTGTTTAGTTTCTAACTCCCAAGTAAGATACATATCAGGAATATATCTACCCTCAAATGGTGGAATATTCAATTTTAGTTTAGGGAGATGGTCCTGATCTCGTACCTGAGGGTGAGCCCTACCATATTCAACTCCTCTGTTGCACAAACCGACTCAGCATAAGCCGCATCACGCCCTTCATATTCCAAAGCGATCTTATGGCTCCCATGTACCGTGATGGTCCCCTTATGACCCGGCATCTTGAGCTGCAGATATACATAACAGGGCCTTTCCATGAACTTAGCATAAGCTGGCCGTCCAAATAGGGCATGATAAGGGCTCTTGATTTTCACCAATTCAAAAGTGACGAGGACATGACTACCTTGGATATGACCAAAAATATTGCATATATGCATATTTGTCAGGTGATTTCTAGTGCAAACTATTCAATAATCTATTTATGTTATCCAGAACAAAAATACTTCACACACTTTTGTGTTTTGTCTAATTGCAGGTGTATGGGACATTTGTACAATCCACATATGAAGATAAGGAAGAAAGAGATGTTTATTTGCTGTCCAAAAAGTTCTCTCACGTCACTTTTGGCCCAAGAGAAGATAGAGTCCAAGTCTCTCACGTTCTGGATTCAGATTCGGACTGCACAGACGTACCTGACTCAAAACGCACACAAGTTTTTCATATGGACTCCGAATTGGGTGATTCTTTTTTTGTTGGAAACTAGCACTTTCCAACCCAATTGGAATCACCTTCAAATTCGTCCGGAGCGTTGAGTTGTGGACGAAACAATCTGATGCTGCAGCAGAATCCGAGTCAAACTACAAGTCCAAAGGTGTTACATCACCTCCACTTGGGCCCATTGGCCTTGTACGGCCTAGATTTAGTTTTAGGCTGCCTTGGGACGTCCTCCCACCTCCTTGGCCGCCACCCCTTTCTCCTATATAAGTAGATCCATCTAGTAGCTTTTCCTTGGGATTTGTTTAGTTAAAAGTTAGCCATTGCAACTTCGTGTGCTTCGTTTGTGTCCAACGACCAGACCAAGACCACTTTTCGGATCCCCACCATTATCAATACTTCATACATATTCGCGATATTCAGATTGCTTTTATCATATTCTTGCTTGTTCTTCGATTGCTTGCAGGAATAGACCTTCGTGGTCAGGTTGATCGTGCTCCAGTGTGGTCAATAACCTCTCGGAGTTGGTATAGCGATTGCTAAGGCACAACGTCGTTGCACGTTTGTAGTCAGATCGTCAAAGTAGTCTCCACCAAATCGATAGTTATCATCTCATCGAAAGATCGGGACACCCCGCCTCTATCAAGTGGTATCAGTTTTCAGGTTGCTCGGTGAGAATTTCCAGTTTTCCTAGATTAGATTTATTTTCTTACCTATTGTCCAAGAAAAAGCCACAAAAAAGAGTTAGATCTATTCATCCTTGGTCCAAGCCAGTCTGAGCCTTTGCAATTTTCTTTTCATTGCTTGCATAGTTGAATTATCGGTTGCATCGTCGTGTCGAGTTGCTGGTCTTAGTGTCTAGTTCGTTTAGAGTTTCTAGTTCTGTTCACATTAGTCACGCCACCGCTGCATCATTATCTCTTCCGCTGTCCACCACCCATCCATCAATTTCCACCACTTGCTACCCACCATTCATTGTCATAATAATAGTTGAGATCGTTCACATCTTCACTTGATCCAATCTGCATCTTATCTAGTTTGTTTTGGAAAGAGGGAGAAAAAAAAGAGAGAAAAAACGAGAGAAAAAAAACGAGAGAAAAAATAAGAGAAAAAAAAAGTCAGAGAAAAAAAGGAGAAAAAAAAATCCAAAAAAATCGGCACAAACTTTTTCAGAGGAAAGTTGGAGACAAAGTTGTTGTATATCCTGCTTGGCAGTTGTTTTTCATCATTATCTTCACTGCCGTTGTGATCTTCACTTATATCTTGCTGTCAAGAGCTACTTAGTATCCTTCATTGATGCTAGTTGTGCTACGTCGTGACCTCATTAGTGTTCTAGGCTCGCGTCTCTAGTCCGGTCTAGCCTAGGACCAGCACAGTACCGTCGTTGAGCGTTTATTCAACATTGCATCTTTGAATTGATTATTGCTAATCTTTTGCTACCATATATAGCCAACCCAGCTCCACATATTTCTACACCGTGTATACGTACGCTCCCCTGGCAATCGCTTTACTCAATATTCGGAGTTACTTGACACCGCTGGTTGCCGATCATCGCCTGCTGCATGGTAAGAACTTGTAAGACATTGATATTTGCTTTACTGTGAGCGTTTTACCACCACATCCTAGTAGTTATAGGAACATTATTTTTGGGTTTTGTTTCTTGTTCTACTAATCATGACAGGATCCAGAGTCAATTCATGGGCTTTGTTGATCGCGGGAGACGTGCCACCACCTTTGCAAATACCACAACCGTCACGAGAGGTGCACAAACATCCAAATGCACATGATCAGGTTAATGTATCTATACCACCATTTAATGGCCGTTTTAAACCTGCTTTATATATTGAATGGGAGTTCGACATAAAAAATATATTTGCTTCCCATAATTTCGATGAACATAAAAAGGTTAAGGTTGCGGTTGGTTCTTTCACTGGTTATGCTTTGGTTTGGTGGAGTGAATATTGTCGGTTACACCCTGATTATATACCTACTACTTGGGATGATTTGAAACTTGCCATGCGACATACTTTCGTCCCTGCTTATTATACTCGTGACATGATTAAGAAGTTGCAACACTTAAAACAAGGTAGTGAAACTGTAACAAAATATTATGATGATTTACAAACTACCTTGTTGCATTCCTCTTTAGAAGAAAGTGAAGATGATTATATGGATAGATTTTGGGGAGGATTAAACCGTGATATTCAAGAGATACTAATTCATGAAGAGTGTTATCCTATGGACCATTTGTTTCATCTTGCTTGCAAAGCTGAACAGGAAATAAAACGACGTGTTGGCCACGAGGAGAACAAGCGCACGGTGCACATTCCAAGAGTTGATATGATTGTTCCTTCAACTACTAGGCATACTATGACAACCACATCCGTTGTTGTCAGGACTACATCACCTCCACCATGTGACACATCGCCCCCGAGAGTGGCTACATCATCTGAGTTGATCATAAGAGGTAATGACAAAGGTACTGATCTTCCATCTCTACATGAGAATGATGAATGCCTTGTCAATTTGAATGCACCATCTGATGAGCTACCCACTACTTTGATCACACCACCTATTTTAGAGGACTACGTTGATAATTTGACTTTGCCATGTGATCAAACAACTGAAAATACCAACAATTTTGAGTGCACCCATTGAATTAACTATTGATGCAAAAGAACCAATGTTTAATCATTTTGATATGACCTCTAATGTTGGTGATGATTCTGTGTTGAATGACTTATTGCATATTTCCTTATTTAAGCATGTTGTAGCATGTAAATTTGATGCAAGTAATGTTTATTCACCAATGTTGGGATGGTTTAATGATGAACATTGTCAATCTTTTGAAATGAATAAGAGCTTCACTTATATGTGCAAACTGAGTTGCAATATTTTCATGCCTTCTACTTCTTGTGCTAATTTTTTGGCTTTAGATTTTATGAAGTATGCAAGTTACTCATCTATTCATGTGCCATATATGCAAAAATCAAGGGAAGTAAAAATGGATGACATATACATATACAACATGTACACCTTGTCTCTTTTGTTAGCCACATTTCAAATTAAGCAACGCCTAGGACGGCTTTATTTTCAAGAAGGGGAGGATGACGAGGACATGACTACCTTGGATATGACCAAAAATATTGCATATATGCATATTTGTCAGGTGATTTATGTTATCCAGAACAAAAATACTTCACACACTTTTGTGTTTTGTCTAATTGTAGGTGTATTGATAGAGGCAAAGGTGTCCCGTCTTTCGATGAGATGGTGGATTTCGCTTTGGTGGAAGTCGACTTTGACGATCCGACTACGAACGTGCGAGGACGTCGCGCCTTAGCAATCGCTAAACCAACTCCGAGAGGTTATTGACCACGCCGGAGCACGATCAACCTGACCACGAGGGTCTGTTTCCTGCGAGCAAACGAAGAACAAGCAAGAAACTAAGATTGCAATCTGGATATTGCGAATATAAGATGAAAGCTTTATTGATCAAGGTGGGGTTCTGTGACGCCTTTGTCTGGTCGTTGAACACAAACGAAGTACGCGAAGTTGCAGCTATGGCGAACTTTTAATCTAAACAAAACCCAAAGTCTAAACGGCGCCCTAAGGGCTGTATATATGGAGGAAGAGGGGGGGAATTTCGTGGCCCTTGGTGGAGGGGTCCGAAATCAACCCTATCTCTTGTTTCCCCACACATACGGACTCTAAAAAATAGCCTATACTTATGTATTTCGAAATTACATGGGCCTGGCCCAATAATAAGGTGACGCAGCACCTATAATAGCCTCTGGACGAAATTTATGAAGTGGCATCTTGTATATTTCGTCCAAGGCTTCATGCACTCTTATGGTGGCTTCAAAGTCCTGAAATCATCACTTGTAACTCCGTTCTGGTTCCCCTTGCGCATGGGATCGTCTCCATGCTTGCTCTTGCTCCAATGTCCATCCTTCTCCAAGCTAGGCCCTTCATTTGTAAGCAAAACAAATGTATCCAATTTAGGCAGCATCATATTCTCATGAACATTAGAATCATTACCAAGAAACGAAAGTACCTGATAATTTAATTGGCGTGCGCGAGCTCTAGTAATTGGTCCAGTATATGTAGCAGTAGGGGCTGTGGGTGTAACAATGGCATTGATGTCCTCATCATCCTCCCCTTCTTGAAATGAAGTCGTCCTCGACGAAAGCTCATCTTCCTCACCCAAATAAGGCTTCAAATCGGCAATGTTAAAAGTGGGACTAACCCCAAAATCTGCAGGCAGCTCAAGTTTATATGCATTATCATTTACTTTCTCCAACACCTTAAAGGGACCAGCAGCACGTGGCATTAGCTTTGATTTGCGCAAATCAGGAAATCTATCCTTACGCAAATGTAACCAAACAAGATCTCCAGGTGCAAACACAACATGTTTTCTACCCTTATCTCCAGCAAGTTTATATTTAGCATTCATACGCTCAATGTTTTCCTTAGTTAACTCATGCATTTTTAAAATCAATTCAGCACGTTCTTTAGCATCAAAATTAACCTTCTCCGAAGATGGAAGAGGCAACAAATCAATAGGTGCACGAGGTAGGAAACCATACACAACTTCAAAAGGGCACATCTTAGTAGTAGAATGCAATGAACGATTATAAGCAAATTCAATATGAGGCAAGCATTCCTCCCACATTTTCTTATTATTCTTCAAAACAGCCCTAAGCATAGTAGACAATGTTCTATTGACTACTTCAGTTTGTCCATCAGTTTGGGGGTGACAAGTAGTACTAAAAAGCAGTTTAGTCCCCAACTTAGCCCATAAACATCTCCAAAAGTGGCTAAGAAATTTAGTATCACGATCTGAAACAATAGTATTTGGCACACCATGCAAGCGAATAATTTCACGAAAGAACAAATCAGCAACATTAACAGCATCATCGCTTTTATGACATGGTATAAAGTGTGCCATTTTCGAGAATCTATCCACGACAACAAATATGCTATCCCTCCCCTTCTTTGTTCGAGGTAAACCTAAAACAAAGTCCATAGATATATCCTCCCAAGGAACACTAGGTACAGGCAAAGGCATATATAAACCATGAGGATTGAGTCGTGACTTAGCTTTTTGACATGTAGTGCAGCGAGCAACAAAACGCTCAACATCCCGTCTCATCTTTGGCCAAAAGAAATGTGTAGCAAGTACGTCCTCCGTCTTCTTCACGCCAAAGTGTCCCATTAATCCTCCCCCATGCGCCTCCTGCAACAGCAAAAGACGAACGGAGCTAGCTGGAATGCATAGCTTGTTAGCACGAAACACAAATCCATCGTTAACGACAAACTTGTTCCACATTCTTCCTTCTTTACAATTCTGCATTACATCTTTAAAATCAGCATCATGCACATATTGATCTTTGATGGTCTCCAAACCAAATATTTTGAAGTCAAGTTGTGAAAGCATAGTATAGCGACGAGACAATGCATCAGCAATAACATTTTCTTTTCCCTTCTTGTGTTTAATGACATAAGGGAAAGTCTCAATGAATTCAACCCATTTAGCATGTCTACGATTCAGTTTAGCTTGACTTTTAATATGTTTCAAAGATTCATGATCAGAATGTATAACAAATTCTTTGGGCCATAAATAATGTTGCCATGTTTCTAAAGTCCGAACAAGAGCATATAATTCTTTATCATAAGTAGAATAATTCAGACTAGGCCCACTCAATTTTTCAGAAAAGTATGCAACAGGTTTGCCATCTTGTAATAACACACCTCCTAATCCAATTCCACTAGCATCACATTCAAGCTCAAAAGTCTTATTAAAATCAGGAAGTTGGAGTAAAGGAGCATGTGTCAACTTATCTTTCAATACCGTGAAGGCTTCTTCCTGTGCGGTACCCCAAATAAAAGGCACATCTTTCTTTGTAAGCTCATTGAGAGGTGCAGCAATGGTGCTGAAATCTCTCACAAAACGCCTATAGAATCCAGCGAGGCCAAGAAAACTCCTCACTTGTGTGACCGTTTTGGGCTGCGGCCAACTCTCAATAGCTTCAATCTTGGCTTTATCAACTTCAATTCCCTGTGGAGTAACAACATAGCCAAGAAAAGATACTCGGTCGGTGCAAAAGGTGCACTTCCCAAGGTTACCAAACAAACGTGCATCACGTAGAGCAATAAAAACAGCACGTAAATGTTCCAAATGTTCTTCCAAAGATTTGCTATAAATCAGTATATCATCAAAATAGACTACCACAAATCGTCCAATGAAAGCACGTAAAACTTCGTTCATTAATCTCATGAAAGTACTAGGTGCATTAGTTAACCCAAAAGGCATGACTAACCACTCATATAAACCAAACTTAGTTTTAAATGCTGTTTTCCATTCATCACCCAATTTCATACGAATTTGATGGTATCCACTACGCAAATCAACTTTGGAGAATATTGTAGAGCCACTCAATTCATCAAGCATATCATCTAGCCTAGGAATAGGATGACGATAACGAATAGTAATATTATTAATGCCTCTACAATCAACACACATACGTGACGTACCATCCTTTTTAGGCACGAGTATAATAGGAACAGCACAAGGACTAAGAGATTCGCGTATATAACCTTTGTCGAGTAGCTCCTGTACTTGACGCATAACCTCCTTCGTCTCCTCTGGATTGGTACGGTATGGTGCACGGTTGGGTAGCGATGCACCGGGAATTAAGTCAATTTGATGCTCAATCCCTCGAATGGGTGGTAATCCCGGTGGCACGTCTTGTGGAAAGACGTCAGCGAACTCCTGCATAATGTTAGTGACAGCAGGGGGCAAAGAGGAAGGCACGTCCTCGAATGAAAATAATGCCTCTTTGCACACAAAAGCATAGCAAACAGAGTTGCTGAAATCTAGCTCATCAATATCAGATTTGGTGGCAAATAAACATGCACTTTTCAATTTAATTTCAGAAGCAACACTAGATGGTTTATTATTAGGCTTCATTTGTTGCTCAAATTCTTTTGCCACAATCTGATTTTCACTCTTATGCTTCTCCTGTTTTGCTTTATTAGCTCTATTAATATCATCTTTCAAAATAGAATCAGGAGTCATAGGAAGCAAAGTAATATTTTTATCCTTATGAACAAGAATATAATGATTGTTTCTACCATGGTGTACAGCATTTTTATCAAATTGCCATGGTCTACCAAGTAATAAGGAACATGCTTGCATAGGTACCACATCACAATCAACATAATCAGCATATGTAGAGATACTAAAATGCACACGAACAGTACGTGTTACCTTAACCTTGCCGCTATTGTTGAACCATTGGATGTAGTAAGGATGTGGATGTGGTCTTGTGGTGAGAGAAAGCTTCTCCACCATCTCCATGCTAGCCAAGTTGTTGCAACTCCCTCCATCTATGATCACGCGAACAGAACGTTCCTTCACAACTCCCTTTGTATGGAACAAATTATGCCTCTGATTTTGCTCAGCTTGTGTAACCTGCACACTCAAAACACGTTGAGCAACTAAACATTCATACCTGTCAGCATCTTCAGGAGCCATGTATTGCGTCTCATGATCAGAATCGTCTCCACCGTGTTCGTCACGTGTAATAAGAGCCAAAGTCTCCTCATCATAGTCACTAGCGGACTCATACCCACCATCCTCAGTAACAATCATCACACGCTTAGATGGGCATTCTCTCGCATAATGACCTCCACCCTTGCAACGTCGACAAATAATATCATGTGTTTGCCCTGTTGATGCCATGGATGAAGAAGAGCTCTTTGCAGGCCCAGAAGGTGTGCTCTTGGCAGATAATGGTGATTGTGCCTGCTTTATTATATCACGGTTGGAGGTGGCAGCCGACGGAGGCACCGGTGTAGCAGAACGTGTGGAAGTAGATGATGCACGTGGTGTCCATGATGAAGGTCGACCTGCAGAAAAGTTAGTCCGCGCCAATGCCTGTCGATCCTGCACTTCACGTTCAGCTTTACAAGCAAGATGGAATAAACGAGTGATATTAGTATACTCCTTATAGTCTAGAATGGTCTGAATCTCTCTATTTAATCCACCCAGAAAACGTGCAAGCATAGCTTCATTCTCCTCAACAATACCACATCTAATCATGCCAGTTTGTAATTCCTGATAATATTCTTCTACAGAATTTTTTCCTTGTCTTAAACGCTGTAATTTTTGAAGCAATTCACGTTGATAATATGGTGGAACCCAACGAGTACGCATAGCAGTTTTCAAAGCAGCCCAAGTAGCGGGAATAGGATATAATCTACAATGTTCAGACCACCATACACATGCAAAACTAGTGAAAGCACAAACAGCAGCAGCAACCCGTCTCTCCTCGGGATATTGTAAACATGTAAAACGTTGTTCAGTTTCCAACTCCCAAGTAAGATATATATCAGGAACATATCTACCCTCAAATGGTGGAATATTCAATTTCAGTTTAGGAATATGGACATCATCTCGTACCTGAGGTGGTGGTGCAGGCCTACCATTACGAATATATACCTGAGGTCGACCTGGTGGTGGTGGTGCTGGTGGCTGCACGTAGTGCTGATTTTGATCAACCTCATCCTCATAATCGCCCGCATACTCAACATCCTCCTGGGTACCACCAGCAGCAGTAGCAGGGGCGAAAGAAGTATCAACAACATGAACAGCAGCACCAGAAGTTTGGCCATCCTCAATAGGAACACGCCTCGCTCGTCCATACTGATTCGAAAGGATGCGTTGTTGTTGTTGTTGTTGTTGTTGGAGAGGTGCGTTAGGTGCAGCGGGTGGTGGTGGTGGAAGACGCGCGAGCAATTCATTAAATTTGTTATCGAGCTTTGTTTCGAACGTCTTCTCCATGCCATCTATCTTCTCCATGGCCTCTTCAAATCTGTTTAGCACATCTTGCACCTGTCCACTCATCATTTGCTGAAACTTATCATGAAGCTCCTTGTTCGATAAATTCTCCCAGTCAGTCACGTCGGCTTGTGATCCTGGCATGGTTAGCAGCAATAGAAACACACAAGAATATGATCCTACAGACTACGAACAAGTGGTGGTGGTGGGTGTCACAAATCCGTCAAGCAAAACTCAAATTCTTACCAGTTCTTACCCAGCAGCAGGCGGTAATCGGCAACCGTTGTAGTCAAAAACTCTCAAAGCTTGGATAGAGCGAGTACCAGGGAGAGTCAAACGCACGACGTAGAATGTATGTGGAGCTGGGAAGGCTTATAATATGGTAGCAAAAAGGATCAGCAATAATCAATTCAGAGATGCAAAGTTGAATAAACGCTCAACGACGGTACTGTGCTGGTCCTAGGCTAGACCGTGCTAGAGACGCGAGCCTAGAACACTAACAAAATCACGGCGCTGCACGTAAACAAGGGAAAAGCACACTCTGGATTTTTTTTTTTTCGCTCTTTTTTTTTTTTGCGCTCTTTTTTTTTTTTGCGCTGCTCTTTTTTTTTTTTTTTGCGAAAAATCACTATAATGGCGAGTGTCTCAAAACTCTTCCTAGGTCAAACTGACAGGATGGGCACGAAATTTTTTCGACCAATTTTTTTTTTCGGTTTTTCGACTGCCCGGACCCAAAAACTGGAAACGGGTCAAAAAAAACTTCCTATAATGGCACCTGTCTCAAAACACTCAGAAACACCTAAAAATAGGATAGCCAGAAAATTTTTCGAAAAATGCGTTTTCGAAAAATTTTGGGCCTAAACGGATTGTACAAATGTCCCATACATGATGAGGACATCAATACCATTGTTACACCCACAGCCCCTACTGCTACATATACTGGACCAATTACTAGAGCTCGCGCATGCCAATTAAATTATCAGGTACTTCCGTTTCTTGGTAATGATTCTAATGTTCATGAGAATATGATGCTGCCTAAATTGGATACATTTGTTTTGCTTACAAATGAAGGGCCTAGCTTGGAGAAGGATGGACATTGGAGCAAGAGCAAGCATGGAGATGATGCCATGCGCAAGGGGAACCAGAACGGAGTTACAAGTGATGATTTCAGGACTTTGAAGCCACCATAAGAGTGCATGAAGCCTTGGACGAAATATACAAGATGCCACTTCATAAATTTCGTCCAGAGGCTATTATAGGTGCTGCGTCACCTTATTATTGGGCCAGGCCCATGTAATTTCGAAATACATAAGTATAGGCTATTTTTAGAGTCCGTATGTGTGGGGAAACAAGAGATAGGGTTGATTTCGGACCCCTCCACCAAGGGCCACGAAATTCCCCCCCTCTTCCTCCATATATACAGCCCTTAGGGCGCCGTTTAGACTTTGGGTTTTGTTTAGATTAAAAGTTCGCCATAGCTGCAACTTCGCGTACTTCGTTTGTGTTCAACGACCAGACAAAGGCGTCACAGAACCCCACCTTGATCAATAAAGCTTTCATCTTATATTCGCAATATCCAGATTGCAATCTTAGTTTCTTGCTTGTTCTTCGTTTGCTCGCAGGAAACAGACCCTCGTGGTCAGGTTGATCGTGCTCCGGCGTGGTCAATAACCTCTCGGAGTTGGTTTAGCGATTGCTAAGGCGCGACGTCCTCGCACGTTCGTAGTCGGATCGTCAAAGTCGACTTCCACCAAAGCGATATCCATCATCTCATCGAAAGACGGGACACCTTTGCCTCTATCAAGTGGTATCAGATTTCCAGGTTGCTCGGTGAGATTTTCCAGTTTTTCGTAGTTTAGATCAAGTCTGTTCTTCATACCTATAGTCCACGAAAAAGCCACAAAAAAAATTAGGGTTAGTTCATCATATCCGAACCAATCTGAGCCTTTGCATAATCTTTTTAGGGTTTTGCTTTGTTGAATTTGCGGTTGCATCGTCGGTCTAGTTGCTGGTCTTAGAGTCTAGTCTTTTAGAGTTTCGAGTTCTGGTCATAAGTTGTCATGCCGCCGCTGCACCATCATCATCGCCCCTGCCATCTACCACCACCGCTCCGAATCCGTATCCATATACCACCACCAATCCGTGTCCATATACCACCACCGATCCATATCCATATACTACCACCGCTACCACCACCGCTGCCATATACCACAACCATATATCCACCACCAATCCGAGTTCCTTGCTTATTTGGTTTGTTTTCGGGATCCATCTAGTTTCCGATTCGTGTTTCCTTGCCGGAGTAGGTTTCGGAAAAAGAAAAAAAAGAGTCCGGAAACCACGCTCCGTTTAGGCCCAAAATTTTTCGAAAACGCATTTTTCGAAAAAATTTCTGGCTATCCTATTTTTAGGTGTTTCTGAGTGTTTTGAGACAGGTGCCATTATAGGAAGTTTTTTTTGACCCGTTTCCAGTTTTTGGGCCCGGGCAGTCGAAAAAACGAAAAAAAAAATTGGTCGAAAAAATTTCGTGCCCATCCTGTCAGTTTGACCTAGGAAGAGTTTTGAGACACTCGCCATTATAGTGATTTTTCGCAAAAAAAAAAGAGCAGCGCAAAAAAAAAAGAGCAGCGCAAAAAAAAAGAGCGCAAAAAAAAAGAGCGAAAAAAAATCCAGAGTGTGCTTTTCCCTTGTTTACGTGCAGCGCCGTGATTTTGTTAGTGTTCTAGGCTCGCGTCTCTAGCACGGTCTAGCCTAGGACCAGCACAGTACCGTCGTTGAGCGTTTATTCAACTTTGCATCTCTGAATTGATTATTGCTGACCCTTTTTGCTACCATACTATAAGCCTTCCCAGCTCCACATACATCTACGTCGTGTGTTTGACTCTCCCTGGTAATCGCTCTATCCAAGCTTTGAGAGTTTTTGACTACAACGGTTGCCGAACACCGCCTGCTGCTGGGTAAGAACTGGTAAGAATTTGAGATTTGCTTGACGGATTTGTGGCACCCACCACCACCTCTTGTTAGTAGTCTGTAGGATCATCTTCTTGTGTGTTTCTATTGCTGCTAACCATGCCAGGATCACAAGCCGACGAGACTGACTGGGAGAACATGACGAATAAGGATTTGCATGATAAATTTCAGCAAATGATGAGTGGACAGGTGCAAGATGTGCTAAACAGATTTGAAGAGGCCATGGAGAAGATAGATGGCATGGAGAAGACGTTCCAAACAAAGCTCGATAACAAGTTTAATGAATTGCTTGCGCGTCTTCCACCACCACCACCCGCTGCACCTAACGCACCTCTCCAACAACAACAACAACAACAACAACAACGCATCCTTTCGAATCAGTATGGACGAGTGAAGCGTGTTCCTATTGAGGATGGCCAAACTTCTGGTGCTGCTGTTCATGTTGTTGATGCTTCTTTGGCCCCTGCTACTGCTGCTGCTGGTACCCAGGAGGATGATGAGTATGCGGGCGATCACGGATCGTCAAAGTCGTCTCCACCAAATCGATAGTTATCATCCCATCGAAAGATCGGGACACCCCGCCTCTATCAAAAAGTCAATGTCTCTGATCTTGAATCATGATCATCTCCGAAAGCAACCTCCACAGCTATCTTACCAACTAGGTATGCCGATTTACCAGGTACCACACCATGGAAAACAGTATTTGACGGTTTAAGATTTTTATCCGTCAACCCCATGCGACGGAAGGTTTCATAATAAAGGATATTGATGCTGCTCCCTCCATCCATGAGCGCCTTGGTGAACTTATACCCCCCAACCTGAGGTGCCACCACCAATGCTAGATGACCCGGGTTATCAATCCGGGGTGGATGATCCTCTCGACTCCATAAAATGGGTTGTTCAGACAAGCGCAGATAATGGGGCACCACCGGTTCAACGTAGTTTACTGCCCTTTTATGAAGCTTCTGATCGCGCCTGCATAAGCTAGTGGTGAAGACATGATACTGCCCAATATTCAACTGCTTCCGATTACTCTGGTAACCCGATTGCTGCTGCTGCTGACTCCCCTGATGATTATAACCACCCTGGTTGCCCTGACTGCCTTGATTGCCCTGACTGCCTTGATTGCCATGTCCGCTTTGGTTGCCTCGAAATCCCGAACCAGAACTGCCTCCACCATAACCCGACCCATGAGAACGGCCTCCTAAACCGCCGGGCGGCCCATGATCGTATTGAAAAAGATCCGAGTTTTTTAACTCCCGCATAATAAAGCAGTCCTTCCAAAGGTGCGTGGCTGGTCTCTCTCGCGTCCCGTGCCTTGGACAAGGCTGGTTTAACAGGCGCTCAAGATTGACACTTGATCCTCCACTCCGCGGCGGCGGTTTACCCTTATGACGCTGATTATTATTCCGTGTGTTGGTATTAGCCACAAAATCCAAACTGTTATCTGCTTTGCGCTTACTGTTGTTTCCATGACCCGCCGGGTTATGCAGCTGCCCCTTGTTACTGCCGCTCTTCTATCCCTTCCCCAGTTTTTCATCATCTGACTCAGGGTCTTTGGTACTATCAGAGTCGGCATACTTAACCAGAGCTGCCATAAGCGTTGCCATGTCATTACAGTGACACTTGAGCCGTCCCAATTTCAACTTCAAAGGCGTGAACCGGCAATTGCCCTCCAACGTTAAGATTGATGTATCAACATTAATGTGATCCCATGAATGCAAGATTTCTGAAACCTGGCACACCTAATGGGTTGTCGATTCACCTTCTTCTTGGACACAGGCGGCTAAGTCCACAGTTGACATGGGCTGCTTGCACGTGTCCTTGAAATTTTGGATAAACCGGGCCTTTAACGCAGCCCATGACCCAATGGAGTTAGCTGGCAAACTTTTCAGCCAAGTGCGAGCTGTTCCTTCCAACATCATGGTGAAGTATTTAGCACAGGCCGCATCATCCACATCTAGCATCTCCATTGCCATCTCATAGCTTTCGATCCATCACTCAGGGAGTAAATTGGCAGTATAATTGGGCACCTTGCGGGGTCCTTTGAAATCCGTGGGTAGTCGTACATTACGTAGAGCCGAGACGAGACACGTCACCCCCAAAGAGCTCGAGGTAACTCCTAGCTCCACCGAAGTTGTTGGACGAAGCAGAGTAAGCTGACGGGCCACGTACTGCGCCGTTAACTGGGCTTCTCGACGTGCTCTGCCTTGATTCACCAAATCCTGAGCATTAGTACCACCACCTACCGGATTATGCCCTCGAGGCGGGTTACGGTCCCGCGCACTGCTTGACACAGCCGGTTCATTAAAGTGCCTGCTGTAATTCCGACTTGGGTGGGGGTGGAATGAATCCTCTCGCGGCTGTATGAATACGCCTGCTGCTAAGTCAAAGCTATTTGAAGGAGCTCCCTAGCCCGTCGCGTCTTGACCGCTACGGGGGACTCACCTTCGACTGCGAGGGCTGCAAATCATGAAGCGGCGGCGACTATGTTATCCAGGGGATTGGAGTAATGACCCGGAGGCGTTGACACGTGCGGTGACGGGATATTCTGACGAGGCGGATCCACTGTGCACCGCTGAACCGGCCCCCGTTCCAAGTGCTTCTACCCGGTTTACCACTGGTTGGTTGCCGGTTCCTGCTCCTGGCGTGTTAAAGAGATTCCTTGGCTCATAAACTGGAGGTAGGTGGGACCAGTACCTTCTCCTTATTACATCATTTGATGCGTTTTGATCCAACATAAGCTGATAAGCCTGTGCATCCAACACGGCCCACTCTGTAGCCACCCTGGTGTTCTCAGCTGCCAAGTCTGCCTTGGCTTGAGCTATCTGATCCTTCACCTTCACAACTTCTATGTTATGCTGATCCTAATTCGCCGGGTTAACTTCAGCCGCCAGAAGTGTTGCCAAAGCGTCGAACAAATCGAACAAAACTTGAGCCGGCGATGGCGCAGGGCCTCCTGCCCCAGCTGCTGTCGCTGCTGTTGAACCGGAGATCATTGCTGCTGCGGTTGAAGAATGCTGCGCTGACTGTGTACCGGCCATGAAGATCACAACTCGGCTCGGCGGATCAAAGGGGTCCGGAATACTATTACCATTGGAATAGCCCCCAAACTAGCCATCTTGCAGTTGGTACAATGACTCGGTCTCTCCGGTAGATGACTCGTCATCAGAGTAAACGACGGTTTCACCACCAGATATCGATCTATCCTCAAATTCTAGTCCGTGGATGACTCCCATGAAGGCACGCTTCATGGCAGGCTGAACCCGGGCGGATCTCGCACTCTAAGCCATTACGACGATGTCGGTGCAGATGTTCGGCTCTGGGCCCGGTTCGCCGATCATGCCAATGAAGATGTGAATACCGCCGAAGGGGACCCAATATCCATACTCAATTGAACCGTCCTCGGGGCCCCAGCCTGCGTTGTCGATGTAGAGCTTTCCACGACGACTCTTGGTCATCCGGCCCACAACATATCCCTTGAGCCCTTCGAAGCTGCCCTCTAAGAACTTGAAACATCGTGTGATAGCCCCACAGTGGGCGCCAACTGTCGTGGGATTGTCACGGCAGATGTCCTAGTATGAGCACTTAGTCATGGAGCCATCGCAACGTAGTGAGCTTAAAGGGGTTAAAGCGGACAAAGGACGCAAAGAATTATACTGGTTCGGCCCCTTATGGTGCAGGTAAAGCCTACTCCAGTTTATGATGGGATTTCTAGGGTTTCGATGACCAGGGAGAGAATACGCTTTTCCTGGCTCTCGAGTTGTTGTTTCTTGTCCTTACACCGCCGCCGGGTCGTCCCTTTATATACACAGGTGTACGCCCGGCGGTTTACAGAATCCCGGTCGGCTCATGAAGGTGTCTGGCTCGGTTTCTATCCTTTCCTATCTTACAACACAAGTTACACACCTTATGGCGGTTTATGTCTACAGGCCCTAATCCGCCCTTGGGCCCTGGGCCTTTAGATCTCTTATAGTAAAGCGCCATGTTCCTTGTCTTCATGGGCTTCAATATGGATAACTCCTTATGGGTATAACCCGGCCCCTCCTGGGCGGTTTATACTCAGTAGTTACATCCCCAACACCAACTTAGTCTTCTGTAGGAGTACCAGCAGCATGTGCATTGCACGGAACATCAAGATGCATTTTTTTTTATAAAACACTTGTTGTGATTGACCCATGCGGGAGTAATCCCATGTGTAGAAACTAATGATATCTCGAGAAATAGGAGATAAGGTGAAGAGGAGTGGGGCGTGGTGGTGATTGGTGGTCGGACTGAGCGGAGGCATGTGGATGGACGACGCCGGCAGCGGCCACCGGGCCAGTTTGTTCCAAAGGCTTCCTTTTTCAATTGTTCAACAATGAGGTTGTTGGAGATAAGGATGAACGAGGGAAGTCCTTGTGTGCAAGTGTGGAGAGAGGTGCGGGTATCTTTTAGTTTAATTTCTATCCATAAGATATAGATCGGACGGTCTATATTGTAAGATGGCACGCGTACCATCATCACCAACTCGGTTTTTTATAAGAGAAGAAATATAAGTATGGAGATACAAACGTATTATTGATACTTGTTTCCGTAAACTAGGATCTACATTCTATTCAACTCCTCAGCATATGGGGCCTTAGCACAATGACTTCTCGACTGTCTAAAACAAAGGTTTTCCCGTCGCTAATATGGAGGGGGTGACTGCGGTGCGTTTTCGGCTTGCTCTAGTCCTAGTAGTCGTACTAGGTGGTCTATGCACTTGTAGATTTATTATTTTTCACGTCTCGTGTTCACCGTACTGCCACGACTGTTGATGAATAGATGGTAAGTTATTCACGGGGAAACCCATGTTGGGCGTGTTTGCGAGAGAGAGAGAGAGAGACAGTGTGCGTGTGTGATATGTCTAGAGACTGAGGCAATGATAAGAGATTCTTTGTGTCTATGTGTGTGGAGGATAAACAAAGACATGTACATGGGGCTTTGTGTTTTGTAACATGGAGACACATAGACATAATCAGAGAGTGAGTGTGTGAGATACACATGCGGACATGGGGAGAGATGAGGATCCAGATAAATGGGTGTTTGTGTGTGTTTGTGTGCGCGTTTGTGTGTGAGAGGGAGTGTGTGTATGTGGAGTAGAGAGACCACTAATGATGTAAACCTAGTATAAGGGAAGGGGGAATGGTGTGACGTGTGTGTCACAGAGAGACAAAGGCATGTGTAGTAGCGAGATAGCATGGGTGCGGGCGGGGAGCAGACTATTTGGAAGAGATATCGAGTGTGTGTGGGAGAGAGGTGTGAGAGCGAGCGAGCGAGCGCGCGAGAGAGAGAGAGAGAGAGAGAGAGAGAGAGAGAGAGAGAGAGAGAGAGAGAGAGAGAGAGAGAGAGAGAGAGAGAGAGAGAGAGAGAGAGAGGAGAGCGACGGAGAGAGAGAGAGAGAGAGAGAGAGAGGAAGAGAGGGGGAGAGGGGTCGTTTGTGTCCATAATTGGCGTATAGATAGGGAGACAATGTTGATGTTGTTCGAAATTGGCCTATGTACGGAGACGCAAGGGAAGCGAGTCATCGTGTGTGTGATACGGTCTTCATGGAGATCTAGAATAGACGGTGTAGAGAACAACATGCGAGATTGAGAACGATGATACATTAGGGAGCTATGGAAAGAGTCACGGCATATATGTATACAGGGAAGGAGCTGGGGCGGGTCCGCATGTGGGAGAGATAGAAAGAGGAGAGTGGTGCACAAGGAGACAAAGTGTGCATGTTTGCAGTGGAGGTGGTGTGTGAGGTGAGTGTGCGAGAACCACATAACTAGGGAGATAGACATTTGGGGGCAACGTTTTGTGTGTATGGGAAAGATACACTCTACATAGTGCGTGTGCTTGGCAAAGAGAGATGTTGGGAGACCGAGAGAGTGGGGGAAGAGATGTTTGCATGCTCGAGAGACAAGATAGAGACCTATATTGGGGTCTGGACTTTAGAAGAGTGGGGGTGTTAATGTGCTCGTGTGCTTGTGTCTAGGAGAGAGAACGACTTGTGTAATTGAGATATATATGGTCAATAGTGTGTGCACTCATGGTTGATCAATTTGTTTCACAGTTTGGACTATGAGATAACGATACTTTTGAACATGCATGTTATACTTTGAAGTACCGAAATTACAAACCTAAGATTGGAATATTGGAATTCGACTCCATCATTAGCTTTTGTAATTCATTTAAACGGAGGTACATTTCTTAAGCCGGGATTTCGTGATTTCAAATTCATGTATCAAACCTAGAGATATACACATACGGGCATGTTCAAACTTTATAATCATCCACTTTATTCATACACATACACATTTTTGCTTTTGTCATCGTATTTAGGATAAACACATTTGGAATTTCATTTCAACTGGGCCGTATGATGGTATTTGCTTCTACTAGCTCAATGATCCATATTTGAATTGAATGGACAATCTAAGTTTCGAGTTGGAGACACTGATTTTCAAAACATGCACTTTTTTGCATGCAAAACAAATAAATTCTCGGCCATGATATCATAGTCGGCCGTACAAGAGTAGAGCACTTATAATTTCTTTGAAACTTCCCGCTCACATCGAAATATCTCGCGCCCGAAAGTTTAGCCTTGCGATATTCCTATTTTACCCCTGCCACACGAACGGAAAAGGGTTGCTTTGGTAACTCCATTGTTTTCCCCTCTTTGCCCCCAACATTCTTCCCCAAAGCCCCTCCCCTTCCCCGACCCCCCGACCCCAGCAAGCCGCCGAATCTACTCCTCCGTCGCAGTGGCGGACCTCACACCCCGCCAGATCTACCTTCCGCACCTTGGAATCCCCAACTTCCAACTCACCACTTCATCGGAGCCACTTCAGCGACTGGCTTGTCCACCGCTCCAGATCTCCTTGACCTCCATCATGGTCCACCACATCGGATCTGCTTAACCGACACCCTCGTCCACCACAGTGTAGGCCCTTCACTGACTCCCTCGTCCGCCCCATCGCTAGCCCTTCATACAAGCCCTCGTCCGCCGCAACAGATCCGCCTCACCGAAAGCACTATACACCGCGCCCGCCAAAGCCTTCGTCCACTTCACCGGACCCGCTCCACGGACGCCATATTAAAATCCACTGGGCCTGCTTTACTAACACCGCAGCCTCATCAAGTTATTTCGATTTATACTCCTTAGGTTTTTCTCTTCTTGATCGTGCAACTATTCACTTACCATAGATGAGCTTTCTTGCATGTCGACAGGCACCACAACCGAAGCACCGGAGCCGCTTGAGCGACGGCGACAGCCGGCCCAAACTTAACCGCAACACGAGCACTATCGACAATCCTTAGCTATCAAGTACAACGACACCCTTACACCGTCGAGAATCAGGTACTATTATCCAACGGCCGGCGCCTACATTCACTTTATTAGCATAAGCACCGCACCTTCGAATTTCTTCAGGACATCATTCAATTTTTCATGAGACGCGTTATTCTGCTTGCCCCTATAGGGCCATACTTCTGGCAGTGAACATGTTACATGTGCTAAATTAGATACCAGTGCACATATAGTTAATATGCTTTAGTTTTGTCCTAAGTATTATTGTGCTTCCTAGATATCACTGCCTACTATTTTACTTCTTGCATGCTATATTTATGATAATGGTGTTGTTCTGATGCCACCTGTTGGTTCCATCAGACTGCTTCATGTTCTCTATGCTTAATTACACATCAGCAAACTAGCATGTGGTTTTGCTGCTTTTTGTTCGTTTTACCCTACATTTTCTGATACTAGCTATTACATCACTGCTCCGAGCCTCTGTTCATTACTTTTTGTGTGTTCTTGATCTTCCCAAGTTGCATGGCTAATTTGATGCTTCTATTATTTATGGAGCTGCTAACCCCATCAAGCAAAATATTTGTTCTTTGGGGGCTGGCACTGATAGAGGCAAAGGTGTCTCGTCTTTCGATGAGATGGTGGCTATCGTTTTGTGTGGGAGTCGACCTTGACGATCCGACTACGAATGTGCGAGACATCGCGCCTTAGAAATCGCTAAACCAACTTCCGAGGGTTATTGACCACGCCGGAGCACGATCAACCTGACCACGAGGGTCTGTTTCCTGCGAGCAAACGAAGAACAAGCAAGAAACTGAGATTGCAATCTGGATATTGCGAATATAAGATGAAACCTTTATTGATCAAGGTGGGGTTCTGTGACGTCTTGGTCTGGTCGTTGAACACAAACGAAGTACGCGAAGTTGCAGCTATGGCGAACTTTTAATCTAAACAAAACCCAAAGTCTAAATGGTGCCCTAAGGGCTGTATATATGGAGGAAGAGAGGGCGAATTTCGTGCCCTTGGTGGAGGGGTCCGAAATCAACCCTATCTCTTGTTTCCCCACACATACGGACTCTAAAAATAGCCTATACTTATGTATTTCGAAATTACATGGGCCTGGCCCAATAAAAAGGTGACGCAGCACCTATAATAGCCTCTGGACGAAATTTATGAAGTGGCATCTTGTATATTTCGTCCAAGGCTTCATGCACTCTTATGGTGGCTTCAAAGTCCTGAAATCATCACTTGTAACTCCGTTCTGGTTCCCCTTGCGCATGGCATCATCTCCATGCTTGCTCTTGCTCCAATGTCCATCCTTCTCCAAGCTAGGCCCTTCATTTGTAAGCAAAACAAATGTATCCAATTTAGGCAGCATCATATTCTCATGAACATTAGAATCATTACCAAGAAACGAAAGTACCTGATAATTTAATTGGCGTGCGCGAGCTCTAGTAATTGGTCCAGTATATGTAGCAGTAGGGGCTGTGGGTGTAACAATGGTATTGATGTCCTCATCATCCTCCCCTTCTTGAAATGAAGTCGTCCTCGACGGAAGCTCATTTTCCTCACCCAAATAAGGCTTCAAATCTGCAATGTTAAAAGTGGGACTAACCCCAAAATCTGCAGGCAGCTCAAGTTTATATGCATTATCATTTATTTTCTCTAACACCTTAAAGGGACCATCAGCACGTGGCATTAGCTTTGATTTGCGCAAATCAAGAAATCTATCCTTACGCAAATGTAACCAAACAAGATCTCCAGGTGCAAATACAACATGTTTTCTACCCTTATCTCCAGCACGTTTATATTTAGAATTCATACGCTCAATGTTTTCCTTAGTTAACTCAGGCATTTTTAAAATCAATTCAACACGTTGTTTAGCATCAAAATTAACCTTCTCCGAAGATGGAAGAGGCAACAAATCAATAGGTGCACGAGGTAGGAAACCATACACAACTTCAAAAGGGCACATCTTAGTAGTAGAATGCAATGAACGATTATAAGCAAATTCAATATGAGGCAAGCATTCCTCCCACATTTTCTTATTATTCCTCAAAACAGCCCTAAGCATAGTAGACAATGTTCTATTGACTACTTCAGTTTGTCCATCAGTTTCGGGGTGACAAGTAGTACTAAAAAGCAGTTTAGTCCCCAACTTAGCCCATAAACATCTCCAAAAGTGGCTAAGAAATTTAGTATCATGATCTGAAACAATAGTATTTGGCACACCATGCAAGCGAATAATTTCACGAAAGAACAAATCAGCAACATTAACAGCATCATCGCTTTTATGACATGGTATAAAGTGTGCCATTTTCGAGAATCTATCCACGACAACAAATATGCTATCCCTCCCCTTCTTTGTTCGAGGTAAACCTAAAACAAAGTCCATAGATATATCCTCCCAAGGAACACTAGGTACAGGCAAAGGCATATATAAACCATGAGGATTGAGTCGTGACTTAGCTTTTTGACATGTAGTGCATCGAGCAATAAAACGCTCAACATCCCGTCTCATCTTTGGCCAAAAGAAATGTGTAGCAAGTACGTCCACCGTCTTCTTCACGCCAAAGTGTCCCATTAATCCTCCTCCATGCGCCTCCTGCAACAACAAAAGACGAACGGAGCTAGCTGGAATGCATAGCTTGTTAGCACGAAACACAAATCCATCGTTAACGACAAACTTGTTCCACATTCTTCCTTCTTTACAATTCTGCATTACATCTTTAAAATCAGCATCATGCACATATTGATCTTTGATGGTCTCCAAACCAAATATTTTGAAGTCAAGTTGTGAAAGCATAGTATAGCGACGAGACAATGCATCAGCAATAACATTTTCTTTTCCCTTCTTGTGTTTAATGACATAAGGGAAAGTCTCAATGAATTCAATCCATTTAGCATGTCTACGATTCTGTTTAGCTTGACTCTTAATATGTTTCAAAGATTCATGATCAGAATGTATAACAAATTCTTTGGGCCATAAATAATCTTGCCATGTTTCTAAAGTCCGAACAAGAGCATATAATTCTTTATCATAAGTAGAATAATTCAGACTAGGCCCACTCAATTTTTCAGAAAAGTATGCAACAGGTTTGCCATCTTGTAATAACACACCTCCTAATCCAATTCCACTAGCATCACATTCAAGCTTAAAAGTCTTATTAAAATCAGGAAGTTGGAGTAAAGGAGCATGTGTCAACTTATCTTTCAATACCGAGAAGGCTTCTTCGTGTGCGGTACCCCAAAGAAAAGGCACATCTTTCTTTGTAAGCTCACTGAGAGGTGCAGCAATGGTGCTGAAATCTCTCACAAAACGCCTATAGAATCCAGCGAGGCCAAGAAAACTCCTCACTTGTGTGACCGTTTTGGGCTGCGGCCAACTCTCAATAGCTTCAATCTTGGCTTTATCAACTTCAATTCCCTGTGGAGTAACAACATAGCCAAGAAAAGATACTCGGTCGGTGCAAAAGGTGCACTTCCCAAGGTTACCAAACAAACGTGCATCACGTAGAGCAATAAAAACAGCACGTAAATGTTCCAAATGTTCTTCCAAAGATTTGCTATAAATCAGTATATCGTCAAAATAGACTACCCCAAATCGTCCAAAGAAAGCACGTAAAACTTCGTTCATTAACCTCATGAAAGTACTAGGTGCATTAGTTAACCCAAAAGGCATGACTAACCACTCATATAATCCAAACTTAGTTTTAAATGCTGTTTTCCATTCATCTCCCAATTTCATACGAATTTGATGGTATCCACTACGCAAATCAACTTTGGAGAATATTGTAGAGCCACTCAATTCATCAAGCATATCATCTAGCCTAGGAATAGGATGACGATAACGAATAGTAATATTATTAATGCCTCTACAATCAACGCACATACGCGACGTACCATCCTTTTTCGGCACTAAAATGATAGGAACAGCACAAGGACTAAGGGATTCGCGTATATAACCTTTGTTGAGCAGTTCTTGTACTTGATGCATAATCTCCTTCGTCTCCTCGGGATTGGTACGGTATGGTGCACGGTTGGGTAATGATGCACCGGGAATTAAGTCAATTTGATGCTCAATCCCGCGAATAGGTGGTAGTCCCGGTGGCACATCTTGTGGAAAGACGATAGCGAACTCCTGCAAAATGTTAGTGACAGCAGGAGGCAAAGAGGAAGGCACGTCCTCGAATTAAAATAATGCCTCTTTGCACACAAAAGCATAGCAAACAGATTTGCTAAAATCTAGATCATCAATATCAGATTTGGTGGCAAGTAAACATGCACTTTTCAATTTAATTTCAGAAGCAACACTAGATTGTTTATTATTATTAGGCTGCATTTGTTGCTCAAATGCTTTTGCCACAATCTGATTTTCACTCTTAGTTTTCTCCTGTTTTGCTTTATTAGCTCTATTAATATCATCTTTCAAAATGGAATCAGGAGTCATAGGAAGCAAAGTAATATTTTTATCCTTATGAACAAGAGTATACTGATTGTTTCTACCATGGTGAATAGAATTTTTATCAAATTGCCATGGTCTACCAAGTAATAAGGAACATGCTTGCATAGGTACCACATCACAATCAACATAATCAGCATATGTAGAGATACTAAAATGTACACGAACAGTACATGTTACCTTAACCTTGCCGCTGTTGTTGAACCATTGGATGTAGTAAGGATGTGGATGTGGTCTTGTGGTGAGAGATAGCTTCTCCACCATCTCCATGCTAGCCAAGTTGTTGCAACTCCCTCCATCTATGATCACGCGAACAGAACGTTCCTTCACAACTCCCTTTGTATGGAACAAATTATGCCTCTGATTTTGCTCAGCTTGTGTAACCTGCACACTCAAAACACGTTGAGCAACTAAACATTCATACCTGTCAGCATCTTCAGGAGCCATGTATTGCGTCTCATGATCAGAATCGTCTCCATCGTGTTCGTCACGTGTAATAAGAGCCAAAGTCTCCTCATCATAGTCACTAGCGGACTCATACCCACCATCCTCAGTAACAATCATCACACGCTTAGATGGGCATTCTCTCGCATAATGACCTCCACCCTTGCAACGTCGACAAATAATATCATGTGTTTGCCCAGTTGATGCCATGGATGAAGAAGAGCTCTTTGCAGGCCTAGAAGGTGTGCTCTTGGCAGATAATGGTGATTGTGCCTGCTTTATTGTATCACGGTTGGAGGTGGCAGCCGACGGAGGCGCCGGTGTAGCAGAACGTGTGGAAGTAGATGATGCACGTGGTGTCCATGATGAAGGTCGACCTGCAGAAAAGTTAGTCCGCGCCAATGCCTGTCGATCCTGCACTTCACGTTCAGCTTTACAAGCAAGATGGAATAAACGAGTGATATTAGTATACTCCTTATAGTCTAGAATGGTCTGAATCTCTCTATTTAATCCACCCAAAAAACGTGCAAGCATAGCTTCATTCTCCTCAACAATACCACATCTAATCATGCCAGTTTGTAATTCCTGATAATATTCTTCTACAGAATTTTTTCCTTGTCTTAAGCGCTGTAATTTTTGAAGCAATTCACGTTGATAATATGGTGGAACCCAACGAGTACGCATAGCAGTTTTCAAAGCAGCCCAAGTAGCGGGAATAGGATATAATCTACAATGTTCAGACCACCATACACATGCAAAACTAGTGAAAGCACAAACAGCAGCAGCAACCCGTCTCTCCTCGGGATATTGTAAACATGTAAAACGTTGTTCACTTTCTAACTCCCAAGTAAGATATATATCAGGAACATATCTACCCTCAAATGGTGGAATATTCAATTTCAGTTTAGGAATATGGACATCATCTCGTACCTGAGGTGGTGGTGCAGGCCTACCATTACGAATATATACCTGAGGTCGACCTGGTGGTGGTGGTGCTGGTGGCTGCACGTAGTGCTGATTTTGATCAACCTCATCCTCATAATCGCCCGCATACTCATCATCCTCCTGGGTACCAGCAGCAGCAGTAGCGGGGGCCAAAGAAGCATCAACAACATGAACAGCAGCACCAAAAGTTTGGCCATCCTCAATAGGAACACGCTTCGCTCGTCCATACTGATTCGAAAGGATGCGTTGTTGTTGTTGTTGTTGTTGTTGGAGAGGTGCGTTAGGTGCAGCGGGTGATGAGGACATCAATACCATTGTTACACCCACAGCCCCTACTGCTACATATACTGGACCAATTACTAGAGCTCGCGCACACCAATTAAATTATCAGGTACTTTCGTTTCTTGGTAATGATTCTAATGTTCATGAGAATATGATGCTGCCTAAATTGGATACATTTGTTTTGCTTAAAATGAAGGGCCTAGCTTGGAGAAGGATGGACATTGGAGCAAGAGCAAGCATGGAGAAGATGCCATGCACAAGGGGAACCAGAACGGAGTTACAAGTGATGATTTCAGGACTTTGAAGCCACCATAAGAGTGCATGAAGCCTTGGACGAAATATACAAGATGCCACTTCATAAATTTCGTCCAGAGGCTATTATAGGTGCTGCGTCACCTTATTATTGGGCCAGGCCCATGTAATTTCGAAATACATAAGTATAGGCTATTTTTAGAGTCCGTATGTGTGGGGAAACAAGAGATAGGGTTGATTTCGGACCCCTCCACCAAGGGCCACGAAATTCCCCCTCTCTTCCTCCATATATACAGCCCTTAGGGCACCGTTTAGACTTTGGGTTTTGTTTAGATTAAAAGTTCGCCATAGCTGCAACTTCGCGTACTTCGTTTGTGTTCAACGACCAGACAAAGGCGTCACAGAACCCCACCTTGATCAATAAAGCTTTCATCTTATATTCGCAATATCCAGATTGCAATCTTAGTTTCTTGCTTGTTCTTCGTTTGCTCGCAGGAAACAGACCCTCGTGGTCAGGTTGATCGTGCTCCGGCGTGGTCAATAACCTCTCGGAGATGGTTTAGCGATTGCTAAGGCGCGACGTCCTCGCACGTTCGTAGTCGGATCGTCAAAGTCGACTTCCACCAAAGCGATATCCATCATCTCATCGAAAGACGGGACACCTTTGCCTCTATCAAGTGGTATCAGATTTCCAGGTTGCTCGGTGAGATTTTCCAGTTTTTCGTAGTTTAGATCGAGTCTGTTCTTCATACCTATAGTCCACGAAAAAGCCACAAAAAAAAATTTAGGGTTAGTTCATCATATCCGAACCAATCTGAGCCTTTGCATAATCTTTTTAGGGTTTTGCTTTGTTGAATTTGCGGTTGCATCGTCGGTCTAGTTGCTGGTCTTAGAGTCTAGTCTTTTAGAGTTTCGAGTTCTGGTCATAAGTTGTCACGCCGCCGCTGCACCATCATCATCGCCCCTGCCATCTACCACCACCACTCCGAATCCGTATCCATATACCACCACCAATCCGTGTCCATATACCACCACCGATCCATATCCATATACTACCACCGCTACCACCACCGCTGCCATATACCACCACCATATATCCACCACCAATCCGAGTTCCTTGTTTATTAGGTTTGTTTTCGGGATCCATCTAGTTTCCGATTCGTGTTTCCTTGCCGGAGTAGGTTTCGGAAAAAAAAAAAATTCGAAACGCATTTTTCGAAAACCACGCTCCGTTTAGGCCCAAAATTTTTCGAAAACGCATTTTTCGAAAAATTTTCTGGCTATCCTATTTTTAGGTGTTTCTGAGTGTTTTGAGACAGGTGCCATTATAGGAAGTTTTTTTTGACCCGTTTCCAGTTTTTGGGTCCGGGCAGTCGAAAACACGAAAAAAAAAATTGGTCGAAAAAATTTCGTGCCCATCCTGTCAGTTTGACCTAGGAAGAGTTTTGAGACACTCGCCATTATAGTGATTTTTTCGCAAAAAAAAAAAAAAGAGCAGTGCAAAAAAAAAAAGAGCGCAAAAAAAAAAAGAGCGAAAAAAAAAATCCAGAGTGTGCTTTTCCCTTGTTTACGTGCAGCGCCGTGATTTTGTTAGTGTTCTAGGCTCGCGTCTCTAGCACGGTCTAGCCTAGGACCAGCACAGTACCGTCGTTGAGCGTTTATTCAACTTTGCATCTCTGAATTGATTATTGCTGATCCTTTTTGCTACCATATTATAAGCCTTCCCAGCTCCACATACATCTACGTCGTGCGTTTGACTCTCCCTGGTACTCGCTCTATCCAAGCTTTGAGAGTTTTTGACTACAACGGTTGCCGATCACCGCCTGCTGCTGGGTAAGAACTGGTAAGAATTTGAGTTTTGCTTGACGGATTTGTGACACCCACCACCACCACTTGTTCGTAGTCTGTAGGATCATATTCTTGTGTGTTTCTATTGCTGCTAACCATGCCAGGATCACAAGCCGACGTGACTGACTGGGAGAATTTATCGAACAAGGAGCTTCATGATAAGTTTCAGCAAATGATGAGTGGACAGGTGCAAGATGTGCTAAACAGATTTGAAGAGGCCATGGAGAAGATAGATGGCATGGAGAAGACGTTCGAAACAAAGCTCGATAACAAATTTAATGAATTGCTCGCGCGTCTTCCACCACCACCACCCGCTGCACCTAACGCACCTCTCCAACAACAACAACAACAACAACAACGCATCCTTTCGAATCAGTATGGACGAGCGAGGCGTGTTCCTATTGAGGATGGCCAAACTTCTGGTGCTGCTATTCATGTTGTTGATGCTTCTTTCGCCCCTGCTACTGCTGCTGGTGGTACCCAGGAGGATGTTGAGTATGCGGGCGATTATGAGGATGAGGTTGATCAAAATCAGCACTACGTGCAGCCACCAGCACCACCACCACCAGGTCGACCTCAGGTATATATTCGTAATGGTAGGCCTGCACCACCACCTCAGGTACGAGATGATGTCCATATTCCTAAACTGAAATTGAATATTCCACCATTTGAGGGTAGATATGTTCCTGATATATATCTTACTTGGGAGTTAGAAACTGAACAACGTTTTACATGTTTACAATATCCCGAGGAGAGACGGGTTGCTGCTGCTGTTTGTGCTTTCACTAGTTTTGCATGTGTATGGTGGTCTGAACATTGTAGATTATATCCTATTCCCGCTACTTGGGCTGCTTTGAAAACTGCTATGCGTACTCGTTGGGTTCCACCATATTATCAACGTGAATTGCTTCAAAAATTACAGCGCTTAAGACAAGGAAAAAATTCTGTAGAAGAATATTATCAGGAATTACAAACTGGCATGATTAGATGTGGTATTGTTGAGGAGAATGAAGCTATGCTTGCACGTTTTCTGGGTGGATTAAATAGAGAGATTCAGACCATTCTAGACTATAAGGAGTATACTAATATCACTCGTTTATTCCATCTTGCTTGTAAAGCTGAACGTGAAGTACAGGATCGACAGGCATTGGCGCGGACTAACTTTTCTGCAGGTCGACCTTCATCATGGACACCACGTGCATCATCTATTTCCTCCCGTTCTGCTACACCGGCGCCTCCGTCGGCTGCCACCTCCAACCGTGATACAATAAAGCAGGCACAATCACCACTATCTGCCAAGAGCACACCTTCTGGGCCTGCAAAGAGCTCTTCTTCATCCATGGCATCAACAGGGCAAACACATGATATTATTTGTCGACGTTGCAAGGGTGGAGGTCATTATGCGAGAGAATGCCCATCTAAGCGTGTGATGATTGTTACTGAGGATGGTGGGTATGAGTCCGCTAGTGACTTTGATGAGGAGACTTTGGCTCTTATTACACGTGACGAACACGGTGGAGACGATTCTGATCATGACACGCAATACATGGCTCCTGAAGATGCTGACAGGTATGAATGTTTAGTTGCTCAACGTGTTTTGAGTGTGCAGGTTACACAAGCTGAGCAAAATCAGAGGCATAATTTGTTCCATACAAAGGGAGTTGTGAAGGAACGTTCTGTTCGCGTGATCATAGATGGAGGGAGTTGCAACAACTTGGCTAGCATGGAGATGGTGGAGAAGCTATCTCTCACCACAAGACCACATCCACATCCTTACTACATCCAATGGTTCAACAACAGCGGCAAGGTTAAGGTAACACGTACTGTTCGTGTACATTTTAGTATCTCTACATATGCTGATTATGTTGATTGTGATGTGGTACCTATGCAAGCATGTTCCTTATTACTTGGTAGACCATGGCAATTTGATAAAAATTCTATTCACCATGGTAGAAACAATCAGTATACTCTTGTTCATAAGGATAAAAATATTACTTTGCTTCCTATGACTCCTGATTCCATTTTGAAAGATGATATTAATAGAGCTAATAAAGCAAAACAGGAGAAAACTAAGAGTGAAAATCAGATTGTGGCAAAAGAATTTGAGCAACAAATGCAGCCTAATAATAATAAACAATCTCGTGTTGCTTCTGAAATTAAATTGAAAAGTGCATGTTTACTTGCCACCAAATCTGATATTGATGATCTAGATTTTAGCAAATCTGTTTGCTATGCTTTTGTGTGCAAAGAGGCATTATTTTCATTCGAGGACGTGCCTTCCTCTTTGCCTCCTGCTATCACTAACATTTTGCAGGAGTTCGCTGACGTCTTTCCACAAGACGTGCCACCGGGATTACCGCCTATTCGAGGGATTGAGCATTAGATTGACTTAATTCCCGGTGCTTCACTGCCAAATCGTGCACCATACCGTACCAATCCAGAGGAGACGAAGGAGATTATGCGTCAAGTACAAGAGCTTCTCGACAAAGGTTATATACGCGAATCCCTTAGTCCTTGTGCTGTTCCTATTATTCTAGTGCCGAAAAAGGATGGTACATCACGTATGTGCGTTGATTGTAGAGGCATTAATAATATTACTATTCGTTATCGTCATCCTATTCCTAGGCTAGATGATATGCTTGATGAATTGAGTGGCTCTACAATATTCTCCAAAGTTGATTTGCGTAGTGGATACCATCAAATTCGTATGAAATTGGGAGATGAATGGAAAACAGCATTTAAAACTAAGTTTGGATTATATGAGTGGTTAGTCATGCCTTTTGGGTTAACTAATGCACCTAGTACTTTCATGAGGTTAATGAACGAAGTTTTACGTGCTTTCATTGGACGATTTGTGGTAGTTTACTTTGATGACATATTGATTTATAGCAAATCTTTGGAGGAACATTTGGAACATTTACGTGCTGTTTTTATTGCTCTACGTGATGCACGTTTGTTTGGTAACCTTGGAAAGTGCACCTTTTGCACCGACCGAGTATCTTTTCTTGGCTATGTTGTTACTCCACAGGGAATTGAAGTTGATAAAGCCAAGATTGAAGCTATTGAGAGTTGGCCGCAGCCCAAAACGGTCACACAAGTGAGGAGTTTCCTTGGCCTCGCTGGATTCTATAGGCGTTTTGTGAGAGATTTCAGCACCATTGCTGCACCTCTCAATGAGCTTACAAAGAAAGATGTGCCTTTTCTGTGGGGTACCGCACAGGAAGAAGCCTTCACGGTATTGAAAGATAAGTTGACACATGCTCCTTTACTCCAACTTCCTGATTTTAATAAGACTTTTGAGCTTGAATGTGATGCTAGTGGAATTGGATTAGGAGGTGTGTTATTACAAGATGGCAAACCTGTTGCATACTTTTCTGAAAAATTGAGTGGGCCTAGTCTGAATTATTCTACTTATGATAAAGAATTATATGCTCTTGTTCGGACTTTAGAAACATGGCAACATTACTTATGGCCCAAAGAATTTGTTATACATTCTGATCATGAATCTTTGAAACATATTAAAAGTCAAGCTAAACTTAATCGTAGACATGCTAAATGGGTTGAATTCATTGAGACTTTCCCTTATGTCATTAAACACAAGAAGGGAAAAGAAAATGTTATTGCTGATGCATTGTCTCGTCGCTATACTATGCTTTCACAACTTGACTTCAAAATATTTGGTTTGGAGACCATCAAAGATCAATATGTGCATGATGCTGATTTTAAAGATGTAATGCAGAATTGTAAAGAAGGAAGAATGTGGAACAAGTTTGTCGTTAACGATGGATTTGTGTTTCGTGCTAACAAGCTATGCATTCCAGCTAGCTCCGTTCGTCTTTTGCTGTTGCAGGAGGCGCATGGGGGAGGATTAATGGGACACTTTGGCGTGAAGAAGACGGAGGACGTACTTGCTACACATTTCTTTTGGCCAAAGATGAGACGGGATGTTGAGCGTTTTGTTGCTCGCTGCACTACATGTCAAAAAGCTAAGTCACGACTCAATCCTCATGGTTTATATATGCCTTTGCCTGTACCTAGTGTTCCTTGGGAGGATATATCTATGGACTTTGTTTTAGGTTTACCTCGAACAAAGAAGGGGAGGGATAGCATATTTGTTGTCGTGGATAGATTCTCAAAAATGGCACACTTTATACCATGTCATAAAAGCGATGATGCTGTTAATGTTGCTGATTTGTTCTTTCGTGAAATTATTCGCTTGCATGGTGTGCCAAATACTATTGTTTCAGATCGTGATACTAAATTTCTTAGCCACTTTTGGAGATGTTTATGGGCTAAGTTGGGGACTAAACTGCTATTTAGTACTACTTGTCACCCCCAAACTGATGGACAAACTGAAGTAGTCAATAGAACATTGTCTACTATGCTTAGGGCTGTTTTGAAGAATAATAAGAAAATGTGGGAAGAATGCTTGCCTCATATTGAATTTGCTTATAATCGTTCATTGCATTCTACTACTAAGATGTGCCCTTTTGAAATTGTGTATGGTTTCCTACCTCGTGCACCTATTGATTTGTTGCCTCTTCCATCTTCGGAGAAGGTTAATTTTGATGCTAAAGAACGTGCTGAATTGATTTTAAAAATGCATGAGTTAACTAAGGAAAACATTGAGCGTATGAATGCTAAATATAAACTTGCTGGAGATAAGGGTAGAAAACATGTTGTGTTTGCACCTGGAGATCTTGTTTGGCTACATTTGCGTAAGGATAGATTTCCTGATTTGCTCAAATCAAAGCTAATGCCACGTGCTGCTGGTCCCTTTAAGGTGTTGGAGAAAGTAAATGATAATGCATATAAACTTGAGTTGCCTGCTGATTTTGGGGTTAGTCCCACTTTTAACATTGCAGATTTGAAGCCTTATTTGGGTGAGGAAAATGAGCTTCCGTCGAGGACGACTTCATTTCAAGAAGGGGAGGATGATGAGGACATCAATACCATTGTTACACCCACAGCCCCTACTGCTACATATACTGGACCAATTACTAGAGCTCGCGCACGCCAATTAAATTATCAGGTACTTTCGTTTCTTGGTAATGATTCTAATGTTCATGAGAATATGATGCTGCCTAAATTGGATACATTTGTTTTGCTTACAAATGAAGGGCCTAGCTTGGAGAAGGATGGACATTGGAGCAAGAGCAAGCATGGAGAAGATGCCATGCACAAGGGGAACCAGAACGGAGTTACAAGTGATGATTTCAGGACTTTGAAGCCACCATAAGAGTGCATGAAGCCTTGGACGAAATATACAAGATGCCACTTCATAAATTTCGTCCAGAGGCTATTATAGGTGCTGCGTCACCTTATTATTGGGCCAGGCCCATGTAATTTCGAAATACATAAGTATAGGCTATTTTTAGAGTCCGTATGTGTGGGGAAACAAGAGATAGGGTTGATTTCGGACCCCTCCACCAAGGGCCACGAAATTCCCCCTCTCTTCCTCCATATATACAGCCCTTAGGGCACCGTTTAGACTTTGGGTTTTGTTTAGATTAAAAGTTCGCCATAGCTGCAACTTCGCATACTTCGTTTGTGTTCAACGACCAGACAAAGGCGTCACAGAACCCCACCTTGATCAATAAAGCTTTCATCTTATATTCGCAATATCCAGATTGCAATCTTAGTTTCTTGCTTGTTCTTTGTTTGCTCGCAGGAAACAGACCCTCGTGGTCAGGTTGATCGTGCTCCGGCGTGGTCAATAACCTCTCGGAGATGGTTTAGCGATTGCTAAGGCGCGACGTCCTCGCACGTTCGTAGTCGGATCGTCAAAGTCGACTTCCACCAAAGCGATATCCATCATCTCATCGAAAGACGGGACACCTTTGCCTCTATCAGCGGGTGGTGGTGGTGGAAGACGCGCGAGCAATTCATTAAACTTGTTATCGAGATTTGTTTCGAACGTCTTCTCCATGCCATCTATCTTCTCCACGGCCTCTTCATATCTGTTTAGCACATCTTGCAACTGTCCACTCATCATTTGCTGAAATTTATCATGCAATTCCTTATTCGTCATGTTCTCCCAGTCAGTCTCGTCGGCTTGTGATCCTGGCATGGTTAGCAGCAATAGAAACACACAAGAATATGATCCTACAGACTACTAACAAGAGGTGGTGGTGGGTGTCACAAATCCGTCAAGCAAATCTCAAATTCTTACCAGTTCTTACCCAGCAGCAGGCGGTGATCGGCAACCGTTGTAGTCAAAAACTCTCAAAGCTTGGATAGAGCGATTACCAGGGAGAGTCAAACGCACGACGTAGATGTATGTGGAGCTGGGAAGGCTTATAATATGGTAGCAAAAAGGGTCAGCAATAATCAATTCAGAGATGCAAAGTTGAATAAACGCTCAACGACGGTACTGTGCTGGTCCTAGGCTAGACTGTGCTAGAGACGCGAGCCTAGAACACCAACAAAATCACGGCGCGGCACGTAAACAAGGAAAAAGCACACTCTGGAACTCTTTTTTTTCGCTCTTTTTTTTTTGCGCTCCTTTTTTTTGCGCTCCTCTTTTTTTTTTTGCGAAAAATCACTATAATGGCGAGTGTCTCAAAACTCTTCCCTCGTCAAACTGATAGGATGGGCACGAAAAAAAAATTCACTTTTTTTTCGGAAATTAGGGCAGCGACGACGAAAAAGTGCGACCAAAAAATCACTATGATGGCACGTGGCTCAAAAGACTCAGAAAAGCCTAAAAATAGGATAGGGAAAAAAAATTTTGCCCGTGAATTTTTTTTTCCGAGACCTACGCAGGCAAGGAAACACGAATCGGAATTTAGATTGATCTCAAGAACAAACCTAATATGAGAAGAACTTGGATTGGTGGTGGATATATGGTTCTGGTATATGGCAGCGGTGGTGGTATATGGTAGCGGTGGTGGTATATGGATACAGATTGGTGGTGGTATATGGATACAGCTTGGTAGTGGTATATGGATATGGATTCAGAGCGGTGGCGGATAAGCAAAAGTGGTAGATGGGCGATGATGATGGTGCGGCGGCGGCGTGACAACTTATGACCAGAACTCGAAACTCTAAAAGACTAGACTCTAAGACCAGCAACTTGACACGAGGATGCAACCGCAAATTCAGAAAAACAAAAACCCTAAAAAGATTATGCAAAGGCTCAGATTGGTTCGGATATGATGAACTAACCCTAATTTTTTTTTGTGGCTTTTTCGTGGACTGTAGGTATGAAGAACAGACTCGATCTAATCTACGAAAAACTGTAAAATCTCACCGAGCAACCTGGAAATCTGATACCACTTGATAGAGGCAAAGGTGTCCCGTCTTAAACGCTGCAATTTTTGAAGCAATTCACGTTGATAATATGGTGGAACCCAACGAGTGCGCATAGCAGTTTTCAAAGCAGCCCAAGTAGCGGGAATAGGATATAATCTACAATGTTCAGACCACCATACACATGCAAAACTAGTGAAAGCACAAACAGCAGCAGCAACCCGTCTCTCCTCGGGATATTGTAAACATGTAAAACGTTGTTCAGTTTCTAACTCCCAAGTAAGATATATATCAGGAACATATCTACCCTCAAATGGTGGAATATTCAATTTCAGTTTAGGAATATGGACATCATCTCGTACCTGAGGTGGTGGTGCAGGCCTACCATTACGAATATATACCTGAGGTCGACCTGGTGGTGGTGGTGCTGGTGGCTGCACGTAGTGCTGATTTTGATCAACCTCATCCTCATAATCGCCCACATACTCATCATCCTCCTGGGTACCAGCATCAGCAGTAGCAGGGGCCAAAGAAGCATCAACAACATGAACAGCAGCACCAGAAGTTTGGCCATCCTCAATAGGAACACGCTTCGCTCGTCCATACCGATTCGAAAGGATGCGTTGTTGTTGTTGTTGTTGTTGGAGAGGTGCGTTAGGTGCAGCGGGTGGTGGTGGTGGAAGACGCGCGAGCAATTCATTAAACTTGTTATCGAGCTTTGTTTCGAACGTCTTCTCCATGCCATCTATCTTCTCCATGGCCTCTTCAAATCTGTTTAGCACATCTTGCACCTATCCACTCATCATTTGCTGAAATTTATCATGCAATTCCTTATTTGTCATGTTCTCCCAGTCAGTCTCGTCGGCTTGTGATCCTAGCATGGTTAGCAGCAATAGAAACACACAAGAATATGATCCTACAGACTACTAACAAGAGGTGGTGGTGGGTGTCACAAATCCGTCAAGCAAATCTCAAATTCTTACCAGTTCTTACCCAGCAGCAGGCGGTGATCGGCAACCGTTGTAGTCAAAAACTCTCAAAGCTTGGATAGAGCGATTACCAGGGAGAGTCAAACGCACGACGTAGATGTATGTGGAGCTGGGAAGGCTTATAATATGGTAGCAAAAAGGGTCAGCAATAATCAATTCAGAGATGCAAAGTTGAATAAACGCTCAACGACGGTACTGTGCTGGTCCTAGGCTAGACTGTGCTAGAGACGCGAGCCTAGAACACCAACAAAATCACGGCGCGGCACGTAAACAAGGGAGGAGCACACTCTGAATTTTTTTTTCTCTTCTTTTTTTTTGCACTTTTTTTCCTCTTTTTTTTTGCTCCGCAACAAAATTTTTTTCGAAAAAGTCTACAAATGGTCTAAAAACTGCCTAGCCAGAATTTTCCAGGCTTAGTTTTTTTTTTGGAACTGGAACTATTTTTCTTCTGCGGATGGCTCGGAAGTTGGGGAGTCCTTCTCTGTCACGACTCGGAGTATCGCGTGATCTGGAAATCGAGAACAATGCAACAATTACTGGACTCGGACTAGGACTGGTGGCGGAGATGAATCTGGTGGAACTCGGACTGGTGGCGAAGATGAATCTGGTGGAACACGGACAGGTGGCGGATATATGTTGCAGGTGAACTCGGATTGGCGTGATGGCGGCGGATATGTGGTGGCGTATATGGATTCGGATTGGCGGTGAATATGTGGTGGTGGTATATGGCAACAGCGATGATGATGATGCGGTGGTGATATATGGAAGCGGCGACGTGACAACCTGTGAACAGAACTCGAAACTCTAAAAGACTAGACGCTAAGACCAGCAACTTGACACGACGATGCAACCGCAAATTCAACAAAGCAAATACAGAAAAGATTATGCAAAGGCTCAGATTGGTTCGGATGGGATGAACTAACCCTAGTTTTTTTTGGCTTTTTCGTGGACTATAGGTATGAAGAACAGACTCGATCTAAACTACGAAAAACTGTAAAATCTCACCGAGTAACCTGGAAATCTGATACCACTTGATAGAGGCAAAGGTGTCCCGTCTTTCGATGAGATGATGGATTTCGCTTTGGTGGAAGTCGACTTTGACGATCCGACTACGAACGTGCGAGGACGTCCCGCCTTAGCAATTGCTAAACCAACTCCGAGAGGTTATTGACCACGCCGGAGCACGATCAACCTGACCACGAAGGTCTGTTTCCTGCGAGCAAACGAAGAACAAGCAAGAAACTAAGATTGCAATCTGGATATTGCGAATATAAGATGAAAGCTTTATTGATCAAGGTGGGGTTCTGTGACGCCTTTGTGTGGTCGTTGAACACAAACGAAGTACGCGAAGTTGCAGCTATGGCGAACTTTTAATCTAAACAAAACCCAAAGTCTAAACGGTGCCCTAAGGGCTGTATATATGGAGGAAGAGAGGGGGAATTTCGTGGCCCTTGGTGGAGGGGTCCGAAATCAACCCTATCTCTTGTTTCCCCACACATACGGACTCTAAAAATAGCCTATACTTATGTATTTCGAAATTACATGGGCCTGGCCCAATAAAAAGGTGACGCAGCACCTATAATAGCCTTGGGACGAAATTTATGAAGTGGCATCTTGTATATTTCGTCCAAGGCTTCATGCACCCATTATGGTGGCTTCAAAGTCCTGAAATCATCACTTGTAACTCCGTTCTTATTCCCCTTGCGCATGGCATCATCTCCATGCTTGTTCTTGCTCCAATGTTCATCCTTCTCCAAGCTAGGCCCTTCATTTGTAAGCAAAACAAATGTATCCAATTTAGGCAGCATCATATTCTCATGAACATTACAATCATTACCAAGAAACGAAAGTACCTGATAATTTAATTGGCGTGCGCGAGCTCTAGTAATTGGTCCCGTATATGTAGCAGTAGGGGCTGTGGGTGTACCAATGGTATTGATGTGCTCATCAGAACCCAACGAGTATGCATAGCAGTTTTCAAAGCAGCCCAAGTAGCTGGAATAGGATATAATCGACAATGTTCAGACCACCAAACACATGCAAAGCTAGTGAAAGCACAAACAGCAGCAGGAACACGTCTCTCCTCAGGATATTGTAAACATGTAAATCGTTGTTCAGTTTCTAACTCCCAAGTAAGATATATATCAGGAACATATCTACCCTCAAATGGTGGAATATTCAATTTTAGTTTAGGAAGATGGTCATGTACCTCAGGTGGTGGTGCAGCCCTACCATTGCAATGATATGCATGAGGACGACCTGGTGGTGGTGGTGCTGGTGGTTGCACGTAGTTCTGATTTTGATCAACCTCATCCTCGTAATGGTCCTCCACCTCTATAGTAGCAGCAGGAGCGACAGAAGCACTAACAGCAGGTATAGCAGCACCAGAAGTTTGACCAGGCTCAATGGGAACACGTTGTGCTCGTCCCACTTGATTTGGAAGACGATGTTGTTGTAGTTGTAGAGGTGCGACAGGTGCAGCGGGCGGTGGAAGACGCGCGAGCAATTCATTAAACTTGTTATCGAGCTTCGTTTCGAACACCTTCTCAATGCCATCTATCTTCTCCATGGCCTCTTCAAATCTATTTAGCACATCTTCCACCTCTCCACTCATCATTTGCTGAAACTTATCATGTAACTCTTTGTTCGTCATGTTCTCCTAGTCAGTCTCGTTGGCTTGTGATCCTGCCATGGTTAGCAGCAATAGAAACACACAAGAATATGATCCTGCAGACTACTAGTAAGTGGTGGACAGTCACAAATCCGTCAAGCGAATCTCAAATTCTTAGCAGTTCTTACCAAGCAGCAGGCGGTGATCAGCAACCGTTGTAGTCAAAACTCTCAAAGCGTGGATAGAATGATTACCAGGGAGAGTCAAACGCATGACGTAGATGTATGTGGAGCTGGGAAGGCTTATAATATAGTAGCAAAAGGGGGCACAATAATCAATTCAGATATGCAAAGTTGAATAAACGCTCAACGACGGTACTGTGCTGGTCCTAGGCTAGACCATACTAGAGATGCGAGCCTAGAACACTAACAAAATCACGGCGCTGCACGTAAACAAGGGAGGAGCAAACTTTGAATTTTTTTTTCTTTTTTTCACTTTTTTTGCACTTCTTTTCCTCTTTTTTTTGCTCCGCAATAATTTTTTTCGAAAAAGTCTACAAATGTCCTAAAAACTGCCTAGCCAGAATTTTTTTTGAGTTTGGAACTATTTTTCTTCTGCGGATGGCTCGAAAGTTGGGGAGTCCTACTCTGTCACAACTCAGAGTATCGCGTGATCTAGAAATCGAAAATAAAGCAACAATTACCGGACTCGGACTAGGACAGGTGGCGGAGATGAATCTAGTGGAATCTCAGACTGATGGCGGCGTTGAATCTGGTGGAAATCGGACTAGTGGTGGATATATGTTGCAGGTGAACTCGGAGCGTGATGGCGGCGAATATGTGGTGGTGTATATGGACTCGGATTGGTGGTGAATATGTGGTGGTGAATATGGCAGCGACGATGAAGTTGGTGTGGTGGTGGTATATGGCAGCTGCGACGTGATAACCTGTGAACAGAACTCGAAACTCTAAAGGACTAGACGCTAAGACCAGCAACTTGACACGACGATGCAACCGCAAATTCAACAAAGCAAATACAGAAAAGATTATGCAAGGGCTCAGATTGGTTCGGATAGGATGAACTAACCCTAATTTTTTTTGGCTTTTTCCTGGACTATAGGTATGAAGAACAGACTCGATCTAAACAATGAAAAACTATAAAATCTCACCGAGTAACCTGGAAATCTGATACCACTTGATAAAGGCGAAGGTGTCCCGATGTTTCGATGAGATGGTGGCTATCGTTTTCTGTGGGAGTCGACCTTGACGATCCGACTACGAACGTGCGAGATGTCGCGCATTAGTAATCGCTTAACCAACTTCCGAGGGTTATTTACCACGCTGGAGCACGATCAACCTGACCACGAGGGTCTGTTTCCAGCGAGCAAACGAAGAACAAGCAAGAAACTGAGATTGCAATCTGGATATTGCGAATATAAGATGAAAGCTTTATTGATCAAGGTGGGGTTCTGTGACGTCTTGGTCTGTTCGTTGGACACAAACGAAGTGCGCGAAGTTGCAGCTATGGCGAACTTTTAATCTAAACAAAACCCAAAGTCTAAACGACGCCCTAAGGGCTGTATATATGGAGGAATAGGGGGGTGATTTCATGGCCCTTGGAGAAGGGGTCCGAAACCAACCCTAACTCTTGTTTCCCCACACATACGGACTCTAAAACAGCCTATACTTATGCACTTCGAAAATACATGGGCCTGGGCCAATAATAAGGTGACGCAGCACCTAAAATAGCCTCTGGACGAAATTTATGAAGTGGCATCTTGTATATTTCGTCCAAGGCTTCATGCACTCCTTATGGTGGCTTCAAAGTCCTGAAATCATCACTTGTAACTCCGTTCTGGATCCCCTTGCGCATGCCATCATCTCCACGCTTGAACTTGTTCCAAGGTTCATCTTTCTTGTCCAAGCTAGGCCCTTCATTTGTAAGCAAGACAAATGTATCCAATTTAGGCAGCATCATATTCTCATGAACATTAGAATCATTACCAAGAAACGAAAGTACCTGATAATTTAATTGGCGTGCGCGAGCTCTAGTAATTGGTCCAGTATATGTAGCAGTAGGGGCTGTGGGTGTAACAATGGTATTGATGTCCTCATCATCCTCCCCTTCTTGAAATGAAGTCGTCCTCGACGGAAGCTCATCTTCCTCACCCAAATAAGGCTTCAAATCTGCAATGTTAAAAGTGGGACTAACCCCAAAATCTGCAGGCAGCTCAAGTTTATATGCATTATCATTTATTTTCTCTAACACCTTAAAGGGACCATCAGCACGTGGCATTACCAAGAAACGAAAGTACCTCATAATTCAATTGGCGTGCGCGAGCTCTAGTAATTGGTCCAGTATGTATAGCAGCAGGGGCTGTGGGTATAACAATGGTATTGATGTCCTCATCATAAGGGAAGAGGACATTTTGCGAGAGAATGCAAATCTCAGCGTGTGATGACTGCTACTGAGGATGGTGGGTATGAGTCCGCTAGTGACTATGATGAGGAGACTTTGGCTCTTATTACACGTGAAGAACATGGTGGAGATGATTCTCATCATGAGATGCAATACATGGCTCCTGAAGATGCTGACAGGTGTGAATGTTTAGTTGCTCAACGTGTTTTGAGTGTGCAGGTCACAGAAGATGAGCAAAATCAGAGGCATAATTTGTTCCATACAAAGGGAGTTGTGAAGGAACGTTTTGTTCGCGTCATCATAGATGGAGGGAGCTGCAATAACTTGGCTAGCATGGAGATGGTGGAGAAGCTATCACTCACCACAAGACCACATCCACATCCTTACTACATCCAATGGTTCCAACAGTGGCAAGGTTAAGGTAACACGTACTGTTCGTGTGCATTTTAGTATCTCTACATATGCTGATTATGTTGATTGTGATGTGGTACCTATGCAATATCTCTACATATTACTTGGTAGACCATGGCAATTTGATAAAAATTCTGTACACCATGGTAGAAACAATCAGTATACTCTTGTTCATAAGGATAAATATATTACTTTGCTTCCTATGACTCCTGATTCCATTTTGAAAGATGATATTAATAGAGCTAATAAAGTAAAACAGGAGAAAAATAAAAGTGAAAATCAGATTGTGGCAAAAGACTTTGAGCAACAAATGCAGCCTAATAATAAACCATCTAGTGTTGCTTCTAAAATTAAATTGAAAAGTGCATGTTTAATTGCCACCAAATCTGATATTGATGATTTAGATTTTAGCAAATCTGTTTGCTATGCTTTTGTGTGCAAAGAGGCATTATTTTCATCGGAGCACGTGCCTTCCTCTTTGCCTCCTGCTATCACTAACATTTTGCAGGAGGTTGCTGACGTCTTTCCACAAGACGTGCCACCAGGATTGCAACCTATTCCAGGGATTGAGCATCAAATTGACTTAATTCCCGGTGCATCATTACCCAACCGTGCACTATACCGTACCAATCCAGAGCAGACGAAGGAGATTATGCGTCAAGTACAAGAACTGCTCGACAAAGGTTATATATGCGAATCCCTTAGTCCTCGTGCTGTTCCTATCATTTTAGTGCCGAAAAAGGATGGTACATCACGTATGTGTGTTGATTGTAGAGGCATTAATAATATTACTATTCGTTATCATCATCCTATTCCTAGGCTAGATGATATGCTTGATGAATTGAGTGGCTCTATAATATTCTCCAAAGTTGATTTGCATAGTGGATACCATCAAATTCGTATGAAATTGGGAGATGAATGGAAAACAGCATTTAAAACTAAGTTTGGATTATATGAGTGGTTAGTCATGCCTTTTGGGTTAACTAATGCACCTAGTACTTTCATGAGGTTAATGAACGAAGTTTTATGTGCTTTCATCGGACGATTTGTGGTAGTTTACTTTGATGACATATTGATTTATAGCAAATCTTTGGAGGAACATTTGGAACATTTACGTGCTGTTTTTATTGCTCTACGTGATGCACGTTTGTTTGGTAACCTTGGAAAGTGCACCTTTTGCACCGACCGAGTATCTTTTCTTGGCTATGTTGTTACTCCACAGGGAATTGAAGTTGATAAAGCCAAGATTGAAGCTATTGAGAGTTGGCCGCAGCCCAAAACGGTCAAACAAGTGAGGAGTTTCCTTGGCCTCGTGATGAGGACATCAATACCATTGTTACACCCACAGCCCCTGCTGATGTACATACTGATCCACTTACTCGAGCTCGTGCACGCCAATTGAATTATCAGGTACTTTCGTTTCTTGGTAACGATTCTAATGTTCATGTGAATATGATGCTGCCTAAGTTGGATACATTTGTTTTGGTTACAAATGAAGGGCCTACCTTGGACAAGAAAGATGAACCTTGGAGCAAGTTCAAGCATGAGATGATCGCATGCACAAGGGGAACAAGAACGGAGTTACAAGTGATGATTCCAGGACTCTGAAGCCACCATAATGAGTGCATGAAGCATGGGACGAAATATACAAGATGCCACTTCATAAATTTCGTCCAGAGGCTATTCTAGGTGCTGCGTCACCTTATTATTGGGCCAGGCCCATGTATTTTCGAAATACTTAAGTATAGGCTGTTTTTAGAGTCCGGATGTGTGGGGAAACAAGAGTTAGGGTTGGTTTCGGACCCCTCCACCAAGGGCCACGAAATTGCCACTCTCTCCTCCATATATACAACCCTTAGGGCATCGTTTAGACTTTGGGTTTTATTTAGTTAAAAGTTAGCCATTGCTGCAACTTCGTGTACTTCGTTTGTGTCCAACGATCAGACCAAGACCACTTATGAAACCCCACTTTTATCAATACTTCATCAATACTCGCAATATTCAGATTGCTTAAGCATATTCTTGCTTGTTCTTCGATTGCTTGCAGGAATAGACCTTCGTGGTCAGGTTGATCGTGCTCCAGCATGGTCAATAACCTCTCGGAGTTGGTTTAGCGATTGCTAAGGCGCAACATCGTGCATGTTTGTAGTCGGATCATCAAAGTTGTCTCCACCAAATCGATAATTATCATCTCATCGAAAGATCGGGACACCCTCGCCTCTATCAAGTGGTATCAGATTTCCAGGTTGCTCGGTGAGATTTTACAGTTTTTCCTAGTTTAGATCGAGTCTGTTCTTCGTACCTATAGTCCATGAAAAAGCCAAAAAAATTATGGTTAGTTCATCCTATCCGAACCAATCTGAGCCTTTGCATAATCTTTTCTGTATTTGCTTTGTTGTATTTGCGTTGCATCGTCTTGTCAAGTTGCTAGTCTTAGCACCTTGTCCTTTAGAGTTTCGAGTACTGTTCACAGGTTGTCACGTCGCTGCAGCCATATATCACCACCACGTCATCATCATCGCTGCTGCCATATACCACCACCACACCAACTTCATCGTCGCTGCCATATTCACCGTAGACATGCTAAACGGGTTGAATTCATTGAGACTTTTCCTTATGTCATTAAACACAAGAAGGGTAAAGAAAATGTTATTGCTGATGCATTGTCTCGTCGTTATACTATGCTTTCACAACTTGACTTTAAAATATTTGGTTTGGAGACCATCAAAGATGAATATGTGCATGATGCTGAATTTAAAGATGTATTGCAGAATTGTAAGGAAGGGAGAACTTGGAACAAGTTCGTTCTTAACGATGGATTTGTGTTTCGTGCTAACAAGCTATGCATTCCAGCTAGCTCTGTTCGTCTTTTGTTGTTGCAGGAGGCGCATGGAGGAGGATTAATGGGACACTTTGGCATCAAGAAGACGGAGGATATACTTGCTACACATTTCTTTTGGCCAAAGATGAGAGGGGATATTGAGCGTTTTGTTGCTCGCTGCACTACATGTCAAAAAGCTAAGTCACGACTCAATCCTCGTGGTTTATATATGCCTTTGCCTGTACCTAGTGTTCCTTGGGAGGATATATCTATGGACTTTGATTTAGGTTTACCTCGAACAAAGAAGGGGAGGGATGGCATATTTGTTATCGTGGATAGGTTCTTGAAAATGGCACACTTTATACCATGTCATAAAAGCGATGATGCTTTTAATGTTGCTGATTTGTTCTTTCGTGAAATTATTCGCTTGCATGGTGTGCCAAATACTATTGTTTCAGATCGTGGTACTAAATTTCTTAGCCACTTTTGGAGATGTTTATGGGCTAAGTTGGGGACTAAACTGCTTTTTAGTACTACTTGTCACCCCCAAACTGATGGACAAACTAAAGTAGTCAATAGAACATTGTCTACTATGCTTAGGGCTGTTTTGAAGAATAACAAGAAAATGTGGGAAGAATGCGTGCCTCATATTGAATTTGCTTATAATCGTTCATTGCATTCTACTAGTAAGATGTGCCCTTTTGAAATTGTGTATGGTTTCCTACCTTGTGCACCTATTGATTTGTTGCCTCTTCCATCTTCGGAGAAGGTTAATTTTGATGCTAAAGAACGTGCTGAATTGATTTTAAAAATGCATGAGTTAACTAAGGAAAACATTGAGCGTATGAATGCTAAATATAAACTTGCTGGAGATAAGGGTAGAAAACATGTTGTGTTTGCACCTGGAGATCTTGTTTGGTTACATTTGCGTAAGGATAGATTTCATAATTTGCGCAAATCAAAGCTAATGCCACGTGCTGATGGTCCACCTCGTTGGTTTCTATAGGCATTTCGTGATAGATTTCAGCACCATTGCTGCACCTCTCAATGAGCTTACAAAGAAGTATGTGCCTTTTGTTTGGAGTACCGCATAGGAAGAAGTCTTCATGGTATTGAAAGATAAGTTGACACATGCTCCTTTACTCCAACTTCCTGATTTTAATAAGACTTTTGAGCTTGAATGTGATGCTAGTGGAATTGGATTAGGAGGTGTGTTATTACAAGATGGCAATCCAGTTGCATACTTTTCTGAAAAATAGAGTGGGCCTAGTCTGAACTATTCTACTTATGACAAAGAATTATATGCTCTTGTTCGGACCTTAGAAACATGGCAACATTATTTATGGCCCAAGGAATTTGTTATACATTCTGATCATGAATCTTTGAAACACATTAAAAGTCAAGCAAAACTGAACCGTAGACATGCTAATGGGTTGAATTCATTGAGACTTTTCCTTATGTCATTAAACACAAGAAGGATAAAGAAAATGTTATTGCTGATGCATTGTCTCGTCGTTATACTATGCTTTCACAACTTGACTTTAAAATATTTGGTTTGGACACCATCAAAGATCAATATGTGCATGATGTTGAATTTAGAGATGTATTGCAGAATTGTAAGGAAGCGAGAACTTGGAACAAGTTCGTTCTTAACGATGGATTTGTGTTCGTGCTAACAAGCTATGCATTCCAGCTAGCTCTGTTCGTCTTTTGTTGTTGCAGGAGGCACATGGAGGAGGATTAATGGGACACTTTGGCATCAAGAAGACGGAGGATATACTTGCTACACATTTCTTTTGGCCAAAGACGAGACGGGATGTTGAGCATTTTGTTGCTCGCTGCACTGCATGTCAAAAAGCTAAGTCACGACTCAATCCTCATGGTTTATATATGCCTATGCCCGTGCCTAGTGTTCCTTGGGAGGATATATCTATGGACTTTGTTTTAGGTTTACCTCGAACAAAGAAGGGGAGGGATAGCATATTTGTTGTCGTGGATAGGTTCTCGAAAATGGCACACTTTATACCATGTCATAAAAGCGATGATGTTGTTAATGTTGCTGACTTGTTCTTTCGTGAAATTATTCGCTTGCATGGTGTGCCAAATACTATTGTTTCAGATCGTGATACTAAATTTCTTAGCCACTTTTGGAGATGTTTATGGGCTAAGTTGGGGACTAAGCTGCTTTTTAGTACTACTTGTCACCCCCAAACTGATGGACAAACTGAAGTAATGAATAGAACATTGTCTACTATGCTTAGGGCTGTTTCGAAGAATAACAAGAAAATGTGGGAAGAATGCTTGCCTCATATTGAATTTGCTTATAATCGTTCATTGCATTCTACTACTAAGATGTGCCCTTTTCAAATTGTGTATTGTTTCCTACCTCGTGCACCTATTGATTTGTTGCCTCTTCCATCTTCGGAGAAGGTTAATTTTGATGCTAAAGAATGTGCTGAATTGATTTTAAAAATGCATGAGTTAACGAAGGAAAACATTGAGCGTATGAATGCTAAATATAAACTTGCTGGAGATAAGGGTAGAAAACATGTTGTGTTTGCGCCTGGAGAACTTGTTTGATTACATTTGCCTAAGGATAGATTTCCTAATTTGCGCAAATCAAAGCTAATGTCACGTGCTGATGGTCCTTTTAAGGTGTTAGATAAAATGAATGATAATGAACATAAACTTGAGCTGCCTGCAGATTTTGGGGTTAGTCCCACTTTTAACATTGCAGATTTGAAGCCTTATTTGGGTGAGGACGATGAACTTTCGTCGAGGACGACTTCATATCAAGAAGGGGAGGATGATGAGGACATCAATACCATTGTTACACCCACAACCCCTGTTGCTATACATATTGGACCAATTACTAGAGCTCGCGCACGCTAATTGAATTATCAGGTACTTTCGTTTCTTGGTAATGATTCTAATGTTCATGAGAATATGATGCTGCCTAAATTGGATACATTTGTCTTGCTTACAAATGAAGGGTCTAGCTTGGACAAGAAAGATGAACCTTGGAACAAGTTCAAGCGTTGAAATGATGGCATGCGCAAGGGATCCAGAACGGAGTTACAAGTGATGATTTCAGGACTTTGAAGCCACCATAAGGACTGCATGAAGCCTTGGACGAAATATACACGATGCCACTTCATAAATTTCGTCCAGAGGCTATTTTAGGTGTTGCGTCATCTTATTATTGGGCCAGGCCCATGTATTTTTGAAATACTTAAGTATAGGTTGTTTTTAGAGTGAGTTAGGGTTGGTTTCGGACCCCTTCTCCAAGGGCCACGAAATTCGCCCCTTTTCCTCCATATATACAGCCCTTAGGGCGTCATTTAGACTTTGGGTTTTGTTTAGATTAAAAGTTCACTGTAGCTGCAACTTCGCGTACTTCGTTTGTGTCCAACGACCAGACCAAGACGTCACAAAAACCCCCACCTTGATCAATAAAGCTTTCATCTTACATTCGCAATATCCAGATTGCAATCTCAGTTTCTTGCTTGTTCTTCGTTTGCTCGCAGGAAACAGGCCCTCGTGGTCAGGTTGATCATGCTCCGGCGTGGTCAATAACCCCTCGAAGTTGGTTTAGCGATTGCTAAGGTGCGACGTCCTCGCACGTTCGTAGTCGGATCATCAAAGTAGACTTCCTCTAAAACGATAGCCACTATCTCATTAAAAGACAGGACACCTTTGCCTCTATCAACAATCCACTAGCTAACAAACTTGGCATGGTGGAGGATGGCATATCTTATTCACCCATCAAGGTGCTTGCTCTAGCTTGGAAAGGTTGTATTGGTCGCACATATTTTGCATCTGACCTCTTGCATTACTTCTACTTTGTTACACCTTCTTCTTAGTTTAAGCATCATATATGAGTATATGCCATACCTATCCATTTTCTGTACCTATTCCATGTGTCGTCATACTATGTTTTTCCGGTCAAATGTTGTTCTTTCATAATAGATGTTCAAAAGGAAGAGGGTGAGTGCAGATCCTCAAGGAGTACAAATTAGGTATTTGGAAAAGGTAGTGATAGCTGTTAAATGAGATAGATCAGCAACCACAGAAAACACAGGCCCAACTATACCACACTTTACCCCTACTGCAGTGGCCAAACCCCTATTAGAACTGCTGAGAGCCCAGCATCAGGTGCTGTCTATGATATCAATTCAAAATTTGAACTCCTAAATTTCTGCATGTGCCTTACCTTCTCTCTTGTATGAAAACTAATTTCAGATGAATCTCCTTGCTCAAAGGATCATAGGATCTCACGACAATACTGGGCTCTGCATTGCTCTTGTCAGTACCTCTTGCCCTTTGTCAGCATACTTACACTCATTGCTGTTTGATTATGTAGCATCACTGTAAATGTTCGCTTCATGAAAGTTTATTTTGTCCGATGATCTTCATGAAAGTTTTTATTATATCCTCCTTGGATATCTATCACTTTGGAACTAGTTTCATATGTTGCTTTTAATAAGCTCAAACAAATATAAGTGAAGAACATGAGCATCATATTTCTTTCTCTCAAATTAATCTAAGTGAAGCATGAGGAGAATTTGTTCAAAGATAACAAAGCACACCGTGCTCAAAAAGATAGAAGTGAAGCACTAGAGCAATTCCAAGGCTCTTAAAAAATTTAAGTGAAGCATAGGAGCAAGCATAGCATAATTTGGCTCTCCAAAATAGGTGTGTACAACAAGGATGCTTATTAAAAATTAAAAAGAAAAACAAACAAAGACTCATATCATACAAGATGCTCCAAGCAAAACTCATAATATGTGTTGAATAAAAATACAGTTTCAAGTAAAATACAGATGGTTGTTAGAAGAAAGAGGGGATGCCACTCGGGGGCATCCCCAAGCTTAGTTGCTTGATACTTCTTGAATATTATCTTGGGGTACCTCGGGCATCCCCAAGCTTAGCCTTTTGCTAATCCTTATTCCTTCATCCATCGCGATCTCACCCAAAACTTGAAAACTTCAATCACACAAAACTCAACAAAACTTCGTGAGATCCATTAGTATAAGAAAACAAATCACTACTATAAGTACTATCGAAAACCCATTCATATTTTATTTTTGACTTATATCTACTATATTCCAACTTTTCTATGGCAAAAACTATTCAAAGGAAACCATAGAATCATCAAAACAAGCACACAATGCAAAGAAATCAGAATCTGTCAAAAACAGAACAGTTTGTAGCAATCTGGATATTTCAAATACTTCTGTAATTCAAAAAATTATAAAAAATTAGGAAAACATGAGAAAGTTGTTGATGTAGGGTAGAGACCCTAATCGCCCGATCTTTCACGAAAGGAGCGGATCCCGGGGAAATCACGAAGAACACTGGGAAGAACGGAGGAAAAACACAAGAGGAAATCACTAAACCGACACGAATAAGTCACACATGGGCTAGATCCTTGAGTACATAGGTAGAGATACATGAATCGACGGACAACTAAGGACGATACACGGTAACCGGTTCTTCTCTATGAGAAGGTCTTGAATCCACAAGGGGATCTTCCCGTAAAGGGGGCTTGAATCCGCTTGGGGCATCTTCTCCGGTGGAGGCTCGAATCTCTAAGGAGAAGGTAACCAAGTGGATGAGCAAAGCTCTCTCACAAATATGAGCTAAACATTTGCTAACCCTAGTGATAGAGGCTAAGGTGTCCCGATGTTTCGATGAGATGGTGGCTATCGTTTTGTGTGGGAGTCGACCTTGACGATCCGACTACGAATGTGCGAGACATCGCGCCTTAGAAATCGCTAAACCGACTTCCGAGGGTTATTGACCACGCCGGAGCACGATCAACCTGACCACGAGGGTCTGTTTCCTGCGAGCAAACGAAGAACAAGCAAGAAACTGAGATTGCAATCGGGATATTGCGAATATAAGATGAAACCTTTATTGATCAAGGTGGGGTTCTGTGACGTCTTGGTCTGGTCGTTGGACACAAACGAAGTACGCGAAGTTGCAGCTATGGCGAACTTTTAATCTAAACAAAACCCAAAGTCTAAACGACGCCCTAAGGGCTGTATATATGGAGGAAGAGGGGGGGAATTTCGTGGCCCTTGAGGGTGGGGTCCGAAACCAACCCTAACTCTTGTTTCCCCACACATACGGACTCTAAAAATAGCCTATACTTAAGTATTTCGAAATTACATGGGCCTGGCCCATTAGTAAGGTGACGCAGCACCTAGAATAGCCTATGGACGAATATTATGAAGTGGCATCTTGTATATTTCGTCCAAGGCTTCATGCACTCCTTATGGCGGCTTCAAAGTCCTGAAATCATCACTTGTAACTCCGTTCTTGATCCCCTTGCGCATGCCAACAACTCCATGCGTGTTCTTGCTCCAATGTTGATAGAGGCAAAGGTGTCCCGTCTTTCGATGAGATGATGGATTTCGCTTTGGTGGAAGTCGACTTTGACGATCCGACTACGAACGTGCGAGGACGTCGCGCCTTAGCAATTGCTAAACCAACCCCGAGAGGTTATTGACCACGCCGGAGCACGATCAACCTGACCACGAGGGTCTGTTTCCTGCGAGCAAACGAAGAACAAGCAAGAAACTGAGATTGCAATCTGGATATTGCGAATATAAGATGAAAGCTTTATTGATCAAGGTGGGGTTCTGTGACGCCTTTGTCTGGTCGTTGAACACAAACGAAGTACGCGAAGTTGCAGCTATGGCGAACTTTTAATCTAAACAAAACCCAAAGTCTAAACGGTGCCCTAAGGGCTGTATATATGGAGGAAGAGAGGGGAATTTCGTGGCCCTTGGTGGAGGGGTCCAAAATCAACCCTATCTCTTGTTTCCCCACACATACGGACTCTAAAAATAGCCTATACTTATGTATTTCGAAATTACATGGGCCTGGCCCAATAAAAAGGTGACGCAGCACCTATAATAGCCTCTGGACGAAATTTATGAAGTGGCATCTTGTATATTTCGTCCAAGGCTTCATGCACTCTTATGGTGGCTTCCAAGTCCTGAAACCATCACTTGTAACTCCGTTCTGGTTCCCCTTGCGCATGGCATCATCTCCATGCTTGCTCTTGCTCCAATGTCCATCCTTCTCCAAGCTAGGCCCTTCATTTGTAAGCAAAACAAATGTATCCAATTTAGGCAGCATCATATTCTCATGAACATTAGAATCATTACCAAGAAACGAAAGTACCTGATAATTTAATTGGCGTGCGCGAGCTCTAGTAATTGGTCCAGTATATGTAGCAGTAGGGGCTGTGGGTGTAACAATGGTATTGATGTCCTCATCATCCTCCCCTTCTTGAAATGAAGTCGTCCTCGACGGAAGCTCATCTTCCTCACCCAAATAAGGCTTCAAATCTGCAATGTTAAAAGTGGGACTAACCCCAAAATCTGCAGGTAGCTCAAGTTTATATGCATTATCATTTATTTTCTCTAACACCTTAAAAGGACCATCAGCACGTGGCATTAGCTTTGATTTGCGCAAATTAGGAAATCTATCTTTCCGCAAATGTAACCAAACAAGATCTCCAGGTGCAAACACAACATGTTTTCTACCCTTATCTCCAGCAAGTTTATATTTAGCATTCATACGCTCAATGTTTTCCTTAGTTAACTCATGCATTTTTAAAATCAATTCAGAACGTTCTTTAGCATCAAAATTAACCTTCTCCGAAGATGGAAGAGGCAACAAATCAATAGGTGCACGAGGTAGGAAACCATACACAATTTCAAAAGGGCACATCTTAGTAGTAGAATGCAATGAACGATTATAAGCAAATTCAATATGAGGCAAGCATTCTTCCCACATTTTCTTATTATTCTTCAAAACAGCCCTAAGCATAGTAGACAATGTTCTATTGACTACTTCAGTTTGTCCATCAGTTTGGGGGTGACAAGTAGTACTAAATAGCAGTTTAGTCCCCAACTTAGCCCATAAACATCTCCAAAAGTGGCTAAGAAATTTAGTATCACGATCTGAAACAATAGTATTTGGCACACCATGCAAGCGAATAATTTCACGAAAGAACAAATCAGCAACATTAACAGCATCATCGCTTTTATGACATGGTATAAAGTGTGCCATTTTCGAGAATCTATCCACGACAACAAATATGCTATCCCTCCCCTTCTTTGTTCGAGGTAAACCTAAAACAAAGTCCATAGATATATCCTCCCAAGGAACACTAGGTACAGGCAAAGGCATATATAAACCATGAGGATTGAGTCGTGACTTAGCTTTTTGACATGTAGTGCAGCGAGCAACAAAACGCTCAACATCCCGTCTCATCTTTGGCCAAAAGAAATGTGTAGCAAGTACGTCCTCCGTCTTCTTCACGCCAAAGTGTCCCATTAATCCTCCCCCATGCGCCTCCTGCAACAGCAAAAGACGAACGGAGCTAGCTGGAATGCATAGCTTGTTAGCACGAAACACAAATCCATCGTTAACGACAAACTTGTTCCACATTCTTCCTTCTTTACAATTCTGCATTACATCTTTAAAATCAGCATCATGCACATATTGATCTTTGATGGTCTCCAAACCAAATATTTTGAAGTCAAGTTGTGAAAGCATAGTATAGCGACGAGACAATGCATCAGCAATAACATTTTCTTTTCCCTTCTTGTGTTTAATGACATAAGGGAAAGTCTCAATAAATTCAACCCATTTAGCATGTCTACGATTCAGTTTAGCTTGACTTTTAATATGTTTCAAAGATTTATGATCAGAATGTATAACAAATTCTTTGGGCCATAAATAATGTTGCCATGTTTCTAAAGTCCGAACAAGAGCATATAATTCTTTATCGTAAGTAGAATAATTCAGACTAGGCCCACTTAATTTTTCAGAAAAGTATGCAACAGGTTTGCCATCTTGTAATAACACACCTCCTAATCCAATTCCACTAGCATCACATTCAAGCTCAAAAGTCTTATTAAAATCAGGAAGTTGGAGTAAAGGAGCATGTGTCAACTTATCTTTCAATACCGTGAAGGCTTCTTCCTGTGCGGTACCCCATAGAAAAGGCACATCTTTCTTTGTAAGCTCATTGAGAGGTGCAGCAATGGTGCTGAAATCTCTCACAAAACGCCTATAGAATCCAGCGAGGCCAAGAAAACTCCTCACTTGTGTGACCGTTTTGGGCTGCGGCCAACTCTCAATTGCTTCAATCTTGGCTTTATCAACTTCAATTCCCTGTGGAGTAACAACATAGCCAAGAAAAGATACTCGGTCGGTGCAAAAGGTGCACTTCCCAAGGTTACCAAACAAACGTGCATCACGTAGAGCAATAAAAACAGCACGTAAATGTTCCAAATGTTCTTCCAAAGATTTGCTATAAATCAGAATATCATCAAAATAGACTACCACAAATCGTCCAATGAAAGCACGTAAAACTTCGTTCATCAATCTCATGAAAGTACTAGGTGCATTAGTTAACCCAAACGGCATGACTAACCACTCATATAAACCAAACTTAGTTTTAAATGCTGTTTTCCATTCATCACCCAATTTCATACGAATTTGATGGTATCCACTACGCAAATCAACTTTGGAGAATATTGTAGAGCCACTCAATTCATCAAGCATATCATCTAGCCTAGGAATAGGATGACGATAACGAATAGTAATATTATTAATGCCTCTACAATCAACACACATACGTGACGTACCATCCTTTTTAGGCACTAGTATAATAGGAACAGCACAAGGACTAAGAGATTCGCGTATATAACCTTTGTCGAGTAGCTCCTGTACTTCACGCATAATCTCCTTCGTCTCCTCTGGATTGGTACGGTATGGTGCACGGTTGGGTAGCGATGCACCGGGAATTAAGTCAATTTGATGCTCAATCCCTCGAATGGGTGGTAATCCCGGTGGCACGTCTTGTGGAAAGACGTCAGCGAACTCCTGCATAATGTTAGTGACAGCAGGGGGCAAAGAGGAAGGCACGTCCTCGAATGAAAATAATGCCTCTTTGCACACAAAAGCATAGCAAACAGATTTGCTGAAATCTAGCTCATCAATATCAAATTTGGTGGCAAATAAACATGCACTTTTCAATTTAATTTCAGAAGCAACACTAGATGGTTTATTATTAGGCTTCATTTGTTGCTCAAATTCTTTTGCCACAATCTGATTTTCACTCTTATTCTTCTCCTGTTTTGCTTTATTAGCTCTATTAATATCATCTTTCAAAATAGAATCAGGAGTCATAGGAAGCAAAGTAATATTTTTATCCTTATGAACAAGAGTATAATGATTGTTTCTACCATGGTGTACAGCATTTTTATCAAATTGCCATGGTCTACCAAGTAATAAGGAACATGCTTGCATAGGTACCACATCACAATCAACATAATCAGCATATGTAGAGATACTAAAATGCACACGAACAGTACGTGTTACCTTAACCTTGCCGCTGTTGTTGAACCATTGGATGTAGTAAGGATGTGGATGTGTTCTTGTGGTGAGAGAAAGCTTCTCCACCATCTCCATGCTAGCCAAGTTGTTGCAACTCCCTCCATCTATGATCACGCGAACAGAACGTTCCTTCACAACTCCCTTTGTATGGAACAAATTATGCCTCTGATTTTGCTCAGCTTGTGTAACCTGCACACTCAAAACACGTTGCGCAACTAAACATTCATACCTGTCAGCATCTTCAGGAGCCATGTATTCCGTCTCATGATCAGAATCGTCCCCACCGTGTTCGTCATGTGTAATAAGAGCCAAAGTCTCCTCATCATAGTCACTAGCGGACTCATACCCACCATCCTCAGTAACAATCATCACACGCTTAGATGGGCATTCTCTCGCATAATGACCTCCACCCTTGCAACGTCGACAAATAATATCATGTGTTTGCCCTGTTGATGCCATGGATGAAGAAGAGCTCTTTGCAGGCCCAGAAGGTGTGCTCTTGGCAGATAGTGGTGATTGTGCCTGCTTTATTGTATCACGGTTGGAGGTGGCAGCCGACGGAGGCGCTGGTGTAGCAGAACGTGTGGAAGTAGATGATGCACGTGATGTCCATGATGAAGGTCGACCTGCAGAAAAGTTAGTCCGCGCCAATGCCTGTCGATCCTGCACTTCACGTTCAGCTTTACAAGCAAGATGGAATAAACGAGTCATATTAGTATACTCCTTATAGTCTAGAATGGTCTGAATCTCTCTATTTAATCCACCCAGAAAACGTGCAAGCATAGCTTCATTCTCCTCAACAATACCACATCTAATCATGCCAGTTTGTAATTCCTGATAATATTCTTCTACAGAATTTTTTCCTTGTCTTAAGCGCTGTAATTTTTGAAGCAATTCACGTTGATAATATGGTGGAACCCAACGAGTACGCATAGCAGTTTTCAAAGCAGCCCAAGTAGCGGGAATAGGATATAATCTACAATGTTCAGACCACCATACACATGCAAAACTAGTGAAAGCACAAACAGCAGAAGCAACCCGTCTCTCCTCGGGATATTGTAAACATGTAAAACGTTGTTCAGTTTCTAACTCCCAAGTAAGATATATATCAGGAACATATCTACCCTCAAATGGTGGAATATTCAATTTCAGTTTAGGAATATGGACATCATCTCGTACCTGAGGTGGTGGTGCAGGCCTACCATTACGAATATATACCTGAGGTCGACCTGCTGGTGGTGTTGCAGGTGGCTGCACGTAGTGCTGATTTTGATCAACCTCATCCTCATAATCTCCCACATAATCATCCTCCTCCGCATCAGCAGCAGGAGCCACAGAAGTATCAACAGCAGCACCAATAGTTTGGCCAAACGCAAGAGGAACACTCCTCGCTCGGCGAAGGTCTGTTTCGCGACGTGGAGGTAGTCGTTGTTGTTGTTGTTGTTGAGGTGCGTTAGGTGCAGCGGGTGGTGGTGGTGGAAGACGCGCGAGCAATTCATTAAACTTGTTATCGAGCTTTGTTTCGAACGTCTTCTCCATGCCATCTATCTTCTCCATGGCCTCTTCAAATCTGTTTAGCACATCTTGCACCTGTCCACTCATCATTTGCTGAAATTTATCATGCAAATCCTTATTCGTCATGTTCTCCCAGTCAGTCTCGTCGGCTTGTGATCCTGGCATGGTTAGCGGCAATAGAAACACACAAGAATATGATCCTACAGACTACTAACAAGAGGTAGTGGTGGGGGTCACAAATCCGTCAAGCATATCTCAAATTCTTACCAGTTCTTACCCAGCAGCAGGCGGTGATTGGCAACCGTTGTAGTCAAAAACTCTCAAAGCTTGGGTAGAGCGATTACCAGGGAGAGTCAAACGCATGACGTAGATGTATGTGGAGCTGGGAAGGCTTATAATATGGTAGCAAAAAGGGTCAGCAATAATCAATTCAGAGATGCAAAGTTGAATAAACGCTCAACGACGGTACTGTGCTGGTCCTAGGCTAGACTGTGCTAGAGACGCGAGCCTAGAACACCAACAAAATCACGGCGCGGCATGTAAACAAGGGAGGAGCACACTCTGAATTTTTTTCTCTCTTTTTTTTTGCACTTTTTTTTTCTCTTTTTTTTTGCTCCGCAACAAAAAAATTTCAAAAAAGTCTACAAATGGTCTAAAAACTGCCTAGCCAGAATTTTCCAGACTTAGTTTTTTTTTTGAAATTGGAACTATTTTTCTTCTGCGGATGGCTCGGAAGTTGGGGAGTCCTTCTCTGTCACGACTTGGAGTATCGCGTGATCTGGAAATCGAGAACAATGCAACAATTACTGGACTCGGACTAGGACTGGTGGCGGAGATGAATCTGGTGGAACTCGGACTGGTGGCGGAGATATGTTGCAGGTGAACTCGGATTGGCGTGATGGCGGCGGATATGTGGTGGCGTATATGGATTCGGATTGGCGGTGAATATGTGGTGGTGGTATATGGCAACAACGACGATGATGATGCGGTGGTGATATATGGCAGCGGCGACGTGACAGCCAGTGAACAGAACTCGAAACTCTAAAAGACTAGACGCTAAGACCAGCAACTTGACACGACGATGCAACCGCAAATTCAACAAAGCAAATACAGAAAAGATTATGCAAAGGCTCAGATTGGTTCGGATGGGATGAACTAACCCTAATTTTTTTTGGCTTTTTCGTGGACTATAGGTATGAAGAACAGACTCGATCTAAACTACGAAAAACTGTAAAATCTCACCGAGCAACCTGGAAATCTGATACCACTTGATAGAGGCAAAGGTGTCCCATCTTTCGATGAGATGATGGATATCGCTTTGGTGGAAGTCGACTTTGACGATCCGACTACGAACGTGCGAGGACGTCGCGCCTTAGCAATCGCTAAACCAACTCCGAGAGGTTATTGACCACGCCGGAGCACGATCAACCTGACCACGAGGGTCTATTTCCTGCGAGTAAACGAAGAACAAGCAAGAAACTAAGATTGCAATCTGGATATTGCGAATATAAGATGAAAGCTTTATTGATCAAGGTGGGGTTCTGTGACGCCTTTGTCTGGTCGTTGAACACAAACGAAGTACGCGAAGTTGCAGCTATGGCGAACTTTTAATCTAAACAAAACCCAAAGTCTAAACGGTGCCCTAAGGGCTGTATATATGGAGGAAGAGAGGGGGAATTTCGTGGCCCTTGGTGGAGGGGTCCGAAATCAACCCTATCTCTTGTTTCCCCACACATACGGACTCTAAATATAGCCTATACTAATGTATTTCGAAATTACATGGGCCTGGCCCAATAAAAAGGTGACGCAGCACCTATAATAACCTCTGGACGAAATTTATGAAGTGGCATCTTGTATATTTCGTCCAAGGCTTCATGCACTCTTATGGTGGCCTCAAAGACCTGAAATCATCACTCATAACTCCGTTCTTGTTCCCCTTGCGCATGCCATCATCTCCATGCTTTCTCTTGCTCCAATGTTCATCGTTCTCCAAGCTAGGCCCTTCATTTGTAAGCAAAACAAATGTATCCAATTTAGGCAGCATCATATTCTCATGAACATTAGAATCATTACCAAGAAACGGAAGTACCTGATAATTTAATTGGCGTGTGCGAGCTCTAGTAATTGGTCCCGTATATGTAGCAGTAGGGGCTGTGGGTGTAACAATGGTATTGATGTCCTCATCACTGAGATTGCAATCGGGATATTGCGAATATAAGATGAAAGCTTTATTGATCAAGGTGGGGTTCTGTGACGTCTTGGTCTGGTCGTTGGACACAAACGAAGTACGCGAAGTTGCAGCTATGGCGAACTTTTAATCTAAACAAAACCCAGGTCTAAACGATGCCTTAAGGGCTATATTTATAGGGAAAAGAGAGGGGATTTTGTCCACCCTTGGCAAGGTGGGACTAAAACACTCCTAAGTCGTTTTCCCTACAATATGGACTCTAAAAATAGATTACATGGGCCTGGCCCAAAATAAGGTGGCGCAACACCAATAATAAGCTATGGACGAAATTTATGAAAGGCCATCTTGTATATTTCGTCCACCATCTTGTATGTCATCATGGTGACTTCAAAGTCCGGAAATCTCCACTTGAACCTCCGTTCTTGTTCTGTTCGCACGCACCTTCATCTCCGTGCTTGACCATGCTCCAATGTCCAACCTTCTTGTCCATGCTAGACACTTCAATTGCAAGCAGCACAAATGTATCTAAGTTAGGCAGCATCATATTCTCATGAACATTAGAAACATTACCAAGAAACGAAAGTACCTGATAATTTAATTGGCGTATCTGAGCTCTAGCAACTGTTTCAAGAGGTAAAACCGTAGGGGATATGGGTGTAACTGTGGTAGCCATGTCCTCATCATCCTCCCCTTCTTGAAAACAAAGCCGTCCTCGGTGTTTCTTAATCTGAAATCTGGCTAACAGAAGAGACAAGGTGTACACGTTGTATATGTATATGTCGTCCATTTTTACTGATCTCAGTTGGGGCACATGTGACACAGTTATAGAAGAGCACCCTTCAAAAGTCGTGAAATATAAAGCCAATATATTATCGCAAGAAGTCAAAGGCATGAAAAAATTGCAACTCAGTTTGCACATATAAGTGAAGCTCTTATTCATATCAAAAGATTGACAATGCTTATCATTAAACCATCCCAACAATGATGAACCATCACCAAGATTAGAGGTCATATCAAAATGATTAAACATTGGCACAATTATTTTCAAACGTATTGGATCCAAATCTGATTTATTCCCTGATTCACTTGATTCTTTTGCATCGATAGTTAATTCAATGGGTTCACTCAAAATTGTTTGAACACATGGCAAAGTCAAAACATCAACATAGTCCTCTAAAATAGCGGGTGTGATCAAAGTTGTGGGTAGCTCACCGCATGGTGCATTTAAATTGACAAGACATTCATCATACTCATGTGGTGGTGGAAGATTAGTACCTTTGTCATTACCTCTTATGATCAACTCAGATGATGTAGGCACTCTCGGTGATGATGTGTCACATGGTGGAGGTGATGTAGTCCTCACAACAACGGATGTGGTTGTCATAGTATGCCTAGTAGTTGAAGGGACAATCGTATCAACTCTTGGAATGTGCATCTTGTGCATGTTCTCCTTGTGGGCAACACGTCGTTTTATTTCCTGTTCAGCTTTGCAAGCAAGATGAAACAAATGGTCCATAGGATAACACTCTTCATGAATTAGTATCTCCTGAATCTCACAGTTTAATCCTCCCCAAAATCTATCCATAAAATCTTCTTCACTTTCTTCTAAAGAGGAATGCAGGAAGGTAGTTTGTAAAGTATCATAATATTTCGTTACGGTGTCACTACCTTGTTTCAAATGTTGCAACTTTTTAATCATGTCACGAGTATAATAAGCGGGAACGAATGTATGTCGCATGGCAAGTTTCAAATCATCCCAAGTAGTAGGTATATCATTAGGGTGTAGCCGACAATATTCACTCCACCAAACTATAGCATAACCAGTGAAAGAACCAACCGCAACCTTAACGTTTTTACGTTCATCAAAATTATGGGAAGCAAATATATTATTTATGTCGAATTCCCATTCAATATATAAAGCAGGTCTAAAACAGCCATTAAATGATGGTATAGGAACAGTAACCTGATCATGTGCATTTGGATGTTTATGCACCTCTCATGATCGTTGTGGAATTTGCAAAGGTGGTGGCACGTCTCCTGCGATCGACAAAGCCCATGAATTGACCCTAGATCCTGTCATGATTAGGAGAAACAAGAAACAAAATCCAAAACTAATGTTCCTATAACTACTAGGATGTGGTGGTAAAACGCTCACAGTAAAGCAAATATCAATGTCTTACAAGTTCTTACCATGCAGCAGGCGGTGATCGGCAACCAGCGGTGTCAAGTAACTCAAAAAGTCGGGTAAAGCGATTGCCAGGTGAACGTATGTATACACGGTGTAGAAATATGTGGAGCTGGGATGACTTTATATATATGTGGGGAAAAATGCTACAACCACGTTAATTAATGCAAGTTGAATAATCGCTCAAAGTAGTCGAGTGCTGTGCTGGTCCTAGGCTAGACCGTGCTAGAGACTCGAGCCTAGAACACTAACAAAATCACGGCGCTGCACGTAAATAAGGGAAATGCACACTCTGGAACTCTTTTTTTTTTCGCTCTTTTTTTTGCGCTCCTTTTTTTTGCGCTCCTCTTTTTTTTTGCGAAAAATCACTATAATGGCGAGTGTCTCAAAACTCTTCCCTCGTCAAACTGATAGGATGGGCACGAAAAAAAAAATTCACTTTTTTTCGGAAAACAGGGCAGCGACGACGAAAAAGTGCGACAAAAAAATCACTATGATGGCACGTGGCTCAAAAGACTCAGAAAAGCCTAAAAATAGGATAGGGAAAAAAATTTGCCCGTGAAAATTTTGGCCTAAAAACTGCCCGGGGGTCTCCAGACTCTTTTTTTTCCGATACCTACGCAGGCAAGGAAACACGGATCGAAATTTAGATTGATCTCAAGAACAAACCTAATATGAGAAGAACTCGGATTGGTGGTGGATATATGGTTGTGGTATATGGCAGCGGTGGTGGTATATGGTAGCGGTGGTGGTATATGGATACAGATTGGTGGTGGTATATGGATACGGATTGGTGGTGGTATATGGATATGGATTCAGAGCGGTGGCGGATAAGCAAAAGTGGTAGATGGCGATGATGATGGTGCGGCGGCGGCATGACAACTTATGACCAGAACTCAAAACTCTAAAAGACTAGACTCTAAGACCAGCAACTTGACACGACGATGCAACCGCAAATTCAACAAAGGTAAAACCCTAAAAAGATTATGCAAAGGCTCAGATTGGTTCGGATATGATGAACTAACCCTAATTTTTTTTCTGGCTTTTTCGTGGACTGTAGGTATGAAGAACAGACTCGATCTAATCTACGAAAAACTGTAAAATCTCACCGAGCAACCTGGAGCTCTGATACCACTTGATAGAGGCTAAGGTGTCCCGATGTTTCGATGAGATGGTGGCTATCGTTTTCTGTGGGAGTCGACCTTGACGATCCGACTACGAACGTGCGAGACGTCGCGCCTTAGCAATCGTTAAACCAACTCCCGAGGGTTATTGACCACGCCGGAGCACGATCAACCTGACCACGAGTGTCTATTTCCTGCGAGCAAACAAAGAACAAGCAAGAAACTGAGATTGCAATCGGGATATTGCGAATATAAGATGAAAGCTTTATTGATCAAGGTGGGGTTCTGTGACGTCTTGGTCTGGTCGTTGGACACAAACGAAGTACGCGAAGTTGCAGCTATGGCGAACTTTTAATCTAAACAAAACCCAGGTCTAAACGATGCCTTAAGGGCTATATTTATAGGGAAAAGAGAGGGGATTTTGTCCACCCTTGGCAAGGTGGGACTAAAACACTCCTAAGTCGTTTTCCCTACAATATGGACTCTAAAAATAGATTACATGGGCCTGGCCCAAAATAAGGTGGCGCAACACCAATAATAAGCTATGGACGAAATTTATGAAAGGCCATCTTGTATATTTCGTCCACCATCTTGTATGTCATCATGGTGACTTCAAAGTCCGGAAATCTCCACTTGAACCTCCGTTCTTGTTCTGTTCGCACGCACCTTGATCTCCGTGCTTGACCATGCTCCAATGTCCAACCTTCTTGTCCATGCTAGACACTTCAATTGCAAGCAGCACAAATGTATCTAAGTTAGGCAGCATCATATTCTCATGAACATTAGAAACATTACCAAGAAACGGAAGTACCTGATAATTTAATTGGCGTATCTGAGCTCTAGCAACTGTTTCAAGAGGTAAAACCGTAGGGGATATGGGTGTAACTGTGGTAGCCATGTCCTCATCAAAGGTTGTCGATGCGTTCACTCATAGCTTGTTGCTCTTGATGCAAAGCACGTTGTGCACCAAAGAGGTGACTCTTGGTGACGAAGGAGTTCATGTCGTCGTCTTGCTCCATGAAGAGTGGGTTGGTAGAAGTACTTGGCCTATCCATCATTCCAAGACAAAATGTGAGTGGTAGAAAGACAAGAATGAATACCAAATGTACCTTGACCGAAGTTGAAAGTGAATCAATGATCACTCCAATGTAGGACAAGGAAATAGCCCAATTGGTACGAATTCTCATCGGTTTATCACACCTACACAAGTAAAAGCTTATGGTGGAGCTTGGTTAGGATGGTGGCACAATTTCTAATGTGAATGTAAGCATGATTCAATAATGTTGGAGAAGATCCACAACTTGTAAATGCAACAAGTAGACCAATAGCAAGATGTGGTACCCGGAAACACAACACACGGAAAGATAAATGGGGTCGTGCAAATAAGGGTGAGACAAAATGTGGAAACTACGAAAATGCTCTTGTTGCACAACACTAGAGAGACGCTAGCACGATTGCACAATAGGCGGATACGAACTTGTGCACAACCTACTAAGCAAAAATGAAATGACTTCTATCCCAAGTATGATGTTCCGGAGATATGATCCAAGTATGACAATCTTAATTTAGTATGATGCTATGGTTCTTGCTTATAAGCTCTTTGCTTATCTTCTCTGTTTGCTTAAAAGCTTGCTTGGCTCTTTGATGTTTGAGCTCTTTTCTCATGCGATGCTTCACGGACCAAGATAGCAATTATGTATGTGATGACAACTTTGTGACACAAAAGATGATTCCAAGATATGCAACACGATGATAGTATGTATGCTATAGGATGTATGATCACTAATGTGCACAAGTCACGTTGCCGGCAATACTCAATGGCTAGTCTTGATGGGTAAGCAACGCAATGGGGTAAGGCTATGATGGATATCAATGAAATGGCAAGAGTGATATGTCCAATACCAAGATGAGGTTACCGGTCTTGCTTCCGGTATGGTGTCAAAATGGTGGCACGAATACCAAGTCATAGTCAAGGTGGTCGTTGTTGATGACGTGTCCGTGGCGAAAATAAGCGGCGGTGATGTCGATGTTGAACCATACCTAGATAGCTGAAACACAAAAGGATACGGTACCGCAACTCAAATTCTCAAAACCAAGTGCGACAAAAAGCGTCGGAGTAGGTAGCGGGTAAGTGGTGGTATGGGTTGGGATATTGGAAAGGTTTGCGGAAGTCGGTGGTGGTGTAGCGGATGATGTGGTGGAATCTTAAACAAAATTTGAGCGAAATCAGTTTTTAGAGTAGCGGTCATCCGGAAATGGATGGATGTCCCGTCGCCGGACGTCCGGTCGGGTCGGAAATCCGCTAATTTCAGCTCGGGTTAGAGGTTCCGATCGTCCGATAAGGTCGGACGTCCGGTGGTTCCTGAGGCGCCGGACGTCCAGTAAGTTGCGGTCGTCTGGTTGGTTGGGGTCAAAATTGATAGGATTACGTGGATTTTGGATGGATTTCGAGGTGGAGATGGTGGGGAAGGCTAGATCCACTTGCAACACAACAAATTCACGGATCAAAACCAACAAAACATCATCAAAACTCACAAATCACAAGAAAAAAATTTGGGGCTATTTTGGGGATTTTCAGATTAGGACGAAAAACAACAAAATCAAGCTAGAAAACGAAGAGGGGGGCTCCGAAATCGTGATCAACCTTGCTCTAGATACCAAGATGATGTAGGGTAGAGACCCTAATCGCCCGATCTTTCACGAAAGGAGCGGATCCCGGGGAAATCACGAAGAACACAGGAAGAACGAAGGGAAAACACAAGAGGAAATCACTAAACCGACACGAATAAGTCACACATGGGCTAGATCCTCGAGTACATAGGTAGAGATACACGAATCCATGGACAACTAAGGACGATACGCGGTAACTGGTTCTTCTCCGTGAGGAGGTCTTGAATCCACAAGGGGATCTTCCCGTAAAGGGGGCTTGAATCCGCTTGGAGGATCTTCTCCGGTGGAGGCTCGAATCTCCGAGGAGAAGGTAACCAAGTGGATGAGCAAATCTCTCTCACAAATATGAGCTAAACATTTGCTAACCTTAGAAAGGAGGTGGGAGAGGTCTATTTATAGTCTAAGTGCAAATGGGGGCGAAAGTAGGGGTACATGGGTCTCGGGCCCGAATCTGGACGCAGCCAGGTACCGGACGTCCGCTGGTGGCCGGTCGTCCGATGTCTCAGGAGCAGCCGGTCGTCCGATGACCTTTGGACGTCCGCTGGTTCTGCTCTGGATGGGGGCGCCGGACGTCCGGAAATGTCAGACTTCCGCTGATGTCGGCTCGGATGCAGGTGCACCGGTTGTCCAGTCTGGACCGAACATCCGCTCGCTGGGGCTCGGCTGATGCTTCAGGTGCCGGACGTCCGGTCCCGGCCGGTCGTCTAGTGGCCGGGACTTTTCCTTCAGCCCTCCTTCTTCTCTGTCTTCTCGTCCATCTTCCTCTTCTTCTTGTCCTTGCTCCTTAGCTTCTCCATGGTACCTGAGTATGCACAAAGTGTCCATATGAGGTAGTAGCCATGCTTCATGTGCATCAAAGTGGAATTGTGAGAGGAGAGATGCCACCTAGCTTTCAAGAGCTCTTGCACGTGATCGAGTCATGGGTCCACTAGCGACTTGACGAGACGATGGTAGGTCCATGGGGATGACGTTGGGATGCTCCGCATCAGTTGTATATTAATCTTATGCAAAAAATCAGTATTTTAGCACGGTTTTGTTAAAAATGCGAATTATTTTCATGAGTGCAAAAGTTTCTGTTTTTCAGCAAGATCAAATCAACTATCACCCAACATGATCGCAAAGGCTTTACTGGCACAAATACTAATTAAAACACAAAAAAACAATCATACAGTAACATAATTGTGCAAACACTCAAGAACAGAAAGAAAAATACAAAAATGAATTTTATTCATTAGGTTGCCTCCCAACAAGCGCTATCATTTTACGCCCCTAGCTAGGCATAATGCATAGATTCAAGTATTGTCATCTTTGTTCTCCAACTCTTCAATAAAACACTTAGAATTCATCAAAGATTTACAATATGAATTTTCAACAACAATACTTCAAGGAACAAGTTTAAGGAATTCATTCCTGCCGATAGGGTCTCTTATTACTTCAATAAAATCAGGGTGAATACTAATCTTCTTAAGGTATCCTTTATTACTAGAAGTTGCACCCTTGTTCTTAGTAACTGATAGAGGCAAAGGTGTCCCGATGTTTCGATGAGATGGTGGCTATCGTTTCTGTGGGAGTCGACCTTGACGATCCGACTACGAATGTGCGACACGTCGCGCCTTAGCAATCGCTAAACCAACTTCCGAGGGGTTATTGACCACGCCGGAGCACAATCAACCTGACCACGAGGGTCTGTTTCCTGTGAGCAAACGAAGAACAAGCAAGAAACTGAGATTGCAATCTGGATATTGCGAATATAAGATGAAATCTTTATTGATCAAGGTGGGGTTCTGTGACGTCTTGGTCTGGTCGTTGGACACAAACGAAGTACGCGAAGTTGCAGCTATGGTGAACTTTTAATCTAAACAAAACCCCAAAGTCTAAACGATGCCCTAAGGGCTGTATATGTGGAGGATAGAGGGGGAATTTCGTGGCCCTTGGTGGAGGGGTCCGAAACCAACCTGATGAGGACATCAATACCATTGTTACACCCACAGCCCCTACTGCTACATATACGGGACCAATTACTAGAGCTCGCGCACGCCAATTAAATTATCAGGTACTTTCGTTTCTTGGTAATGATTCTAATGTTCATGAGAATATGATGCTGCCTAAATTGGATACATTTGTTTTGCTTACAAATGAAGGGCCTAGCTTGGAGAAGGATGAACATTGGAGCAAGAACAAGCATGGAGATGATGCCATGCGCAAGGGGAACAAGAACGGAGTTACAAGTGATGATTTCAGGACTTTGAAGCCACCATAATGGGAGCATGAAGCCTTGGACGAAATATACAAGATGCCACTTCTTAAATTTCGTCCCGAGGCTATTATAGGTGCTGCGTCACCTTTTTATTGGGCCAGGCCCATGTAATTTCGAAATACATAAGTATAGGCTATTTTTAGAGTCCGTATGTGTGGGGAAACAAGAGATAGGGTTGATTTCGGACCCCTCCACCAAGGGCCACGAAATTCCCCCTCTCTTCCTCCATATATACAGCCCTTAGGGCACCGTTTAGACTTTGGGTTTTGTTTAGATTAAAAGTTCGCCATAGCTGCAACTTCGCGTACTTCGTTTGTGTTCAACGACCAGACAAAGGCGTCACAGAACCCCACCTTGATCAATAAAGCTTTCATCTTATATTCGCAATATCCAGATTGCAATCTCAGTTTCTTGCTTGTTCTTCGTTTGCTCGCAGGAAACAGACCCTCGTGGTCAGGTTGATCGTGCTCCGGCGTGGTCAACAACCTCTCGGAGTTGGTTTAGCGATTGCTAAGGCGCGACGTCCTCGCACGTTCGTAGTCGGATCGTCAAAGTCGACTTCCACCAAAGCGAAATCCATCATCTCATCGAAAGACGGGACACCTTTGCCTCTATCAAGTGGTATCAGATTTCCAGGTTGCTCGGTGAGATTTTACAGTTTTTCGTAGATTAGATCGAGTCTGTCCTTCATACCTACAATCCACGAAAAAGCCACAAAAAAATTAGGGTTAGTTCGTCATATCCGAACCAATCTGAGCCTTTGCATAATCTTTTTAGGGTTTTTGCTTTGTTGAATTTGTGGTTGCATCGTCGTGTCAAGTTGCTGGTCTTAGAGTCTAGTCTTTTAGAGTTTCGAGTTCTGGTCATAAGTTGTCACGCCGCCGCCGCATCATCATCATCGCCCATCTACCACTTTTGCTTATCCGCCACCGCTCTGAATCCATATCCATATACCACTACCAATCTGTATCCATATACCACCACCAATCTGTATCCATATACCACCACCGCTACCATATACCACCACCGCTGCCATATACCACAACCATATATCCACCACCAATCCGAGTTCTTCTCATATTAGGTTTGTTCTTGAGATCAATCTAAATTCCGATTCGTGTTTCCTTGCCTGCGTAGGTCTCGGAAAAAAAAAGTCTGGAGACCCCCGGGCAGTTTTTAGGCCAAAATTTTCACGGGCAAATTTTTTTTCCCTATCCTATTTTTAGGCTTTTCTGAGTCTTTTGAGCCACGTGCCATCATAGTGATTTTTTGGTCGCACTTTTTCGTCGTCGCTGCCCTAATTTCCGAAAAAAAAGTGAATTTTTTTTTTCGTGCCCATCCTATCAGTTTGACGAGGGAAGAGTTTTGAGACACTCGCCATTATAGTGATTTTTCGCAAAAAAAAAAGAGGAGCGCAAAAAAAAAGGAGCGCAAAAAAAAAGAGCGAAAAAAAAGAGTTCCAGAGTGTGCTTTTCCCTTGTTTACGTGCCGCGCCGTGATTTTGTTGGTGTTCTAGGCTCGCGTCTCTAGCACAGTCTAGCCTAGGACGAGCACAGTACCGTCGTTGAGCGTTTATTCAACTTTGCATCTCTGAATTGATTATTGCTGACCCTTTTTGCTACCATATTATAAGCCTTCCCAGCTCCACATACATCTACGTCGTGCGTTTGACTCTCCCTGGTAATCGCTCTGATAGAGGCGGGGTGTCCCGATCTTTCGATGAGATGATAACTATCGATTTGGTGGAGACGACTTTGACGATCCGACTACAAACGTGCAACGACGTTGTGCCTTAGCAATCGCTAAACCAACTCCGAGAGGTTATTGACCACGCCGGAGCACGATCAACCTAACCACGAAGGTCTATTCCTGCAAGCAATCGAAGAACAAGCAAGAATATGATAAAAGCAATCTGAATATCGCGAATATGTATGAAGTATTGATAATGGTGGGGATCCGAAAAGTGGTCTTGGTCTGGTCGTTGGACACAAACGAAGCACACGAAGTTGCAATGGCTAACTTTTAACTAAACAAATCCCAAGGAAAAGCTACTAGATGGATCTACTTATATAGGAGCAACGGGTGGCGGCCAAGGAGGTGGGAGGACGTCCCAAGGCAGCCTAAAACTAAATCTAGGTCGTACAAGGCCAATGGGCCCAAGTGGAGGTGATGTAACACCTTTGGACTTGTAGTTTGACTCGGATTCTGCTGCAGCATCAGATTGTTTCGTCCACAACTCAACGCTCCGGACGAATTTGAAGGTGATTCCAATTGGGTTGGAAAGTGCACGAAATCTAGTTTCCAACAAAAAAAGAATCACCCAATTCGGAGTCCGTATGAAAAACTTGTGTGCGTTTTGAGTCAGGTACGTCTGTGCAGTCCGAATCTGAATCCAGAACGTGAGAGACTTGGACTCTATCTTCTCTTGGGCCAAAAGTGACGTGAGAGAACTTTTTGGACAGCAAATAAACATCTCTTTCTTCCTTATCTTCATATGTGGATTGTACAAATGTCCCATACACCTGCAATTAGACAAAACACAAAAGTGTGTGAAGTATTTTTGTTCTGGATAACATAAATAGATTATTGAATAGTTTGCACTAGAAATCACCTGACAAATATGCATATATGCAATATTTTTGGTCATATCCAAGGTAGTCATGTCCTCATCATCCTCCCCTTCTTGAAAATAAAGCCGTCCTCGGCGTTGCTTAATCTGAAATGTGGCTAACAAAAGAGACAAGGTGTACATGTTGTATATGTATATGTCATCCATTTTTACTTCCCTTGATTTTTGCATATATGACACATGAATAGATGAGTAACTTGCATAGTTCATAAAATCTAAAGCCAAAAAATTAGCACAAGAAGTAGAAGGCATGAAAATATTGCAACTCAGTTTGCACATATAAGTGAAGCTCTTATTCATTTCAAAAGATTGACAATGTTCATCATTAAACCATCCCAACATTGGTGAATAAACCTTACTTGCATCAAATTTACATGCTACAACATGCTTAAATAAGCAAACATGCAATAAGTCATTCAACACAGAATCATCACCAAGATTAGAGGTCATATCAAAATGATTAAACATTGGTTCTTTTGCATCAATAGTTAATTCAATGGGTGCACTCAAAATTGTTGGTATTTCAATTGTTTGATCACATGGCAAAGTCAAATTATCAACGTAGTCCTCTAAAATAGGTGGTGTGATCAAAGTAGTGGGTAGCTCATCAGATGGTGCATTCAAATTGACAAGGCATTCATCATTCTCATGTAGAGATGGAAGATCAGTACCTTTGTCATTACCTCTTTTGATCAACTCAGATGATGTAGCCACTCTCGGGGGCGATGTGTCACATGGTGGAGGTGATGTAGTCCTGACAACAACGGATGTGGTTGTCATAGTATGCCTAGTAGTTGAAGGAACAATCATATCAACTCTTGGAATGTGCATCGTGCGCTTTTTCTCCTCGTGGCCAACACGTTGTTTTATTTCCTGTTCAGCTTTGCAAGCAAGATGAAACAAATGGTCCATAGGATAACACTCTTCATGAATTAGTATCTCTTGAATATCACGGTTTAATCCTCCCCAAAATCTATCCATAAAATCATCTTCACTTTCTTCTAAAGAGGAATGCAACAAGGTAGTTTGTAAATCATCATAATATTTTGTTACAGTTTCACTACCTTGTTTTAAGTGTTGCAACTTCTTAATCATGTCACGAGTATAATAAGCAGGGACGAAAGTATGTCGCATGGCAAGTTTCAAATCATCCCAAATAGGAGGTATATAATCAGGGTGTAACCGACAATATTCACTCCACCAAACCAAAGCATAACCAGTGAAAGAACCAACCGCAACCTTAACCTTTTTATGTTCATCGAAATTATGGGAAGCAAATATATTTTTTATGTCGAACTCCCATTCAATATATAAAGCAGGTTTAAAACGGCCATTAAATGGTGGTATAGATACATTAACCTGATCATGTGCATTTGGATGTTTGTGCACCTCTCGTGACGGTTGTGGTATTTGCAAAGGTGGTGGCACGTCTCCCGCGATCGACAAAGCCCATGAATTGACTCTGGATCCTGTCATGATTAGTAGAACAAGAAACAAAACCCAAAAATAATGTTCCTATAACTACTAGGATGTGGTGGTAAAACGCTCACAGTAAAGCAAATATCAATGTCTTACAAGTTCTTACCATGCAGCAGGCGGTGATCGGCAACCAGCGGTGTCAAGTAACTCCGAATATTGAGTAAAGCGATTGCCAGGGGAGCGTACGTATACACGGTGTAGAAATATGTGGAGCTGGGTTGGCTATATATGGTAGCAAAAGATTAGCAATAATCAATTCAAAGATGCAATGTTGAATAAACGCTCAACGACGGTACTGTGCTGGTCCTAGGCTAGACCGGACTAGAGACGCGAGCCTAGAACACTAATGAGGTCATGGCGTAGCACAACTAGTATCAATGAAGGATAGTAAGTAGCTCTTGACAGCAAGATATAAGTGAAGATCACAACGGCAGTGAAGATAATGATGAAAAACAACTGCCAAGCAGGATATACAACAACTTTGTCTCCAACGTTCCTCTGAAAAAGTTTGTGCCGATTTTTTTGATTTTTTTTCTCCTTTTTTTCTCTGACCTTTTTTCTCTTTTTTTTCTCGTTTTTTTTCTCTCTTTTTTTCTCCCTCTTTCCAAAACAAACTAGATAAGACGCAGATTGGATCAAACGAAGATGTGAACGATCTCAACTATTATTATGACAATGAATGGTGGGTAGCACGTGGTGGAAATTGATGGATGGGTGGTGGACAGCGGAAGAGATAATGATGCAGCGGTGGCGTGACTAATGTGAACAGAACTCGAAACTCTAAACGAACTAGACACTAAGACCAGCAACTCGACACGACGATGCAACCGATAATTCAACTATGCAAGCAATGAAAAGAAAATTGCAAAGGCTCAGACTGGCTTGGACCAAGGATGAATAGATCTAACTCTTTTTTGTGGCTTTTTCTTGGACAATAGGTAAGAAAATAAATCTAATCTAGGAAAACTGGAAATTCTCACCGAGCAACCTGAAAACTGATACCACTTGATAGAGGCGGGGTGTCCCGATCTTTCGATGAGATGATAACTATCAATTTGGTGGAGACGACTTTGACGATCCGACTACAAACGTGCAACGACGTTGTGCCTTAGCAATTGCTAAACCAACTCCGAGAGGTTATTGACCACGCCGGAGCACGATCAACCTGACCACGAAGGTCTATTCCTGCAAGCAATCGAAGAACAAGCAAGAATATGATAAAAGCAATCTGAATATCGCGAATATGTATGAAGTATTGATAATGGTGGGGATCCGAAAAGTGGTCTTGGTCTGGTCGTTGGACACAAACGAAGCACACGAAGTTGCAATGGCTAACTTTTAACTAAACAAATCCCAAGGAAAAGCTACTAGATGGATCTACTTATATAGGAGCAACGGGTGGCGGCCAAGGAGGTGGGAGGACGTCCCAAGGCAGCCTAAAACTAAATCTAGGTCGTACAAGGCCAATGGGCCCAAGTGGAGGTGATGTAACACCTTTGGACTTGTAGTTTGACTCGGATTCTGCTGCAGCATCAGATTGTTTCGTCCACAACTCAACGCTCCGGACGAATTTGAAGGTGATTCCAATTGGGTTGGAAAGTGCACGAAATCTAGTTTCCAACAAAAAAAGAATCACCCAATTCGGAGTCCGTATGAAAAACTTGTGTGCGTTTTGAGTCATGTACGTCTGTGCAGTCCGAATCTGAATCCAGAACGTGAGAGACTTGGACTCTATCTTCTCTTGGGCCAAAAGTGACGTGAGAGAACTTTTTGGACAGCAAATAAACATCTCTTTCTTCCTTATCTTCATATGTGGATTGTACAAATGTCCCATACACCTGCAATTAGACAAAACACAAAAGTGTGTGAAGTATTTTTGTTCTGGATAACATAAATAGATTATTGAATAGTTTGCACTAGAAATCACCTGACAAATATGCATATATGCAATATTTTTGGTCATATCCAAGGTAGTCATGTCCTCATCACGCTCTATCCAAGCTTTGAGAGTTTTTGACTACAACGGTTGCCGATCACCGCCTGCTGCTGGGTAAGAACTGGTAAGAATTTGAGATTTGCTTGACGGATTTGTGACACCCACCACCACCTCTTGTTAGTAGTCTGTAGGATCATATTCTTGTGTGTTTCTATTGCTGCTAACCATGCCAGGATCACAAGCCGACGAGACTGACTGGGAGAACATGACGAATAAGGATTTGCATGATAAATTTCAGCAAATGATGAGTGGACAGGTGCAAGATGTGCTAAACAGATTTGAAGTGGCCATGGAGAAGATAGATGGCATGGAGAAGACGTTTGAAACAAAGCTCGATAACAAGTTTAATGAATTGCTCGCGCGTCTTCCACCACCACCACCCGCTGCACCTAACGCACCTCTCCAACAACAACAACAACAACAACGCATCCTTTCGAATCAGTATGGACGAGCGAAACGTGTTCCTATTGAGGATGGCCAAACTTCTGGTGCTGCTGTTCATGTTGTTGATGCTTCTTTGGCCCCTGCTACTGCTGCTGCTGGTACCCAGGAGGATGATGAGTATGCGGGCGATTATGAGGATGAGGTTGATCAAAATCAGCACTACGTGCAGCCACCAGCACCACCACCACCAGGTCGACCTCAGGTATTTATTCGTAATGGTAGGCCTGCACCACCACCTCAGGTACGAGATGATGTCCATATTCCTAAACTGAAATTGAATATTCCACCATTTGAGGGTAGATATGTTCCTGATATATATCTTACTTGGGAGTTAGAAACTGAACAACGTTTCACATGTTTACAATATCCCGAGGAGAGACGGGTTGCTGCTGCTGTTTGTGCTTTCACTAGTTTTGCATGTGTATGGTGGTCTGAACATTGTAGATTATATCCTATTCCCGCTACTTGGGCTGCTTTGAAAACTGCTATGCGTACTCGTTGGGTTCCACCATATTATCAACGTGAATTGCTTCAAAAATTACAGCGCTTAAGACAAGGAAAAAATTCTGTAGAAGAATATTATCAGGAATTACAAACTGGCATGATTAGATGTGGTATTGTTGAGGAGAATGAAGCTATGCTTGCACGTTTTCTGGGTGGATTAAATAGAGAGATTCAGACCATTCTAGACTATAAGGAGTATACTAATATCACTCGTTTATTCCATCTTGCTTGTAAAGCTGAACGTGAAGTGCAGGATCGACAGGCATTGGCGCGGACTAACTTTTCTGCAGGTCGACCTTCATCATGGACACCACGTGCATCATCTACTTCCACACGTTCTGCTACACCGGCGCCTCCATCGGCTGCCACCTCCAACCGTGATACAATAAAGCAGGCACAATCACCACTATCTGCCAAGAGCACACCTTCTGGGCCTGCAAAGAGCTCTTCTTCATCCATGGCATCAACAGGGCAAACACATGATATTATTTGTCGACGTTGCAAGGGTGGAGGTCATTATGCGAGAGAATGCCCATCTAAGCGTGTGATGATTGTTACTGAGGATGGTGGGTATGAGTCCACTAGTGACTATGATGAGGAGACTTTGGCTCTTATTACACGTGACGAACACGGTGGAGACGATTCTGATCATGAGACGCAATACATGGCTCCTGAAGATGCTGACAGGTATGAATGTTTAGTTGCTCAACGTGTTTTGAGTGTGCAGGTTACACAAGCTGAGCAAAATCAGAGGCATAATTTGTTCCATACAAAGGGAGTTGTGAAGGAACGTTCTGTTCGCGTGATCATAGATGGAGGGAGTTGTAACAACTTGGCTAGCATGGAGATGGTGGAGAAGCTTTCTCTCACCACAAGACCACATCCACATCCTTACTACATCCAATGGTTCAACAACAGCGGCAAGGTTAAGGTAACACGTACTGTTCGTGTGCATTTTAGTATCTCTACATATGCTGATTATGTTGATTGTGATGTGGTACCTATGCAAGCATGTTCCTTATTACTTGGTAGACCATGGCAATTTGATAAAAATGCTGTACACCATGGTAGAAACAATCATTATACTCTTGTTCATAAGGATAAAAATATTACTTTGCTTCCTATGACTCCTGATTCTATTTTGAAAGATGATATTAATAGAGCTAATAAAGCAAAACAGGAGAAGAATAAGAGTGAAAATCAGATTGTGGCAAAAGAATTTGAGCAACAAATGAAGCCTAATAATAAACCATCTAGTGTTGCTTCTGAAATTAAATTGAAAAGTGCATGTTTATTTGCCACCAAATTTGATATTGATGAGCTAGATTTCAACAAATCTGTTTGCTATGCTTTTGTGTGCAAAGAGGCATTATTTTCATTCGAGGACGTGCCTTCCTCTTTGCCCCCTGCTGTCACTAACATTATGCAGGAGTTCGCTGACGTCTTTCCACAAGACATGCCACCGGGATTACCACCCATTCGAGGGATTGAGCATCAAATTGACTTAATTCCCGGTGCATCGCTACCCAACCGTGCACCATACCGTACCAATCCAGAGGAGACGAAGGAGATTATGCGTCAAGTACAGGAGCTACTCGACAAAGGTTATATACGCGAATCTCTTAGTCCTTGTGCTGTTCCTATTATACTAGTGCCTAAAAAGGATGGTACGTCACGTATGTGTGTTGATTGTAGAGGCATTAATAATATTACTATTCGTTATCGTCATCCTATTCCTAGGCTAGATGATATGCTTGATGAATTGAGTGGCTCTACAATATTCTCCAAAGTTGATTTGCGTAGTGGATACCATCAAATTCGTATGAAATTGGGTGATGAATGGAAAACAGCATTTAAAACTAAGTTTGGTTTATATGAGTGGTTAGTCATGCCTTTTGGGTTAACTAATGCACCTAGTACTTTCATGAGATTAATGAACGAAGTTTTACGTGCTTTCATTGGACGATTTGTGGTAGTCTATTTTGATGATATACTGATTTATAACAAATCTTTGGAAGAACATTTGGAACATTTACGTGCTGTTTTTATTGCTCTACGTGATGCACGTTTGTTTGGTAACCTTGGGAAGTGCACCTTTTGCACCGACCGAGTATCTTTTCTTGGCTATGTTGTTACTCCACAGGGAATTGAAGTTGATAAAGCCAAGATTGAAGCTATTGAGAGTTGGCCGCAGCCCAAAACGGTCACACAAGTGAGGAGTTTTCTTGGCCTCGCTGGATTCTATAGGCGTTTTGTGAGAGATTTCAGCACCATTGCTGCACCTCTCAATGAGCTTACAAAGAAAGATGTGCCTTTTCTGTGGGGTACCGCACAGGAAGAAGCCTTCACGGTATTGAAAGATAAGTTGACACATGCTCCTTTACTCCAACTTCCTGATTTTAATAAGACTTTTGAGCTTGAATGTGATGCTAGTGGAATTGGATTAGGAGGTGTGTTATTACAAGATGGCAAACCTGTTGCATACTTTTCTGAAAAATTGAGTGGGCCTAGTCTGAATTATTCTACTTACGATAAAGAATTATATGCTCTTGTTCGGACTTTAGAAACATGGCAACATTATTTATGGCCCAAAGAATTTGTTATACATTCTGATCATGAATCTTTGAAACATATTAAAAGTCAAGCTAAACTGAATCGTAGACATGCTAAATGGGTTGAATTTATTGAGACTTTCCCTTATGTCATTAAACACAAGAAGGGAAAAGAAAATGTTATTGCTGATGCATTGTCTCGTCGCTATACTATGCTTTCACAACTTGACTTCAAAATATTTGGTTTGGAGACCATCAAAGATCAATATGTGCATGATGCTGATTTTAAAGATGTAATGCAGAATTGTAAAGAAGGAAGAATGTGGAACAAGTTTGTCGTTAACGATGGATTTGTGTTTCGTGCTAACAAGCTATGCATTCCAGCTAGCTCCGTTCGTCTTTTGTTGTTGCAGGAGGCGCATGGAGGAGGATTAATGGGACACTTTGGCGTGAAGAAGACGGAGGACGTACTTGCTACACATTTCTTTTGGCCAAAGATGAGGCGGGATGTTGAGCGTTTTATTGCTCGCTGCACTACATGTCAAAAAGCTAAGTCACGACTCAATCCTCATGGTTTATATATGACTTTGCCTGTACCTAGTGTTCCTTGGGAGGATATATCTATGGACTTTGTTTTAGGTTTACCTCGAACAAAGAAGGGGAGGGATAGCATATTTGTTGTCGTGGATAGATTCTCAAAAATGGCACACTTTATACCATGTCATAAAAGCGATGATGCTGTTAATGTTGCTGATTTGTTCTTTCGTGAAATTATTCGCTTGCATGGTGTGCCAAATACTATTGTTTCAGATCGTGATACTAAATTTCTTAGCCACTTTTGGAGATGTTTATGGGCTAAGTTGGGGACTAAACTGCTTTTTAGTACTACTTGTCACCCCCAAACTGATGGACAAACTGAAGTAGTCAATAGAACATTGTCTACTATGCTTAGGGCTATTTCGAAGAATAATAAGAAAATGTGGGAGGAATGCTTGCCTCATATTGAATTTGCTTATAATCGTTCATTGCATTCTACTACTAAGATGTGCCCTTTTGAAGTTGTGTATGGTTTCCTACCTCGTGCACCTATTGATTTGTTGCCTCTACCATCTTCGGAGAAGGTTAATTTTGATGCTAAACAACGTGCTGAATTGATTTTAAAAATGCATGAGTTAACTAAGGAAAACATTGAGCGTATGAATGCTAAATATAAACTTGCTGGAGATAAGGGTAGAAAACATGTTGTGTTTGCACCTGGAGATCTTGTTTGGTTACATTTGCGTAAGGATAGATTTCCTGATTTGCGCAAATCAAAGCTAATGCCACGTGCTGATGGTCCCTTTAAGGTGTTAGAGAAAATAAATGATAATGCATATAAACTTGAGCTGCCTGCAGATTTTGGGGTTAGTCCCACTTTTAACATTGCAGATTTGAAGCCTTATTTGGGTGAGGAAGATGAGCTTCCGTCGAGGACGACTTCATTTCAAGAAGGGGAGGATGATGAGGACATCAATACCATTGTTACACCCACAGCCCCTACTGCTACATATACGGGACCAATTACTAGAGCTCGCGCACGCCAATTAAATTATCAGGTACTTTCATTTCTTGGTAATGATTCTAATGTTCATGAGAATATGATGCTGCCTAAATTTGATACATTTGTTTTGCTTACAAATGAAGGGCCTAGCTTGGAGAAGGATGAACATTGGAGCAAGAACAAGCATGGAGATGATGCCATGCGCAAGGGGAACAAGAACGGAGTTACAAGTGATGATTTCAGGACTTTGAAGCCACCATAATGGGAGCATGAAGCCTTGGACGAAATATACAAGATGCCACTTCATAAATTTCGTCCCGAGGCTATTATAGGTGCTGCGTCACCTTTTTATTGGGCCAGGCCCATGTAATTTCGAAATACATAAGTATAGGCTATTTTTAGAGTCCGTATGTGTGGGGAAACAAGAGATAGGGTTGATTTCGGACCCCTCCACCAAGGGCCACGAAATTCCCCCTCTCTTCCTCCATATATACAGCCCTTAGGGCACCGTTTAGACTTTGGGTTTTGTTTAGATTAAAAGTTCGCCATAGCTGCAACTTCGCGTACTTCGTTTGTGTTCAACGACCAGACAAAGGCGTCACAGAACCCCACCTTGATCAATAAAGCTTTCATCTTATATTCGCAATATCCAGATTGCAATCTCAGTTTCTTGCTTGTTCTTCGTTTGCTCGTAGGAAACAGACCCTCGTGGTCAGGTTGATCGTGCTCCGGCATGGTCAATAACCTCTCGGAGTTGGTTTAGCGATTGCTAAGGCGCGACGTCCTCGCACGTTCGTAGTCGGATCGTCAAAGTCGACTTCCACCAAAGCGAAATCCATCATCTCATCGAAAGACGGGACACCTTTGCCTCTATCACAACCCTAACTCTTGTTTCCCCACACATACGAAAACAGCCTATACTTAAGTACTTGGAAAATACATGGGCCTGGCCCGATAATAAGGTGACACAACACCTAGAATAGCCTCTAGACGAAATTTATGAAGTGGCATCTTGTATATTTCGTCCCATGCTTCATGCACTCATTATGGTGGCTTAAGAGTCCTGGAATCAATTCTCGTTCCCCTTGCGCATGCCATCATCTCCATGCTTGAACTTGCTCCAAGGTTCACCTTTCTTGTCCACGCTAGACCCTTCATTTGTAAGCCAAACAAATGTATCCAATTTAGGCAGCATCATATTCTCATGAACATTAGAATCTTTACCAAGAAATGGAAGTACCTGATAATTCAATTGGCGTGCGCGAGCTCTAGTAATTGGTCCAGTATGTATAGCAGCAGGGGCTGTGGGTGTAACAATGGTATTGATGTCCTCATCATCCTCCCCTTCTTGAAATGAAGTCGTCCTCGACGAAAGTTCATCTTCCTCCACCAAATAAGGCTTCAAATCTGCAATGTTAAAAGTGGGACTAACCCCAAAATCTGCAGCCAGCTCAAGTTTATATGCATTATCATTTATTTTCTCTAACACCTTAAAAGGACCATCAGCACGTGGCATTAGCTTTGATTTGTGCAAATTAGGAAATCTATCCTTACGCAAATGTAACCAAACAAGATCTCCAGGTGCAAACACAACATGTTTTCTACCCTTATCTCCAGCAATTTTATATTTAGCATTCATACGCTCAATGTTTTCCTTAGTTAACTCATGCATTTTTAAAATCAATTCAGCACGTTCTTTAGCATCAAAATTAACCTTCTCCCTAGATGGAAGAGGCAACAAATCAATAGGTGCACGAGGTAGGAAACCATACACAATTTCAAAAGGGCACATCTTAGTAGTAGAATGCAATGAACGATTATAAGCAAATTCAATATGGGGTAAGCATTCTTCCCACATTTTCTTATTATTCTTCAAAACAGCCCTAAGCATAGTAGACAATGTTCTATTGACTACTTCAGTTTGTCCATCAGTTTGGGGGTGACAAGTAGTACTAAAAAGCAGTTTAGTCCCCAACTTAGCCCATAAACATCTCCAAAAGTGGCTAAGAAATTTAGTATCACGATCTGAAACAATAGTATTTGGCACACCATACAAGCGAATAATTTCACGAAAGAACAAATCAGCAACATTAACAACATCATCGCTTTTATGACGTGGTATGAAATGTGCCATTTTCGAGAACCTATCCACGACAACAAATATGCTATCCCTCCCCTTCTTTGTTCGACGTAAACCTAAAACAAAGTCCATAGATATATCCTCCCAAGGAACACTAGGTACAGGCAAAGGCATATATAAACCATGAGGATTGAGTTGTGACTTAGCTTTTTGACATGTAGTGCAGCGAGCAACAAAACGCTCAACATCCCGTCTCATCTTTGGCCAAAAGAAATGTGTAGCAAGTATATCCCCCATCTTCTTGATGCCAAAGTGTCCCATTAATCCACCTCCATGCGCCTCCTGCAACAACAAAAGACGAACGGAGCTAGCTGGAATGCATAGCTTGTTAGCATGAAACACGAATCCATCGTTAAGAACGAACTCGTTCCAAGTTCTCCCTTCCTTACAATTCTGCAATACATCTTTAAATTCAGCATCATGAACATATTGATCTTTGATGGTCTCCAAACCAAATATTTTAAAGTCAAGTTGTGAAAGCATAGTATAACGACGAGACAATGCATCAACAATAACATTTTCTTTACCTTTCTTGTGTTTAATGACATAAGGGAAAGTCTCAATTAATTCAACCCATTTAGCATGTCTACGGTTCAGTTTTGCTTGACTTTTAATGTGTTTCAAAGATTCATGATCAGAATGTATAACAAATTCCTTGGGCCATAAATAATGTTGCCATGTTTCTAAGGTCCGAACAAGAGCATATAATTCTTTATCATAAGTAGAATAGTTTAGACTAGGCCCACTCAATTTTCCAGAGAAGTATGCGATAGGTTTGCCATCTTGTAATAACACACCTCCTAATCGAATTCCACTAGCATCACATTCAAGCTCAAAAGTCTTATTAAAATCAGGAAGTTGGAGTAAAGGAGCATGTGTCAACTTATCTTTCAATACCGTGAAGGCTTCTTCCTGTGCGGTACCCCAAACAAAAGGCACATCCTTCTTTGTAAGCTCGTTGAGAGGTGCAGCAATGGTGCTGAAATCTCTCACAAAACGCCTATAGAAACCAGCGAGGCCAAGGAAACTCCTCACTTGTGTGACCGTTTTGGGCTGCGGCCAACTCTCAATAGCTTCAATCTTGGATTTATCAACTTCAATTCCCTGTGGAGTAACAACATAGCCAAGAAAAGATACTCGGTCGGTGCAAAAGGTGCACTTTCCAAGATTACCAAGCAAACGTGCAACACGTAGAGCAATAAAAACAGCACGTAAATGTTCCAAATGTTCCTCCAAAGATTCGCTATAAATCAATATGTCATCAAAGTAAACTACGACAAATCATCCAACGAAAGCACGTAAAACTTTGTTCATTAATCTCATGAAAGTACTAGGTGCATTAGTTTACCCAAAAGGCATAACTAACCACTCATATAATCCAAACTTAGTTTTAAATGTTGTTTTCCATTCATCTGCCAATTTCATATGAATTTGATGGTATCCACTACGCAAATCAACTTTGGAGAATATTGTAGAGCCACTCAATTCATCAAGCATATCATCTAGCCTAGGAATAGGATGACGATAACGAATATTAATATTATTAATGCCTCTACAATCAACACACATACGCGACGTACCATCCTTTTTCGTCAATAAAATGATAGGAACAGCACAAGGACTAAGGGATTCGCGTATATAACCTTTGCTGAGCAGTTCTTGTACTTGACGCATAATCTCCTTCGTCTCCTCTGGATTGGTATGGTATGGTGCACGGTTGGGTAATGATGCACCAGGAATTAAGTCAATTTGATGCTCAATCCCTCGAATAGGTGGTAATCCTTGTGGCACGTCTTCTGGAAAGACGTCAGCGAACTCCTACAAAATGTTAGTGAGAGCAGGAGGCAAAGAGGAAGGCACGTCCTTGAAAGAAAATAATGCCTCTTTGCACACAAAAGCATAGCAAACAGATTTGCTGAAATCTAGCTCATCAATATTAGATTTTGTGGCAAGTAAACATGCACTTTTCAATTTATTTTAGAAGCAACACTAGATGGTTTATTATTAGGTTTCATTCGTTGCTCAAATTCTTTTGCCACAATATGATTTTCACTCTTATTTTTCTCCTGTTTTGCTTTATTAGCTCTATTAACATCATCTTTCAAAATGGATTCAGGAGTCATAGGAAGCAAAGTAATATTTTTATCTTTATGAACAAGAGTATACTGATTGTTTCTACCATGGTGTACAAATTTTTTATCAAATTGCCATGGTATACCAAGTAATAAGGAACATGCTTGCATAGGTACCACATCACAATCAACATAATCAGCATATGTAGAGATACTAAAATGCACACGAACAGTATGTGTGACCTTAACCTTGTCGCTGTTGTTGAACCATTGGATGTAGTAAGGATGTGGATGTGGTCTTGTGGTGAGAGATAGCTTCTCCACCATCTCCATGCTAGCCAAGTTATTGCAGCTCCCTCCATCTATGATGACGCGAACATAACGTTCCTTCACAACTCCCTTTGTATGGAACAAATTATGCCTCTGATTTTACTCAGCTTGTGTAACCTGGACACTCAAAACACGTTGAGCAACTAAACATTCATACCTGTCAACATCTTCAGCAGACATGTATTGCGTCTCATGATCAGAATCGTCCCACCGTGTTCTTCATGTGTAATAAGAGCCAACGTCTCCTGATCATAGTCACTAGCGGACTGATACCCACCATCCTCAGTAGCAATCATCACGCGCTGGGACTGGCATTCTCTCGCAAAATGTCCTCTTCCCTTACAACGACGACAAATAATATCACTTGTGTGCCCTGTTGATGCCATCGAAGAAGAAGAGCTCTACGCAGGCCCGGCAGGTGTGCTCTTGGCAGATAGTGGTGATTGTGCCTGCTTTCTTGTATCACGGCTGGAGGTGGCACTTGATAGAGGTGCTGGTGGAGTGGAAGTAGAGGATGCACGTGGTGTCCATGATGAAGATCAACCTGCAGAAAAGTTAGTTCGCGCCAATGCCTGTCGATCCTGCCCTTCACGTTCAGCTTTACATGCAAGATGGAATAAACGAGTGATATTAGTATACTCCTTATACTCTAGAATGGTCTAAATCTCTCTATTTAATCCACCCATAAAACGTGCAAGCATAGCTTCATTCTCCTCAACAATACCACATCTAATCATACCAGTTTGTAATTCCTGATAATATTCTTCTAGAGAATTTTTTCCCTGTCTTAAGCGCTGCAATTTTTGAAGTAATTCACGTTGATAATATGGTGGAACCCAACGAGTACGCATAGCAGTTTTCAAAGCAGCCCAAGTAGCTGGAATAGGATATAATCTACAATGTTCAGACCACCAAACACATGCAAAGCTAGTGAAAGCACAAACAGCAGCAGGAACACGTCTCTCCTCAGGATATTGTAAACATGTAAATCGTTGTTCAGTTTCTAACTCCCAAGTAAGATATATATCAGGAACATATCTACCCTCAAATGATGGAATATTCAATTTTAGTTTAGGAAGATGGTCATGTACCTCAGGTGCTGGTGCAGCCCTACCGTTGCAATGATATGCATGAGGACGAGCTGGTGGTGGTGGTGCTGGTTGTTGCACGTAGTTCTGATTTTGATCAACCTCATCCTCATAATGGTCCTCTACCTCTGCAGTAGCAGCAGGAGCGACAGAAGCACTAACAGTAGGTACAGCAGCACCAGAAGTTTGACCAGGCTCAATGGGAATGCGTTGTGCTCGTCCCACTTGATTTGGAAGACGATGTTGTTGTTGTTGTAGAGGTGCGACAGGTGCAGCAGGCGGTGGAAGACGCGCGAGCAATTCATTAAACTTGTTATCGAGCTTTGTTTCGAACGCCTTCTCAATGCCATCTATCTTCTCCATGGCCTCTTCAAATCTGTTTAGCACATCTTCCACCTGTCCACTCATCATTTGCTGAAACTTATCATGTAACTCTTTGTTCGTCATGTTCTCCCAGTCAATGGCGTCGGGTTGTGATCCAGCCATGGTTAGCAGCAATAGAAACACACAAGAATATGATCCTACAGACTACTAGAAAATGGCGGTGGTGGAGTGTCACAAATCCTTCAAGCAAATCTCAAATTCTTACCAGTTCTTACCCAGCAGCAGGCGGTGATCGGCAACCGTCGTAGTCAAAACTCTCAAAGCTTGGATAGAGCGATTACCAGGGAGAGTCAAACGCACGACGTAGATTATGTGGAGCTAGGAAGGCTTATAATATGGTAGCAAAAAGGGGCAGCAATAATCAACTCAGAGATGCAAAGTTGAATAAACGCTCAACGATGGGACTGTGCTGGTCCTAGGCTAGACCGTGCTAGAGACGGGAGCCTAGAACACTAACAAAAATCACGGCGCTGCACGTAAACAAGGGAAAAGCACACTCCGGAAAAAAATCGCTCTTTTTTTGGCGCTCCTCTTTTTTTTTTGCGAAAAATCACTATAATGGCGAGTGTCTCAAAACTCTTCCCTCGTCAAACTGACAGGATGGGCACGAAAAAAAATTCAACTTTTTTTCCGAAATTAGGGCAGCGACGACGAAAAAGTGCGCCAAAAATCACTATGATGGCACGTGGCTCAAAAGACTCAGAAAAGCCTAAAAATAAGATAGGGAAAAAAATTGCCTCTGAAAATTTTCGCCTAAAAACTGCCCGGGGGTCTCCGAAACCTACTCAGGCCTAAAAACTGCTTGTGAAAATTATTTTTTCCTGTGAAAATTTTGGCCTAAAAACTGCCTGCAATTTTTTTTCCGAAGCCTACTCAGGCAAGGAAACACGAATCGGAAAGTAGACGGACTTCGAAAACAAATCTAATATGAAAGGAACTCGGATTGGTGTTGGATATATGATGGTAGGATATGGCAGTGGTGATGGTATATGGAGACGGATTGGTGATGGTATATGGAGACGGATTGGTGGCGGATAAGCGGTGGTGGTAGATGGCAGGGGCGATGATGATGGTGCGGCGGCGGCGTGACAACTTATGACCAGAACTCGAAACTCTAAAAGACTAGACTCTAAGACCAGCAACTAGACCTGACGATGCAACCGCAAATTCAACAAAGCAAAATACTGAAAAGACTATGCAAAGGCTTAGATTGGTTCGGATATGATGAACTAACCCTAATTTTTTTGGCTTTTTTTTCGTGGACTGTAGGTATGAAGAACAGACTCGATCTAAACTACGAAAAACTGTAAAATTTCACCGAGCAACCAGGAAATCTGATACCACTTGATAGAGGCAAAGGTGTCCCGATGTTTCGATGAGATGGTGGCTATCGTTTCTGTGGGAGTCGACCTTGACGATCCGACTACGAACGTGCGAGACGTTGCGCCTTAGCAATCGCTAAACCAACTTCCGAGGGGTTATTGACCACGCCGGAGCACGATCAACCTGACCACGAGGGTCTGTTTCCTGCGAGCAAATGAAGAACAAGCAAGAAATTGAGATTGCAATCTGGATATTGCGAATATAAGATGAAAGCTTTATTGATCAAGGTGGGGTTCTGTGACGTCTTGGTCTGGTCGTTGGACACAAATGAAGTACGCGAAGTTGCAGCTATGGCGAACTTTTAATCTAAACAAAACCCCAAAGTCCAAACGATGCCCTAAGGGCTGTATATATGGAGGAGATAGAGGGAATTTCGTGGCCCTTGGTGGAGGGGTCCGAAACCAACCCTAACTCTTGTTTCCCCACACATACAGACTCTAAAAACATCCTATACTTAAGTACTTCGAAAATACATGGGCCTGGCCCAATAATAAGGTGACGCAGCACCTAGAATAGCCTCTGGACGAAATTTATGAAGTGGCATCTTGTATATTTCGTCCCATGCTTCATGCACTCATTATGGTGGCTTCAGAGTCCTGGAATCATCACTTGTAACTCCGTTCTTGTTCCCCTTGCGCATGCTATCATCTCCATGCTTGAACTTGCTCCAAGGTTCATCTTTCTTGTCCACGCTAGACCCTTCATTTGTAAGCAAAACAAATGTATCCAATTTAGGCAGCATCATATTCTCATGAACATTAGTATCGTTACCAAGAAACGGAAGTACCTGATAATTCAATTGGCGTGCGCGAGCTCTAGTAATTGGTCCAGTATGTATAGCAGCAGGGGCTGTGGGTGTAACAATGGTATTGACGTCCTCATCAGTAACTTGAGTAATCTTGCTAATTTTTACGCGAGTTTTTCAATAGTTTTAGCGGAAGAAAAAGCCGTTCTTAGATTACTAAAGATTTCTTCCAGTTTATCAATCCGAGAAGGGCATTCTTCAATTCTTTCGTGAATTACGATCCCCTTTTCTTTTAACAACTTAAAAACTTCTCCCGCTTTTTACCCAAATTTAGTAGCAAAATTTTCATCTTTTTATCCAAGTCTTCAATATGTTCTTCGGTAAGCATTTTCTTTTCAATAACGTCTAGTCTTTCCATAACATGCTTGGGAGTTAAAGTTGTTTCGTTAACCAAAAGAGGGGGTGATCCCACAAGATTTCCCATAGCATTAAAAACATCAAGAGAAGGAAAATCACCACTGGTAATCGTATCAAGGTCGAATCCATACCAAGTGGTTATGCCCACATAAAAACAACGAAGAAGAATAACGGTAGATTGCTTGTGAATAGATCTATTATGAGCATTGCAAATCATGTACCAAGCACATTTTAGATTCTCCCCTCCCCTTTGTTTGAAATTAAGAACTTCGTTCTTGGGGGTGCACGCAATAGGGAAAGAACTATCCATAATGACAAAAGATGAAAAACAAAGTTGCACACAAAATAGATCCGACGAGAAAATGACAAACGAAAAAGATCGCGAATAAAATGACAAATTTTTGTGAAGTGGGGGAGAGGAAAACGAGGGCAAATGGGGAATTATGTAAATTGCAAGGAGATGAGATTTGTGATTAGGAACCTGGTAGATGTTGATGATGTCTGCCCGGCAACGGCGCCAGAAATTCCTTTTGATGCGGCTTGAACTACAACGGTATTTCCCCAAAGAGGAAGGGATGATGCAACACATCTACGGTAGGTATTTCCCTCAGCAATGAGACCAAGGTTATCGAACTAGTAGGAGAACCACCCAACACCACGTAAACAATTCCTGCACACAAAGAATAAATACTTGCAACCCGACATAAGAGAGGGGTTCTCAGTCCCTCACAGGTAAAAAGATATGTAAAATTATAGTAGATTGGATAAATAGATCTCACGGGGACACGAGATAAAATAAATAAATAAAAATTGCAGCAAGGTATTTTTGTATTTTTGGATTAATAGATCTGAAAATAAAGGCAAATAAAAATAGATTGCGAAGGCAAATATAATAAAGAAGAGACCCCGGGGCCGTAGATTTCACTAGTGGCTTCTCTCGAGAAAAATAACATACGGTGGGTAAACAAATTACTATTGGGCAATTGATTGAAGTTCAAATAATCATGATGATATCCAGGCAATGATCATTATATAGGCAACACGTCCAAGATTAGTAGACTGACTCCTGCCTGCATGTACTACTATTACTCCACACATTGACCACTATCCAGCATGCATCTAGTGTATTAAGTTCATGGAGAAATGGACTAATGCAATAAGAACGATGACATGATGTAGACAAGATCTATTTATGTAGAAATAGACCCCCATCTTGTTATCCTTAATAGCAACGATACATACGTGTCGGTTCCCCTTCTCTCACTGGGATCAAGCACCGTAAGATCGAACCCATCACAAAGCACCTCTTCCCATGGCAAGAAAAATGGATCGAGTTGGCCTAACTAAACCAAAGATTCGAAGAAGAAATACGAGGCTATAAGTAATCACGGATATAAGAGATCAAAAGACTCAAATAACTTTCATGGATAAAAACATAGATCTGATCATAAACTCAAAGTTCATCGGATCCTAGCAAACACACCACAAAAAGAGTTACATCAAATTCTCAAAGAGACCATTGTATTGAGAATCAAAACAGAGAAAGAGGAAGCAATCTCGCTCCTAACTACAGACCCGTAGGTCTACAATGAACTACTCACGCATCATCGGAGAGGAACCAATGATGATGATGAACCCCTCTATTGGGGATATTACTACTGGAGGTAAACTGGCCTTATCTAGCCGTGTTGACTCCTTGAAGATTAGAAGCCCATAAAAATGCAAGGATGATGGCGCTTCATGGAGTCCCAAGGCCCGAAGGCGGGTTAAAGCCTATAAATGTAAACCGGCTTAGTCATGTAATTTGTATTGTAAGATAGGAAGGATAGAGACCGAGCTGGATACGTTTATGATCCGGCTTCGGGACTCTGTAAACCGGCGGGCGTTAACCTATGTATATAAAGGGATGACCCGACAGCGGTTTAGGGACAGACAACAACTCGAGAGCCAGACAAAGCGGATTCGCTCCTTGGCCTTGGAAACCCTAGCAATACCAATCACAACTAGACGTAGGCTTTTACCTTCCTTGAAGGGGCCGAACTAGTATAAAATTCCCCGTGTCCCCTTGTCCGGTTTAACCCCTTAAAGCTAACCCATAGCGATGGCTCCACGACTAAGTCCTTTCACAAGGACATCTGCCGTGACAAACCCACGATAGTTGGCGCCCACCGTGATGGTGTCTAGATTGGATCTGGTGGTTCTGGAACATGCAGCTGCTAGAATTGATTTTTGTCGACTCCTCTAGGGTGTCTGGAATATTTGGGTATTTATAGAGCAAAGAGGCGGTGCGGGAGCCCACCGAGGTGGGCACAACCCACCTGGGCTCTCCTGGGGGCCCAGGCGCGCCCTGGTGGATCTTGGTGGATTGTGCCCCCCTCTGGGCACCCCCAAGGTGCTTCTCTGGCCCATCTGGTGTGTTCCAGTCCAAAAAAATCCACAATAAGTTTCACTGCATTTGGACTCTGTTTAATATTGATTTCCTGTGATGTAAAACAAGCAGAACACACCAACTGGCACTTGGCACTATGTCAATAGGTTAGTCCCAAGAAATGATAAAATGATTGTAAAACATCCAAGAATGATAATATAACAACATGGAACAATCAAAAATTATAGACATGTTGGAGACGTATCAATCCTCCATCATGATCTCGACTACTCATAGGATATTGCATATCTGAGCTGTAGCGCCAATGTGATGGCAATGTAGTTCTACTTTGTCGGGGATGTCATCTCTGCCAAGGACGCACTCGAGCCTAGTGACCAGACCGTTGGCTTTAGGGTTGGCAAGACCATTTTCATGAACTTGGCGTGTGGTCGGTTAAAGTGCAAGCATGACGCACATTGTTCTTCGAATGAACATCTATTCATTAACGGATGACCAGAAGCATTGAACCAAAGCAAATAAAAAACTGCACAGATGAGAAGATGATATTTTTCATGCAACATGGTTGTGCATGCTTCTATGGATTTGTTGGGATACGATACTCTAACAATATTTTGAAATCTTATATCGTTATGTCAGGAAATGCCCTTGTTGTATGGTAGGTTTCAAACACAGAAACTGTCGGGGTTCAGGAATGACACCTATGGGATCCATCTACGGAGTCCCTTTTATGATTGGTGGGCGTGGGGCTGCACAAAGAGCGGGTCTAGAAGATCAACTCGGTGGGATTTTTACCCAGGTTCGGGCCGCAAGCGATGTGTAAAACCCTAGTCCTGCTTTGCGTGTATTTAGTGTTCTTGAGTTCTTGGACTAGCTGCAGTGCATGCCTAGTCCAAAAAGTCTGTATCGACCAAATCCTTCCTCAGTACGCCTCGGGCCTGCTTTTATATGTCAAAGGGGTTCCCACAGTTGCACACGGGAGCTGGAAAGTATGTATAGTGCACAAGTTTATCTCCTGACATCGTAGGACAAACGCATTTAATGCGCCGCCTATGTGTCCTCTTGCTTTATCAGGGACGATAGAAAAGCTCGTACCGTCCATCGCCGCCTCGCCTTGCTTCGATACGCGTTCAAGGTGACAAGGCATGCAGCACCATGCTGTCTGGCTGGCTGCTGAGCTGGTGCGATGGCAGGGTCTTCACGAAGATCTGCATGCCACCACACAGGTGCTTGGCTGGTTGGCCTAGAAGCTGCATGTTGCCACGCATGCGCGTGACTAGTTGGTAGGCTAGTTGCCACGTCAGAACAGGCGCGGGGCAGCGAAGCTTTGGTAAGTGCGGGCCTGGCCTCGGCCCTGCAGACGCCCCCCCGGCAAGGCCCTTGCCGGGATCTCGTGGGCGTCCCTAGCAAGGGTCTTGCCGGGGGCTTGCGAGTGACCCAAACAAGGATCTTGCCGGGGGTCTTCGTCTTCTGGTGCTCATCTAGGCTTGCAGGCCTTTGGTTTTCACCAAGATCTTCATGCCACCATGCAGGTGCCCGCAAGCCTTGGTCTTGACGTTGTCGATGGCGTCATAACTCTCAGCCTCAAGGGTGGCGGTCTTGTTGGTGTTGGGCAAGTTGCCCCGGCAAGGCTCTTGCCCGGACCATGCAGGCCGTCCCGGCAAGGCTCTTGCCGGGGGAAGCCCATCTTGTCCCTTTGCTCTTTATGCTTCTGGCTTGGGTACTGCCTTGGCAGCCTTGCATCTTTTCTTCCTCTGCGCTGCCAAGCCCGGCCGCAGGTGTGGCTACGACTGCCCATGCACAAGTAAAAGGGTACAAAAGGGCCCCTACTTTTGTACACCGACAAAAATTTAGCATGATTATTAATGCTCGGCAAGTTTTAGAGGAGAAAACTTATGAGTTAAAGCCAAATAAGATAGAAAAGAAATGAAAGGCAAGTTTCCTAGAACGTAAATTAAGAAAACAAAATCTAATAGGTTGTCACTAAGAAAAAGATCAAATGGAAGAAGAACTAGTGCACGAGGAAAAATGTAATTGAAGTGATATATGTAACTAAACAAGTGACAACAAAATGAGGATTATGTGCGAGATGCCATATGATGCCTGCAAGCCAAATAGGGTGGTGTAGAACTTTCACGTAAGTATCCCAGTTAGTAATCATCCTAACAAAGAGCGGAGAAGAGTATTTATAAGTAGTGTTTCTGTCACGCACAAGTTGTCACAGTTCTTATGTGAAGTAATTGTTCGTGATTTGGTAAATAATGTTACTGTCCGAAGAGGCAAATAAACAAAAGTAGTAAATATGATGAGTTTATGCCAGCGAGAATAATAACACTTGAAAGTAGAGAACACAAATAAAACCAAAAGTAAAGTTTTTTCATGTGATGGAGAAGTTAGGCGCGGAGAGAATTCAGTTCATGGTATACATCAAATGTGCAGTGCGACGGTAATCCAGTTACCTTGTACCATGAATATTGATGAGGACATCAATACCATTGTTACACCCACAGCCCCTACTGTTACATATACTGGACCAATTACTAGAGCTCGCGCACGCCAATTAAATTACCAGGTACTTTCGTTTCTTGGTAATGATTCTAATGTTCATGAGATTATGATGCTGCCTAAATTGGATACATTTGTTTTGCTTACCAATGAAGGGCCTAGCTTGGAGAAGGATGAACATTGGAGCAAGAACACGCATGGAGTTGATGGCATGCGCAAGGGGATCAAGAACGGAGTTACAAGTGATGGTTTCAGGACTTTGAAGCCGCCATAAGGAGTACATGAAGCCTTGGACGAAATATACAAGATGCCACTTCATAAAATTCGTCCATAGGCTATTCTAGGTGCTGCGTCACCTTATTAATGGGCCAGGCCCATGTAATTTCGAAATACTTAAGTATAGGCTATTTTTAGAGTCCGTATGTGTGGGGAAACAAGAGTTAGGGTTGGTTTCGGACCCCACCCTCAAGGGCCACAAAATTCCCCCCTCTTCCTCCATATATACAACCCTTAGGGCGTCGTTTAGACTTTGGGTTTTGTTTAGATTAAAAGTTCGCCATAGCTGCAACTTCGCGTACTTCGTTTGTGTCCAACGACCAGACCAAGACGTCACAGAACCCCACCTTGATCAATAAAGCTTTCATCTTATATTCGCAATATCCCGATTGCAATCTCAGTTTCTTGCTTGTTCTTCGTTTGCTCGCAGGAAACAGACCCTCGTGGTCAGGTTGATCGTGCTCCGGCGTGGTCAATAACCCTCGGAAGTTGGTTTAGCGATTGCTAAGGCGCGACGTCTCACACGTTCGTAGTCGGATCGTCAAGGTCGACTCCCACAGAAAACGATAGCCACCATCTCATCGAAACATCGGGACACCTTAGCCCCTATCAAGTGGTATCAGATTTCCAGGTTGCTCGGTGAGATTCTACAGTTTTTCATAGATTAGATCGAGTCTGTTCTTCATACCTACAGTCCACGAAAAAGCCAGAAAAAAAATTAGGGTTAGTTCATCATATCCGAACCAATCTGAGCCTTAGCATAATCTTTTTAGGGTTTTTGCTTTGTTGAATTTGCGGTTGCATCGTCGTGTCAAGTTGCTGGTCTTAGAGTCTAGTTGATAGAGGCGGGGGTGTCCCGATCTTTCGATAAGATGATAACTATCGATTTGGTGAAGATGACTTTGACGATCCGACTACAAACGTGCACGATGTTGCGCCTTAGCAATCGCTAAACCAACTCTGAGAGGTTATTGACCACGCCGGAGCACAATCAACCTGACCACGAAGGTCTATTCCTGCAAGCAATCAAAGAACAAGCAAGAATATGATAAAAGCAACCTGAATATTGCGAGTATATATGAAGTATTGATAAAGGTGGGGATCCGTAAGCGGTCTTGGTCTGGTCGTTGGACACAAACGAAGTACACGAAGTTGCAATGGCTAACTTTTAACTAAACAAATCCCAAGGAAAAGCTACTAGATGGATCTACTTATATAGGAGCAAGGGGTGGCGTTGTTTAGACTTTGGGTTTTGTTTAGATTAAAAGTTCGCCATAGCTGCAACTTCGCGTACTTCGTTTGTGTCCAACGACCAGACCAAGACGTCACAGAACCCCACCTTGATCAATAAACCTTTCATCTTATATTCGCAATATCCAGATTGCAATCTCAGTTTCTTGCTTGTTCTTCGTTTGCTCGCAGGAAACAGACCATCGTGGTCAGGTTGATCGTGCTCCGGCGTGGTCAATAACCTCTCGGAGTTGGTTTAGCGATTGCTAAGGCGCGACGTCCTCGCACGTTCGTAGTCGGATCGTCAAAGTCGACTTCCACCAAAGCGAAATCCATCATCTCATCGAAAGACGGGACACCTTTACCTCTATCATAAACTATGAAAAACTGTAAAATCTCACCGAGCAACCTGAAAACTGATACCACTTGATAGAGGCGGGGGTGTCCCGATCTTTCGATGAGATGATGGATTTCGCTTTGGTGGAAGTTGACTTTGACGATCCGACTACAAACGTGCACGACGTTGCGCCTTAGCAATCGCTAAACCAACTCTGAGAGGTTATTGACCACGCCGGAGCACAATCAACCTGACCACGAAGGTCTATTCCTGCAAGCAATCGAAGAACAAGCAAGAATATGATAAAAGCAATCTGAATATTGCGAGTATATATGAAGTATTGATAAAGGTGGGGATCCGTAAGCGGTCTTGGTCTGGTCGTTGGACACAAACGAAGTACACGAAGTTGCAATGGCTAACTTTTAACTAAACAAATCCCAAGGAAAAGCTACTAGATGGATCTACTTATATAGGAGCAAGGGGTGGCGGCCAAGGAGGTGGGAGGACGTCCCAAGGCAGCCTAAAACCTAAATCTAGGTCGTACAAGGCCAATGGGCCCAAGTGGAGGTGATGTAACACCTTTGGACTTGTAGTTTGACTCGGATTCTGCTGCAGCATCAGATTGTTTCGTCCAAAACTCAACGCTCCGGACGAATTTGAAGGTGATTCCAATTGGGTTGGAAAGTGCACGAAATCTAGTTTCCAACAAAAAAAGAATCACCCAATTCGGAGTCCGTATGAAAAACTTGTGTGCGTTTTGAGTCAGGTACGTCTGTGCAGTCCGAATCTGAATCCAGAACGTGAGAGACTTGGACTCTATCTTCTCTTGGGCCAAAAGTGACGTGAGAGAACTTTTTGGACAGCAAATAAACATCTCTTTCTTCCTTATCTTCATATGTGGATTGTACAAATGTCCCATACACCTGCAATTAGACAAAACACAAAAGTGTGTGAAGTATTTTTGTTCTGGATAACATAAATAGATTATTGAATAGTTTGCACTAGAAATCACCTGACAAATATGCATATATGCAATATTTTTGGTCATATCCAAGGTAGTCATGTCCTCATCACTAGTCTTTTAGAGTTTCGAGTTCTGGTCATAAGTTGTCACGCCGCCGCCGCACCATCATCATCGCCCATCTACCACTTTTGCTTATCCGCCACCGCTCTCAATCCATATCCATATACCACCACCAATCCGTATCCATATACCACCACCAATCTCTATCCATATACCACCACCGCGACCATATGCCACCACCGCTGCCATATACCACAACCATATATCCACCACCAATCCGAGTTCTTCTCATATTAGGTTTGTTCTTGAGATCAATCTAAATTCCGATCCGTGTTTCCTTGCCTGCGTAGGTCTTGGAAAAAAAAAGAGTCTGGAGACCCCCGGGCAGTTTTTAGGCCAAAATTTTCATGGGTAAATTTTTTTCCCTATCCTACTTTTAGGCTTTTCTGAGTCTTTTGAGCCACGTGCCATCATAGTGATTTTTTGTCGCACTTTTTCGTCGTCGCTGCCCTGATTTCCGAAAAAAAAGTGAAAAAAAAAATTTCGTGCCCATCCTATCAGTTTGACGAGGGAAGAGTTTTGAGACACTCGCTATTATAGTGATTTTTCGCAAAAAAAAAGAGGAGTGCAAAAAAAAGGAGCGCAAAAAAAAGAGCGAAAAAAAAGAGTTCCAGAGTGTGCTTTTCCCTTATTTGCGTGCAGCGCCGTGATTTTGTTAGTGTTCTAGGCTCGCGTCTCTAGCACGGTCTAGCCTAGGACCAGCACAGTACCGTCGTTGAGCGTTTATTCAACTTTGCATCTCTGAATTGATTATTGCTGACCCTTTTTGCTACCATACTATAAGCCTTCCCAGCTCCACATACATCTACGTCGTGCGTTTGACTCTCCCTGGCAATCGCTCTATCCAAGCTTTTGAGAGTTTTGACTACAACAGTTGCCAATCACCGCCTGCTGCTGGGTAAGAACTGGTAAGAATTTGAGATTTGCTTGACGGATTTGTGACACCCGCTACCACCACCACTTGTTAGTAGTCTGTAGGATCATATTCTTGTGTGTTTCTATTGCTGCTAACCATGCCAGGATCACAAGCCGACGAGACTGACTGGGAGAACTTGACGAACAAGGAGCTTCATGATACGTTTCAGCAAATGATGAATGGACAGGTGCAAGATGTGATAAACAGATTTGAAGAGGCCATGGAGAAGATAGATGGCATGGAGAAGACGTTTGAAACAAAGCTCGATAACAAGTTTGCTGAATTGCTTTCGCGTTTTCCACCACCACCACCGGCTGCTCCTGCCGCACCTCTGCAACAACAGCAACAACACCGACTACCTCCACGTCGGGAAAAAGCCCTTCGCCGAGCAAGCCGTGTCCCTCTTCAGTCGGGCCAAACTGCTGGTGCTGCTGTTGATACTTCTGTGGCTCCTACTGCTGATGTGGAGGAGGATGATTATGTGGGAGATTATGAGGATGAGGTTGATCAAAATCAGAACTACGTGCCACCAATAGCACAGCAACCACCAGGTCGTCCACATGCAAATAATGGCAATGGTAGGGCTCACCCTCAGGTACGAGATCATGATCATCTCCCTAAACTAAAATTGAATATTCCACCATTTGAGGGTAGATATGTACTGATATATATCTTACTTTGGAGTTAGAAACTGAACAACGATTTACATGTTTACAATACCCGAGGAGAGACGTGTTCCTGCTGCTGTTTGTGCTTTCACTAGTTTTGCATGTGTTTGGTGGTCTGAGCATTGTAGATTATATCCTACTCCGGCTACTTGGGCTGCTTTGAAAACTGCTATGCGTACTCGTTGGGTTCCACCATATTATCAACGTGAATTACTTCAAAAATTGCAGCGCTTAAGACAGGGAAAAAATTCTGTAGAAGAATATTATCAGGAATTACAAACTGGCATGATTAGATGTGGTATTGTTGAGGAGAATGAAGCTATGCTTGCACGTTTTATGGGTGGATTAAATAGAGAGATTCAGACGATTCTAGAGTATAAGGAGTACTAATATCACTCGTTTATTCCATCTTGCTTGTAAAGCTGAACGTGAAGTGCAGGATCGACAGGCATTGGCACGGACTAACTTTTCTGCAGGTCGACCTTCATCATGGACACCACGTGCATCATCTACTTCCACACATTCTGCTACACCGGCGCCTCCGTCGGCTGCCACCTCCAACCGTGATACAATAAAGCAGGCACAATCACCACTATCTGCCAAGAGCACACCTTCTGGGCCTGCAAAGAGCTCTTCTTCATCCATGGCATCAACAGGGCAAACACATGATATTATTTGTCGACGTTGCAAGGGTGGAGGTCATTATGCGAGAGAATGCCCATCTAAGCGTGTGATGATTGTTACTGAGGATGGTGGGTATGAGTCCGCTAGTGACTATGATGAGGAGACTTTGGCTCTTATTACACGTGAAGAACACGGTGGAGACGATTCTGATCATGAGACGCAATACATGGCTCCTGAAGATGCTGACAGGTATGAATGTTTAGTTGCTCAACGTGTTTTTAGTGTGCAGGTTACACAAGCTGAGCAAAATCAGAGGCATAATTTGTTCCATACAAAGGGAGTTGTGAAGGAACGTTCTGTCCGCGTGATCATAGATGGAGGGAGCTGCAATAACTTGGCTAGCATGGAGATGGTGGAGAAGCTATCTCTCACCACAAGACCACATCCACATCCTTACTACATCCAATGGTTCAACAACAGCGGCAAGATTAAGGTAACACGTACTGTTCGTGTGCATTTTAGTATCTCTACATATGCTGATTATGTTGATTGTGATGTGGTACCTATGCAAGCATGTTCCTTATTACTTGGTAGACCATGGCAATTTGATAAAAATTTTGTACACCATGGTAGAAACAATCAGTATACTCTTGTTCATAACGATAAAAATATTACTTTGCTTCCTATGACTCCTGATTCCATTTTGAAAGATGATATTAATAGAGCTAATAAAGCAAAACAGGAGACAAATCAGAGTGAAAATCAGATTGTGGCAAAAGAATTTGAGCACCAAATGAAGCCTAATAATAAACCATCTACTGTTGTTTCTGAAATTAAATTGAAAAGTGCATGTTTACTTGCCACCAAATCTGATATTGATGAGCTAGATTTTAGCAAATCTGTTTGCTATGCTTTTGTGTGCAAAGAGGCATTATTTTCATTCGAGGACGTGCCTTCCTCTTTGCCCCCTGCTGTCACTAACATTTTGCAGGAGTTCGCTGACGTCTTTCCACAAGATGTGCCACCGGGATTACCACCCATTCGAGGGATTGAGCATCAAATTGACTTAATTCCCGGAGCTTCGCTACCCAACCGTGCACCATACCGTACCAATCCAGAGGAGACGAAGGAGATTATGCATCAAGTACAAGAACTGCTCGACAAAGGTTATATACGTGAATCCCTTAGTCCTTGTGTTGTTCCTATCATTTTATTGCCGAAAAAGGATGGTACGTCGCGTATGTGCGTTGATTGTAGAGGCATTAATAATATTACTATTCGTTATCGTCATCCTATTCCTAGGTTAGATGATATGCTTGATGAATTGAGTGGCTCTACAATATTCTCCAAAGTTGATTTGCGTAGTGGATACCATCAAATTCGTATGAAATTGGGAGATGAATGGAAAACAGCATTTAAAACTAAGTTTGGATTATATGAGTGGTTAGTCATGCCTTTTGGGTTAACTAATGCACCTAGTACTTTCATGAGGTTAATGAACGAAGTTTTACGTGCTTTCATTGGACGATTTGTGGTAGTTTACTTTGATGACATATTGATTTATAGCAAATCTTTGGAGGAACATTTGGAACATTTACGTGCTGTTTTTATTGCTCTACGTGATGCACGTTTGTTTGGAAACCTTGGAAAGTGCACCTTTTGCACCGACCGAGTATCCTTTCTTGGCTATGTTGTTACTCCACGGGGAATTGAAGTTGATAAAGCCAAGATTGAAGCTATTGAGAGCTGGCCGCAGCCCAAAACGGTCACACAAGTGAGGAGTTTCCTTGGCCTCGCTGGTTTCTATAGGCGTTTTGTGAGAGATTTCAGCACCATTGCTGCACCTCTCAATGAGCTTACAAAGAAGGATGTGCCTTTTGTTTGGGGTACCGCACAGGAAGAAGCCTTCACGGTATTGAAAGATAAGTTGACACATGCTCCTTTACTCCAACTTCCTAATTTCAATAAGACTTTTGAGCTTGAATGTGATGCTAGTGGAATTGGATTAGGAGGTGTGTTATTACAAGATGGAAAACCTGTTGCATAGTTTTCTGAAAAATTGAGTGGGCCTAGTCTGAACTATTCTACTTATGATAAAGAATTATATGCTCTTGTTCGGACCTTAGAAACATGGCAACATTATTTATGGCCCAAGGAATTTGTTATACATTCTGATCATGAATCTTTGAAACACATTAAATGTCAAGCAAAACTGAACCGTAGACATGCTAAATGGGTTGAATTCATTTAGACTTTCCCTTATGTCATCAAACACAAGAAGGGTAAAGAAAATGTTATTGCTGATGCCTTGTCTCGTCGTTATACAATGCTTTCACAACTTGACTTCAAAATATTTTGGAGACCATCAAAGATCAATATGTTCATGATGCTGAATTTAAAGATGTATTGAAGAATTGTAAGGAAGGGAGAACTTGGAACAAGTTCGTTCTTAACGATGGATTTGTGTTTCGTGCTAACAAGCTATGCATTCCAGCTAGCTCCGTTCGTCTTTTGTTGTTGCAGGAGGCGCATGGAGGAGGATTAATGGGACACTTTGGCGTCAAGAAGACGGAGGATATACTTGCTACACATTTCTTTTGGCCAAAGATGAGACGGGATGTTGAGTGTTTTGTTGTTCGCTGCACTACATGTCAAAGAGCTAAGTCACGACTCAATCCTCATGGTTTATATATGCCTTTGCCTGTACCTAGTGTTCCTTGGGAGGATATATCTATGGACTTTGTTTTAGGTTTACCTCGAACAAAGAAGGGGAGGGATAGCATATTTGTTGTCGTGGATAGGTTCTCGAAAATGGCACACTTTATACCATGTCATAAAAGCGATGATGCTGTTAATGTTGCTGATTTGTTCTTTCGTGAAATTATTCGCTTACATGGTGTGCCAAATACTATTGTTTCAGATCGTGATACTAAATTTCTTAGCCACTTTTGGAGATGTTTATGGGCTAAGTTGGGGACTAAGCTGCTTTTTAGTACTACTTGTCACCCCCAAACTGATGGACAAACTGAAGTAGTCAATAGAACATTGTCTACTATGCTTAGGGCTGTTTTGAAGAATAACAAGAAAATGTGGGAAGAATGCTTGCCTCATATTGAATTTGCTTATAATTGTTCAATGCATTCTACTACTAAGATGTGCCCTTTTGAAATTGTGTATGGTTTCCTACCTCGTGCACCTATTGATTTGTTGCCTCTTCCATCTTCAGAGAAGGTTAATTTTGATGCTAAAGAATGTTCTGAATTGATTTTAAAAATGCATGAGTTAACTAAGGAAAACATTGAGCGTATGAATGCTAAATATAAACTTGCTGGAGATAAGGGTAGAAAACATGTTGTGTTTGCGCCTTGAGATCTTGTTTGGTTACATTTGCGTAAAGATAGATTTCCTAATCTACACAAATCAAAGCTAATGCCACATGCTGATGGTCCTTTTAAGGTGTTAGAGAAAATAAATGATAATGCATATAAACTTGAGCTACCTGTAGATTTTGGGGTTAGTCCCACTTTTAACATTGCAGATTTGAAGCCTTATTTGGGTGAGGAAGATGCGCTTCCATCGAGGACGACTTCATTTCAAGAAGGGGAGGATGATGAGGACATCAATACCATTGTTACACCCACAGCCCCTACTGTTACATATACTGGACCAATTACTAGAGCTCGCGCACGCCAATTAAATTACCAGATACTTTCGTTTCTTGGTAATGATTCTAATGTTCATGAGATTATGATGCTGCCTAAATTGGATACATTTGTTTTGCTTACAAATGAAGGGCCTAGCTTGGAGAAGGATGAACATTGGAGCAAGAACACGCATGGAGTTGATGGCATGCGCAAGGGGATCAAGAATGGAGTTACAAGTGATGGTTTCAGGACTTTGAAGCCGCCATAAGGAGTACATGAAGCCTTGGACGAAATATAGAAGATGCCACTTCATAATATTCGTCCATAGGCTATTCTAGGTGCTGCGTCACCTTATTAATGGGCCAGGCCCATGTAATTTCGAAATACTTAAGTATAGGCTATTTTTAGAGTCCGTATGTGTGGGGAAACAAGAGTTAGGGTTGGTTTCGGACCCCACCCTCAAGGGCCACGAAATTCCCCCCTCTTCCTCCATATATACAGCCCTTAGGGCGTTGCTTAGACTTTGGGTTTTGTTTAGATTAAAAGTTCGCCATAGCTGCAACTTCGCGTACTTCGTTTGTGTCCAACGACTAGACCAAGACGTCACAGAACCCCACCTTGATCAATAAACCTTTCATCTTATATTCGCAATATCCAGATTGCAATCTCAGTTTCTTGCTTGTTCTTCGTTTGCTCGCAGGAAACAGACCCTCGTGGTCAGGTTGATCGTGCTCCGGCGTGGTCAATAACCTCTCGGAGTTGGTTTAGCGATTGCTAAGGCGCGACGTCCTCGCACGTTCGTAGTCGGATCGTCAAAGTCGACTTCCACCAAAGCGAAATCCATCATCTCATCGAAAGACGGGACACCTTTACCTCTATCATAAACTATGAAAAACTGTAAAATCTCACCGAGCAACCTGAAAACTGATACCACTTGATAGAGGCGGGGGTGTCCCGATCTTTCGATGAGATGATGGATTTCGCTTTGGTGGAAGTTGACTTTGACGATCCGACTACAAACGTGCACGGCGTTGCGCCTTAGCAATCGCTAAACCAACTCTGAGAGGTTATTGACCACGCCGGAGCACAATCAACCTGACCACGAAGGTCTATTCCTGCAAGCAATCGAAGAACAAGCAAGAATATGATAAAAGCAATCTGAATATTGCGAGTATATATGAAGTATTGATAAAGGTGGGGATCCGTAAGCGGTCTTGGTCTGGTCGTTGGACACAAACGAAGTACACGAAGTTGCAATGGCTAACTTTTAACTAAACAAATCCCAAGGAAAAGCTACTAGATGGATCTACTTATATAGGAGCAAGGGGTGGCGGCCAAGGAGGTGGGAGGACGTCCCAAGGCAGCCTAAAACCTAAATCTAGGTCGTACAAGGCCAATAGGCCCAAGTGGAGGTGATGTAACACCTTTGGACTTGTAGTTTGACTCGGATTCTGCTGCAGCATCAGATTGTTTCGTCCAAAACTCAACGCTCCGGACGAATTTGAAGGTGATTCCAATTGGGTTGGAAAGTGCACGAAATCTAGTTTCCAACAAAAAAAGAATCACCCAATTCGGAGTCCGTATGAAAAACTTGTGTGCGTTTTGAGTCAGGTACGTCTGTGCAGTCCGAATCTGAATCCAGAACGTGAGAGACTTGGACTCTATCTTCTCTTGGGCCAAAAGTGACGTGAGAGAACTTTTTGGACAGCAAATAAACATCTCTTTCTTCCTTATCTTCATATGTGGATTGTACAAATGTCCCATACACCTGCAATTAGACAAAACACAAAAGTGTGTGAAGTATTTTTGTTCTGGATAACATAAATAGATTATTGAATAGTTTGCACTAGAAATCACCTGACAAATATGCATATATGCAATATTTTTGGTCATATCCAAGGTAGTCATGTCCTCATCAGGTTCCTAGTCTTGCCCCTAAGGCTAGCTCAAGTATTGTTGGTGATCATATTTTCAGGATCTTAGAATACCATTACGTGTAACGATAGTCCTAAAAGAACATTGAGACTATGACATAAGAATAACAATCATATTGAATCAACACAAACTTGTTTGTTATACTTTGAGATTGTAGCATTAGAAATCAATTGTTATAACACGGACTGTTAACATTTGATTTAGTTCCTTAGACCATGAGAGTATCGTAGTCACTTCTACCATACGATGAACTTTGGGGTTGCTCAAACATCATCTATAACATGGTGATCATAACGACAACTTACAGGTTTATCGAAAAGTTTGACAAGGGACTAGATAGCTCGAGAGTGGATGTGCTCCTCCGACAATGGAGAGATATTCTTAGGGCCCTCTCGGTGTGAAGGCATCCATCATTGTCTAGCCATACACATGTGACTATGTCACGAGGATGCCGGAACATGTCAATGAGAATGAAGAACAAAATCAGTAACGAGGAGACCAGTACAGGGAGCATGTGTATGACTCAGGAGGGTAATGAAACATATCATCTCAAGTGTTGTAAAATTATCGCGAAGGAAAGGGAATAGCACATGATAACCAAAGGTTCACTCAAATGTCATTCGTGTACTAATAGGGATGGATATGGACGTCCAGGTTTCCGCTATCGGTCTTTGAACAAAGGGTTTTCTTCATGTCTATGTTTTACCGAACCTACAAGGCCACAAGCTTAAGGTAATTATGAACTGCTGAGTGTTAGTAGGAAATAATTATCGAGAATATATCTGTGAAGTTTTTCATTAATATTTAAAATAGTTTCAAAAAGAACTGGAAGCATTTCGGGGTCATCAGAAGGGTTTCAGAGTTTATCGGGCAATATCGCGTCTTACGGATAAATAATATATAGGTGGAAAATATTTCTAAAGATTTTAAATTAATAAAAGGATCTAATAATATTTAGGATCTTTTATATTTAATTAAATATAACTCGCCTTAAAAGGCCAAGTGGTGGAAGGAGAATTGGGCCACAAGGGCCCCATAGGGGGAGGCGCCCCCTTTCCACATGGGGAGGCCGACTTGGAGCGGGGGGAGGACTCCTCTATTGGAAATATGCCCTAGAGGCAATAATAAAATCGTTATTATCATATTTCCCGTTCATGATAAATGTTTATTATTCATGTTAGAATTTTATCGACTGGAAACTTAAATACATGTGTGAATACATAAACTACATTGTGTCCCTAGTAAGCCTCTACTAGACTAGCTCGTTGATCAAAGATGGTTATGGTTTCCTAACCATAGACATGAGTTGTCATTTGATAATGGGATCACATCATTAGGAGAATGATGTGATGGAGAAAACCCAACCGTAAGACCCAATCGCTTAGTTTATTTGCTATAGCTTTCTTCATGTCTAGTACAGTTCCTTAGACCATGAGATCATGCCACTTCCAGATATCAGAGGAATGCCTTGTGTGCTATCAAATGTCACTTCATAAATGGGCGATTAAAATGTGCTCTACAGGTATCTCCAAAGGTGTCTATTCGGTTGGATGGATCGAGACTGGAATTTGTCACTCTTTGTGACGGAGAGATATCTCTAGGCCCTCTCGGTAACACAACATCATAAAGAGCTTGCAAGAAATGTGTCTAATGAGTTAGTCACGGGATCTTGTCTTATGGAAGGAGTAAAGAGACTTGCCGGTAACAAGATTGAACTAGGTATGGAGATACCGATGATCATATCTTGGGCAAGTAACATATCGCCGGACAAAGGGAATTGCATACGGGATTGACTAAAACCTTGATATCATGGTTCAACTGATAAAGATCATCATAGAATATGTAGGAACCAATATAGGCATCCAGGTCCTGCTATTGGTCGTTGATCGGAGAGGTGCCTCGGTCATGTCTACATGATTCTCAAACCTGTAGGGTCCGCCCGCTTAACATTCGGTGACGCTAGAGTAGTATTGGGATATGTGCATTTGTAACATGTGGCACCCCGATCCGCATGGAGGAGGGGGCCTTCACACGTCAGCCCAGGATAACATCTAACGCGCGACAAGTACGTGATACAGCATTACAGGTACAAGAATATTCATCAAATACATGCGTGGAGGATTACATCATTGAGGAATATAATCATCTGGCATAGCTCTAAGGCTATCTAAATGGTGGCGGAAGTCTTGGTTTGGCAGCACATCGACTCTAGCTGGGCTCCACAACTCACATGACTAGCAAGGTTACGGCCTAGCGCGATGAATCTCCTGCAATCTGGCCACGTGCAAGGCCAGGTGAGTACTTTGAATGTACTCGCAGGACAACCAAATACATAGCATCCAAACAAAAAGATGTCAAAGAAAGAACCAAGCACATGTAATAATCTACCTCATAATAGTAACTAAGCATGGCATGATATTAACAAGAGACATGGATCAAGCTAAGCATGGACAACATCATAGAATCTACTAACATGGCAATAACATGACATATCAAAACATATTTTCTAGCATGGGAATAGCATAACATGGCACAACATAGTATCTCAACCATAACATCACATGGCATAGATGTATCTACGAGACATGGATACATGCATGAACTACTATGCTGCAAATGAAATACCATTTACCTCCCGTGAAGCCATACTATTCATCAATCACTTACTTAACCACTGCCTCTCCAGGAAAAATCATGACTCACCGAGATCTCATCTCGTGATCATATCCGAAACAAATCCGTGACATGTCACGACTATCTCATAGTCCAAATCACCACATTCTTTATAGCACCTCATTTATCAACTTAGTTATATTAGGTTTATCCTCCATTTCGAGCACACAATCTACTGTGCCCGATAGTGTGACCTACTACAAACTGTGCCCATGACCGAGGACGCGTCTATCAATAGATTAAACACACAATCTGCAGAGGTTAGCACACTGTACCCACATCACAGAACCCATGGCTTCGTGCTCCCATTTGGGTGGACCAATGGCGTTCTGACAAAACCAATCTACTGCCATGACACTCTCATGGACACTCCGACCAAATCCCCTATGGGCTAAGTCCTGGGTGGCCCCAATGTCAACCCGTGACATCCAACGACCACAGTCGTGGCAAAACAAAACGGTCCCAAATGGGGACAGGAGCTCAAAACCATACACGGGCACATAAGGCTTCTGTCTGGCTACCTGATCAAGGTAGCTCACACCCATAACCTTCCCTCTTTGGAGGCATTGGTGAGAGGCATCACATTAAGGCCTTCCCATAAAGGCAGATGTGGCTGGACTGAAGAAGCTCGATTGGTGGCACTATGACTCGATCCCATCGATGTCAGAGGAGGTTTGTTATCATTAAGTCATGTTATTATCTTCTCCGTCATCATCAACATGTAAGCATGATTAACATGGATGCAACAGTGAGCACGAATCCTACAAATGCATGAACAGAATACCAAGCTCCTCGAGTGAACACTATAGCATATGGAACATGGTAATACAAGGTACTAGCATATGAAAGGTGTACCAAATTCATCATAGCATTTATATGAATGGCATGAAACTAAAGTAACGTAGTGACATGTCATTATCAACAACAACATCCTAGCTAGCGTGGCAAAAGATATCATGAAAGCACAAGCATGCATGGCAAGCACTACAAACATATAGCATAACAGAATAACTGTAGACGAAACTGATAAGAAACTACTGCAACTACACACATGCAGGGTGCAAGCACAGTCAACATGCAAGTTCGGGGCTCATGATAAGAGGTTGGCTTGCCTGGGGGTCGAGGAATACTCCGGGAAGAAGTGCGATCACCTCACGGAAGAATTTGTCGGAAAAAGATTCCCTCTCAAAGGGATTGGACATAGGCAGGGGCAAAATGGGTATTTTTAGAATGTGCAAACATCAAGAAAATGGTACCCTTGGAGAGTGCTCGATGAACAGAGAACATGAGCACTGGAATCACCTCAATCAGAGTTATAGTTGAAAAGTTGTGGCCGTTCTTCGATAGGAAGAAAAACAAATAGAATTTGTCCATTTATGGCCTTAACGGGCGAACGTTCACAATATAACCACTTAGGCCGGTTGGGCTAAGAAAGAGAAAGTGTATTTCTCAGAATATGTTTTCAGTGAATGGAAAGCACAGTTCTGAAATCCCGTCTCCACTTACGCTAACTGGGCACCTCTTCAGTCGTCGACATGTGGGGTCACGCGAGGAGGGGCCCGCCTGGCCCTGACCTTCTTCTTCCTCCCGCTCGAGCGCGAGCATGGACGAGGGAGTGGCCCATCCCGACGATGGTTGCCGGCATGTTCAGCCACCACTCGAGACGTGTGACCTACCCAGGTGTTCGGGAGGAGAAGGCGCTTCGGATGCAGGTGAGCTCTGTCGCCGAGGAGCACTATAGAGGACACAACAAGTGCGTGAGGCGGAGATGGGCTTCGACCACCGGCGAGTAGAGCGCTCCGGTGGGGGAGAGGAGGGGCCGAGGCCACAGGGAGGCTCACCGAACTCTAGGGAACGCGATTGGGGTGGTGGAGCAGAGGGGAAGCACGAGGTCGCCGGGATCAGAGAGAAACAAAGGCGGTGACCACAGTGTTGGTGGAGATCAGAGAGGGACTCCGGGGAGGGATGAGTGGCTCGGGGAGTTGAGTAGAGAGGGGGAGCGGCTCCTGGTAAGCTCGAAGGGGTCGCGGGCTCTATAAATATCCGGGGCGAGGGCACCCGAGCCAAGCTCCACTAGGCGAGTCAGGCCGCGGCTCTGCCGTGCTGAGAGGTCACGGGGAGGGGCGAGAACACGACGACGGTGGAGTGGACAAGCTGCAGAGGGTCATGGAGACGAGCAGCACCCAGGGTCACGAGGAGAAAGAGGACATGGCAGAGGAAGACGACAGTGCTCATGGGTAGACACTATGTGGCGATGGTGACGGTAGGTCGGAGAGAAATCTGGAGGGGGAAAGAGGTCCAGCGCAAAGGAAACGCTAAGGTGGAACTGCTGGACATGCTTGGATGAGGCAGGGCTGGCCGTAGCAGTCCCGCCGATGCCAACAGTGGCTAGAGCACCATTTTGGCTGGCATCACTCGTGATCACCATAGCCAAACACGTCCTGGCCACCTCCAGAATGCCAGCCCATGTCTAGAGTGCAGTCCTTCCTGTAGCAAACTTGACCGCACTGTTGTGATCAACTTAGTGACGTTAAGAGGGGAGCTTGATGTCAGGGAGGTTTAGGATAGTAAAGACTATAGTCCTGCTATGTTTGAGCTGGTTTGGACAAGTATTTAACATAGTTGCTTTGCAACTGCCAAATCTGGTCCAAGAACAAAATGATGAAGTAGCACTCACTAGGAGTGATGCCTTGGGCCGAAAATGGGTGGGAACAATGATTTGAGATATATAAGGATCTGGGAAAGTTTCAGCCCATTTGGACACTCCATGAAGGTACTTACTTCACAACGTGATAATCTGGTCAGAAACTTAGGAAAATCTCAGGGAAGATTGGATGAAGAGATTGAGCTGATTCTCGGTATCCAGAGGTGATTTATCAATGTTAATCACCCTGCAAAATTTTAGCTCAAATGTATCAAAGGTTCAAGCACTTCCTTTGCAAAAATTTCAAACAGGGCAAAAACTTGAATTGGATCATGTGTTCAAATTATGAACTTTGAAGCATGGGTTTGGATGGAAATGTTGAAGATACAGCAAGTACAAGATCCACAAATTATTTGGGAATTTTTGTTGCTATAAAAATGGTAGCCCCTTTTGAAAAATGGCAAAAAGGGAATATTGACTTCAAATAGGAAAATGTAATTTTCCTTATTTAAATAGGGCCAATATTTTTGTCAGAGCTAGAATTAGGCATAAATATCATCTCCACAAATTTGCATGAATTTTGGAGATGGCTAGCTATGCCTTTGGATTTTATTCCTCAGAAAGGCAAGAGAAGGAATAAATCCCAAATGTAAAAGATTGTATAAGACTTAGCAATATTTTAAATATCCAAGATTTGAAAGGGTAGGAGGATCTGTGAGAGGATTTGGAAGATCGACAGATCAAGGGAAATGATGGCTCCTTTGTAAGCACAAAGGAACTATCCAAATTCCAAAGTTTGGAATTTGAATTAGGAGAGAGTCTGAGATGGTGCAAATGAGGTCTTGCCCACTAACAAAGACATGAGCAATGTTTTGAAAAGGTTGAAAATGACAAGGATTCTTAGAGTCATCCAGCAAACTCAGGAGAAAGATTTGAAAATAATTGCCAGGAAGGAATAAAAACACAAAAATTAATATCACAATTTTCGGGATGTTACAAACCTTCACCCCTTAAAAGAATCTCGTCCTTGAGATTCCTAGGGTTACAGCAAAAATGAAATTATAGCCACTCCGGGGAAAAACCTCTGGGTTAATTTTTAACCCTTTGGGCAGATACAGATGTGTTGGGGTACCGATAATTGGTACACTCATTTAGAGATAAGGGCAAAACAGGGTTATCTCCACGGCTAGGGGCACTCAAGATCAAATTCTCGAAATATGTTGGATGCACCCCAATAACTAGTGGTTTCACCTGCTGACACGTGGGTTTAGGGCCCACTGGCAGCCTCCTTCTTCTACCTCCAGCTTGCTACTTCTCCTTCGATGTTGATCCGCGTGCGGCTTGGCGCAACGCGCATGTAGCTCCTAGGGCGATGAGGACCCTAGTACCGTAGTGCGCAGCGTGCACTACAAAAAAATACACTTCCGTGATGATACATGTTTGTCACAGTGGGTCACGTTTTCTGTCATGCATGTACATCCATGACGATTTTATGACAGAATCAAGATAGTCATACTTGCACTTCCGTAGAAGTGTTCCATGACATTACCAAAATTATCATCACGGAAGTGTCCACTTCCATGACGATAAATCACACGTCATAGAGGTGCTTTCGTCAAGGGTGACTGACACGTGCCATCCATTGTCACGGGTCGCCGTTATGCTATCGGGTCCGGTTTTGGATCCGATAACCTGTTAACAGCTCGGACCAACGAGGATTTTCCACATGTAAAATTGTCATTGGCCGGAGGAAACACGTGTTGGCTCACCGTTTGATAGAGGCGGGGGTGTCCCGATCTTTCGATGAGATGATAACTATCGATTTGGTGAAGATGACTTTGACGATCCGACTACAAACGTGCACGACGTTGCGCCTTAGCAATCGCTAAACCAACTCTGAGAGGTTATTGACCACGCCGGAGCACAATCAACCTGACCACGAAGGTCTATTCCTGCAAGCAATCGAAGAACTAGCAAGAATATGATAAAAGCAATCTAAATATTGCGAGTATATATGAAGTATTGATAAAGGTGGGGATCCGTAAGCGGTCTTGGTCTGGTCGTTGGACACAAACGAAGTACACGAAGTTGCAATGGCTAACTTTTAACTAAACAAATCCCAAGGAAAATCTACTAGATTGATCTACTTATATAGGAGCAAGGGGTGGCGGCCAAGGAGGTGGGAGGACGTCCCAAGGCAGCCTAAAACTAAATCTAGGTCGTACAAGGCCAATGGGCCCAAGTGGAGGTGATGTAACACCTTTGGACTTGTAGTTTGACTCGGATTCTGCTGCAGCATCAGATTGTTTCGTCCACAACTCAACGCTCCGGACGAATTTGAAGGTGATTCCAATTGGGTTGGAAAGTGCACGAAATCTAGTTTCCAACAAAAAAAGAATCACCCAATTCGGAGTCCGTATGAAAAACTTGTGTGCGTTTTGAGTCAGGTACGTCTGTGCAGTCCGAATCTGAATCCGGAACGTGAGAGACTTGGACTCTATCTTCTCTTGGGCCAAAAGTGACGTGAGAGAACTTTTTGGACAGCAAATAAACATCTCTTTCTTCCTTATCTTCATATGTGGATTGTATAAATGTCCCATACACCTGCAATTAGACAAAACACAAAAGTGTGTGAAGTATTTTTGTTCTGGATAACATAAATAGATTATTGAATAGTTTGCACTAGAAATCACCTGACAAATATGCATATATGCAATATATTTGGTCATATCCAAGGTAGTCATGTCCTCATCATCCTCCCCTTCTTGAAAATAAAGCCGTCCTCGGCGTTGCTTAATCTGAAATGTGGCTAACAAAAGAGACAAGGTGTACATGTTGTATATATATATGTCATCCATTTTTACTTCCCTTGATTTTTGCATATATGACACATGAATAGATGAGTAACTTGCATAGTTCATAAAATCTAAAGCCAAAAAATTAGCACAAGAAGTAGAAGGCATGAAAATATTGCAACTCAGTTTGCACATATAAGTGAAGCTCTTATTCATTTCAAAAGATTGACAATGTTCATCATTAAACCATCCCAACATTGGTGAATAAACATTACTTGCATCAAATTTACATGCTACAACATGCTTAAACAAGCAAATATGCAATAAGTCATTCAACACAGAATCATCACCAAGATTAGAGGTCATATCAAAATGATTAAACATTGGTTCTTTTGCATCAATAGTTAATTCAATGGGTGCACTCAAAATTGTTGGTATTTCAGTTGTTTGATCACATGGCAAAGTCAAATTATCAACGTAGTCCTCTAAAATAGGTGGTGTGATCAAAGTAGTGGGTAGCTCATCAGATGGTGCATTCAAATTGACAAGGCATTCATCATTCTCATGTAGAGATGGAAGATCAGTACCTTTGTCATTACCTCTTATGATTAACTCAGATGATGTAGCCACTCTCGAGGGCGATCTGTCACATGGTGGAGGTGATGTAGTCCTGACAACAACGGATGTGGTTGTCATAGTATGCCGAGTAGTTGAAGGAACAATCATATCAACTCTTGGAATGTGCACCGTGCGCTTGTTCTCCTCGTGGCCAACACATCGTTTTATTTCTTGTTCAGCTTTGCAAGCAAGATGAAACAAATGGTCCATAGGATAACACTCTTCATGAATTAGTATCTCTTGAATATCACGGTTTAATCCTCCCCAAAATCTATCCATAAAATCATCTTCACTTTCTTCTAAAGAGGAATGCAACAAGGTAGTTTGTAAATCATCATAATATTTTGTTACAGTTTCACTACCTTGTTTTAAGTGTTGCAACTTCTTAATCATGTCACGAGTATAATAAGCAGGGACGAAAGTATGTCGCATGGCAAGTTTCAAATCATCCCAAGTAGTAGGTATATAATCAGGGTGTAACCGACAATATTCACTCCACCAAACCAAAGCATAACCAGTGAAAGAACCAACTGCAACCTTAACCTTTTTATGTTCATCGAAATTATGGGAAGCAAATATACTTTTTATGTCGAACTCCCATTCAATATATAAAGCAGGTTTAAAACGGCCATTAAATGGTGGTATAGATACATTAACCTGATCATGTGCATTTGGATGTTTGTGCACCTCTCGTGACGGTTGTGGTATTTGCAAAGGTGGTGGCACGTCTCCCGCGATCGACAAAGCCCATGAATTGACTCTGGATCCTATCATGATTAGTAGAACAAGAAACAAAACCCAAAAATAATGTTCCTATAACTACTAGGATATGGTGGTAAAACGCTCACAGTAAAGCAAATATCAATGTCTTACAAGTTCTTACCATGCAGCAGGCGGTGATCGGCAACCAGCGGTGTCAAGTAACTCTGAATATTGAGTAAAGCGATTGCCAGGGGAGCGTACGTATACACGATGTAGAAATATGTGGAGCTGGGTTGGCTATATATGGTAGCAAAAGATTAGCAATAATCAATTCAAAGATGCAATGTTGAATAAACGCTCAACGACGGTACTGTGCTGGTCCTAGGCTAGACCGGACTAGAGACGCGAGCCTAGAACACTAATGAGGTCTCGGCGTAGCACAACTAGCATCAATGAAGGATACTAAGTAGCTCTTGACAGCAAGATATAAGTGAAGATCACAACGGCAGTGAAGATAATGATGAAAAACAACTGCCAAGCAGGATATACAACAACTTTGTCTCCAACTTTCCTCTGAAAAAGTTTGTGCCGATTTTTTTGATTTTTTTTCTCCTTTTTTTCTCTGACTTTTTTTTTCTCTTTTTTTTTTCTCTCGTTTTTTTTCTCTCTTTTTTTTCTCCCTCTTTCCAAAACAAACTAGATAAGATGCAGATTGGATCAAGTGAAGATGTGAACGATCTCAACTATTATTATGACAATGAATGGTGGGTAGCACGTGGTGGAAATTGATGGATGGGTGGTGGACAGCGGAAGAGATAATGATGCAGCGGTGGCGTGACTAATGTGAACAGAACTCGAAACTCTAAACGAACTAGACACTAAGACCAGCAACTCGACACGACGATGCAACCGATAATTCAACTATGCAAGCAATGAAAAGAAAATTGCAAAGGCTCAGACTGGCTTGGACCAAGGATGAATAGATCTAACTCTTTTTTGTGGCTTTTTCTTGGACAATAGGTAAGAAAATAAATCTAATCTAGGAAAACTGGAAATTCTCACCGAGCAACCTGAAAACTGATACCACTTGATAGAGGCAAAGGGTGTCCCGATCTTTCGATGAGATGATAACTATCGATTTGGTGAAGATGACTTTGACGATCCGACTACAAACGTGCACGACGTTGCGCCTTAGCAATCGCTAAACCAACTCTGAGAGGTTATTGACCACGCCGGAGCACAATCAACCTGACCACGAAGGTCTATTCCTGCAAGCAATCGAAGAACTAGCAAGAATATGATAAAAGCAATCTAAATATTGCGAGTATATATGAAGTATTGATAAAGGTGGGGATCCGTAAGCGGTCTTGATCTGGTCGTTGGACACAAACGAAGTACACGAAGTTGCAATGGCTAACTTTTAACTAAACAAATCCCAAGGAAAATCTACTAGATTGATCTACTTATATAGGAGCAAGGGGTGGCGGCCAAGGAGGTGGGAGGACGTCCCAAGGCAGCCTAAAACTAAATCTAGGTCGTACAAGGCCAATGGGCCCAAGTGGAGGTGATGTAACACCTTTGGACTTGTAGTTTGACTCGGATTCTGCTGCAGCATCAGATTGTTTCGTCCACAACTCAACGCTCCGGACGAATTTGAAGGTGATTCCAATTGGGTTGGAAAGTGCACGAAATCTAGTTTCCAACAAAAAAAGAATCACCCAATTCGGAGTCCGTATGAAAAACTTGTGTGCGTTTTGAGTCAGGTACGTCTGTGCAGTCCGAATCTGAATCCGGAACGTGAGAGACTTGGACTCTATCTTCTCTTGGGCCAAAAGTGACGTGAGAGAACTTTTTGGACAGCAAATAAACATCTCTTTCTTCCTTATCTTCATATGTGGATTGTATAAATGTCCCATACACCTGCAATTAGACAAAACACAAAAGTGTGTGAAGTATTTTTGTTCTGGATAACATAAATAGATTATTGAATAGTTTGCACTAGAAATCACCTGACAAATATGCATATATGCAATATATTTGGTCATATCCAAGGTAGTCATGTCCTCATCACCGTTGGGACAGATGTCATCCATTCATTGGACAGGAGGTGCCTATGATAGGTCGACACGTGGCACGGCCTTAAAGAGGCCCATTCCGGTGAAAAGGCTGGCCTGTTTGACTTGGTCAAAATGTAACGGGCCGGCCCATGGAAAGCCTGTTAGCGGCCTGTTCGTATATAGCCCATTTACGACCAGCAAACTCACGGCCCGTTACAGCCAATCGGAATTAAGCCCAGTAGCTTCATCTGGGCCATCCAATATGACTCCAGCACATTGTAACTTCCGGCCCATGTATGGCCCATGATATCTTTCGGCCCATACGAGGTCATTTGTTACTCTTGGCCCATTAACGACCCGTGGTGCATCTAGCCCGCAATGAGCAGTGTACCACTTTATACCCATTAACGCCTCATTATTCCATTGGGCCGTTTCCAACCCGTGTTATCTTTCGGCCTTCTCAGGGCCCATTTATTCTTGGGCTTATTTCCAGCATTCGGATACTTACAGCTCGTTACTGGCCTTTTCTGCTTGTGGGCCAAATTCAGCCCGTGGTTACAATCGGCCCGTTTGTGGCCCGTTAATCCGTTGCGCCGTTTTCATAGCGTCATCAAATACGGTCGATTAATAACGGCCCATTATGGTCAGCTGATGAACGGACGATTCCAAATCTAGCCCGTTTAACGCCCATAATGTGGTCTGTTATTGGCCCATGTTTGGCCGATCGATCATACGGCCCGTAAAAGGCCCATTGATGCTACGGCCCGTAGAAGGCCCATTGTTTCTACGGCCTGTACACTACTAGGAAAAAGGCTACTAGCAGCGCGGGTACCCGCGCTACTAGTATCGCGCTACAACTAATAGTTAGTAGTAGCGTGGGTTAAACCCGTGCTACTACTAACTTTGTTAGTAGTAGCGTGTGCCACCCACGCTACTGCTATTTCGTACCCGTGCTACTACTAACAAATAGCAGCAGCGTGTCTATAATACCAACGCTACTAGTATCCTAAATACTAGTAGCACTAGTATCCTAAATTCTAGTAGTGAGCAGTTTTTTCCCATGGTACTACTAACTTATTAGAAATTAAAAAAAATAAAAGCAACCAATTCTGTTCTATCACACAATTGCCGTATCCACTATCATAGTTCCTCCTTGTAATGGCAACTCGTGTATAATTCATATCTTTTACATAGGAGTGTAGACACAGTGTTGTGCGTGTCAGCTACCTACGTAAGTGGTTCTTGCCATACAAATTCAAAACTTTACCACTACTTCTAGATGTCAGAGACTGAGACACGTTGTTATTGTCCAATCCAAAAATTGGCTCACTCGTTAATGCATGGCGCCTTCTCGGCCTGATCTTGCGGCATGCAACTGCGACGAAACACACTGGGCAACCTCGACGAGCCACACTTGACCAATGGCAGCCGCCGCCTTGAGTTGTGATGCCATCATGTCCCTCGCCCTAGCTCTCAGCTCAAGCAGGCCCCAGTCGATGTCAGCCTCATGCCACACCACTAGTGGATGGAGGAAGCCATCATACAAGTGCCCCGCACCCTAAAATAGGAACATATAAGAGTGTCCTGTAAGCATTGCAGACTTCAATCATGGGAGCATATAAGAGTGTACAAGGACATCAATACCATTGTTACACCCACAGCCCCTACTGCTATACATACTGGACCAATTACTAGAGCTCGCACACGCCAATTAAATTATCAGGTACTTACGTTTCTTGGTAATGATTCTAATGTTCATGAGAATATGATGTTGCCTAAATTGGATACATTTATTTTGCTTACAAATGAAGGGCCTGGCATGGATAAGAGGGATGAACACTGGAGCAAGACCAAGCATGGAGATAATGGCATGCGCAAGGGGAACAAGAACGGATTTACAAGTGACGATTTCAGGACTTTGAAGCCACCATAAGGAGTGCATGAAATAAGGAGTGCATGAAGCCTTGGATGACATATACAAGATGCCACTTCATAAATTTCGTCCAGAGGCTATTCTATGTGCTGCGTCACCTTATTTTTGGGCCTGGCCCATGCATTTTCGAAATACTTAAGTATAGGCTGTTTTTAGAGTCTGTGTTTGTGTGTGGGGGGGGGGGGGGAACAAGAGTTAGGGTTGGTTTCAGACCCCTCCTCTAAGGCCCACGAAATTCCCCCCTCTTCCTTCATATATACAGCCCTTAGGGTGTCGTTTAGACTTTGGGTTTTGTTTAGATTAAAAGTTTGCCTAAGGCTGCAACTTCGCATACTTTGTTTGTGTTCAACGACTAGACAAAGACGTCACAGAACCCCACCTTCATCAATAAAGCTTTCATCTTATATTCGAAATATCCAGATTGCAATCTTAGTTCCTTGCCTGTTCTTCGTTTACTTGTAGGAAATAGACCTTCGTGGTCAGGTTGGTTGTGCTCTGGCGTGGTCAATAACCTCTCCGAGTTGGTTTAGCGATTGCTAAGGCGCGACGTCTTTGCACGTTCGTAGTCAGATCATCAAAGTCTACTCTTTCGAAACAATAATCATCATCTCATCGAAAGACAGGACACCTTTGCCTCTATCAGACATGATATAACTATATAATGTTTTTATTAAATAGGTTGGCATGCCATAATTCACATACATGTCGCCTATGGAAACATGATAGCATGATATAATTCACGGATAGAATGACATAATTCAAAATATGATGACTATAAACACTAAACAGGCTGAGATGATATAACTATAGGATGTCTTTATTTAATGGGTTGCCATGCCATAATCAGATAGATGTTGTGTATGTAAACATGATGGCATGATATAATTCAAATATATGAGTTATATAGTAAGCAAGTAAGCAGATGGCAATCCATATATGATGTAAAAACTAAGCAATGCAAGACAACATGCATGACATGGGTAATATAACCCTGCCAAGTTTGAGCATAGACCTCAGGGGGGAAATAGGACTGGTCATCAGTCTCTAAATCCTCCTCTGAGGAGCTCTCTGTAACCAGCAAGATGTCTACTTCAACAGGTAGCATTGTCTGCTCTGAATACCTTGTTTTCACTCCAGATACTTCCATCACCACTTCAAATGGCTGATGCACTGGAAGAGTAGTTGAATATACAAACATTGTCGACAAATGGAACACGTAAAACAAAAAATGATAGCATGATATAATTCACATACATGATGATTGCTAAATAGCATGGCATTGCATAATTCACATATATAATGCCTTTGCAACAAGATAGCGTTGCATAATTCACATATATAATGTCTTGCAACAAGATGGCAATGCATAATTGACATATATGGTAATCAGACACTAAACAGGTGGCATTCACACAAAGCATGTCTAAACTAATCAAATGACATAGCAATTCAAGAAACCATACGCATGATATGAGCAACATTACCCTGCCAAGTTAGAGCATACACCTTAGGGGGGTGGTAGGACTAGTCACCTGTCTCTGAATCCTTCTCTGAGGAGCTACCCGTAACTAGCGAGATATGCGCTTCGTCAGATAGCATAGTCTGCTCTGAAGACCTTGTTTTCACTCCACAATTTTCCATCACCGTGTCAACTGGCTGATGCACACGAAGAGTAGTTGAATGTACTAACATTATTGACAAATGTAATACGTAATGAAAAAAGGGATGGACTGATATAATTCACGTATAAGATGACTAGCTAAGCGGGATGGCATTGCAAAATGCACATATATGATGCCTGGCTAAACAAGATGGCGTTGCATATTTCACATAAACGATGAATAAACTAAACAGATGGCATTCACACAAAGCATGTCTAAACTAAGTAGATGACATATTTGATGTACAAAGTAAGCAATGCAAGGCACCATATGAATGATATAACCAACATCGGCATGCCAAGTTAGAGCAAAGACCCCAGGGGCTAAATATGAGTGGTCGTCTCCTTCTGAATCCCCCTCAGGACAGATATCTTCCTCTCGATTACAATCTGAAATGGGTGGGGGGCTGCCTTTGCGCCTACCATGGAGCGACATGTGCATGAAATTTTATTGCCATGCAAGGCTCATCTCTTTTTCTCTACATGTTCATTTCCATTGTGTATAATAACCGGCATGCATAGGAATAAAACATAGTGATATTATGTAAGGAGTGATGAGGACATCAATACCATTGTTACACCCACAGCCCCTATGATAGAGGCAAAGGTGTCCCGTCTTTCGATGAGATGATGGATTTCGCTTTGGTGGAAGTCGACTTTGACGATCCGACTACGAACGTGCGAGGACGTCGCGCCTTAGCAATCGCTAAACCAACTCCGAGAGGTTATTGACCACGCCGGAGCACGATCAACCTGACCACGAGGGTCTGTTCCTGCAAGCAATCGAAGAACAAGCAAGAAACTGAGATTGCAATCTGGATATTGCGAATATAAGATGAAAGCTTTATTGATCAAGGTGGGGTTCTGTGACGCCTTTGTCTGGTCGTTGAACACAAACGAAGTACGCGAAGTTGCAGCTATGGCGAACTTTTAATCTAAACAAAACCCAAAGTCTAAACGGTGCCCTAAGGGCTGTATATATGGAGGAAGAGAGGGGAATTTCGTGGCCCTTGGTGGAGGGGTCCGAAATCAACCCTATCTCTTGTTTCCCCACACATACGGACTCTAAAAATAGCCTATACTTATGTATTTCGAAATTACATGGGCCTGGCCCAATAAAAAGGTGACGCAGCACCTATAATAGCCTCTGGACGAAATTTATGAAGTGGCATCTTGTATATTTCGTCCAAGGCTTCATGCACTCTTATGGTGGCTTCAAAGTCCTGAAATCATCACTTGTAACTCCGTTCTGGTTCCCCTTGCGCATGGCATCATCTCCATGCTTGCTCTTGCTCCAATGTCCATCCTTCTCCAAGCTAGGCCCTTCATTTGTAAGCAAAACAAATGTATCCAATTTAGGCAGCATCATATTCTCATGAACATTAGAATCATTACCAAGAAACGAAAGTACCTGATAATTTAATTGGCGTGCGCGAGCTCTAGTAATTGGTCCAGTATATGTAGCAGTAGGGGCTGTGGGTGTAACAATGGTATTGATGTCCTCATCATCCTCCCCTTCTTGAAATGAAGTCGTCCTCGACGAAAGCTCATCTTCCTCACCCAAATAAGGCTTCAAATCTGCAATGTTAAAAGTGGGACTAACCCCAAAATCTGCAGGCAGCTCAAGTTTATATGCATTATCATTTACTTTCTCCAACACCTTAAAGGGACCAGCAGCACGTGGCATTAGCTTTGATTTGCGTAAATCAGGAAATCTATCCTTACGCAAATGTAACCAAACAAGATCTCCAGGTGCAAACACAACATGTTTTCTACCCTTATCTCCAGCAAGTTTATATTTAGCATTCATACGCTCAATGTTTTCCTTAGTTAACTCATGCATTTTTAAAATCAATTCAGCACGTTCTTTAGCATCAAAATTAACCTTCTCCGAAGATGGAAGAGGCAACAAATCAATAGGTGCACGAGGTAGGAAACCATACACAACTTCAAAAGGGCACATCTTAGTAGTAGAATGCAATGAACGATTATAAGCAAATTCAATATGAGGCAAGCATTCCTCCCACATTTTCTTATTATTCTTCAAAACAGCCCTAAGCATAGTAGACAATGTTCTATTGACTACTTCAGTTTGTCCATCAGTTTGGGGGTGACAAGTAGTACTAAAAAGCAGTTTAGTCCCCAACTTAGCCCATAAACATCTCCAAAAGTGGCTAAGAAATTTAGTATCACGATCTGACACAATAGTATTTGGCACACCATGCAAGCGAATAATTTCACGAAAGAACAAATCAGCAACATTAACAGCATCATCGCTTTTATGACATGGTATAAAGTGTGCCATTTTCGAGAATCTATCCACGACAACAAATATGCTATCCCTCCCCTTCTTTGTTCGAGGTAAACCTAAAACAAAGTCCATAGATATATCCTCCCAAGGAACACTAGGTACAGGCAAAGGCATATATAAACCATGAGGATTGAGTCGTGACTTAGCTTTTTGACATGTAGTGCAGCGAGCAATAAAACGCTCAACATCCCGTCTCATCTTTGGCCAAAAGAAATGTGTAGCAAGTACGTCCTCTTTGTGGAAAGACGTCAGCGAACTCCTGCAAAATGTTAGTGATAGCAGGAGGCAAAGAGGAAGGCACATCCTCGAATGAAAATAATGCCTCTTTGCACACAAAAGCATAGCAAACAGATTTGCTAAAATCTAGATCATCAATATCAGATTTGGTGGCAAGTAAACATGCACTTTTCAATTTAATTTCAGAAGCAACACTAGATTGTTTATTATTATTAGGCTGCATTTGTTGCTCAAATTCTTTTGCCACAATCTGATTTTCACTCTTAGTTTTCTCCTGTTTTGCTTTATTAGCTCTATTAATATCATCTTTCATAATGGAATCAGGAGTCATAGGAAGCAAAGTAATATTTTTATCCTTATGAACAAGAGTATACTGATTGTTTCTACCATGGTGAATAGAATTTTTATCAAATTGCCATGGTCTACCAAGTAATAAGGAACATGCTTGCATAGGTACCACATCACAATCAACATAATCAGCATATGTAGAGATACTAAAATGTACACGAACAGTACGTGTTACCTTAACCTTGCCGCTGTTGTTGAACCATTGGATGAAGTAAGGATGTGGATGTGGTCTTGTGGTGAGAGATAGCTTCTCCACCATCTCCATGCTAGCCAAGTTGTTGCAACTCCCTCCATCTATGATCACGCGAACAGAACGTTCCTTCACAACTCCCTTTGTATGGAACAAATTATGCCTCTGATTTTGCTCAGCTTGTGTAACCTGCACACTCAAAACACGTTGAGCAACTAAACATTCATACCTGTCAGCATCTTCAGGAGCCATGTATTGCGTCTCATGATCAGAATCGTCTCCACCGTGTTCGTCACGTGTAATAAGAGCCAAAGTCTCCTCATCAAAGTCACTAGCGGACTCATACCCACCATCCTCAGTAACAATCATCACACGCTTAGATGGGCATTCTCTCGCATAATGACCTCCACCCTTGCAACGTCGACAAATAATATCATGTGTTTGCCCTGTTGATGCCATGGATGAAGAAGAGCTCTTTGCAGGCCCAGAAGGTGTGCTCTTGGCAGATAGTGGTGATTGTGCCTGCTTTATTGTATCACGGTTGGAGGTGGCAGCCGACGAAGGCGCCGGTGTAGCAGAACGGGAGGAAGTAGATGATGCACGTGGTGTCCATGATGAAGGTCGACCTGCAGAAAAGTTAGTCCGCGCCAATGCCTGTCGATCCTGTACTTCACGTTCAGCTTTACAAGCAAGATGAAATAAACGAGTGATATTAGTATACTCCTTATAGTCTAGAATGGTCTGAATCTCTCTATTTAATCCACCCAGAAAACGTGCAAGCATAGCTTCATTCTCCTTAACAATACCACATCTAATCATGCCAGTTTGTAATTCCTGATAATATTCTTCTACAGAATTTTTTTCCTTGTCTTAAGCGCTGTAATTTTTGAAGCAATTCACGTTGATAATATGGTGGAACCCAACGAGTACGCATAGCAGTTTTCAAAGCAGCCCAAGTAGCGGGAATAGGATATAATCTACAATGTTCAGACCACCATACACATGCAAAACTAGTGAAAGCACAAACAGCAGCAGCAACCCGTCTCTCCTCGGGATATTGTAAACATGTAAAACGTTGTTCAGTTTCTAACTCCCAAGTAAGATATATATCAGGAACATATCTACCCTCAAATGGTGGAATATTCAATTTCAGTTTAGGAATATGGACATCATCTCGTACCCGAGGTGGTGGTGCAGGCCTACCATTACGAATATATACCTGAGGTCGACCTGGTGGTGGTGGTGCTGGTGGCTGCACGTAGTGCTGATTTTGATCAACCTCATCCTCATAATCGCCCGCATACTCAACATCCTCCTGGGTACCACCAGCAGCAGTAGCAGGGGCGAAAGAAGCATCAACAACATGAACAGCAGCACCAGAAGTTTGGCCATCCTCAATAGGAACACGCCTCGCTCGTCCATACTGATTCGAAAGGATGCGTTGTTGTTGTTGTTGTTGTTGTTGGAGAGGTGCGTTAGGTGCAGCGGGTGGTGGTGGTGGAAGACGCGCGAGCAATTCATTAAATTTTTTATCGAGCTTTGTTTCGAACGTCTTCTCCATGCCATCTATCTTCTCCATGGCCTCTTCAAATCTGTTTAGCACATCTTGCACCTGTCCACTCATCATTTGCTGAAACTTATCATGAAGCTCCTTGTTCGATAAATTCTCCCAGTCAGTCACGTCGGCTTGTGATCCTGGCATGGTTAGCAGCAATAGAAACACACAAGAATATGATCCTACAGACTACGAACAAGTGGTGGTGGTGGGTGTCACAAATCCGTCAAGCAAAACTCAAATTCTTACCAGTTCTTACCCAGCAGCAGGCGGTGATCGGCAACCGTTGTAGTCAAAAACTCTCAAAGCTTGGATAGAGCGAGTACCAGGGAGAGTCAAACGCACGACGTAGATGTATGTGGAGCTGGGAAGGCTTATAATATGGTAGCAAAAAGGATCAGCAATAATCAATTCAGAGATGCAAAGTTGAATAAACGCTCAACGACGGTACTGTGCTGGTCCTAGGCTAGACCGTGCTAGAGACGCGAGCCTAGAACACTAACAAAATCACGGCGCTGCACGTAAACAAGGGAAAAGCACACTCTGGATTTTTTATTTTTTTCGCTCTTTTTTTTTTTTTGCGAAAAAATCACTATAATGGCGAGTGTCTCAAAACTCTTCCTAGGTCAAACTGACAGGATGGGCACGAAATTTTTTCGACCAATTTTTTTTTTCGTTTTTTCGACTGCCCGGACCCAAAAACTGGAAACGGGTCAAAAAAAACTTCCTATAATGGGACCTGTCTCAAAACACTCAGAAACACCTAAAAATAGGATAGCCAGAAATTTTTTCGAAAAATGCGTTTTCGAAAAAATTTGGGCCTAAACGGAGCGTGGTTTCCAGACTCTTTTTTTTGGGTCCGGCAAGGAAACACGAATCGGAAACTTGATGGATCCCGAAAACAAACCTAATAAGCAAGGAACTCGGATTGGTGGTGGATATATGGTGGTGGTATATGGCAGCGGTGGTGGTAGCGGTGGTAGTATATGGATATGGATCGGTGGTGGTATATGGACACGGATTGGTGGTGGTATATGGATACGGATTCGGAGTGGTGGTGGTAGATGGCAGGGGCGATGATGATGGTGCAGCGGCGGCGTGACAACTTATGACCAGAACTCGAAACTCTAAAAGACTAGACTCTAAGACCAGCAACTAGACCGACGATGCAACCGCAAATTCAACAAAGCAAAACCCTAAAAAGATTATGCAAAGGCTCAGATTGGTTCGGATATGATGAACTAACCCTAAATTTTTTTTTGTGGCTTTTTCGTGGACTATAGGTATGAAGAACAGACTCGATCTAAAATACGAAAAACTGGAAAATCTCACCGAGCAACCTGGAAATCTGATACCACTTGATAGAGGCTAAGGTGTCCCGTCTTTCGATGAGATGGTGGATTTCGCTTTGGTGGAAGTCGACTTTGACGATCCGACTACGAACGTGCGAGGACGTCGCGCCTTAGCAATCGCTAAACCAACTCCGAGAGGTTATTGACCACGCCGGAGCACGATCAACCTGACCACGAGGGTCTGTTTCCTGCGAGCAAACGAAGAACAAGCAAGAAACTAAGATTGCAATCTGGATATTGCGAATATAAGATGAAAGCTTTATTGATCAAGGTGGGGTTCTGTGACGCCTTTGTCTGGTCGTTGAACACAAACGAAGTACGCGAAGTTGCAGCTATGGCGAACTTTTAATCTAAACAAAACCCCCAAAGTCTAAACGGTGCCCTAAGGGCTGTATATATGGAGGAAGAGAGGGGGAATTTCGTGGCCCTTGGTGGAGGGGTCCGAAATCAACCCTATCTCTTGTTTCCCCACACATACGGACTCTAAAAATAGCCTATACTTATGTATTTCGAAATTACATGGGCCTGGCCCAATAAAAAGGTGACGCAGCACCTATAATAGCCTCTGGACGAAATTTATGAAGTGGCATCTTGTATATTTCGTCCAAGGCTTCATGCACTCTTATGGTGGCTTCAAAGTCCTGAAATCATCACTTGTAACTCCGTTCTGGTTCCCCTTGTGCATGGCATCTTCTCCATGCTTGCTCTTGCTCCAATGTCCATCCTTCTCCAAGCTAGGCCCTTCATTTGTAAGCAAAACAAATGTATCCAATTTAGGCAGCATCATATTCTCATGAACATTAGAATCATTACCAAGAAACGAAAGTACCTGATAATTTAATTGGCGTGCGCGAGCTCTAGTAATTGGTCCAGTATATGTAGCAGTAGGGGCTGTGGGTGTAACAATGGTATTGATGTCCTCATCAAGAAGGATGGACATTGGAGCAAGAGCAAGCATGGAGATGATGCCATGCGCAAGGGGAACCAGAACGGAGTTACAAGTGATGATTTCAGGACTTTGAAGCCACCATAAGAGTGCATGAAGCCTTGGACGAAATATACAAGATGCCACTTCATAAATTTCGTCCAGAGGCTATTATAGGTGCTGCGTCACCTTATTATTGGGCCAGGCCCATGTAATTTCGAAATACATAAGTATAGGCTATTTTTAGAGTCCGTATGTGTGGGGAAACAAGAGATAGGGTTGATTTCGGACCCCTCCACCAAGGGCCACGAAATTCCCCCCCTCTTCCTCCATATATACAGCCCTTAGGGCGCCGTTTAGACTTTGGGTTTTGTTTAGATTAAAAGTTCACCATAGCTGCAACTTCGCGTACTTCGTTTGTGTTCAACGACCAGACAAAGGCGTCACAGAACCCCACCTTGATCAATAAAGCTTTCATCTTATATTCGCAATATCCAGATTGCAATCTCAGTTTCTTGCTTGTTCTTCGTTTGCTCGCAGGAAACAGACCCTCGTGGTCAGGTTGATCGTGCTCCGGCGTGGTCAATAACCTCTCGGAGTTGGTTTAGCGATTGCTAAGGCGCGACGTCCTCGCACGTTCGTAGTCGGATCGTCAAAGTCGACTTCCACCAAAGCGAAATCCATCATCTCATCGAAAGACGGGACACCTTTGCCTCTATCAAGTGGTATCAGATTTCCAGGTTGCTCGGTGAGATTTTCCAGTTTTTCGTAGTTTAGATCGAGTCTGTTCTTCATACCTATAGTCCACGAAAAAGCCACAAAAAAAATTAGGCTTAGTTCATCATATCCGAACCAATCCGAGCCTTTGCATAATCTTTTTAGGGTTTTTCTTTGTTGAATTTGCGGTTGCATCGTCGGTCTAGTTGCTGGTCTTAGAGTCTAGTCTTTTAGAGTTTCGAGTTCTGGTCATAAGTTGTCACGCCGCCGCCGCACCATCATCATCGCCCCTGCCATCTACCACCACCGCTCCGAATCCGTATCCATATACCACCACCAATCCGTGTCCATATACCACCACCGATCCATATCCATATACTACCACCGCTACCACCACCGCTGCCATATACCACAACCATATACCCACCACCAATCCGAGTTCCTTGCTTCTAAGGATTGTTTTCGGGATCCATCTAGTTTCCGATTCGTGTTTCCTTGCCGGAGTAGGTTTCGGAAAAAAAAAAGAGTCTAGAAACCACGCTCCGTTTAGGCCCAAATTTTTTCGAAAACGCATTTTTCGAAAAATTTTCTGGCTATCCTATTTTTAGGTGTTTCTGAGTGTTTTGAGACAGGTGCCATTATAGGAAGTTTTTTTTGACCCGTTTCCAGTTTTTGGGTCCGGGCAGTCGAAAAAACGAAAAAAAAAATTGGTCGAAAAAATTTCGTGCCCATCCTGTCAGTTTGACCTAGGAAGAGTTTTGAGACACTCGCCATTATAGTGATTTTTCGCAAAAAAAAAAGAAAAAAAAAAGAGCAGCGCAAAAAAAAAAGAGCAGCGCAAAAAAAAAGAGCAGCGCCAAAAAAAAAAGAGCAGCGCAAAAAAAAAAGAGCGAAAAAAAAACCAGAGTGTGCTTTTCCCTTGTTTACGTGCAGCGCCGTGATTTTGTTAGTGTTCTAGGCTCGCGTCTCTAGCACAGTCTAGCCTAGGACCAGCACAGTACCGTCGTTGAGCGTTTATTCAACTTTGCATCTCTGAATTGATTATTGCTGACCCTTTTTGCTACCATATTATAAGCCTTCCCAGCTCCACATACATCTACGTCGTGCGTTTGACTCACCCTGGTAATCGCTCTATCCAAGCTTTGAGAGTTTTTGACTACAACGGTTGCCGATCACCGCCTGCTGCTGGGTAAGAACTGGTAAGAATTTGAGATTTGCTTGACGGATTTGTGACACCCACCACCACCTCTTGTTAGTAGTCTGTAGGATCATATTCTTGTGTGTTTCTATTGCTGCTAACCATGCCAGGATCACAAGCCGACGAGACTGACTGGGAGAACATGACGAATAAGGATTTGCATGATAAATTTCAGCAAATGATGAGTGGACAGGTGCAAGATGTGCTAAACAGATTTGAAGAGGCCATGGAGAAGATAGATGGCATGGAGAAGACGTTCGAAACAAAGCTCGATAACAAGTTTAATGAATTGCTCGCGCGTCTTCCACCACCACCACCCGCTGCACCTAACGCACCTCTCCAACGACAACAAGAACAACAACGCATCCTTTCGAATCAGTATGGACGAGCGAAGCGTGTTCCTATTGAGGATGGCCAAACTTCTGGTGCTGCTGTTCATGTTGTTGATGCTTCTTTGGCCCCTGCTACTGCTGCTGCTGGTACCCAGGAGGATGATGAGGATGTGGGCGATTATGAGGATGAGGTTGATCAAAATCAGCACTACGTGCAGCCACCAGCACCACCACCACCAGGTCGACCTCAGGTATATATTCGTAATGGTAGGCCTGCACCACCACCTCAGGTACGAGATGATGTCCATATTCCTAAACTGAAATTGAATATTCCACCATTTGAGGGTAGATATGTTCCTGATATATATCTTACTTGGGAGTTAGAAACTGAACAACGTTTTACATGTTTACAATATCCCGAGGAGAGACGGGTTGCTGCTGCTGTTTGTGCTTTCACTAGTTTTGCATGTGTATGGTGGTCTGAACATTGTAGATTATATCCTATTCCCGCTACTTGGGCTGCTTTGAAAACTGCTATGCGTACTCGTTGGGTTCCACCATATTATCAACGTGAATTACTTCAAAAATTACAGCGCTTAAGAGAAGGAAAAAATTCTGTAGAAGAATATTATCAGGAATTACAAACAGGCTTGATTAGATGTGGTATTGTTGAGGAGAATGAAGCTATGCTTGCACGTTTTCTGGGTGGATTAAATAGAGATATTCAGACCATTCTAGACTATAAGGATTATAATAATATCACTCGTTTATTCCATCTTGCTTGTAAAGCTGAACGTGAAGTGCAGGATCGACAGGCATTGGCGCGCACTAACTTTTCTGCAGGTCGACCTTCATCATGGACACCACGTGCATCATCTACTTCCACTGCACCATCACCTCCTTCAGGTGCCACCTCCAACCGTGATACAAGAAAGCAGGCACAACCACCACTATCTGCCAAGAGCACACCTGTCGGGCCTGCACAGAGCTCTTCTTCTTCCATGGCGTCAACAGGGCACACAAGTGATATTATTTGTCGTCGTTGTAAGGGAAGAGGACATTTTGCGAGAGAATGCAAATCTCAGCGTGTGATGATTGCTACTGAGGATGGTGGATATGAGTCCGCTAGTGACTATGATGAGGAGACTTTGGCTCTTATTACACATGAAGAATATGGTGGAGATGATTCTGATCATGAGATGCAATACTAATAGAGGCAAAGGTGTCCCGTCTTTCGATGAGATGGTGGATTTCGCTTTGGTGGAAGTCGACTTTGACGATCCGACTACGAGCGTGCGAGGACGTCGCGCCTTAGCAATCGCTAAACCAACTCCGAGAGGTTATTGACCACACCGGAGCACGATCAACCTGACCACGAGGGTCTGTTTCCTACGAGCAAACGAAGAACAAGCAAGAAACTGAGATTGCAATCTGGATATTGCGAATATAAGATGAAAGCTTTATTGATCAAGGTGGGGTTCTGTGACGCCTTTGTCTGGTCGTTGAACACAAACGAAGTACGCGAAGTTGCAGCTATGGCGAACTTTTAATCTAAACAAAACCCAAAGTCTAAACGGTGCCCTAAGGGCTGTATATATGGAGGAAGAGAGGGGAATTTCGTGGCCCTTGGTGGAGGGGTCCGAAATCAACCCTATCTCTTGTTTCCCCACACATACGGACTCTAAAAATAGCCTATACTTATGTATTTCGAAATTACATGGGCCTGGCCCAATAATAAGGTGACGCAGCACCTATAATAGCCTCTGGACGAAATTTATGAAGTGGCATCTTGTATATTTCGTCCAAGGCTTCATGCACTCTTATGGTGGCTTCAAAGTCCTGAAATCATCACTTGTAACTCCGTTCTGGTTCCCCTTGCGCATGGCATCATCTCCATGCTTGCTCTTGCTCCAATGTCCATCCTTCTCCAAGCTAGGCCCTTCATTTGTAAGCAAAACAAATGTATCCAATTTAGGCAGCATCATATTCTCATGAACATTAGAATCATTACCAAGAAACGAAAGTACCTGATAATTTAATTGGCGTGCGCGAGCTCTAGTAATTGGTCCAGTATATGTAGCAGTAGGGGTTGTGGGTGTAACAATGGTATTGATGTCCTCATCAAATACATGGCTCCTGAAGATGCTGACAGGTATGAATGTTTAGTTGCTCAACGTGTTTTGAGTGTGCAGGTCACACAAGCTGAGCAAAATCAGAGGCAGAATTTGTTCCATACCAAGGGAGTTGTGAAGGAACGTTCTGTGCGCGTCATCATAGACGGAGGGAGCTGCAACAACTTGGCTAGCATGGAGATGGTGGAGAAGCTTTCTCTCACCACAAGACCACGTCCACATCCTTACTACATCCAATGGTTCAACAACAGCGGCAAGGTTAAGGTAACACGTACTGTTCGTGTGCATTTTAGTATCTCTACATATGCTGATTATGTTGATTGTGATGTGGTACCTATGCAAGCATGTTCCTTATTACTTGGTAGACCATGGCAATTTGATAAAAATGCTGTACACCATGGTAGAAACAATCATTATACTCTTGTTCATAAGGATAAAAATATTACTTTGCTTCCTATGACTCCTGATTCTATTTTGAAAGATGATATTAATAGAGCTAATAAAGCAAAACAGGAGAAGAATAAGAGTGAAAGTCAGATTGTGGCAAAAGAATTTGAGCAACAAATGAAGCCTAACAATAAACCATCTAGTGTTGTTTCTGAAATTAAATTGAAAAGTGCATGTTTATTTGCCACCAAATCTGATATTGATGAGCTAGATTTCAGCAAATCTGTTTGCTATGCTTTTGTGTGCAAAGAGGCATTATTTTCATTCGAGGACGTGCCTTCCTCTTTGCCCCCTGCTGTCACTAACATTATGCAGGAGTTCGCTGACGTCTTTCCACAAGACGTGCCACCGGGATTACCACCCATTCGAGGGATTGAGCATCAAATTGACTTAATTCCCGGTGCATCGCTACCCAACCGTGCACCATACCGTACCAATCCAGAGGAGACGAAGGAGATTATGCGTCAAGTACAGGAGCTACTCGACAAAGGTTATATACGCGAATCTCTTAGTCCTTGTGCTGTTCCTATTATACTAGTGCCTAAAAAGGATGGTACGTCACGTATGTGTGTTGATTGTAGAGGCATTAATAATATTACTATTCGTTATCGTCATCCTATTCCTAGGCTAGATGATATGCTTGATGAATTGAGTGGCTCTACAATATTCTCCAAAGTTGATTTGCGTAGTGGATACCATCAAATTCGTATGAAATTGGGTGATGAATGGAAAACAGCATTTAAAACTAAGTTTGGTTTATATGAGTGGTTAGTCATGCCGTTTGGGGTTAACTAATGCACCTAGTACTTTCATGAGATTAATGAACGAAGTTTTATGTGCTTTCATTGGACGATTTGTGGTAGTCTATTTTGATGATATTCTGATTTATAGCAAATCTTTGGAAGAACATTTGGAACATTTACGTGCTGTTTTTATTGCTCTACGTGATGCACGTTTGTTTGGTAACCTTGGGAAGTGCACCTTTTGCACCGACCGTGATAGAGGCAAAGGTGTCCCGTCTTTCGATGAGATGATGGAAATCGCTTTGGTGGAAGTCGACTTTGACGATCCGACTACGAACGTGCGAGGACGTCGCGCCTTAGCAATCGCTAAACCAACTCCGAGAGGTTATTGACCACGCCGGAGCACGATCAACCTGACCACGAGGGTCTATTTCCTGCGAGCAAACGAAGAACAAGCAAGAAACTAAGATTGCAATCTGGATATTGCGAATATAAGATGAAAGCTTTATTGATCAAGGTGGGGTTCTGTGACGCCTTTGTCTGGTCGTTGAACACAAACGAAGTACGCGAAGTTGCAGCTATGGCGAACTTTTAATCTAAACAAAACCCAAAGTCTAAACGGTGCCCTAAGGGCTGTATATATAGAGGAAGAAAGGGGGAATTTCGTGGCCCTTGGTGGAGGGGTCCGAAATCAACCCTATCTCTTGTTTCCCCACACATACGGACTCTAAAAATAGCCTATACTTATGTATTTCGAAATTACATGGGCCTGGCCCAATAAAAAGGTGACGCAGCACCTATAATAGCCTCTGGACGAAATTTATGAAGTGGCATCTTGTATATTTCGTCCAAGGCTTCATGCACTCTTATGGTGGCTTCAAAGTCCTGAAATCATCACTGGTAACTCCGTTCTGGTTCCCCTTGCGCATGGCATTATCTCCATGCTTGCTCTTGCTCCAATGTCCATCCTTCTCCAAGCTAGGCCCTTCATTTGTAAGCAAAACAAATGTATCCAATTTAGGCAGCATCATATTCTCATGAACATTAGAATCATTACCAAGAAACGAAAGTACCTGATAATTTAATTGGCGTGCGCGAGCTCTAGTAATTGGTCCAGTATATGTAGCAGTAGGGGCTGTGGGTGTAACAATGGTATTGATGTCCTCATCATCCTCCCCTTCTTGAAATGAAGTCGTCCTCGACGGAAGCTCATTTTCCTCACCCAAATAAGGCTTCAAATCTGCAATGTTAAAAGTGGGACTAACCCCAAAATCTGCAGGCAGCTCAAGTTTATATGCATTATCATTTATTTTCTCTAACACCTTAAAGGGACCATCAGCACGTGGCATTAGCTTTGATTTGCGCAAATTAGGAAATCTATCTTTACGCAAATGTAACCAAACAAGATCTCCAGGTGCAAACACAACATGTTTTCTACCCTTATCTCCAGCAACTTTATATTTAGCATTCATATGCTCAATGTTTTCCTTAGTTAACTCATGCATTTTTAAAATCAATTCAGAACGTTCTTTAGCATCAAAATTAACCTTCTCCGAAGATGGAAGAGGCAACAAATCAATAGGTGCACGAGGTAGGAAACCATACACAATTTCAAAAGGGCACATCTTAGTAGTAGAATGCAATGAACGATTATAAGCAAATTCAATATGAGGCAAGCATTCTTCCCACATTTTCTTATTATTCTTCAAAACAGCCCTAAGCATAGTAGACAATGTTCTATTGACTACTTCAGTTTGTCCATCAGTTTGGGGGTGACAAGTAGTACTAAATAGCAGTTTAGTCCCCAACTTAGCCCATAAACATCTCCAAAAGTGGCTAAGAAATTTAGTATCACGATCTGAAACAATACTATTTGGCACACCATGCAAGCGAATAATTTCACGAAAGAACAAATCAGCAACATTAACAGCATCATCGCTTTTATGACATGGTATAAAGTGTGCCATTTTCGAGAATCTATCCACGACAACAAATATGCTATCCCTCCCCTTCTTTGTTCGAGGTAAACCTAAAACAAAGTCCATAGATATATCCTCCCAAGGAACACTAGGTACAGGCAAAGGCATATATAAACCATGAGGATTGAGTCGTGACTTAGCTTTTTGACATGTAGTGCAGCGAGCAACAAAACGCTCAACATCCCGTCTCATCTTTGGCCAAAAGAAATGTGTAGCAAGTACGTCCTCCGTCTTCTTCACGCCAAAGTGTCCCATTAATCCTCCCCCATGCGCCTCCTGCAACAGCAAAAGACGAACGGAGCTAGCTGGAATGCATAGCTTGTTAGCACGAAACACAAATCCATCGTTAACGACAAACTTGTTCCACATTCTTCCTTCTTTACAATTCTGCATTACATCTTTAAAATCAGCATCATGCACATATTGATCTTTGATGGTCTCCAAACCAAATATTTTGAAGTCAAGTTGTGAAAGCATAGTATAGCGACGAGACAATGCATCAGCAATAACATTTTCTTTTCCCTTCTTGTGTTTAATGACATAAGGGAAAGTCTCAATGAATTCAACCCATTTAGCATGTCTACGATTCAGTTTAGCTTGACTTTTAATATGTTTCAAAGATTCATGATCAGAATGTATAACAAATTCTTTGGGCCATAAATAATGTTGCCATGTTTCTAAAGTCCGAACAAGAGCATATAATTCTTTATCATAAGTAGAATAATTCAGACTAGGCCCACTCAATTTTTCAGAAAAGTATGCAACAGGTTTGCCATCTTGTAATAACACACCTCCTAATCCAATTCCACTAGCATCACATTCAAGCTCAAAAGTCTTATTAAAATCAGGAAGTTGGAGTAAAGGAGCATGTGTCAACTTATCTTTCAATACCGAGAAGGCTTCTTCCTGTGCGGTACCCCACAGAAAAGGCACATCTTTCTTTGTAAGCTCATTGAGAGGTGCAGCAATGGTGCTGAAATCTCTCACAAAACGCCTATAGAATCCAGCGAGGCCAAGGAAACTCCTCACTTGTGTGACCGTTTTGGGCTGTGGCCAACTCTCAATAGCTTCAATTTTGGCTTTATCAACTTCAATTCCCTGTGGAGTAACAACATAGCCAAGAAAAGATACTCGGTCGGTGCAAAAGGTGCACTTTCCAAGGTTACCAAACAAACGTGCATCACGTAGAGCAATAAAAACAGCACGTAAATGTTCCAAATGTTCCTCCAAAGATTTGCTATAAATCAATATGTCATCAAAGTAAACTACCACAAATCGTCCAATGAAAGCACGTAAAACTTCGTTCATTAACCTCATGAAAGTACTAGGTGCATTAGTTAACCCAAAAGGCATGACTAACCACTCATATAATCCAAACTTAGTTTTAAATGCTGTTTTCCATTCATCTCCCAATTTCATACGAATTTGATGGTATCCACTACGCAAATCAACTTTGGAGAATATTGTAGAGCCACTCAATTCATCAAGCATATCATCTAGCCTAGGAATAGGATGACGATAACGAATAGTAATATTATTAATGCCTCTACAATCAACGCACATACGCGACGTACCATCCTTTTCGGCACTAAAATGATAGGAACAGCACAAGGACTAAGGGATTCGCGTATATAACCTTTGTCGAGCAGTTCTTGTACTTGACGCATAATCTCCTTCGTCTCCTCTGGATTGGTACGGTATGGTGCACGGTTGGGTAATGATGCACCGGGAATTAAGTCAATTTGATGCTCAATCCCGCGAATAGGTGGTAATCCCGGTGGCACGTCTTGTGGAAAGACGTCAGCGAACTCCTGCAAAATGTTAGTGACAGCAGGAGGCAAAGAGGAAGGCACGTCCTCGAATGAAAATAATGCCTCTTTGCACACAAAAGCATAGCAAACAGAGTTGCTAAAATCTAGATCATCAATATCAGATTTGGTGGCAAGTAAACATGCACTTTTCAATTTAATTTCAGAAGCAACACTAGATTGTTTATTATTATTAGGCTGCATTTGTTGCTCAAATTCTTTTGCCACAATCTGATTTTCACTCTTAGTTTTCTCCTGTTTTGCTTTATTAGCTCTATTAAGATCATCTTTCAAAATGGAATCAGGAGTCATAGGAAGCAAAGTAATATTTTTATCCTTATGAACAAGAGTATACTGATTGTTTCTACCATGGTGAATAGAATTTTTATCAAATTGCCATGGTCTACCAAGTAATAAGGAACATGCTTGCATAGGTACCACATCACAATCAACATAATCAGCATATGTAGAGATACTAAAATGCACACGAACAGTACGTGTTACCTTAACCTTGCCGCTGTTGTTGAACCATTGGATGTAGTAAGGATGTGGATGTGGTCTTGTGGTGAGAGATAGCTTCTCCACCATCTCCATGCTAGCCAAGTTGTTGCAACTCCCTCCATCTATGATCACGCGAACAGAACGTTCCTTCACAACTCCCTTTGTATGGAACAAATTATGCCTCTGATTTTGCTCAGCTTGTGTAACCTGCACACTCAAAACACGTTGAGCAACTAAACATTCATACCTGTCAGCATCTTCAGGAGCCATGTATTGCGTCTCATGATCAGAATCTTCTCCACCGTTTTCGTCACGTGAAATAAGAGCCAAAGTCTCCTCATCATAGTCACTAGCGGACTCATACCCACCATCTTCAGTAACAATCATCACACGCTTAGAGGGGCATTCTCTCGCATAATGACCTCCACCCTTGCAACGTCGACAAATAATATCATGTGTTTGCCCTGTTGATGCCATGGATGAAGAAGAGCTCTTTGCAGGCCCAGAAGATGTGCTCTTGGCAGATAGTGGTGATTGTGCCTGCTTTATTGTATCACGGTTGGAGGTGGCAGCCGACGGAGGCGCCGGTGTAGCAGAACGTGTGGAAGTAGATGATGCACGTGGTGTCCATGATGAAGGTGGACCTGCAGAAAAGTTAGTCTGCGCCAATGCCTGTCGATCCTGCACTTCACGTTCAGCTTTACAAGCAAGATGGAATAAACGAGTGATATTAGTATACTCCTTATAATCTAGAATGGTCTGAATCTCTCTATTTAATCCACCCAGAAAACGTGCAAGCATAGCTTCATTCTCCTCAACAATACCACATCTAATCATGCCAGTTTGTAATTCCTGATAATATTCTTCTACAGAATTTTTTCCTTGTCTTAAGCGCTGTAATTTTTGAAGCAATTCACGTTGATAATATGGTGGAACCCAACGAGTACGCATAGCATTTTTGAAAGCAGCCCAAGTAGCGGGAATAGGATATAATCTACAATGTTCAGACCACCATACACATGCAAAACTAGTGAAAGCACAAACAGCAGCAGCAACCCGTCTCTCCTCGGGATATTGTAAACATGTAAAACGTTGTTCAGTTTCTAACTCCCAAGTAAGATATATATCAGGAACATATCTACCCTCAAATGGTGGAATATTCAATTTCAGTTTAGGAATATGGACATCATCTCGTACCTGAGGTGGTGGTGCAGGCCTACCATTACGAATATATACCTGAGGTCGACCTGGTGGTGGTGGTGCTGGTGGCTGCACGTAGTGCTGATTTTGATCAACCTCATCCTCATAATCGCCCACATACTCATCATCCTCCTGGGTACCAGCAGCAGCAGTAGCAGGGGCCAAAGAAGCATCAACAACATGAACAGCAGCACCAGAAGTTTGGCCATCCTCAATAGGAACACGCTTCGCTCGTCCATACTGATTTGAAAGGATGCGTTGTTGTTGTTGTTGTCGTTGGAGAGGTGCGTTAGGTGCAGCGGGTGGTGGTGGTGGAAGACGCGCGAGCAATTCATTAAACTTGTTATCGAGCTTTGTTTCGAACGTCTTCTCCATGCCATCTATCTTCTCCATGGCCTCTTCAAATCTGTTTAGCACATCTTGCACCTGTCCACTCATCATTTGCTGAAATTTATCATGCAAATCCTTATTCGTCATGTTCTCCCAGTCAGTCTCGTCGGCTTGTGATCCTGGCATGGTTAGCAGCAATAGAAACACACAAGAATATGATCCTACAGACTACTAACAAGAGGTGGTGGTGGGTGTCACAAATCCGTCAAGCAAATCTCAAATTCTTACCAGTTCTTACCCAGCAGCAGGCGGTGATCGGCAACCGTTGTAGTCAAAAACTCTCAAAGCTTGGATAGAGCGATTACCAGGGAGAGTCAAACGCACGACGTAGATGTATGTGGAGCTGGGAAGGCTTATAATATGGTAGCAAAAAGGGTCAGCAATAATCAATTCAGAGATGCAAAGTTGAATAAACGCTCAACGACGGTACTGTGCTGGTCCTAGGCTAGACCGTGCTAGAGACGCGAGCCTAGAACACTAACAAAATCACGGCGCTGCACGTAAACAAGGGAAAAGCAAACTCTGGATTTTTTTTCGCTCTTTTTTTTTGCGCTTTTTTTTTTCGCTACTCTTTTTTTTTTTTGCGAAAAATCACTATAATGGCGAGTGTCTCAAAACTCTTCCTAGGTCAAACTGACAGGATGGGCACGAAATTTTTTCGACCAATTTTTTTTTTCATTTTTTCGACTGCCCGGACCCAAAAACTGGAAACGGGTCAAAAAAAACTTCCTATAATGGCACCTGTCTCAAAACACTCAGAAACACCTAAAAATAAGGTAGCCAGAATTTTTTTCGAAAAAATGCGTTTTCGAAAAATTTTGGGCCTAAACGGATCGTGGTTTCCAGACTCTTTTTTTTTTCTTTTTTTTTCCGAAACCTACTCCGGCAAGGAAACACGAATCGGAAACTAGATGAATCCCGAAAACAAACCTAATAAGCAAGGAACTCGAATTGGTGGTGGATATATGGTTGTGGTATATGGCAGCGGTGGTGGAAGCGGTGGTAGTATATGGATATGGATCGGTGGTGGTATATGGACACAGATTGGTGGTGGTATATGGATACGGATTCGGAGCGGTGGTGGTAGATGGCAGGGGCGATGATGATGGTGCGGCGGCGGCGTGACAACTTATGACCAGAACTCGAAACTCTAAAAGACTATACTCTAAGACCAGCAACTAGACCGACGATGCAACCGCAAATTCAACAAAGCAAAACCCTAAAAAGATTATGCAAAGGCTCAGATTGGTTCGGATATGATGAACTAACCCTAATTTTTTTTGTGGCTTTTTCGTGGACTATAGGTATGAAGAACAGACTCGATCTAAACTACGAAAAACTGGAAAATCTCACCGAGCAACCTGGAAATCTGATACCACTTGATAGAGGCAAAGGTGTCCCGTCTTTCGATGAGATGATGGAAATCGCTTTGGTGGAAGTCGACTTTGACGATCCGACTACGAACGTGCGAGGACGTCGCGCCTTAGCAATCGCTAAACCAACTCCGAGAGGTTATTGACCACGCCGGAGCACGATCAACCTGACCACGAGGGTCTGTTTCCTGCGAGCAAACGAAGAACAAGCAAGAAACTAAGATTGCAATCTGGATATTGCGAATATAAGATGAAAGCTTTATTGATCAAGGTGGGGTTCTGTGACGCCTTTGTCTGGTCGTTGAACACAAACGAAGTACGCGAAGTTGCAGCTATGGCGAACTTTTAATCTAAACAAAACCCAAAGTCTAAACGGTGCCCTAAGGGCTGTATATATGGAGGAAGAGAGGGGGAATTTCGTGGCCCTTGGTGGAGGGGTCCGAAATCAACCCTATCTCTTGTTTCCCCACACATACGGACTCTAAAAATAGCCTATACTTATGTATTTCGAAATTACATGGGCCTGGCCCAATAAAAAGGTGACGCAGCACCTATAATAGCCTCTGGACGAAATTTATGAAGTGGCATCTTGTATATTTCGTCCAAGGCTTCATGCACTCTTATGGTGGCTTCAAAGTCCTGAAATCATCACTGGTAACTCCGTTCTGGTTCCCCTTGCGCATGGCATTATCTCCATGCTTGCTCTTGCTCCAATGTCCATCCTTCTCCAAGCTAGGCCCTTCATTTGTAAGCAAAACAAATGTATCCAATTTAGGCAGCATCATATTCTCATGAACATTAGAATCATTACCAAGAAACGAAAGTACCTGATAATTTAATTGGCGTGCGCGAGCTCTAGTAATTGGTCCAGTATATGTAGCAGTAGGGGCTGTGGGTGTAACAATGGTATTGATGTCCTCATCAGACCGAGTATCTTTTCTTGGCTATGTTGTTACTCCACGGGGAATTGAAGTTGATAAAGCCAAGATTGAAGCTATTGAGAGTTGGCCGCAGCCCAAAACGGTCACACAAGTGAGGAATTTTCTTGGCCTCGCTGGATTCTATAGGCGTTTTGTGAGAGATTTCAGCACCATTGCTGCACCTCTCAATGAGCTTACAAAGAAAGATGTGCCTTTTATTTGGGGTACCGCACAGGAAGAAGCCTTCACGGTATTGAAAGATAAGTTGACACATGCTCCTTTACTCCAACTTCCTGATTTTAATAAGACTTTTGAGCTTGAATGTGATGCTAGTGGAATTGGATTAGGAGGTGTGTTATTACAAGATGGCAAACCTGTTGCATACTTTTCTGAAAAATTGAGTGGGCCTAGTCTGAATTATTCTACTTATGATAAAGAATTATATGCTCTTGTTCGGACTTTAGAAACATGGCAACATTATTTATGGCCCAAAGAATTTGTTATACATTCTGATCATGAATCTTTGAAACATATTAAAAGTCAAGCTAAACTGAATCGTAGACATGCTAAATGGGTTGAATTTATTGAGACTTTCCCTTATGTCATTAAACACAAGAAGGGAAAAGAAAATGTTATTGCTGATGCATTGTCTCGTCGCTATACTATGCTTTCACAACTTGACTTCAAAATATTTGGTTTGGAGACCATCAAAGATCAATATGTGCATGATGCTGATTTTAAAGATGTAATGCAGAATTGTAAAGAAGGAAGAATGTGGAACAAGTTTGTCGTTAACGATGGATTTGTGTTTCGTGCTAACAAGCTATGCATTCCAGCTAGCTCCGTTCGTCTTTTGTTGTTGCAGGAGGCGCATGGAGGAGGATTAATGGGACACTTTGGCGTGAAGAAGACGGAGAATGTACTTGCTACACATTTCTTTTGGCCAAAGATGAGACGGGATGTTGAGCGTTTTATTGCTCGCTGCACTACATGTCAAAAAGCTAAGTCACGAATCAATCCTCATGGTTTATATATGCCTTTGCCTGTACCTAGTGTTCCTTGGGAGGATATATCTATGGACTTTGTTTTAGGTATACCTCGAACAAAGAAGGGGAGGGATAGCATATTTGTTGTCGTGGATAGATTCTCGAAAATGGCACACTTTATACCATGTCATAAAAGCGATGATGCTGTTAACGTTGCTGATTTGTTCTTTCGTGAAATTATTCGCTTGCATGGTGTGCCAAATACTATAGTTTCAGATCGTGATACTAAATTTCTTAGCCACTTTTGGAGATGTTTATGGGCTAAGTTGGGGACTAAACTGCTTTTTAGTACTACTTGTCACCCCCAAACTGATGGACAAACTGAAGTAGTCAATAGAACATTGTCTACTATGCTTAGGGCTGTTTTGAAGACTAATAAGAAAATGTGGGAGGAATGCTTGCCTCATATTGAATTTGCTTATAATCGTTCATTGCATTCTACTACTAAGATGTGCCCTTTTGAAGTTGTGTATGGTTTCCTACCTCGTGCACCTATTGATTTGTTGCCTCTTCCATCTTCGGAGAAGGTTAATTTTGATGCCAAAGAACGTGCTGAATTGATTTTAAAAATGCATGAGTTAACTAAGGAAAACATTGAGCGTATGAATGCTAAATATAAACTTGCTGGAGATAAGGGTAGAAAACATGTTGTGTTTGCACCTGGAGATCTTGTTTGGTTACATTTGCGTAAGGATAGATTTCCTGATTTGCGCAAATCAAAGCTAATGCCACGTGCTGCTGGTCCCTTTAAGGTGTTGGAGAAAGTAAATGATAATGCATATAAACTTGAGCTGCCTGCAGATTTTGGGGTTAGTCCCACTTTTAACATTGCAGATTTGAAGCCTTATTTGGGTGAGGAAGATGAGCTTTCGTCGAGGATGACTTCATTTCAAGAAGGGGAGGATGATGAGGACATCAATACCATTGTTACACCCACAGCCCCTACTGCTACATATACTGGACCAATTACTAGAGCTCGCGCACGCCAATTAAATTATCAGGTACTTTCGTTTCTTGGTAATGATTCTAATGTTCATGAGAATATGATGCTGCCTAAATTGGATACATTTGTTTTGCTTACAAATGAAGGGCCTAGCTTGGAGAAGGATGGACATTGGAGCAAGAGCAAGCATGGAGATGATGCCATGCGCAAGGGGAACCAGAACGGAGTTACAAGTGATGATTTCAGGACTTTGAAGCCACCATAAGAGTGCATGAAGCCTTGGACGAAATATACAAGATGCCACTTCATAAATTTCGTCCAGAGGCTATTATAGGTGCTGCGTCACCTTATTATTGGGCCAGGCCCATGTAATTTCGAAATACATAAGTATAGGCTATTTTTAGAGTCCGTATGTGTGGGGAAACAAGAGATAGGGTTGATTTCGGACCCCTCCACCAAGGGCCACGAAATTCCCCCCCTCTTCCTCCATATATACAGCCCTTAGGGCGCCGTTTAGACTTTGGGTTTTGTTTAGATTAAAAGTTCGCCATAGCTGCAACTTCGCGTACTTCGTTTGTGTTCAGCGACCAGACAAAGGCGTCACAGAACCCCACCTTGATCAATAAAGCTTTCATCTTATATTCGCAATATCCAGATTGCAATCTCAGTTTCTTGCTTGTTCTTCGTTTGCTCGCAGGAAACAGACCCTCGTGGTCAGGTTGATCGTGCTCCGGCGTGGTCAATAACCTCTCGGAGTTGGTTTAGCGATTGCTAAGGCGCGACGTCCTCGCACGTTCGTAGTCGGATCGTCAAAGTCGACTTCCACCAAAGCGAAATCCATCATCTCATCGAACGACGGGACACCTTTGCCTCTATCAAACAAGAACGGAGTTACAAGTGATGATTTCAGGACTTTGAAGCCACCATAATGGGAGCATGAAGCCTTGGACGAAATATACAAGATGCCACTTCATAAATTTCGTCCCGAGGCTATTATAGGTGCTGCGTCACCTTATTATTGGGCCAGGCCCATGTAATTTCGAAATACATAAGTATAGGCTATTTTTAGAGTCCGTATGTGTGGGGAAATAAGAGATAGGGTTGATTTCGGACCCCTCCACCAAGGGCCACGAAATTCCCCCTCTCTTCCTCCATATATACAGCCCTTAGGGCACCGTTTAGACTTTGGGTTTTGTTTAGATTAAAAGTTCGCCATAGCTGCAACTTTGCGTACTTCGTTTGTGTTCAACGACCAGACAAAGGCGTCACAGAACCCCACCTTGATCAATAAAGCTTTCATCTTATATTCGCAATATCCAGATTGCAATCTCAGTTTCTTGCTTGTTCTTCGTTTGCTCGCAGGAAACAGACCCTCGTGGTCAGGTTGATCGTGATCCGGCGTGGTCAATAACCTCTCGGAGTTGGTTCAGCGATTGCTAAGGCGCGACGTCCTCGCACATTCGTAGTCGGATCGTCAAAGTCGATTTCCACCAAAGCGAAATCCATCATCTCATTGAAAGACGGGACACCTTTGCCTCTATCAAGTGGTATCAGATTTCCAGGTTGCTCGGTGAGATTTTACAGTTTTTCGTAGATTAGATCGAGTCTGTTCTTCATACCTACAGTCCACGAAAAAGCCACAAAAAAAATTAGGGTTAGTTCGTCATATCCGAACCAATCTGAGCCTTTGCATAATCTTTTTAGGGTTTTTGCTTTGTTGAATTTGCGGTTGCATCGTCGTGTCAAGTTGCTGGTCTTAGAGTCTAGTCTTTTAGAGTTTCGAGTTCTGGTCATAAGTTGTCACGCCGCCGCCGCATCATCATCATCGCCCATCTACCACTTTTGCTTATCCGCCACCGCTCTGAATCCATATCCATATACCACTACCAATCCGTATCCATATATGACCACCAATCTGTATCCATATACCACCACCGCTACCATATATGATAGAGGCTAAGGTGTCCCGTCTTTCGATGAGATGATGGATATCGCTTTGGTGGAAGTCGACTTTGACGATCCGACTACGAACGTGCGAGGACGTCGCGCCTTAGCAATCGCTAAACCAACTCCGAGAGGTTATTGACCACGCCGGAGCACGATCAACCTGACCACGAGGGTCTGTTTCCTGCGAGCAAACGAAGAACAAGCAAGAAACTAAGATTGCAATCTGAATATTGCGAATATAAGATGAAAGCTTTATTGATCAAGGTGGGGTTCTGTGACGCCTTTGTCTGGTCGTTGAACACAAACGAAGTACGCGAAGTTGCAGCTATGGCGAACTTTTAATCTAAACAAAACCCAAAGTCTAAACGATGCCCTAAGGGATGTATATATGGAGGAAGAGGGGGGGAATTTCGTGACCCTTGGTGGAGGGGTCCGAAATCAACCCTATCTCTTGTTTCCCCACACATACGGACTCTAAAAATAGCCTATACTTATGTATTTCGAAATTACATGGGCCTGGCCCAATAAAAAGGTGACGCAGTACCTATAATAGCCTCGGGACGAAATTTATGAAGTGGCATCTTGTATATTTCGTCCAAGGCTTCATGCACCCATTATGGTGGCTTCAAACTCCTGAAATCATCACTTGTAACTCCGTTCTGGTTCCCCTTGCGCATGGCATCATCTCCATGCTTGTTCTTGCTCCAATGTCCATCCTTCTCCAAGCTAGGCCCTTCGTTTGTAAGCAAAACAAATGTATCCAATTTAGGTAGCATCATATTCTCATGAACATTAGAATCATTACCAAGAAACGAAAGTACCTGATAATTTAATTGGCGTGCGCGAGCTCTAGTAATTGGTCCAGTATATGTAGCAGTAGGGGCTGTGGGTGTAACAATGGTATTGATGTCCTCATCATCCTCCCCTTCTTGAAATGAAGTCGTCCTCGACGGAAGCTCATCTTCCTCACCCAAATAAGGCTTCAAATCTGCAATGTTAAAAGTGGGACTAACCCCAAAATCTGCAGGCAGCTCAAGTTTATATGCATTATCATTTATTTTCTCTAACACCTTAAAGGGACCATCAGCACGTGGCATTAGCTTTGATTTGCGCAAATTAGCAAATCTATCTTTACGCAAATGTAACCAAACAAGATCTCCAGGTGCAAACACAACATGTTTTCTACCCTTATCTCCAGCAAGTTTATATTTAGCATTCATACGCTCAATGTTTTCCTTAGTTAACTCATAATTTTTAAAATCAATTCAGAACATTCTTTAGTATCAAAATTAACCTTCTCCGAAGATGGAAGAGGCAACAAATCAATAGGTGCACGAGGTAGGAAACCATACACAATTTCAAAAGGGCACATCTTAGTAGTAGAATGCAATGAACGATTATAAGCAAATTCAATATGAGGCAAGCATTCTTCCCACATTTTCTTATTATTCTTCAAAACAGCCCTAAGCATAGTAGACAATGTTCTATTGACTACTTCAGTTTGTCCATCAGTTTGGGGATGACAAGTAGTACTAAAAAGCAGTTTAGTCCCCAACTTAGCCCATAAACATCTCCAAAAGTGGCTAAGAAATTTAGTATCACGATCTGAAACAATAGTATTTGGTACACCATGCAAGCGAATAATTTCACGAAAGAACAAATCAGCAACATTAACAGCATCATCGCTTTTACGACATGGTATAAAGTGTGCCATTTTCGAGAATCTATCCACGACAACAAATATGCTATCCCTCCCCTTCTTTGTTCGAGGTAAACCTAAAACAAAGTCCATAGATATATCCTCCCAAGGAACACTAGGTACAGGCAAAGGCATATATAAACCATGAGGATTGAGTCGTGACTTAGCTTTTTGACATGTAGTGCATCGAGCAATAAAACGCTCAACATCCCGTCTCATCTTTGGCCAAAAGAAATGTGTAGCAAGTACGTCCTCCGTCTTCTTCACGCCAAAGTGTCCCATTAATCCTCCTCCATGCGCCTCCTGCAACAACAAAAGACGAACGGAGCTAGCTGGAATGCATAGGTTGTTAGCACGAAACACAAATCCATCGTTAACGACGAACTTGTTCCATGTTCTACCTTCTTTACAATTCTGCAATACATCGCTAAATTCAGCATCATGCACATATTGATCTTTGATGGTCTCCAAACCAAATATTTTAAAGTCAAGTTGTGAAAGCATAGTATAACGACGAGACAATGCATCAGCAATAACATTTTCTTTACCCTTCTTGTGTTTAATGACATAAGGGAAAGTCTCAATGAATTCAACCCATTTAGCATGTCTACGATTCAGTTTAGCTTGACTTTTAATATGTTTCAAAGATTCATGATCAGAATGTATAACAAATTCTTTGGGCCATAAATAATGTTGCCATGTCTCTAAAGTCCGAACAAGAGCATATAATTCTTTATCATAAGTAGAATAGTTCAAACTAGGCCCACTCAATTTTTGAGAAAAGTATGCAACAGGTTTGCCATCTTGTAATAACACACCTCCTAATCCAATTCCACTAGCATCACATTCAAGCTCAAAAGTCTTATTAAAATCAGGAAGTTGGAGTAAAGGAGCATGTGTCAACTTAGCTTTCAATACCGTGAAGGCTTCTTCCTGTGCGGTACCCCAAACAAAAGGCACATCCTTCTTTGTAAGCTCGTTGAGAAGTGCAGCAATGGTGCTGAAATCTCTCACAAAACGCCTATAGAAACCAGCGAGGCCAAGGAAACTCCTCACTTGTGTGACCGTTTTGGGCTGCGGCCAACTCTCAATAGCTTCAATCTTGGCTTTATCAACTTCAATTCCCTGTGGAGTAACAACATAGCCAAGAAAAGATACTCGGTCGGTGCAAAAGGTGCACTTCCCAAGGTTACCAAACAAACGTGCATCACGTAGAGCATTAAAAACAGCACGTAAATGTTCCAAATGTTCTTCCAAAGATTTGCTATAAATCAGTATATCATCAAAATAGACTACCACAAATCGTCCAATGAAAGCACGTAAAACTTCGTTCATTAATCTCATGAAAGTACTAGGTGCATTAGTTAACCCAAAAGGCATGACTAACCACTCATATAATCCAAACTTAGTTTTAAATGCTGTTTTCCATTCATCTCCCAATTTCATACGAATTTGATGGTATCCACTACGCAAATCAACTTTGGAGAATATAGTAGAGCCACTCAATTCATCAAGCATATCATCTAGCCTAGGAATAGGGTGACGATAACGAATAGTAATATTATTAATGCCTCTACAATCAACACACATACGTGACGTACCATCCTTTTTCGGCACTAGAATAATAGGAACAGCACAAGGACTAAGGGATTCGCGTATATAACCTTTGTCGAGCAACTCCTGTACTTGACGCATAATCTCCTTCGTCTCCTCTTGATTGGTACGGTATGGTGCACGGTTGGGTAATGATGCACCGGGAATTAAGTCAATTTGATGCTCAATCCCTCGAATAGGTGGTAATCCCGGTGGCACGTCTTGTGGAAAGACGTCAGCGAACTCCTTCAAAATGTTAGTGACAGCAGGGGGCAAAGAGGAAGGCACGTCCTCGAATGAAAATAATGCCTCTTTGCACACAAAAGCATAGCAAACAGATTTGCTGAAATCTAGCTCATCAATATCAGATTTGGTGGCAAATAAACATGCACTTTTCAATTTAATTTCAGAAACAACACTAGATGGTTTATTGTTAGGCTTCATTTGTTGCTCAAATTCTTTTGCCACAATCTGATTTTCACTCTTATTCTTCTCCTGTTTTGCTTTATTAGCTCTATTAATATCATCTTTGAAAATAGAATCAGGAGTCATAGGAAGCAAAGTAATATTTTTATCCTTATGAACAAGAGTATAATGATTGTTTCTACCATGGTGTACAGCATTTTTATCAAATTGCCATGGTCTACCAAGTAATAAGGAACATGCTTGCATAGGTACCACATCACAATCAACATAATCAGCATATGTAGAGATACTAAAATGCACACGAACAGTACGTGTTACCTTAACCTTGCCGCTGTTGTTGAACCATTGGATGTAGTAAGGATGTGGATGTGGTCTTGTGGTGAGAGAAAGCTTCTCCACCATCTCCATGCTAGCCAAGTTGTTGCAACTCCCTCCATCTATGATCATGCGAACAGAACGTTCCTTCACAACTCCCTTTGTATGGAACAAATTATGCCTCTGATTTTGCTCAGCTTGTGTAACCTGCACACTCAAAACACGTTGAGCAACTAAACATTCATACCTGTCAGCATCTTCAGGAGCCATGTATTGCGTCTCATGATCAGAATCGTCTCCACCGTGTTCGTCACGTGTAATAAGAGCCAAAGTCTCCTCATCATAGTCACTAGCGGACTCATACCCACCATCCTCAGTAACAATCATCACACGCTTAGATGGGCATTCTCTCGCATAATGACCTCCACCCTTGCAACGTCGACAAATAATATCATGTGTTTGCCCTGTTGATGCCATGGATGAAGAAGAGCTCTTTGCAGGCCCAGAAGGTGTGCTCTTGGCAGATAGTGGTGATTGTGCCTGCTTTATTGTATCACGGTTGGAGGTGGCAGCCGATGGAGGCGCCGGTGTAGCAGAACGTGTGGAAGTAGATGAGGCACGTGGTGTCCATGATGAAGGTCGACCTGCAGAAAAGTTAGTCCGCGCCAATGCCTGTCGATCCTGCACTTCACGTTCAGCTTTACAAGCAAGATGGAATAAACGAGTGATATTAGTATACTCCTTATAGTCTAGAATGGTCTGAATCTCTCTATTTAATCCACCCAGAAAACGTGCAAGCATAGCTTCATTCTCCTCAACAATACCACATCTAATCATGCCAGTTTGTAATTCCTGATAATATTCTTCTACAGAATTTTTTCCTTGTCTTAAGCGCTGTAATTTTTGAAGCAATTCACGTTGATAATATGGTGGAACCCAACGAGTACGCATAGCAGTTTTCAAAGCAGCCCAAGTAGCGGGAATAGGATATAATCTACAATGTTCAGACCACCATACACATGCAAAACTAGTGAAAGCACAAACAGCAGCAGCAACCCGTCTCTCCTCAGGATATTGTAAACATGTAAAACGTTGTTCAGTTTCTAACTCCCAAGTAAGATATATATCAGGAACATATCTACCCTCAAATGGTGGAATATTCAATTTCAGTTTAGGAATATGGACATCATCTCGTACCTGAGGTGGTGGTGCAGGCCTACCATTACGAATATATACCTGCGGTCGACCTGGTGGTGGTGGTGCTGGTGGCTGCACGTAGTGCTGATTTTGATCAACCTCATCCTCATAATCGCCCGCATACTCATCATCCTCCTGGGTACCAGCAGCAGCAGTAGCAGGGGCCAAAGAAGCATCAACAACATGAACAGCAGCACCAGAAGTTTGGCCATCCTCAATAGGAACACGCTTCGCTCGTCCATACTGATTCGAAAGGATGCGTTGTTGTTGTTGTTGGAGAGGTGCCTTAGGTGCAGCGGGTGGTGGTGGTGGAAGACGCGCGAGCAATTCATTAAACTTGTTATCGAGCTTTGTTTCGAACGTCTTCTCCATGCCATCTATCTTCTCCATGGCCTCTTCAAATCTGTTTAGCACATCTTGCACCTGTCCACTCATCATTTGCTGAAATTTATAATGCAAATCCTTATTCGTCATGTTCTCCCAGTCAGTCTCGTCGGCTTGTGATCCTGGCATGGTTAGCAGCAATAAAAACACACAAGAATATGATCCTACAGACTACTAACAAGAGGTGGTGGTGGGTGTCACAAATCCGTCAAGCAAATCTCAAATTCTTACCAGTTCTTACCCAGCAGCAGGCGGTGATCGGCAACCGTTGTAGTCAAAAACTCTCAAAGCTTGGATAGAGCGATTACCAGGGAGAGTCAAACGCACGACGTAGATGTATGTGGAGCTGGGAAGGCTTATAATATGGTAGCAAAAAGGGTCACCAATAATCAATTCAGAGATGCAAAGTTGAATAAACGCTCAACGACGGTACTGTGCTGGTCCTAGGCTAGACCGTGCTAGAGACGTGAGCCTAGAACACTAACAAAATCACGGCGCTGCACGTAAACAAGGGAAAAGCACACTCTGGATTTTTTTTTTCGCTCTTTTTTTTGCGCTCTTTTTTTTTGCGCTCTTTTTTTTTTGCGCTGCTCTTTTTTTTTTGCGAAAAATCACTGTAATGGCGAGTGTCTCAAAACTCTTCCTAGGTCAAACTGACAGGATGGGCACGAAATTTTTTCGACCAATTTTTTTTTTCGTTTTTTCGACTGCCCGGACCCAAAAACTGGAAACGGGTCAAAAAAAACTTCCTATAATGGCACCTGTCTCAAAACACTCAGAAACACCTAAAAATAGGATAGCCAGAAATTTTTTCGAAAAATGCGTTTTCGAAAAATTTTGGGCCTAAACGGAGCGTGGTTTCCGGACTCTTTTTTTTTTTCCGAAACCTACTCCGGCAAGGAATCACGAATCGGAAACTAGATGGATCCCGAAAACAAAGCTAATAAGCAAGGAACTCGGATTGGTGGTGGATATATGGTGGTGGTATATGGCAGCGGTGGTGGTAGCGGTGGTAGTATATGGATATGGATCGGTGGTGGTATATGGACACGGATTGGTGGTGGTATATGGATACGGATTCGGAGCGGTGGTGGTAGATGGCAGGGGCGATGATGATGGTGCGGCGGCGGCGTGACAACTTATGACCAGAACTCGAAACTCTAAAAGACTAGACTCTAAGACCAGCAACTAGACCGACGATGCAACCGCAAATTCAACAAAGCAAAACCCTAAAAAGATTATGCAAAGGCTCAGATTGGTTCGGATATGATGAACTAACCCTAATTTTTTTTTCCGAAACCTACTCCGGCAAGGAAACACGAATCGGAAACTAGATGGATCCTGAAAACAAACCTAATAAGCAAGGAACAAACCTAATTTTTTTGTGGCTTTTTCGTGGACTATAGGTATGAAGAACAGACTCGATCTAAACTACGAAAAACTGGAAAATCTCACCGAGCAACCTGGAAATCTGATACCACTTGATAGAGGCTAAGGTGTCCCGTCTTTCGATGAGATGATGGATATCGCTTTGGTGGAAGTCGACTTTGACGATCCGACTACGAACGTGCGAGGACGTCGCGCCTTAGCAATCACTAAACCAACTCCGAGAGGTTATTGACCACGCCGGAGCACGATCAACCTGACCACGAGGGTCTGTTTCCTGCGAGCAAACGAAGAACAAGCAAGAAACTAAGATTGCAATCTGAATATTGCGAATATAAGATGAAAGCTTTATTGATCAAGGTGGGGTTCTGTGACGCCTTTGTCTGGTCGTTGAACACAAACGAAGTACGCGAAGTTGCAGCTATGGCGAACTTTTAATCTAAACAAAACCCAAAGTCTAAACGATGCCCTAAGGGCTGTATATATGGAGGAAGAGGGGGGGAATTTCGTGACCCTTGGTGGAGGGGTCCGAAATCAACCCTATCTCTTGTTTCCCCACACATACGGACTCTAAAAATAGCCTATACTTATGTATTTCGAAATTACATGGGCCTGGCCCAATAAAAAGGTGACGCAGCACCTATAATAGCCTCGGGACGAAATTTATGAAGTGGCATCTTGTATATTTCGTCCAAGGCTTCATGCACCCATTATGGTGGCTTCAAACTCCTGAAATCATCACTTGTAACTCCGTTCTGGTTCCCCTTGCGCATGGCATCATCTCCAGGCTTGTTCTTGCTCCAATGTCCATCCTTCTCCAAGTTAGGCCCTTCGTTTGTAAGCAAAACAAATGTATCCAATTTAGGTAGCATCATATTCTCATGAACATTAGAATCATTACCAAGAAATGAAAGTACCTGATAATTTAATTGGCGTGTGCGAGCTCTAGTAATTGGTCCAGTATATGTAGCAGTAGGGGCTGTGGGTGTAACAATGGTATTGATGTCCTCATCATCATACCACCACCGCTGCCATATACCACAACCATATATCCACCACCAATCCGAGTTCTTCTCATATTAGGTTTGTTCTTGAGATCAATCTAAATTCCGATTCGTGTGTCCTTGCCTGCGTAGGTCTCGGGAAAAAAAAAAGTCTGGAGACCCCCGGGCAGTTTTTAGGCCAAAATTTTCACGGGCAAAATTTTTTTTCCCTATCCTATTTTTAGGCTTTTCTGAGTCTTTTGAGCCACGTGCCATCATAGTGATTTTTTGGTCGCACTTTTTCGTCGTCGCTGCCCTAATTTCCGAAAAAAAAGTGAATTTTTTTTTCGTGCCCATCCTATCAGTTTGACGAGGGAAGAGTTTTGAGACACTCGCCATTATAGTGATTTTTCGCAAAAAAAAAGAGGAGCGCAAAAAAAAAGGAGCGCAAAAAAAAAGAGCGAAAAAAAAGAGTTCCAAAGTGTGCTTTTCCCTTGTTTACGTGCCGCGCCGTGATTTTGTTGGTGTTCTAGGCTCGCGTCTCTAGCACAGTCTAGCCTAGGACCAGCACAGTACCGTTGTTGAGCGTTTATTCAACTTTGCATCTCTGAATTGATTATTGATGACCCTTTTTGCTACCATATTATAAGCCTTCCCAGCTCCACATACATCTACGTCGTGCGTTTGACTCTCCCTGGTAATCGCTCTATCCAAGCTTTGAGAGTTTTTGACTACAACGGTTGCCGATCACCGCCTGCTGCTGGGTAAGAACTGGTAAGAATTTGAGATTTGCTTGACGGATTTGTGACACCCACCACCACCTCTTGTTAGTAGTCTGTAGGATCATATTCTTGTGTGTTTCTATTGCTGCTAACCATGCCAGGATCACAAGCCGACGAGACTGACTGGGAGAACATGACGAATAAGGATTTGCATGATAAATTTCAGCAAATGATGAGTGGACAGGTGCAAGATGTGCTAAACAGATTTGAAGAGGCCATGGAGAAGATAGATGGCATGGAGAAGACGTTCGAAACAAAGCTCGATAACAAGTTTAATGAATTGCTCGCGCGTCTTCCACCACCACCACCCGCTGCACCTAACGCACCTCTCCAACAACAACAACAACAACAACGCATCCTTTCGAATCAGTATGGACGAGCGAAACGTGTTCCTATTGAGGATGGCCAAACTTCTGGTGCTACTGTTCATGTTGTTGATGCTTCTTTGGCCCCTACTACTGCTGCTGCTGGTACCCAGGAGGATGATGAGTATGCGGGCGATTATGAGGATGAGGTTGATCAAAATCAGCACTACGTGCAGCCACCAGCACCACCACCACCAGGTCGACCTCAGGTATTTATTCGTAATGGTAGGCCTGCACCACCACCTCAGGTACGAGATGATGTCCATATTCCTAAACTGAAATTGAATATTCCACCATTTGAGGGTAGATATGTTCCTGATATATATCTTACTTGGGAGTTAGAAACTGAACAACGTTTTACATGTTTACAATATCCCGAGGAGAGACGGGTTGCTGCTGCTGTTTGTGCTTTCACTAGTTTTGCATGTGTATGGTGGTCTGAACATTGTAGATTATATCCTATTCCCGCTACTTGGGCTGCTTTGAAAACTGCTATGCGTACTCGTTGGGTTCCACCATATTATCAACGTGAATTGCTTCAAAAATTACAGCGCTTAAGACAAGGAAAAAATTCTGTAGAAGAATATTATCAGGAATTACAAACTGGCATGATTAGATGTGGTATTGTTGAGGAGAATGAAGCTATGCTTGCACGTTTTCTGGGTGGATTAAATAGAGAGATTCAGACCATTCTAGACTATAAGGAGTATACTAATATCACTCGTTTATTCCATCTTGCTTGTAAAGCTGAACGTGAAGTGCAGGATCGACAGGCATTGGCGCGGACTAACTTTTCTGCAGGTCGACCTTCATCATGGACACCACGTGCATCATTTACTTCCACATGTTCTGCTACACCGGCGCCTCCATCGGCTGCCACCTCCAACCGTGATACAATAAAGCAGGCACAATCACCACTATCTGCCAAGAACACACCTTCTGGGCCTGCAAAGAGCTCTTCTTCATCCATGGCATCAACAGGGCAAACACATGATATTATTTGTCGACGTTGCAAGGGTAGAGGTCATTATGCGAGAGAATGCCCATCTAAGCGTGTGATGATTGTTACTGAGGATGGTGGGTATGAGTCCGCTAGTGACTATGATGAGGAGACTTTGGCTCTTATTACACGTGACGAACACGGTGGAGACGATTCTGATCATGAGACGCAATACATGGCTCCTGAAGATGCTGACAGGTATGAATGTTTAGTTGCTCAACGTGTTTTGAGTGTGCAGGTTACACAAGCTGAGCAAAATCAGAGGCATAATTTGTTCCATACAAAGGGAGTTGTGAAGGAACGTTCTGTTCGCGTGATCATAGATGGAGGGAGTTGTAACAACTTGGCTAGCATGGAGATGGTGGAGAAGCTTTCTCTCACCACAAGACCACATCCACATCCTTACTACATCCAATGGTTCAACAACAGCGGCAAGGTTAAGGTAACACGTACTGTTCGTGTGCATTTTAGTATCTCTACATATGCTGATTATGTTGATTGTGATGTGGTACCTATGCAAGCATGTTCCTTATTACTTGGTAGACCATGGAAATTTTATAAAAATGCTGTACACCATGGTAGAAACAATCATTATACTCTTGTTCATAAGGATAAAAATATTACTTTGCTTCCTATGACTCCTGATTCTATTTTGAAAGATGATATTAATAGAGCTAATAAAGCAAAACAGGAGAAGAATAAGAGTGAAAATCAGATTGTGGCAAAAGAATTTGAGCAACAAATGAAGCCTAATAATAAACCATCTAGTGTTGCTTCTGAAATTAAATTGAAAAGTGCATGTTTATTTGCCACCAAATCTGATATTGATGAGCTAGATTTCAGCAAATCTGTTTTCTATGCCTTTGTGTGCAAAGAGGCATTATTTTCATTCGAGGACGTGCCTTCCTCTTTGCCCCCTGCTGTCCCTAACATTATGCAGGAGTTCGCTGACGTCTTTCCACAAGACGTGCCACCGGGATTACCACCCATTCGAGGGATTGAGCATCAAATTGACTTAATTCCCGGTGCATCGCTACCCAACCGTGCACCATACCGTACCAATCCAGAGGAGACGAAGGAGATTATGCGTCAAGTACAGGAGCTACTCGACAAAGGTTATATACGCGAATCTCTTAGTCCTTGTGCTGTTCCTATTATACTAGTGCCTAAAAAGGATGGTACGTCACGTATGTGTGTTGATTGTAGAGGCATTAATAATATTACTATTCGTTATCGTCATCCTATTCCTAGGCTAGATGATATGCTTGATGAATTGAGTGGCTCTACAATATTCTCCAAAGTTGATTTGCGTAGTGGATACCATCAAATTCGTATGAAATTGGGTGATGAATGGAAAACAGCATTTAAAACTAAGTTTGGTTTATATGAGTGGTTAGTCATGCCTTTTGGGTTAACTAATGCACCTAGTACTTTCATGAGATTAATGAACGAAGTTTTACGTGCTTTCATTGGACGATTTGTGGTAGTCTATTTTGATGATATACTGATTTATAGCAAATCTTTGGAAGAACATTTGGAACATTTACGTGCTGTTTTTATTGCTCTGCGTGATGCACGTTTGTTTGGTAACCTTGGGAAGTGCACCTTTTGCACCGACCGAGTATCTTTTCTTGGCTATGTTGTTACTCCACAGGGAATTGTAGTTGATAAAGCCAAGATTGAAGCTATTGAGAGTTGGCCGCAGCCCAAAACGGTCACACAAGTGAGGAGTTTTCTTGGCCTCGCTGGATTCTATAGGCGTTTTGTGAGAGATTTCAGCACCATTGCTGCACCTCTCAATGAGCTTACAAAGAAAGATGTGCCTTTTCTGTGGGGTACCGCACAGGAAGAAGCCTTCACGGTATTGAAAGATAAGTTGACACATGCTCCTTTACTCCAACTTCCTGATTTTAATAAGACTTTTGAGCTTGAATGTGATGCTAGTGGAATTGGATTAGGAGGTGTGTTATTACAAGATGGCAAACCTGTTGCATACTTTTCTGAAAAATTGAGTGGGCCTAGTCTGAATTATTCTACTTACGATAAAGAATTATATGCTCTTGTTCGGACTTTAGAAACATGGCAACATTATTTATGGCCCAAAGAATTTGTTATACATTCTGATCATGAATCTTTGAAACATATTAAAAGTCAAGCTAAACTGAATCGTAGACATGCTAAATGGGTTGAATTTATTGAGACTTTCCCTTATGTCATTAAACACAAGAAGGGAAAAGAAAATGTTATTGCTGATGCATTGTCTCATCGCTATACTATGCTTTCACAACTTGACTTCAAAATATTTGGTTTGGAGACCATCAAAGATCAATATGTGCATGATGCTGATTTTAAAGATGTAATGCAAAATTGTAAAGAAGGAAGAATGTGGAACAAGTTTGTCGTTAACGATGGATTTGTGTTTCGTGCTAACAAGCTATGCATTCCAGCTAGCTCCGTTCGTCTTTTGTTGTTGCAGGAGGCGCATGGAGGAGGATTAATGGGACACTTTGGCGTGAAGAAGACGGAGGACGTACTTGCTACACATTTCTTTTGGCCAAAGATGAGACGGGATGTTGAGCGTTTTATTGCTCGCTGCACTACATGTCAAAAAGCTAAGTCACGACTCAATCCTCATGGTTTATATATGCCTTTGCCTGTACCTAGTGTTCCTTGGGAGGATATATCTATGGACTTTGTTTTAGGTTTACCTCGAACAAAGAAGGGAGGGATAGCATATTTGTTGTCGTGGATAGATTCTCGAAAATGGCACACTTTATACCATGTCATAAAAGCGATGATGCTGTTAATGTTGCTGATTTGTTCTTTCGTGAAATTATTCGCTTGCATGGTGTACCAAATACTATTGTTTTAGATCGTGATACTAAATTTCTTAGCCACTTTTGGAGATGTTTATGGGCTAAGTTGGGGACTAAACTGCTTTTTAGTACTACTTGTCACCCCCAAACTGATGGACAAACTGAAGTAGTCAATAGAACATTGTCTACTATGCTTAGGGCTGTTTTGAAGAATAATAAGAAAATGTGGGAGGAATGCTTGCCTCATATTGAATTTGCTTATAATCGTTCATTGCATTCTACTACTAAGATGTGCCCTTTTGAAGTTGTGTATGGTTTCCTACCTCGTGCACCTATTGATTTGTTGCCTCTTCCATCTTTGGAGAAGGTTAATTTTGATGCTAAACAACATGCTGAATTGATTTTAAAAATGCATGAGTTAACTAAGGAAAACATTGAGCGTATGAATGCTAAATATAAACTTGCTGGAGATAAGGGTAGAAAACATGTTGTGTTTGCACCTGGAGATCTTGTTTGGTTACATTTGCGTAAGGATAGATTTCTTGATTTGCGCAAATCAAAGCTAATGCCACGTGCTGATGGTCCCTTTAAGGTGTTAGAGAAAATAAATGATAATGCATATAAACTTGAGCTGCCTGCAGATTTTGGGGTTAGTCCCACTTTTAACATTGCAGATTTGAAGCCTTATTTGGGTGAGGAAGATGAGCTTCCGTCGAGGACGACTTCATTTCAAGAAGGGGAGGATGATGAGGACATCAATACCATTGTTACACCCACAGCCCCTACTGCTACATATACGGGACCAATTACTAGAGCTCGCGCACGCCAATTAAATTATCAGGTACTTTCGTTTCTTGGTAATGATTCTAATGTTCATGAGAATATGATGCTGCCTAAATTGGATACATTTGTTTTGCTTACAAATGAAGGGCCTAGCTTGGAGAAGGATGAACATTGGAGCAAGAACAAGAATGGAGATGATGCCATGCGCAAGGGGAACAAGAACGGAGTTACAAGTGATGATTTCAGGACTTTGAAGCCACCATAATGGGAGCATGAAGCCTTGGACGAAATATACAAGATGCCACTTCATAAATTTCGTCCCGAGGCTATTATAGGTGCTGCGTCACCTTATTATTGGGCCAGGCCCATGTAATTTCGAAATACATAAGTATAGGCTATTTTTAGAGTCCGTATGTGTGGGGAAACAAGAGATAGGGTTGATTTCGGACCCCTCCACCAAGGGCCACGAAATTCCCCCTCTCTTCCTCCATATATACAGCCCTTAGGGCACCGTTTAGACTTTGGGTTTTATTTAGATTAAAAGTTCGCCATAGCTGCAACTTCGCGTACTTCGTTTGTGTTCAACGACCAGACAAAGGCGTCACAGAACCCCACCTTGATCAATAAAGCTTTCATCTTATATTCGCAATATCCAGATTGCAATCTCAGTTTCTTGCTTGTTCTTCGTTTGCTCGCAGGAAACAGACCCTCGTGGTCAGGTTGATCGTGCTCCGGCGTGGTCAATAACCTCTCGGAGTTGGTTTAGCGATTGCTAAGGCGCGACGTCCTCGCACGTTCATAGTCGGATCGTCAAAGTCGATTTCCACCAAAGCGAAATCCATCATCTCATCGAAAGACGGGACACCTTTGCCTCTATCAAGGAGTGCATGCAGAAATCCAGAGTGATGGTAGCAACCTGTGGATATACCCAAAACCAATGATAGCAGGCAGATAATGGCTTCAGTTTAAAAATACAGATAATGGTTTCTTTACTGTTTGTTTCCCGCCCAACATGAAACTCATAGTAGACACCAGAGATTAACCATATAGTAGATTATGAACCCCACAAGCATTTAAAAACTCAAGTTTGACCATTAGTTTGGAGCTGACTTAGAGTCTAATCGGTGAACATGATGATAAAGTAGCATGTAGTATTAAGCGATGCATAACGTAAGCAGACACGAAAGAGTGCGACCTCTCTTGTTGACCCATATAGTCCTGGAGGTCATCTGCTCGGTTGATGATGGTAATGCAGTTCTCATGGCTGCCAGTGGCAGGCAGGAAGATCTAAGGTGGAGGAAGATAGTCTGGAGGCCGGATCCCTGCTGTGCTAGACCCTTCTACACATACCAAGCATTTCAAATCATACACACAAGATGCTCGATATGTGCAAATACAACATGGCATCACAATAAAACTCTACAACTCAAATTATTTATTCATTAGGCTTCGAGGAGCCAAGTATTACAAACATGGGTCTCATGACCCAACATACAGAGCATATAAGCAACAAGCGGAAGCATGAACATGTCTGCGTACAGACAACTACAAATGAAAAAGGCTGAGAAGCTTGACTATCTACAAGACCCTCCCAAGGGTACAAGATCATAGCTGAGGTAACAAGCTAAACGTCGAAGACCACGCAGAACTACTAGTGAGACTGAAGTCTCTATGCAAAAACATAAATTTAGCAAACTTGAGTACAAATCTACCCAGCAAGACATACATCAGAACTAGCTACATATGGATCAGTATCAATAAAGGGGGTGGATTTTAACTACAGCTAGCCAGCTTTGACTCACTGGCTATCTTGAACTACGTCTGCAAGTAACTCTTTTGAGGTGGCGCACACGAGTCCCCATATTCACCAATCAATACACCACTATGGATCCGCACCCGTCACCCTACGAGAACGCCATCCATAGCACTCACGCTTATCTTGCGCATTTTAGAGTATCCACTTTCACTTGTCTATGAACTGTATAGGCAACCCAGATGATGAGGACATCAATACCATTGTTACACCCACAGCCCCTTCTGCTATACATACTGGACCAATTACTAGAGCTCGCGCACGCCAATTGAATTATCAGGTACTTCCGTTTCTTGGTAACGATTCTAATGTTCATGAGAATATGATGCTTCCTAAATTGGATACATTTGTCTTGCTTACAAATGAAGGGCCTAGCTTGGACAAGAAAGATGAACCTTGGAACAAGTTCAAGCGTGGAGATGATGGCATGCGCAAGGGGATCCAGAACGGAGTTACAAGTGATGATTTCAGGACTTTGAAGCCACCATAAGGAGTGCATGAAGCCTTGGACGAAATATACAAGATGCCAGTTCATAAATTTCGTCCCGAGGCTATTATAGGTGCTGCGTCACCTTTTTATTGGGCCAGGCCCATGTAATTTCGAAATACATAAGTATAGGCTATTTTTAGAGTCCGTATGTGTAGGGAAACAAGAGATAGGGTTGATTTCGGACCCCTCCACCAAGGGCCACGAAATTCCCCCTCTCTTCCTCCATATATACAGCCCTTAGGGCACCGTTTAGACTTTGGGTTTTGTTTAGATTAAAAGTTCACCATAGCTGCAACTTCGCGTACTTCGTTTGTGTTCAACGACCAGACAAAGGCGTCACAGAACCCCACCTTGATCAATAAAGCTTTCATCTTATATTCGCAATATCCAGATTGCAATCTTAGTTTCTTGCTTGTTCTTCGTTTGCTCGCAGGAAACAGACCCTCGTGGTCAGGTTGATCGTGCTCCGGCGTGGTCAATAACCTCTCGGAGTTGGTTTAGCGATTGCTAAGGCGCGACGTCCTCGCACGTTCGTAGTCGGATCGTCAAAGTCGACTTCCACCAAAGCGATATCCATCCTCTCATCGAAAGACGGGACACCTTTGCCTCTATCAAGTGGTATCAGATTTCCAGGTTGCTCGGTGAGATTTTACAGTTTTTTCGTAGATTAGATCGAGTCTGTTCTTCATACCTACAGTCCACGAAAAAGCCACAAAAAAAAATTAGGGTTAGTTCATCATATCCGAACCAATGTGAGCCTTTGCATAATCTTTTTAGGGTTTTTGCTTTGTTGAATTTGCGGTTGCATCGTCGTGTCAAGTTGCTGGTCTTAGAGTCTAGTCTTTTAGAGTTTCGAGTTCTGGTCATAAGTTGTCACGCCGCCGCCGCACCATCATCATCGCCCATCTACCACTTTTGCTTATCCGCCACCGCTCTGAATCCATATCCATATACCACTACCAATCCGTATCCATATACCACCACCAATCTGTATCTGATGAGGACATGACTACCTTGGATATGACCAAAAATATTGCATATATGCATATTTGTCAGGTGATTTCTAGTGCAAACTATTCAATAATCTATTTATGTTATCCAGAACAAAAATGCTTCACACACTTTTGTGTTTTGTCTAATTGCAGGTGTATGGGACATTTGTACAATCCACATATGAAGATAAGGAAGAAAGAGATGTTTATTTGCTGTCCAAAAAGTTCTCTCACGTCACTTTTGGCCCAAGAGAAGATAGAGTCCAAGTCTCTCACGTTCTGGATTCAGATTCGGACTGCACAGACGTACCTGACTCAAAACGCACACAAGTTTTTCATACGGACTCCGAATTGGGTGATTCTTTTTTTGTTGGAAACTAGATTTCGTGCACTTTCCAACCCAATTGGAATCACCTTCAAATTCGTCCGGAGCGTTGAGTTGTGGACGAAACAATCTGATGCTGCAGCAGAATCCGAGTCAAACTACAAGTCCAAAGGTGTTACATCACCTCCACTTGGGCCCATTGGCCTTGTACGACCTAGATTTAGTTTTAGGCTGCCTTGGGACGTCCTCCCACCTCCTTGGCCGCCACCCCTTGCTCCTATATAAGTAGATCCATCTAGTAGCTTTTCCTTGGGATTTGTTTAGTTAAAAGTTAGCCATTGCAACTTCGTGTACTTCGTTTGTGTCCAACGACCAGACCAAGACCGCTTACGGATCCCCACCATTATCAATACCTCATATATATTTGCAATATTCAGATTGCTTTATCATATTCTTGCTTGTTCTTCGATTGCTTGCAGGAATAGACCTTCGTGGTCAGGCTGACCGTGCTTCCGGCATCGTCAGTAACCTCAGGAGATTGGTTTAGCGATTGCTAAGGCGCAACGCCGTGCATGTTTGTAGTCGGATCGTCAAAGTCGTCTCCACCAAATCGATAGTTATCATCTCATCGAAAGATCGGGACACCCTCGCCTCTATCAAGTGGTATCAGTTTTCAGGTTGCTCGGTGAGAATTTCCAGTTTTCCTAGATTAGATTTATTTTCTTACCTATTGTCCAAGAAAAAGCCACAAAAAAGAGTTAGATCTATTCATCCTTGGTCCAAGCCAGTCTGAGCCTTTGCAATTTTCTTTTCATTGCTTGCATAGTTGAATTATCGGTTGCATCGTCGTGTCGAGTTGCTGGTCTTAGTGTCTAGTTCGTTTAGAGTTTCGAGTTTTGTTCACATTAGTCACGCCACCGCTGCATCATTATCTCTTCCGCTGTCCACCACCCATCCATCAATTTCCACCACGTGCTACCCACCATTCATTGTCATAATAATAGTTGAGATCGTTCACATCTTCGCTTGATCCAATCTGCGTCTTATCTAGTTTGTTTTGGAAAGTCAGAGAAAAAAAAGGAGAAAAAAAATTAAAAAAATCGGCACAAACTTTTTCAGAGGAAAGTTGGAGACAAAGTTGTTGTATATCCTGCTTGGCAGTTGTTTTTCATCATTATCTTCACTGCCGTTGAGATCTTCACTTATATCTTGCTGTCAAGAGCTACTTAGTATCCTTCATTGATGCTAGTTGTGCTACGCCGTGACCTCATTAGTGTTCTAGGCTCGCGTCTCTAGTCCGGTCTAGCCTAGGACCAGCACAGTACCGTCGTTGAGCGTTTATTCAACATTGCATCTTTGAATTGATTATTGCTAATCTTTTGCTACCATATATAGCCAACCCAGCTCCACATATTTCTACACCGTGTATACGTACGCTCCCCTGGCAATCGCTTTACTCAATATTCGGAGTTACTTGACACTGCTAGTTGCCGATCACCGCCTGCTGCATGGTAAGAACTTGTAAGACATTGATATTTGCTTTACTGTGAGCGTTTTACCACCACATCCTAGTAGTTATAGGAACATTATTTTTGGGTTTTGTTTCTTGTTCTACTAATCATGACAGGATCCAGAGTCAATTCATGGGCTTTGTCGATCGCGGGAGACGTGCCACCACCTTTGCAAATACCACAACCATCACGAGAGGTGCACAAACATCCAAATGCACATGATCAGGTTAATGTATCTATACCACCATTTAATGGCCGTTTTCAACCTGCTTTATATATTGGATGGGAGTTCGACATAAAAAATATATTTGCTTCCCATAATTTCGATGAACATAAAAAGGTTAAGGTTGCGGTTGGTTCTTTCACTGGTTATGCTTTGGTTTGGTGGAGTGAATATTGTCGGTTACACCCTGATTATATTCCTACTACTTGGGATGATTTGAAATTTGCCATGCGACATACTTTCGTCCCTGCTTATTATACTCGTGACATGATTAAGAAGTTGCAACACTTAAAACAAGGTAGTGAAACTGTAACAAAATATTATGATGATTTACAAACTACCTTGTTGCATTCCTCTTTAGAAGAAAGTGAGGATGATTTTATGGATAGATTTTGGGGAGGATTAAACCGTGATATTCAAGAGATACTAATTCATGAAGAGTGTTATCCTATGGACCATTTGTTTCATCTTGCTTGCAAAGCTGAACAGGAAATAAAACAACGTGTTGGCCACGAGGAGAACAAGCGCACGGTGCACATTCCAAGAGTTGATATGATTGTTCCTTCAACTACTAGGCATACTATGACAACCACATCCATTGTTGTCAGGACTACATCACCTCCACCATGTGACACATCGCCCCCGAGAGTGGCTACATCATCTGAGTTGATCATAAGAGGTAATGACAAAGGTACTGATCTTCCATCTCTACATGAGAATGATGAATGCCTTGTCAATTTGAATGCACCATCTGATGAGCTACCCACTACTTTGATCACACCACCTATTTTAGAGGACTACGTTGATAATTTGACTTTGCCATGTGATCAAACAACTGAAATACCAACAATTTTGAGTGCACCCATTGAATTAACTATTGATGCAAAAGAACCAATATTTAATCATTTTGATATGACCTCTAATATTGGTGATGATTCTGTGTTGAATGACTTATTGCATGTTTGCTTATTTAAGCATGTTGTAACATGTAAATTTGATGCAAGTAAGGTTTATTCACCAATGTTGGGATGGTTTAATGATGAACATTGTCAATCTTTTGAAATGAATAAGAGCTTCACTTATATGTGCAAACTGAGTTGCAATATTTTCATGCCTTCTACTTCTTGTGCTAATTTTTTGGCTTTAGATTTTATGAACTATGCAAGTTACTCATCTATTCATGTGTCATATATGCAAAAATCAAGGAAAGTAAAAATGGATGACATATACATATACAACATGTACACCTTGTCTCTTTTGTTAGCCACATTTCAGATTAAGCAACGCCGAGGACGGCTTTATTTTCAAGAAGGGGAGGATGATGAGGACATGACTACCTTGGATATGACCAAAAATATTGCATATATGCATATTTGTCAGGTGATTTCTAGTGCAAACTATTCAATAATCTATTTATGTTATCCAGAACAAAAATGCTTCACACACTTTTGTGTTTTGTCTAATTGCAGGTGTATGGGACATTTGTACAATCCACATATGAAGATAAGGAAGAAAGAGATGTTTATTTGCTGTCCAAAAAGTTCTCTCACGTCACTTTTGGCCCAAGAGAAGATAGAGTCCAAGTCTCTCACGTTCTGGATTCAGATTCGGACTGCACAGACGTACCTGACTCAAAACGCACACAAGTTTTTCATACGGACTCCGAATTGGGTGATTCTTTTTTTGTTGGAAACTAGATTTCGTGCATTTTCCAACCCAATTGGAATCACCTTCAAATTCGTCCGGAGCGTTGAGTTGTGGACGAAACAATCTGATGCTGCAGCAGAATCCGAGTCAAACTACAAGTCCAAAGGTGTTACATCACCTCCACTTGGGCCCATTGGCCTTGTACGACCTAGATTTAGTTTTAGGCTGCCTTGGGACGTCCTCCCACCTCCTTGGCCGCCACCCCTTGCTCCTATATAAGTAGATCCATCTAGTAGCTTTTCCTTGGGATTTGTTTAGTTAAAAGTTAGCCATTGCAACTTCGTGTACTTCGTTTGTGTCCAACGACCAGACCAAGACCGCTTACGGATCCCCACCATTATCAATACCTCATATATATTTGCAATATTCAGATTGCTTTATCATATTCTTGCTTGTTCTTCGATTGCTTGCAGGAATAGACCTTCGTGGTCAGGCTGATCGTGCTTCCGGCATCGTCAGTAACCTCAGGAGATTGGTTTAGCGATTGCTAAGGCGCAACGCCGTGCATGTTTGTAGTCGGATCGTCAAAGTCGTCTCCACCAAATCGATAGTTATCATCTCATCGAAAGATCGGGACACCCTCGCCTCTATCAGTATCCATATACCACCACCGCTACTATATACCACCACCGCTGCCATATACCACAACCATATATCCACCACCAATCCGAGTTCTTCTCATATTAGGTTTGTTCTTGAGATCAATCTAAATTCCGATTCGTGTTTCCTTGCCTGCGTAGGTCTCGGAAAAAAAAAGTCTGGAGACCCCCGGGCAGTTTTTAGGCCAAAATTTTCACGGGCAAATTTTTTTTTCCCTATCCTATTTTTAGGCTTTTCTGAGTCTTTTGAGCCACGTGCCATTATAGTGATTTTTTGGTCGCATTTTTTCGTCGTCGCTGCCCTAATTTCCGAAAAAAAGTGAAAAAAAAATTTCGTGCCCATCCTATCAGTTTGACGAGGGAAGAGTTTTGAGACACTCGCCATTATCGTGATTTTTCGCAAAAAAAAAGAGGAGCGCAAAAAAAAGAGCAAAAAAAAAGAGTTCCAGAGTGTGCTTTTCCCTTGTTTACGTGCCGCGCCGTGATTTTGTTGGTGTTCTAGGCTCGCGTCTCTAGCACAGTCTAGCCTAGGACCAGCACGGTACCGTCGTTGAGCGTTTATTCAACTTTGCATCTCTGAATTGATTATTGCTGACCCTTTTTGCTACCATATTATAAGCCTTCCCAGCTCCACATACATCTACGTCGTGCGTTTGACTCTCCCTGGTAATCGTTCCATCCAAGCTTTGAGAGTTTTTGACTACAACGGTTGCCGATCACCGCCTGCTGCTGGGTAAGAACTGGTAAGAATTTGAGATTTGCTTGACGGATTTGTGACACCCACCACCACCTCTTGTTAGTAGTCTGTAGGATCATATTCTTGTGTGTTTCTATTGCTGCTAACCATGCCAGGATCACAAGCCGACGAGACTGACTGGGAGAACATGACGAATAAGGATTTGCATGATAAATTTCAGCAAATGATGAGTGGACAGGTGCAAGATGTGCTAAACAGATTTGAAGAGGCCATGGAGAAGATAGATGGCATGGAGAAGACGTTCGAAACAAAGCTCGATAACAAGTTTAATGAATTGCTCGCGCGTCTTCCACCACCACCACCCGCTGCACCTAACGCACCTCTCCAACAACAACAACAACAACAACGCATCCTTTCGAATCAGTATGGACGAGCGAAGCGTGTTCCTATTGAGGATGGCCAAACTTCTGGTGCTGCTGTTCATGTTGTTGATGCTTCTTTGGCCCCTGCTACTGCTGCTGCTGGTACCCAGGAGGATGATGAGTATGCGGGCGATTATGAGGATGAGGTTGATCAAAATCAGCACTACGTGCAGCCACCAGCACCACCACCACCAGGTCGACCTCAGGTATATATTCGTAATGGTAGGCCTGCACCACCACCTCAGGTACGAGATGATGTCCATATTCCTAAACTGAAATTGAATATTCCACCATTTGAGGGTAGATATGTTCCTGATATATATCTTACTTGGGAGTTAGAAACTGAACAACGTTTTACATGTTTACAATATCCCGAGGAGAGACGGGTTGCTGCTGCTGTTTGTGCTTTCACTAGTTTTGCATGTGTATGGTGGTCTGAACATTGTAGATTATATCCTATTCCCGCTACTTGGGCTGCTTTGAAAACTGCTATGCGTACTCGTTGGGTTCCACCATATTATCAATGTGAATTGCTTCAAAAATTACAGCGCTTAAGACAAGGAAAAAATTCTGTAGAAGAATATTATCAGGAATTACAAACTGGCATGATTAGATGTGGTATTGTTGAGGAGAATGAAGCTATGCTTGCACGTTTTCTAGGTGGATTAAATAGAGAGATTCACACCATTCTAGACTATAAGGAGTATACTAATATCACTCGTTTATTCCATCTTGCTTGTAAAGCTGAACGTGAAGTGCAGGATCGACAGGCATTGGCGCGGACTAACTTTTCTGCAGGTCGACCTTCATCATGGACACCACGTGCATCATCTACTTCCACACGTTCTGCTACACCGGCGCCTCCATCGGCTGCCACCTCCAACCGTGATACAATAAAGCAGGCACAATCACCACTATCTGCCAAGAGCACACCTTCTGGGCCTGCAAAGAGCTCTTCTTCATCCATGGCATCAACAGGGCAAACACATGATATTATTTGTCGACGTTGCAAGGGTGGAGGTCATTATGCGAGAGAATGCCCATCTAAGCGTGTGATGATTGTTACTGAGGATGGTGGGTATGCGTCCGCTAGTGACTATGATGAGGAGACTTTGGCTCTTATTACACGTGACGAACACGGTGGAGACGATTCTGATCATGAGACACAATACATGTCTCCTGAAGATGCTGACAGGTATGAATGTTTAGTTGCTCAACGTGTTTTGAGTGTGCAGGTTACACAAGCTGAGCAAAATCAGAGGCATAATTTGTTCCATACAAAGGGAGTTGTGAAGGAACGTTCTGTTCGCGTGATCATAGATGGAGGGAGTTGCAACAACTTGGCTAGCATGGAGATGGTGGAGAAGCTATCTCTCACCACAAGACCACATCCACATCCTTACTACATCCAATGGTTCAACAACAGCGGCAAGGTTAAGGTAACACGTACTGTTCGTGTACATTTTAGTATCTCTACATATGCTGATTAGGTTGATTGTGATGTGGTACCTATGCAAGCATGTTCCTTATTACTTGGTAGACCATGGCAATTTGATAAAAATTCTATTCACCATGGTAGAAACAATCAGTATACTCTTGTTCATAAGGATAAAAATATTACTTTGCTTCCTATGACTCCTAATTCCATTTTGAAAGATGATATTAATAGAGCTAATAAAGCAAAACAGGAGAAAACTAAGAGTGAAAATCAGATTGTGGCAAAGGAATTTGAGCAACAAATGCAGCCTAATAATAATAAACAATCTAGTGTTGCTTCTAAAATTAAATTGAAAAGTGCATGTTTACTTGCCACCAAATCTGATATTGATGATCTAGATTTTAGCAAATCTGTTTGCTATGCTTTTGTGTGCAAAGAGGCATTATTTTCATTCGAGGACGTGCCTTCCTCTTTGCCTCCTGCTGTCACTAACATTTTGCAGGAGTTCGCTGACGTCTTTCCACAAGACGTGCCACCGGGATTACCACCTATTCGCGGGATTGAGCATCAAATTGACTTAATTCCCGGTGCATCATTACCCAACCGTGCACCATACCGTACCAATCCAGAGGAGACGAAGGAGATTATGCGTCAAGTACAAGAACTGCTCGACAAAGGTTATATACGCGAATCCCTTAGTCCTTGTGCTGTTCCTATCATTTTAGTGCCGAAAAAGGATGGTACGTCGCGTATGTGTGTTGATTGTAGAGGCATTAATAATATTACTATTCGTTATCATCATCCTATTCCTAGGCTAGATGATATGCTTGATGATTTGAGTGGCTCTACAATATTCTCCAAATTTAATTTGCGTAGTGGATACCATCAAATTCGTATGAAATTGGGAGATGAATGGAAAACAGCATTTAAAACTAAGTTTGGATTATATGAGTGGTTAGTCATACCTTTTGGGTTAACTAATGCACCTAGTACTTTCATGAGGTTAATGAACGAAGTTTTACGTGCTTTCATTGGACGATTTGTGGTAGTTTACTTTGATGACATATTGATTTATAGCAAATCTTTGGAGGAACATTTGGAACATTTATGTGCTGTTTTTATTGCTCTACGTGATGCACGTTTGTTTGGTAACCTTGGAAAGTGCACCTTTTGCACCGACCGAGTATCTTTTCTTGGCTATGTTGTTACTCCACAGGGAATTGAAGTTGATAAAGCCAAGATTGAAGCTATTGACAGTTGGCCGTAGCCCAAAACGGTCACACAAGTGAGGAGTTTCCTTGGCCTCGCTGGATTCTATAGGCGTTTTGTGAGAGATTTCAGCACCATTGCTGCACCTCTCAATGAGCTTACAAAGAAAGATGTGCCTTTTCTGTGGGGTACCGCACAGGAAGAAGCCTTTACGGTATTGAAAGATAAGTTGACACATGCTCCTTTACTCCAACTTCCTGATTTTAATAAGACTTTTGAGCTTGAATGTGATGCTAGTGGAATTGGATTAGGAGGTGTGTTACTACAAGATGGCAAACCTGTTGCATACTTTTCTGAAAAATTGAGTGGGCCTAGTCTGAATTATTCTACTTACGATAAAGAATTATATGCTCTTGTTCGGACTTTAGAAACATGGCAACATTATTTATGGCCCAAAGAATTTGTTATACATTCTGATCATGAATCTTTGAAACATATTAAAAGTCAAGCTAAACTGAATCGTAGACATGCTAAATGGGTTGAATTTATTGAGACTTTCCCTTATGTCATTAAACACAACAAGGGAAAAGAAAATGTTATTGCTGATGCATTGTCTCGTCACTATACTATGCTTTCACAACTTGACTTCAAAATATTTGGTTTGGAGACCATCAAAGATCAATATGTGCATGATGCTGATTTTAAAGATGTAATGCAGAATTGTAAAGAAGGAAGAATGTGGAACAAGTTTGTCGTTAACGATGGATTTGTGTTTCGTGCTAACAAGCTATGCATTCCAGCTAGCTCCGTTCGTCTTTTGTTGTTGCAGGAGGCGCATGGAGGAGGATTAATGGGACACTTTGGCGTGAAGAAGACGGAAGACGTACTTGCTACACATTTCTTTTGGCCAAAGATGAGACGGGATGTTGAGCGTTTTATTGTTCGATGCACTACATGTCAAAAAGCTAAGTCACGACTCAATCCTCATGGTTTGTATATGCCTTTGCCTGTACCTAGTGTTCCTTGGGAGGATATATCTATGGACTTTGTTTTAGGTTTACCTCGAACAAAGAAGGGGAGGGATAGCATATTTGTTGTCGTGGATAGATTCTCGAAAAGGGCACACTTTATACCATGTCATAAAAGTGATGATGCTGTTAATGTTGCTGATTTGTTCTTTCGTGAAATTATTCGCTTGCATGGTGTGCCAAATACTATTGTTTCAGATCGTGATACTAAATTTCTTAGCCACTTTTGGAGATGTTTATGGGCTAAGTTGGGGACTAAACTGCTTTTTAGTACTACTTGTCACCCCCAAACTGATGGACAAACTGAAGTAGTCAATAGAACGTTGTCTACTATGCTTAGGGCTGTTTTGAAGAATAATAAGAAAATGTGGGAGGAATGCTTGCCTCATATTCAATTTGCTTATAACCGTTCATTGCATTCTACTATTAAGATGTGCCCTTTTGAAGTTGTGTATGGTTTCCTACCTCGTGCACCTATTGATTTGTTGCCTCTTCCATCTTCGGAGAAGGTTAATTTTGATGCTAAACAACGTGCTGAATTGATTTTAAAAATGCATGAGTTAACTAAGGAAAACATTGAGCGTATGAATGCTAAATATAAACTTGCTGGAGATAAGGGTAGAAAACATGTTGTGTTTGCACCTGGAGATCTTGTTTGGTTACATTTGCGTAAGGATAGATTTCTTGATTTGCGCAAATCAAAGCTAATGCCACGTGCTGATGGTCCCTTTAAGGTGTTAGAGAAAATAAATGATAATGCATATAAACTTGAGCTGCCTGCATATTTTGGGGTTAGTCCCACTTTTAACATTGCAGATTTGAAGCCTTATTTGGGTGAGGAAGATGAGCTTCCGTCGAGGACGACTTCATTTCAAGAAGGGGAGGATGATGAGGTGATGAGGACATCAATACCATTGTTACACCCACAGCCCCTACTGCTACATATACTGGACCAATTACTAGAGCTCGCGCACGCCAATTAAATTATCAGGTACTTTCGTTTCTTGGTAATGATTCTAATGTTCATGAGAATATGATGCTGCCTAAATTGGATACATTTGTTTTGCTTACAAATGAAGGGCCTAGCTTGGAGAAGGATGGACATTGGAGCAAGAGCAAGCATGGAGATGATGCCATGCGCAAGGGGAACCAGAACGGAGTTACAAGTGATGATTTCAGGACTTTGAAGCCACCATAAGACTGCATGAAGCCTTGGACGAAATATACAAGATGCCACTTCATAAATTTCGTCCAGAGGCTATTATAGGTGCTGTGTCACCTTATTATTGGGCCAGGCCCATGTAATTTCGAAATACATAAGTATAGGCTATTTTTAGAGTTCGTATGTGTGGGGAAACAAGAGATAGGGTTGATTTCGGACCCCTCCACCAAGGACCACGAAATTACCCCGCTCTTCCTCCATATATACAGCCCTTAGGGCGCCGTTTAGACTTTGGGTTTTGTTTAGATTAAAAGTTCGCCATAGCTGCAACTTCGCGTACTTCGTTTGTGTTCAACGACCAGACAAAGGCGTCACAGAACCCCACCTTGATCAATAAAGCTTTCATCTTATATTCGCAATATCCAGATTGCAATCTCAGTTTCTTGCTTATTCTTCGTTTGCTCGCAGGAAACAGACCCTCGTGGTCAGGTTGATCGTGCTCCGGCGTGGTCAATAACCTCTCGGAGTTGGTTTAGCGATTGCTAAGGCGCGACGTCCTCGCACGTTCGTAGTCGGATCGTCAAAGTCGACTTCCACCAAAGCGAAATCCATCATCTCATCGAAAGACGGGACACCTTTGCCTCTATCAAGTGGTATCAGATTTCCAGGTTGCTCGGTGAGATTTTCCAGTTTTTCGTAGTTTAGATCGAGTCTGTTCTTCATACCTATAGTCCACGAAAAAGCCACAAAAAAAATTAGGGTTAGTTCATCATATCCGAACCAATCTGAGCCTTTGCATAATCTTTTTAGGGTTTTGCTAAGTTGAATTTGCGGTTGCATCGTCGGTCTAGTTGCTGGTCTTAGAGTCTAGTCTTTTAGAGTTTCGAGTTCTGGTCATAAGTTGTCACGCCGCCGCCGCACCATCATCATCGCCCCTGCCATCTACCACCACCGCTCCGAATCCGTATCCATATACCACCACCAATCCGTGTCCATATACCACCACCGATCCATATCCATATACTACCACCGCTACCACCACCGCTGCCATATACCACCACCATATATCCACCACCAATTCGAGTTCCTTGCTTATTAGGTTTGTTTTCGGGATCCATCTAGTTTCCGATTCGTGTTTCCTTGCCGGAATAGGTTTCGGAAAAAAAAAAGAAGAGTCCGGAAACCACGCTCCGTTTAGGCCCAAAATTTTTCGAAAACGCATTTTTCAAAAAATTTTCTGGCTATCCTATTTTAAGGTGTTTCTGAGTGTTTTGAGACAGGTGCCATTATAGGAAGTTTTTTTTGACCCGTTTCCAGTTTTTGGGTCCGGGCAGTCGAAAAAACGAAAAAAAAAAAATTGGTCGAAAAAATTTCGTGCCCATCCTGTCAGTTTGACCTAGGAAGAGTTTTGAGACACTCGCCATTATAGTGATTTTTCGCAAAAAAAAAAGAGCAGCGCAAAAAAAAAGAGCGAAAAAAAAATCCAGAGTGTGCTTTTCCCTTGTTTACGTGTAGCGCCGTGATTTTGTTAGTGTTCTAGGCTCGCGTCTCTAGCACGGTCTAGCCTAGGACCAGCACAGTACCGTCGTTGAGCGTTTATTCAACTTTGCATCTCTGAATTGATTATTGCTGACCCTTTTTGCTACCATATTATAAGCCTTCCCAGCTCCACATACATCTACGTCGTGCGTTGGACTCTCCCTGGTAATCGCTCTATCCAAGCTTTGAGAGTTTTGACTACAACGGTTGCCGATCACCGCCTGCTGCTGGGTAAGAACTGGTAAGAATTTGAGATTTGCTTGACGGGTTTGTGATACACCACCACCACTTCTTAGTACTCTGTAGGATCATATTCTTCTGTGCTTCTATTTGCTGCTAACCATGGTAGGATCACAAGCCGATGAGACTGATTGGGAGAACCTGACGAACAAACAACTACATGATAAATTTCAGCAACTGATGAGTGGACAGGTGCAAGATGTGCTAAACAGATTTGACGAGGCCATGGAGAAGATAGATGGCATTGAGAAGACATTTGAAACAAAGCTTGATAGCAAGTTTGATGAATTGCTCGCGCGTTTTCCACAACCACCGCCGGCTGCACCTATCGCACCTCTGCAACGACAACAACTACGGCCCCTTCCGAATCAGTATGGACGAGCTCAGCGTGTTCCTATTGAGCTAGGACAAAATTCTGGTGCCGCTGCTACTGCTGTAGGTGCTTCTTTGGCTCCTGCTACTACTGCTGCTGGTACCGAGGAGGATGATTATGTGGGAGATTACGAGGATGAGGTTGATCAACATCAGAACTACGTGCAACCACCAGCACCACAACCACCAGGTCGTCCACATGCAAATAATGGCAATGTTAGGGCTCCCCCTCAGGTACGAGATCATGACCATCTCCCTAAACTGAAATTGAATATTCCACCATTTGAGGGTAGATATGTTCCTGATATATATCTTACTTGGGAGTTAGAAACTGAACAACGATTTACATGTTCACAATATCCTGAGGAGAGACGTGTTCCTGCTGCTGTTTGTGCTTTCACTAGCTTTGCATGTGTTTGGTGGTCTGAACATTGTAGATTATATCCTGTTCCAGCTACTTGGGCTACTTTGAAAACTGCTATGCGTACTCGTTGGGTTCCACCATATTATCAACGTGAATTACTTCAAAAATTGCAGCGCTTAAGACAAGGAAAAAATTCTGTAGAAGAATATTATCAGGAATTACAAACTGGCTTGATTAGATGTGGTATTGTTGAGGAGAATGAAGCTATGCTTGCACGTTTTCTGGGTGGATTAAATAGAGATATTCAGACCATTCTAGACTATAAGGATTATAATAATATCACTCGTTTATTCCATCTTGCTTGTAAAGCTGAACGTGAAGTGCAGGATCGACAGGCATTGGCGCGCACTAACTTTTCTGCAGGTCGACCTTCATCATGGACACCACGTGCATCATCTACTTCCACTGCACCATCACCTCCTTCAGGTGCCACCTCCAACCGTGATACAAGAAAGCAGGCACAACCACCACTATCTGCCAAGAGCACACCTGCCGGGCCTGCACAGAGCTCTTCTTCTTCCATGGCGTCAACAGGGCACACAAGTGATATTATTTGTCGTCGTTGTAAGGGAAGAGGACATTTTGCGAGAGAATGCAAATCTCAGCGTGTGATGATTGCTACTGAGGATGGTGGATATGAGTCCGCTAGTGACTATGATGAGGAGACTTTGGCTCTTATTACACATGAAGAACATGGTGGAGATGATTCTGATCACGAGACGCAATACATGGCTCCTGAAGATGCTGACAGGTATGAATGTTTAGTTGCTCAACGTGTTTTGAGTGTGCAGGTCACACAAGCTGAGCAAAATCAGAGGCACAATTTGTTCCATACCAAGGGAGTTGTGAAGGAACGTTCTGTGCGCGTCATCATAGACGGAGGGAGCTGCAACAACTTGGCTAGCATGGAGATGGTGGAGAAGCTTTCTCTCACCACAAGACCACATCCACATCCTTACTACATCCAATGGTTCAACAACAGCGGCAAGGTTAAGGTAACACGTACTGTTCGTGTGCATTTTAGTATCTCTACATATGCTGATTATGTTGATTGTGATGTGGTACCTATGCAAGCATGTTCCTTATTACTTGGTAGACCATGGCAATTTGATAAAAATGCTGTACACCATGGTAGAAACAATCATTATACTCTTGTTCATAAGGATAAAAATATTACTTTGCTTCCTATGACTCCTGATTCTATTTTGAAAGATGATATTAATAGAGCTAATAAAGCAAAACAGGAGAAGAATAAGAGTGAAAATCAGATTGTGGCAAAAGAATTTGAGCAACAAATGAAGCCTAACAATAAACCATCTAGTGTTGTTTCTGAAATTAAATTGAAAAGTGCATGTTTATTTGCCACCAAATCTGATATTGATGAGCTAGATTTCAGCAAATCTGTTTGCTATGCTTTTGTGTGCAAAGATGCATTATTTTCATTCGAGGACATGCCTTCCTCTTTGCCCCCTGCTGTCACTAACATTATGCAGGAGTTCGCTGACGTCTTTCCACAAGACGTGCCACCGGGATTACCACCCATTCGAGGGATTGAGCATCAAATTGACTTAATTCCCGGTGCATCGCTACCCAACCGTGCACCATACTGTACCAATCCAGAGGAGACGAAGGAGATTATGCGTCAAGTACAGGAGCTACTCGACAAAGGTTATATACGCGAATCTCTTAGTCCTTGTGCTGTTCCTATTATACTAGTGCCTAAAAAGGATGGTACGTCACGTATGTGTGTTGATTGTAGAGGCATTAATAATATTACTATTCGTTATCGTCATCCTATTCCTAGGCTAGATGATATGCTTGATGAATTGAGTGGCTCTACAATATTCTCCAAAGTTGATTTGCGTAGTGGATACCATCAAATTCGTATGAAATTGGGTGATGAATGGAAACAGCATTTAAAACTAAGTTTGGTTTATATGAGTGGTTAGTCATGTCGTTTGGGTTAACTAATGCACCTAGTACTTTCATGAGATTAATGAACGAAGTTTTACGTGCTTTCATTGGACGATTTGTGGTAGTCTATTTTGATGATATTCTGATTTATAGCAAATCTTTGGAAGAACATTTGGAACATTTACGTGCTGTTTTTATTGCTCTACGTGATGCACGTTTGTTTGGTAACCTTGGGAAGTGCACCTTTTGCACCGACCGAGTATCTTTTCTTGGCTATGTTGTTACTCCACAGGGAATTGAAGTTGATAAAGCCAAGATTGAAGCTATTGAGAGTTGGCCGCAGCCCAAAACGGTCACACAAGTGAGGAGTTTTCTTGGCCTCTCTGGATTCTATAGGCGTTTTGTGAGAGATTTCAGCACCATTGCTGCACCTCTCAATGAGCTTACAAAGAAAGATGTGCCTTTTATTTGGGGTACCGCACAGGAAGAAGCCTTCACGGTATTGAAAGATAAGTTAACACATGCTCCTTTACTCCAACTTCCTGATTTTAATAAGACTTTTGAGCTTGAATGTGATGCTAGTGGAATTGGATTAGGAGGTGTGTTATTACAAGATGGAAAACCTGTTGCATACTTTTCTGAAAAATTGAGTGGGCCTAGTCTGAATTATTCTACTTATGATAAAGAATTATATGCTCTTGTTCGGACTTTAGAAACATGGCAACATTATTTATGGCCCAAAGAATTTGTTATACATTCTGATCATGAATCTTTGAAACATATTAAAAGTCAAGCTAAACTGAATCGTAGACATGCTAAATGGGTTGAATTTATTGAGACTTTCCCTTATGTCATTAAACACAAGAAGGGAAAAGAAAATGTTATTGCTGATGCATTGTCTCGTCGCTATACTATGCTTTCACAACTTGACTTCAAAATATTTGGTTTGGAGACCATCAAAGATCAATATGTGCATGATGCTGATTTTAAAGATGTAATGCAGAATTGTAAAGAAGGAAGAATGTGGAACAAGTTTGTCGTTAACGATGGATTTGTGTTTCGTGCTAACAAGCTATGCATTCCAGCTAGCTCCGTTCGTCTTTTGTTGTTGCAGGAGGCGCATGAAGGAGGATTAATGGGACACTTTGGCGTGAAGAAAACGGAGGACGTACTTGCTATACATTTCTTTTGGCCAAAGATGAGACGGGATGTTGAGCGTTTTATTGCTCGCTGCACTACATGTCAAAAAGCTAAGTCACGAATCAATCCTCATGGTTTATATATGCCTTTGCCTGTACCTAGTGTTCCTTGGGAGGATATATCTATGGACTTTGTTTTAGGTTTACCTCGAACAAAGAAGGGGAGGGATAGCATATTTGTTGTCGTGGATAGATTCTCGAAAATGGCACACTTTATAACATGTCATAAAAGCGATGATGCTGTTAACGTTGCTGATTTGTTCTTTCGTGAAATTATTCGCTTGCATGGTGTGCCAAATACTATAGTTTCAGATCGTGATACTAAATTTCTTAGCCACTTTTGGAGATGTTTATGGGCTAAGTTGGGGACTAAACTGCTTTTTAGTACTACTTGTCACCCCCAAACTGATGGACAAACTGAAGTAGTCAATAGAACATTGTCTACTATGCTTAGGGCTGTTTTGAAGACTAATAAGAAAATGTGGGAGGAATGCTTGCCTCATATTGAATTTGCTTATAATCGTTCATTGCATTCTACTACTAAGATGTGCCCTTTTGAAGTTGTGTATGGTTTCCTACCTCGTGCACCTATTGATTTGTTGCCTCTTCCATCTTCGAAGAAGGTTAATTTTATGCTAAAGAACGTGCTGAATTGATTTTAAAAATGCATGAGTTAACTAAGGAAAACATTGAGCGTATGAATGCTAAATATAAACTTGCTGGAGATAAGGGTAGAAAACAAGTTGTGTTTGCACCTGGAGATCTTGTTTGGTTACATTTGCGTAAGGATAGATTTCCTGATTTGCGCAAATCAAAGCTAATGCCACGTGCTGATGGTCCCTTTAAGGTGTTAGAGAAAATAAATGATAATGCATATAAACTTGAGCTGCCTGCAGATTTTGGGGTTAGTCCCACTTTTAACATTGCAGATTTGAAGCCTTATTTGGGTGAGGAAGATGAGCTTTCGTCGAGGACGACTTCATTTCAAGAAGGGGAGGATGATGAGGACATCAATACCATTGTTACACCCACAGCCCGTACTGCTACATATACTGGACCAATTACTAGAGCTCGCGCACGCCAATTAAATTATCAGGTACTTTCGTTTCTTGGTAATGATTCTAATGTTCATGAGAATATGATGCTGCCTAAATTGGATACATTTGTTTTGCTTACAAATGAAGGGCCTAGCTTGGAGAAGGATGGACATTGGAGCAAGAGCAAGCATGGAGATGATGCCATGCGCAAGGGGAACCAGAACGGAGTTACGAGTGATGATTTCAGGACTTTGAAGCCACCATAAGAGTGCATGAAGCCTTGGACGAAATATACAAGATGCCACTTCATAAATTTCATCCAGAGGCTATTATAGGTGCTGCGTCACCTTATTATTGGGCCAGGCCCATGTAATTTCGAAATACATAAGTATAGGCTATTTTTAGAGTCCGTATGTGTGGGGAAACAAGAGATAGGGTTGATTCCGGACCCCTCCACCAAGGGCCACGAAATTCCCCCCCCCCCCCTCTTCCTCCATATATATAGCCCTTAGGGCGCCGTTTAGACTTTGGGTTTTGTTTAGATTAAAAGTTCGCCATAGCTGCAACTTCGCGTACTTCGTTTGTGTTCAACGACCAGACAAAGGCGTCACAGAACCCCACCTTGATCAATAAAGCTTTCATCTTATATTCGCAATATCCAGATTGCAATCTCAGTTTCTCGCTTGTTCTTCGTTTGCTCGCAGGAAACAGACCCTCGTGGTCAGGTTGTGATGAGGACATCAATACCATTGTTACACCCACAGCCCCTACTGCTACATATACTGGACCGATTACTAGAGCTCGCGCACGCCAATTAAATTATCAGGTACTTTCGTTTCTTGGTAATGATTCTAATGTTCATGAGAATATGATGCTGCCTAAATTGGATACATTTGTTTTGCTTACAAATGAAGGGCCTAGCTTGGAGCAGGATGGACATTGGAGCAAGAGCAAGCATGGAGATGATGCCATGCGCAAGGGGAACCAGAACGGAGTTACAAGTGATGATTTCAGGACTTTGAAGCCACCATAAGAGTGCATGAAGCCTTGGACGAAATATACAAGATGCTACTTAATAAATTTCATCCAGAGGCTATTATAGGTGCTGCGTCACCTTATTATTGGGCCAGGCCCATGTAATTTCGAAATACATAAGTATAGGCTATTTTTAGAGTCCGTATGTGTGGGGAAACAAGAGATAGGGTTGATTTCGGACCCCTCCACAAAGGGCCACGAAATTCCCCCCCTCTTCCTCCATATATACAGCCCTTAGGGCGCCGTTTAGACTTTGGGATTTGTTTAGTTAAAAGTTAGCCATTGCAACTTCGTGTACTTCGTTTGTGTCCAACGACCAGACCAAGACCGCTTACGGATCCCCACCTTTATCAATACTTCATATATACTCGCAATATTCAGATTGCTTTTATCATATTCTTGCTTGTTCTTCGATTGCTTGCAGGAATAGACCTTCGTGGTCAGGTTGATTGTGCTCCGGCGTGGTCAATAACCTATCGGAGTTGGTTTAGCGATTGCTAAGGCGTAACGTCGTGCACGTTTGTAGTCGGATCGTCAAAGTCATCTTCACCAAATCGATAGTTATCATCTCATCGAAAGATCGGGACACCCCTGCCTCTATCAAGTGGTATCAGATTTCCAGGTTGCTCGGTGAGATTTTCCAGTTTTTCGTAGTTTAGATCGAGTCTGTTCTTCATACCTATAGTCCACGAAAAAGCCACAAAAAAAAATTTAGGGTTAGTTCATCATATCCGAACCAATCTGAGCCTTTGCATAATCTTTTTAGGGTTTTGCTTTGTTGAATTTGCGGTTGCATCGTCGGTCTAGTTGCTGGTCTTAGAGTCTAGTCTTTTAGAGTTTCGAGTTCTGGTCATAAGTTGTCACGCCGCCGCTGCACCATCATCATCGCCCCTGCCATCTACCACCACCACTTCGAATCCGTATCCATATACCACCACCAATCCGTGTCCATATACCACCACCGATCCATATCCATATACTACCACCGCTACCACCACCGCTGCCATATACCACCACCATATATCCACCACCAATCCGAGTTCCTTGTTTATTAGGTTTGTTTTCGGGATCCATCTAGTTTCCGATTCGTGTTTCCTTGCCGGAGTAGGTTTCGGAAAAAAAAAGAGTCTGGAAACCACGCTCCGTTTAGGCCCAAAATTTTTCGAAAACGCATTTTTCGAAAAATTTTCTGGCTATCCTATTTTTAGGTGTTTCTGAGTGTTTTGAGACAGGTGCCATTATAGGAAGTTTTTTTTGACCCGTTTCCAGTTTTTGGGTCCGGGCAGTCGAAAAAAAAAAAAAAATTGGTCGAAAAAATTTCGTGCCCATCCTGTCAGTTTGACCTAGGAAGAGTTTTGAGACACTCGCCATTATAGTGATTTTTTCGCAAAAAAAAAAAAAAAAAAAGAGCAGCGCAAAAAAAAAAGAGCGCAAAAAAAAAAAAAGAGCGAAAAAAAAAAATCCAGAGTGTGCTTTTCCCTTGTTTACGTGCAGCGCCGTGATTTTGTTAGTGTTCTAGGCTCGCGTCTCTAGCACGGTCTAGCCTAGGACCAGCACAGTACCGTCGTTGAGCGTTTATTCAACTTTGCATCTCTGAATTGATTATTGCTGATCCTTTTTGCTACCATATTATAAGCCTTCCCAGCTCCACATACATCTACGTCGTGCGTTTGACTCTCCCTGGTACTCGCTCTATCCAAGCTTTGAGAGTTTTTGACTACAACGGTTGCCGATCACCGCCTGCTGCTGGGTAAGAACTGGTAAGAATTTGAGTTTTGCTTGACGGATTTGTGACACCCACCACCACCACTTGTTCGTAGTCTGTAGGATCATATTCTTGTGTGTTTCTATTGCTGCTAACCATGCCAGGATCACAAGCCGACGTGACTGACTGGGAGAATTTATCGAACAAGGAGCTTCATGATAAGTTTCAGCAAATGATGAGTGGACAGGTGCAAGATGTGCTAAACAGATTTGAAGAGGCCATGGAGAAGATAGATGGCATGGAGAAGACGTTCGAAACAAAGCTCGATAACAAATTTAATGAATTGCTCGCGCGTCTTCCACCACCACCACCCGCTGCACCTAACGCACCTCTCCAACAACAACAACAACAACAACAACAACGCATCCTTTCGAATCAGTATGGACGAGCGAGGCGTGTTCCTATTGAGGATGGCCAAACTTCTGGTGCTGCTGTTCATGTTGTTGATGCTTCTTTCGCCCCTGCTACTGCTGCTGGTGGTACCCAGGAGGATGTTGAGTATGCGGGCGATTATGAGGATGAGGTTGATCAAAATCAGCACTACGTGCAGCCACCAGCACCACCACCACCAGGTCGACCTCAGGTATATATTCGTAATGGTAGGCCTGCACCACCACCTCAGGTACGAGATGATGTCCATATTCCTAAACTGAAATTGAATATTCCACCATTTGAGGGTAGATATGTTCCTGATATATATCTTACTTGGGAGTTGGAAACTGAACAACGTTTTACATGTTTACAATATCCCGAGGAGAGACGGGTTGCTGCTGCTGTTTGTGCTTTCACTAGTTTTGCATGTGTATGGTGGTCTGAACATTGTAGATTATATCCTATTCCCGCTACTTGGGCTGCTTTGAAAACTGCTATGCGTACTCGTTGGGTTCCACCATATTATCAACGTGAATTGCTTCAAAAATTACAGCGCTTAAGACAAGGAAAAAATTCTGTAGAAGAATATTATCAGGAATTACAAACTGGCATGATTAGATGTGGTATTGTTGAGGAGAATGAAGCTATGCTTGCACGTTTTCTAGGTGGTTTAAATAGAGAGATTCAGACCATTCTAGATTATAAGGAGTATACTAATATCACTCGTTTATTCCATCTTGCTTGTAAAGCTGAACGTGAAGTGCAGGATCGACAGGCATTGGCGCGGACTAACTTTTCTGCAGGTCGACCTTCATCATTGATGAGGACATCAATACCATTGTTACACCCACAGCCCCTACTGCTACATATACTGGACCAATTACTAGAGCTCGCGCACGCCAATTAAATTATCAGGTACTTTCGTTTCTTGGTAATGATTCTAATGTTCATGAGAATATGATGCTGCCTAAATTGGATACATTTGTTTTACTTACAAATGAAGGGCCTAGCTTGGAGAAGGATGGACATTGGAGCAAGAGCAAGCATGGAGACGATCCCATGCGCAAGGGGAACCAGAACGGAGTTACAAGTGATGATTTCAGGACTTTGAAGCCACCATAAGAGTGCATGAAGCCTTGGACGAAATATACAAGATGCCACTTCATAAATTTCGTCCAGAGGCTATTATAGGTGCTGCGTCACCTTATTATTGGGCCAGGCCCATGTAATTTCGAAATACATAAGTATAGGCTATTTTTAGAGTACGTATGTGTGGGGAAACAAGAGATAGGGTTGATTTCGGACCCCTCCACCAAGGGCCACGAAATTCCCCCCCTCTTCCTCCATATATACAGCCCTTAGGGCGCCGTTTAGACTTTGGGTTTTGTTTAGATTAAAAGTTCGCCATAGCTGCAACTTCGCGTACTTCGTTTGTGTTCAACGACCAGACAAAGGCGTCACAGAACCCCACCTTGATCAATAAAGCTTTCATCTTATATTCGCAATATCCAGATTGCAATCTTAGTTTCTTGCTTGTTCTTCGATTGCTCGCAGGAAACAGACCCTCGTGGTCAGGTTGATCGTGCTCCGGCGTGGTCAATAACCTCTCGGAGTTGGTTTAGCGATTGCTAAGGCGCGACGTCCTCGCACGTTCGTAGTCGGATCGTCAAAGTCGACTTCCACCAAAGCGAAATCCACCATCTCATCGAAAGACGGGACACCTTTGCCTCTATCAAGTGGTATCAGATTTCCAGGTTGCTCGGTGAGATTTTCCAGTTTTTCGTAGTTTCGATCGAGTCTGTTCTTCATACCTATAGTCCACGAAAAAGCCACAAAAAAAAAATTTTTAGGGTTAGTTCATCATATCCGAACCAATCTGAGCCTTTGCATAGTCTTTTTAGGGTTTTGCTTTGTTGAATTTGCGGTTGCATCGTCGGTCTAGTTGCTGGTCTTAGAGTCTAGTCTTTTAGAGTTTCGAGTTCTGGTCATAAGTTGTCACGCCGCCGCTGCACCATCATCATCGCCCCTGCCATCTACCACCACCACTCCGAATCCGTATCCATATACCACCACCAATCCGTGTCCATATACCACCACCGATCCATATCCATATACTACCACCGCTACCACCACCGCTGCCATATACCACCACCATATATCCACCACCAATCCGAGTTCCTTGTTTATTAGGTTTGTTTTCGGGATCCATCTAGTTTCCGATTCGTGTTTCCTTGCCGGAGTAGGTTTCGGAAAAAAAAGAGTCTGGAAACCACGCTCCGTTTAGGCCCAAAATTTTTCGAAAACGCATTTTTCGAAAAAATTTCTGGCTATCCTATTTTTAGATGTTTCTGAGTGTTTTGAGACAGGTGCCATTATAGGAAGTTTTTTTTGACCCGTTTCCAGTTTTTGGGTCCGGGCAGTCGAAAAATCGAAAAAAAAAATTTGGTCGAAAAAATTTCGTGCCCATCCTGTCAGTTTGACCTAGGAAGAGTTTTGAGACACTCGCCATTATAGTGATTTTTCGCAAAAAAAAAAAAAAAAAAAAAAAGAGCAGCGCAAAAAAAAAAAAGAGCGCAAAAAAAAAAAAAAAAAAGAGCGAAAAAAAAAAATCCAGAGTGTGCTTTTCCCTTGTTTACGTGCAGCGCCGTGATTTTGTTAGTGTTCTAGGCTCGCGTCTCTAGCACGGTCTAGCCTAGGACCAGCACAGTACCGTCGTTGAGCGTTTATTCAACTTTGCATCTCTGAATTGATTATTGCTGATCCTTTTTGCTACCATATTATAAGCCTTCCCAGCTCCACATACATTCTACGTCGTGCGTTTGACTCTCCCTGGTACTCGCTCTATCCAAGCTTTGAGAGTTTTTGACTACAACGGTTGCCGATTACCGCCTGCTGCTGGGTAAGAACTGGTAAGAATTTGAGTTTTGCTTGACGGATTTGTGACACCCACCACCACCACTTGTTCGTAGTCTGTAGGATCATATTCTTGTGTGTTTCTATTGCTGCTAACCATGCCAGGATCACAAGCCGACGTGACTGACTGGGAGAATTTATCGAACAAGGAGCTTCATGATAAGTTTCAGGAAATGATGAGTGGACAGGTGCAAGATGTGCTAAACAGATTTGAAGAGGCCATGGAGAAGATAGATGGCATGGAGAAGACGTTCGAAACAAAGCTCGATAACAAATTTAATGAATTGCTCGCGCGTCTTCCACCACCACCACCCGCTGCACCTAACGCACCTCTCCAACAACAACAACAACAACAACAACGCATCCTTTCGAATCAGTATGGACGAGCGAGGCGTGTTCCTATTGAGGATGGCCAAACTTCTGGTGCTGCTGTTCATGTTGTTGATGCTTCTTTCGCCCCTGCTACTGCTGCTGGTGGTACCCAGGAGGATGTTGAGTATGCGGGCGATTATGAGGATGAGGTTGATCAAAATCAGCACTACGTGCAGCCACCAGCACCACCACCACCAGGTCGACCTCAGGTATATATTCGTAATGGTAGGCCTGCACCACCACCTCAGGTACGAGATGATGTCCATATTCCTAAACTGAAATTGAATATTCCACCATTTGAGGGTAGATATGTTCCTGATATATATCTTACTTGGGAGTTGGAAACTGAACAACGTTTTACATGTTTACAATATCCCGAGGAGAGACGGGTTGCTGCTGCTGTTTGTGCTTTCACTAGTTTTGCATGTGTATGGTGGTCTGAACATTGTAGATTATATCCTATTCCCGCTACTTGGGCTGCTTTGAAAACTGCTATGCGTACTCGTTGGGTTCCACCATATTATCAACGTGAATTGCTTCAAAAATTACAGCGCTTAAGACAAGGAAAAAATTCTGTAGAAGAATATTATCAGGAATTACAAACAGGCATGATTAGATGTGGTATTGTTGAGGAGAATGAAGCTATGCTTGCACGTTTTCTGGGTGGATTAAATAGAGAGATTCAGACCATTCTAGATTATAAGGAGTATACTAATATCACTCGTTTATTCCATCTTGCTTGTAAAGCTGAACGTGAAGTGTAGGATCGACAGGCACTGGCGCGGACTAACTTTTCTGCCGGTCGACCTTCATCATGGACACCACGTGCATCATCTACTTCCACACGTTCTGCTACACCGGCGCCTCCGTCGGCTGCCACCTCCAACCGTGATACAATAAAGCAGGCACAATCACCACTATCTGCCAAGAGCACATCTTCTGGGCCTGCAAAGAGCTCTTCTTCATCCATGGCATCAACAGGGCAAACACATGATATTATTTGTCGACGTTGCAAGGGTGGAGGTCATTATGCGAGAGAATGCCCCTCTAAGCGTGTGATGATTGTTACTGAGGATGGTGGGTATGAGTCCGCTAGTGACTATGATGAGGAGACTTTGGCTCTTATTACACGTGACGAACACGGTGGAGAAGATTCTGATCATGAGACGCAATACATGGCTCCTGAAGATGCTGACAGGTATGAATGTTTAGTTGCTCAACGTGTTTTGAGTGTGCAGGTTACACAAGCTGAGCAAAATCAGAGGCATAATTTGTTCCATACAAAGGGAGTTGTGAAGGAACGTTCTGTTCGCGTGATCATAGATGGAGGGAGTTGCAACAACTTGGCTAGCATGGAGATGGTGGAGAAGCTATCTCTCACCACAAGACCACATCCACATCCTTACTACATCCAATGGTTCAACAACAGCGGCAAGGTTAAGGTAACACGTACTGTTCGTGTGCATTTTAGTATCTCTACATATGCTGATTATGTTGATTGTGATGTGGTACCTATGCAAGCATGTTCCTTATTACTTGGTAGACCATGGCAATTTGATAAAAATTCTATTCACCATGGTAGAAACAATCAGTATACTCTTGTTCATAAGGATAAAAATATTACTTTGCTTCCTATGACTCCTGATTCCATTTTGAAAGATGATCTTAATAGAGCTAATAAAGCAAAACAGGAGAAAACTAAGAGTGAAAATCAGATTGTGGCAAAAGAATTTGAGCAACAAATGCAGCCTAATAATAATAAACAATCTAGTGTTGCTTCTGAAATTAAATTGAAAAGTGCATGTTTACTTGCCACCAAATCTGATATTGATGATCTAGATTTTAGCAAATCTGTTTGCTATGCTTTTGTGTGCAAAGCGGCATTATTTTCATTCGAGGACGTGCCTTCCTCTTTGCCTCCTGCTGTCACTAACATTTTGCAGGAGTTCGCTGACGTCTTTCCACAAGACGTGCCACCGGGATTACCACCTATTCGCGGGATTGAGCATCAAATTGACTTAATTCCCGGTGCATCATTACCCAACCGTGCACCATACCGTACCAATCCAGAGGAGACGAAGGAGATTATGCGTCAAGTACAAGAACTGCTCGACAAAGGTTATATACGCGAATCCCTTAGTCCTTGTGCTGTTCCTATCATTTTAGTGCCGAAAAAGGATGGTACGTCGCGTATGTGCGTTGATTGTAGAAGCATTAATAATATTACTATTCGTTATCGTCATCCTATTCCTAGGCTAGATGATATGCTTGATGAATTGAGTGGCTCTACAATATTCTCCAAAGTTGATTTGCGTAGTGGATATCATCAAATTCGTATGAAATTGGGAGATGAATGGAAAACAGCATTTAAAACTAAGTTTGGATTATATGAGTGGTTAGTCATGCCTTTTGGGTTAACTAATGCACCTAGTACTTTCATGAGGTTAATGAACGAAGTTTTACGTGCTTTCATTGGACGATTTGTGGTAGTTTACTTTGATGACATATTGATTTATAGCAAATCTTTGGAGGAACATTTGGAACATTTACGTGCTGTTTTTATTGCTCTACGTGATGCACGTTTGTTTGGTAACCTTGGAAAGTGCACCTTTTGCACCGACCGAGTATCTTTTCTTGGCTATGTTGTTACTCCACAGGGAATTGAAGTTGATAAAGCCAAAATTGAAGCTATTGAGAGTTGGCCACAGCCCAAAACGGTCACACAAGTGAGGAGTTTCCTTGGCCTCGCTGGATTCTATAGGCGTTTTGTGAGAGATTTCAGCACCATTGCTGCACCTCTCAATGAGCTTACAAAGAAAGATGTGCCTTTTCTGTGGGGTACCGCACAGGAAGAAGCCTTCTCGGTATTGAAAGATAAGTTGACACATGCTCCTTTACTCCAACTTCCTGATTTTAATAAGACTTTTGAGCTTGAATGTGATGCTAGTGGAATTGGATTAGGAGGTGTGTTATTACAAGATGGCAAACCTGTTGCATACTTTTCTGAAAAATTGAGTGGGCCTAGTTTGAATTATTCTACTTATGATAAAGAATTATATGCTCTTGTTCGGACTTTAGAAACATGGCAACATTATTTATGGCCCAAAGAATTTGTTATACATTCTGATCATGAATCTTTGAAACATATTAAAAGTCAAGCTAAACTGAATCGTAGACATGCTAAATGGGTTGAATTCATTGAGACTTTCCCTTATGTCATTAAACACAAGAAGGGAAAAGAAAATGTTATTGCTGATGCATTGTCTCGTCGCTATACTATGCTTTCACAACTTGACTTCAAAATATTTGGTTTGGAGACCATCAAAGATCAATATGTGCATGATGCTGATTTTAAAGATGTAATGCAGAATTGTAAAGAAGGAAGAATGTGGAACAAGTTTGTCGTTAACGATGGATTTGTGTTTCGTGCTAACAAGCTATGCATTCCAGCTAGCTCCGTTCGTCTTTTGCTGTTGCAGGAGGCGCATGGGGGAGGATTAATGGGACACTTTGGCGTGAAGAAGACGGAGGACGTACTTGCTACACATTTCTTTTGGCCAAAGATGAGACGGGATGTTGAGCGTTTTGTTGCTCGCTGCACTACATGTCAAAAAGCTAAGTCACGACTCAATCCTCATGGTTTATATATGCCTTTGCCTGTACCTAGTGTTCCTTGGGAGGATATATCTATGGACTTTGTTTTAGGTTTACCTCGAACAAAGAAGGGGAGGGATAGCATATTTGTTGTCGTGGATAGATTCTCGAAAATGGCACACTTTATACCATGTCATAAAAGCGATGATGCTGTTAATGTTGCTGATTTGTTCTTTCGTGAAATTATTCGCTTGCATGGTGTGCCAAATACTATTGTTTCAGATCGTGATACTAAATTTCTTAGCCACTTTTGGAGATGTTTATGGGCTAAGTTGGGGACTAAACTGCTTTTTAGTACTACTTGTCACCCCCAAACTGATGGACAAACTGAAGTAGTCAATAGAACATTGTCTACTATGCTTAGGGCTGTTTTGAAGAATAATAAGAAAATGTGGGAGGAATGCTTGCCTCATATTGAATTTGCTTATAATCGTTCATTGCATTCTACTACTAAGATGTGCCCTTTTGAAGTTGTGTATGGTTTCCTACCTCGTGCACCTATTGATTTGTTGCCTCTTCCATCTTCGGAGAAGGTTAATTTTGATGCTAAAGAACGTGCTGAATTGATTTTAAAAATGCATGAGTTAACTAAGGAAAACATTGAGCGTATGAATGCTAAATATAAACTTGCTGGAGATAAGGGTAGAAAACATGTTGTGTTTGCACCTGGAGATCTTGTTTGGTTACATTTGCGTAAGGATAGATTTCCTGATTTGCGCAAATCAAAGCTAATGCCACGTGCTGCTGGTCCCTTTAAGGTGTTGGAGAAAGTAAATGATAATGCATATAAACTTGAGCTGCCTGCAGATTTTGGGGTTAGTCCCACTTTTAACATTGCAGATTTGAAGCCTTATTTGGGTGAGGAAGATGAGCTTTCGTCGAGGACGACTTCATTTCAAGAAGGGGAGGATGATGAGGACATCAATACCATTGTTACACCCACAGCCCCTACTGCTACATATACTGGACCAATTACTAGAGCTCGCGCACGCCAATTAAATTATCAGGTACTTTCGTTTCTTGGTAATGATTCTAATGTTCATGAGAATATGATGCTGCCTAAATTGGATACATTTGTTTTACTTACAAATGAAGGGCCTAGCTTGGAGAAGGATGGACATTGGAGCAAGAGCAAGCATGGAGACGATCCCATGCGCAAGGGGAACCAGAACGGAGTTACAAGTGATGATTTCAGGACTTTGAAGCCACCATAAGAGTGCATGAAGCCTTGGACGAAATATACAAGATGCCACTTCATAAATTTCGTCCAGAGGCTATTATAGGTGCTGCGTCACCTTATTATTGGGCCAGGCCCATGTAATTTCGAAATACATAAGTATAGGCTATTTTTAGAGTACGTATGTGTGGGGAAACAAGAGATAGGGTTGATTTCGGACCCCTCCACCAAGGGCCACGAAATTCCCCCCCTCTTCCTCCATATATACAGCCCTTAGGGCGCCGTTTAGACTTTGGGTTTTGTTTAGATTAAAAGTTCGCCATAGCTGCAACTTCGCGTACTTCGTTTGTGTTCAACGACCAGACAAAGGCGTCACAGAACCCCACCTTGATCAATAAAGCTTTCATCTTATATTCGCAATATCCAGATTGCAATCTTAGTTTCTTGCTTGTTCTTCGATTGCTCGCAGGAAACAGACCCTCGTGGTCAGGTTGATCGTGCTCCGGCGTGGTCAATAACCTCTCGGAGTTGGTTTAGCGATTGCTAAGGCGCGACGTCCTCGCACGTTCGTAGTCGGATCGTCAAAGTCGACTTCCACCAAAGCGAAATCCACCATCTCATCGAAAGACGGGACACCTTTGCCTCTATCAATCATGGACACCACGTGCATCATCTACTTCCACACGTTCTGCTACACCGGCGCCTCCGTCGGCTGCCACCTCCAACCGTGATACAATAAAGCAGGCACAATCACCACTATCTGCCAAGAGCACATCTTCTGGGCCTGCAAAGAGCTCTTCTTCATCAACAGGGCAAACACATGATATTATTTGTCGACGTTGCAAGGGTGGAGGTCATTATGCGAGAGAATGCCCCTCTAAGCGTGTGATGATTGTTACTGAGGATGGTGGATATGAGTCCGCTAGTGACTATGATGAGGAGACTTTGGCTCTTATTACACGTGACGAACACGGTGGAGAAGATTCTGATCATGAGACGCAATACATGGCTCCTGAAGATGCTGACAGGTATGAATGTTTAGTTGCTCAACGTGTTTTGAGTGTGCAGGTTACACAAGCTGAGCAAAATCAGCGGCATAATTTGTTCCATACAAAGGGAGTTGTGAAGGAACGTTCTGTTCGCGTAATCATAGATGGAGGGAGTTGCAACAACTTGGCTAGCATGGAGATGGTGGAGAAGCTATCTCTCACCACAAGACCACATCCACATCCTTACTACATCCAATGGTTCAACAACAGCGGCAAGGTTAAGGTAACACGTACTGTTCGTGTGCATTTTAGTATCTCTACATATGCTGATTATGTTGATTGTGATGTGGTACCTATGCAAGCATGTTCCTTATTACTTGGTAGACCATGGCAATTTGATAAAAATTCTATTCACCATGGTAGAAACAATCAGTATACTCTTGTTCATAAGGATAAAAATATTACTTTGCTTCCTATGACTCCTGATTCCATTTTGAAAGATGATCTTAATAGAGCTAATAAAGCAAAACAGGAGAAAACTAAGAGTGAAAATCAGATTGTGGCAAAAGAATTTGAGCAACAAATGCAGCCTAATAATAATAAACAATCTAGTGTTGCTTCTGAAATTAAATTGAAAAGTGCATGTTTACTTGCCACCAAATCTGATATTGATGATCTAGATTTTAGCAAATCTGTTTGCTATGCTTTTGTGTGCAAAGAGGCATTATTTTCATTCGAGGACGTGCCTTCCTCTTTGCCTCCTGCTGTCACTAACATTTTGCAGGAGTTCGCTGATGTCTTTCCACAAGACGTGCCACCGGGATTACCACCTATTCGCGGGATTGAGCATCAAATTGACTTAATTCCCGGTGCATCATTACCCAACCGTGCACCATACCGTACCAATCCAGAGGAGACGAAGGAGATTATGCGTCAAGTACAAGAACTGCTCGACAAAGGTTATATACGTGAATCCCTTAGTCCTTGTGCTGTTCCTATCATTTTAGTGCCGAAAAAGGATGGTACGTCGCGTATGTGCGTTGATTGTAGAGGCATTAATAATATTACTATTCGTTATCGTCATCCTATTCCTAGGCTAGATGATATGCTTGATGAATTGAGTGGCTCTACAATATTCTCCAAAGTTGATTTGCGTAGTGGATACCATCAAATTCGTATGAAATTGGGAGATGAATGGAAAACAGCATTTAAAACTAAGTTTGGATTATATGAGTGGTTAGTCATGCCTTTTGGGTTAACTAATGCACCTAGTACTTTCATGAGGTTAATGAACGAAGTTTTACGTGTTTTCATTGGACGATTTGTGGTAGTTTACTTTGATGACATATTGATTTATAGCAAATCTTTGGAGGAACATTTGGAACATTTACGTGCTGTTTTTATTGCTCTACGTGATGCACGTTTGTTTGGTAACCTTGGAAAGTGCACCTTTTGCACCGACCGAGTATCTTTTCTTGGCTATGTTGTTACTCCACAGGGAATTGAAGTTGATAAAGCCAAAATTGAAGCTATTGAGAGTTGGCCACAGCCCAAAACGGTCACACAAGTGAGGAGTTTCCTTGGCCTCGCTGGATTCTATAGGCGTTTTGTGAGAGATTTCAGCACCATTGCTGCACCTCTCAATGAGCTTACAAAGAAAGATGTGCCTTTTCTGTGGGGTACCGCACAGGAAGAAGCCTTCTCGGTATTGAAAGATAAGTTGACACATGCTCCTTTACTCCAACTTCCTGATTTTAATAAGACTTTTGAGCTTGAATGTGATGCTAGTGGAATTGGATTAGGAGGTGTGTTATTACAAGATGGCAAACCTGTTGCATACTTTTCTGAAAAATTGAGTGGGCCTAGTCTGAATTATTCTACTTATGATAAAGAATTATATGCTCTTGTTCGGACTTTAGAAACATGGCAACATTATTTATGGCCCAAAGAATTTGTTATACATTCTGATCATGAATCTTTGAAACATATTAAAAGTCAAGCTAAACTGAATCGTAGACATGCTAAATGGGTTGAATTCATTGAGACTTTCCCTTATGTCATTAAACACAAAAAGGGAAAAGAAAATGTTATTGCTGATGCATTGTCTCGTCGCTATACTATGCTTTCACAACTTGACTTCAAAATATTTGGTTTGGAGACCATCAAAGATCAATATGTGCATGATGCTGATTTTAAAGATGTAATGCAGAATTGTAAAGAAGGAAGAATGTGGAACAAGTTTGTCGTTAACGATGGATTTGTGTTTCGTGCTAACAAGCTATGCATTCCAGCTAGCTCCGTTCGTCTTTTGTTGTTGCAGGAGGCGCATGGGGGAGGATTAATGGGACACTTTGGCGTGAAGAAGACGGAGGACGTACTTGCTACACATTTCTTTTGGCCAAAGATGAGACGGGATGTTGAGCGTTTTGTTGCTCGCTGCACTACATGTCAAAAAGCTAAGTCACGACTCAATCCTCATGGTTTATATATGCCTTTGCCTGTACCTAGTGTTCCTTGGGAGGATATATCTATGGACTTTGTTTTAGGTTTACCTCGAACAAAGAAGGGGAGGGATAGCATATTTGTTGTCGTGGATAGATTCTCGAAAATGGCACACTTTATACCATGTCATAAAAGCGATGATGCTGTTCATGTTGCTGATTTGTTCTTTCGTGAAATTATTCGCTTGCATGGTGTGCCAAATACTATTGTTTCAGATCGTGATACTAAATTTCTTAGCCACTTTTGGAGATGTTTATGGGCTAAGTTGGGGACTAAACTGTTATTTAGTACTACTTGTCACCCCCAAACTGATGGACAAACTGAAGTAGTCAATAGAACATTGTCTACTATGCTTAGGGCTGTTTTGAAGAATAATAAGAAAATGTGGGAAGAATGCTTGCCTCATATTGAATTTGCTTATAATCGTTCATTGCATTCTACTACTAAGATGTGCCCTTTTGAAATTGTGTATGGTTTCCTACCTCGTGCACCTATTGATTTGTTGCCTCTTCCATCTTCGGAGAAGGTTAATTTTGATGCTAAAGAACGTGCTGAATTGATTTTAAAAATGCATGAGTTAACTAAGGAAAACATTGAGCGTATGAATGCTAAATATAAACTTGCTGGAGATAAGGGTAGAAAACATGTTGTGTTTGCACCTGGAGATCTTGTTTGGTTACATTTGCGTAAGGATAGATTTCCTGATTTGCGCAAATCAAAGCTAATGCCACGTGCTGCTGGTCCCTTTAAGGTGTTGGAGAAAGTAAATGATAATGCATATAAACTTGAGTTGCCTGCAGATTTTGGGGTTAGTCCCACTTTTAACATTGCAGATTTGAAGCCTTATTTGGGTGAGGAAGATGAGCTTTCGTCGAGGACGACTTCATTTCAAGAAGGGGAGGATGATGAGGACATCAATAACATTGTTACACCCACAGCCCCTACTGCTACATATACTGGACCGATTACTAGAGCTCGCGCACGCCAATTAAATTATCAGGTACTTTCTTTTCTTGGTAATGATTCTAATGTTCATGAGAATATGATGCTGCCTAAATTGGATACATTTGTTTTGCTTACAAATGAAGGGCCTAGCTTGGAGCAGGATGGACATTGGAGCAAGAGCAAGCATGGAGATGATGCCATGCGCAAGGGGAACCAGAACGGAGTTACAAGTGATGATTTCAGGACTTTGAAGCCACCATAAGAGTGCATGAAGCCTTGGACGAAATATACAAGATGCTACTTAATAAATTTCATCCAGAGGCTATTATAGGTGCTGCGTCACCTTATTATTGGGCCAGGCCCATGTAATTTCGAAATACAAAAGTATAGGCTATTTTTAGAGTCCGTATGTGTGGGGAAACAAGAGATAGGGTTGATTTCGGACCCCTCCACCAAGGGCCACGAAATTCCCCCCCTCTTCCTCCATATATACAGCCCTTAGGGCGCCGTTTAGACTTTGGGATTTGTTTAGTTAAAAGTTAGCCATTGCAACTTCGTGTACTTCGTTTGTGTCCAACGACCAGACCAAGACCGCTTACGGATCCCCACCTTTATCAATACTTCATATATACTCGCAATATTCAGATTGCTTTTATCATATTCTTGCTTGTTCTTCGATTGCTTGCAGGAATAGACCTTCGTGGTCAGGTTGATTGTGCTCCGGCGTGGTCAATAACCTATCGGAGTTGGTTTAGCGATTGCTAAGGCGTAACGTCGTGCACGTTTGTAGTCGGATCGTCAAAGTCATCTTCACCAAATCGATAGTTATCATCTCATCGAAAGATCGGGACACCCCTGCCTCTATCAGGTTGATCGTGCTCCGGCGTGGTCAATAACCTCTCGGAGTTGGTTTAGCGATTGCTAAGGCGCGACGTCCTCGCACGTTCGTAGTCGGATCGTCAAAGTCGACTTCCACCAAAGCGAAATCCATCATCTCATCGAAAGACGGGACACCTTTGCCTCTATCATGAGGACATCAATACCATTGTTACACCCACAGCCCCTACTGCTACATATACGGGACCAATTACTAGAGCTCGCGCACGCTAATTAAATTATCAGGTACTTTCGTTTCTTGGTAATGATTCTAATGTTCATGAGAATATGATGCTGCCTAAATTGGATACATTTGTTTTGCTTACAAATGAAGGGCCTAGCTTGGAGAAGGATGAACATTGGAGCAAGAACAAGCATGGAGATGATGCCATGCGCAAGGGGAACAAGAACGGAGTTACAAGTGATGATTTCAGGACTTTGAAGCCACCATAATGGGTGCATGAAGCCTTGGACGAAATATACAAGATGCCACTTCATAAATTTCGTCCCGAGGCTATTATAGGTGCTGCGTCACCTTTTTATTGGGCCAGGCCCATGTAATTTCGAAATACATAAGTATAGGCTATTTTTAGAGTCCGTATGTGTGGGGAAACAAGAGATAGGGTTGATTTCGGACCCCTCCACCAAGGGCCACGAAATTCCCCCTCTCTTCCTCCATATATACAGCCCTTAGGGCACCGTTTAGACTTTGGGTTTTGTTTAGATTAGAAGTTCGCCATAGCTGCAACTTCGCGTACTTCGTTTGTGTTCAACGACCAGACAAAGGCGTCACGGAACCCCACCTTGATCAATAAAGCTTTCATCTTATATTTGCAATATCCAGATTGCAATCTTAGTTTCTTGCTTGTTCTTCGTTTGCTCGCAGGTAACAGACCCTCGTGGTCAGGTTGATCGTGCTCCGGCGTGGTCAATAACCTCTCGGAGTTGGTGTAGCGATTGCTAAGGCGCGACGTCCTCGCACGTTCGTAGTCGGATCGTCAAAGTCGACTTCCACCAAAGCGAAATCCATCATCTCATCGAAAGACGGGACACCTTTGCCTCTATCAATGTATTTCGCCCTTACATTGGTATATTTGTTGTGGTTTACTTCGATGACATTCTTGTGTTTAGCAAATCTATCAACGAGCATGCCACCCATGTCCGCACCGTTTTGCAAACCCTTAGAAAAGACCACCTCTATGCTAATATGGAGAAATGCCTTTTTGGTGTTGACAAGCTCGTTTTCTTGGGTTTTGTTGTTTCTTCTAAGGGTGTTCATGTTGATGAGTCCAAGATTAATGCCATTAAGACTTGGCCGCAACCAACCAACTTGCATCAAGTGCATAGTTTTCTTTGCCTTGCGGGTTTCTATCGTCGCTTTGTGAAGGATTTTAGCACCATTGCTTCGCCTTTGCATGCTTTGAGCAAGAAGAATGCGCCTTTTGTTTGGGGACCATCCCAAGATACCGCATTCAATGAGCTTAAGAATTTGCTTACTCATGCTCCCGTGCTTGCTTTACCAAACTTCGACAAGCCTTTTGAAATTCATTGCGATGCTACTGGTAATGGCATAGGAGGTGTGTTAACGCAAGAGAAGCACCCCATAGCTTACTTTAGTGAGAAACTTTCCGGAGCGCAACTCAATTATCCCATCTATGACAAAGAGCTATATGCTTTAGTCCGCGTTTTGCATGAATGGGAACATTACCTTCGTCCCCATGAGTTTATCATTCACACTGATCATGAGACTCTCAAGTATCTTAAGGGACAAACTAAGTTGAACAAGCGTCATGCTAAATGCAGTGAATTTATTGAGTCTTTCCCCTATGTCATCAAGTACATCAAGGGTAAAGAAAACATAGTAGCGGATGCTCTTTCCCGCATATGCATCCTTGTCATGCAACTTGAGTTATATGTCATTGGCTTCGAGCATATCAAAGACTTGTATGAGAATGATGTAACTTTTGCTACTCCTTATGCCAAGTGTTTGTCGAATACATCTTGGGAACGCTATTACATCAAGGACGGCTATCTTATGAGAGCTAACAAACTTTGCATCCCCGAGTTGTCTCTTCGTTTGTTGCTTTTGCAGGAATCGCATGGAGGAGGCTTAATAGGACACTTCGGACGCGACAAGACGTTCGCCACACTCTCGAAGAGCTACTTTTGGCCAAAGATGTTTCGGGACGTCAATCGTTTCACCAACCGGTGTTCTACATGTCGCAAAGCTAAGTCCAATGCTCAATCTCATGGTCTCTATATGCCTTTACCAATTCCATACCAACCTTGGGAAGACATTAGCATGGACTTTGTACTTGGTTTGCCTAGAACTCGAAATGGAAAAGACTCCATATTTGTCGTTGTGGACCGTTTCTCCAAAATGGCACATTTTATTCCTTGTCACAAGATAGACGATGCTTCACATGTTGCTGATCTCTTTTGTAGGGAAATATTGCGTCTCCATGGTGTGCCAAAGACAATTGTCTCGGACCGCGATGTCAAGTTCCTTAGCTACTTTTGGAAGACCCAATGCGCCAAGCTCAGAATCAAGCAACTCTTCTACACGGCGTACCATCCTCAAACCGATGGCCAAACAGAGGTGACAAACCGCACACTCTCCGCTCTACTTCGAGTACTCATCAAGAAGAACATCAAGGAGTGGGAGGAGTGCCTACCTATCGCCAAGTTCGCCTACAACCGAGCAAGACACTCAACAACCGGCAAGTCTCCTTTCAAGGTCATTTATGGATTCAACCCATTGTCACCATTGGACATTCTTCCTCTACCACTCCAAGAGCGCATCAATTTGGACGCAAGTGCGCGTGTGACACATCTCAAGAAGATGCATGAAGATACAAGAAACACCATCAAGCGCCAAGTTCAACGCCTTGCGACCAAGCTCAACTTCAACAAGCAACCTATGGTCTTCTACATTGGTGATCTCGTCTGGCTACACCTTCGCAAGGACCGCTTTCCACAAGAACGCAAGTCCAAGCTTTGACCACGAGCGAATGGACCCTTCAAGGTGCTTGCACGCTACAACGACAACGCTAACAAGATTGACCTCCTGCGCGACAAGTACAACGTGAGCGACATCTTCAACGTCAAAGATCTCTCTCCCTTCCATGGTGACGAAGAATTTGATCCAAGGACGGATCTTCCCCAAGGGAGGGGAGATGATGCGGAGCATCCCAAGGCCATCCCCATGGACCCAACTACATCTACTACGATACCTCTTGGACACATGACACGAGCACGTGCAAGAGCTCTTGAAACCGAGGTGACATCTCTCCTCTCACAATTCCACTCCGGTCCACTTGAGACATGGTTACTACCTCAAACGGAGATGTTTTGTGTCATTAGGTACCAAGGAACCAGCCTGGAAGGAGCTACGGAACGAGATGGACGTCAAGAGCCTAAAGAGGAGCCGCACACGCCAGGACGAGCGGTACTACCGCTAGCGAGCAGTACTACCGCTGAAGCCCTTCAAGCGGTACTGCCGTCGGGCATCCGCTCCACTGCCGCTCAACCCGACAAATCCCTGTGTTCGCACGACCCGGGTCCGGTGCTACCGCCTGTACCAGCGGCACTACCGCTTTGAGCGGTACTACCACCCGTTGCCCAATACTACCGCCCTATTTGTGCGCAGAGAACGGGCCTAGGGCCCATGTATCCCCTCGTCACTTACCCTTTCATGGATTTAGACTATATATACTTGTCCCTTAGCCCCGTACTAGGGTTAGCAAATGTTTAGCTCATATTGGTGAGAGAGCTTTGCTCATCCACTTGGTTACCTTCTCCTCGGAGATTCGAGCCTCCACCGGAGAAGATCCCCCAAGCAGATTCAAGACCCCTCTTGAGGAAAGAACATCAAGATCTCCTCACGGAGAAGACCGGTTACCGTGTATCGTCCTTAGTTGTCCGTGGATTCGTGTATCTCTCCCTATGTACTCAAGGATCTAGCACATGTGTGACTTGTTCTTGTTAGTTTGAGTGTTCCTCTTGTGTTTCTCCTTGTGTTTTCCCTCGTCTCCCTACTTGTGTTCTTCGTGTTCATCGCGGGATCCGCTCCTTTCATGAAAGATCGGCCGATTCGGGTTCTACCCTACATCATATGATGAGGAGACTTTGGCTCTTATTACACGTGAAGAACATGGTGGAGATGATTCTGATCATGAGACGCTGATGAGGACATCAATACCATTGTTACACCCACAGCCCCTACTGCTACATATACGGGACCAATTACTAGAGCTCGCGCACGCCAGTTAAATTATCAGGTACTTTCGTTTCTTGGTAATGATTCTAATGTTCATGAGAATATGATGCTGCCTAAATTGGATACATTTGTTTTGGTTACAAATGAAGGGCCTAGCTTGGAGAAGGATGAACATTGGAGCAAGAACAAGCATGGAGATGAAGCCATGCGCAAGGGGAACAAGAACGGAGTTACAAGTGATGATTTCAGGACTTTGAAGCCACCATAATGGGTGCATGAAGCCTTGGACGAAATATACAAGATGCCACTTCATAAATTTCGTCCCGATGCTATTATAGGTGCTGCGTCACCTTTTTATTGGGCCAGGCCCATGTAATTTCGAAATACATAAGTATAGGCTATTTTTAGAGTCCGTATGTGTGGGGAAACAAGAGATAGGGTTGATTTCGGACCCCTCCACCAAGGGCCACGAAATTCCCCCTCTCTTCCTCCATATATACAGCCCTTAGGGCACCGTTTAGACTTTGGGTTTTGTTTAGATTAAAAGTTCGCCATAGCTGCAACTTCGCGTACTTCGTTTGTGTTCAACGACCAGACAGAGGCGTCACAGAACCCCACCTTGATCAATAAAGCTTTCATCTTATATTCGCAATATCCAGCTTGCAATCTCAGTTTCTTGCTTGTTCTTCGTTTGCTCGCAGGAAACAGACCCTCGTGGTCAGGTTGATCGTGCTCCGGCGTGGTCAATAACCTCTCGGAGTTGGTTTAGCGATTGCTAAGGCGCGACGTCCTCGCACGTTCGTAGTCGGATCGTCAAAGTCGACTTCCACCAAAGCGAAATCCATCATCTCATCAAAAGACGGGACACCTTTGCCTCTATCAAGTGGTATCAGATTTCCAGGTTGCTCGGTGAGATTTTACAGTTTTTCGTAGTTTAGATCGAGTCTGTTCTTCATACCTATAGTCCACGAAAAAGCCAAAAAAAAATTAGGGTTAGTTCATCCCATCCGAACCAATCTGAGCCTTTGCATAATCTTTTCTGTATTTGCTTTTTTGAATTTGCGGTTGCATCGTCGTGTCAAGTTGCTGGTCTTAGCGTCTAGTCTTTTAGAGTTTCGAGTTCTGTTCACAGGTTGTCACGTCGCCGCTGCCATATACCACCACCACATATTCATCGCCAATCCCAATCCATATACGCCACCACATATCCGCTGCCATCACGCCCAGTCCGAGTTCCACCAGATTCATCTCCGCCACCAGTCCTAGTCCGAGTCCTGTAATTGTTGCATTGTTTTCGATTTCCAGATCACGCGATACTCCGAGTCGTGACAGCGGAGGACTCCCCAACTTCCGAGCCATCCGTAGAAGAAAAATAGTTCCAGTTTCAAAAAAAAAACTAAGTCTGGAAAATTCTGGCTAGGCAGTTTTTAGACCATTTGTAGACTTTTTCGAAAAAAATTTGTTGCGGAGCAAAAAAAAAGAGGAAAAAGAAAGTGCAAAAAAAAAGAGAAAAAAAATTCAGAGTGTGCTCCTCCCTTGTTTACGTGCCGCGCTGTGATTTTGTTAGTGTTCTAGGCTCGCGTCTCTAGCACAGTCTAGCCTAGGACCAGCACAGTACCGTCGTTGAGCGTTTATTCAACTTTGCATCTCTGAATTGATTATTGCTGACCCTTTTTGCTACCATATTATAAGCCTTCCCAGCTCCACATACATCTACGTCGTGCGTTGGACTCTCCCTGGTAATCGCTCTATCCAAGCTTTGAGAGTTTTGACTACAACGGTTGCCGATCACCGCCTGCTGCTGGGTAAGAACTGGTAAGAATTTGAGATTTGCTTGACGGGTTTGTGATATACCACCACCACTTCTTAGTACTCTATAGGATCATTTTCTTCTGTGTTTCTATTTGCTGCTAACCATGGTAGGATCACAAGCCGATGAGACTGATTGGGAGAACCTGACGAACAAACAGCTACATGATAAATTTCAGCAAATGATGAGTGGACAGGTGCAAGATGTGCTAAACAGATTTGACGAGGCCATGGAGAAGATAGATGGCATTGAGAAGACGTTTGAAACAAATCTTGATAGCAAGTTTGATGAATTGCTCGCGCGTTTTCCATAACCACCGCCGGCTGCACCTATCGCATCTCTGCAAGGACAACAACTACGCCCCCTTCCGAATCAGTATGGACGAGCTCAGCCTGTTCCCATTGAGCTAGGACAAAATTCTGGTGCCGCTGCTACTGCTGTTGGTGCTTCTTTGGCTCCTGCTACTACTGCTGCTGGTACCGAGGAGGATGATTATGTGGGAGATTACGAGGATGAGGTTGATCAACATCAGAACTACGGGCAACCACCAGCACCACAGCCACCAGGTCGTCCACATGCAAATAATGGCAATGTTAGGGCTTCCACTCAGGTACGAGATCATGACCATCTCCCTAAACTGAAATTGAATATTCCACCATTTGAGGGTAGATATGTTCCTGATATATATCTTACTTGGGAGTTAGAAACTGAACAACGATTTACATGTTTACAATATCCTGAGGAGAGATGTGTTCCTGCTGCTGTTTGTGCTTTCACTAGCTTTGCATGTGTTTGGTGGTCTGAACATTGTAGATTATATCCTGTTCCAGCTACTTGGGCTGCTTTGAAAACTGCTATGCGTACTCGTTGGGTTCCACCATATTATCAACGTGAATTACTTCAAAAATTGCAGCGCTTAAGACAAGGAAAAAATTCTGTAGAAGAATATTATCAGGAATTACAAACTGGCTTGATTAGATGTGGTATTGTTGAGGAGAATGAAGCTATGCTTGCACGTTTTCTAGGTGGATTAAATAGAGATATTCAGACCATTCTAGACTATAAGGATTATAATAATATCACTCGTTTATTCCATCTTGCTTGTAAAGCTGAACGTGAAGTGCAGGATCGACAGGCATTGGCGCGCACTAACTTTTCTGCAGGTCGACCTTCATCATGGACACCACGTCCATCATCTACTTCCACTTCACCATCACCTCCTTCAGGTGCCACCTCCAACCGTGATACAAGAAAGCAGGCACAACTACCACTATCTGCCAAGAGCACACCTGCCGGGCTTGCACAGAGCTCTTCTTCTTCCATGGCGTCAACAGGGCACACAAGTGATATTATTTGTCGTCGTTGTAAGGGAAGAGGACATTTTGCGAGAGAATGCAAATCTCAGCGTGTGATGATTGCTACTGAGGATGGTGGATATGAGTCCGCTAGTGACTATGATGAGGAGACTTTGGCTCTTATTACACGTGAAGAACATGGTGGAGATGATTCTGATCAAGAGACGCAATACATGGCTCCTGAAGACGCTGACAGGTATGAATGTTTAGTTGCTCAACGTGATTTGAGTGTGCAGGTCACACAAGCTGAGCAAAATCAGAGGCACAATTTGTTCCATACCAAGGGAGTTGTGAAGGAACGTTCTGTGCGCGTCATCATAGACGGAGGTAGCTGCAACAACTTGGCTAGCATGGAGATGGCGGAGAAGCTTTCTCTCACCACAAGACCACATCCACATCCTTACAACATCCAATGGTTCAACAACAGCGGTAAGGTTAAGGTAACACGTACTGTTCGTGTGCATTTTAGTATCTCTACATATGCTGATTATGTTGATTGTGATGTGGTACCTATGCAAGCATGTTCCTTATTACTTGGTAGACCATGGCAATTTGATAACAATGTTGTACACCATGGTAGAAACAATCATTATACTCTTGTTCATAAGGATAAAAATATTACTTTGCTTCCTACGACTCCTGATTCTATTTTGAAAGATGATATTAATAGAGCTAATAAAGCAAAACAGGAGAAGAATAAGAGTGAAAATCAAATTGTGGCAAAAGAATTTGAGCAACAAATGAAGCCTAATAATAAACCATCTAGTGTTGCTTCTGAAATTAAATTGAAAAGTGCATGTTTATTTGCCACCAAATCTGATATTGATGAGCTAGATTTCAGCAAATCTGTTTGCTATGCTTTTGTGTGCAAAGAGGCATTATTTTCATTCGAGGACGTGCCTTCCTCTTTGCCCCCTGCTGTCACTAACATTATGCAGGAGTTCACTGACGTCTTTCCACAAGACGTGCCACCGGGATTACCACCCATTCGAGGGATTGAGCATCAAATTGACTTAATTCCCGGTGCATCGCTACCGAACCGTGCACCATACCGTACCAATCCAGAGGAGACGAAGGAGATTATGCGTCAAGTACAGGAGCTACTCGACAAAGGTTATATACGCGAATCTCTTAGTCCTTGTGCTGTTCCTATTATACTAGTGCCTAAAAAGGATGGTACGTCACGTATGTTTGTTGATTGTAGAGGCATTAATAATATTACTATTCGTTATCGTCATCCTATTCCTAGGCTAGACGATATGCTTGATGAATTGAGTGGCTCTACAATATTCTCCAAAGTTGATTTGCGTAGTGGATACCATCAAATTCGTATGAAATTGGGTGATGAATGGAAAACAGCATTTAAAACTAAGTTTGGTTTATATGAGTGGTTAGTCATGCCTTTTGGGTTAACTAATGCACCTAGTACTTTAATGAGATTAATGAACGAAGTTTTACGTGCTTTCATTGGACGATTTGTGGTAGTCTATTTTGATGATATACTGATTTATAACAAATCTTTGGAAGAACATTTGGAACATTTACGTGCTGTTTTTATTGCTCTACGTGATGCACGTTTGTTTGGTAACCTTGGGAAGTGCACCTTTTGCACCGACCGAGTATCTTTTCTTGGCTATGTTGTTACTCCACAGGGAATTGAAGTTGATAAAGCCAAGATTGAAGCTATTGAGAGTTGGCCGCAGCCCAAAACGGTCACACAAGTGAGGAGTTTTCTTGGCCTCGCTGGATTCTATAGGCGTTTTGTGAGAGATTTCAGCACCATTGCTGCACCTCTCAATGAGCTTACAAAGAAAGATGTGCCTTTTCTGTGGGGTACCGCACAGGAAGAAGCCTTCACGGTATTGAAAGATAAGTTGACACATGATCCTTTACTCCAACTTCCTGATTTTAATAAGACTTTTGAGCTTGAATGTGATGCTAGTGGAATTGGATTAGGAGGTGTGTTATTACAAGATGGCAAACCTGTTGCATACTTTTCTGAAAAATTGAGTGGGCCTAGTCTGAATTATTCTACTTACGATAAAGAATTATATGCTCTTGTTCGGACTTGAGAAACATGGCAACATTATTTATGGCCCAAAGAATTTGTTATACATTCTGATCATGAATCTTTGAAACATATTAAAAGTCAAGCTAAACTTAATCGTAGACATGCTAAATGGGTTGAATTTATTGAGACTTTCCCTTATGTCATTAAACACAAGAAGGGAAAAGAAAATGTTATTGCTGATGCATTGTCTCGTCGCTATACTATGCTTTCACAACTTGACTTCAAAATATTTGGTTTGGAGACCATCAAAGATCAATATGTGCATGATGCTGATTTTAAAGATGTAATGCAGAATTGTAAAGAAGGAAGAATGTGGAACAAGTTTGTCGTTAACGATGGATTTGTGTTTCGTGCTAACAAGCTATGCATTCCAGCTAGCTCCGTTCGTCTTTTGTTGTTGCAGGAGGCGCATGGAGGAGGATTAATGGGACACTTTGGCGTGAAGAAGACGGAGGACGTACTTGCTACACATTTCTTTTGGCCAAAGATGAGACGGGATGTTGAGCGTTTTATTGCTCGCTGCACTACATGTCAAAAAGCTAAGTCACGACTCAGTCCTCATGGTTTATATATGCCTTTGCCTGTACCTAGTGTTCCTTGGGAGGATATATCTATGGACTTTGTTTTAGGTTTACCTCGAACAAAGAAGGGGAGGGATAGCATATTTGTTGTCGTGGATAGATTCTCGAAAATGGCACACTTTATACCATGTCATAAAAGCGATGATGCTGTTAATGTTGCTGATTTGTTCTTTCGTGAAATTATTCGCTTGCATGGTGTGCCAAATACTATTGTTTCAGATCGTGATACTAAATTTCTTAGCCACTTTTGGAGATGTTTATGGGCTAAGTTGGGGACTAAACTGTTTTTTAGTACTACTTGTCACCCCCGAACTGATGGACAAACTGAAGTAGTGAATAGAACATTGTCTACTATGCTTAGGGCTGTTTTGAAGAATAATAAGAAAATGTGGGAGGAATGCTTGCCTCATATTGAATTTGCTTATAATCGTTCATTGCATTCTACTACTAAGATGTGCCCTTTTGAAGTTGTGTATGGTTTCCTACCTCGTGCACCTATTGATTTGTTGCCTCTTCCATCTTCGGAGAAGGTTAATTTTGATGCTAAACAACGTGCTGAATTGATTTTAAAAATGCATGAGTTAACTAAGGAAAACATTGAGCGTATGAATGCTAAATATAAACTTGCTGGAGATAAGGGTAGAAAACATGTTGTGTTTGCACCTGGAGATCTTGTTTGGTTACATTTGCGTAAGGATAGATTTCCTGATTTGCGCAAATCAAAGCTAATGCCACGTGCTGATGGTCCCTTTAAGGTGTTAGAGAAAATAAATGATAATGCATATAAACTTGAGCTGCCTGCAGATTTTGGGGTTAGTCCCACTTTTAACATTGCAGATTTGAAGCCTTATTTGGGTGAGGAAGATGAGCTTCCATCGAGGACGACTTCATTTCAAGAAGGGGAGGATGATGAGGACATCAATACCATTGTTACACCCACAGCCCCTACTGCTACATATACGGGACCAATTACTAGAGCTCGTGCACGCCAATTAAATTATCAGGTACTTTCATTTCTTGGTAATGATTCTAATGTTCATGAGAATATGATGCTGCCTAAATTGGATACTTTTGTTTTGGTTACAAATGAAGGGCCTAGCTTGGAGAAGGACACGAACAAGCATGGAGATGAAGCCATGCGCAAGGGGAACAAGAACGGAGTTACAAGTGATGATTTCAGGACTTTGAAGCCACCATAATGGGTGCATGAAGCCTTGGACGAAATATACAAGATGCCACTTCATAAATTTCGTCCCGATGCTATTATAGGTGCTGCGTCACCTTTTTATTGGGCCAGGCCCATGTAATTTCGAAATACATAAGTATAGGCTATTTTTAGAGTCCGTATGTGTGGGGAAACAAGAGATAGGGTTGATTTCGGACCCCTCCACCAATGATAGAGGCGGGGGTGTCCCGATCTTTCGATGAGATGATAACTATCGATTTGGTGAAGATGACTTTGACGATCCGACTACAAACGTGCACGACGTTGCGCCTTAGCAATCGCTAAACCAACTCTGAGAGGTTATTGACCACGCCGGAGCACAATCAACCTGACCACGAAGGTCTATTCCTGCAAGCAATCGAAGAACAAGCAAGAATATGATAAAAGCAATCTGAATATTGCGAGTATATATGAAGTATTGATAAAGGTGGGGATCCGTAAGCGGTCTTGGTCTGGTCGTTGGACACAAACGAAGTACACGAAGTTGCAATGGCTAACTTTTAACTAAACAAATCCCAAGGAAAAGCTACTAGATGGATCTACTTATATAGGAGCAAGGGGTGGCGGCCAAGGAGGTGGGAGGACGTCCCAAGGCAGCCTAAAACTAAATCTAGGTCGTACAAGGCCAATGGGCCCAAGTGGAGGTGATGTAACACCTTTGGACTTGTAGTTTGACTCGGATTCTGCTGCAGCATCAGATTGTTTCGTCCACAACTCAACGCTCCGGACGAATTTGAAGGTGATTCCAATTGGGTTGGAAAGTGCACGAAATCTAGCTTCCAACAAAAAAAAAATCACCCAATTCGGAGTCCGTATGAAAAACTTGTGTGCGTTTTGAGTCAGGTATGTCTGTGCAGTCCGAATCTGAATCCAGAACGTGAGAGACTTGGACTCTATCTTCTCTTGGGCCAAAAGTGACGTGAGAGAACTTTTTGGACAGCAAATAAACATCTCTTTCTTCCTTATCTTCATATGTGGATTGTACAAATGTCCCATACACCTGCAATTAGACAAAACACAAAAGTGTGTGAAGTATTTTTGTTCTGGATAACATAAATAGATTATTGAATAGTTTGCACTAGAAATCACCTGACAAATATGCATATATGCAATATTTTTGGTCATATCCAAGGTAGTCATGTCCTCATCATCCTCCCCTTCTTGAAAATAAAGCCGTCCTCGGCGTTGCTTAATCTGAAATGTGGCTAACAAAAGAGACAAGGTGTACATGTTGTATATGTATATGTCATCCATTTTTACTTCCCTTGATTTTTGCATATATGACACATGAATAGATGAGTAACTTGCATAGTTCATAAAATCTAAAGCCAAAAAATTAGCACAAGAAGTAGAAGGCATGAAAATATTGCAACTCAGTTTGCACATATAAGTGAAGCTCTTATTCATTTCAAAAGATTGACAATGTTCATCATTAAACCATCCCAACATTGGTGAATAAACATTACTTGCATCAAATTTACATGCTACAACATGCTTAAACAAGCAAATATGCAATAAGTCATTCAACACAGAATCATCACCAAGATTAGAGGTCATATCAAAATGATTAAACATTGGTTCTTTTGCATCAATAGTTAATTCAATGGGTGCACTCAAAATTGTTGGTATTTCAGTTGTTTGATCACATGGCAAAGTCAAATTATCAACGTAGTCCTCTAAAATAGGTGGTGTGATCAAAGTAGTGGGTAGCTCATCAGATGGTGCATTCAAATTGACAAGGCATTCATCATTCTCATGTAGAGATGGAAGATCAGTACCTTTGTCATTACCTCTTATGATCAACTCAGATGATGTAGCCACTCTCGGGGGCGATGTGTCACATGGTGGAGGTGATGTAGTCCTGACAACAACGGATGTGGTTGTCATAGTATGCCTAGTAGTTGAAGGAACAATCATATCAACTCTTGGAATGTGCACCGTGCGCTTGTTCTCCTCGTGGCCAACACGTCGTTTTATTTCCTGTTCAGCTTTGCAAGCAAGATGAAACAAATGGTCCATAGGATAACACTCTTCATGAATTAGTATCTCTTGAATATCACGGTTTAATCCTCCCCAAAATCTATCCATAAAATCATCTTCACTTTCTTCTAAAGAGGAATGCAACAAGGTAGTTTGTAAATCATCATAATATTTTGTTACAGTTTCACTACCTTGTTTTAAGTGTTGCAACTTCTTAATCATGTCACGAGTATAATAAGCAGGGACGAAAGTATGTCGCATGGCAAGTTTCAAATCATCCCAAGTAGTAGGTATATAATCAGGGTGTAACCGACAATATTCACTCCACCAAACCAAAGCATAACCAGTGAAAGAACCAACCGCAACCTTAACCTTTTTATGTTCATCGAAATTATGGGAAGCAAATATATTTTTTATGTCGAACTCCCATTCAATATATAAAGCAGGTTTAAAACGGCCATTAAATGGTGGTATAGATACATTAACCTGATCATGTGCATTTGGATGTTTGTGCACCTCTCGTGACGGTTGTGGTATTTGCAAAGGTGGTGGCACGTCTCCCGCGATCGACAAAGCCCATGAATTGACTCTGGATCCTGTCATGATTAGTAGAACAAGAAACAAAACCCAAAAATAATGTTCCTATAACTACTAGGATGTGGTGGTAAAACGCTCACAGTAAAGCAAATATCAATGTCTTACAAGTTCTTACCATGCAGCAGGCGGTGATCGGCAACCAGCGGTGTCAAGTAACTCCGAATATTGAGTAAAGCGATTGCCAGGGGAGCGTACGTATACACGGTGTAGAAATATGTGGAGCTGGGTTGGCTATATATGGTAGCAAAAGATTAGCAATAATCAATTCAAAGATGCAATGTTGAATAAACGCTCAACGACGGTACTGTGCTGGTCCTAGGCTAGACCGGACAAGAGACGCGAGCCTAGAACACTAATGAGGTCACGGCGTAGCACAACTAGCATCAATGAAGGATACTAAGTAGCTCTTGACAGCAAGATATAAGTGAAGATCACAACGGCAGTGAAGATAATGATGAAAAACAACTGCCAAGCAGGATATACAACAACTTTGTCTCCAACTTTCCTCTGAAAAACTTTGTGCCGATTTTTTTGATTTTTTTCTCCTTTTTTTCTCTGACTTTTTTTCTCTTTTTTTTCTTGTTTTTTTCTCTCTTTTTTTCTCCCTCTTTCCAAAACAAACTAGATAAGACGCAAATTGGATCAAGCGAAGATGTGAACGATCTCAACTATTATTATGACAATGAATGGTGGGTAGCACGTGGTGGAAATTGATGGATGGGTGGTGGACAGCGGAAGAGATAATGATGCAGCGGCGGCGTGACTGATGTGAACAGAACTCGAAACTCTAAAGGAACTAGACACTAAGACCAGCAACTGACACGACGATGCAACCGATAATTCAACTATGCAAGCAATGAATAGAAAATTGCAAAGGCTCAGACTGGCTTGGATAAAGGATGAACAGATCTAACTTTTTTTTTCTGGCTTTATCATGGACTGTAGGTATGAATGACAGATGCGATCTAAACTATGAAAAACTGTAAAATCTCACCGAGCAACCTGAAAACTGATACCACTTGATAGAGGCGGGGGTGTCCCGATCTTTCGATGAGATGATAACTATCGATTTGGTGAAGATGACTTTGACGATCCGACTACAAACGTGCACGACGTTGCGCCTTAGCAATCGCTAAACCAACTCTGAGAGGTTATTGACCACGCCGGAGCACAATCAACCTGACCACGAAGGTCTATTCCTGCAAGCAATCGAAGAACAAGCAAGAATATGATAAAAGCAATCTGAATATTGCGAGTATATATGAAGTATTGATAAAGGTGGGGATCCGTAAGCGGTCTTGGTCTGGTCGTTGGACACAAACGAAGTACACGAAGTTGCAATGGCTAACTTTTAACTAAACAAATCCCAAGGAAAAGCTACTAGATGGATCTACTTATATAGGAGCAAGGGGTGGCGGCCAAGGAGGTGGGAGGACGTCCCAAGGCAGCCTAAAACTAAATCTAGGTCGTACAAGGCCAATGGGCCCAAGTGGAGGTGATGTAACACCTTTGGACTTCTAGTTTGACTCGGATTCTGCTGCAGCATCAGATTGTTTCGTCCACAACTCAACGCTCCGGACGAATTTGAAGGTGATTCCAATTGGGTTGGAAAGTGCACGAAATCTAGCTTCCAACAAAAAAAAAATCACCCAATTCGGAGTCCGTATGAAAAACTTGTGTGCGTTTTGAGTCAGGTATGTCTGTGCAGTCCGAATCTGAATCCAGAACGTGAGAGACTTGGACTCTATCTTCTCTTGGGCCAAAAGTGACGAGAGAGAACTTTTTGGACAGCAAATAAACATCTCTTTCTTCCTTATCTTCATATGTGGATTGTACAAATGTCCCATACACCTGCAATTAGACAAAACACAAAAGTGTGTGAAGTATTTTTGTTCTGGATAACATAAATAGATTATTGAATAGTTTGCACTAGAAATCACCTGACAAATATGCATATATGCAATATTTTTGGTCATATCCAAGGTAGTCATGTCCTCATCAACCAAGGGCCACGAAATTCCCCCTCTCTTCCTCCATATATACAGCCCTTAGGGCACCGTTTAGACTTTGGGTTTTGTTTAGATTAAAAGTTCGCCATAGCTGCAACTTCGCGTACTTCGTTTGTGTTCAACGACCAGACAAAGGCGTCACAGAACCCCACCTTGATCAATAAAGCTTTCATCTTATATTCGCAATATCCAGATTGCAATCTCAGTTTCTTGCTTGTTCTTCGTTTGCTCGCAGGAAACAGACCCTCGTGGTCAGGTTGATCGTGCTCCGGCGTGGTCAATAACCTCTCGGAGTTGGTTTAGCGATTGCTAAGGCGCGACGTCCTCGCACGTTCGTAGTCGGATCGTCAAAGTCGACTTCCACCAAAGCGAAATCCATCATCTCATCGAAAGACGGGACACCTTTGCCTCTATCAGATGCAATACATGGCTCCTGAAGATGCTAAAATGATGAGGACATCAATACCATTGTTACACTCACAGCCCCTACTGCTACATATACTGTACCAGTTACTAGAGCTCGCGCACGCCAATTAAATTATCAGGTACTTTCGTTTCTTGGTAATGATTCTAATGTTCATGAGAATATGATGCTGCCTAAATTGGATACATTTGTTTTGCTTACAAATGAAGGGCCTAGCTTGGAGAAGGATGGACATTGGAGCAAGAGCAAGCATGGAGATGATGCCATGCGCAAGGAGAACCAGAACAGAGTTACAAGTGATGATTTCAGGACTTTGAAGCCACCATAAGATTGCATGAAGCCTTGGACGAAATATACAAGATGCCACTTCATAAATTTCGTCCAGAGACTATTATAGGTGCTGCGTCACCTTTTTATTGGGCCAGGCCCATGTAATTTCGAAATACCTTAGTATATGCTATTTTTAGAGTCCGTATGTGTGGGGAAACAAGAGATAGGGTTGATTTCGGACCCCTCCACCAAGGGCCACGAAATTCCCCCTCTCTTCCTCCATATATACAGCCCTTAGGGCACCGTTTAGACTTTGGGTTTTGTTTAGATTAAAAGTTTGCCACAGCTGCAACTTCGCGTACTTCGTTTGTGTTCAACGACCAGACAAAGGCGTCACAGAACCCCACCTTGATCAATAAAGCTTCCATCTTATATTCGCAATATCCAGATTGCAATCTCAGTTTCTTGCTTGTTCTTCGTTTGCTCGCAGGAAACAGACCCTCGTGGTCAGGTGCTCCGGCGTGGTCAATAACCTCTCGGAGTTGGTTTAGCGATTGCTAAGGCGCGACGTCCTCGTACGTTCGTAGTCGGATCGTCAAAGTCGACTTCCACCAAAGCGATATCCTTCATCTCATCGAAAGACGGGATACCTTTGCCTCTATCAAGTGGTATCAGATTTCCAGGTTGCTCGGTGAGATTTTACAGTTTTTCGTAGTTTAGATCGAGTCTGTTCTTCATACCTATAGTCCACGAAAAAGCCAAAAAAAAATTAGGGTTAGTTCATCCCATCCGAACCAATCTGAGCCTTTGCATAATCTTTTCTGTATTTGCTTTGTTGAATTTGTGGTTGCATCGTCGTGTCAAGTTGCTGGTCTTAGAGTCTAGTCTTTTAGAGTTTCGAGTTCTGGTCATAAGTTGTCACGCCGCCGCCGCACCATCATCATCGCCCCTGCCATCACCGCTCCAAATCGTATCCATATACCACCACCAATCCGTGTCCATATACCACCACCGATCCATATCCATATACTACCACCGCTACCACCACCGCTGCCATATACCACCACCATATATCCACCACCAATTCGAGTTCCTTGCTTATTAGGTTTGTTTTCGGGATCCATCTAGTTTCCGATTCGTGTTTCCTTGCCGGAGTAGGTTTCGGAAAAAAAAAAAGTCTGGAGACCCTCGGGCAGTTTTTAGGCCAAAATTTTCACGGGCAAAATTTTTTTTCCCTATCCTATTTTTAGGCTTTTCTGAGTGTTTTGAGACAGGTGCCATTATAGGAAGTTTTTTTTGACCTGTTTCCAGTTTTTGGGTCCGGGTGATGAGGACATCAATACCATTGTTACACCCACAGCCCCTACTGCTACATATACTAGACCAATTACTAGAGCTCGCGCACGCCAATTAAATTATCAGGTACTTTCGTTTCTTGGTAATGATTCTAATGTTCATGAGAATATGATGCTGCCTAAATTGGATACATTTGTTTTGCTTACAAATGAAGGGCCTAGCTTGGAGAAGGATGGACATTGGAGCAAGAGCAAGCATGGAGATGATGCCATGCGCAAGGGGAACCAGAACGGAGTTACAAGTGATGATTTCAGGACTTTGAAGCCACCATAAGAGTGCATGAAGCCTTGGACGAAATATACAAGATGCCACTTCATAAATTTCGTCCAGAGGCTATTATAGGTGCTGCGTCACCTTATTATTGGGCCAGGCCCATGTAATTTCGAAATACATAAGTATAGGCTATTTTTGGAGTCCGTATGTGTGGGGAAACAAGAGATAGGGTTGATTTCGGACCCCTCCACCAAGGGCCACGAAATTCCCCCCCCCCCCCTCTTCCTCCATATATACAGCCCTTAGGGCGTCGTTTAGACTTTGGGTTTTGTTTAGATTAAAAGTTCGCCATAGCTGCAACTTCGCGTACTTCGTTTGTGTTCAACGACCAGACAAAGGCGTCACAGAACCCCACCTTGATCAATAAAGCTTTCATCTTATATTCGCAATATCCAGATTGCAATCTTAGTTTCTTGCTTGTTCTTCGTTTGCTCGCAGGAAACAGACCCTCGTGGTCAGGTTGATCGTGCTCCGGCGTGGTCAATAACCTCTCGGAGTTGGTTTAGCAATTGCTAAGGCGCGACGTCCTCGCACGTTCGTAGTCGGATCGTCAAAGTCGACTTCCACCAAAGCGATTTCCATCATCTCATCGAAAGACGGGACACCTTTGCCTCTATCAAGTGGTATCAGATTTCCAGGTTGCTCGGTGAGATTTTCCAGTTTTTCATAGTTTAGATCGAGTCTGTTCTTCATACCTATAGTCCACGAAAAAGCCACAAAAAAAATTAGGGTTAGTTCATCATATCCGAACCAATCTGAGCCTTTGCATAATCTTTTTAGGGTTTTGCTTTGTTGAATTTGCGGTTGCATCGTCGGTCTAGTTGCTGGTCTTAGAGTCTAGTCTTTTAGAGTTTCGAGTTCTGGTCATAAGTTGTCACGCCGCCGCCGCACCATCATCATCGCCCCTGCCATCTACCACCACCACTCCGAATCCATATCCATATACCACCACCAATCCGTGTCCATATACCACCACCGATCCATATCCATATACTACCACCGCTACCACCACCGCTGCCATATACCACAACCATATATCCACCACCAATCCGAGTTCCTTGCTTATTGGGTTTGTTTTCGGGATCCATCTAGTTTCCGATTCGTGTTTCCTTGCCGGAGTAGGTTTCGGAAAAAAAAAAGAGCAAAAAAAAACCCAGAGTGTGCTTTTCCCTTGTTTACGTGCAGCGCAGTGATTTTGTTAGTGTTCTAGGCTCGCGTCTCTAGCACAGTCTAGCCTAGGACCAGCACAGTACCGTCGTTGAGCGTTTATTCAACTTTGCATCTCTGAATTGATTATTGCTGACCCTTTTTGCTACCATATTATAAGCCTTCCCAGCTCCACATACATCTACGTCGTGCGTTTGACTCTCCCTGGTAATCGCTCTATCCAAGCTTTGAGAGTTTTTGACTACAACGGTTGCCGATCACCGCCTGCTGCTGGGTAAGAACTGGTAAGAATTTGAGATTTGCTTGACGGATTTGTGACACCCACCACCACCTCTTGTTAGTAGTCTGTAGGATCATATTCTTGTGTGTTTCTATTGCTGCTAACCATGCCAGGATCACAAGCCGACGAGACTGACTGGGAGAACATGACGAATAAGGATTTGCATGATAAATTTCAGCAAATGATGAGTGGACAGGTGCAAGATGTGCTAAACAGATTTGAAGAGGCCATGGAGAAGATAGATGGCATGGAGAAGACGTTCGAAACAAAGCTCGATAACAAGTTTAATGAATTGCTCGCGCGTCTTCCACCACCACCACCCGCTGCACCTAACGCACCTCTCCAACGACAACAACAACAACAACGCATCCTTTCGAATCAGTATGGACGAGCGAAGCGTGTTCCTATTGAGGATGGCCAAACTTCTGGTGCTGCTGTTCATGTTGTTGATGCTTCTTTGGCCCCTGCTACTGCTGCTGCTGGTACCCAGGAGGATGATGAGTATGTGGGCGATTATGAGGATGAGGTTGATCAAAATCAGCACTACGTGCAGCCACCAGCACCACCACCACCAGGTCGACCTCAGGTATATATTCGTAATGGTAGGCCTGCACCACCACCTCAGGTACGAGATGATGTCCATATTCCTAAACTGAAATTGAATATTCCATCATTTGAGGGTAGATATGTTCCTGATATATATCTTACTTGGGAGTTAGAAACTGAACAACGTTTTACATGTTTACAATATCCCGAGGAGAGACGGGTTGCTGCTGCTGTTTGTGCTTTCACTAGTTTTGCATGTGTATGGTGGTCTGAACATTGTAGATTATATCCTATTCCCGCTACTTGGGCTGCTTTGAAAACTGCTATGCGTACTCGTTGGATTCCACCATATTATCAACGTGAATTGCTTCAAAAATTACAGCGCTTAAGACAAGGAAAAAATTCTGTAGAAGAATATTATCAGGAATTACAAACTGGCATGATTAGATGTGGTATTGTTGAGGAGAATGAAGCTATGCTTGCACGTTTTCTGGGTGGATTAAATAGAGAGATTCAGACCATTCTAGATTATAAGGAGTATACTAATATCACTCTTTTATTCCATCTTGCTTGTAAAGCTGAACGTGAAGTGCAGGATCGACAGGCATTGGCGCGGACTAACTTTTCTGCGGGTCGACCTTCATCATGGACACCACGTGCATCATCTACTTCCACACATTCTGCTACACCGGCGCCTCCGTCGGCTGCCACCTCCAACCGTGATACAATAAAGCAGGCACAATCACCACTATCTGCCAAGAGCACATCTTCTGGGCCTGCAAAGAGCTCTTCTTCATCCATGGCATCAACAGGGCAAACACATGATATTATTTGTCGACGTTACAAGGGTGGAGGTCATTATGCGAGAGAATGCCCCTCTAAGCGTGTGATGATTGTTACTGAAGATGGTGGATATGAGTCCGCTAGTGACTATGATGAGGAGACTTTGGCTCTTATTACACATGAAGAACATGGTGGAGATGATTCTGATCATGAGACGCAATACATGGCTCCTGAAGATGCTGACAGGTATGAATGTTTAGTTGCTCAACGTGTTTTGAGTGTGCAGGTCACACAAGCTGAGCAAAATCAGAGGCACAATTTGTTCCATACCAAGGGAGTTGTGAAGGAACGTTCTGTGCGCGTCATCATAGACGGAGGTAGCTGCAACAACTTGGCTAGCATGGAGATGGTGGAGAAGCTTTCTCTCACCACAAGACCACATCCACATCCTTACTACATCCAATGGTTCAACAACAGCGGCAAGGTTAAGGTAACACGTACTGTTCGTGTGCATTTTAGTATCTCTACATATGCTGATTATGTTGATTGTGATGTGGTACCTATGCAAGCATGTTCCTTATTACTTGGTAGACCATGGCAATTTGATAAAAATGCTGTACACCATGGTAGAAACAATCATTATACTCTTGTTCATAAGGATAAAAATATTACTTTGCTTCCTATGACTCCTGATTCTATTTTGAAAGATGATATTAATAGAGCTAATAAAGCAAAACAGGAGAAGAATAAGAGTGAAAATCAGATTGTGGCAAAAGAATTTGAGCAACAAATGCAGCCTAATAATAAACCATCTAGTGTTGCTTCTGAAATTAAATTGAAAAGTGCATGTTTATTTGCCACCAAATCTGATATTGATGAGCTAGATTTCAGCAAATCTGTTTGCTATGCTTTTGTGTGCAAAGAGGCATTATTTTCATTCGAGGACGTGCCTTCCTCTTTGCCCCCTGCTGTCACTAACATTATGCAGGAGTTCGCTGACGTCTTTCCACAAGACGTGCCACCGGGATTACCACCCATTCGAGGGATTGAGCATCAAATTGACTTAATTCCCGGTGCATCGCTACCCAACCGTGCACCATACCGTACCAATCCAGAGGAGACGAAGGAGATTATGCGTCAAGTACAGGAGCTACTCGACAAAGGTTATATACGCGAATCTCTTAGTCCTTGTGCTGTTCCTATTATCCTAGTGCCTAAAAAGGATGGTACGTCACGTATGTGTGTTGATTGTAGAGGCATTAATAATATTACTATTCGTTATCGTCATCCTATTCCTAGGCTAGATGATATGCTTGATGAATTGAGTGGCTCTACAATATTCTCCAAAGTTGATTTGCGTAGTGGATACCATCAAATTCGTATGAAATTGGGTGATGAATGGAAAACAGCATTTAAAACTAAGTTTGGTTTATATGAGTGGTTAGTCATGCCTTTTGGGTTAACTAATGCACCTAGTACTTTCATGAGATTAATGAACGAAGTTTTACGTGCTTTCATTGGACGATTTGTGGTAGTCTATTTTGATGATATACTGATTTATAGCAAATCTTTGGAAGAACATTTGGAACATTTACGTGCTGTTTTTATTGCTCTACGTGATGCACGTTTGTTTGGTAACCTTGGGAAGTGCACCTTTTGCACCGACCGAGTATCTTTTCTTGGCTATGTTGTTACTCCACAGGGAATTGAAGTTGATAAAGCCAAGATTGAAGCTATTGAGAGTTGGCCGCAGCCCAAAACGGTCACACAAGTGAGGAGTTTTCTTGGCCTCGCTGGATTCTATAGGCGTTTTGTGAGAGATTTCAGCACCATTGCTGCACCTCTCAATGAGCTTACAAAGAAAGATGTGCCTTTTATTTGGGGTACCGCACAGGAAGAAGCCTTCACGGTATTGAAAGATAAGTTTACACATGCTCCTTTACTCCAACTTCCTGATTTTAATAAGACTTTTGAGCTTGAATGTGATGCTAGTGGAATTGGATTAGGAGGTGTGTTATTACAAGATGGCAAACCCGTTGCATACTTTTCTGAAAAATTGAGTGGGCCTAGTCTGAATTATTCTACTTATGATAAAGAATTATATGCTCTTGTTCGGACTTTAGAAACATGGCAACATTATTTATGGCCCAAAGAATTTGTTATACATTCTGATCATGAATCTTTGAAACATATTAAAAGTCAAGCTAAACTGAATCGTAGACATGCTAAATGGGTTGAATTCATTGAGACTTTCCCTTATGTCATTAAACACAAGAAGGGAAAAGAAAATGTTATTGCTGATGCATTGTCTCGTCGCTATACTATGCTTTCACAACTTGACTTCAAAATATTTGGTTTGGAGACCATCAAAGATCAATATGTGCATGATGCTGATTTTAAAGATGTAATGCAGAATTGTAAAGAAGGAAGAATGTGGAACAAGTTTGTCGTTAACGATGGATTTGTGTTTCGTGCTAACAAGCTATGCATTCCAGCTAGCTCCGTTCGTCTTTTGTTGTTGCAGGAGGCGCATGGAGGAGGATTAATGGGACACTTTGGCGTGAAGAAGACAGAGGGCGTACTTGCTACACATTTCTTTTGGCCAAAGATGAGACGGGATGTTGAGCGTTTTATTGCTCGCTGCACTACATGTCAAAAAGCTAAGTCACGACTCAATCCTCATGGTTTATATATGCCTTTGCCTGTACCTAGTGTTCCTTGGGAGGATATATCTATGGACTTTGTTTTAGGTTTACCTCGAACAAAGAAGGGGAGGGATAGCATATTTGTTGTCGTGGATAGATTCTCGAAAATGGCACACTTTATACCATGTCATAAAAGCGATGATGCTGTTAATGTTGCTGATTTGTTCTTTCGTGAAATTATTCGCTTGCATGGTGTGCCAAATACTATTGTTTCAGATCGTGATACTAAATTTCTTAGCCACTTTTGGAGATGTTTATGGGCTAAGTTGGGGACTAAACTGCTTTTTAGTACTACTTGTCACCCCCAAACTGATGGACAAACTGAAGTAGTCAATAGAACATTGTCTACTATGCTTAGGGCTGTTTTGAAGAATAATAAGAAAATGTGGGAGGAATGCTTGCCTCATATTGAATTTGCTTATAATCGTTCATTGCATTCTACTACTAAGATGTGCCCTTTTGAAGTTGTGTATGGTTTCCTACCTCGTGCACCTATTGATTTGTTGCCTCTTCCATCTTCGGAGAAGGTTAATTTTGATGCTAAAGAACGTGCTGAATTGATTTTAAAAATGCATGAGTTAACTAAGGAAAACATTGAGCGTATGAATGCTAAATATAAACTTGCTGGAGATAAGGGTAGAAAACATGTTGTGTTTGCACCTGGAGATCTTGTTTGGTTACATTTGCGTAAGGATAGATTTCCTGATTTGCGCAAATCAAAGCTAATGCCACGTGCTGCTGGTCCCTTTAAGGTGTTGGAGAAAGTAAATGATAATGCATATAAACTTGAGCTGCCTGCAGATTTTGGGGTTAGTCCCACTTTTAACATTGCAGATTTGAAGCCGTATTTGGGCGAGGAAGATGAGCTTCCGTCGAGGACGACTTCATTTCAAGAAGGGGAGGATGATGAGGACATCAATACCATTGTTACACCCACAGCCCCTACTGCTACATATACTGGACCAATTACTAGAGCTCGCGCACGCCAATTAAATTATCAGGTACTTTCGTTTCTTGGTAATGATTCTAATGTTCATGAGAATATGATGCTGCCTAAATTGGATACATTTGTTTTGCTTACAAATGAAGGGCCTAGCTTGGAGAAGGATGGACATTGGAGCAAGAGCAAGCATGGAGATGATGCCATGCGCAAGGGGAACCAGCACGGAGTTACAAGTGATGATTTCAGGACTTTGAAGCCACCATAAGAGTGCATGAAGCCTTGGACGAAATATACAAGATGCCACTTCATAAATTTCGTCCAGAGGCTATTATAGGTGCTGCGTCACCTTATTATTGGGCCAGGCCCATGTAATTTCGAAATACATAAGTATAGGCTATTTTTAGAGTCCGTATGTGTGGGGAAACAAGAGATAGGGTTGATTTCGGACCCCTCCACCAAGGGCCACGAAATTCCCCCCCCCCTCTTCCTCCATATATACAGCCCTTAGGGCGTCGTTTAGACTTTGGGTTTTGTTTAGATTAAAAGTTCGCCATAGCTGCAACTTCGCGTACTTCGTTTGTGTTCAAGTACCAGACAAAGGCGTCACAGAAACCCACCTTGATCAATAAAGCTTTCATCTTATATTCGCAATATCCAGATTGCAATCTTAGTTTCTTGCTTGTTCTTCGTTTGCTCGCAGGAAACAGACCCTCGTGGTCAGGTTGATCGTGCTCCGGCGTGGTCAATAACCTCTCGGAGTTGGTTTAGCGATTGCTAAGGCGCGACGTCCTCGCACGTTCGTAGTCGGATCGTCAAAGTCGACTTCCACCAAAGCGATTTCCATCATCTCATCGAAAGACGGGACACCTTTGCCTCTATCACCGGGCAGTCGAAAAAACGAAAAAAAAAATTGGTCGAAAAAATTTCGTGCCCATCCTGTCAGTTTGATCTAGGAAGAGTTTTGAGACACTCGCCATTATAGTGTTTTTTTGCAAAAAAAAAGCAGCGCAAAAAAAAAGAGCGCAAAAAAAAAAGAGCGAAAAAAAAAGTCCAGAGTCTGCTTTTCCCTTATTTACGTGCAGCGCCGTGATTTTGTTAGTGTTCTAGGCTCGCGTCTCTAGCACAGTCTAGCCTAGGACCAGCACAGTACCGTCGTTGAGCGTTTATTCAACTTTGCATCTCTGAATTGATTATTGCTGATCCTTTTTGCTACCATATTATAAGCCTTCCCAGCTCCACATACATCTACGTCGTGCGTTTGACTCTCCCTGGTACTCGCTCTATCCAAGCTTTGAGAGTTTTTGACTACAACGGTTGCCGATCACCGCCTGCTGCTGGGTAAGAACTGGTAAGAATTTGAGTTTTGCTTGACGGATTTGTGACACCCACCACCACCACTTGTTCGTAGTCTGTAGGATCATATTCTTGTGTGTTTCTATTGCTGCTAACCATGCCAGGATCACAAGCCGACGTGACTGACTGGGAGAATTTATCGAACAAGGAGCTTCATGATAAGTTTCAGCAAATGATGAGTGGACAGGTGCAAGATGTGCTAAACAGATTTGAAGAGGCCATGGAGAAGTTAGATGGCATGGAGAAGACGTTCGAAACAAAGCTCGATAACAAATTTAATGAATTGCTCGCGCGTCTTCCACCACCACCACCCGCTGCACCTAACGCACCTCTCCAACCACAACAACAACAACAACAACGCATCCTTTCGAATCAGTATGGACGAGCGAGGCGTGTTCCTATTGAGGATGGACAAACTTCTGGTGCTGCTGTTCATGTTGTTGATGCTTCTTTGGCCCCTGCTACTGCTGCTGGTGGTACCCAGGAGGATGATGAGTATGCGGGCGATTATGAGGATGAGGTTGATCAAAATCAGCACTACGTGCAGCCACCAGCACCACCACCACCAGGTCGACCTCAGGTATATATTCGTAATGGTAGGCCTGCACCACCACCTCAGGTACGAGATGATGTCCATATTCCTAAACTGAAATTGAATATTCCACCATTTGAGGGTAGATATGTTCCTGATATATATCTTACTTGGGAGTTAGAAACTGAACAACGTTTTACATGTTTACAATATCCCGAGGAGAGACGGGTTGCTGCTGTTGTTTGTGCTTTCACTAGTTTTGCATGTGTATGGTGGTCTGAACATTGTAGATTATATCCTATTCCCGCTACTTGGGCTGCTTTGAAAACTGCTATGCGTACTCGTTGGGTTCCACCATATTATCAACGTGAATTGCTTCAAAAATTACAGCGCTTAAGACAAGGAAAAAATTCTGTAGAAGAATATTATCAGGAATTACAAACTGGCATGATTAGATGTGGTATTGTTGAGGAGAATGAAGATATGCTTGCACGTTTTCTGGGTGGATTAAATAGAGAGATTCAGACCATTCTAGACTATAAGGAGTATACTAATATCACTCGTTTATTCCATCTTGCTTGTAAAGCTGAACGTGAAGTGCAGGATCGACAGGCATTGGCACGGACTAACTTTTCTGCAGGTCGACCTTCATCATGGACACCACGTGCATCATCTATTTCCACACGTTCTGCTACACCAGCGCCTCCGTCGGCTGCCACCTCCAACCGTGATACAATAAAGCAGGCACAATCACCACTATCTGCCAAGAGCACACCTTCTGGGCCTGCAAAGAGCTTTGCTTCATCCATGGCATCAACAGGGCAAACACATGATATTATTTGTCGACGTTGCAAGGGTGGAGGTCATTGTGCGAGAGAATGCCCATCTAAGCGTGTGATGATTGTTACTGAGGATGGTGGGTATGAGTCCGCTACTGACTATGATGAGGAAACTATGGCTCTTTTTACACGTGACGAACACGGTGGAGACGATTCTGATCATGAGACGGAATACATGGCTCCTGAAGATGCTGACAGGTATGAATGTTTAGTTGCTCAACGTGTTTTGAGTGTGCAGGTTACACAAGCTGAGCAAAATCAGAGGCATAATTTGTTCCATACAAAGGGAGTTGTGAAGGAACGTTCTGTTCGCGTGATCATAGATGGAGGGAGTTGCAACAACTTGGCTAGCATGGAGATGGTGGAGAAGCTTTCTCTCACCACAAGACCACATCCACATCCTTACTACATCCAATGGTTCAACAACAGCGGCAAGGTTAAGGTAACACGTACTGTTCGTGTGCATTTTAGTATCTCTACATATGTTGATTATGTTGATTGTGATGTGGTACCTATGCAAGCATGTTCCTTATTACTTGGTAGACCATGGCAATTTGATAAAAATGCTGTACACCATGGTAGAAACAATCATTATACTCTTGTTCATAAGGATAAAAATATTACTTTGCTTCCTATGACTCCTGATTCTATTTTGAAAGATGATATTAATAGAGCTAATAAAGCAAAACAGGAGAAGAATAAGAGTGAAAATCAGATTGTGGCAAAAGAATTTGAGCAACAAATGAAGCCTAATAATAAACCATCTAGTGTTGCTTCTGAAATTAAATTGAAAAGTGCATGTTTATTTGCCACCAAATCTGATATTGATGAGCTAGATTTCAGCAAATCTGTTTGCTATGCTTTTGTGTGCAAAGAGGCATTATTTTCATTCGAGGACGTGCCTTCCTCTTTTCCCCCTGCTGTCACTAACATTATGTAGGAGTTCGCTGACGTCTTTCCACAAGATGTGCCACCGGGATTACCACCCATTCGAGGGATTGAGCATCAAATTGACTTAATTCCTGGTGCATCATTACCCAACCGTGCACCATACCGTACCAATCCAGAGGAGACGAAGGAGATTATGCGTCAAGTACAAGAGCTGCTCGACAAAGGTTATATACGCGAATCTCTTAGTCCTTGTGCTATTCCTATCATTTTAGTGCCGAAAAAGGATGGTACGTCGCGTATGTGCGTTGATTGTAGAGGCATTAATAATATTACTACTCGTTATCGTCATCCTATTCCTAGGCTAGATGATATGCTTGATGAATTGAGTGGCTCTACAATATTCTCCAAAGTTGATTTGCATAGTGGATACCATCAAATTCGTATGAAATTGGGAGATGAATGGAAAACAGCATTTAAAACTAAGTTTGGATTATATGAGTGGTTAGTCGCCTTTTGGGTTAACTAATGCACCTAGTACTTTCATGAGGTTAATGAACGAAGTTTTACGTGCTTTCATCGGACGATTTGTGGTAGTTTACTTTGATGACATATTGATTTATAGCAAATCTTTGGAGGAACATTTGGAACATTTACGTGCTGTTTTTATTGCTCTATGTGATGCACGTTTGTTTGGTAACCTTGGAAAGTGCACCTTTTGCACCGACCGAGTATCTTTTCTTGGCTATGTTGTTACTCCACAGGGAATTGAAGTTGATAAAGCCAAGATTGAAGCTATTGAGAGTTGGTCGCAGCCCAAAACGGTCACACAACTGAGGAGTTTCCTTGGCCTCGCTGGTTTCTATAGGCGTTTTGTAGAGATTTCAGCACCATTGCTGCACCTCTCAACGGGCTTACAAAGAAGGATGTGCCTTTTGTTTGGGGTACCGCACAGGAAGAAGCCTTCACGGTATTGAAAGATAAGTTGACACATGCTCCTTTACTCCAACTTCCTGATTTTAATAAGACTTTTGAGCTTGAATGTGATGCTAGTGGAATTGGATTTGGAGGTGTGTTATTACAAGATGGTAAACCTGTTGCATACTTTCCTGAAATATTGAGTGGGCCTAGTCTGAACTATTCTACTTATGACAAAGAATTATATGCTCTTGTTTGGACCTTAGAAACGTGGCAACATTTGATGAGGACATGACTACCTTGGATATGACCAAAAATATTGCATATATGCATATTTGTCAGGTGAATTCTAGTGCAAACTATTCAATAATCTATTTATGTTATCCAGAACAAAAATACTTCACACACTTTTGTGTTTTGTCTAATTGCAGGTGTATGGGACATTTGTACAATCCACATATGAAGATAAGGAAGAAAGAGATGTTTATTTGCTGTCCAAAAAGTTCTCTCACGTCACTTTTGGCCCAAGAGAAGATAGAGTCCAAGTCTCTCACGTTCTGGATTCAGATTCGGACTGCACAGACATACCTAACTCAAAACGCACACAAGTTTTTCATACGGACTCCGAATTGGGTGATTCTTTTTTTTTTGGAAACTAGATTTCGTGCACTTTCCAACCCAATTGGAATCACCTTCAAATTCGTCCGGAGCGTTGAGTTGTGGACGAAAAAATCTGATGCTGCAGCAGAATCCGAGTCAAACTACAAGTCCAAAGGTGTTACATCACCTCCACTTGGGCCCATTGGCCTTGTACGACCTAGATTTAGTTTTAGGCTGCCTTGGGACGTCCTCCCACCTCCTTGGCCGCCACCCCTTGCTCCTGTATAAGTAGATCCATCTAGTAGATTTTCCTTGGGATTTGTTTAGTTAAAAGTTAGCCATTGCAACTTCGTGTACTTCGTTTGTGTCCAACGACCAGACCAAGACCGCTTACGGATCCCCACCTTTATCAATACTTCATATATACTCGCAATATTCAGATTGCTTTTATCATATTCTTGCTTGTTCTTTGATTGCTTGTAGGAATAGACCTTCGTGGTCAGGTTGATTGTGCTCCGGCGTGGTCAATAACCTCTCAGAGTTGGTTTAGCGATTGCTAAGGCGCAATGTGGTGCACGTTTGTAGTCGGATCGTCAAAGTCATCTTCACCAAATCGATAGTTATCATCTCATCGAAAGATCGGGACACCCCCGCCTCTATCAAGTGGTATCAGTTTTCAGGTTGCTCGGTGAGAATTTCCAGTTTTCATAGATTAGATTTATTTTCTTACCTATTGTCCAAGAAAAAGCCACAAAAAAGAGTTAGATCTATTCATCCTTGGTCCAAGCCAGTCTGAGCCTTTGCAATTTTCTTTTCATTGCTTGCATAGTTGAATTATCGGTTGCATCGTCGTGTCGAGTTGCTGGTCTTAGTGTCTAGTTCGTTTAGAGTTTCGAGTTCTGTTCACATTAGTCACGCCACCGCTGCATCATTATCTCTTCCGATGTCCACCACCCATCCATCAATTTCCACCACGTGCTACCCACCATTCATTGTCATAATAATAGTTGAGATCGTTCACATCTTCACTTGATCCAATCTGCATCTTATCTAGTTTGTTTTGGAAAGAGGGAGAAAAAAAAGAGAGAAAAAAAACGAGAAAAAAAAAGAGAAAAAAAAAGTCAGAGAAAAAAAAGGAGAAAAAAAATCAAAAAAATTGGCACAAACTTTTTCAGAGGAAAGTTGGAGACAAAGTTGTTGTATATCCTGCTTGGCAGTTGTTTTTCATCATTATCTTCACTGCCGTTGTGATCTTCACTTATATCTTGCTGTCAAGAGCTACTTAGTATCCTTCATTGATGCTAGTTGTGCTACGCCGTGACCTCATTAGTGTTCTAGGCTCGCGTCTCTAGTCCGGTCTAGCCTAGGACCAGCACAGTACCGTCGTTGAGCGTTTATTCAACATTGCATCTTTGAATTGATTATTGCTAATCTTTTGCTACCATATATAGCCAACCCAGCTCCACATATTTCTACACCGTGTATACGTACGCTCCCCTGGCAATCGCTTTACTCAATATTCGGAGTTACTTGACACCGCTGGTTGCCGATCACCGCCTGCTGCATGGTAAGAACTTGTAAGACATTGATATTTGCTTTACTGTGAGCGTTTTACCACCACATCCTAGTAGTTATAGGAACATTATTTTTGGGTTTTGTTTCTTGTTCTACTAATCATGACAGGATCCAGAGTCAATTCATGGGCTTTGTCGATCGCGGGAGACGTGCCACCACCTTTGCAAATACCACAACCGTCACGAGAGGTGCACAAACATCCAAATGCACATGATCAGGTTAATGTATCTATACCACCATTTAATGGCCGTTTTAAACCTGCTTTATATATTGAATGGGAGTTCGACATAAAAAATATATTTGCTTCCCATAATTTCGATGAACATAAAAAGGTTAAGGTTGCGGTTGGTTCTTTCACTGGTTATGCTTTGGTTTGGTGGAGTGAATATTGTCGGTTACACCCTGATTATATACCTACTACTTGGGATGATTTGAAACTTGCCATGCGACATACTTTCGTCCCTGCTTATTATACTCGTGACATGATTAAGAAGTTGCAACACTTAAAACAAGGTAGTGAAACTGTAACAAAATATTATGATGATTTACAAACTACCTTGTTGCATTCCTCTTTAGAAGAAAGTGAAGATGATTTTATGGATAGATTTTGGGGAGGATTAAACCGTGATATTCAAGAAATACTAATTCATGAAGAGTGTTATCCTATGGACCATTTGTTTCATCTTGCTTGCAAAGCTGAACAGGAAATAAAACGACGTGTTGGCCACGAGGAGAACAAGCGCACGGTGCACATTCCAAGAGTTGATATGATTGTTCCTTCAACTACTAGGCATACTATGACAACCACATCCGTTGTTGTCAGGACTACATCACCTCCACCATGTGACACATCGCCCTCGAGAGTGGCTACATCATCTGAGTTGATCATAAGAGGTAATGACAAAGGTACTGATCTTCCATCTCTACATGAGAATGATGAATGCCTTGTCAATTTGAATGCACCATCTGATGAGCTACCCACTACTTTGATCACACCACCTATTTTAGAGGACTACGTTGATAATTTGACTTTGCCATGTGATCAAACAACTGAAATACCAACAATTTTAAGTGCACCCATTGAATTAACTATTGATGCAAAAGAACCAATGTTTAATCATTTTGATATGACCTCTAATCTTGGTGATGATTCTGTGTTGAATGACTTATTGCATATTTGCTTATTTAAGCATGTTGTAGCATGTAAATTTGATGCAAGTAATGTTTTTTCACCAATGTTGGGATGGTTTAATGATGAACATTGTCAATCTTTTGAAATGAATAAGAGCTTCACTTATATGTGCAAACTGAGTTGCAATATTTTCATGCCTTCTACTTCTTGTGCTAATTTTTTGGCTTTAGATTTTATGAACTATGCAAGTTACTCATCTATTCATGTGTCATATATGCAAAAATCAAGGGAAGTAAAAATGGATGACATATACATATACAACATGTACACCTTGTCTCTTTTGTTAGCCACATTTCAGATTAAGAAACGCCGAGGACGGCTTTATTTTCAAGAAGGGGAGGATGATGAGGACATGACTACCTTGGATATGACCAAAAATATTGCATATATGCATATTTGTCAGGTGAATTCTAGTGCAAACTATTCAATAATCTATTTATGTTATCCAGAACAAAAATACTTCACACACTTTTGTGTTTTGTCTAATTGCAGGTGTATGGGACATTTGTACAATCCACATATGAAGATAAGGAAGAAAGAGATGTTTATTTGCTGTCCAAAAAGTTCTCTCACGTCACTTTTGGCCCAAGAGAAGATAGAGTCCAAGTCTCTCACGTTCTGGATTCAGATTCGGACTGCACAGACATACCTAACTCAAAACGCACACAAGTTTTTCATACGGACTCCGAATTGGGTGATTCTTTTTTTGTTGGAAACTAGATTTCGTGCACTTTCCAACCCAATTGGAATCACCTTCAAATTCGTCCGGAGCGTTGAGTTGTGGACGAAACAATCTGATGCTGCAGCAGAATCCGAGTCAAACTACAAGTCCAAAGGTGTTACATCACCTCCACTTGGGCCCATTGGCCTTGTACGACCTAGATTTAGTTTTAGGCTGCCTTGGGACGTCCTCCCACCTCCTTGGCCGCCACCCCTTGCTCCTGTATAAGTAGATCCATCTAGTAGATTTTCCTTGGGATTTGTTTAGTTAAAAGTTAGCCATTGCAACTTCGTGTACTTCGTTTGTGTCCAACGACCAGACCAAGACCGCTTACGGATCCCCACCTTTATCAATACTTCATATATACTCGCAATATTCAGATTGCTTTTATCATATTCTTGCTTGTTCTTTGATTGCTTGCAGGAATAGACCTTCGTGGTCAGGTTGATTGTGCTCCGGCGTGGTCAATAACCTCTCAGAGTTGGTTTAGCGATTGCTAAGGCGCAACGTGGTGCACGTTTGTAGTCGGATCGTCAAAGTCATCTTCACCAAATCGATAGTTATCATCTCATCGAAAGATCGGGACACCCCCGCCTCTATCAACATTATTTATGGCCCAAGGAATTTGTTATACATTCTTATCATGAATCTTTGAAACACATTAAAAGTCAAGTAAAACTGAACCATAGACATGCTAAATGGGTTGAATTCATTAAGACTTTTCCTTATGTCATTAAACACAAGAAGGGTAAGGAAAATGTTATTCCTGATGCATTGTCTCGTCGTTATACTATGCTTTCACAACTTGACTTTAAAATATTTGGTTTGGAGACCATCAAAGATCAATATGTGCATGATGCTGAATTTAAAGATGTATTGCAGAATTGTAAGGAAGGGAGAACTTGGAACAAGTTCGTTCTTAAAGATGGATTTGTGTTTCGTGCTAGCAAGCTATGCATTCCAGCTATTTCTGTTCGTCTTTTGTTGTTGCAGGAGGCGCATGGAGGAGGATTAATGGGACACTTTCGCGTCAAGAAGACGGAGGATATACTTGCTACACATTTCTTTTGGCTAAAGATGTGACGGGATGTTGAGCATTTTGTTGCTCGCTGCACTACATGTCAAAAAGCTAAGTCACGACTCAATCCTCATGGTTTATATATGCCTTTGCCTGTACCTATTGTTCCTTGGGAGGATATATCTATGGACTTTGTTTTAGGTTTACCTCGAACAAATAAGGGGAGGGATAGCATATTTGTTGTCGTGGATAGGTTTGCGAAAATGGCACACTTTATACCATGTCATAAAAGCGATGATGCTGTTAATGTTGCTGATTTGTTCTTTCGTGAAATTATTCGCTTGCATGGTCTGCCAAATACTATTGTTTCAGATCGTGATACTAAATTTCTTAGCCACTTTTGGAGATTTTATGGGCTAAGTTGGGGACTAAACTGCTTTTTAGTACTACTTGTCACCCCCAAACTGATGGACAAACTGAAGTAGTCAATAGAACATTGTCTACTATGCTTAGGGCTGTTTTGAAGAATAACAAGAAAATGTGGGAAGAATGGTTGCCTCATATTGAATTTTTTTATAATCATTCATTGCATTCTACTACTAAGATGTGCCCATTTGAAATTGTGTATGGTTTCCTACCTCGTGCACCTATTGATTTGTTGCCTCTTCCATCTTCGGAGAAGGTTAATTTTGATGCTAAAGAACGTGCTGAATTGATTTTAAAAATGCATGAGTTGACTAAGGAAAACATTGAGCGTATGAATGCTAAATATAAACTTGCTGGAGATAAGGGTAGAAAACATGTTGTGTTTGCACCTGGAGATCTTGTTTGGTTACATTTGCGTAAGGATAGATTTCCTAATTTGCGCAAATCAAAGCTAATACCACGTGCTGATGGTCCTTTTAAGGTGTTAGAGAAAATAAATGATAATGCATATAAACTTGAGCTGCCTGCAGATTTTGGGGTTAGTCCCACTTTTAGCATTGCAGATATGAAGCCTTATTTGGGCGAGGACGATGAAATTTCGTCGAGGACGAATTCATTTCAAGAAGGGGAGGATGATGAGGACATCAATACCATTGTTACACCCACAGCCCCTGCTGCTATACATACTGGAGCAATTACTAGAGCTCGCTCATGCCAATTGAATTATCAGGCACTTTCGTTTCTTGGTAATGATTCTAATGTTCATGAGAATATGATGCTGCCTAAATTGGATACATTTGTCTTGCTTACAAATGAAGGGCCTAGCTTGGACAAGAAAGATGAACCTTGGAACAAGTTCAAGCGTGGAGATGATGGCATGCGCAAGGGGATCCAGAACTGAGTTACAAGTGATGATTTCAGGACTTTGAAGCCACCATAAGGAGTGCATGAAGCCTTGGACGAGTACAAGATGCCACTTCATAAATTTCGTCCAGAGGCTATTTTAGGTGTTGCATCACCTTATTATTGGGCCAGGCCCATGTATTTTCGAAATACTTAAGTATAGGCTATTTTTAGAGTCCGTATGTGTGGGGAAACAAGAGATAGGGTTGATTTCGGACCCCTCCACCAAGGGCCACGAAATTCCCCCTCTCTTCCTCCATATATACAGCCCTTAGGGCACCGTTTAGACTTTGGGTTTTGTTTAGATTAAAAGTTCGCCATAGCTGCAACTTCGCGTACTTCGTTTGTGTTCAACGACCAGACAAAGGCGTCACAGAACCCCACCTTGATCAATAAAGCTTTCATCTTATATTCGCAATATCCAGATTGCAATCTCAGTTTCTTGCTTGTTCTTCGTTTGCTCGCAAGAAACAGACCCTCGTGGTCAGGTTGATCGTGCTCCGGCGTGGTCAATAACCTCTCGGAGTTGGTTTAGCGATTGCTAAGGCGCGACGTCCTCGCACGTTCGTAGTCGGATCGTCAAAGTCGAATTCCACCAAAGCGATATCCATCATCTCATCGAAAGACGGGACACCTTTGCCTCTATCAATCGCCCATCTACCACTTCTGCTTATCCGCCACCGCTCTGAATCCATATCCATATACCACTACCAATCCGTATCCGTATACCACCACCAATCTGTATCCATATACCACCATCGCTACCATATACCACCACCGCTGCCATATACCACAACCATATATCCACCACCAATCCGAGTTCTTCTCATATTAGGTTTGTTCTTGAGATCAATCTAAATTCCGATTCGTGTTTCCTTGCCTGTGTAGGTTTCGAAAAAAAAAAGAGTCTGGAGACCCCCGGGCAGTTTTTAGGCCAAAATTTTCACGGGCAAATTTTTTTTTCCCTATCCTATTTTTAGGCTTTTCTGAGTCTTTTGAGCCACGTGCCATCATACTGATTTTTTGTCGCACTTTTTTGTCGTTGCTGCCCTAATTTCCAAAAAAAAGTGAAAAAAAAAATTTCGTTCCCATCCTATCAGTTTGACGAGGGAAGAGTTTTGTGACACTCGCCATTATAGTGATTTTTCGCAAAAAAAAAGAGGAGCACAAAAAAAAAAGGAGCGCAAAAAAAAGAGTGAAAAAAAAAGAGTTCCAGAGTGTGCTTTTCCCTTATTTACGTGCAGCGCCATGATTTTGTTAGTGTTCTAGGCTCGCGTCTCTAGCACGGTCTAGCCTAGGACCAGCAGAGTATCGTCGTTGAGCGTTTATTCAACTTTGCGTCTCTGAATTGATTATTGCTGACCCTTTTTGCTACCATACTATAAGCCTTCCCAGCTCCACATACATCTACGTCGTGTGTTTGACTCTCCCTGGCAATCGCTCTATCCAAGCTTTTGAGAGTTTTGACAACAACGGTTGCCGATCACCGCCTGCTGCTGGGTAAGAACTGGTAAGTATTTGAGATTTGCTTGACGGATTTGTGACACCCGCCACCACCACCACTTGTTAGTAGTCTGTAGGATCATATTCTTGTGTGTTTCTATTGCTGCTAACCATGCCAGGATCACAAGCCGACGAGACTGACTGGGAGAACTTGACGAACAAGCAGCTTCATGATACGTTTCAGCAAATGATGAATGGACAGGTGCAAGATGTGATAAACAGATTTGAAGAGGCCATGGAGAAGATAGATGGCATGGAGAAGACTTTTGAAACACAGCTCGATAACAAGTTTGCTGAATTGCTTTCGCGTTTTCCACCACCACCACCGGCTGCTCCTGCCGCACCTCTGCAACAACAGTAACAACACCGACTACCTCCACGTCGGGAAACAGCCCTCCACCGAGCGAGCCGTGTCCCTTTTCAGTCGGGCCAAACTGCTGGTGCTGCTGTTGATACTTCTGTGGCTCCTACTGCTGATGTGGAGGAGGATGATTATGTGGGAGATTATGAGGATGAGGTTGATCAAAATCAGAACTACGTGCCACCAACAGCACAGCAACCACCAGGTCGTCCACATGCAAATAATGGCAATGGTAGGGCTCACCCTCAGGTACGAGACCATGACCATCTCCCTAAACTAAAATTGAATATTCCACCATTTGAGGGTAGATATGTTCCTGATATATATCTTACTTGGGAGTTAGAAACTGAACAACGATTTACATGTTTACAATATCCCGAGGAGAGACGTGTTCCTGCTGCTGTTTGTGCTTTCACTAGTTTTGCATGTGCTTGGTGGTCTGAGTGATAGAGGCAAAGGTGTCCCGTCTTTCGATGAGATGATGGATATCGCTTTGGTGGAAGTCGACTTTGACGATCCGACTACGAACGTGCGAGGACGTCGCGCCTTAGCAATCGCTAAACCAACTCCGAGAGGTTATTGACCACGCCGGAGCACGATCAACCTGACCACGAGGGTCTGTTTCCTGCGAGCAAATGAAGAACAAGCAAGAAACTAAGATTGCAATCTGGATATTGCGAATATAAGATGAAAGCTTTATTGACCAAGGTGGGGTTCTGTGACGCCTTTGTCTGGTCGTTGAACACAAACGAAGTACGCGAAGTTGCAGCTATGGCGAACTTTTAATCTAAACAAAACCCAAAGTCTAAACGGCGCCCTAAGGGCTGTATATATGGAGGAAGAGGGGGGGGGGGGGAATTTCGTGGCCCTTGGTGGAGGGGTCCGAAATCAACCCTATCTCTTGTTTCCCCACACATACGGACTCTAAAAATAGCCTATACTTATGTATTTCGAAATTACATGGGCCTGGCCCAATAATAAGGTGACGCAGCACCTATAATAGCCTCTGGACGAAATTTATGAAGTGGCATCTTGTATATTTCGTCCAAGGCTTCATGCACTCTTATGGTGGCTTCAAAGTCCTGAAATCATCACTTGTAACTCCGTGCTGGTTCCCCTTGCACATGGCATCATCTCCATGCTTGCTCTTGCTCCAATGTCCATCCTTCTCCAAGCTAGGCCCTTCATTTGTAAGCAAAACAAATGTATCCAATTTAGGCAGCATCATATTCTCATGAACATTAGAATCATTACCAAGAAACGAAAGTACCTGATAATTTAATTGGCGTGCGCGAGCTCTAGTAATTGGTCCAGTATATGTAGCAGTAGGGGCTGTGGGTGTAACAATGGTATTGATGTCCTCATCATCCTCCCCTTCTTGAAATGAAGTCGTCCTCGACGAAAGCTCATCTTCCTCCCCCAAATAAGGCTTCAAATCTGCAATGTTAAAAGTGGGACTAACCCCAAAATCTGCAGGCAGCTCAAGTTTATATGCATTATCATTTACTTTCTCCAACACCTTAAAGGGACCAGCAGCACGTGGCATTAGCTTTGATTTGCGCAAATCAGGAAATCTATCCTTACGCAAATGTAACCAAACAAGATCTCCAGGTGCAAACACAACATGTTTTCTACCCTTATCTCCAGCAAGTTTATATTTAGCATTCATACGCTCAATGTTTTCCTTAGTTAACTCATGCATTTTAAAAATCAATTCAGCACGTTCTTTAGCATCAAAATTAACCTTCTCCGAAGATGGAAGAGGCAACAAATCAATAGGTGCACGAGGTAGGAAACCATACACAACTTCAAAAGGGCACATCTTAGTAGTAGAATGCAATGAACGATTATAAGCAAATTCAATATGAGGCAAGCATTCCTCCCACATTTTCTTATTAGTCTTCAAAACAGCCCTAAGCATAGTAGACAATGTTCTATTGACTACTTCAGTTTGTCCATCAGTTTGGGGGTGACAAGTAGTACTAAAAAGCAGTTTAGTCCCCAACTTAGCCCATAAACATCTCCAAAAGTGGCTAAGAAATTTAGTATCACGATCTGAAACTATAGTATTTGGCACACCATGCAAGCGAATAATTTCACGAAAGAACAAATCAGCAACATTAACAGCATCATCGCTTTTATGACATGGTATAAAGTGTGCCATTTTCGAGAATCTATCCACGACAACAAATATGCTATCCCTCCCCTTCTTTGTTCGAGGTAAACCTAAAACAAAGTCCATAGATATATCCTCCCATGGAACACTAGGTACAGGCAAAGGCATATATAAACCATGAGGATTGATTCGTGACTTAGCTTTTTGACATGTAGTGCAGCGAGCAATAAAACGCTCAACATCCCGTCTCATCTTTGGCCAAAAGAAATGTGTAGCAAGTACGTCCTCCGTCTTCTTCACGCCAAAGTGTCCCATTAATCCTCCTCCATGCGCCTCCTGCAACAACAAAAGACGAACGGAGCTAGCTGGAATGCATAGCTTGTTAGCACGAAACACAAATCCATCGTTAACGACAAACTTGTTCCACATTCTTCCTTCTTTACAATTCTGCATTACATCTTTAAAATCAGCATCATGCACATATTGATCTTTGATGGTCTCCAAACCAAATATTTTGAAGTCAAGTTGTGAAAGCATAGTATAGCGACGAGACAATGCATCAGCAATAACATTTTCTTTTCCCTTCTTGTGTTTAATGACATAAGGGAAAGTCTCAATGAATTCAACCCATTTAGCATGTCTACGATTCAGTTTAGCTTGACTTTTAATATGTTTCAAAGATTCATGATCAGAATGTATAACAAATTCTTTGGGCCATAAATAATGTTGCCATGTTTCTAAAGTCCGAACAAGAGCATATAATTCTTTATCATAAGTAGAATAATTCAGACTAGGCCCATTCAATTTTTCAGAAAAGTATGCAACAGGTTTGCCATCTTGTAATAACACACCTCCTAATCCAATTCCACTAGCATCACATTCAAGCTCAAAAGTCTTATTAAAATCAGGAAGTTGGAGTAAAGGAGCATGTGTCAACTTATCTTTCAATACCGTGAAGGCTTCTTCCTGTGCGGTACCCCACAGAAAAGGCACATCTTTCTTTGTAAGCTCATTGAGAGGTGCAGCAATGGTGCTGAAATCTCTCACAAAACGCCTATAGAATCCAGCGAGGCCAAGGAAACTCCTCACTTGTGTGACCGTTTTGGGCTGCGGCCAACTCTCAATAGCTTCAATCTTAGCTTTATCAACTTCAATTCCCTGTGGAGTAACAACATAGCCAAGAAAAGATACTCGGTCGGTGCAAAAGGTGCACTTTCCAAGGTTACCAAACAAACGTGCATCACGTAGAGCAATAAAAACAGCACGTAAATGTTCCAAATGTTCCTCCAAAGATTTGCTATAAATCAATATGTCATCAAAGTAAACTACCACAAATCGTCCAATGAAAGCACGTAAAACTTCGTTCATTAACCTCATGAAAGTACTAGGTGCATTAGTTAACCCAAAAGGCATGACTAACCACTCATATAATCCAAACTTAGTTTTAAATGCTGTTTTCCATTCATCTCCCAATTTCATACGAATTTGATGGTATCCACTACGCAAATCAACTTTGGAGAATATTGTAGAGCCACTCAATTCATCAAGCATATCATCTAGCCTAGGAATAGGATGACGATAACGAATAGTAATATTATTAATGCCTCTACAATCAACGCACATACGTGAGGTACCATCCTTTTTCGGCACTAGAATAATAGGAACAGCACAAGGACTAAGGGATTCGCGTATATAACCTTTGTCGAGAAGCTCTTGTACTTGACGCATAATCTCCTTCGTCTCCTCTGGATTGGTACGGTATGGTGCACAGTTTGGCAGTGAAGCACCGGGAATTAAGTCAATCTGATGCTCAATCCCTCAAATAGGCGGTAATCCCGGTGGCACGTCTTGTGGAAAGACGTCAGCGAACTCCTGCAAAATGTTAGTGATAGCAGGAGGCAAAGAGGAAGGCATGTCCTCGAATGAAATAATGCCTCTTTGCACACAAAAGCATAGCAAACAGATTTGCTAAAATCTAGATCATCAATATCAGATTTGGTGGCAAGTAAACATGCACTTTTCAATTTAATTTCAGAAGCAACACTAGATTGTTTATTATTATTAGGCTGCATTTGTTGCTCAAATTCTTTTGCCACAATCTGATTTTCACTCTTAGTTTTCTCCTGTTTTGCTTTATTAGCTCTATTAATATCATCTTTCAAAATGGAATCAGGAGTCATAGGAAGCAAAGTAATATTTTTATCCTTATGAACAAGAGTATACTGATTGTTTCTACCATGGTGAAGAGAATTTTTATCAAATTGCCATGGTCTACCAAGTAATAAGGAACATGCTTGCATAGGTACCACATCACAATCAACATAATCAGCATATGTAGAGATACTAAAATGTACATGAACAGTACGTGTTACCTTAACCTTGCCGCTGTTGTTGAACCATTGGATGTAGTAAGGATGTGGATGTGGTCTTGTGGTGAGAGATAGCTTCTCCACCATCTCCATGCTAGCCAAGTTGTTGCAACTCCCTCCATCTATGATCACGCGAACAGAACGTTCCTTCACAACTCCCTTTGTATGGAACAAATTATGCCTCTGATTTTGCTCAGCTTGTGTAACCTGCACACTCAAAACACGTTGAGCAACTAAACATTCATACCTGTCAGCATCTTCAGGAGCCATGTATTGCGTCTCATGATCAGAATCGTCTCCACCGTGTTCGTCACGTGTAATAAGAGCCAAAGTCTCCTCATCATAGTCACTAGCGGACTCATACCCACCATCCTCAGTAACAATCATCACACGCTTAGATGGGCATTCTCTCGCATAATGACCTCCACCCTTGATGAGGACATGACTACCTTGGATATGACCAAAAATATTGCATATATGCATATTTGTCAGGTGATTTCTAGTGCAAACTATTCAATAATCTATTTATGTTATCCAAAACAAAAATACTTCACACACTTTTGTGTTTTGTCTAATTGCAGGTGTATGGGACATTTGTACAATCCACATATGAAGATAAGGAAGAAAGAGATGTTTATTTGCTGTCCAAAAAGTTCTCTCACGTCACTTTTGGCCCAAGAGAAGATAGAGTCCAAGTCTCTCACGTTCTGGATTCAGATTCGGACTGCACAGACGTACCTGACTCAAAACGCACACAAGTTTTTCATACGGACTCCGAATTGGGTGATTCTTTTTTTGTTGGAAACTAGATTTCGTGCACTTTCCAACCCAATTGGAATCACCTTCAAATTCGTCCGGAGCGTTGAGTTGTGGACGAAACAATCTGATGCTGCAGCAGAATCCGAGTCAAACTACAAGTCCAAAGGTGTTACATCACCTCCACTTGGGCCCATTGGCCTTGTACGACCTAGATTTAGTTTTAGGCTGCCTTGGGACGTCCTCCCACCTCCTTGGCCGCCACCCCTTGCTCCTATATAAGTAGATCCATCTAGTAGCTTTTCCTTGGGATTTGTTTAGTTAAAAGTTAGCCATTGCAACTTCGTGTACTTCGTTTGTGTCCAACGACCAGACCAAGACCGCTTACGGATCCCCACCTTTATCAATACTTCATATATACTCGCAATATTCAGATTGCTTTTATCATATTCTTGCTTGTTCTTCGATTGCTTGCAGGAATAGACCTTCGAAGTCAGGTTGATTGTGCTCCGGCGTGGTCAATAACCTCTCAGAGTTGGTTTAGCGATTGCTAAGGCGCAACGTCGTGCACGTTTGTAGTCGGATCGTCAAAGTCATCTTCACCAAATCGATAGTTATCATCTCATCGAAAGATCGGGACACCCCGGCCTCTATCAAGTGGTATCAGCTTTCCAGGTTGCTCGGTGAGATTTTCCAGTTTTTCGTAGTTTAGATCGAGTCTGTTCTTCATACCTATAGTCCACGAAAAAGCCACAAAAAAAATTAGGGTTAGTTCATCATATCCGAGCCAGTCTGAGCCTTTGCAATTTTCTTTTCATTGCTTGCATAGTTGAATTATCGGTTGCATCGTCGTGTCGAGTTGCTGGTCTTAGTGTCTAGTTCGTTTAGAGTTTCGAGTTCTGTTCACATTAGTCACGCCACTGCTGCATCATTATCTCTTCCGCTGTCCACCACCCATCCATCAATTTCCACCACGTGCTACCCACCATTCATTGTCATAATAATAGTTGAGATCGTTCACATCTTCACTTGATCCAATCTGCATCTTATCTAGTTTGTTTTGGAAAGAGGGAGAAAAAAAAGAGGGAGAAAAAAAAGAGGGAGAAAAAAAAGAGAGAGAAAAAACGAGAGAAAAAAAAAGAGAAAAAAAAAGTCAGAGAAAAAAAGGAGAAAAAAAAATCAAAAAAATCGGCACAAACTTTTTCAGAGGAAAGTTGGAGACAAAGTTGTTGTATATCATGCTTGGCAGTTGTTTTTCATCATTATCTTCACTGTCGTTGTGATCTTCACTTATATCTTGCTGTCAAGAGCTACTTAGTATCCTTCATTGATGCTAGTTGTGCTACGCCGTGACCTCATTAGTGTTCTAGGCTCGCGTCTCTAGTCCGGTCTAGCCTAGGACCAGCACAGTACCGTCGTTGAGCGTTTATTCAACATTGCATCTTTGAATTGATTATTGCTAATCTTTTGCTACCATATATAGCCAACCCAGCTCCACATATTTCTACACCGTGTATACGTACGCTCCCCTGGCAATCGCTTTACTCAATATTCGGAGTTACTTGACACCGCTGGTTGCCGATCACCGCCTGCTGCATGGTAAGAACTTGTAAGACATTGATATTTGCTTTACTGTGAGCGTTTTACCACCACATCCTAGTAGTTATAGGAACATTATTTTTGGGTTTTGTTTCTTGTTCTACTAATCATGACAGGATCCAGAGTCAATTCATGGGCTTTGTCGATCGCGGGAGACGTGCCACCACCTTTGCAAATACCACAACCGTCACGAGAGGTGCACAAACATCCAAATGCACATGATCAGGTTAATGTATCTATACCACCATTTAATGGCCGTTTTAAACCTGCTTTATATATTGAATGGGAGTTCGACATAAAAAATATATTTGCTTCCCATAATTTCGATGAACATAAAAAGGTTAAGGTTGCGGTTGGTTCTTTCACTGGTTATGCTTTGGTTTGGTGGAGTGAATATTGTCGGTTACACCCTGATTATATACCTACTACTTGGGATGATTTGAAACTTGCCATGCGACATACTTTCGTCCCTGCTTATTATACTCGTGACATGATTAAGAAGTTGCAACACTTAAAACAAGGTAGTGAAACTGTAACAAAATATTATGATGATTTACAAACTACCTTGTTGCATTCCTCTTTAGAAGAAAGTGAAGATGATTTTATGGATAGATTTTGGGGAGGATTAAACCGTGATATTCAAGAGATACTAATTCATGAAGAGTGTTATCCTATGGACCATTTGTTTCATCTTGCTTGCAAAGCTGAACAGGAAATAAAACGATGTGTTGGCCACGAGGAGAACAAGCGCACGGTGCACATTCCAAGAGTTGATATGATTGTTCCTTCAACTACTAGGCATACTATGACAACCACATCCGTTGTTGTCAGGACTACATCACCTCCACCATGTGACACGTCGCCCTCGAGAGTGGCTACATCATCTGAGTTGATCATAAGAGGTAATGACAAAGGTACTGATCTTCCATCTCTACATGAGAATGATGAATGCCTTGTCAATTTGAATGCACCATCTGATGAGCTACCCACTACTTTGATCACACCACCTATTTTAGAGGACTACGTTGATAATTTGACTTTGCCATGTGATCAAACAACTGAAATACCAACAATTTTGAGTGCACCCATTGAATTAACTATTGATGCAAAAGAACCAATGTTTAATCATTTTGATATGACCTCTAATCTTGGTGATGATTCTGTGTTGAATGACTTATTGCATGTTTGCTTATTTAAGCATGTTGTAGCATGTAAATTTGATGCAAGTAAGGTTTATTCACCAATGTTGGGATGGTTTAATGATGAACATTGTCAATCTTTTGAAATGAATAAGAGCTTCACTTATATGTGCAAACTGAGTTGCAATATTTTCATGCCTTCTACTTCTTGTGCTAATTTTTTGGCTTTAGATTTTATGAACTATGTAAGTTACTCATCTATTCATGTGTCATATATGCAAAAATCAAGGGAAGTAAAAATGGATGACATATACATATACAACATGTACACCTTGTCTCTTTTGTTAGCCACATTTCAGATTAAGCAACGCCGAGGACGGCTTTATTTTCAAGAAGGGGAGGATGATTAGGACATGACTACCTTGGATATGACCAAAAATATTGCATATATGCATATTTGTCAGGTGATTTCTAGTGCAAACTATTCAATAATCTATTTATGTTATCCAGAACAAAAATACTTCACACACTTTTGTGTTTTGTCTAATTGCAGGTGTATGGGACATTTGTACAATCCACATATGAAGATAAGGAAGAAAGAGATGTTTATTTGCTGTCCAAAAAGTTCTCTCACGTCACTTTTGGCCCAAGAGAAGATAGAGTCCAAGTCTCTCACGTTCTGGATTCAGATTCGGACTGCACAGACGTACCTGACTCAAAACGCACACAAGTTTTTCATACGGACTCCGAATTGGGTGATTCTTTTTTTGTTGGAAACTAGATTTCGTGCACTTTCCAACCCAATTGGAATCACCTTCAAATTCGTCCGGAGCGTTGAGTTGTGGACGAAACAATCTGATGCTGCAGCAGAATCCGAGTCAAACTACAAGTCCAAAGGTGTTACATCACCTCCACTTGGGCCCATTGGCCTTGTACGACCTAGATTTAGTTTTAGGCTGCCTTGGGACGTCCTCCCACCTCCTTGGCCGCCACCCCTTGCTCCTATATAAGTAGATCCATCTAGTAGCTTTTCCTTGGGATTTGTTTAGTTAAAAGTTAGCCATTGCAACTTCGTGTACTTCGTTTGTGTCCAACGACCAGACCAAGACCGCTTACGGATCCCCACCTTTATCAATACTTCATATATACTCGCAATATTCAGATTGCTTTTATCATATTCTTGCTTGTTCTTCGATTGCTTGCAGGAATAGACCTTCGTAGTCAGGTTGATTGTGCTCCGGCGTGGTCAATAACCTCTCAGAGTTGGTTTAGCGATTGCTAAGGCGCAACGTCGTGCACGTTTGTAGTCGGATCGTCAAAGTCATCTTCACCAAATCGATAGTTATCATCTCATCGAAAGATCGGGACACCCCGGCCTCTATCAACCCTTGCAACGTCGACAAATAATATCATGTGTTTGCCCTGTTGATGCCATGGATGAAGAAGAGCTCTTTGCAGGCCCAGAAGGTGTGCTCTTGGCAGATAGTGGTGATTGTGCCTGCTTTATTGTATCACGGTTGGAGGTGGCAGCCGACGGAGGCGCCGGTGTAGCAGAACGTGTGGAAGTAGATGATGCACGTGGTGTCCATGATGAAGGTCGACCTGCAGAAAAGTTAGTGCCCGCCAATGCCTGTCGATCCTGCACTTCACGTTCAGCTTTACAAGCAAGATGGAATAAACGAGTGATATTATTATAATCCTTATAGTCTAGAATGGTCTGAATCTCTCTATTTAATCCACCCAGAAAACGTGCAAGCATAGCTTCATTCTCCTCAACAATACCACATCTAATCAAGCCAGTTTGTAATTCCTGATAATATTCTTCTACAGAATTTTTTCCTTGTCTTAAGCGCTGCAATTTTTGAAGTAATTCACGTTGATAATATGGTGGAACCCAACGAGTACGCATAGCAGTTTTCAAAGCAGCCCAAGTAGCTGGAACAGGATATAATCTACAATGTTCAGACCACCAAACACATGCAAAGCTAGTGAAAGCACAAACAGCAGCAGGAACACGTCTCTCCTCAGGATATTGTAAACATGTAAATCGTTGTTCAGTTTCTAACTCCCAAGTAAGATATATATCAGGAACATATCTACCCTCAAATGGCGGAATATTCAATTTCAGTTTAGGGAGATGGTCATGATCTCGTACCTGAGGGGGAGCCCTAACATTGCCATTATTTGCATGTGGACGACCTGGTGGTTGTGGTGCTGGTGGTTGCACGTAGTTCTGATGTTGATCAACCTCATCCTCGTAATCTCCCACATAATCATCCTCCTCGGTACCAGCAGCAGTAGTAGCAGGAGCCAAAGAAGCACCAACAACAGTAGCAGCGGCACCAGAATTTTGTCCTAGCTCAATAGGAACACGCTGAGCTCGTCCATACTGATTCGGAAGGGGCCGTAGTTGTTGTCGTTGCAGAGGTGCGATAGGTGCAGCCGGCGGTGGTTGTGGAAAACGCGCGAGCAATTCATCAAACTTGCTATCAAGCTTTGTTTCAAATGTCTTCCCAATGCTATCTATCTTCTCCATGGCCTCGTCAAATCTGTTTAGCACATCTTGCACCTGTCCACTCATCAGTTGCTGAAATTTATCATGTAGCTGTTTGTTCGTCAGGTTCTCCCAATCAGTCTCATCGGCTTGTGATCCTACCATGGTTAGCAGCAAATAGAAACACAGAAGAATATGATCCTACAGAGTACTAAGAAGTGGTGGTGGTGTATCACAAACCCGTCAAGCAAATCTCAAATTCTTACCAGTTCTTACCCAGCAGCAGGCGGTGATCGGCAACCGTTGTAGTCAAAACTCTCAAAGCTTGGATAGAGCGATTACCAGGGAGAGTCCAACGCACGACGTAGATGTATGTGGAGCTGGGAAGGCTTATAATATGGTAGCAAAAAGGGTCAGCAATAATCAATTCAGAGATGCAAAGTTGAATAAACGCTCAACGACGGTACTGTGCTGGTCCTAGGCTAGACCGTGCTAGAGACGCGAGCCTAGAACACTAACAAAATCACGGCGCTGCACGTAAACAAGGGAAAAGCACACTCTGGATTTTTTTATTTCGCTCTTTTTTTTTTGCGCTCTTTTTTTTGCGCTGCTCTTTTTTTTTGCGAAAAATCACTATAATGGCGAGTGTCTCAAAACTCTTCCTAGGTCAAACTGACAGGATGGGCACGAAATTTTTTTGACCAAATTTTTTTTTTTCGACTGCCCGGACCCAAAAACTGGAAACGGGTCAAAAAAAACTTCCTATAATGGCACCTGTCTCAAAACACTCAGAAACACCTAAAAATAGGATAGCCAGAAATTTTTTCGAAAAATGCGTTTTCGAAAAAATTTGGGCCTAAACGGAGCGTGGTTTCCGGACTCTTTTTTTTTTCCGAAACCTACTCCGGCAAGGAAACACGAATCGGAAACTTGATGGATCCCGAAAACAAACCTAATAAGCAAGGAACTCGGATTGGTGGTGGATATATGGTGGTGGTATATGGCAGGAGTGGTGGTAGCGGTGGTAGTATATGGATATGGATCGGTGGTGGTATATGGACACGGATTGGTGGTGGCATATGGATACGGATTCGGAGCGGTGGTGGTAGATGGCAGGGGCGATGATGATGGTGCGGCGGCGGCGTGACAACTTATGACCAGAACTCGAAACTCTAAAAGACTAGACTCTAAGACCAGCAACTAGACCGACGATGCAACTGCAAATTCAACAAAGCAAAACCCTAAAAAGATTATGCAAAGGCTCAGATTGGTTCGGATATGATGAACTAACCCTAAATTTTTTTTGTGGCTTTTTCGTGGACTATAGGTATGAAGAACACTCGATCTAAACTACGAAAAACTGGAAAATCTCACCGAGCAACCTGGAAATCTGATACCACTTGATAGAGGCAAAGGTGTCCCGTCTTTCGATGAGATGATGGATATCGCTTTGGTGGAAGTCGACTTTGACGATCCGACTACGAACGTGCGAGGACGTCGCGCCTTAGCAATCGCTAAACCAACTCCGAGAGGTTATTGACCACGCCGGAGCACGATCAACCTGACCACGAGGGTCTGTTTCCTGCGAGCAAACGAAGAACAAGCAAGAAACTAAGATTGCAATCTGGATATTGCGAATATAAGATGAAAGCTTTATTGATCAAGGTGGGGTTCTGTGACGCCTTTGTCTGGTCGTTGAACACAAACGAAGTACGCGAAGTTGCAGCTATGGCAAACTTTTAATCTAAACAAAACCCAAAGTCTAAACGGCGCCCTAAGGGCTGTATATATGGAGGAAGAGGGGGGGGGGGTAATTTCGTGGCCCTTGGTGGAGGGGTCCGAAATCAACCCTATCTCTTGTTTCCCCACACATACGGACTCTAAAAATAGCCTATACTTATGTATTTCGAAATTACATGGGCCTGGCCCAATAATAAGGTGACGCAGCACCTATAATAGCCTCTGGACGAAATTTATGAAGTGGCATCTTGTATATTTCGTCCAAGGCTTCATGCACTCTTATGGTGGCTTCAAAGTCCTGAAATCATCACTTGTAACTCCGTTCTGGTTCCCCTTGCGCATGGCATCATCTCCATGCTTGCTCTTGCTCCAATGTCCATCCTTCTCCAAGCTAGGCCCTTCGTTTGTAAGCAAAACAAATGTATCCAATTTAGGCAGCATCATATTCTCATGAACATTAGAATCATTACCAAGAAACGAAAGTACCTGATAATTTAATTGGCGTGCGCGAGCTCTAGTAATTGGTCCAGTATATGTAGCAGTAGGGGCTGTGGGTGTAACAATGGTATTGATGTCCTCATCACTGAGCATTGTAGATTATATCCTATTCCAGCTACTTGGGCTGCTTTGAAAACTGCTATGCATACTCGTTGGGTTCCACCATATTATCAACGTGAATTACTTCAAAAATTGCAGCGCTTAAGACAGGGAAAAAATTCTGTAGAAGAATATTATCAGGAATTACAAACTGGCATGATTAGATGTGGTATTGTTGAGGAGAATGAAGCTATGCTTGCACGTTTTATGGGTGGATTAAATAGAGAGATTCAAATGATTCTAGAGTATAAGGAGTATACTAATATCACTCGTTTATTCCATCTTGCTTGTAAAGCTGAACGTGAAGTGCAGGATCGATAGGCATTGGCGCGGACTAACTTTTCTGCAGGTCGACCTTCATCATGGACACCACGTGCATCATCTACTTCCACATGTTCTGCTACACCGGCGCCTCCATCGGCTGCCACCTCCAACCATGATACAATAAAGCAGGCACAATCACCACTATCTGCCAAGAGCACACCTTCCGGGCTTGCAAAGAGCTCTTCTTCATCCATGGCATCAACAGGGCAAACACATGATATTATTTGTCGACGTTGCAAGGGTGGAGGTCATTATGCGAGAGAATGCCCATCTAAGCGTGTGATGATTGTTACTGAGGATGGTGGGTATGAGTTCGCTAGTGACTATGATGAGGAGACTTTGGCTCTTATTACACGTGAAGAACACGGTGGAGACGATTCTGATCATGAAACGCAGTACATGGCTCCTGAAGATGCTGACAGGTATGAATGTTTAGTTGCTCAACGTGTTTTGAGTGTGCAGGTTACACAAGCTGAACAAAATCAGAGGCATAATTTGTTCCGTACAAAGGGAGTTGTGAAGGAACATTCTGTTCGCGTGATCATAGATGGAGGGAGCTGCAATAACTTGGCTAGCATGGAGATGGTGGAGAAGCTATCTCTCACCACAAGACCACATCCACATCCTTACTACATCCAATGGTTCAACAACAGCGGCAAGGTTAAGGTAACACGTACTGTTCGTGTGCATTTTAGTATCTCTACATATGCTGATTATGTTGATTGTGATGTGGTACCTATGCAAGCATGTTCCTTATTACTTGGTAGACCATGGCAATTTGATAAAAATTCTGTACACCATGGTAGAAACAATCAGTATACTCTTGTTCATAACGATAAAAATATTACTTTGCTTCCTATGACTCCTGATTCCATTTTGAAAGATGATATTAATAGAGCTAATAAAGCAAAACAGGAGACAAATAAGAGTGAAAATCAGATTGTGGCAAAAGAATTTGAGCACCAAATGAAGCCTAATAATAAACCATCTACTGTTGTTTCTGAAATTAAATTGAAAAGTGCATGTTTACTTGCCACCAAATCTGATATTGATGAGCTAGATTTTAGCAAATCTGTTTGCTATGCTTTTGTGTGCAAAGAGGCATTATTTTCATTCGAGGACGTGCCTTCCTCTTTGCCCCCTGCTGTCACTAACATTTTGCAGGAGTTCGCTGACGTCTTTCCACAAGACGTGCCACCGGGATTACCACCTATTCGAGGGATTGAGCATCAAATTGACTTAATTCCCGGTGCTTCGCTACCCAACCGTGCACCATACCGTACCAATCCAGAGGAGACGAAGGAGATTATGCGTCAAGTACAAGAACTGCTCGATAAAGGTTATATCCGCGAATCCCTTAGTCCTTGGGCTGTTCCTATCATTTTAGTGCCGAAAAAGGATGGTATGTCGTGTATGTGCGTTGATTGTAGAGGCATTAATAATATTACTATTCGTTATCGTCATCCTATTCCTAGGCTAGATGATATGCTTGATGAATTGAGTGGCTCTACAATATTCTCCAAAGTTGATTTGCGTAGTGGATACCATCAAATTCGTATGAAATTGGGTGATGAATGGAAAACAGCATTTAAAACTAAGTTTGGTTTATATGAGTGGTTAGTCATGCCTTTTGGGTTAACTAATGCGCCTAGTACTTTTATGAGACTAATGAATGAAGTTTTACGTGCTTTCATTGGACGATTTGTGGTAGTCTATTTTGATGATATACTGATTTATAGCAAATCTTTGGAAGCACATTTGGAACATTTACGTGCTATTTTTATCGCTCTACGTGATGCACGTTTGTTTGGTAACCTTGGAAGTGCACCTTTTGCACCGACCGAGTATCTTTTCTTGGCTATGTTGTTACTCCACAGGGAATTGAAGTTGATAAAGCCAAGATTGAAGCTATTGAGAGTTGGCCGCAGCCCAAAACGGTCACACAAGTGAGGAGTTTCCTTGGCCTCGCTGGTTTTTATAGGCGTTTTGTGAGAGATTTCAGCACTATTGCTGCACCTCTCAACGAGCTTACAAAGAAGGATGTGCCTTTTGTTTGGGATACCGCACGGGAAGAAGCCTTCACGGTATTGAAAGATAAGTTGACACATGCTCCTTTACTCCAACTTCCTGATTTCAATAAAACTTTTGAGCTTGAATGTGATGCTAGTGGAATTGGATTAGGAGGTGTGTTATTACAAGATGGCAAACCTGTTGAATACTTTTCTGAAAAATTGAGTGGGCCTAGTCTGAACTATTCTACTTATGATAAAGAATTATATGCTCTTGTTCGGACCTTAGAAACATGGCAACATTATTTATGGCCCAAGGAATTTGTTATACATTCTGGTTATGAATCTTTGAAACACATTAAAAGTCAAGCAAAACTGAACCGTAGACATGCTAAATGGGTTGAATTCATTGAAACTTTCCCTTATGTCATTAAACACAAGAAGGGTAAAGAAAATGTTATTGCTGATGCCTTGTCTCGTCATTATACTATGCTTTCACAACTTGACTTTAAAATATTTGGTTTGGAGACCATCAAAGATCAATATGTTCATGATGCTGAATTTAAAGATGTATTGCAGAATTGTATGGAAGGGAGAACTTGGAACAAGTTCGTTCTTAACGATGTATTTGTGTTTCGTGCTAACAAGCTATGCATTCCAGCTAGCTCCGTTCGTCTTTTGTTGTTGCAGGAGGCGCATGGAGGAGGATTAATGGGACACTTTGGCGTCAAGAAGACGGAGGATATACTTGCTACACATTTCTTTTGGCCAAAGATGAGACGGGATGTTGAGCGTTTTGTTGCTCGCTGCACTACATGTCAAAGAGCTAAGTCACGACTCAATCCTCATGGTTTATATATGCCTTTGCCTGTACCTAGTGTTCCTTGGGAGGATATATCTATGGATTTTGTTTTAGGTTTACCTCGAACAAAGAAGGGGAGGGATAGCATATTTGTTGTCGTGGATAGGTTCTCGAAAATGGCACACTTTATACCATGTCATAAAAGCGATGATGCTGTTAATGTTGCTGATTTTTTCTTTCGTGAAATTATTCGCTTACATGGTGTGCCAAATACTATTGTTTCAGATCGTGATACTAAATTTCTTAGCCACTTTTGGAGATGTTTATGGGCTAAGTTGGGGACTAAGCTGCTTTTTAGTACCACTTGTCACGCCCAAACTGATGGACAAACTGAAGTAGTCAATAGAACATTGTCTACTATGCTTAGGGCTGTTTTGAAGAATAACAAGAAAATGTGGGAAGAATGCTTGCCTCATATTGAATTTGCTTATAATCGTTCATTGCATTCTACTACTAAGATGTGCCCTTTTGAAATTGTGTATGGTTTCATACCTCGTGCACCTATTGATTTGTTGCCTCTTCCATCTTCAGAGAAGGTTCATTTTGATGCTGAAGAACGTTCTGAATTGATTTTAAAAATGCATGAGTTAACTAAGGAAAACATTGAGCGTATGAATGCTAAATATAAACTTGCTAGAGATAAGGGTAGAAAACATGTTGTGTTTGCACCTGGAGATCTTGTTTGGTTACATTTGCGTAAAGATAGATTTCCTAATTTGCGCAAATCAAAGCTAATGCCACGTGCTGATGGTCCCTTTAAGGTGTTAGAGAAAATAAATGATAATGCATATAAACTTGAGCTGCCTGCAGATTTTGGGGTTAGTCCCACTTTTAACATTGCAGATTTGAAGCCTTATTTGGGTGAGGAAGATGCGCTTCCGTCGAGGACGACTTCATTTCAAGAAGGGGAGGATGATGAGGACATCAATACCATTGTTACACCCACAGCCCCTACTGTTACATATAATGGACCAATTACTAGAGCTCGCGCACGCCAATTAAATTACCAGGTACTTTCGTTTCTTGGTAATGATTCTAATGTTCATGAGATTATGATGCTGCCTAAATTGGATACATTTGTTTTGCTTACAAATGAAGGGCCTAGCTTGGAGAAGGATGAACATTGGAGCAAGAACACGCATGGAGTTGATGGCATGCGCAAGGGGATCAAGAACGGAGTTACAAGTGATGATTTCAGGACTTTGAAGCCGCCATAAGGAGTGCATGAAGCCTTGGACGAAATATACAAGATGCCACTTCATAATATTCGTCCATAGGCTATTCTAGGTGCTGCGTCACCTTACTAATGGGCCAGGCCCATGTAATTTCGAAATACTTAAGTATAGGCTATTTTTTGAATCCGTATGTGTGGGGAAACAAGAGTTAGGGTTGGTTTCGGACCCCACCCTCAAGGGCCACGAATCCCCCCCCCCCTCTTCCTCCATATATACAGCCCTTAGGGCGTCGTTTAGAATTTGGGTTTTGTTTAGATTAAAAGTTCGCCATAGCTGCAACTTCGCGTACTTCGTTTGTGTCCAACGACCAGACCAAGACGTCACAGAACCCCACCTTGATCAATAAAGCTTTCATCTTATATTCACAATATCCCGATTGCAATCTCAGTTTCTTGCTTGTTCTTCGTTTGCTCGCAGGAAACAGACCCTCGTGGTCAGGTTGATCGTGCTCCGGCGTGGTCAATAACCCTCGGAAGTTGGTTTAGCGATTGCTAAGGCGTGACGTCTCGCACGTTCGTAGTCGGATCGTCAAGGTCGGCTACCACACAAAAACGATAGCCACCATCTCATCGAAACATCGGGACACCTTTGCCTCTATCAATGGGTCCATGATGGAGCTCGAGGTCACGTCGGAGAGGCATTGGGAAGGCTGTGGTCGCGGTGGTGTTCGTCGGCAATCTCGGCGCCCACGGGCAGAGAGCAGGGAGGGAGCAAAGGAGGGGATAAGGGCGAGGGAGAGTGAGAGAGGGTCCATGGGTCACGTGGCGATGCTAGAGTCATCCAGGGCGTCGGGGGGGGGGGGGAGGGGGTGCACGTAGGCAGGCAGGAGGTGGCCGGCGTGTGGCTGCACGCGCTGAGCACTCGCCCTCGTCCTCCTGGTAGACGAGGAAGACGACAAGGGAGGCTGCTAGGCTGGGCCAGCCAGCTGGGCCGCCAGGTGAGTCAGCTTAGTTCTCCTCTCTCTGCTTTCTATTTTTCTTTTCTAATTTGTTTTTCTGTTTTTGATTTAGTAATAATACTAAACCATTTTTCCAACTCCTGGAATGTTTGTGGGCACCTTTTGAAATATTTATAACAGCCCTCAACTATTTCCAGAATTATTTGAGCATTTAAAATAATTATAAAATTTAAATGCCCAAATTCAAATACCTTATGATTTAATCCAAAAATCCATAAATGAACTAGAAAAGTGTTCATCATTTTTGGCGGAGGTTCTAGGCCAATTCAAAAATCATGAACTTTTGTGAAGTGCATTTTGGGTTTATTGAAAATATTTTTATTTTGATCCTAGTTGCATTTAATTTGGTGCTAGGGTTTAAACATCCCCAATTCAAGTTCTTTTGAAAATAAACATGAAGCATGATGCTCTCAAATGCAACTAACTACAAGCAATCTAGGGCTGTGACACAAGGACTGGCCATCCTTGGGTGGACCTAGGCAGATTTGCACCTTGGTCTGGAATCGGCAAAGAGGAGGGGCGGGTATTTCTTGGAACACCAAATAATCGAGACTTGAGGAACAACTGATGAGGACATCAATACCATTGTTACACCCACAGCCCCTACTGCTACATATACTGGACCAATTACTAGAGCTCGCGCACGCCAATTAAATTATCAGGTACTTTCGTTTCTTGGTAATGATTCTAATGTTCATGAGAATATGATGCTACCTAAATTTGTTTTGCTTACAAACGAAGGGCCTAGCTTGGAGAAGGATGGACATTGGAGCAAGAACAAGCATGGAGATGATGCCATGCGCAAGGGGAACCAGAACGGAGTTACAAGTGATGATTTCAGGACTTTGAAGCCACCATAATGGGTGCATGAAGCCTTGGACGAAATATACAAGATGCCACTTCATAAATTTCGTCCCGAGGCTATTATAGGTGCTGCGTCACCTTTTTATTGGGCCAGGCCCATGTAATTTCGAAATACATAAGTATAGGCTATTTTTAGAGTCCGTATGTGTGGGGAAACAAGAGATAGGGTTGATTTCGGACCCCTCCACCAAGGGTCACGAAATTCCCCCCCTCTTCCTCCATATATACAGCCCTTAGGGCATCGTTTAGACTTTGGGTTTTGTTTAGATTAAAAGTTCGCCATAGTTGCAACTTCGCGTACTTCGTTTGTGTTCAACGACCAGACAAAGGCGTCACAGAACCCCACCTTGATCAATAAAGCTTTCATCTTATATTCGCAATATCCAGATTGCAATCTTAGTTTCTTGCTTGTTCTTCGTTTGCTCGCAGGAAACAGACCCTCGTGGTCAGGTTGATCGTGCTCCGGCGTGGTCAATAACCTCTCGGAGTTGGTTTAGCGATTGCTAAGGCGCGACGTCCTCGCACGTTCGTAGTCGGATCGTCAAAGTCGACTTCCACCAAAGCGATATCCATCATCTCATCGAAAGACGGGACACCTTTGCCTCTATCAAGTGGTATCAGATTTCCAGGTTGCTCGGTGAGATTTTCCAGTTTTTCGTAGTTTAGATCGAGTCTGTTCTTCATACCTATAGTCCACGAAAAAGCCACAAAAAAAATTTTAGGGTTAGTTCATCATATCCGAACCAATCTGAGCCTTTGCATAATCTTTTTAGGGTTTTGCTTTGTTGAATTTGCGGTTGCATCGTCGGTCTAGTTGCTGGTCTTAGAGTCTAGTCTTTTAGAGTTTCGAGTTCTGGTCATAAGTTGTCACGCCGCCGCCGCACCATCATCATCGCCCCTGCCATCTACCACCACCGCTCCGAATCCGTATCCATATACCACCACCAATCTGTGTCCATATACCACCACCGATCCATATCCATATACTACCACCGCTACCACCACCGCTGCCATATACCACCACCATATATCCACCACGAATCCGAGTTCCTTGCTTATTAGGTTTGTTTTCGGGATCCATCAAGTTTCCGATTCGTGTTTCCTTGCCGGAGTAGGTTTCGGAAAAAAAAAATAGTCCGGAAACCACGCTCCGTTTAGGCCCAAAATTTTTCGAAAACGCATTTTTCGAAAAAATTTCTGGCTATCCTATTTTTAGGTGTTTCTGAGTGTTTTGAGACAGGTGCCATTATAGGAAGTTCTTTTTGACCCGTTTCCAGTTTTTGGGTCCGGGTGATAGAGGCAAAGGGTGTCCCGATCTTTCGATGAGATGATAACTATCGATTTGGTGAAGATGACTTTGACGATCCGACTACAAACGTGCATGACGTTGCGCCTTAGCAATCGCTAAACCAACTCTGAGAGGTTATTGACCACGCCGGAGCACAATCAACCTGACCACGAAGGTCTATTCCTGCAAGCAATCGAAGAACAAGCAAGAATATGATAAAAGCAATCTGAATATTGCGAGTATATATGAAGTATTGATAAAGGTGGGGATCCGTAAGCGGTCTTGGTCTGGTCGTTGGACACAAACGAAGTACACAAAGTTGCAATGGCTAACTTTTAGCTAAACAAATCCCAAGGAAAAGCTACTAGATGGGTCTACTTATATAGGAGCAAGGGGTGGCGGCCAAGGAGGTGGGAGGACGTCCCAAGGCAGCCTAAAACTAAATCTAGGTCGTACAAGGCCAATGGGCCCAAGTGGAGGTGATGTAACACCTTTGGACTTGTAGCTTGACTCGGATTCTGCTGCAGCATCAGATTGTTTCGTCCACAACTCAACGCTCCGGATGAATTTGAAGGTGATTCCAATTGGGTTGGAAAGTGCACGAAATCTAGTTTCCAACAAAAAAAGAATCACCCAATTCGGAGTCCGTATGAAAAACTTGTGTGCGTTTTGAGTCAGGTACGTCTGTGCAGTCCGAATCTGAATCCAGAACGTGAGAGACTTGGACTCTATCTTCTCTTGGGCCAAAAGTGACGTGAGAGAACTTTTTGGACAGCAAATAAACATCTCTTTCTTCCTTATCTTCATATGTGGATTGTATAAATGTCCCATACACCTGCAATTAGACAAAACACAAAAGTGTGTGAAGTATTTTTGTTCTGGATAACATAAATAGATTATTGAATAGTTTGCACTAGAAATCACCTGACAAATATGCATATATGCAATATTTTTGGTCATATCCAAGGTAGTCATGTCCTCATCATCCTCCCCTTCTTGAAAATAAAGCCGTCCTCGGCGTTGCTTAATCTGAAATGTGGCTAACAAAAGAGACAAGGTGTACATGTTGTATATGTATATGTCATCCATTTTTACTTCCCTTGATTTTTGCATATATGACACATGAATAGATGAGTAACTTGCATAGTTCATAAAATCTAAAGCCAAAAAATTAGCACAAGAAGTAGAAGGCATGAAAATATTGCAACTCAGTTTGCACATATAAGTGAAGCTCTTATTCATTTCAAAAGATTGACAATGTTCATCATTAAACCATCCCAACATTGGTGAATAAACCTTACTTGCATCAAATTTACATGCTACAACATTCTTAAATAAGCAAACATGCAATAAGTCATTCAACACAGAATCATCACCAAGATTAGAGGTCATATCAAAATAATTAAACATTGGTTCTTTTGCATCAGTAGTTAATTCAATGGGTGCACTCAAAATTGTTGGTATTTCAGTTGTTTGATCACATGGCAAAGTCAAATTATCAACGTAGTCCTCTAAAATAGGTGGTGTGATCAAAGTAGTGGGTAGCTCATCAGATGGTGCATTCAAATTGACAAGGCATTCATCATTCTCATGTAGAGATGGAAGATCAGTACCTTTGTCGTTACCTCTTATGATCAACTCAGATGATGTAGCCACTCTCGGGGGCGATGTGTCACATGGTGGAGGTGATGTAGTCCTGACAACAATGGATGTGGTTGTCATAGTATGCCTAGTAGTTGAAGGAACAATCATATCAACTCTTGGAATGTGCACTATGCGCTTGTTCTCCTCGTGGCCAACACGTTGTTTTATTTCCTGTTCAGCTTTGCAAGCAAGATGAAACAAATGGTCCATAGGATAACACTCTTCATGAATTAGTATCTCTTGAATATCACGGTTTAATCCTCCCCAAAATCTATCCATAAAATCATCTTCACTTTCTTCTAAAGAGGAATGCAACAAGGTAGTTTGTAAATCATCATAATATTTTGTTACAGTTTCACTACCTTGTTTTAAGTATTGCAACTTCTTAATCATGTCACGAGTATAATAAGCAGGGACGAAAGTATGTCGCATGGCAAGTTTCAAATCATCCCAAGTAGTAGGTATATAATCAGGGTGTAACCGACAATATTCACTCCACCAAACCAAAGCATAACCAGTGAAAGAACCAACCGCAACCTTAACCTTTTTATGTTCATCGAAATTATGGGAAGCAAATATATTTTTTATGTCGAACTCCCATTCAATATATAAAGCAGGTTTAAAACGGCCATTAAATGGTGGTATAGATACATTAACCTGATCATGTGCATTTGGATGTTTGTGCACCTCTCGTGACGGTTGTGGTATTTGCAAAGGTGGTGGCACGTCTCCCGCGATCGACAAAGCCCATGAATTGACTCTGGATCCTGTCATGATTAGTAGAACAAGAAACAAAACCCAAAAATAATGTTCCTATAACTACTAGGATGTGGTGGTAAAACACTCACAGTAAAGCAAATATCAATGTCTTACAAGTTCTTACCATGCAGGAGGCGGTGATCGGCAACCAGCGGTGTCAAGTAACTCCGAATATTGAGTAAAGCGATTGCCAGGGGAGCGTACGTATACACGGTGTAGAAATATGTGGAGCTGGGTTGGCTATATATGGTAGCAAAAGATTAGCAATAATCAATTCAAAGATGCAATGTTGAATAAACGCTCAACGACGGTACTGTGCTGGTCCTAGGCTAGACCGGACTAGAGACGCGAGCCTAGAACACTAATGAGGTCACGGCGTAGCACAACTAGCATCAATGAAGGATACTAAGTAGCTCTTGACAGCAAGATATAAGTGAAGATCACAACGGCAGTGAAGATAATGATGAAAAACAACTGCCAAGCAGGATATACAACAACTTTGTCTCCAACTTTCCTCTGAAAAAGTTTGTGCCGATTTTTTGATTTTTTTTCTCCTTTTTTTTCTCTGACTTTTTTTTTCTCTTTTTTTTTCTCTTTTTTTTTCTCTCGTTTTTTTCTCTCTCTTTTTTTTCTCCCTCTTTCCAAAACAAACTAGATAAGATGCAGATTGGATCAAGTGAAGATGTGAATGATCTCAACTATTATTATGACAATGAATGGTGGGTAGCACATGGTGGAAATTGATGGATGGGTGGTGGACAACGGAAGAGATAATGATGCAGCGGTGGCGTGACTAATGTGAACAGAACTCGAAACTCTAAACGAACTAGACACTAAGACCAGCAACTCGACACGACGATGCAACCGATAATTCAACTATGCAAGCAATGAAAAGAAAATTGCAAAGGCTCAGACTGGCTTGGACCAAGGATGAATAGATCTAACTTTTTTTTGTGGCTTTTTCTTGGACAATAGGTAAGAAAATAAATCTAATCTAGGAAAATTGGAAATTCTCACCGAGCAACCTGAAAACTGATACCACTTGATAGAGGCAAAGGGTGTCCCGATCTTTCGATGAGATGATAACTATCGATTTGGTGAAGATGACTTTGACGATCCGACTACAAACGTGCACGACGTTGCGCCTTAGCAATCGCTAAACCAACTCTGAGAGGTTATTGACCACGCCGGAGCACAATCAACCTGACCACGAAGGTCTATTCCTGCAAGCAATCGAAGAACAAGCAAGAATATGATAAAAGCAATCTGAATATTGCGAGTATATATGAAGTATTGATAAAGGTGGGGATCCGTAAGCGGTCTTGGTCTGGTCGTTGGACACAAACGAAGTACACAAAGTTGCAATGGCTAACTTTTAGCTAAACAAATCCCAAGGAAAAGCTACTAGATGGGTCTACTTATATAGGAGCAAGGGGTGGCGGCCAAGGAGGTGGGAGGACGTCCCAAGGCAGCCTAAAACTAAATCTAGGTCGTACAAGGCCAATGGGCCCAAGTGGAGGTGATGTAACACCTTTGGACTTGTAGCTTGACTCGGATTCTGCTGCAGCATCAGATTGTTTCGTCCACAACTCAACGCTCCGGATGAATTTGAAGGTGATTCCAATTGGGTTGGAAAGTGCACGAAATCTAGTTTCCAACAAAAAAAGAATCACCCAATTCGGAGTCCGTATGAAAAACTTGTGTGCGTTTTGAGTCAGGTACGTCTGTGCAGTCCGAATCTGAATCCAGAACGTGAGAGACTTGGACTCTATCTTCTCTTGGGCCAAAAGTGACGTGAGAGAACTTTTTGGACAGCAAATAAACATCTCTTTCTTCCTTATCTTCATATGTGGATTGTATAAATGTCCCATACACCTGCAATTAGACAAAACACAAAAGTGTGTGAAGTATTTTTGTTCTGGATAACATAAATAGATTATTGAATAGTTTGCACTAGAAATCACCTGACAAATATGCATATATGCAATATTTTTGGTCATATCCAAGGTAGTCATGTCCTCATCACCGGGCAGTCGAAAAAACGAAAAAAAAAATTGGTCGAAAACATTTCGTGCCCATCCTGTCAGTTTGACCTAGGAAGAGTTTTGAGACACTCGCCATTATAGTGATTTTTCGCAAAAAAAAAAAAGAGCAGCGCAAAAAAAAGAGCGCAAAAAAAAAGAGCGAAAAAAAAATCCAGAGTGTGCTTTTCCCTTCTTTACGTGCAGCGCCGTGATTTTGTTAGTGTTCTAGGCTCGCGTCTCTAGCACGGTCTAGCCTAGGACCAGCACAGTACCGTCGTTGAGCGTTTATTCAACTTTGCATCTCTGAATTGATTATTGCTGACCCTTTTTGCTACCACATTATAAGCCTTCCCAGCTCCACATACATCTACGTCGTGCGTTTGACTCTCCCTGGTAATCGCTCTATCCAAGCTTTGAGAGTTTTTGACTACAACGGTTGCCGATCACCGCCTGCTGCTGGGTAAGAACTGGTAAGAATTTGAGATTTGCTTGACGGATTTGTGACACCCACCACCACCTCTTGTTAGTAGTCTGTAGGATCATATTCTTGTGTGTTTCTATTGCTGCTAACCATGCCAGGATCACAAGCCGACGAGACTGACTGGGAGAACATGACGAATAAGGATTTGCATGATAAATTTCAGCAAATGATGAGTGGACAGGTGCAAGATGTGCTAAACAGATTTGAAGAGGCCATGGAGAAGATAGATGGCATGGAGAAGACGTTTGAAACAAAGCTCGATAACAAGTTTAATGAATTGCTCGCGCGTCTTCCACCACCACCACCCGCTGCACCTATCGCACCTCTCCAACGACAACAACAACAACAACGCATCCTTTCGAATCAGTATGGACGAGCGAAGCGTGTTCCTATTGAGGATGGCCAAACTTCTGGTGCTGCTGTTCATGTTGTTGATGCCTCTTTGGCCCCTGCTACTGCTGCTGCTGGTACCCAGGAGGATGATGAGTATGTGGGCGATTATGAGGATGAGGTTGATCAAAATCAGCACTACGTGCAGCCACCAGCACCACCACCACCAGGTCGACCTCAGGTATATATTCGTAATGGTAGGCCTGCACCACCACCTCAGGTACGAGATGATGTCCATATTCCTAAACTGAAATTGAATATTCCACCATTTGAGGGTAGATATGTTCCTGATATATATCTTACTTGGGAGTTAGAAACTGAACAACGTTTTACATGTTTACAATATCCCGAGGAGAGACGGGTTGCTGCTGCTGTTTGTGCTTTCACTAGTTTTGCATGTGTATGGTGGTCTGAACATTGTAGATTATATCCTATTCCCGCTACTTGGGCTGCTTTGAAAACTGCTATGCGTACTCGTTGGGTTCCACCATATTATCAACGTGAATTGCTTCAAAAATTACAGCGCTTAAGACAAGGAAAAAATTCTGTAGAAGAATATTATCAGGAATTACAAACTGGCATGATTAGATGTGGTATTGTTGAGGAGAATGAAGCTATGCTTGCACGTTTTCTGGGTGGATTAAATAGAGAGATTCAGACCATTCTAGATTATAAGGAGTATACTAATATCACTCGCTTATTCCATCTTGCTTGTAAAGCTGAACGTGAAGTGCAGGATCGACAGGCATTGGCGCGGACTAACTTTTCTGCAGGTCGACCTTCATCATGGACACCACGTGCATCATCTACTTCCACACGTTCTGCTACACCGGCGCCTCCGTCGGCTGCCACCTCCAACCGTGATACAATAAAGCAGGCACAATCACCACTATCTGCCAAGAGCACACCTTCTGGGCCTGCAAAGAGCTCTTCTTCATCCATGGCATCAACAGGGCAAACACATGATATTATTTGTCGACGTTGCAAGGGTGGAGGTCATTATGCGAGAGAATGCCCCTCTAAGCGTGTGATGATTGTTACTGAGGATGGTGGGTATGAGTCCGCTAGTGACTATGATGAGGAGACTTTGGCTCTTATTACACGTGACGAACACGGTGGAGACGATTCTGATCATGAGACGCAATACATGGCTCCTGAAGATGCTGACAGGTATGAATGTTTAGTTGCTCAACGTGTTTTGAGTGTGCAGGTTACACAAGGTGAGCAAAATCAGAGGCATAATTTGTTCCATACAAAGGGAGTTGTGAAGGAACGTTCTGTTCGCGTGATCATAGATGGAGGGAGTTGCAACAACTTGGCTAGCATGGAGATGGTGGAGAAGCTATCTCTCACCACAAGACCACATCCACATCCTTACTACATCCAATGGTTCAACAACAGCGGCAAGGTTAAGGTAACACGTACTGTTCGTGTGCATTTTAGTATCTCTACATATGCTGATTATGTTGATTGTGATGTGGTACCTATGCAAGCATGTTCCTTATTACTTGGTAGACCATGGCAATTTGATAAAAATTCTATTCACCATGGTAGAAACAATCAGTATACTCTTGTTCATAAGGATAAAAATATTACTTTGCTTCCTATGACTCCTGATTCCATTTTGAAAGATGATCTTAATCGAGCTAATAAAGCAAAACAGGAGAAAACTAAGAGTGAAAATCAGATTGTGGCAAAAGAATTTGAGCAACAAATGCAGCCTAATAATAATAAACAATCTAGTGTTGCTTCTGAAATTAAATTGAAAAGTGCATGTTTACTTGCCACCAAATCTGATATTGATGATCTAGATTTTAGCAAATCTGTTTGCTATGCTTTTGTGTGCAAAGAGGCATTATTTTCATTCGAGGACGTGCCTTCCTCTTTGCCTCCTGCTGTCACTAACATTTTGCAGGAGTTCGCTGACGTCTTTCCACAAGACGTGCCACCGGGATTACCACCTATTCGCGGGATTGAGCATCAAATTGACTTAATTCCCGGTGCATCATTACCCAACCGTGCACCATACCGTACCAATCCAGAGGAGACGAAGGAGATTATGCGTCAAGTACAAGAACTGCTCGACAAAGGTTATATACGCGAATCCCTTAGTCCTTGTGCTGTTCCTATCATTTTAGTGCCGAAAAAGGATGGTACGTCGCGTATGTGCGTTGATTGTAGAGGTATTAATAATATTACTATTCGTTATCGTCATCCTATTCCTAGGCTAGATGATATGCTTGATGAATTGAGTGGCTCTACAATATTCTCCAAAGTTGATTTGCGTAGTGGATACCATCAAATTCGTATGAAATTGGGAGATGAATGGAAAACAGCTTTTAAAACTAAGTTTGGATTATATGAGTGGTTAGTCATGCCTTTTGGGTTAACTAATGCACCTAGTACTTTCATGAGGTTAATGAACGAAGTTTTACGTGCTTTCATTGGACGATTTGTGGTAGTTTACTTTGATGACATATTGATTTATAGCAAATCTTTGGAGGAACATTTGGAACATTTACGTGCTGTTTTTATTGCTCTACGTGATGCACGTTTGTTTGGTAACCTTGGAAAGTGCACCTTTTGCACCGACCGAGTATCTTTTCTTGGCTATGTTGTTACTCCATAGGGAATTGAAGTTGATAAAGCCAAGATTGAAGCTATTGAGAGTTGGCCACAGCCCAAAACGGTCACACAAGTGAGGAGTTTCCTTGGCCTCGCTGGATTCTATAGGCGTTTTGTGAGAGATTTCAGCACCATTGCTGCACCTCTCAATGAGCTTACAAAGAAAGATGTGCCTTTTCTGTGGGGTACCGCACAGGAAGAAGCCTTCTCGGTATTGAAAGATAAGTTGACACATGCTCCTTTACTCCAACTTCCTGATTTTAATAAGACTTTTGAGCTTGAATGTGATGCTAGTGGAATTGGATTAGGAGGTGTGTTATTACAAGATGGCAAACCTGTTGCATACTTTTCTGAAAAATTGAGTGGGCCTAGTCTGAATTATTCTACTTATGATAAAGAATTATATGCTCTTGTTCGGACTTTAGAAACATGGCAACATTATTTATGGCCCAAAGAATTTGTTATACATTCTGATCATGAATCTTTGAAACATATTAAAAGTCAAGCTAAACTGAATCGTAGACATGCTAAATGGGTTGAATTCATTGAGACTTTCCCTTATGTCATTAAACACAAGAAGGGAAAAGAAAATGTTATTGCTGATGCATTGTCTCGTCGCTATACTATGCTTTCACAACTTGACTTCAAAATATTTGGTTTGGAGACCATCAAAGATCAATATGTGCATGATGTTGATGTTAAAGATGTAATGCAGAATTGTAAAGAAGGAAGAATGTGGAACAAGTTTGTCGTTAACGATGGATTTGTGTTTCGTGCTAACAAGCTATGCATTCCAGCTAGCTCCGTTCGTCTTTTGCTGTTGCAGGAGGCGCATGGGGGAGGATTAATGGGACACTTTGGCGTGAAGAAGACGGAGGACGTACTTGCTACACATTTCTTTTGGCAAAAGATGAGACGGGATGTTGAGCGTTTTGTTGCTCGCTGCACTACATGTCAAAAAGCTAAGTCACGACTCAATCCTCATGGTTTATATATGCCTTTGCCTGTACCTAGTGTTCCTTGGGAGGATATATCTATGGACTTTGTTTTAGGTTTACCTCGAACAAAGAAGGGGAGGGATAGCATATTTGTTGTCGTGGATAGATTCTCGAAAATGGCACACTTTATACCATGTCATAAAAGCGATGATGCTGTTAATGTTGCTGATTTGTTCTTTCGTGAAATTATTCACTTGCATGGTGTGCCAAATACTATTGTTTCAGATCGTGATACTAAATTTCTTAGCCACTTTTGGAGATGTTTATGGGCTAAGTTGGGGACTAAACTGCTATTTAGTACTACTTGTCACCCCCAAACTGATGGACAAACTGAAGTAGTCAATAGAACATTGTCTACTATGCTTAGGGCTGTTTTGAAGAATAATAAGAAAATGTGGGAAGAATGCTTGCCTCATATTGAATTTGCTTATAATCGTTCATTGCATTCTACTACTAAGATGTGCCCTTTTGAAGTTGTGTATGGTTTCCTACCTCGTGCACCTATTGATTTGTTGCCTCTTCCATCTTCGGAGAAGGTTAATTTTGATGCTAAAGAACGTGCTGAATTGATTTTAAAAATGCATGAGTTAACTAAGGAAAACATTGAGCGTATGAATGCTAAATATAAACTTGCTGGAGATAAGGGTAGAAAACATGTTGTGTTTGCACCTGGAGATCTTGTGTGGTTACATTTGCGTAAGGATAGATTTCCTGATTTGCGCAAATCAAAGCTAATGCCACGTGCTGCTGGTCCCTGTAAGGTGTTGGAGAAAGTAAATGATAATGCATATAAACTTGAGCTGCCTGCAGATTTTGGGGTTAGTCCCACTTTTAACATTGCAGATTTGAAGCCTTATTTGGGTGAGGAAGATGAGCTTTCGTCGAGGACGACTTCATTTCAAGAAGGGGAGGATGATGAGGACATCAATACCATTGTTACACCCACAGCCCCTACTGCTACATATACTGGACCAATTACTAGAGCTCGCGCACGCCAATTAAATTATCAGGTACTTCCGTTTCTTGGTAATGATTCTAATGTTCATGAGAATATGATGCTGCCTAAATTGGATACATTTGTTTTGCTTACAAATGAAGGGCCTAGCTTGGAGAAGGATGGACATTGGAGCAAGAGCAAGCATGGAGATGATGCCATGCGCAAGGGGAACCAGAACGGAGTTACAAGTGATGATTTCAGGACTTTGAAGCCACCATAAGAGTGCATGAAGCCTTGGACGAAATATACAAGATGCCACTTCATAAATTTCGTCCAGAGGCTATTATAGGTGCTGCGTCACCTTATTATTGGGCCAGGCCCATGTAATTTCGAAATACATAAGTATAGGCTATTTTTAGAGTCCGTATGTGTGGGGAAACAAGAGATAGGGTTGATTTCGGACCCCTCCACCAAGGGCCACGAAATTCCCCCCCTCTTCCTCCATATATACAGCCCTTAGGGCGCCGTTTAGACTTTGGGTTTTGTTTAGATTAAAAGTTCGCCATAGCTGCAACTTCGCGTACTTCGTTTGTGTTCAACGACCAGACAAAGGCGTCACAGAACCCCACCTTGATCAATAAAGCTTTCATCTTATATTCGCAATATCCAGATTGCAATCTTAGTTTCTTGCTTGTTCTTCGTTTGCTCGCAGGAAACAGACCCTCGTGGTCAGGTTGATCGTGCTCCGGCGTGGTCAATAACCTCTCGGAGTTGGTTTAGCGATTGCTAAGGCGCGACGTCCTCGCACGTTCGTAGTCGGATCATCAAAGTCGACTTCCACCAAAGCGATATCCATCATCTCATCGAAAGACGGGACACCTTTGCCTCTATCACGATCTTTAGATCATGTTGCTTTTAATGAAAACCTTAGAAAAAAGGTTCCTACCGATGTTCTAGTTGACAGGATTTCTAAACTTAATGATAATTTTGCTATCCAGAAAAATGGGTTAGGTTTTTCCCTTGAACAAAGGCTCATGACTTTTTGCCAAAAGAATGCTTATAATGATGAATTGGTTGTGCAACATGAGGGGCCAAAGGAGGAACCAATACCTCCCGAGCATGATCTTGGGGACTTTTATCTCATTAAATTTAACCCTTTTGATTACTTTTGCCTGCCACAAAGAAAACTTTCTTCTGAACGTAGGGAGTATGAGATGAGTTTTCGTGATTTGCCTTATCATTATCATGGCAATACCTAGATCTATTCTTGTTTTTATGCCTAGCTAGGGGCGTTAAGCAATAGCGCTTGTTAGGAGGCAACCCAATTTTATTTTTGTTACTTGCTTTTTGTTCCTGTTTAGTAATAAATAAATCATCTATCCTCTGTTATGATTGTGTTTTTATGTCTTTATTAGTGTTTGTGCCAATTAAAGCCTTTAGGATCTTCTTGGATGATTGTTGTTTGATCTTGCTGAAAAAACAGAAAGTATGCGCTCACGAGAATAATTTTCATTTTTTACCAGAGAGCGATAAAATATAAATTCCAACTGAAGTAGATCATTATACAGATTATTTAGGATGTCCTAATTTCTTAGGATTTTGGGAGTTACATAAGTATCCGAAACCTACAAATTACAACACACTGTTCTGTTTTTGGCAGATTCTGTTTTTCGTGTGTTGTTTGCTTATTTTGATGAATCTATGGCTAGTATCGGGGGGTATGAACCATAGAGAAGTTGGAATATAGTAGGTTTAACACCAGTATAAATAAAGAATGAGTTCATTACAATACCTTAAAGTGGTGGTTTGTTTTCTTATACTAACGGAGCTCATGAGATTTTCTATTGAGTTTTGTGTTGTGAAGTTTTCATGTTTTTGGGTAAAGATTTGATGGATTTTGGAACAAGGAGTGGCAAGAGCCTAAGATTGGGGATGCCCAAGGCACCCCAAGGTAAAATTCATGGACAACCAAAAGCCTAAGCTTGGGGATGCCCCAGAAGGCATCCCCTCTTTCGTCTTCGTCTATCGGTAACTTTACTTGAGGCTACATTTTTATTCACCACATGATATGTGTTTTGCTTGGAGCGTCTTGTATGATTTGAGTATTTTATTTTTAGTTTACCACAATCATCCTTGTTGTACACACCTTTTTGGAGAGACACACACGAATCAGAATTTATTAGAATACGCTATGTGCTTCACTTATATCTTTTGAGCTAGATAAATTTTGCTCTAGTGCTTCACTTATATCTTTTTAGAGCACGGTGGTGGTTTTATTTTATAGAAATTATTGATCTCTCAAGATTCACTTATATTATTTTGAGAGTCTTTTAGAACAGCATGGTAATTTGCTTTGGTTAAGAAATTAGTCCTAATATGATAGGCATCCAAGATGGGTACAATAAAAACTTTCATATAGAGTGCATTGAATATTATGAGAAGTTTGATACTTGATAATTGTTTTAAGATATTAAAGTCATGCTAGTTGAGTAGTTGTGAATTTGAGAGATACTTGTGTTAAAGTTTGTGATTCCCTTAGCATGCACGTATGGTGAACCGTTATGTGATGAAGTCGGAGCATGATTTATTTTTTGATTGTCTTCCTTATGAGTAGCGGTCGGGGATGAGCGATGGTCTTTTCCTACCGATCTATCCCCCTAGGAGCATGCGCGTAATACTTTGTTTTTATAATTAATATATTTTTGCAATAAGTATGTGAGTTCTTTATGACTAATGTTGAGTCCACGGATTATACGCACTCTCACCCTTCCACCATTGCTAGCCTCTATAGTACCGCGCAACTTTCGACGGTACCATAGACCCACCATACCTTCCTCGAAAAAGCCACCATACCTACCTATTACGGCATTTCCATAGCCATTCCGAGAAATATTGCCACGCAACTTTCCACCATTTCGTTTATCATGACACGCTCCATCATTGTCATATTGCTTTGCGTGATCATGTAGTTGACATCGTATTTGTGGCAAAGCCACCATTCATAATTTTTTCATACATGTCACTCTTGATTCATTGCACATCCCGGTACACCGTCGGAGGCATTCACATAGAGTCATATTTTGTTCTAAGTATCGAGTTGTAATTCTTGAGTTGTAAGTAAATACATAAAAGTGTGATGATCATCATTATTAGAGCATTGTCCCAGTGAGGAAAGGATGATGTTGACTATGATTACCCCACAAGTCAGGATGAGACTACGGACGACAAATAAAGAAAAAAAGTGGCCATAAAAAAGAGAAAAGTCCCGAACAAAAAATGAGAGAAAAAGAGAGAAGGGGCAATGCTACTATCCTTTTTCCACACTTGTGCTTCAAAGTAGCACCATGATCTTCATGTTAGAGATTCTCTTATGTTGTCACTTTCATATACTAGTGGGAATTTGTCATTATAGAACTTGGCTTGTATATTCCAATGATGGGCTTCCTCAAAATGCCCTAGGTCTTCGTGAGCAAGCAAGTTGGATGCACACCCACTAAGTTTCTTTTTGAGCTTTCATATACTTATAGCTCTAGTGCATCCGTTGCGTGGCAATCCCTACTCACTCACATTAATATCTATTAATGGGCATCTCCATAGCCCGTTGATACGCCTAGTTGATGTGAGACTATCTTCTCCTTTTTGTCTTCTCCACAACCACCATTCTATTCCACATATAGTGCTATATCCATGTCTCACGCTCATGTATTGTGTGAAGATTGAAAAAGTTTGAGAACATCAAAAGTATGAAACAATTGCTTCGTTTGTAATCGGGGTTGTGCATGATTTAAATATTTTGTGTGATGAAGATAGAGCATAGCAACACTATATGATTTTATAGGGATATCTTTATTTGTCCATGTTATTTTGAGAAGACACAATTGCTTAGTTAGTATGCTTGAAGTATTATTGTTTTTATGTCAATATTAAAATTTTGTCTTGAATCTTTCGAATCTGAATATTCATGCCATAATAAAGAAAATTACATTGAAAATTATACTAGGTAGGATTACACATCAAAATTTCTGTTTTTATCATTTACCTACTCGAGGACAAGCAGGAATTGAGCTTGGGGATGATTGATATGTCTCCAACGGATCTATAATTTTTGATTGTTCCATGCTATTATATTATCTGTTTTAGATGTTTAGGGGGCTTTAATATGCATTTTTATATTATTTTGGGACTAACCTATTAACCGAAGGCCTAGTGCAAATTGCTGTTTTTTTTTCCTATTTCAGTGTTTCGCAGAAAAGGAATATCAAACAGAATCCAAATGGAATGAAACCTTCGCGACGATCTCTTTTGGAATAAACACAATCCAGGAGACTTGGAGTGGAGGTCAAGTAAGCAACAAGGCGGCCACGAGGTAGGGCAGCGCGCCCAGGGGGCAGGCGCGCCCCCACCCTTGTGGGGCCCTCATAGCTCCACCGCCTACTTCTTTCGCCTAGATATACTCTTATACCCTGAAAACATCCGGGGGAGCCACGAAACCACTTTTCCACTGCCGCAACCTTCTGTACCCGTGAGATCCCATCTGGGGACCTTTTCCGGCGATCTGCCTGATAGAGGCAAAGGTCTCCCGATGTTTCGATGAGATGGTGGCTATCGTTTTCTGTGGGAGTCGACCTTGACGATCCGACTACGAATGTGCGAGACGTCGCGCCTTAGCAATCGCTAAACGAACTTCCGAGGGTTATTGACCACGCCGGAGCATGATCAACCTGACCATGAGGGTCTGTTTCCTGCGAGCAAACGAAGAACAAGCAAGAAACTGAGATTGCAATCTGGATATTGCGAATATAAGATGAAAGCTGTATTGATCAAGGTGGGGTTCTATGATGTCTTGGTCTGGTCGTTGGACACAAACGAAGTACGCGAAGTTGCAGCTATGGCGAACTTTTAATCTAAACAAAACCCAAAGCCTAAACGATGCCCTAAGGGCTGCATATATGGAGGAGAGAGGGGGAATTTCGTGGCCCTTGGTGGAGGGGTCCGAAACCAACCCTAACTCTTGTTTCCCCACACATACGGACTCTAAAAACAGCCTACACTTAAGTACTTCGAAAATACATGGGCCTGGCCCAATAATAAGGTGATGCAGCACCTAAAATAGCCTCTGGACGAAATTTATGAAGTGGTATCTTGTATATTTTGTCCCATGCTTCATGCACTCATTATGGTGGCTTTAGAGTCCTGGAATCATCACTTGTAACTCCATTCTTGTTCCCCTTGCGCATGCCATCATCTCCATGCTTGAACTTGCTCCAAGGTTCATCTTTCTTGTCCAAGCTAGGCCCTTCATTTGTAAGCAAAACAAATGTATCCAATTTAGGCAGCATCATATTCTCAAGAACATTAGAATCGTTACCAAGAAAAGAAAGTACCTAATAATTCAATTGGTGTGCGCGAGCTCTAATAATCGGTCCAATGTGTATAGCAGCAGGGGCTGTGGGTGTAACAATGGTATTGATGTCCTCGTCATCCTCCCCTTCTTGAAATGAAGTCGTCCTTAACGAAAGTTCATCGTTCTCACCCAAATAAGGCTTCAAATCTGCAATGTTAAAAGTGGGACTAACCCCAAAATCTGCAGGCAGCTCAAGTTTATATGCATTATCATTTATTTTCTCTAACACCTTAAAAGGACCATCAGCACGTGGCATTAGCTTTGATTTGAGCAAATTAGGAAATCTATCCTTACGCAAATGTAACCAGACAAGATCTCCAGGTGCAAACACAACATGTTTTCTACCCTTATCTCTAGCAAGTTTATATTTAGCATTCATATGCTCAATGTTTTCCTTAGTTAACTCATGCATTTTTAAAATCAATTCAGCACGTTCTTTAGCATCAAAATTAACCTTCTCCGAAGATGGAAGAGGCAACAAATCAATAGGTGCACGAGGTAGGAAACCATACACAATTTCAAAAGGGCACATCTTAGTAGTAGAATGCAATGAACGATTATAAGAAAATTCAATATGAGGCAAGCATTCTTCCCACATTTTCTTGTTATTCTTCAAAACAACCCTAAGCATCGTAGACAATGTTCTATTGACTACTTTAGTTTGTCCATCAGTTTGGGGGTGACAAGTAGTACTAAAAAGCAGCTTAGTCCCCAACTTAGCCTATAAACATCTCCAAAAGTCGCTAAGAAATTTAGTATCATGATCTGAAACAATAGTATTTGGCACACCATGCAAGCGAATAATTTCATGAAAGAACAAATCAGCAACATTAACAACATCATCGCTTTTATGACATGGTATAAAGTGTGCCATTTTCGAGAACCTATCCACGACAACAAATATGCTATCCCTCCCCTTCTTTGTTCGACGTAAACCTAAAACAAAGTCCATAGATATATCCTCCCAAGGAACACTAGGTACAGGCAAAGGCATATATAAACCATGAGGATTGATTCATGACTTAGCTCTTTGACATGTAGTGCAGCGAGCAACAAAACGCTCAACATCCCGTCTCATCTTTGGCCAAAAGAAATGTGTAGCAAGTATATCCTCCGTCTTCTTGACGCCAAAGTGTCCAATTAGTCCTCCTCCATGCGCCTCTTGCAACAACAAAAGACGAACGGAGCTATCTGGAATGCATAGCTTGTTAGCACGAAACACAAATCCATCGTTAAGAACGAACTTGTTCCAAGTTCTCCCTTCCTTACAATTCTGCAATACATCTTTAAATTCAGAATCATGAACATATTGATCTTTGATGGTCTCCAAACAAAATATTATAAAGTCAAGTTGTGATAGAGGCGGGGGTGTCCCGATCTTTCGATGAGATGATAACTATCGATTTGGTGAAGATGACTTTGACGATCCGACTACAAACGTGCACGACGTTGCGCCTTAGCAATCGCTAAACCAACTCCGAGAGGTTATTGACCACGCCGGAGCACAATCAACCTGACCACGAAGGTCTATTCCTGCAAGCAATCGAAGAACAAGCAAGAATATGATAAAAGCAATCTGAATATTGCGAGTATATATGAAGTATTGATAAAGGTGGGGATCCGTAAGCGGTCTTGGTTTGGTCGTTGGACACAAACGAAGTACACGAAGTTGCAATGGCTAACTTTTAACTAAACAAATCCCCAGAAAAAGCTACTAGATGGATCTACTTATATAGGAGCAAGGGGTGGCGGCCAAGGAGGTGGGAGGACGTCCCAAGGCAGCCTAAAACTAAATCTAGGTCGTACAAGGCCAATGGGCCCAAGTGGAGGTGATGTAACACCTTTGGACTTGTAGTTTGACTCGGATTCTGCTGCAGCATCAGATTGTTTCGTCCACAACTCAACGCTCCGGAGGAATTTGAAGGTGATTCCAATTGGGTTGGAAAGTGCACGAAATCTAGTTTCCAACAAAAAAAAGAATCACCCAATTCGGAGTCCGTATGAAAAACTTGTGTGCGTTTTGAGTCAGGTACGTCTGTGCAGTCCGAATCTGAATCCAGAACGTGAGAGACTTGGACTCTATCTTCTCTTGGGCCAAAAGTGACGTGAGAGAACTTTTTGGACAGCAAATAAACATCTCTTTCTTCCTTATCTTCATATGTGGATTGTACAAATGTCCCATACACCTGCAATTAGACAAAATACAAAAGTGTGTGAAGTATTTTTGTTCTGGATAACATAAATAGATTATTGAATAGTTTGCACTAGAAATCACCTGACAAATATGCATATATGCAATATTTTTGGTCATATCCAAGGTAGTCATGTCCTCATCATCCTCCCCTTCTTGAAAATAAAGCCGTCCTCGGCGTTGCTTAATCTGTAATGTGGCTAACAAAAGAGACAAGGTGTACATGTTGTATATGTATATGTCATCCATTTTTACTTCCCTTGATTTTTGCATATATGACACATGAATAGATGAGTAACTTGCATAGTTCATAAAATCTAAAGCCAAAAAATTAGCACAAGAAGTAGAAGGCATGAAAATATTGCAACTCAGTTTGCACATATAAGTGAAGCTCTTATTCATTTCAAAAGATTGACAATGTTCATCATTAAACCATCCCAACATTGGTGAATAAACCTTACTTGCATCAAATTTACATGCTACAACATGCTTAAATAAGCAAACATGCAATAAGTCATTCAACACAAAATCATCACCAAGATTAGAGGTCATATCAAAATGATTAAACATTGGTTCTTTTGCATCAATAGTTAATTCAATGGGTGCACTCAAAATTGTTGGTATTTCAGTTGTTTGATCACATGGCAAAGTAAAATTATCAACGTAGTCCTCTAAAATAGGTGGTGTGATCAAAGTAGTGGGTAGCTCATCAGATGGTGCATTCAAATTGACAAGGCATTCATCATTCTCATGTAGAGATGGAAGATCAGTACCTTTGTCATTACCTCTTATGATCAACTCAGATGATGTAGCCACTCTCGGGGGTGATGTGTCACATGATGGAGGTGATGTAGTCCTGACAACAACAGATGTGGTTGTCATAGTATGCCTAGTAGTTGAAGGAACAATCATATCAACTCTTGGAATGTGCACCGTGCGCTTGTTCTCCTCGTGGCCAACACGTCGTTTTATTTCCTGTTCAGCTTTGCAAGCAAGATGAAACAAATGGTCCATAGGATAACACTCTTCATGAATTAGTATCTCTTGAATATCACGGTTTAATCCTCCCCAAAATCTATCCATAAAATCATCTTCACTTTCTTCTAAAGAGGAATGCAACAAGGTAGTTTGTAAATCATCATAATATTTTATTACAGTTTCACTACCTTGTTTTAAGTGTTGCAACTTCTTAATCATGTCACAAGTATAATAAGCAGGGACGAAAGTATGTCGCATGGCAAGTTTCAAATCATCCCAAGTAGTAGGTATATAATCAGGGTGTAACCGACAATATTCACTCCACCAAACCAAAGCATAACCAGTGAAAGAACCAACCGCAACCTTAACCTTTTTATGTTCATCGAAATTATGGGAAGCAAATATATTTTTTATGTCGAACTCCCATTCAATATATAAAGCAGGTTTAAAACGACCATTAAATGGTGGTATAGATACATTAACCTGATCATGTGCATTTGGATGTTTGTGCACCTCTCGTGACGGTTGTGGTATTTGCAAAGGTGGTGGCACGTCTCCCGCGATCGACAAAGCCCATGAATTGACTCTGGATCCTGTCATGATTAGTAGAACAAGAAACAAAACCCAAAAATAATGTTCCTATAACTACTAGGATGTGGTGGTAAAACGCTCACAGTAAAGCAAATATCAATGTCTTACAAGTTCTTACCATGCAGCAGGCGGTGATCGGCAACCAGCGGTGTCAAGTAACTCCGAATATTGAGTAAAGCGATTGCCAGGGGAGCGTACGTATACACGGTGTAGAAATATGTGGAGCTGGGTTGGCTATATATGGTAGCAAAAGATTAGCAATAATCAATTCAAAGATGCAATGTTGAATAAACGCTCAACGACGGTACTGTGCTGGTCCTAGGCTAGACCGGACTAGAGACGCGAGCCTAGAACACTAATGAGGTCACGGCGTAGCACAACTAGAATCAATGAAGGATACTAAGTAGCTCTTGACAGTAAGATATAAGTGAAGATCACAACGGCAGTGAAGATAATGATGAAAAACAACTCCCAAGCAGGATATACAACAACTTTGTCTCCAACTTTCCTCTGAAAAAGTTTGTGCCGATTTTTTTGATTTTTTTTCTCCTTTTTTTTCTTTGACTTTTTTTTCTCTTTTTTTTCTCGTTTTTTTTTCTCGTTTTTTTTCTCTCGTTTTTTTCTCTCTTTTTTTTCTCCCTCTTTCCAAAACAAACTAGGTAAGATGCAGATTGGATCAAGTGAAGATGTGAACGATCTCAACTATTATTATGACAATGAATGGTGGGTAGCACGTGGTGGAAATTGATGGATGGGTGGTGGACAGCGGAAGAGATAATGATGCAGCGGTGGCGTGACTAATGTGAACAGAACTCGAAACTCTAAACGAACTAGACACTAAGACCAGCAACTGACACGACGATGCAACCGATAATTCAACTATGCAAGCAATGAATAGAAAATTGCAAAGGCTCAGACTGGCTTGGATAAAGGATGAATAGATCTAACTTTTTTTGTGGCTTTATCATGGACTGTAGGTATGAATGACAGATGCGATCTAAACTATGATACCACTTGATAGAGGCGGGGTTGTCCCGATCTTTCGATGAGATGATAACTATCGATTTGGTGAAGATGACTTTGACGATCCGACTACAAACATGCACGACGTTGCGCCTTAGCAATCGCTAAACCAACTCTGAGAGGTTATTGACCACGCCGGAGCACAATCAACCTGACCACGAAGGTCTATTCCTGCAAGCAATCGAAGAACAAGCAAGAATATGATAAAAGCAATCTGAATATTGCGAGTATATATGAAGTATTGATAAAAGTGGGGATCCGTAAGCGGTCTTGGTCTGGTCGTTGGACACAAACGAAGTACACGAAGTTGCAAGGGCTAACTTTTAACTAAACAAATCCCAAGGAAAAGCTACTAGATGGATCTACTTATATAGGAGCAAGGGGTGGCGGCCAAGGAGGTGGGAGGACGTCCCAAGGCAGCCTAAAACTAAATCTAGGTCGTACAAGGCCAATGGGCCCAAGTGGAGGTGATGTAACACCTTTGGACTTGTAGTTTGACTCGGATTCTGCTGCAGCATCAGATTGTTTCGTCCACAACTCAACGCTCCGGAGGAATTTGAAGGTGATTCCAATTGGGTTGGAAAGTGCACGAAATCTAGTTTCCAACAAAAAAAAGAATCACCCAATTCGGAGTCCGTATGAAAAACTTGTGTGCGTTTTGAGTCAGGTACGTCTGTGCAGTCCGAATCTGAATCCAGAACGTGAGAGACTTGGACTCTATCTTCTCTTGGGCCAAAAGTGACGTGAGAGAACTTTTTGGACAGCAAATAAACATCTCTTTCTTCCTTATCTTCATATGTGGATTGTACAAATGTCCCATACACCTGCAATTAGACAAAATACAAAAGTGTGTGAAGTATTTTTGTTCTGGATAACATAAATAGATTATTGAATAGTTTGCACTAGAAATCACCTGACAAATATGCATATATGCAATATTTTTGGTCATATCCAAGGTAGTCATGTCCTCATCAAGTTGTGAAAGCATAGTATAACGACGAGACAATGCATCAGCAATAACATTTTCTTTACCCTTCTTGTGTTTAATGACATAAGGGAAAGTCTTAATGAATTCAACCCATTTAGCATGTCTACGGTTCAGTTTTGCTTGACTTTTAATGTGTTTCAAAGATTCATGATCAGAATGTATACCAAATTCCTTGGGCCATAAATAATGTTGCCATGTTTCTAAGGTCCGAACAAGATTTGCTATAAATCAATATGTCATCAAAGTAAACTACCACAAAATCGTCCAATGAAAGCACGGAAAACTTCGTTCATTAACCTCATGAGAGTACTAGGTGCATTAGTTAACCCAAAAGGCATGACTAACCACTCATATAATCCAAGCTTAGTTTTAAATGCTGTTTTCCATTCACCTCCCAATTTCATACGAATTTGATGGTATCCACTACGCAAATCAACTTTGGAGAATATTGTAGAGCCACTCAATTCATCAAGCATATCATTTAGCCTAGGAATAGGATGACGACAACGAATAGTAATATTATTAATGCCTCTACAATCAACGCACATACGCGACATACCATCCTTTTTCGGCACTAAAATGATAGGAACAACACAAGGACTAAGGGATTCGCGTATATAACCTTTGTCGAGCAGTTCTTGTACTTGACGCATAATCTCCTTCGTCTCCTCTGGATTGGTACGGTATGGTGCACGGTTGGGTAATGATGCACCGGGAATTAAGTAAATTTGATGCTCAATCCCTCAAATAGGTGGTAATCCCGGTGGCACGTCTTGTGGAAAGACGTCAGCGAATTCCTGCAAAATGTTAGTGACAGCAGGAGGCAAAGAGGAAGGCATGTCCTCGAATGAAAATAATGCCTCTTTGCACACAAAAGCATAGCACACAGATTTGCTAAAATATAGATCATCAATATCAAATTTGGTGGCAAGTACACATGCACTTTTTCAATTTAATTTCAGAAGCAACACTAGATTGTTTATGATTATTAGGCTGCATTTGTTGCTCAAATTCTTTTGCCACAATCTGATTTTCACTCTTATTTTTCTCCTGTTTTGCTTTATTAGCTCTATTAATATCATCTTTCAAAATGGAATCAGGAGTCATAGGAAGCAAAGTAATATTTTTATCCTTATCAACAAGAGTATACTGATTGTTTCTACCATGGTGTACAGAATTTTTATCAAATTTCCATGGTCTACCAAGTAATAAGGAACATGCTTGCATAGGTACCACATCACAATCAACATAATCAGCATATGTAGAGATACTAAAATGCACACGAACAGTACGTGTTACCTTAACCTTGCCGCTGTTGTTGAACCATTGGATGTAGTAAGGATGTGGATGTGGTCTTGTGGTGAGAGATAGCTTCTCCACCATCTCCATGCTAACCAAGTTATTGCAACTCCCTCCATCTATGATGACGCAAACAGAACGTTCCTTCACAACTCCCTTTGTATGGAACAAATTATGCCTCTAATTTTGCTCAGCTTGTGTAACCTGCACACTCAAAACACGTTGAGCAACTAAACATTCATACCTGTCAGCATCTTCAGCAGCCATGTATTGCGTCTCATGATCAGAATCATCTCCACCGTGTTCTTCACGTGTAATAAGAGCCAAAGTCTCCTCATCATAGTCACTAGCAGAGTCATACCCACCATCCTCAGTAGCAATCATCACACGCTGAGATTGGCATTCTCTCGCAAAATGTCCTCTTCCCTTACAACGACGAGAAATAATATCACTTGTGTGCCCTGTTGATGCCATGGAAGAAGAAGAACTCTGCGCAGGTCCAGTAGGTGTGCTCTTGGCAGATAGTGGTGGTTGTGCATGCTTTCTTGTATCACGGCTGGAGGTGTTGGTGGAGTGGAAGTAGAGGATGCACGTGGTGTCCATGATGAAGATCGACCTGCAGAAAAGTTAGTTCGCGCCAATGCCTGTCGATCCTGCACTTCACGTTCAGCTTTACAAGCAAGATGGAATAAATGAGTGATATTATTATACTCCTTATACTCTAGGATGGTCTGAATCTCTCTATTTAATCCACCCATAAAACGTGCAAGCATAGCTTCATTCTCCTCAACAATACCACATCTAATCATGCCAGTTTGTAATTCCTGATAATATTCTTCTGCATAATTTTTTCCTTGTCTTAAACGCTGCAATTTTTGAAGTAATTCACGTTGATAATATGGTGGAACCCAACGAGTACGCATAGAAGTTTTCAAAGCAGCCCAAGTAGCTGGAATAGGATATAATCTACAATGCTCAGACCACCAAACACATGCAAAACTAGTGAATGCACAAACAGCATCAGGAACACGTCTCTCCTCGAGATATTGTAAACATGTAAATCATTGTTCAGTTTCTAACTCCCAAGTAAGATATATATCATGAACATATCTACCCTCAAATGGTGGAATATTCAATTTTAGTTTAGGGAGATGGTCATGATCTCGTACCTGAGGGTGAGCCCTACCATTGTCATTATTTGCATGTGGACGACCTAGTGGTTGCTGTGCTGGTGGTGGCACGTAGTTCTGATTTTGATCAACCTCATCCTCGTAATCTCCGGCAAAATCATCCTCCTCCGCATCAGTAGCAGGAGCCACAGAAGTATCAACAGCAGCACCAACAGTTTGGCCAGGTGCAAGAGGGAGACTGATGAGGACATCAATACCATTGTTACACCCACAGCCCCTACTGTTACATATACTGGACCAATTACTAGAGCTTGCGCACGCCAATTAAATTACCAGGTACTTTCGTTTCTTGGTAATGATTCTAATGTTCATGAGATTATGATGCTGCCTAAATTGGATACATTTGTTTTGCTTACAAATGAAGGGCCTAGCTTGGAGAAGGATGAACATTGGAGCAAGAACACGCATGGAGTTGATGGCATGCGCAAGGGGATCAAGAACGGAGTTACAAGTGATGATTTCAGGACTTTGAAGCCGCCATAAGGAGTGCGTGAAGCCTTGGACGAAATATACAAGATGCCACTTCATAATATTCGTCCATAGGCTATTCTAGGTGCTGCGTCACCTGATTAATGGGCCAGGCCCATGTAATTTCGAAATACTTAAGTATAGGCTATTTTTAGAGTCCGTATGCGTGGGGAAACAAGAGTTAGGGTTGGTTTCGGACCCCACCCTCAAGGGCCACGAAATTCCCCCCTCTTCCTCCATATATACAGCCCTTAGGGCGTCGTTTAGACTTTGGGTTTTGTTTAGATTAAAAGTTCGCCATAGCTGCAACTTCGCGTACTTCGTTTGTGTCCAACGACCAGACCAAGATGTCACAGAACCCCACCTTGATCAATAAAGCTTTCATCTTATATTCGCAATATCCCGATTGCAATCTCAGTTTCTTGCTTGTTCTTCGTTTGCTCACAGGAAACAGACCCTCGTGGTCAGGTTGATCGTGCTTCGGCGTGGTCAATAACCCTCGGGAGTTGGTTTAGCGATTGCTAAGGCGCGACGTCTCGCACGTTCGTAGTCGGATCGTCAAGGTCGACTCCCACAGAAAACGATAGCCACCATCTCATCGAAACATCGGGACACCTTAGCTTCTATCAGAGACGGCTCACTCGGTGGAGGGCTGTTTCACGATGTGTAGGTAGTCATTGTTGTTGTTGTTGTAGAGGTGCGTTAGGTGTAGCCGGTGGTGGTGGTGGAAGACGCGCGAGCAATTCATTAAACCTGTTATCGAGCTTTCTTTCGAACGTCTTCTCCATGCCATCTATCTTCTCCATGGCCTCTTCAAATCTGTTTAGCACATCTTGCACCTGTCCACTCATCATTTGCTGAAATTTATCATGCAACTCCTTATTCGTCATGTTCTCCCAGTCAGTCTCATCGGCTTGTGATCCTGCCATGGTTAGCAACAATAGAAACACACAAGAATATGATCCTACGGAATACTAACAAGAGGTGGTGGTGGTGTCACAAATCCGTCAAGACAATCTCAAATTCTTACCAGTTCTTACCGGCGGTGATCGGCAACCGTCATAGTCAAAACTCTCAAAGCTTGGATAGAGTGATTACCAGGGAGAGTCAAACGCACGATGTAGATGTATGTGGAGCTGGCAAGGCTTATAATATGGTAGCAAAAAGGGTCAGCAATAATCAATTTAGAGATGCAAATTTGAATAAACGCTCAACGACGGTACTGTGCTCTCCTAGGCTAGACCGTGCTAGAGACGCGAGCCTAGAACACTAACAAAATCACGGCGCTGCACGTAAACAATGGAGGAGCACACTCTGATTTTTTTTCCTTTTTTTCACTTTTTTGCACTTTTTTTCCTCTTTTTTTTGCTCCGCAACAATTTTTTTCAAAAAAGTCTACAAATTGTCTAAAAACTGCCTAGCCAGAATTTTCCAGACTTCATTTTTTTTGAGTTTGGAACTATTTTTCTTCTACGGGTAGCACGGAATCTCAAGAGTCCTACTCTCTCACGACTCGGAGTATGGCGTGATCTGGAACTCAAAAACAAAGCAACAAAATATTGGACTCGGACTAGGACTGGTGGCGGAGATGAATCTGGTGGAACTCGAACTGTGGTGGTATATCTGGACTCAGATTGGTGGTGGTATATGGCGATGGTATATGTGGACTCGGATTGGTGGTTGTATATGGCAGCGGCGATGTATATGGTGGGGTGGTGGTATATGGTAATGATGATGACGATGGTGCGGCGGAGGCGTGACAACCTGTGAACAGAACTCGAAACTCTAAAGGACTAGACGCTAAGACCAGCAACTTGACACGACGATGCAACCGCAAATTCAACAAAGGAAATACAAAAAAGATTATGCAAAGGCTCAGATTGGTTCGGATAGGATGAACTAACCCTAATTTTTTTGGCTTTTTCGTGGACTGTAGATATGAAGAACAGACTCGATCTAATCTACGAAAAACTGTAAAATCTCACCGAGCAACCTGCAACTCTGATACCACTTGATAGAGGCAAAGGTGTCCCGATGTTTCGATGAGATGGTGGCTATCATTTTCCGTGGGAGTTGACCTTGACGATCCGACTACGAACGTGCGAGACGTCGCGCCTTAGCAATCGCTAAACCAACTTCCGAGGGTTATTGACCATGCCGAAGCACGATCAACCTGACCACGAGGGTCTGTTTCCTGCGAGCAAATGAAGAACAAGCAAGAAACTGAGATTGCAATCTGGGTATTGCGAATATAAGATGAAAGCTTTGTTGAACAAGGTAGGGTTCTGTGACGTCTTGGTCTGGTCGTTGGACACAAACGAAGTACGCGAAGTTGCAGCTATGGCGAACTTTTAATCTAAACAAAACCCAAAGCCTAAACGATTCTCTAAGGGCTGTATATATGGAGGAGAGAGGGGGAATTTCCTGGCCCTTGGTGGAGGGGTCCGAAATCAACCCTAACTCTTGTTTCCCCACACATACGGACTCTAAAAACAGCCTACACCTAAGTACTTCAAAAATACATGGGCCTGGCCCAATAATAAGGTGACGCAGCAGCTAAAATAGCCTCTGGACAAAATTTATGAAGTGGCATCTTGTATATTTCGTCCCATGTTTCATGCACTCATTATGGTGGCTTTAGAGTCCTGGAATCATCACTTGTAACTCCGTTCTTGTTCCCCTTGCGCATGCCATCATCTCCATGCTTGAACTTGCTCCAAGGTTCATCTTTCTTGTCCAAGCTAGGCCCTTCATTTGTAAGCAACACAAATGTATCCAATTTAGGCAGCATCATATTCTCATGAACATTAGAATCGTTACCAAGAAACGAAAGTACCTGATAATTCAATTGGCGTGCGCGAGCTCTAGTAATCGGTCCAGTGTGTATAGCAGCAGGGGCTGTGGGTGTAACAATGGTATTGATGTCCTCATCACTGCCGGAGGGGGATTCGATCATGGCGGGCTTCTACATCAACACCATAGCCTCTCCGATGATGTGGGAGTAGTTTACCACAGACCTTCGGGTCCATAGTTATTAGCTAGATGGCTTCTTCTCTCTCTTTGATCTTCAATACAAAGTTCTCCTCGATGTTTTTGGAGATCTATTCGATGTAGTACTTTTTGCGGTGTGTTTGCCGAGATCCGATGAATTGTGGGTTTATGATCAAGTTTATGTATGAACAATATTTGATTCTTCTCTGAATTCTTACATGCATGATTTGATATCTTTGCAAGTCTCTTCGAATTATCAGTTTGGTTTGGCCTACTAGATTGACCTTTCTTGCAATGCGAGAAGTGCTTAGCTTTGGGTTCAATCTTATGGTGTCCTTTCCGAGTGACAGCAGGGCAGCAAGACATGTATTGTACTGTTGCTATCGAGGATAAAAAGATGGGGTTTATATCATATTTCTTGAGTTTATCCCTCTACATCATGTCATCTTGCCTAATGCGTTACTCTGTTCTTATGAACTTAATACTCTAGATGCATGCTGGATAGCGGTCGATGTGTGGAGTAATAGTAGTAGATGCAGAATAGTTTCGGTCTACTTGACACGGACGTGATGCCTATGTTTATGATCATGCCTAGATATTCTCATAACTATGCGCTTTTCTATCAATTGCTCGGCAGAAATTTGTTCACCCACCGTAAGATTTGCTATCTTGAGAGAAGCCACTCGTGAAACCTATGGCCCCCGGGTCTACTTTACATCATATAAGTTTCTGATCTACAATTCTAGTTTACTATTTATTTTCAAATCTTTACTTTCCAATCTATACAACAAAAATACCAAAAATATGTATCTTATTATCTTTATCAGATCTCAGTTTTGCAAGTGGCCTTGAAGGGATTGACAACCCCTTTATCGTGTTGGTTGCAAGGTTCTGATTTGTTTTTGCAGGTACCAGGCGACTTGCGTGTAGTCTTCTACTGGATTGATACCTTGGTTCTAAAAACTGAGGGAAATACTTACGCTACTTTGCTGCATCACCCTTTCCTCTTCAAGGGAAAACCAACGCATGCTCAAGAGGTAGCAGGTAGCACCTTTGAAAAATTGCAGAAAGGGAATATTGGCTTAAAATAGGAAAATGCATTTTTCCTTATTTAAATATGGCCAATATTTTTTCCTGAGCTAGAATTAGGCATAAACTAGCACAAATGCCCGTGCGTTGCATCGGGTAAAAAAAACCACATTTCCCTAACCCAATTGCTCAAGACCCCCTCTCACTCCACGACACAACGCCAGGCATGATGACATGAACAAACTCTTTGAAATTGTCTGCCATGAAAATATATACTGCAGAAAAAATATGCATGTATTTATGATGTGTACTGAAGGTGTGTGGAATTTAAATCATAGAAATATCTACCTGGTTGTGAGTATTTCTTCATCCTTTGTTGGAGTTACTTAGTGATGCCCAAAACATATCGCATTATACCGTAAATTGTAAAGTCCATTTTAGTACAATGTTTCTTGCTTCACTATGGAGGAACCACGAATTTTCATGAACCAATGTTGGCTAGGTTTAGGGACTGTGTAGCATAGCACTATTCGTTTCCAACAATCAAGCACCTAACCGGTACTATCATTTTCATTATAATTCTCAAAAAAATATTGTACATGAAAAATAAATAAACATTTTTTATTATGACTTAGACATAGTATTTTTTTTGCAGGTGTTAAACAATTCTAACATAATTTTCTCTCGAGTTATGGACGGGGTAAAAACTTCGTTCGTGGGACTATAGCTTGTGGCAGAGGATGAATTTTTTTTGAGGGGGGCGACTTTTGATTGATTTCTAGTTGGTTTACTTTGTTCCCACAATCTTTTTAGAGATCAATCAACTCATTACGGGACAAAACAAATGACAAAAAATCACCAGGCTATTTTTCTCTATCAATCCCAGATATCCCTCCCTTTCCTTCTTTATTATCAATTCCCAGAATCCCTCCTTTCGTTCTTTGCTCTCTCCGTTCTTCCTTAGCAGGACACTTTCTTCTTAACACGGGACGGCTGGGTTCCCACTTTTTTCCTCGAATCCCCCCTTTCCTTGTTATTACGGGACATCTTCCTACTTTCCTATTTCTTGCTTTCAATCCCTGAAATCCCTCCTTTCCTTCTTATTACCGGACGGGTTCCCACTTTCCTATTTTTCTTTGCTATCAATCCCGGAAAACCCTTCTTTCCTTCTTCATTTTTAAGAAACATGAGACCCACACTTCACCATGTTCGCTAGATGGCTTCTTGATATAGCAAGGAAATTAAAAATGTATAGAAATTGGTTAGATTGGATTTGAGGGAGCGAGTTGGGACTATTTAACAACGTAAACAACCTTTGTTTCTACAACTAATACAGCTAGCGCGGGTGGTTGCGCCATTATTTGTTGGGCGTAAGGTTTGGCCATCGAATCCTCTAGATGGCTTGTTTTTTTGGCTGCAAACGGGGTATGTGGGTCTGATTTACTGGGCCAAAGCGCACGGGCGGGCATCGTTTGCATCGATGCACACGACGTGGTTCCCCGAATTAGGGTGATCCCTATTTGACGCGCGCGAGTGTCCAGCTGCATTGCTTTTGCTGAAGCGTGCTCGAAACGGGCTGGCCCATATCGAGCGTTTTACAGCAGCGCTAGGCAACCAGTTTTGGGAACCTTCCCCTCAACCTTTTTTTTCCTTTTTCGGGTTTTCTGTTTTCCTTTTTTTGTTTTTTCTTCTTTTTCTGTTCCTCTTTCTGCTTCTTTTTCGTTTTATTTTCTTTTTATCTTTTTTGTTTTTGTATTTTGTTTTCAAAAAGTTTGAAATTCCTATTTCTGTTCATGGTTTCCAAACTTTTTTCACCTTTTTAGAAATTTGTTCACAATTCAGATTTTTCTTCTTCGTATATCACATAAATGTTCAATGTATATTTAAATATTGTTCAGTGTATATCACAAAAATGTTCAGTGTGTTTGATGTATTGCTCGGCGTATATCACAAAAATGTTCAGCGTGTAATTAAAAATTGTTCAACGTATATCTCAAAAATGTTTCAATTTATATTTAAAAATTGTTCATCGTATATAAAAAAATTAATTTTTTGTTTCATTTTTGAATATTATTTAACAGTCTCTTCAAGTTTCTAAATTTGTTCGAGAAAACATTATTCAACTTTTTAAGAAAGACTAAATAACGAGTTTGTCGCTGTACATAATACTCTTAGTTTAGCGTTGTACGTTAAACCACATCCAGTCATTAGCAGCAATGGCAACCAAAGCAATGTTCAAGCGCTAGGTCTTGTCTTCGAATCCATCCAGCGCTACTTTCTTATTATTATTACGTTCAATCTGCCAATAGGTCGGCCTGTTTGTGTGAAAGCTGATCTGTTTGACGCTAACGAGCATCAGGAGCTCTCCCAAATTAGTACCACCTCACATATATATGTTTTAAATTCAAACTAAAAGCGTAAATTCACAGGAAGAAAGCGTATTGTGACGGTGAACCCATGGAGTCAATCAATCGCTCGTTCAAAAATCCTAGAAGAAAGCACACCACCTACATCTTTCTTGCCGATCTTCATGGACTTCTCCTGTAACACGCTGAGGTCTTTGACGCTCCACCGCATAAACTGTGTGATGTCGAATAGCGACATCATCATGAAAAAGGACTCCAGGCAACAACATGGCCGTGGTCGTTCCATCGGGGGCGTTGCTGAGGACATGATATCACACCACCTGGTACTACACTTTTCTTGAAAAAGTTTGGTAGTATACTTTGCTGAGAATCATGTATCAACACAAATCTTATCAGTACATGAGCCAAGGTGGAAGATCATAAATGTACCTATGATTGTGTATATCTAACATTATATACGATGGAAGTGCATCCAATGAGGCATAGGCGAAAACCTGGGTGTCGTGGCTGACAAGAAAGGCGGTGGGGGGCTGGAAGTTGCTGAGCTAACTGCAGAAAATCTGGATGGCTGACAACATCACGTTGATCAGCATGTAGAACATCACGGCCGGCATGGCCAGAGGCGCAAGCAGTGGTAGCTCCAGCGCCGCCGCTGAGGCCATGCTAGTGCAGCTAGGCAATGAATTTCATCCTACCATAATGGTGATAGGGTAATTAGTTTTTTATGAACTGTACACCACATACTTTCGGACCAGATTTCTTTCTACTATTGTCTATCACAAATGGAAAAGAGTAGCAATGAATTTGATCCTACCATAATGGTGACATGGTAATTAGTTTTTTATGAACTGTACAACACATACTTTCGGACCAGATTTCTTTCTACTATTATCTACCATAATGTTGAGAATTATATGTGGGCTCCAATAATCATATAATTACACTGGTTCACAGACTCATAAGAAAATTAAGAGCATCTAGATATTACAGTAAAAGAGGAGATGCACTTGTATATTGCCTAGAACAAAGCATGGATTGCTCTAATACATAATATCAGAAGAAATACATTTCTACCATTTACAGAAATAACTTGCACTAATTAAAAGGGATCACCTGTACTTACCTTTACTACAGGAAAATGTCTAACAATATTGCAATAAACTGAAACTAATACAGAGGATAAAAATTATGGTGGTTGTATCCTGTCATTTGGGGAAACATCTCAACAGTGGCTTTCCCAAACAGTACCCCCATTTCTTGTATTGATAATGACAAATTCATCTTGCAGACAAATCAGTAAAAATGAAAATATGTGTTACACTTGATGGTGCTTTTTATGTTCTCATGAACATCTACGTTAGAATATAAAAATGTAGGCTCCCTCCAGAAACAAAGAAAATGTTAATGTATCTTCTATTAATTGCTGAAGAATAGACCAGGCAATTTCCGAGGTTTAGAGTACTCACGTATATGTTATCAATCGAGGGGCTTCAGGTAGTGTAGCTCTTCGCTGGCTGAATGACGATGGCTACCATAGATTTGCATCAAAATTATGCTTTAACTATAAACTGTACTGCTATGTATATGATTTGCATGTAAAAATAAAATGATCTGAAGACATAGATTACAAACTGATAAAAACAAATCTTAATGGCATTGTGTCAGCTTGCTGTAAGGCCACTCTGCTTTGGTCAAGCCATAGTAGACTGCTTTACCTCCAGGAAATAGGGTAATTTGTCTTAGACTACATATCAAGAAAGATGATTCAACTGAGATTAAACAACAATCAACCCTTGTCATCACACCCTTCCTTTGCTTCAAGGAGTGAGTAGCTAATGCTCCAAATTAGAGCAATATGACTTTCTATGCGCAGGAAATTTCACCTGGATCCGCTCTATAATTGAGGGTGAGGGAGTCCTGGATTAGGGGGTCTCCGGACAGCCGGACTATCTCCATTGGCCGGACTGTTAGACTATGAAGATACAAGATTGAAGACTTCGTCTCGTGTCCGGATGGGACTCTACTTGGCGTGGAAGGCAAGCAAGGCAATACGTATATGGATATCTCCTCCTTTGTAACCGACCTTGTGTAACCCTAACCCTCTCTGGTGTCTATATAAACCGAAGGGTTTTAGTCCGTAGGACAACAATCACAACATACAATCATACCATAGGCTAGCTTCTAGGGTTTAGCCTCTCTGATCTCGTGGTAGATCTACTCTTGTAACACCCATATCATCAATATCAATCAAGCAGGACGTAGGGTTTTACCTCCATCAAGAGGGCCCGAACCTGGGTAAAACTTTGTGTCCCTTGTCTCCTGTTACCATCCGGCCTAGACGCACAGTTCGGGACCCCCTACCCGAGATCCGCTGGTTTTGACACCGACACTGGTGATTTCAGTGAGAGCTCCATCGTGTCGTCACTGTTAGGCTTGATGGCTCCTACTATCATCAATAGCGATGCCGTCCAGGGTGAGACTTTTCTCCCCGGAGAAATCTTCGTATTCGGCGGCTTTGCACTGCGAGCTAATTCGCTTGGCCATCTGGAGCAGATTGAAAGCTACGCCCTTGGCCATCAGCTCAGTTTTGGAAGTTTGAACTACACGGCCGACATCTGCGGGGACTTGATCTTCGATGAATTCGAGCCACAGCCGGGCGCGCCGCACTATCTCGATGGGTATGACCTAGCTCTGCCACCGGACGGTACTCCAGAGGCCACGCCCACACCAGCTCCGACCCTTAGCTCGGAGCCAGCTACGCCAATTGAGGACGGGTGGTTAGACACCGCCTCAGGGGCTGCAGTCTCGACGGTGATTGATGAGGACATCAATACCATTGTTACACCCACAGCCCCTACTGTTACATATACTGGACCAATTACTAGAGCTCGCGCACGCCAATTAAATTACCAGGTACTTTCGTTTCTTGGTAATGATTCTAATGTTCATGAGATTATGATGCTGCCTAAATTGGATACATTTGTTTTGCTTACAAATGAAGGGCCTAGCTTGGAGAAGGATGAACATTGGAGCAAGAACACGCATGGAGTTGATGGCATGCGCAAGGGGATCAAGAACGGAGTTACAAGTGATGATTTCAGGACTTTGAAGCCACCATAAGAAGTGCATGAAGCCTTGGACGAAATATACAAGATGCCACATCATAATATTCGTCCATAGGCTATTCTAGGTGCTGCATCACCTGATTAATGGGCCAGGCCCATGTAATTTCGAAATACTTAAGTATAGGCTATTTTTAGAGTCCGTATGTGTGGGGAAACAAGAGTTAGGGTTGGTTTCGGACCCCACCCACAAGGGCCACGAAATTCCCCCCTCTTCCTCCATATATACAGCCCTTAGGGCGTCGTTTAGACTTTGGGTTTTGTTTAGATTAAAAGTTCGCCATAGCTGCAACTTCGCGTACTTCGTTTGTGTCCAACGACCAGACCAAGACGTCAAAGAACCCCACCTTGATCAATAAAGCTTTCATCTTATATTCGCAATATCCCGATTGCAATCTCAGTTTCTTGCTTGTTCTTCGTTTGCTCGCAGGAAACAGACCCTCGTGGTCAGGTTGATCGTGCTCCGGCGTGGTCAATAACCCTCGGGAGTTGGTTTAGCGATTGCTAAGGCGCGACGTCTCGCACGTTCGTAGTCGGATCGTCAAGGTCGACTCCCACAGAAAACGATAGCCACCATCTCATCGAAACATCGGGACACCTTAGCCTCTATCAAGTGGTATCAGATTTCCAGGTTGCTCCGTGAGATTTTACAGTTTTTCGTAGATTAGATCGAGTCTGTTCTTCATACCTACAGTCCACGAAAAAGCCAGGAAAAAAAATTAGGGTTAGTTCATCATATCCGAACCAATCTGAGCCTTGGCATAATCTTTTTAGGGTTTTTGCTTTGTTGAATTTGTGGTTGCATCGTCGTGTCAAGTTGCTGGTCTTAGAGTCTAGTCTTTTAGAGTTTCGAGTTCTGGTCATAAGTTGTCACGCCGCCGCCGCACCATCATCATCGCCCATCTACCACTTTTGCTTATCCGCCACCGCTCTGAATCCATATCCATATACCACCACCAATCCGTATCCATGTACCACCACCAATCTGTATCCATATACCACCACCGCTACCATATACCACCACCGCTGCCATATACCACAACCATATATCCACCACCAATCCGAGTTCTTCTCATATTAGGTTTGTTCTTGAGATCAATCTAAATTCCGATCCGTGTTTCCTTGCCTGCGTAGGTCTCGGAAAAAAAAGAGTCTGGAGACCCCCGGGCAGTTTTTAGGCCAAAATTTTCAGGGGCAATTTTTTTCCCTATCCTATTTTTAGGCTTTTCTGAGTCTTTTGAGCCACGTGCCATCATAGTGATTTTTTGTCGCACTTTTTCGTCGTCGCTGCCCTGTTTTCCGAAAAAAAAGTGAAAAGAAAAATTTCGTGCCCATCCTATCAGTTTGACTAGGGAAGAGTTTTGAGACACTCACCATTATAGTGATTTTTCGCAAAAAAAAGAGGAGCGCAAAAAAAAGGAGCGCAAAAAAAACAAAAAAAAGAGCGAAAAAAAAAGAGTTCCAGAGTGTGCTTTTCCCTTATTTAGGTGCAGCGCCGTGATTTTGTTAGTGTTCTAGGCTCGCGTCTCTAGCACGGTCTAGCCTAGGACCAGCACAGTACCGTCGTTGAGCGTTTATTCAACTTTGCACCTCTGAATTGATTATTGCTGACCCTTTTTGCTACCATACTATAAGCCTTCCCAGCTCCACATACATCTACGTCGTGCGTTTGACTCTACCTGGCAATCGCTCTATCCAAGCTTTTGAGAGTTTTGACTACAACGGTTGCCGATCACCGCCTGCTGCTGGGTAAGAACTGGTAAGAATTTGAGATTTGCTTGACGGATTTGTGACACCCGCCACCACCACCACTTTTTAGTAGTCTGTAGGATCATATTCTTGTCTGTTTCTGTTGCTGCTAACCATGCCGGGATCACAAGCCGACGAGACTGACTGGGAGAACTTGACGAACAAGGAGCTTCATGATACGTTTCAGCAAATGATGAATGGACAGGTGCAAGATGTGATAAACAGATTTGAAGAGGCCATGGAGAAGATAGATGGCATGGAGAAGACATTTGAAACAAAGCTCGATAACAAGTTTGCTGAATTGCTTTCGCGTTTTCCACCACCACCACCGGCTGCTCCTGCCGCACCTCTGCAACAACAGCAACAACACCGACTACCTCCACGTCGGGAAATAGCCCTCCGCCGAGCGAGCCGTGTCCCTCTTCAGTCGGGCCAAACTGCTGGTGCTGCTGTTGATACTTCTGTGGCTCCTACTGCTGATGTGGAGGAGGATGATTATGTGGGAGATTATGAGGATGAGGTTGATCAAAATCAGAACTACGTGCCACCAACAGCACAGCAACCACCAGGTCGTCCACATGCAAATAATGGCAATGGTAGGGCTCACCCTCAGGCACGAGACCATGACCATCTCCCTAAACTAAAATTGAATATTCCACCATTTGAGGGTAGATATGTTCCTGATATATATCTTACTTGGGAGTTAGAAACTGAACAACGATTTACATGTTTACAATATCCCGAGGAGAGACGTGTTCCTGCTGCTGTTTGTGCTTTCACTAGTTTTGCATGTGTTTTGTGGTCTGAGCATTGTAGATTATATCCTATTCCGGCTACTTGGGCTGCTTTGAAAACTGCTATGCGTACTCGTTGGGTTCCACCATATTATCAACGTGAATTACTTCAAAAATTGCAGCGCTTAAGACAGGGAAAAAATTCTGTAGAAGAATATTATCAGGAATTACAAACTGGCATGATTAGATGTGGTATTGTTGAGGAGAATGAAGCTATGCTTGCACGTTTTATGGGTGGATTAAATAGAGAGATTCAAACGATTCTAGAGTATAAGGAGTATACTAATATCACTCGTTTATTCCATCTTGCTTGTAAAGCTGAACGTGAAGTGCAGGATCGACAGGCATTGGCGCGGACTAACTTTTCTGCAGGTCGACCTTCATCATGGACACCACGTGCATCATCTACTTCCACACGTTCTGCTACACCAGCGCCTCCGTCGGCTGCCACCTCCAACCGTGATACAATAAAGCAGGCACAATCACCACTATCTGCCAAGAGCACACCTTCTGGGCCTGCAAAGAGCTCTTCTTCATCCATGGCATCAACAGGGCAAACACATGATATTATTTGTCGACGTTGCAAGGGTGGAGGTCATTATGCGAGAGAATGCCCATCTAAGCGTGTGATGATTGTTACTGAGGATGGTGGGTATGAGTCCGCCAGTGACTATGATGAGGAGACTTTGGCTCTTATTACACGTGAAGAACACGGTGGAGATGATTCTGATCATGAGACGCAATACATGGCTCCTGAAGATGCTGACAGGTATGAATGTTTAGTTGCTCAACGTGTTTTGAGTGTGCAGGTTACACAAGCTGAGCAAAATCAGAGGCATAATTTGTTCCATACAAAGGGAGTTGTGAAGGAACGTTCTGTTCGCGTGATCATAGATGGAGGGAGCTGCAATAACTTGGCTAGCATGGAGATGGTGGAGAAGCTATCTCTCACCACAAGACCACATCCACATCCTTACTACATCCAATGGTTCAACAACAGTGGCAAGGTTAAGGTAACACGTACTGTTCGTGTGCATTTTAGTATCTCTACATATGCTGATTATGTTGATTGTGATGTGGTACCTATGCAAGCATGTTCCTAATTACTTGGTAGACCATGGCAATTTGATAAAAATTCTGTACACCATGGTAGAAACAATCAGTATACTCTTGTTCATAACGATAAAAATATTACTTTGCTTCCTATGACTCCTGATTCCATTTTGAAAGATGATATAAATAGAGCTAATAAAGCAAAACAGGAGACAAATAAGAGTGAAAATCAAATTGCGGCAAAAGAATTTGAGCACCAAATGAAGCCTAATAATAAACCATCTACTGTTGTTTCTGAAATTAAATTGAAAAGTGCATGTTTACTTGCCACCAAATCTGATATTGATGAGCTAGATTTTAGCAAATCTGTTTGCTATGCTTTTGTGTGCAAAGAGGCATTATTTTCATTCGAGGACGTGCCTTCCTCTTTGCCCCCTGCCGTCACTAACATTTTGCAGGAGTTCGCTGACGTCTTTCCACAAGACGTGCCACCGGGATTACCACCTATTCGAGGGATTGACCATCAAATTGACTTAATTCCCGGTGCTTCGCTACCCAACCGTGCACCATACCGTACCAATCCAGAGGAGACGAAGGAGATTATGCGTCAAGTACAAGAACTGCTCGACAAAGGTTATATACGCGAATCCCTTAGTCCTTGTGCTGTTCCTATCATTTTAGTGCCGAAAAAGGATGGTACGTCGCGTATGTGCGTTGATTGTAGAGGCATTAATAATATTACTATTCGTTATCGTCATCCTATTCCTAGGCTAGATGATATGCTTGATGAATTGAATGGCTCTACAATATTCTCCAAAGTTGATTTGCGTAGTGGATACCATCAAATTCGTATGAAATTGGGTGATGAATGGAAAACAGCATTTAAAACTAAGTTTGGATTATATGAGTGGTTAGTCATGCCTTTTGGGTTAACTAATGCACCTAGTACTTTCATGAGGTTAATGAATGAAGTTTTACGTGCTTTCATCAGACGATTTGTGGTAGTTTACTTTGATGACATATTGATTTATAGCAAATCTTTGGAGGAACATTTGGAACATTTACGTGCTGTTTTTATTGCTCTACGTGATGCACATTTGTTTGGAAACCTTGGAAAGTGCACCTTTTGCACCGACCAAGTATCTTTTCTTGGCTATGTTGTTACTCCACAGGGAATTGAAGTTGATAAAGCCAAGATTGAAGCTATTGAGAGTTGGCCGCAGGCCAAAACGGTCACACAAGTGAGGAGTTTCCTTGGCCTCGCTGGTTTCTATAGGCGTTTTGTGAGAGATTTCAGCACCATTGCTGCACCTCTCAACGAGCTTACAAAGAAGGATGTGCCTTTTGTTTGGGGTACCGCACAGGAAGAAGCCTTCACGGTATTGAAAGATAAGTTGACACATGCTCCTTTACTCCAACTTCCTAATTTCAATAAGACTTTTGAGCTTGAATGTGATGCTAGTGGAATTGGATTAGGAGGTGTGTTATTACAAGATGGAAAACCTGTTGCATACTTTTCTGAAAAATTGAGTGGGCCTAGTCTGAACTATTCTACTTATGATAAAGAATTATATGCTCTTGTTCGGACCTTAGAAACATGGCAACATTATTTATGGCCCAAGGAATTTGTTATACATTCTGATCATGAATCTTTGAAACACATTAAAAGTCAAGCAAAACTGAACCGTAGACATGCTAAATGGGTTGAATTCATTGAGACTTTCCCTTATGTCATTAAACACAAGAAGGGTAAAGAAAATGTTATTGCTGATGCCTTGTCTCGTCGTTATACTATGCTTTCACAACTTAACTTTAAAATATTTGGTTTGGAGACCATCAAAGATCAATATGTTCATGATGCTGAATTTAAAGATGTATTGCAGAATTGTAAGGAAGAGAGAACTTGGAACAAGTTCGTTCTTAACGATGGATTTGTGTTTCGTGCTAACAAGCTATGCATTCCAGCTAGCTCCGTTCGTCTTTTGTTGTTGCAGGAGGCGCATGGAGGAGGATTAATGGGACACTTTGGCGTCAAGAAGACGGCGGATATACTTGCTACACATTTCTTTTGGCCAAAGATGAGACGGGATGTTGAGCGTTTTGTTGCTCGCTGCACTACATGTCAAAGAGCTAAGTCACGACTCAATCCTCATGGTTTATATATGCCTTTGCCTGTACCTAGTGTTCCTTGGGAGGATATATCTATGGACTTTGTTTTAGGTTTACCTCGAACAAAGAAGGGGAGGGATAGCATATTTGTTGTCGTGGATAGGTTCTCGAAAATGGCACACTTTATACCATGTCATAAAAGCGATGATGCTGTTAATGTTGCTGATTTGTTCTTTCGTGAAATTATTCGCTTACATGGTGTGCCAAATACTATTGTTTCAGATCGTGATACTAAATTTCTTAGCCACTTTTGGAGATGTTTATGGGCTAAGTTGGGGACTAAGCTGCTTTTTAGTACTACTTGTCACCCCCAAACTGATGGACAAACTGAAGTAGTCAATAGAACATTGTCTACTATGCTTAGGGCTGTTTTGAAGAATAACAAGAAAATGTGGGAAGAATTCTTGCCTCATATTGAATTTGCTTATAATCGTTCATTGCATTCTACTACTAAGATGTGCTCTTTTGAAATTGTGTATGGTTTCCTACCTCGTGCACCTATTGATTTGTTGCCTCTTCCATCTTCAGAGAAGGTTAATTTTGATTCTAAAGAACGTTCTGAATTGATTTTAAAAATGCATGAGTTAACAAAGGAAAACATTGAGCGTATGAATGCTAAATATAAACTTGCTGGAGATAAGGGTAGAAAACATGTTGTGTTTGCGCCTGGAGATCTTGTTTGGTTACATTTGCGTAAAGATAGATTTCCTAATCTGTGCAAATCAAAGCTAATACCACGTGCTGATGGTCCTTTTAAGGTGTTAGAGAAAATAAATGATAATGCATATAAACTTGAGCTACCTGTAGATTTTGGGGTTAGTCCCACTTTTAACATTGTAGATTTGAAGCCTTATTTGGGTGAGGAAGATGCGCTTCCGTCGAGGACGACTTCATTTCAAGAAGGGGAGGATGATGAGGACATCAATACCATTGTTACACCCACAGCCCCTACTGTTACATATACTGGACCAATTACTAGAGCTCGCGCACGCCAATTAAATTACCAGGTACTTTCGTTTCTTGGTAATGATTCTAATGTTCATGAGATTATGATGCTGCCTAAATTGGATATATTTGTTTTGCTTACAAATGAAGGGCCTAGCTTGGAGAAGGATGAACATTGGAGCAAGAACACGCATGGAGTTGATGGCATGCGCAAGGGGATCAAGAACGGAGTTACAAGTGATGATTTCAGGACTTTGAAGCCACCATAAGGAGTGCATGAAGCCTTGGACGAAATATACAAGATGCCACTTCATAATATTCGTCCATAGGCTATTCTAGGTGCTGCGTCACCTGATTAATAGGCCAGGCCCATGTAATTTCGAAATACTTAAGTATAGGCTATTTTTAGAGTCCGTATGTGTGGGGAAACAAGAGTTAGGGTTGGTTTCGGACCCCACCCACAAGGGCCACGAAATTCCCCCCTCTTCCTCCATATATACAGCCCTTAGGGCGTCGTTTAGACTTTGGGTTTTGTTTAGATTAAAAGTTCGCCATAGCTGCAACTTCGCGTACTTCGTTTGTGTTCAACGACCTGACAAATGCGTCACAGAACCCCACCTTGATCAATAAAGCTTTCATCTTATATTCGCAATATCCAGATTGCAATCTCAGTTTCTTGCTTGTTCTTCGTTTGCTCGCAGGAAACAGACCCTCGTGGTCAGGTTGATCGTGCTCCGGCGTGGTCAATAACCTCTCGGAGTTGGTTTAGCGATTGCTAAGGCGCGACGTCCTCGCACGTTCGTAGTCGGATCGTCAAAGTCGACTTCCACCAAAGCGAAATCCATCATCTCATCGAAAGACGGGACACCTTTGCCTCTATCAGGCATATACGCACCCCGCGATCGAGAGGGTGCGGAGCCACCAGGGACTATCTAGTAGCCCCACTGTCAAATGCCTATGGCTAAGTGAAAGTGTTCAAGCATTATTGTCCAGTTGCCTCGCTTGCTGTGCTATCACCTCCTTATCAGGACCAAGACGTTGGGTTAAGTGTGAACACTTGTTTTTTGTGAGCACCTCCGCATTATATGCATGGGGGTTGAAGCCGACGGCTGCAATCTTTCAGGTTATACACATGTATACATAAACCGCCGCACAGGAGGCATCATACTACTTCCAGGCAAAAGAATAAACACAGCCTTATGAAAACTTCATAAAAGCATTATGTTTACAATGAGAATACATATCACTCAAACATAATATTTTTCAAGCACTAGGCCTCTATCAAACGAGCACCCTCGAGTACTTCCTCAAAGTAGTGTTCGGCAGCCACACGGCCTATGGATGAACCCTGTGCCGCAACAGTGGTAGCATCCATCTCCGCCCAGTATGCTTTAACACGGGTAAGGGCCATCCGCGAGCCTTCTATGCACGCCGACCTCTTCATCGCATTAATGCACGGCACCGCATCAAGGAGCTGCTGCACAAAGCCGAAATAGCTGTTCGGTTTAGGCCCTTCCGGCCATAGTTGATCCACAATAGACCTCATGGCGAGTCCGGACAACCTATTCAGTTTGGCCCATTCGGCTAGCTGGTCAGTCAATGAAAGCGGACGCTCTGGAACGTGGAATTGCGTCCATAACAGCTTGTCCACTTCACGATCTGTCTGACCTTGGAAGTACTTGGCGGCATCGGCAGCGCTCGCCGCCAAATCCATATACGCATCTACCGAGCTCCACAGCCGATCCAGAGGGGCATACCATTGATCCCCGAACTTCCTCCGTAACATGAAGGGTTTTCCAGCCGCAATATCCTCGGCTTCCCGTAGCTCCTCCTTCTTCGCTCTCATAGCAGAATGGGTGTCTTTGTCTGCCGCCGCGGCCTTCTCAAGGTCCGTTGCCTTCGCTTGGTTCTCTTTCTCAAGGACCCGGCAACGGTCGGCAGTGTCTTTCAATTCTACGGCCATCTTGGCCATCTTCTCTTGGCTCTCACAATATGCGGCCTTCTCGGCTTTCAACTCTTCGGCCGCCTTCAAAGCAGCTGCATTACTACTCCTCGCTTGTTCCTTGGCTCGGGCAAGTTCCGCCCGCAAGGCTTCCACGATGGCAGCTCCATCTACAGTCACAACATATTAAAGATACTGGCATTATGCTGCTCTTACTATGTGGCGTTCACCGGATAATAACACTTACCCTGATAGAGGCAAAGGTGTCCCGTCTTTCGATGAGATGATGGATTTCGCTTTGGTGGAAGTCGACTTTGACGATCTGATAGAGGCGAGGGTCCCGATCTTTCGATGAGATGATGGATTTCGCTTTGGTGGAAGTTGACTTTGACGATCCGACTACAAACGTGCACGACGTTGCGCCTTAGCAATCGCTAAACCAACTCTGAGAAGTTATTGACCACGCCGGAGCACAATCAACCTGACCACGAAGGTCTATTCCTGCAAGCAATCGAAGAACAAGCAAGAATATGATAAAAGCAATCTGAATATTGCGAGTATATATGAAGTATTGATAAAGGTGGGGATCCGTAAGCGGTCTTGGTCTGGTCGTTGGACACAAACGAAGTACACGAAGTTGCAATGGCTAACTTTTAACTAAACAAATCCCAAGGAAAAGCTACTAGATGGATCTACTTATATAGGAGCAAGGGGTGGCGGCCAAGGAGGTGGGAGGACGTCCCAAGGCAGCATAAAACTAAATCTAGGTCGTACAAGGCCAATGGGCCCAAGTGGAGGTGATGTAACACCTTTGGACTTGTAGTTTGACTCGGATTCTGCTGCAGCATCAGATTGTTTCGTCCACAACTCAATGCCCCGGACGAATTAGAAGGTGATTCCAATTGGGTTGGAAAGTGCACGAAATCTAGTTTCCACCAAAAAAAGAATCACCCAATTCGGAGTCCGTATGAAAAACTTGTGTGCGTTTTGAGTCAGGTACGTCTGTGCAGTCCGAATCTGAATCCAGAACGTGAGAGTCTTGGACTCTATCTTCTCTTGGGCCAAAAGTGACGTGAGAGAACTTTTTGGACAGCAAATAAACATCTCTTTCTTAATTATCTTCATATGTGGATTGTACAAATGTCCCATACACCTGCAATTAGACAAAACACAAAAGTGTGTGAAGTATTTTTGTTCTGGATAACATAAATAGATTATTGAATAGTTTGCACTAGAAATCACCTGACAAATATGCATATATGCAATATTTTTGGTCATATCCAAGGTAGTCATGTCCTCATCATCCTCCCCTTCTTGAAAATAAAGCCGTCCTCGGCGTTGCTTAATCTGAAATGTGGCTAACAAAAGAGACAAGGTGTAAATGTTGTATATGTATATGTCATCCATTTTTACTTCCCTTGATTTTTGCATATATGACACATGAATAGATGAGTAACTTGCATAGTTCATAAAATCTAAAGCCAAAAAATTAGCACAAGAAGTAGAAGGCATGAAAATATTGCAACTCAGTTTGCACATATAAGTGAAGCTCTTATTCATTTCAAAAGATTGACAATGTTCATCATTAAACCATCCCAACATTGGTGAATAAACCTTACTTGCATCAAATTTACATGCTACAACATGCTTAAATAAGCAAATATGCAATAAGTCATTCAACACAGAATCATCACCAAGATTAGAGGTCATATCAAAATGATTAAACATTGGTTCTTTTGCATCAATAGTTAATTCAATGGGTGCACTCAAAATTGTTGGTATTTCAGTTGTTTGATCACATGGCAAAGTCAAATTATCAACGTAGTCCTCTAAAATAGGTGGTGTGATCAAAGTAGTGGGTAGCTCATCAGATGGTGCATTCAAATTGACAAGGCATTCATCATTCTCATGTAGAGATGGAAGATCAGTACCTTTGTCATTACCTCCTATGATCAACTCAGATGATGTAGCCACTCTCGGGGGCGATGTGTCACATGATGGAGGTGATGTAGTCCTCACAACAACGGATGTGGTTGTCATAGTATGCCTAGTAGTTGAAGGAACAATCATATCAACTCTTGGAATGTGCACCGTGCGCTTGTTCTCCTCGTGGCCAACACGTCGTTTTATTTCCTGTTCAGCTTTGCAAGCAAGATGAAACAAATGGTCCATAGGATAACACTCTTCATGAATTAGTATCTCTTGAATATCACGGTTTAATCCTCCCCAAAATCTATCCATAAAATCATCTTCACTTTCTTCTAAAGAGGAATGCAACAAGGTAGTTTGTAAATCATCATAATATTTTGTTACAGTTTCACTACCTTGTTTTAAGTGTTGCAACTTCTTAATCATGTCACGAGTATAATAAGCAGGGACGAAAGTATGTCGCATGGCAAGTTTCAAATCATCCCAAGTAGTAGGTATATAATCAGGGTGTAACCGACAATATTCACTCCACCAAACCAAAGCATAACCAGTGAAAGAACCAACCGCAACCTTAACCTTTTTATATTCATCAAAATTATGGGAAGCAAATATATTTTTTATGTCGAACTCCCATTCAATATATAAAGCAGGTTTAAAACGGCCATTAAATGGTGGTATAGATACATTAACCTGATCATGTGCATTTGGATGTTTGTGCACCTCTCGTGACAGTTGTGGTATTTGCAAAGGTGGTGGCACGTCTCCCGCGATCGACAAAGCCCATGAATTGACTCTGGATCCTGTCATGATTAGTAGAACAAGAAACAAAACCCCAAAAAAAAAATGTTCCTATAACTACTAGGATGTGGTGGTAAAACGCTCACAGTAAAGCAAATATCATTGTCTTACAAGTTCTTACCATGCAGCAGGCGGTGATCGGCAACCAGCGGTGTCAAGTAACTCTGAATATTGAGTAAAGCGATTGCCAGGGGAGCGTACGTATACACGGTGTAGAAATATGTGGAGCTGGGTTGGCTATATATGGTAGCAAAAGATTAGCAATAATCAATTCAAAGATGCAATGTTGAATAAACGCTCAACGACGGTACTGTGCTGGTCCTAGGCTAGACCGGACTAGAGACGCGAGCCTAGAACACTAATGAGGTCACGGCGTAGCACAACTAGCATCAATGAAGGATACTAAGTAGCTCTTGACAGCAAGATATAAGTGAAGATCACAACGGCAGTGAAGATAATGATGAAAAACAATTGCCAAGCAGGATATACAACAACTTTGTCTCCAACTTTCCTCTGAAAAAGTTTGTGCCGATTTTTTTGATTTTTTTTCTCCTTTTTTTCTCTGACTTTTTTCTCTTTTTTTTTCTTGTTTTTTTTCTCTCTTTTTTTCTCCCTCTTTCCAAAACAAACTAGATAAGACGCAGATTGGATCAAGCGAAGATGTGAACGATCTCAACTATTATTATGACAATGAATGGTGGGTAGCACGTGGTGGAAATTGATGGATGGGTGGTGGACAGCGGAAGAGATAATGATGCAGCGGTGGCGTGACTAATGTGAACAGAACTCGAAACTCTAAACGAACTAGACACTAAGACCAGCAACTCGACACGACGATGCAACCGATAATTCAACTATGCAAGCAATGAAAAGAAAATTGCAAAGGCTCAGACTGGCTTGGACCAAGGATGAATAGATCTAACTCTTTTTTGTGGCTTTTTCTTGGACAATAGGTAAGAAAATAAATCTAATCTAGGAAAGCTGGAAATTCTCACCGAGCAACCTGAAAACTGATACCACTTGATAGAGGCGAGGGTCCCGATCTTTCGATGAGATGATGGATTTCGCTTTGGTGGAAGTTGACTTTGACGATCCGACTACAAACGTGCACGACGTTGCGCCTTAGCAATCGCTAAACCAACTCTGAGAAGTTATTGACCACGCCGGAGCACAATCAACCTGACCACGAAGGTCTATTCCTGCAAGCAATCGAAGAACAAGCAAGAATATGATAAAAGCAATCTGAATATTGCGAGTATATATGAAGTATTGATAAAGGTGGGGATCCGTAAGCGGTCTTGGTCTGGTCGTTGGACACAAACGAAGTACACGAAGTTGCAATGGCTAACTTTTAACTAAACAAATCCCAAGGAAAAGCTACTAGATGGATCTACTTATATAGGAGCAAGGGGTGGCGGCCAAGGAGGTGGGAGGACGTCCCAAGGCAGCATAAAACTAAATCTAGGTCGTACAAGGCCAATGGGCCCAAGTGGAGGTGATGTAACACCTTTGGACTTGTAGTTTGACTCGGATTCTGCTGCAGCATCAGATTGTTTCGTCCACAACTCAATGCCCCGGACGAATTTGAAGGTGATTCCAATTGGGTTGGAAAGTGCACGAAATCTAGTTTCCACCAAAAAAAGAATCACCCAATTCGGAGTCCGTATGAAAAACTTGTGTGCGTTTTGAGTCAGGTACGTCTGTGCAGTCCGAATCTGAATCCAGAACGTGAGAGACTTGGACTCTATCTTCTCTTGGGCCAAAAGTGACGTGTGAGAACTTTTTGGACAGCAAATAAACATCTCTTTCTTCCTTATCTTCATATGTGGATTGTACAAATGTCCCATACACCTGCAATTAGACAAAACACAAAAGTGTGTGAAGTATTTTTGTTCTGGATAACATAAATAGATTATTGAATAGTTTGCACTAGAAATCACCTGACAAATATGCATATATGCAATATTTTTGGTCATATCCAAGGTAGTCATGTCCTCATCACGATCCGACTACGAACGTGCGAGGACGTCGCGCCTTAGCAATCGCTAAACCAACTCCGAGAGGTTATTGACCACGCCGGAGCACGATCAACCTGACCACGAGGGTCTGTTTCCTGCGAGCAAACGAAGAACAAGCAAGAAACTGAGATTGCAATCTGGATATTGCGAATATAAGATGAAAGCTTTATTGATCAAGGTGGGGTTCTGTGACGCCTTTGTCTGGTCGTTGAACACAAACGAAGTACGCGAAGTTGCAGCTATGGCGAACTTTTAATCTAAACAAAACCCAAAGTCTAAACGGTGCCCTAAGGGCTGTATATATGGAGGAAGAGAGGGGAATTTCGTGGCCCTTGGTGGAGGGGTCCGAAATCAACCCTATCTCTTGTTTCCCCACACATACGGACTCTAAAAATAGCCTATACTTATGTATTTCGAAATTACATGGGCCTAGCCCAATAAAAAGGTGACGCAGCACCTATAATAGCCTCTGGACGAAATTTATGAAGTGGCATCTTGTATATTTCGTCCAAGGCTTCATGCACTCTTATGGTGGCTTCAAAGTCCTGAAATCATCACTTGTAACTCCGTTCTGGTTCCCCTTGCGCATGGCATCATCTCCATGCTTGCTCTTGCTCCAATGTCCATCCTTCTCCAAGCTAGGCCCTTCATTTGTAAGCAAAACAAATGTATCCAATTTAGGCAGCATCATATTCTCATGAACATTAGAATCATTACCAAGAAACGGAAGTACCTGATAATTTAATTGGCGTGCGCGAGCTCTAGTAATTGGTCCAGTATATGTAGCAGTAGGGGTTGTGGGTGTAACAATGGTATTGATGTCCTCATCATCCTCCCCTTCTTGAAATGAAGTCGTCCTCGACGGAAGCTCATCTTCCTCACCCAAATAAGGCTTCAAATCTGCAATGTTAAAAGTGGGACTAACCCCAAAATCTGCAGGCAGCTCAAGTTTATATGCATTATCATTTACTTTCTCCAACACCTTAAAGGGACCAGCAGCACGTGGCATTAGCTTTGATTTGCGCAAATCAGGAAATCTATCCTTACGCAAATGTAACCAAACAAGATCTCCAGGTGCAAACACAACATGTTTTCTACCCTTATCTCCAGCAAGTTTATATTTAGCATTCATACGCTCAATGTTTTCCTTAGTTAACTCATGCATTTTTAAAATCAATTCAGCACGTTCTTTAGCATCAAAATTAACCTTCTCCGAAGATGGAAGAGGCAACAAATCAATAGGTGCACGAGGTAGGAAACCATACACAACTTCAAAAGGGCCTATCTTAGTAGTAGAATGCAATGAACGATTATAAGCAAATTCAATATGAGGCAAGCATTCCTCCCACATTTTCTTATTATTCTTCAAAACAGCCCTAAGCATAGTAGACAATGTTCTATTGACTACTTCAGTTTGTCCATCAGTTTGGGGGTGACAAGTAGTACTAAAAAGCAGTTTAGTCCCCAACTTAGCCCATAAACATCTCCAAAAGTGGCTAAGAAATTTAGTATCACGATCTGAAACAATAGTATTTGGCACACCATGCAAGCGAATAATTTCACGAAAGAACAAATCAGCAACATTAACAGCATCATCGCTTTTATGACATGGTATAAAGTGTGCCATTTTCGAGAATCTATCCACGACAACAAATATGCTATCCCTCCCCTTCTTTGTTCGAGGTAAACCTAAAACAAAGTCCATAGATATATCCTCCCAAGGAACACTAGGTACAGGCAAAGGCATATATAAACCATGAGGATTGAGTCGTGACTTAGCTTTTTGACATGTAGTGCATCGAGCAATAAAACGCTCAACATCCCGTCTCATCTTTGGCCAAAAGAAATGTGTAGCAAGTACGTCCTCCGTCTTCTTCACGCCAAAGTGTCCCATTAATCCTCCTCCATGCGCCTCCTGCAACAACAAAAGACGAACGGAGCTAGCTGGAATGCATAGCTTGTTAGCACGAAACACAAATCCATCGTTAACGACAAACTTGTTCCACATTCTTCCTTCTTTACAATTCTGCATTACATCTTTAAAATCAGCATCATGCACATATTGATCTTTGATGGTCTCCAAACCAAATATTTTGAAGTCAAGTTGTGAAAGCATAGTATAGCGACGAGACAATGCATCAGCAATAACATTTTCTTTTCCCTTCTTGTGTTTAATGACATAAGGGAAAGTCTCAATGAATTCAACCCATTTAGCATGTCTACGATTCAGTTTAGCTTGACTTTTAATATGTTTCAAAGATTCATGATCAGAATGTATAACAAATTCTTTGGGCCATAAATAATGTTGCCATGTTTCTAAAGTCCGAACAAGAGCATATAATTCTTTATCATAAGTAGAATAGTTCAGACTAGGCCCACTCAATTTTTCAGAAAAGTATGCAACAGGTTTGCCATCTTGTAATAACACACCTCCTAATCCAATTCCACTAGCATCACATTCAAGCTCAAAAGTCTTATTAAAATCAGGAAGTTGGAGTAAAGGAGCATGTGTCAACTTATCTTTCAATACCGTGAAGGCTTCTTCCTGTGCGGTACCCCACAGAAAAGGCACATCTTTCTTTGTAAGCTCATTGAGAGGTGCAGCAATGGTGCTGAAATCTCTCACAAAACGCCTATAGAATCCAGCGAGGCCAAGGAAACTCCTCACTTGTGTGACCGTTTTGGGCTGCGGCCAACTCTCAATAGCTTCAATCTTGGCTTTATCAACTTCAATTCCCTGTGGAGTAACAACATAGCCAAGAAAAGATACTCGGTCGGTGCAAAAAGTGCACTTTCCAAGGTTACCAAACAAACGTGCATCACGTAGAGCAATAAAAACAGCACGTAAATGTTCCAAATGTTCCTCCAAAGATTTGCTATAAATCAATATGTCATCAAAGTAAACTACCACAAATCGTCCAATGAAAGCACGTAAAACTTCGTTCATTAACCTCATGAAAGTACTAGGTGCATTAGTTAACCCAAAAGGCATGACTAACCACTCATATAATCCAAACTTAGTTTTAAATGCTGTTTTCCATTCATCTCCCAATTTCATACGAATTTGATGGTATCCACTACGCAAATCAACTTTGGAGAATATTGTAGAGCCACTCAATTCATCAAGCATATCATCTAGCCTAGGAATAGGATGACGATAACGAATAGTAATATTATTAATGCCTCTACAATCAACGCACATACGTGATGTACCATCCTTTTTCGGCACTAGAATAATAGGAACAGCACAAGGACTAAGGGATTCGCGTATATAACCTTTGTCGAGAAGCTCTTGTACTTGACGCATAATCTCCTTCGTCTCCTCTGGATTGGTACGGTATGGTGCACGGTTTGGCAGTGAAGCACCGGGAATTAAGTCAATCTGATGCTCAATCCCTCGAATAGGCGGTAATCCCGGTGGCACGTCTTGTGGAAAGACGTCAGCGAACTCCTGCAAAATGTTAGTGATAGCAGGAGGCAAAGAGGAAGGCACGTCCTCGAATGAAAATAATGCCTCTTTGCACACAAAAGCATAGCAAACAGATTTGCTAAAATCTAGATCATCAATATCAGATTTGGTGGCAAGTAAACATGCACTTTTCAATTTAATTTCAGAAGCAACACTAGATTGTTTATTATTATTAGGCTGCATTTGTTTCTCAAATTCTTTTGCCACAATCTGATTTTCACTCTTAGTTTTCTCCTGTTTTGCTTTATTAGCTCTATTAATATCATCTTTCAAAATGGAATCAGGAGTCATAGGAAGCAAAGTAATATTTTTATCCTTATGAACAAGAGTATACTGATTGTTTCTACCATGGTGAATAGAATTTTTATCAAATTGCCATGGTCTACCAAGTAATAAGGAACATGCTTGCATAGGTACCACATCACAATCAACATAATCAGCATATGTAGAGATACTAAAATGTACACGAACAGTACGTGTTACCTTAACCTTGCCGCTGTTGTTGAACCATTGGATGTAGTAAGGATGTGGATGTGGTCTTGTGGTGAGAGATAGCTTCTCCACCATCTCCATGCTAGCCAAGTTGTTGCAACTACCTCCGTCTATGATGACGCGCACAGAACGTTCCTTCACAACTCCCTTGGTATGGAACAAATTGTGCCTCTGATTTTGCTCAGCTTGTGTGACCTGCACACTCAAAACACGTTGAGCAACTAAACATTCATACCTGTCAGCATCTTCAGGAGCCATGTATTGCGTCTCATGATCAGAATCATCTCCACCATGTTCTTCATGTGTAATAAGAGCCAAAGTCTCCTCATCATAGTCACTAGCGGACTCATATCCACCATCCTCAGTAGCAATCATCACACGCTGAGATTTGCATTCTCTCGCAAAATGTCCTCTTCCCTTACAACGACGACAAATAATATCACTTGTGTGCCCTGTTGACGCCATGGAAGAAGAAGAGCTCTGTGCAGGCCCGGTAGGTGTGCTCTTGGCAGATAGTGGTGGTTGTGCCTGCTTTCTTGTATCACGGTTGGAGGTGGCACCTGAAGGAGGTGATGGTGCAGTGGAAGTAGATGATGCACGTGGTGTCCATGATGAAGGTCGACCTGCAGAAAAGTTAGTGCGCGCCAATGCCTGTCGATCCTGCACTTCACGTTCAGCTTTACAAGCAAGATGGAATAAATGAGTGATATTATTATAATCCTTATAGTCTAGAATGGTCTGAATATCTCTATTTAATCCACCCAGAAAACGTGCAAGCATAGCTTCATTCTCCTCAACAATACCACATCTAATCAAGCCAGTTTGTAATTCCTGATAATATTCTTCTACAGAATTTTTTCCTTGTCTTAAGCACTGCAATTTTTGAAGTAATTCACGTTGATAATATGGTGGAACCCAACGAGTATGCATAGCAGTTTTCAAAGCAGCCCAAGTAGCTGGAACAGGATATAATCTACAATGTTCAGACCACCAAACACATGCAAAGCTAGTGAAAGCACAAATAGCAGCAGGAACACGTCTCTCCTCAGGATATTGTAAACATGTAAATCGTTGTTCAGTTTCTAACTCCCAAGTAAGATATATATCAGGAACATATCTACCCTCAAATGGTGGAATATTCAATTTCAGTTTAGGGAGATGGTCATGATCTCGTACCTGAGGGGGAGCCCTAACATTGCCATTATTTGCATGTGGACGACCTGGTGGTTGTGGTGCTGGCGGTTGCACATAGTTCTGATGTTGATCAACCTCATCCTCGTAATCTCCCACATAATCATCCTCCTCGGTACCAGCAGCAGTAGTAGCAGGAGCCAAAGAAGCATCAACAGCAGTAGCAGCGGCACCAGAATTTTGTCCTAGCTCAACAGGAACACGCTGAGCTCGTCCATACTGATTCGGAAGGGGGCGTAGTTGTTGTCGTTGTAGAGGTGCGATAGGTGCAGCCGGTGGTGGTTGTGGAAAACGCGCGAGCAATTCATCAAACTTGCTATCAAGCTTTGTTTCAAACGTCTTCTCAATGCCATCTATCTTCTCCATGGCCTCGTCAAATCTGTTTAGCACATCTTGCACCTGTCCACTCATCATTTGCTGAAATTTATCATGTAGCTGTTGGTTCGTCAGGTTCTCCCAATCAGTCTCATCGGCTTGTGATCCTACCATGGTTAGCAGCAAATAGAAACACAGAAGAATATGATCCTACAGAGTACTAAGAAGTGGTGGTGGTGTATCACAAACCCGTCAAGCAAATCTCAAATTCTTACCAGTTCTCACCCAGCAGCAGGCGGTGATCGGCAACCGTTGTAGTCAAAACTCCCAAAGCTTGGATAGAGCGATTACCAGGGAGAGTCCAACGCACGACGTAGATGTATGTGGAGCTGGGAAGGCTTATAATATGGTAGCAAAAAGGGTCAGCAATAATCAATTCAGAGATGCAAAGTTGAATAAACGCTCAACGACGGTACTGTGCTGGTCCTAGGCTAGACCGTGCTAGAGACGCGAGCCTAGAACACTAACAAAATCACGGCGCTGCACGTAAACAAGGGAAAAGCACACTCTGGATTTTTTTTTCGCTCTTTTTTTTTGCGCTCTTTTTTTTTGCACTGCTCCTTTTTTTTTGCGAAAAATCACTATAATGGCGAGTGTCTCAAAACTCTTCCTAGGTCAAACTGACAGGATGGGCATGAAATTTTTTCGACCAATTTTTTTTTTTTCGTTTTTTCGACTGCCCGGACCCAAAAACTGGAAACGGGTCAAAAAACACTTCCTATAATGGCACCTGTCTCAAAACACTCAGAAACACCTAAAAATAGGATAGCCAGAATTTTTTTCGAAAAATGCGTTTTCGAAAAATTTTGGGCCTAAACGGAGCGTGGTTTCCGGACTCTTCTTTTTTTTCCCGAAACCTACTCCGGCAAGGAAACACGAATCGGAAACTAGATGGATCCCGAAAACAAACCTAATAAGCAAGGAACTCGGATTGGTGGTGGATATATGGTGGTGGTATATGGCAGCGGTGGTGGTAGCGGTGGTAGTATATGGATATGGATCGGTGGTGGTATATGGACACGGATTGGTGGTGGTATATGGATACGGATTCGGAGCGGTGGTGGTAGATGGCAGGGGCGATGATGATGGTGCGGCGGCGGCGTGACAACTTATGACCAGAACTCGAAACTCTAAAAGACTAGACTCTAAGACCAGCAACTAGACCGACGATGCAACCGCAAATTCAACAAAGCAAAACCCTAAAAAGATTATGCAAAGGCTCAGATTGGTTCGGATATGATGAACTAACCCTAATTTTTTTTGTGGCTTTTTCGTGGACTATAGGTATGAAGAACAGACTCGATCTAAACTACGAAAAACTGGAAAATCTCACCGAGCAACCTGGAAATCTGAAACCACTTGATAGAGGCAAAGGTGTCCCGTCTTTCGATGAGATGATGGATTTCGCTTTGGTGGAAGTCGACTTTGACGATCCGACTACGAACGTGCGAGGACGTCGCGCCTTAGCAATCGCTAAACCAACTCCGAGAGGTTATTGACCACGCCGGAGCACGATCAACCTGACCACGAGGGTCTGTTTCCTGCGAGCAAATGAAGAACAAGCAAGAAACTGGGATTGCAATCTGGATATTGCGAATATAAGATGAAAGCTTCATTGATCAAGGTGGGGTTCTGTGACGCCTTTGTCTGGTCGTTGAACACAAACGAAGTACGCGAAGTTGCAGCTATGGCGAACTTTTAATCTAAACAAAACCCAAAGTCTAAACGGTGCCCTAAGGGCTGTATATATGGAGGAAGAGAGGGGAATTTCGTGGCCCTTGGTGGAGGGGTCCGAAATCAACCCTATCTCTTGTTTCCCCACACATACGGACTCTAAAAATAGCCTATACTTATGTATTTCGAAATTACATGGGCCTAGCCCAATAAAAAGGTGACGCAGCACCTATAATAGCCTCTGGACGAAATTTATGAAGTGGCATCTTGTATATTTCGTCCAAGGCTTCATGCACTCTTATGGTGGCTTCAAAGTCCTGAAATCATCACTTGTAACTCCGTTCTGGTTCCCCTTGCGCATGGCATCATCTCCATGCTTGCTCTTGCTCCAATGTCCATCCTTCTCCAAGCTAGGCCCTTCATTTGTAAGCAAAACAAATGTATCCAATTTAGGCAGCATCATATTCTCATGAACATTAGAATCATTACCAAGAAACGAAAGTACCTGATAATTTAATTGGCGTGCGCGAGCTCTAGTAATTGGTCCAGTATATGTAGCAGTAGGAGTTGTGGGTGTAACAATGGTATTGATGTCCTCATCATACCCTGTGCCTCGTCAAGCCTCTTGTTAACAAGCTCGAAGTCGGCGTCTGCCGCATCTAGTTGCCGTTTTAATTGGGCAAACTCCCTGATAAAGGCGAGGGTCCCGATCTTTCGATGAGGTGATAACTATCGATTTGGTGAAGATGACTTTGACGATCCGACTACAAACGTGCACGGCGTTGCGCCTTAGCAATCGCTAAACCAACTCTGAGAGGTTATTGACCACGCCGGAGCACAATCAACCTGACCACAAAGGTCTATTCCTGCAAGCAATCGAAGAACAAGCAAGAATATGATAAAAGCAATCTGAATATTGCGAGTATATATGAAGTATTGATAAAGGTGGGGATCCGTAAGCGGTCTTGGTCTGGTCGTTGGACACAAACGAAGTACACGAAGTTGCAATGGCTAACTTTTAACTAAACAAATCCCAAGGAAAAGCTACTAGATGGATCTACTTATATAGGAGCAAGGGGTGGCGGCCAAGGAGGTGGGAGGACGTCCCAAGGCAGCCTAAAACTAAATCTAGGTCGTACAAGGCCAATGGGCCCAAGTGGAGGTGATGTAACACCTTTGGACTTGTAGTTTGACTCGGATTCTGCTGCAGCATCAGATTGTTTCGTCCACAACTCAACGCTCCGGACGAATTTGAAGGTGATTCCAATTGGGTTGGAAAGTGCACGAAATCTAGTTTCCAACAAAAAAAGAATCACCCAATTCGGAGTCCGTATGAAAAACTTGTGTGCGTTTTGAGTCAGGTACGTCTGTGCAGTCTGAATCTGAATCTAGAACGTGAGTGACTTGGACTCTATCTTCTCTTGGGCCAAAAGTGACGTGAGAGAACTTTTTGGACAGCAAATAAACATCTCTTTCTTCCTTATCTTCATATGTGGATTGTACAAATGTCCCATACACCTGCAATTAGACAAAACACAAAAGTGTGTGAAGTATTTTTGTTCTGGATAACATAAATAGATTATTGAATAGTTTGCACTAGAAATCACCTGACAAATATGCATATATGCAATATTTTTGGTCATATGCAAGGTAGTCATGTCCTCATCATCCTCCCCTTCTTGAAAATAATGCCGTCCTCGGCGTTGCTTAATCTGAAATGTGGCTAACAAAAGAGACAAGGTGTACATGTTGTATATGTATATGTCATCCATTTTTACTTCCCATGATTTTTGCATATATGACACATGAATAGATGAGTAACTTGCATAGTTCATAAAATCTAAAGCCAAAAAATTAGCACAAGAAGTAGAAGGCATGAAAATATTGCAACTCAGTTTGCACATATAAGTGAAGCTCTTATTCATTTCAAAAGATTGACAATGTTCATCATTAAACCATCCCAACATTGGTGAATAAACATTACTTGCATCAAATTTACATGCTACAACATGCTTAAATAAGCAAATATGCAATAAGTCATTCAACACAGAATCATCACCAAGATTAGAGGTCATATCAAAATGATTAAACATTGGTTCTTTTGCATCAATAGTTAATTCAATGGGTGCACTCAAAATTGTTGGTATTTCAGTTGTTTGATCACATGGCAAAGTCAAATTATCAACGTAGTCCTCTAAAATAGGTGGTGTGATCAAAGTAGTGGGTAGCTCATCAGATGGTGCATTCAAATTGACAAGGCATTCATCATTCTCATGTAGAGATGGAAGATCAGTACCTTTGTCATTACCTCTTATGATCAACTCAGATGATGTAGCCACTCTCGAGGGCGATGTGTCACATGGTGGAGGTGATGTAGTCCTAACAACAACGGATGTAGTTGTCATAGTATGCCTAGTAGTTGAAGGAACAATCATATCAACTCTTGGAATGTGCACCGTGCGCTTGTTCTCCTCGTGGCCAACACGTTGTTTTATTTCCTGTTCAGCTTTGCAAGCAAGATGAAACAAATGGTCCATAGGATAACACTCTTCATGAATTAGTATCTCTTGAATATCACGGTTTAATCCTCCCCAAAATCTATCCATAAAATCATCTTCACTTTCTTCTAAAGAGGAATGCAACAAGGTAGTTTGTAAATCATCATAATATTTTGTTACAGTTTCACTACCTTGTTTTAAGTGTTGCAACTTCTTAATCATGTCACGAGTATAATAAGCAGGGACGAAAGTATGTCGCATGGCAAGTTTCAAATCATCCCAAGTAGTAGGTATATAATCAGGGTGTAACCGACAATATTCACTCCACCAAACCAAAGCATAACCAGTGAAAGAACCAACCGCAACCTTAACCTTTTTATGTTCATCGAAATTATGGGAAGCAAATATATTTTTTATGTCGAACTCCCATTCAATATATAAAGCAGGTTTAAAACGGCCATTAAATGGTGGTATAGATACATTAACTTGATCATGTGCATTTGGATGTTTGTGCACCTCTCGTGACGGTTGTGGTATTTGCAAAGGTGGTGGCACGTCTCCCGCGATCGACAAAGCCCATGAATTGACTCTGGATCCTGTCATGATTAGTAGAACAAGAAACAAAACCCAAAAATAATGTTCCTATAACTACTAGGATGTGGTGGTAAAACGCTCACAGTAAAGCAAATATCAATGTCTTACAAGTTCTTACCATGCAGCAGGCGGTGATCGGCAACCAGCGGTGTCAAGTAACACCGAATATTGAGTAAAGCGATTGCCAGGGGAGCGTACGTATACACAGTGTAGAAATATGTGGAGCTGGGTTGGCTATATATGGTAGCAAAAGATTAGCAATAATCAATTCAAAGATGCAATGTTGAATAAACGCTCAACGACGGTACTGTGCTGGTCCTAGACTAGACCGGACTAGAGACGCGAGCCTAGAACACTAATGAGGTCACGGCGTAGCACAACTAGCATCAATGAAGGATACTAAGTAGCTCTTGACAGCAAGATATAAGTGAAGATCACAACGGCAGTGAAGATAATGATGAAAAACAACTGCCAAGCAGGATATACAACAACTTTGTCTCCAACTTTCCTCTGAAAAAGTTTGTGCCGATTTTTTTGATTTTTTTTCTCCTTTATTTTCTCTGACTTTTTTTTCTCTCGTTTTTTCTCTCTCGTTTTTTTCTCCCTCTTTCCAAAACAAACTAGACAAGATGCAGATTGGATCAAGTGAAGATGTGAACGATCTCAACTATTATTATGACAATGAATGGTGGGTAGCACGTGGTGGAAATTGATGGATGGGTGGTGGACAGCGGAAGAGATAATGATGCAGCGGTGGCGTGACTAATGTGAACAGAACTCAAAACTCTAAACGAACTAGACACTAAGACCAGCAACTCGACACGACGATGCAACCGATAATTCAACTATGCAAGCAATGAAAAGAAAATTGCAAAGGCTCAGACTGGCTTGGACCAAGGATGAATAGATCTAACTCTTTTTTGTGGCTTTTTCTCGGACAATAGGTAAGAAAATAAATCTAATCTAGGAAAACTGGAAATTCTCACCGAGCAACCTGAAAACTGATACCACTTGATAGAGGCAAAGGTGTCCCGTCTTTCGATGAGATGATAACTATCGATTTGGTGAAGATGACTTTGACGATCCGACTACAAACGTGCATGGCGTTGCGCCTTAGCAATCGCTAAACCAACTCTGAGAGGTTATTGACCATGCCGGAGCACAATCAACCTGACCACGAAGGTCTATTCCTGCAAGCAATCGAAGAACAAGCAAGAATATGATAAAAGCAATCTGAATATTGCGAGTATATATGAAGCATTGATAAAGGTGGGGATCCGTAAGCGGTCTTGGTCTGGTCGTTGGACACAAACGAAGTACACGAAGTTGCAATGGCTAACTTTTAACTAAACAAATCCCAAGGAAAAGCTACTAGATGGATCTACTTATATAGGAGCACGGGGTGGCGGCCAAGGAGGTGGGAGGACGTCCCAAGGCAGCCTAAAACTAAATCTAGGTCATACAAGGCCAATGGGCCCAAGTGGAGGTGATGTAACACCTTTGGACTTGTAGTTTGACTCGGATTCTGCTGCAGCATCAGATTGTTTCGTCCACAACTCAACGCTCCGGACGAATTTGAAGGTGATTCCAATTGGGTTGGAAAGTGCACGAAATCTAGTTTCCAACAAAAAAAAGAATCACCCAATTCGGAGTCCGTATGAAAAACTTGTGTGTGTTTTGAGTCAGGTACGTCTGTGCAGTCCGAATCTGAATCCAGAACGTGAGAGACTTGGACTCTATCTTCTCTTGGGCCAAAAGTGACGTGAGAGAACTTTTTGGACAGCAAATAAACATCTCTTTCTTCCTTATCTTCATATGTGGATTGTACAAATATCCCATACACCTGCAATTAGACAAAACACAAAAGTGTGTGAAGTATTTTTGTTCTGGATAACATAAATAGATTATTGAATAGTTTGTACTAGAAATCACCTGACAAATATGCATATATGCAATATTTTTGGTTATATGCAAGGTAGTCATGTCCTCATCACTCCCTAGTCCGGCTAGCCACCGGAGCTCCAACCACCTGCACATAAAGGCAGATTGGTTATTGCCTGGGTATTTGATCCTCTGTTCGCCGCCATTCTCGACGACAACCAGAGTCTCAAGGGCTACTATAACATGTGCATTATATCACATATTATCTCACATACCTCAAAGCCTATCAATAGACTCATAAAGGGTTCATGTAATCTGCTTTCAGCAGACGAGATTCTCTCCATCACCGTACCCATCAGCGTACGGTGCTTGTCTGAGATGGCCGCTCGCCCCATCAACTCCCTTAGAACGTCCGACTGCACACCAAACGGTACCGGACTCTTTCGTATGCTCTCTTCGGGAGCCGGACACTGGGGACCTTGGGGGTCTACGGGATTATCTTCTAGCCTCACCGGATCCGGGGAGGCCCTCCCCAACGACACTTCGGGGTCGCCCCCTTCTGGAGCGGAGGAGTTCGGGGGAGGCGTTTCGCTCTCCATCATCTCTGGAAGAAGATCCCCAAAGCTGAGGCCCGAACTGCAAGATAGATGCGGTGGTTATTTTCTCAGAGGAAAAAGATAGCATACCCTTACTACTAAAATATTTTGGATCACTTACGACTCGTTGGAGGGCTGATCCCCCAGCGGACTCTGCGAGGCAAAAGCACCCCCCAAGGCAGGACCCTTAGTGGGAGACCTCTTCTCCCATTTGGAGGCTTTGGCTTCCGGATCCTCGGAAGCAGTCCTTTTCCTCCCCCAATCATCCTCCTTCGTGGAGATGCTCGCTCCCTCGGTTGGAGTGGATAGCAATGGGGGCCCTCGTCCGCCCATATTATCTCCCTTGGTATCTTCCTTCAAGGGCTCCGGACAAGGTGCGACCTCGAGCATCTTCTCCAATACCGGATTTTCCAAACCCTCAGGGAGGGGAGCCAAGCACCGAATCATCTACGCCTTTGTTAGCCAGTCCTGGTCAAAAAGCGGACTCTCAGAAATAACTTCGAATAAAAGACAGCATGTTCGGCGAGGGGATTTCTTACTTGTTCGATGGCGCGGTTACTGCTCAGGCCCGCGTCCTCGGTGATATCCGGACATTCCACTTGGCGTCAGGCCGAGGAAACTTTGGATGGCACGTGGCCCCTCTGGGTTGAACTCCCACAAATGCAGGGGCCGGCGTTTGCAAGGCTGGACTTGGCGAACCAGCATAACTTGTATCACCGCAACCAAATTGAAATCTCCCTCGAAGAGATCTCGAATGCGGCTTTGCAGTATAGGCACGTCCTTGACTGGACCCCAGCTCAGACCCCTGCTAATCCATGACATCAGTTGTGGTGGGGGCCCGAGCGGAAAGTGGGGGCAGCCGCCCACTTGGTACTTCTGGGAGCTGTGACATAAAACCACTCCCGTTGCCATAATTCGGGAACCTCTGGAAAGGAACCTCTCGGCCATGGAGCTCCTGCCATCTTGCCTATTGATGCACCTCCGCACACTGCTTGTTGCCCCTCGATCATCTTCAGCCTTACTTCAAAGGTCTTGAGCCACATGCCAAAGTGAGGGGTAACGCGGAGAAAGGCCTCACACACGACAATAAATGTCGTAATGTGGAGAAAGGAGTCCGAGGCTAGATCGTGGAAATCTAACCCGTAATAGAACATCAAGCCCTTGACGAAAGGATCCAGAGTGAGGCCTAGACCTCAGAGGAAGTGGGAGACGAACACAACATTCTCGTTGGGTTCAGGAGTAGGGACGACCTGCCCTTTAGCAGGCAACCGATGCGAAACCTCGGCGGTCAGATATCTGGCCTCCCTCACCTTCTTAATGTCCTCTTCCATAATGGAAGAGGGCGTCCATCGGCCTTGAAGGCTAGATCCGGACATGGTTGAAGGTCCGAAGCACCTAACCTGAGCTTTGGGTGTTAGAACTCGAGGCGGGGGAAGGGCTTGTTTGAGCACGGGAGGGGAAAAGCGAAAACATTGTCCCCTTATGAAGAGGGTGAATATCAAGCGTCCCCTCCATAGCCGTTTAGGACTTACCTATAATCTAGGAGTCCTAGGCACGGTTGGGTTACTCACGAACCGCATTAATGAGAATCCCGTAATTAGGGGAACATGATCTCCGCTTCGGCAAGACGTGTTAAGAAACTGCCTCGCGTTATGTGCGGGGCTGGTTAAATGAAACGGTTCGAATAATCACCGGGCCATGATATGGTGTCATGTTACCAAAACAAGCTGGCGGATTAGATCTGCGAAGACATTATTCTCTCTACGGTGAAATATGGAACTTATTTTGCAGGGTCGGACACTATCCTCGTATTCAAATTCTTCTGTGATGTATTCGGAGAAGGAACCCGCCTTGCAATGCCGAAGACAACTGCGCACCAGACTCATCGTCATTGAAGCCTAGTTCAGGGGCTACCGAGGGAGTCCTGGATTAGGGGGTCTCCGGACAGCCGGACTATATCCATTGGCCGGGCTGTTAGACTATGAAGATACAAGATTGAAGACTTCGTCTCGTGTCCGGATGGGACTCTACTTGGCGTGGAAGGCAAGCTAGGCAATACGTATATGGATATCTCCTCCTTTGTAACTGACCTTGTGTAACCCTAACCCTCTCCGGTGTCTATATAAACCGAAGGGTTTTAGTCCGTAGGACAACAATCACAACATACAATCATACCATACGCTAGCTTCTAGGGTTTAGCCTCTCTGATCTCGTGGTAGATCTACTCTTGTAACACCCATATCATCAATATCAATCAAGCAGGACGTAGGGTTTTACCTCCATCAAGAGGGCCCGAACCTGGGTAAAACTTTGTGTCCCTTGTCTCCTGTTACCATCCGGCCTAGACGCATAGTTCGGGACCCCCCTACCCGAGATCCGCCGGTTTTGATACCAACAGAGGGACTCACAATTATAACTGTCTCGCAGACTAACTTTTTCATTCACGCCTTTGCAACGCCACAATCTTTCTTATGCAACTTGCTAGCGACAGAGATGACCAAATCAGTGGTGAGTTCTGTAATAAAATTGCTGCTCGATTCTTCCAATTACCTCATCAATTTTGCCATTAATTGAATGAAATAACAAAGCAATCACATCATCTATTCATAATCTGCATAGACATAAGGGAGGAAGAACGCACTATGCTTCTCTGGATCCTATTCATCGGGGATGTGGAGGATAGCAATGGGAGGAGGACTGGCGACCGTGGGCCTCTGCTCGTCGGCATCGACCACTGCTCCTTGGAGAAGGCTACCATGTCGGATCCCGTCGGCTGGACTCTGCGCCATGCTCAGGGTCATCCTCCAGCGTGGGCTCTCGCAGGCAGGCCACAGAGGAGCGATGCGACTGTGAGGGACATGACCGCCGCAAGGTGCTGTGTGACGCTCCAGCTTTCACATCCTGCTTCTGGTCCCGGCCCACTCTATGCTGGCTCGCGCTCCGGAGCCGCCCTTGCACGACGGCGTGGTGGGTTCCAGCGGCGCAACAGCGAGGAGGATTCCGGCGGCGCGACGGCGAGGCGGAGTCCATCAGCGTGCGATGGCGAGGCGGAGTCCGGCGGCGTGCGACGGCATGGTAGGGGGCGGCGGCGCGCTGGAGGTGCCGACGGGATTGGGGGTCGTGGGTCATGCGGGTAGATGGGTTATTTTCTACAGGGGGCACGGGTTGAATACTCCAAACGACAGGATGTTTTGCGCAAAAAGGAAACGTATTTTTAGATCCACTTAAAAGGGAACTGCGGGTTCAAATCCAAAACATAGAGGGACTTCTCTGCAAAAACTCCGCAACGGTGAACCCGTAGACTCAATCCGTGCTTTATTATTAGGGAGAGATATCATCTCCACTAATTTGCATGAATTTTGGAGATGTCTAGCTATGCCTTTGGATTTTATTCCCCAGAAAGGCAAGAGAAGGAATAAATCCCGAATGGAAAATATTGCATAAGACTTAGCAATATTTTTGCATATCCAAGATTTGAAAGGGTAGGAGGATCTCTGAGAGGATTTGGAAGATTAACAGATCGAGGGAAATGATGGCTCCTTTGTAAGCACAAAGGAACTATCCAAATTCCAAAATTTGGAATTTGAATTAGGAGAGAGTCTGAGATGGTGCAAATGAGGTCTTGCCCACTAAGAAAGACCTGAGCAATGTTTCCAAAAGGTTAAAAATGACAAGGATTCTCAGAGTCATCCAGCAAACTTAGGAGAAAGATTTGAAAATAATTGCTAGGAAGGAATAACAACAAAAAAATTTGATAATCCAATTTTGGGGTTGTTACATAACCGAATGTTGTTGCGGGTCCCGGATGAGATCTCAGAAATCACGAGGAGCTCTGGAATGGTCCGGAGGTAAAGATCGATATATAGGAAGTCCTGTTTTGGTCACCGGAGAAGTTTCTGTTGGTGAAATATCTGCCTACCTTGTGTTTCGGAGATTGTTGACAGAAACAAGTATGAACTGATATGTAAGAGTGTCGAACCCAATGAGGAGCTAAAGGTAGAACAAATACTCCCTCAAGTTCTATTGACCACCGATACAACTCTATGCATGCTTAAACTTCGCTTTACCTAGAACAAGTACGAAACTAGAAGTACTTTGTAGGTGTTGTAGGATACATTTGCAAGATAATAAAGATCACGTAAATAAAAACTAGGGGCTATTTAGATAAACAAAAAATGAAGATAGCATAGCGAGTGTCAAAAAGTGGTGGTAGGAGTTGCGGAATTGTCCCTAAGAAATTGACTATGTTACTAGACCGATAGCAAGTTTTATGTGGGAGAGGCCACAGCTAGCATGCCATCCCTTACTTGGAATTCTATGCACTTACGATTGGAACTATTAGCAAGCATCTGCAACTACTAATGTTCATTAAGGTAAAACCCAACCATAGCATTAAGATATATTGGTCCCCCTTCAATCCCGTATGCATCAATTTCTATGCTAGGCGGAAGCTGCTGTCACCCTTGCCCTCGAATACATAGTCCTATTAACTTACAACTAACCCTATGGTGTAATCCACACACGTGCTCATATGATGGGCACCAAAGGACAGCAACATAACCACAAGAAAATTAAACAAATCATAGCAATTCAGCAATCACCGATAGGACAACAAAAATCTACTCAAGCATCATAGGATGGTAACACATCAGTGGATAATAATATGAAGCATAAAGCACCATGTTCAAGTAGAGGGTACAGCAGGTTGCAGGAGAGTGGACCGCTGTAGATAGATGGGGGAAGGCGATGGAGGTGTTGGTGAACATGACAGAGTTGTTGGAGTAGATCGCCGTCACACAATGATTGCCCCGACGGCATTCCAATGCCATCGGGAGAGAGGGGAGAGAGTCCCCCTCCTTCTTCTTCTTCTTCCTTGACCTCCCCCCTAGATGGGAGGAGGGTTTCCCCTCTGGTCCTTGGCCTCCATGGTGGCGGACGGGCGGGAGCCCCTCCGATATTGGATCTCTCCTCTGTTTCCTTCTGTTTCTGTGCTCTTAGATTCTGGCCATTCACCATTTCTTAAATTTCTTGAGATCCTTAACTCGGATTGTGCTGAAATTTTAACACGATTTCTATCCAGATATTAGCTTTCTTGCCGCGAAAGAAGGGCACTGAGGGAGTCCTGGACTAGGGGGTGTCCGGACAGCCGGACTATCAATGTCCGCCGGACTCCAAGACTACGAAGATACAAGATTGAAGACTCCGGCTCGTGTCCGGATGGTACTTTACTTGGCGTGGAAGGCAAGCTTGGCGATACGGATATGTAGATCTCCTACCATTGTAACTGACTCTGTGTAACCCTAGCCCTCTCCGGTATCTATATAAATCGGAGGGCTTTAGTCCGTAGGACAACATACATTACAACAATCATATCATAGGCTAGCTTCTAGGGTTTAGCCTCCTTGATCTCGTGGTAGATCTACTCTTGTACTACCCATATCATCAATATTAATCAAGCAGGACATAGGGTTTTACCTCCATCGAGAGGGCCCGAACCTGGGTAAAAACATCGTGTCCCTCGTCTCCTGTTACCATCCGCCTAGACGCACAGTTCGGGACCCCCTACCCGAGATCCGCCGGTTTTGACACCGACATTGGTGCTTTCATTGAGAGTTCCTCTGTGTCATCACCGATAGGCTTGATGGCATCTTCAACCTGCAACGCTGTCCAGGGTGAGACTTTTCTCCCCAGACAGATCTTCGTATTCGGCGGCTTCGCCCTGCGGGCCAATTCACTTGGCCATCTGGAGCAGATCGAAAGCTACGCCCCTGGCTGTCAGGTCAGATTTGGAAGCTTAAACTTCATGGCCGATGTCCGCGGAGACTTGATCCTCGACGAACTCGAGCCACAGCCAAGCGCGCCGCACTGTAGCGATGGGCATGATCTAGCTCTGCCGCCGAACAATGCCTTGGTGGCCGCACACGGATCCGCTTCGGCCATTAGCCCGGAGCCGATCGCCCAGATCAAGGGCCGGTGGATAGACGCCGCCCTGGGGGCTTCAACATCCACGGCGATGGAGCCGAACACTAATCTTGTCCCCTGCGAAACTCGTGATTCCGAGGCGCCGGACTCCTCGCCGGACTCCGAACCTCCCGCGCCCCTACCAATCGATCCAGATTGGGCGCCGGTTATGGAATTCACCGCTGCGGACATCTTCCAATGCTCGCCTTTTGGCGATATCTTGAATTCACTAAAGTATCTCTCGTTGTCAGGAGAGTCCTGGCCGGATTATGGCCAGGATGGTTGGGATGCGGACGACGAAGAAATTCAGAGCCCACCCACCACCCACTTTGTAGCCACTGTCGACGATCTAACCGACATGCTAGACTACTACTCCGAAGGCATCGACGCTATGGACGACGATGCTGGAGACGAATAGGAACCAGCGCCCACAGGGCACTGGAAGGCCACCTCGTCATATGATGTATACATGGTGGATACCCCAAAAGATGGGGACGGCGAAGAAACAGTGGAGGTAGATCCCTTAAAGAAACAGCCCAAGCGCCGGCGTCAGCGGCGCCGCTCTAAATCTCGCCACAGCAAGAATGGAAATTCCGGCACAGGAGATAATAATACTCCAGAGAGTGCCGAAGACAATCCCCTCCAGCAAGACTCAGCGCAGGAGGATGCAGAAGCAAGCCCTCATGAGGGGGCGGCAGATGAAGAGGTTGAGGATCATAATTATATGCCTCCCTCCGAAGACGAAGCAAGCCTCAACGATGACGAATTCGTCGTACTCGAGGATCCCATCGAACAAGAGCGCTTCAAGCGCAGGCTTATCGCCACAGCAAAAAGCCTGAAGAAGGAAAAACGGAGGCTCAAAATAGCGGAAGACACACTCAGAATGAGATGGAGCAAAGTGCTCAAAACCGCAGATAAGTACGGCAATGGCCACCAATCAAAGAGCTACCCGAAGCGCAAGCTGCTACCAGAATTCGACGAGGAGGCCATAGAGCCCCCACCGTCCAAAAATAAAGAGGCTGCCTGGCTGGATAGACGGCCAGATGATAGGCCAAATTCTGACAGCGGCGCCCCACATAAACCAACCAACGAACTTGGAAGGATAGATGGCCCAGCCAGATCCATCTACGGGCCAAAGGAGAAGGCCCCAGGAAGCAAGTCAACTCGTCAAGTGTCCGATGATAGCGGCACAAACAAATACATGGGTGCCGCACACCCACTATGTTTCATTGACGAGGTGCTGGACCATGAATTCCCAGCAGGGTTTAAACCCATAAACATAGAAGCCTATGATGGAACAACAGACCCTGGAGTCTGGATAGAAGATTATATACTACATATACATATGGCCAGAGGAGATGATCTCCACGCCATCAAATACCTACCCCTCAAGCTCAAAGGGCCAGCCCGTCATTGGCTTAAAAGCCTCCCAAAAAATACTGTTGGAAGTTGGGAAGAGCTCGAGGACGCGTTTAGAGCAAATTTTCAAGGGACTTATGTCCGCCCTCCGGATGCAGATGACCTAATTCATATAACTCAACAGCCCGGAGAGTCAGCGTGGAAATTCTGGAACAGGTTCCTTACAAAAAAGAACCAAATAGTCGCCAGGCACCTCGGTCAAGAGAAACCGAGGACAATGTCCGCACTGACAAGCCTCATGACCCGCTTCTGTGCGAGCGAGGATAGCTGGTTAGCACGATGCAGCACCAGCAACCCAAGTACATCAGAGATAAGAAATGGAAACGGAAAATCACGGCGCAGAAAAGAGCAGCGCCGGAATAAAGAGAAAGGCACAAAGAGCGCGGCAGTCAACGGCGGATTCAAAAGCTCGCGGCCCAATAATAAAACACAGCCTCTCAAGGATGACAGTGACGAATTGTCCAACTTAAACAAAATTTTGGGTCGGATATGCCAAATCCACAGTACCCCCGGAAGGCCTGCAAATCACACCCACAGGGATTGTTGGGTTTTTAAACAGTCCGGCCGACTAAATGCCGAACACAAGGGGCTCGACGCGTCAAGCGAAGAAGATAAACCCCACCAGCAGAGCACCGGAAAACAAAAGACTTTCCCACAAGGGGTCAAAGCAATAAACTCACTTCATGTGATACTACGGAAAAATAGTGCGGCACTTTCTAAAAAGAGCTTTGCGCGGTCCAACCCATCAAACCGTAGAAATTGGATATCAAAACCAATCACTTTCGACCACCTGGACTATTCCAGAAGCGTTCGAAATGCGGGACGGACTCCCTTGATATTGAATCCAATAATAGATGCAATTTACTAACGTCCTAATGGACGGAGGCAGTGACTTAAACCTGCTATATTCAAACACAATCCGTAGGATGGGGATAGACCCTACCAAAATTCGACACAGCCGCACTTCCTTCAAAGGAGTGACGCCAGGCCATTACGCCAAGTGCACAGGCTCCATATTACTAGAAGTCGTGTTCGGATCGCCGAACAATTCTCGACGCGAAAAATTAATTTTTCATATCGTCCCATTTGAAAGTGAATATCAAGCACTCTTGGGACGAAAGGCTTTTGTCCGCTTCAACGCCATACCGCATTATGCATCTGATAGAGGCAAAGGTGGCCCGTCTTTCGATGAGATGGTGGATTTCGCTTTGGTGGAAGTCGACTTTGACGATCCGACTACGAACGTGCGAGGACGTCGCGCCTTAGCAATCGCTAAACCAACTCCGAGAGGTTATTGACCACGCCGGAGCACGATCAACCTGACCACGAGGGTCTGTTTCCTGCGAGCAAACGAAGAACAAGCAAGAAACTAAGATTGCAATCTGGATATTGCGAATATAAGATGAAAGCTTTATTGATCAAGATGGGGTTCTGTGACGCCTTTGTCTGGTCGTTGAACACAAACGAAGTACGCGAAGTTGCAGCTATGGCGAACTTTTAATCTAAACAAAACCCAAAGTCTAAACGGTGCCCTAAGGGCTGTATATATGGAGGAAGAGAGGGGGAATTTCGTGGCCCTTGGTGGAGGGGTCCAAAATCAACCCTATCTCTTGTTTCCCCACACATACGGACTCTAAAAATAGCCTATACTTATGTATTTCGAAATTACATGGGCCTGGCCCAATAAAAAGGTGACGCAGCACCTATAATAGCCTCTGGACGAAATTTATGAAGTGGCATCTTGTATATTTCGTCCAAGGCTTCATGCACTCTTATGGTGGCTTCAAAGTCCTGAAATCATCACTTGTAACTCCGTTCTGGTTCCCCTTGTGCATGGCATCTTCTCCATGCTTGCTCTTGCTCCAATGTCCATCCTTCTCCAAGCTAGGCCCTTCATTTGTAAGCAAAACAAATGTATCCAATTTAGGCAGCATCATATTCTCATGAACATTAGAATCATTACCAAGAAACGAAAGTACCTGATAATTTAATTGGCGTGCGCGAGCTCTAGTAATTGGTCCAGTATATGTAGCAGTAGGGGCTGTGGGTGTAACAATGGTATTGATGTCCTCATCATCCTCCCCTTCTTGAAATGAAGTCGTCCTCGACGGAAGCTCATTTTCCTCACCCAAATAAGGCTTCAAATCTGCAATGTTAAAAGTGGGACTAACCCCAAAATCTGCAGGCAACTCAAGTTTATATGCATTATCATTTACTTTCTCCAACACCTTAAAGGGACCAGCAGCACGTGGCATTAGCTTTGATTTGCGCAAATCAGGAAATCTATCCTTACGCAAATGTAACCAAACAAGATCTCCAGGTGCAAACACAACATGTTTTCTACCCTTATCTCCAGCAAGTTTATATTTAGCATTCATACGCTCAATGTTTTCCTTAGTTAACTCATGCATTTTTAAAATCAATTCAGCACGTTCTTTAGCATCAAAATTAACCTTCTCCGAAGATGGAAGAGGCAACAAATCAATAGGTGCACGAGGTAGGAAACCATACACAATTTCAAAAGGGCACATCTTAGTAGTAGAATGCAATGAACGATTATAAGCAAATTCAATATGAGGCAAGCATTCTTCCCACATTTTCTTATTATTCTTCAAAACAGCCCTAAGCATAGTAGACAATGTTCTATTGACTACTTCAGTTTGTCCATCAGTTTGGGGGTGACAAGTAGTACTAAATAGCAGTTTAGTCCCCAACTTAGCCCATAAACATCTCCAAAAGTGGCTAAGAAATTTAGTATCACGATCTGAAACAATAGTATTTGGCACACCATGCAAGCGAATAATTTCACGAAAGAACAAATCAGCAACATTAACAGCATCATCGCTTTTATGACATGGTATAAAGTGTGCCATTTTTGAGAATCTATCCACGACAACAAATATGCTATCCCTCCCCTTCTTTGTTCGAGGTAAACCTAAAACAAAGTCCATAGATATATCCTCCCAAGGAACACTAGGTACAGGCAAAGGCATATATAAACCATGAGGATTGAGTCGTGACTTAGCTTTTTGACATGTAGTGCAGCGAGCAACAAAACGCTCAACATCCCGTCTCATCTTTGGCCAAAAGAAATGTGTAGCAAGTACGTCCTCCGTCTTCTTCACGCCAAAGTGTCCCATTAATCCTCCCCCATGCGCCTCCTGCAACAGCAAAAGACGAACGGAGCTAGCTGGAATGCATAGCTTGTTAGCACGAAACACAAATCCATCGTTAACGACAAACTTGTTCCACATTCTTCCTTCTTTACAATTCTGCATTACATCTTTAAAATCAGCATCATGCACATATTGATCTTTGATGGTCTCCAAACCAAATATTTTGAAGTCAAGTTGTGAAAGCATAGTATAGCGACGAGACAATGCATCAGCAATAACATTTTCTTTTCCCTTCTTGTGTTTAATGACATAAGGGAAAGTCTCAATGAATTCAACCCATTTAGCATGTCTACGATTCAGTTTAGCTTGACTTTTAATATGTTTCAAAGATTCATGATCAGAATGTATAACAAATTCTTTGGGCCATAAATAATGTTGCCATGTTTCTAAAGTCCGAACAAGAGCATATAATTCTTTATCATAAGTAGAATAGTTCAGACTAGGCCCACTCAATTTTTCAGAAAAGTATGCAAGAGGTTTGCCATCTTGTAATAACACACCTCCTAATCCAATTCCACTAGCATCACATTCAAGCTCAAAAGTCTTATTAAAATCAGGAAGTTGGAGTAAAGGAGCATGTGTCAACTTATCTTTCAATACCGTGAAGGCTTCTTCCTGTGCGGTACCCCACAGAAAAGGCACATCTTTCTTTGTAAGCTCATTGAGAGGTGCAGCAATGGTGCTGAAATCTCTCACAAAACGCCTATAGAATCCAGCGAGGCCAAGGAAACTCCTCACTTGTGTGACCGTTTTGGGCTGCGGCCAACTCTCAATAGCTTCAATCTTGGCTTTATCAACTTCAATTCCCTGTGGAGTAACAACATAGCCAAGAAAAGATACTCGGTCGGTGCAAAAGGTGCACTTTCCAAGGTTACCAAACAAACGTGCATCACGTAGAGCAATAAAAACAGCACGTAAATGTTCCAAATGTTCCTCCAAAGATTTGCTATAAATCAATATGTCATCAAAGTAAACTACCACAAATCGTCCAATGAAAGCACGTAAAACTTCGTTCATTAACCTCATGAAAGTACTAGGTGCATTAGTTAACCCAAAAGGCATGACTAACCACTCATATAATCCAAACTTAGTTTTAAATGCTGTTTTCCATTCATCTCCCAATTTCATACGAATTTGATGGTATCCACTACGCAAATCAACTTTGGAGAATATTGTAGAGCCACTCAATTCATCAAGCATATCATCTAGCCTAGGAATAGGATGACGATAACGAATAGTAATATTATTAATGCCTCTACAATCAACGCACATACGTGATGTACCATCCTTTTTCGGCACTAGAATAATAGGAACAGCACAAGGACTAAGGGATTCGCGTATATAACCTTTGTCGAGAAGCTCTTGTACTTGACGCATATCTCCTTCGTCTCCTCTGGATTGGTACGGTATGGTGCACGGTTTGGCAGTGAAGCACCGGGAATTAAGTCAATCTGATGCTCAATCCCTCGAATAGGCGGTAATCCCGGTGGCACGTCTTGTGGAAAGACGTCAGCGAACTCCTGCAAAATGTTAGTGATAGCAGGAGGCAAAGAGGTGATGAGGACATGACTACCTTGGATATGACCAAAAATATTGCATATATGCATATTTGTCAGGTGATTCCTAGTGCAAACTATTCAATAATCTATTTATGTTATCCAGAACAAAAATACTTCACACACTTTTGTGTTTTGTCTAATTGCAGGTGTATGGGACATTTGTACAATCCACATATGAAGATAAGGAAGAAAGAGATGTTTATTTGCTGTCCAAAAAGTTCTCTCACGTCACTTTTGGCCCAAGAGAAGATAGAGTCCAAGTCTCTCACGTTCTGGATTCAGATTCGGACTGCACAGACATACCTGACTCAAAACGCACACAAGTTTTTCATACGGACTCCGAATTGGGTGATTCTTTTTTTGTTGGAAACTAGATTTCGTGCACTTTCCAACCCAATTGGAATCACCTTCAAATTCGTCCGGAGCGTTGAGTTGTGGACGAAACAATCTGATGCTGCAGCAGAATCCGAGTCAAACTACAAGTCCAAAGGTGTTACATCACCTCCACTTGGGCCCATTGGCCTTGTACGACCAAGATTTAGTTTTAGGCTGCCTTGGGACGTCCTCCCACCTCCTTGGCCGCCACCCCTTGCTCCTATATAAGTAGATCCATCTAGTAGCTTTTCCTTGGGATTTGTTTAGTTAAAAGTTAGCCATTGCAACTTCGTGTACTTCGTTTGTGTCCAACGACCAGACCAAGACCGCTTACGGATCCCCACCTTTATCAATACTTCATATATATACTCGCAATATTCAGATTGCTTTTATCATATTCTTGCTTGTTCTTCGATTGCTTGCAGGAATAGACCTTCGTGGTCAGGTTGATTGTGCTCCGGCGTGGTCAATAACCTCTCAGAGTTGGTTTAGCGATTGCTAAGGCGCAACGTCGTGCATGTTTGTAGTCGGATCGTCAAAGTCATCTTCACCAAATCGATAGTTATCATCTCATCGAAAGATCGGGACACCCCCGCCTCTATCAAGTGGTATCAGTTTTCAGGTTGCTCGGTGAGAATTTCCAGTTTTCCTAGATTAGATTTATTTTCTTACCTATTGTCCAAGAAAAAGCCACAAAAAAGAGTTAGATCTATTCATCCTTGGTCCAAGCCAGTCTGAGCCTTTGCAATTTTCTTTTGATTGCTTGCATAGTTGAATTATCGGTTGCATCGTCGTGTCGAGTTGCTGGTCTTAGTGTCTAGTTCGTTTAGAGTTTCGAGTTCTGTTCACATTAGTCATGCCACCGCTGCATCATTATCTCTTCCGCTGTCCACCACCCATCCATCAATTTCCACCACGTGCTACCCACCATTCATTGTCATAATAATAGTTGAGATCGTTCACATCTTCGCTTGATCCAATCTGCGTCTTATCTAGTTTGTTTTGGAAAGAGGGAGAAAAAAAGAGAGAAAAAAACGAGAAAAAAAAGAGAAAAAAAGTCAGAGAAGAAAAGGAGAAAAAAATCAAAAAAATCGGCACAAACTTTTTCAGAGGAAAGTTGGAGACAAAGTTGTTGTATATCCTACTTGGCAGTTGTTTTTCATCATTATCTTCACTGCCGTTGTGATCTTCACTTATATCTTGCTGTCAAGAGCTACTTACTATCCTTCATTGATGCTAGTTGTGCTACGCCGTGACCTCATTAGTGTTCTAGGCTCGCGTCTCTAGTCCGGTCTAGCCTAGGACCAGCACAGTACCGTCGTTGAGCGTTTATTCAACATTGCATCTTTGAATTGATTATTGCTAATCTTTTGCTACCATATATAGCCAACCCAGCTCCACATATTTCTACACCGTGTATACGTACGCTCCCCTGGCAATCGCTTTACTCAATGTTCGGAGTTACTTGACACCGCTGGTTGCCGATCACCGCCTGCTGCATGGTAAGAACTTGTAAGACATTGATATTTGCTTTACTGTGAGCGTTTTACCACCACATCCTAGTAGTTATAGGAACATTATTTTTGGGTTTTGTTTCTTGTTCTACTAATCATGACAGGATCCAGAGTCAATTCATGGGCTTTGTCGATCGCGGGAGACGTGCCACCACCTTTGCAAATACCACAACCGTCACGAGAGGTGCACAAACATCCAAATGCACATGATCAGGTTAATGTATCTATACCACCATTTAATGGCCGTTTTAAACCTGCTTTATATATTGAATGGGAGTTCGACATAAAAAATATATTTGCTTCCCATAATTTCGATGAACATAAAAAGGTTAAGGTTGCGGTTGGTTCTTTCACTGGTTATGCTTTGGTTTGGTGGAGTGAATATTGTCGGTTACACCCTGATTATATACCTACTACTTGGGATGATTTGAAACTTGCCATGCGACATACTTTCGTCCCTGCTTATTATACTCGTGACATGATTAAGAAGTTGCAACACTTAAAACAAGGTAGTGAAACTGTAACAAAATATTATGATGATTTACAAACTACCTTGTTGCATTCCTCTTTAGGAGAAAGTGAAGATGATTTTATGGATAGATTTTGGGGAGGATTAAACCGTGATATTCAAGAGATACTAATTCATGAAGAGTGTTATCCTATGGACCATTTGTTTCATCTTGCATGCAAAGCTGAACAGGAAATAAAACGATGTGTTGGCCACGAGGAGAACAAGCGCACGGTGCACATTCCAAGAGTTGATATGATTGTTCCTTCAACTACTAGGCATACTATGACAACCACATTCGTTGTTGTCAGGACTACATCACCTCCACCATGTGACACATCGCCCTCGAGAGTGGCTACATCATTTGAGTTGATCATAAGAGGTAATGACAAAGGTACTGATCTTCCATCTCTAAATGAGAATGATGAATGCCTTGTCAATTTGAATGCACCATCTGATGAGCTACCCACTACTTTGATCACACCACCTATTTTAGAGGACTACGTTGATAATTTGACTTTGCCATGTGATCAAACAACTGAAATACCAACAATTTTGAGTGCACCCATTGAATTAACTATTGATGCAAAAGAACCAATGTTTAATCATTTTGATATGACCTCTAATCTTGGTGATGATTCGGTGTTGAATGACTTATTGCATATTTGCTTGTTTAAGCATGTTGTAGCATGTAAATTTGATGCAAGTAATGTTTATTCACCAATGTTGGGATGGTTTAATGACGAACATTGTCAATCTTTTGAAATGAATAAGAGCTTCACTTATATGTGCAAACTGAGTTGCAATATTTTCATGCATTCTACTTCTTGTGCTAATTTTTTGGCTTTAGATTTTATGAACTATGCAAGTTACTTATCTATTCATGTGTCATATATGCAAAAATCAAGGGAAGTAAAAATGGATGACATATACATATACAACATGTACACCTTGTCTCTTTTGTTAGCCACATTTCAGATTAAGCAACGCCGAGGACGGCTTTATTTTCAAGAAGGGGAGGATGATGAGGACATGACTACCTTGGATATGACCAAAAATATTGCATATATGCATATTTGTCAGGTGATTCCTAGTGCAAACTATTCAATAATCTATTTATGTTATCCAGAAAAAAAATACTTCACACACTTTTGTGTTTTGTCTAATTGCAGGTGTATGGGACATTTGTACAATCCACATATGAAGATAAGGAAGAAAGAGATGTTTATTTGCTGTCCAAAAAGTTCTCTCACGTCACTTTTGGCCCAAGAGAAGATAGAGTCCAAGTCTCTCACGTTCTGGATTCAGATTCGGACTGCACAGACATACCTGACTCAAAACGCACACAAGTTTTTCATACGGACTCCGAATTGGGTGATTCTTTTTTTGTTGGAAACTAGATTTCGTGCACTTTCCAACCCAATTGGAATCACCTTCAAATTCGTCCGGAGCGTTGAGTTGTGGACGAAACAATCTGATGCTGCAGCAGAATCCGAGTCAAACTACAAGTCCAAAGGTGTTACATCACCTCCACTTGGGCCCATTGGCCTTGTACGACCAAGATTTAGTTTTAGGCTGCCTTGGGACGTCCTCCCACCTCCTTGGCCGCCACCCCTTGCTCCTATATAAGTAGATCCATCTAGTAGCTTTTCCTTGGGATTTGTTTAGTTAAAAGTTAGCCATTGCAACTTCGTGTACTTCGTTTGTGTCCAACGACCAGACCAAGACCGCTTACGGATCCCCACCTTTATCAATACTTCATATATATACTCGCAATATTCAGATTGCTTTTATCATATTCTTGCTTGTTCTTCGATTGCTTGCAGGAATAGACCTTCGTGGTCAGGTTGATTGTGCTCCGGCGTGGTCAATAACCTCTCAGAGTTGGTTTAGCGATTGCTAAGGCGCAACGTCGTGCATGTTTGTAGTCGGATCGTCAAAGTCATCTTCACCAAATCGATAGTTATCATCTCATCGAAAGATCGGGACACCCCCGCCTCTATCAAGAGGAAGGCACATCCTCGAATGAAAATAATGCCTCTTTGCACACAAAAGCATAGCAAACAGATTTGCTAAAATCTAGATCATCAATATCAGATTTGGAGGCAAGTAAACATGCACTTTTCAATTTAATTTCAGAAGCAACACTAGATTGTTTATTATTATTAGGCTGCATTTGTTGCTCAAATTCTTTTGCCACAATCTGATTTTCACTCTTAGTTTTCTCCTGTTTTGCTTTATTAGCTCTATTAATATCATCTTTCAAAATGGAATCAGGAGTCATAGGAAGCAAAGTAATATTTTTATCCTTATGAACAAGAGTATACTGATTGTTTCTACCATGGTGAATAGAATTTTTATCAAATTGCCATGGTCTACCAAGTAATAAGGAACATGCTTGCATAGGTACCACATCACAATCAACATAATCAGCATATGTAGAGATACTAAAATGTACACGAACAGTACGTGATACCTTAACCTTGCCGCTGTTGTTGAACCATTGGATGTAGTAAGGATGTGGATGTGGTCTTGTGGTGAGAGATAGCTTCTCCACCATCTCCATGCTAGCCAAGTTGTTGCAACTCCCTCCATCTATGATCACGCGAACAGAACGTTCCTTCACAACTCCCTTTGTATGGAACAAATTATGCCTCTGATTTTGCTCAGCTTGTGTAACCTGCACACTCAAAACACGTTGAGCAACTAAACATTCATACCTGTCAGCATCTTCAGGAGCCATGTATTGCGTCTCATGATCAGAATCGTCTCCACCGTGTTCGTCACGTGTAATAAGAGCCAAAGTCTCCTCATCAAAGTCACTAGCGGACTCATACCCACCATCCTCAGTAACAATCATCACACGCTTAGATGGGCATTCTCTCGCATAATGACCTCCACCCTTGCAACGTCGACAAATAATATCATGTGTTTGCCCTGTTGATGCCATGGATGAAGAAGAGCTCTTTGCAGGCCCAGAAGGTGTGCTCTTGGCAGATAGTGGTGATTGTGCCTGCTTTATTGTATCACGGTTGGAGGTGGCAGCCGACGAAGGCGCCGGTGTAGCAGAACGGGAGGAAGTAGATGATGCACGTGGTGTCCATGATGAAGGTCGACCTGCAGAAAAGTTAGTCCGCGCCAATGCCTGGCGATCCTGTACTTCACGTTCAGCTTTACAAGCAAGATGAAATAAACGAGTGATATTAGTATACTCCTTATAGTCTAGAATGGTCTGAATCTCTCTATTTAATCCACCCAGAAAACGTGCAAGCATAGCTTCATTCTCCTCAACAATACCACATCTAATCATGCCAGTTTGTAATTCCTGATAATATTCTTCTACAGAATTTTTTCCTTGTCTTAAGCGCTGTAATTTTTGAAGCAATTCACGTTGATAATATGGTGGAACCCAACGAGTACGCATAGCAGTTTTCAAAGCAGCCCAAGTAGCGGGAATAGGATATAATCTACAATGTTCAGACCACCATACACATGCAAAACTAGTGAAAGCACAAACAGCAGCAGCAACCCGTCTCTCCTCGGGATATTGTAAACATGTAAAACGTTGTTCAGTTTCTAACTCCCAAGTAAGATATATATCAGGAACATATCTACCCTCAAATGGTGGAATATTCAATTTCAGTTTAGGAATATGGACATCATCTCGTACCTGAGGTGGTGGTGCAGGCCTACCATTACGAATATATACCTGAGGTCGACCTGGTGGTGGTGGTGCTGGTGGCTGCACGTAGTGCTGATTTTGATCAACCTCATCCTCATAATCGCCCGCATACTCAACATCCTCCTGGGTACCACCAGCAGCAATAGCAGGGGCGAAAGAAGCATCAACAACATGAACAGCAGCACCAGAAGTTTGGCCATCCTCAATAGGAACACGCCTCGCTCGTCCATACTGATTCGAAAGGATGCGTTGTTGTTGTTGTTGTTGTTGTTGGAGAGGTGCGTTAGGTGCAGCGGGTGGTGGTGGTGGAAGACGCGCGAGCAATTCATTAAATTTTTTATCGAGCTTTGTTTCGAACGTCTTCTCCATGCCATCTATCTTCTCCATGGCCTCTTCAAATCTGTTTAGCACATCTTGCACCTGTCCACTCATCATTTGCTGAAACTTATCATGAAGCTCCTTGTTCGATAAATTCTCCCAGTCAGTCACGTCGGCTTGTGATCCTGGCATGGTTAGCAGCAATAGAAACACACAAGAATATGATCCTACAGACTACGAACAAGTGGTGGTGGTGGGTGTCACAAATCCGTCAAGCAAAACTCAAATTCTTACCAGTTCTTACCCAGCAGCAGGCGGTGATCGGCAACCGTTGTAGTCAAAAACTCTCAAAGCTTGGATAGAGCGAGTACCAGGGAGAGTCAAACGCACGACGTAGATGTATGTGGAGCTGGGAAGGCTTATAATATGGTAGCAAAAAGGATCAGCAATAATCAATTCAGAGATGCAAAGTTGAATAAACGCTCAACGACGGTACTGTGCTGGTCCTAGGCTAGACCGTGCTAGAGACGCGAGCCTAGAACACTAACAAAATCACGGCGCTGCACGTAAACAAGGGAAAAGCACACTCTGGATTTTTTTTTCGCTCTTTTTTTTTTGCGCTTTTTTTTTGCGCTGCTCTTTTTTTTTTTTTTTTTGCGAAAAAATCACTATAATGGCGAGTGTCTCAAAACTCTTCCTAGGTCAAACTGACAGGATGGGCACGAAATTTTTTCGACCAATTTTTTTTTTCGTTTTTTCGACTGCCCGGACCCAAAAACTGGAAACGGGTCAAAAAAAACTTCCTATAATGGCACCTGTCTCAAAACACTCAGAAACACCTAAAAATAGGATAGCCAGAAAATTTTTCGAAAATGCGTTTTTTTTTTTTCCGAAACCTACTCCGGCAAGGAAACACGAATCGGAAACTTGATGGATCCCGAAAACAAACCTAATAAGCAAGGAACTCGGATTGGTGGTGGATATATGGTGGTGGTATATGGCAGCGGTGGTGGTAGCGGTGGTAGTATATGGATATGGATCGGTGGTGGTATATGGACACGGATTGGTGGTGGTATATGGATACGGATTCGGAGTGGTGGTGGTAGATGGCAGGGGCGATGATGATGGTGCAGCGGCGGCGTGACAACTTATGACCAGAACTCGAAACTCTAAAAGACTAGACTCTAAGACCAGCAACTAGACCGACGATGCAACCGCAAATTCAACAAAGCAAAACCCTAAAAAGATTATGCAAAGGCTCAGATTGGTTCGGATATGATGAACTAACCCTAAATTTTTTTTTGTGGCTTTTTCGTGGACTATAGGTATGAAGAACAGACTCGATCTAAACTACGAAAAACTGGAAAATCTCACCGAGCAACCTGGAAATCTGATACCACTTGATAGAGGCAAAGGTGTCCCGTCTTTCGATGAGATGGTGGATTTCGCTTTGGTGGAAGTCGACTTTGACGATCCGACTACGAACGTGCGAGGACGTCGCGCCTTAGCAATCGCTAAACCAACTCCGAGAGGTTATTGACCACGCCGGAGCACGATCAACCTGACCACGAGGGTCTGTTTCCTGCGAGCAAACGAAGAACAAGCAAGAAACTAAGATTGCAATCTGGATATTGCGAATATAAGATGAAAGCTTTATTGATCAAGATGGGGTTCTGTGACGCCTTTGTCTGGTCGTTGAACACAAACGAAGTACGCGAAGTTGCAGCTATGGCGAACTTTTAATCTAAACAAAACCCAAAGTCTAAACGGTGCCCTAAGGGCTGTATATATGGAGGAAGAGAGGGGGAATTTCGTGGCCCTTGGTGGAGGGGTCCGAAATCAACCCTATCTCTTGTTTCCCCACACATACGGACTCTAAAAATAGCCTATACTTATGTATTTCGAAATTACATGGGCCTGGCCCAATAAAAAGGTGACGCAGCACCTATAATAGCCTCTGGACGAAATTTATGAAGTGGCATCTTGTATATTTCGTCCAAGGCTTCATGCACTCTTATGGTGGCTTCAAAGTCCTGAAATCATCACTTGTAACTCCGTTCTGGTTCCCCTTGTGCATGGCATCTTCTCCATGCTTGCTCTTGCTCCAATGTCCATCCTTCTCCAAGCTAGGCCCTTCATTTGTAAGCAAAACAAATGTATCCAATTTAGGCAGCATCATATTCTCATGAACATTAGAATCATTACCAAGAAACGAAAGTACCTGATAATTTAATTGGCGTGCGCGAGCTCTAGTAATTGGTCCAGTATATGTAGCAGTAGGGGCTGTGGGTGTAACAATGGTATTGATGTCCTCATCAGCATCTCTTACACTCAAGATGCCCGGACCGCGTGGCGTAATTTTAGTGCGAGGGTCACTTAAAGACCCCAGACTTGGATAGACGAATCCGGCGTCAGTGGGCTAGGGGCTCCCTAGCCGCATACCCCTTCACAGGGGGCTGCGCGCACAAATCACCGCGGGTTCATACAAACCCCGCTTTAATTATTTATATTTCTAATATTTTTCGCACGAATTGTTTTTAAAACTAAACGTTCCTCTCCTTTTTCAGATGAACAACGTGAATACCCATCCAGACGTGTAGTAGGGACCCGTTGTGAGGATTCTTTTCAGATTAAGACCCTGCGTAGACCTTTTTACTGTCTTTCGTTGTTATTCTCCCTTGGTTTCTTCCTATAGCCAGAGCGGAGCCTGACTCTTTAGCATCGGCCGCGTCAGAAGACCATGCCCATACCAGGACACTAGGGGCTTAGGGCATCGTTCTGCCCATTATTATAAAGACCGAACACCTTAGGGAGTGTTCGGCGTCTCGAGTTAGGCATTATATGCATCAGCTCCGAATCATGTCTTTGGTCAAATGTTGGGTTTGCCCGACTCCTGTGTTTTGCTGCCTTACGTTCCGTATCATCGGCTAACGCGGCACCAGGAGAACTACTGCGATTGTGCCCCAGTTCGGCTGGGCGAGCACCTCAGTAGAGAAAGCCGAAAACTGACTGTCATGATACAGCGAGAGACTGGTCAGCCCTCGATCGACTATCGGAATGTTTAGAATTCCCCGCTTTGACGAAGGGCCGTTTCCCGGTCAGGCACACGCGCTCCGACTTCGGAGAAGGGCGATGCCACCAGGGGCTATATCGTAGCCCCACCCTCGAGCTCCACTGGCTAAGTGAAAGTGATAAAGCATTATAGTCCGGATTGCCTCGTTCGCTACGCTACCACCTCCTTATAATAGGACCGAGACGTCGGATTAAGTGTGAAAACGCGCTATTTTTGCAAACACCCCAGCACCTTGTGCGTGGGGGCTGAAGCCGAAGACTGCCATCTTTCAGGTTATACACAAGTATACGTAAACGGCCGAAAAGGAGAAGTTTTACTACTTGGACGCACAAGTATAAAAAGCAGTTATAACATAATCATCGATTTATAAGCTAAATGCGTTCATTTGAACGTTACATTCTTCGAGCACTGCGACTCTATTACATGAGCGCCACGCATAACTTCCCCGAAATAGTGCTCGGTAGGGAGCCGGTTTTCATCCGAACCCTGGGCAGCAACAACGGTGGCGTCCATCTCTGGACAATGCGCCTTTACACGGGCAAGAGCCATCCGCGCGCCCTCTATACAGGCCGACCGCTTCATCTCCTTTATATGCGGCACCGCTCCAAGGAATTGCTGTAATAAGCCAAAGTAGCTCATCGCCTTGGACCTCTCTGGCCAGACATGGGCCACGATGTCAGTCATGGCAAGTCCGGACAGTCTATTTAGCTCGGCCCATTCGGCCAACCGGTCTGTCAATGGAAGTGGGTGATCCGGACTGTGGAATTGAGACCAATATAGCTCTTCCGTCTCGTGATCCTTCTGGCCCCGGAAGTGCTTAATGGCATCGGCCGCACTTGCAGCTAAGTCCATATACGGATCCTCCGGACTCCACAGCCGCTCAAATTGAGCACACTTTCCATCCATAAACCGGCGACGCAGCAGAAAAGGCTTGCCAGCCACGATCTCTCCGGCCTGGCGCAGTTCCTCCTTCATAGCCCGCATTGCAGAGCGGGCATCCTTGGCTTCGGCGGTGGCCTTCTTCAGGTCTTCCCGCTCCGATAAGCGCTCCTTTTCAAGAGCCTCATTGCGGTCGGCAGCATCCTTTACTTTTATGGCCAATTCGGCCACCTCGGCCCTGCTTAGGAAGTGCGCAGCCTTTTCGGCTTTCAACTCCTCGGCCGCGCTTAGCTCGAGCAAGTTCGGCCCGAAGGCCCTCCACAGCAGCAGCACCGTCTGTATAAACAACATATAATTTATCAGAGGAGGGCTTTGACCCCCTTAATAAAGCGACTGCGGAGAATTCTTTTACCTTGCGACTCGTCAAGTCGCCTGTTGACAAGTGCGATGTCCGCATCTGCCAAGTCCAATTGCCGATTTAACTCGGCAAACTCACTAGTCCGGCTAGCCCCCGGACTATCCGCCACCTGTACAGGAACGACGGAACTCATTTCTTTAGATTTCGATCCTCGGTACGCTGTCGTTTCCGACAACCTACCGAGTCTCAGGGGCTACTATCTATACAGGGCGCATTTTTTATATGCAAAACTGTTAAAAGACAAAGGGGTGCGTCATTCTCGCATACCTCAAATCCCGCCAGCAAACTCATGGCAGCATTACGCAATTCGCTCTCAGCGGACGAAATCCTTCCAATCACCATACGCATTAACGCGCGGTGATCTTCTGAAATGGACGCCCTCTCAAGCAGATTCTTCAGTTCTCCCGGCCGGACACTAGTAGGTGCCGAACTCTCTGGCCCCTCCGGACTCGGGGATACCCTCCGTGATGACACTTCGGGTTCGCCTGCCTCATCTGGCGGCGCTGCGGATGGAGGCGTATCGCTCTCCATCATCTCCGGAAGAAGGTCCCCCGAAGATGAACTCATCTGAGAAGGCTGCAGATCCGAATTGCAATATAAATATTTTGGTTATCTACAGAAGCACAAATGAAGGTATTTCCTTACTAATTAACTCCCTCTTTCATACTCACGGCTCGCTGGAGGGCCGATCCTTTGATGATGATTGTGCGTCCGGATTCTTTCCGGGCGCCGGACCCCCCGGGGAAGATCTCTTCCCACGCTTAGGGGCTTTGGCCTCCGGATCTTCGGAGGCGGTCCTCTTCTCCCCCTGAAGGGAGGGGCTTTTGGTTCCCCCCTCTTCAGTCACCCCTTTGGGCGAAATATTAGCTCCTCTATTTTCCCCGTCGCCCCCTTTTGTGGGCGCAACCTCCAACATTCTGACCAGCACGGGCTCCTGTGCGGTCTCTGGGAGGGGGGTCGGACACCTTATCAGCCTTGATCACGCCACCCATTCCTGTAAAGAACAAAGGGTCAGGAGGCGAACTCCAGAAAGGCGCATAAACAGAATGTCCGGAGTCTGAGCTACTTACCTGAGTATCTGGGCGATCGCGGCTTAGACCTGCATCCTCGGCTAAATCCGGACACGCCACCTGCGGTCCGAAGAACAACTTGTACATCTCCATGGGTGTCGCACCCATGAAGTGTTGGAGAATCTGAGGTCCCTCCGGGTTGAACTCCCATAGACGGAGAGGACGGCGTTTGCAGGGCAGAAGATGCCTGATTAGCATAACCTGCATCACCTTGATCAGGTCAATCTCCCTCGCTTGGAGATCTCGAATCCGGCCCTGTAGTGAAGGCACGTCTTCGGACGGCCCCCAATTGAGCCCTTGGTTGACCCACGACATCAGTTGGCGTGGAGGTCCCGGGCGGAATAAGGGCGGCGGCTTTTGCCTGCTGCCCCTCAGAGCGGTGATATAGAACCATTCCTGCTGCCACGGTCCAAGTTCCTCTTGGAAGGAACCCTCGGGCCACGGGGCATCGACCTTTTTGCTTATGGTCGCCCCGCCGCACTCCGCTTGACGCCCCCCGATCATCTTCGGCTCCACCTTGAAGGTCTTCAGCCATAAGCCGAAGTGGGGAATGACGCGGAGGAAGGCTTCACAGACGATAATGAATGCGGAGATATGGAGGATGGACTCCGGAGCCAAGTCGTGAAAGTCCAGCCCGTAGTAGAATAGGAGCCCTCTCACGAAGGGATCCGTCAGGAAGCCTAAACCCCGACGGAGGTGGGATACAAAAACGACGTATTCACCGGGCTCGGGAGCTGGCACGGCCTGCCCTTGGGCAGGCAACCTGTGCGAAACCTCGTAGGCCAGGTACTTGGCCTCACGCAACTTCAATATGTCCTCCTCCGTGACGGAGGAGGGCATCCACCGGCCCTGGAGGTCGGAGCCGGACATGATTAAGGATCTGAAGCGCTCGAATCTGAGGCTCTGGGTGTTGGAACTGGGAGCGGGGAAGAGATTCGATGCGAGATTGAAGAACAATGGTGAGCCTTGGTCCTCTTATAAAGGGGAAAAAATACCAAGGGCCGTCTCCATGACCGTTTGGGATTCCCCTTCGATAGAGGAGGCATGGCGACGGGAGCGGTTGGGTTACCCACGCACGTATTGATGAGAATCCCGGAATAAGGGGAACACGATCTCTGCTTCGACAAGACGTGCCAAGGAAACCGCTTCGCTAAACATGCTGAGGTGGTATAATGATTCAAACAAAGGCCTGGTGGCGGTGTGATGTCACGCCGCATAATACGTCAGCAGATTGAACTAAGTGTACATTTTATTCTCTCTACGGTGGAATGTGGAATTTATTTTGCAGAGCCGGACACTATCCTGGTGTTCATGATCTTCTCTGGATTATTCAAGGGAGGAACCCGCCTTGCAATGCCGAACATTATGCACACCGGACTTATCGTCATTGAAGACTGGTTCAGGGGCTACTGAGGGAGTCCTGGACTAGGGGGTGTCCGGACAGCCGGACTATCAATGTCCGCCGGACTCCAAGACTACGAAGATACAAGATTGAAGACTCCGGCTCGTGTCCGGATGGTACTTTACTTGGCGTGGAAGGCAAGCTTGGCGATACGGATATGTAGATCTCCTACCATTGTAACCGACTCTGTGTAACCCTAGCCCTCTCCGGTATCTATATAAACCGGAGGGCTTTAGTCCGTAGGACAATATACATTACAACAATCATACCATAGGCTAGCTTCTAGGGTTTAGCCTCCTTGATCTCGTGGTAGATCTACTCTTGTACTACCCATATCATCAATATTAATCAAGCAGGACGTAGGGTTTTACCTCCATCGAGAGGGCCCGAACCTGGGTAAAAACATCGTGTCCCTCGTCTCCTGTTACCATCCGCCTAGACGCACAGTTCGGGACCCCCTACCCGAGGTCCGCCGGTTTTGACACCGACAGGCACCAACCGCCTTACGGGGTGGCCACTATCCTACTAGGCGTGCCCAGGGTACGGGGCGTGCCCCTAGGTCTTGTGGGCCCCTCAGGCATCGTCTCACGTTGATTCTTTTTCCCCAAAATCAAATATATTCCGAAACAAATCTCTATAATTTTTATTGCGTTTGGACTCCGTTTGATATGGACTTTTTGCGAAACAAAAAACATGCAACACGCAGGAACTGGCACTGGTATTGGATCAATATGTTAGTCCCAAAAAATGATATAAAATGTTGCCAAAAGTATATGAAAGTTGTAAAACATTGGCATGAAAAAATGAAAAATTAAGATACGATGGAGACGTATCACTAGTGCATACAGAGAGAAAAAGTCCATACACAACCGAAGAGAATGCTGTCTCTGGTGCTAAGTTCGAGGATCTTCACCGAAGTATATCTGCGTTGTAGAGAAGAACACACTATATTTGTTAGTCATATGGTCGAGAAGATGGATGTGAAGAAATCGACCCCTCGAACTTTACTGCTGAAGCAAAGCATTTGATTCCGTATAGTCGTCCGAAGTAATTGACTGCAGCAATGGAACTCAAAGACAAAGTGAAGACGTAGTATTCTATTTTTGGGCCTTCTTTCATTCATTTGAGTCATAGGACCTCCATACTATTAAGAGGGGTATAGATTCTCAATGCTTAGATCTGTTGTGATGCTTAGCCAAAACCTATTGAAGTTGTGAGATAAATCTCTTTGTGTTCCGAGCAAATACTTGTCAGCAAGAGACTGTGATATTCTTCGCTGCGAGAGATTTTTCTCATACCGAGGAGTTAGCATTATGTGTAAACCCACAAGTATAGGGGATCGCAACAGTTTTCAAGGGTAGTGTATTCAACCCAAAATCTATTGATTCGACACAAGGGGAGCCAAAGAATATTCTCAAGTATTAACAGTTGAGTTGTCAATTCAACCGCACCTGAAAGACTTAATATCTGTAGCAAAGTATTTAGTAGCAAAGTAATATGGAAGTAGCGGTAATGGTGGCAAAAGTAATAGTATTGGTTTTTGTAGTAATCGTAATAGTGCCAACGGAAAAGTAACTAAGCAAAGATCAATATGTGCAAAGCTCGTAGGAAATGGATCATTGATGGATAATTATGTTGGATGCGATTCCTCATGCAACAGCTATAACATAGGGTGACACAGAACTAGCTCCAGTTCGTCAATGTAATGTAGGCATGTATTCCGAATATAGTCATACGTGCTTATGGAAAAGAACTTGCATGACATCTTTTGTCCTACCCTCCTGTGGCAGCGGGGTCCTATTGGAAACTAAGGGATATTAAGGTCTGCTTTTAATAGAGTACCGGACCAAAGCATTAACACTTAGTGAATACATGAACTCCTAAAACTACAGTCATCACCGGGAGTGGTCCCGATTAGTGTCACTTCGGGGTTTACCGGATCATAACACATAGTAGGTGACTATTGACTTGCAAAATATGATCAAGAACTCACATATATTCATGAAAACATAATAGGTTCAGATCTGAAATCATGGCACTTGGGCCCTAGTGACAAGCATTAAGCATACCAAAGTCATAGCAACATCAACCTTAGAACATAATGGATACTAGGGATCAAACCCTAACAAAACTAACTCGATTACATGATAAATCTCATCCAACCCATCAATGTCCAGCAAGCCTACGATGGAATTACTCACGCAGGGTGTTGAGCATCCTGAAATTGGTGATGGAGGAAGGTTGATGATGATGATGGCGACGGATTCCCCTCTCTGGAGCCCCGAACGGACTCTAGATCAGCCCTCCCGAGAGAGATTAGGGCTTGGCGGCGGCTCCGTATCGTAAAACACGATGAATCCTTCTCTCTAATCCCCCCCGAACGTGAATATATAGAGTTAGAGTTGACGTTGGTGAAGCCTCAGGGGGACCATGAGGCAGGGGGCGCGCGCTAGGGAGGGCGCGCCCTGCACCCTCATGGACAGGATGTGGGCCCCCTGGTGTTGATTCTTTTGCCAGTATTTTTTATAAATTCCAAAACATGTCTTCGTAAATTTCCAGGTCATTCCGAGAACTTTTATTTCTGCACAAAAATAACACCATGGCAATTAAGTTGAAAACAACATCAGTTCGGGTTAGTTCCATTCAAATCATGCAAGTTAGAGTCCAAAACAAGGTCAAAAGTGTTTGGAAAAGTAGATACAATGGAGACGTATCAACTCTCCCAAGCTTAAACCTTTGCTTGTCCTCAAGCAATTCAGTTGACAAACTGAAAGCGATAAAGAAAAACTTTTACAAATTCTGTTCGATCTTGTTGTTGCAAATATGTAAAGCCATCATTCAAGTTTTTAGCAAAGATTATGAACTAACCACATTCACAATAACATTTAGGTCTCATGTTTACTCATGTCAATGGCATAATCAAGTAGTGAGCAATAATAATAAATCTCGGATGACAAGACTTTCTCAAAACAATCATAATATGACATAACAAAATGATATCTCTCTAGCCCTTCCTGAGACCGCAACATAAATGCAGAGCACCTCTGAAGATCAAGGACTGACTAGACATTGTAATTCATGGTAAAAGAGATCCAGTCATAGTCATACTCATTGTAGATTAATATCAATTCATGCACATGACAACGGTGCTCTCCAACTGGTGCTTTTTAATAAGATGGTGACTCAACATAAAAGTAAATAGATAGGCTCTTCGCAGAGGGAAGCAGGGATTTGTAGAGGTGCCAGAGCTCGAGTTTTGAAACAGAGATAAATAATATTTTGAGTGGCATACTTTCATTTTCAACAAAACAACCAAGAGATCTTGATATCTTCCATGTTACGCACATTATAGGCGGTTCCCAAACAGAATGGTAAAGTTTTATACTCCCCCACCACCAACAAACATCAATCCATTGCTTGTCCGAAACAACGGGTGCCTCCAACTAACAACAATCCTGGGGGAGTTTTGTTTGCAATTATTTTAATTTAAGCATGGGACTGGGCATCCCGGTTACCAGCCATTTCCTCATGAATGATGAGCGGAGTCCACTCATCTTGAGAATAACCCACCTAGCATGGAAGATATAGACAACCCTAGTTGATACATGAGCTATTCAAGCATACAAAACAAAATTTCATTTGAAGGTTTAGAGTTTGGCACATACAAATTTACTTGGAATGGCAGGTAGATACCGCTTATAGGAAGGTATGGTGGACTCATATGGAATAACTTTGTGGTTTATGGAAGTGGATGCACAAGCAGTATTCCCTCTTAGTACAAATGAAGGCTAGAAAGAGACTATGATGTAGGGTAGGAACCCTAGGGGCTGATCTTTCACGAAAGGAGCGTATCCCATCCAAGAACGCGATGAACACGAGGGGAAAACGAGGGAAAACACAAGAGGAAACACGAGAGAATCACTCAACCAACAAGAATAGATCACACATGCGCTAGATCGATGAACACAAAGGTGAGATACAAGATCCAAAGTCAACAACGGACGATACAAAGGTAGCCGGTCTTCTCCGTGAGGAGGTCTTGATGTTCTTCTCCAAAAGGAGGTCTTGAATCCAAAGGGATCTTCTCCGAAGAGGCCGCGGTCTCTCACGAGGAGTAGATCCGATGTGGACGAGCGAAGCACTATCTCTAAGTATGAGCTAAACCAATGCTGACCCTCGCTAGGATGGATGGGGGGTCTATTTATAGTCTAAGTGCAAATGGGGGCGAAGTGAAGGGGTACATGGGCCTCGGGCCCGAACACTGTGCGCAGACAGGTACCGGACGTTCGCTGGGGACCGGTCGTCCGGTGTCTCTGGAGCTGTCGGACGTCCGGTGTCCTCCGGTCGTCCGCTGGTTCTTCTCTGTGAAGGGGGTGCCGAACATCCGGAAACGTCGGACTTCCGTTGATGTTGGCTCGGATGCAGGTGCGCCGGTCGTCCGGTCCGGGCCGGATGTCCGGTGGGTCTTTAGGCGTCGGACGTCCGGTCCCGACCGGTCGTCCGATGGCTGGAGCTTCTTCCGCAGCTCTTCTCCTCGTTCCTCGCGCTTGGTGTCCTCACCTCCTTGTTCAGGGGCTTCCTCTTGGTTCCTGGTCATGCATAGCACACATGTTTGAGGTAGTAGCCATGTCTCACGTATGGAAAGTGATGGTTCGAAGAGGAGCGAGTTCACCTTGCGTCCAATGGTGAATAGTCGAGGTCTCAACTTATGTATCCTTGGGACTTGGAGGGTAGTCGGAGTGTAAATGGGGATGAACGTGGGATGCTCCGCATCATCTCCCCCCCCCCGGGAAAGATCCGACCTCGGATCATGATCCTCATCATCATGATCCTCATCTCCACATATGGACTGTTAGTTACTAACATGGGTGACCTAAGGGCTTGGGTTGACAGGTTATACTTATCCACAAATCCCCTTGAGATGTATGAATGCTGATGAGGACATGACTACCTTGGATATGACCAAAAATATTGCATATATGCATATTTGTCAGGTGATTTCTAGTGCAAACTATTCAATAATCTATTTATGTTATCCAGAACAAAAATACTTCACACACTTTTGTGTTTTGTCTAATTGCAGGTGTATGGGACATTTGTACAATCCACATATGAAGATAAGGAAGAAAGAGATGTTTATTTGCTGTCCAAAAAGTTCTCTCACGTCACTTTTGGCCCAAGAGAAGATAGAGTCCAAGTCTCTCACGTTCTGGATTCAGATTCGGACTGCACAGACGTACCTGACTCAAAACGCACACAAGTTTTTCATACGGACTCCGAATTGGGTGATTCTTTTTTTGTTGGAAACTAGATTTCGTGCACTTTCCAATCCAATTGGAATCACCTTCAAATTCGTCCGGAGCGTTGAGTTGTGGACGAAACAATCTGATGCTGCAGCAGAATCCGAGTCAAACTACAAGTCCAAAGGTGTTACATCACCTCCACTTGGGCCCATTGGCCTTGTACGACCTAGATTTAGTTTTAGGCTGCCTTGGGACGTCCTCCCACCTCCTTGGCCGCCACCCCTTGCTCCTATATAAGTAGATCCATCTAGTAGCTTTTCCTTGGGATTTGTTTAGTTAAAAGTTAGCCATTGCAACTTCGTGTACTTCGTTTGTGTCCAACGACCAGACCAAGACCGCTTACGGATCCCCACCTTTATCAATACTTCATATATACTCGCAATATTCAGATTGCTTTTTTATCATATTCTTGCTTGTTCTTCGATTGCTTGCAGGAATAGACCTTCGTGGTCAGGTTGATCGTGCTTCCGGCATCGTCAGTAACCTCAGGAGATTGGTTTAGTGATTGCTAAGGCGCAACGTCTTGCACGTTTGTAGTCGGATCGTCAAAGTCATCTTCACCAAATCGATAGTTATCATCTCATCGAAAGATCGGGACACCCCCGCCTCTATCAAGTGGTATCAGTTTTCAGGTTGCTCGGTGAAATTTTACAGTTTTTCATAGTTTAGATCGCATCTGTCATTCATACCTACAGTCCATGATAAAGCCACAAAAAAAAGTTAGATCTGTTCATCCTTTATCCAAGCCAGTCTGAGCCTTTGCAATTTTCTATTCATTGCTTGCATAGTTGAATTATCGGTTGCATCGTCGTGTCAGTTGCTGGTCTTAGTGTCTAGTTCCTTTAGAGTTTCGAGTTCTGTTCACATTAGTCACGCCGCCGCTGCATCATTATCTCTTCCGCTGTCCACCACCCATCCATCAATTTCCACCACGTGCTACCCACCATTCATTGTCATAATAATAGTTGAGATCGTTCACATCTTCGCTTGATCCAATCTGCGTCTTATCTAGTTTGTTTTGGAAAGAGGGAGAAAAAAAGAGAGAAAAAAACGAGAAAAAAAAGAGAAAAAAAGTCAGAGAAAAAAAGGAGAAAAAAATCAAAAAAATCGGCACAAACTTTTTCAGAGGAAAGTTGGAGACAAAGTTGTTGTATATCCTGCTTGGCAGTTGTTTTTCATCATTATCTTCACTGCCGTTGTGATCTTCACTTATATCTTGCTGTCAAGAGCTACTTAGTATCCTTCATTGATGCTAGTTGTGCTACGCCGTGACCTCATTAGTGTTCTAGGATCGCGTCTCTAGTCCGGTCTAGCCTAGGACCAGCATAGTACCGTCGTTGAGTGTTTATTCAACATTGCATCTTTGAATTGATTATTGCTAATCTTTTGCTACCATATATAGCCAACCCAGCTCCACATATTTCTACACCGTGTATACGTACGCTCCCCTGGCAATCGCTTTACTCAATATTCGGAGTTACTTGACACCGCTGGTTGCCGACCACCGCCTGCTGCATGGTAAGAACTTGTAAGACATTGATATTTGCTTTACTGTGAGCGTTTTACCACGACATCCTAGTAGTTATAGGAACATTATTTTTGGGTTTTGTTTCTTGTTCTACTAATCATGACAGGATCCAGAGTCAATTCATGGGCTTTGTCGATCGCGGGAGACGTGCCACCACCTTTGCAAATACCACAACCGTCACGAGAGGTGCACAAACATCCAAATGCACATGATCAGGTTAATGTATCTATACCACCATTTAATGGCCGTTTTAAACCTGCTTTATATATTGAATGGGAGTTCGACATAAAAAATATATTTGCTTCCCATAATTTCGATGAACATAAAAAGGTTAAGGTTGCGGTTGGTTCTTTCACTGGTTATGCTTTGGTTTGGTGGAGTGAATATTGTCGGTTACACCCTGATTATATACCTACTACTTGGGATGATTTGAAACTTGCCATGCGACATACTTTCGTCCCTGCTTATTATACTCGTGACATGATTAAGAAGTTGCAACACTTAAAACAAGGTAGTGAAACTGTAACAAAATATTATGATGATTTACAAACTACCTTGTTGCATTCCTCTTTAGAAGAAAGTGAAGATGATTTTATGGATAGATTTTGGGGAGGATTAAACCGTGATATTCAAGAGATACTAATTCATGAAGAGTGTTATCCTATGGACCATTTGTTTCATCTTGCTTGCAAAGCTGAACAGGAAATAAAACAACGTGTTGGCCACGAGGAGAACAAGCGCACGGTGCACATTCCAAGAGTTGATATGATTGTTCCTTCAACTACTAGGCATACTATGACAACCACATCCGTTGTTGTCAGGACTACATCACCTCCACCATGTGACACATCGCCCTCGAGAGTGGCTACATCATCTGAGTTGATCATAAGAGGTAATGACAAAGGTACTGATCTTCCATCTCTACATGAGAATGATGAATGCCTTATCAATTTGAATGCACCATCTGATGAGCTACCCACTACTTTGATCACACCACCTATTTTAGAGGACTACGTTGATAATTTGACTTTGCCATGTGATCAAAAAACTGAAATACCGACAATTTTGAGTGCACCCATTGAATTAACTATTGATGCAAAAGAACCAATGTTTAATCATTTTGATATGACCTCTAATCTTGGTGATGATTCTGTGTTGAATGACTTATTGCATATTTGCTTGTTTAAGCATGTTGTAGCATGTAAATTTGATGCAAGTAATGTTTATTCACCAATGTTGGGATGGTTTAATGATGAACACTATCAATCTTTTGAAATGAATAAGAGCTTCACTTATATGTGCAAACTGAGTTGCAATATTTTCATGCCTTCTACTTCTTGTGCTAATTTTTTGGCTTTAGATTTTATGAACTATGCAAGTTACTCATCTATTCATGTGTCATATATGCAAAAATCAAGGGAAGTAAAAATGGATGACATATACATATACAACATGTACACCTTGTCTCTTTTGTTAGCCACATTTCAGATTAAGCAACGCCGGGGACGGCTTTATTTTCAAGAAGGGGAGGATGATGAGGACATGACTACCTTGGATATGACCAAAAATATTGCATATATGCATATTTGTCAGGTGATTTCTAGTGCAAACTATTCAATAATCTATTTATGTTATCCAGAACAAAAATACTTCACACACTTTTGTGTTTTGTCTAATTGCAGGTGTATGGGACATTTGTACAATCCACATATGAAGATAAGGAAGAAAGAGATGTTTATTTGCTGTCCAAAAAGTTCTCTCACGTCACTTTTGGCCCAAGAGAAGATAGAGTCCAAGTCTCTCACGTTTTGGATTCAGATTCGGACTGCACAGACGTACCTGACTCAAAACGCACACAAGTTTTTCATACGGACTCCGAATTGGGTGATTCTTTTTTTGTTGGAAACTAGATTTCGTGCACTTTCCAACCCAATTGGAATCACCTTCAAATTCGTCCGGAGCGTTGAGTTGTGGACGAAACAATCTGATGCTGCAGCAGAATCCGAGTCAAACTACAAGTCCAAAGGTGTTACATCACCTCCACTTGGGCCCATTGGCCTTGTACGACCTAGATTTAGTTTTAGGCTGCCTTGGGACGTCCTCCCACCTCCTTGGCCGCCACCCCTTGCTCCTATATAAGTAGATCCATCTAGTAGCTTTTCCTTGGGATTTGTTTAGTTAAAAGTTAGCCATTGCAACTTCGTGTACTTCGTTTGTGTCCAACGACCAGACCAAGACCGCTTACGGATCCCCACCTTTATCAATACTTCATATATACTCGCAATATTCAGATTGCTTTTTTATCATATTCTTGCTTGTTCTTCGATTGCTTGCAGGAATAGACCTTCGTGGTCAGGTTGATCGTGCTTCCGGCATCGTCAGTAACCTCAGGAGATTGGTTTAGTGATTGCTAAGGCGCAACGTCGTGCACGTTTGTAGTCGGATCGTCAAAGTCATCTTCACCAAATCGATAGTTATCATCTCATCGAAAGATCGGGACACCCCCGCCTCTATCAAGTGGTATCAGTTTTCAGGTTGCTCGGTGAGATTTTACAGTTTTTCATAGTTTAGATCGCATCTGTCATTCATACCTACAGTCCATGATAAAGCCACAAAAAAAAGTTAGATCTGTTCATCCTTTATCCAAGCCAGTCTGAGCCTTTGCAATTTTCTATTCATTGCTTGCATAGTTGAATTATCGGTTGCATCGTCGTGTCAGTTGCTGGTCTTAGTGTCTAGTTCCTTTAGAGTTTCGAGTTCTGTTCACATTAGTCACGCCGCCGCTGCATCATTATCTCTTCCGCTGTCCACCACCCATCCATCAATTTCCACCACGTGCTACCCACCATTCATTGTCATAATAATAGTTGAGATCGTTCACATCTTCGCTTGATCCAATCTGCGTCTTATCTAGTTTGTTTTGGAAAGAGGGAGAAAAAAAGAGAGAAAAAAACGAGAAAAAAAAGAGAAAAAAAGTCAGAGAAAAAAAGGAGAAAAAAATCAAAAAAATCGGCACAAACTTTTTCAGAGGAAAGTTGGAGACAAAGTTGTTGTATATCCTGCTTGGCAGTTGTTTTTCATCATTATCTTCACTGCCGTTGTGATCTTCACTTATATCTTGCTGTCAAGAGCTACTTAGTATCCTTCATTGATGCTAGTTGTGCTACGCCGTGACCTCATTAGTGTTCTAGGCTCGCGTCTCTAGTCCGGTCTAGCCTTGGACCAGCACAGTACCGTCGTTTAGTGTTTATTCAACATTGCATCTTTGAATTGATTATTGCTAATCTTTTGCTACCATATATAGCCAACCCAGCTCCACATATTTCTACACCGTGTATACGTACGCTCCCCTGGCAATCGCTTTACTCAATATTCGGAGTTACTTGACACCGCTGGTTGCCGATCACCGCCTGCTGCATGGTAAGAACTTGTAAGACATTGATATTTGCTTTACTGTGAGCGTTTTACCACGACATCCTAGTAGTTATAGGAACATTATTTTTGGGTTTTGTTTCTTGTTCTACTAATCATGACAGGATCCAGAGTCAATTCATGGGCTTTGTCGATCGCGGGAGGCGTGCCACCACCTTTGCAAATACCACAACCGTCACGAGAGGTGCACAAACATCCAAATGCACATGATCAGGTTAATGTATCTATACCACCATTTAATGGCCGTTTTAAACCTGCTTTATATATTGAATGGGAGTTCGACATAAAAAAAATATTTGCTTCCCATAATTTCGATGAACATAAAAAGGTTAAGGTTGCGGTTGGTTCTTTCACTGGTTATGCTTTGGTTTGGTGGAGTGAATATTGTCAGTTACACCCTGATTATATACCTACTACTTGGGATGATTTGAAACTTGCCATGCGACATACTTTCGTCCCTGCTTATTATACTCGTGACATGATTAAGAAGTTGCAACACTTAAAACAAGGTAGTGAAACTGTCACAAAATATTATGATGATTTACAAACTACCTTGTTGCATTCCTCTTTAGAAGAAAGTGAAGATGATTTTATGGATAGATTTTGGGGAGGATTAAACCGTGATATTCAAGAGATACTAATTCATGAAGAGTGTTATCCTATGGACCATTTGTTTCATCTTGCTTGCAAAGCTGAACAGGAAATAAAACAACGTGTTGGCCACGAGGAGAACAAGCGCACGGTGCACATTCCAAGAGTTGATACGATTGTTCCTTCAACTACTAGGCATACTATGACAACCACATCCGTTGTTGTCAGGACTACATCACCTCCACCATGTGACACATCGCCCTCGAGAGTGGCTACATCATCTGAGTTGATCATAAGAGGTAATGACAAAGGTACTGATCTTCCATCTCTACATGAGAATGATGAATGCCTTGTCAATTTGAATGCACCATCTGATGAGCTACCCACTACTTTGATCACACCACCTATTTTAGAGGACTACGTTGATAATTTGACTTTGCCATGTGATCAAAAAACTGAAATACCAACAATTTTGAGTGCACCCATTGAATTAACTATTGATGCAAAAGAACCAATGTTTAATCATTTTGATATGACCTCTAATCTTGGTGATGATTCTGTGTTGAATGACTTATTGCATATTTGCTTGTTTAAGCATGTTGTAGCATGTAAATTTGATGCAAGTAATGTTTATTCACCAATGTTGGGATGGTTTAATGATGAACACTATCAATCTTTTGAAATGAATAAGAGCTTCACTTATATGTGCAAACTGAGTTGCAATATTTTCATGCCTTCTACTTCTTGTGCTAATTTTTTGGCTTTAGATTTTATGAACTATGCAAGTTACTCATCTATTCATGTGTCATATATGCAAAAATCAAGGGAAGTAAAAATGGATGACATATACATATACAACATGTACACCTTGTCTCTTTTGTTAGCCACATTTCAGATTAAGCAACGCCGGGGACGGCTTTATTTTCAAGAAGGGGAGGATGATGAGGACATGACTACCTTGGATATGACCAAAAATATTGCATATATGCATATTTGTCAGGTGATTTCTAGTGCAAACTATTCAATAATCTATTTATGTTATCCAGAACAAAAATACTTCACACACTTTTGTGTTTTGTCTAATTGCAGGTGTATGGGACATTTGTACAATCCACATATGAAGATAAGGAAGAAAGAGATGTTTATTTGCTGTCCAAAAAGTTCTCTCACGTCACTTTTGGCCCAAGAGAAGATAGAGTCCAAGTCTCTCACGTTCTGGATTCAGATTCGGACTGCACAGACGTACCTGACTCAAAACGCACACAAGTTTTTCATACGGACTCCGAATTGGGTGATTCTTTTTTTGTTGGAAACTAGATTTCGTGCACTTTCCAACCCAATTGGAATCACCTTCAAATTCGTCCGGAGCGTTGAGTTGTGGACGAAACAATCTGATGCTGCAGCAGAATCCGAGTCAAACTACAAGTCCAAAGGTGTTACATCACCTCCACTTGGGCCCATTGGCCTTGTATGACCTAGATTTAGTTTTAGGCTGCCTTGGGACGTCCTCCCACCTCCTTGGCCGCCACCCCTTGCTCCTATATAAGTAGATCCATCTAGTAGCTTTTCCTTGGGATTTGTTTAGTTAAAAGTTAGCCATTGCAACTTCGTGTACTTCGTTTGTGTCCAACGACCAGACCAAGACCGCTTACGGATCCCCACCTTTATCAATACTTCATATATACTCGCAATATTCAGATTGCTTTTTATCATATTCTTGCTTGTTCTTCGATTGCTTGCAGGAATAGACCTTCGTGGTCAGGTTGATCGTGCTTCCGGCATCGTCAGTAACCTCAGGAGATTGGTTTAGTGTTTGCTAAGGCGCAACGTCGTGCACGTTTGTAGTCGGATCGTCAAAGTCATCTTCACCAAATCGATAGTTATCATCTCATCGAAAGATCGGGACACCCCCGCCTCTATCAAATGCGATGCACCAGTATCAAAAAGAACGAGTGCCGTAAATGACTTAACCAAAAACTTACCTATTACTGCATCAGGCTGAGCTTCAACCTCCTCCACGCTAACGTGGTTCACCTGTCCCCTGTTGAAAGGGTTCGGCTTCTTCCCAGAGCTTCCATTGCTATTTCCATTTTGTGATTTAGGACATTCATTTGCATAATGTCTGGTCTTCGAACACTTAAAGCAAGTGACTTGGCTCAGGTCTTTCTTAGCTGGGGTTGATGGGTTGGTGCGATTTTGGCCGTTGCTTCCTCCATTACCATTACCATTCCTGGTGCCATTGTGATTGTGCGAGCTACCTCCTCCATGGGTATGCTGAAAATGTCCTCCCGGTCTAGGGGTAAAACGTGGCTTCTGCTGAGCTCCTGAATTGTACTTTCCTTGTCCATACTTCCTCTTGCAGTTCTCAATTTGCTGTTGCTTGCCTTCAATCATAAGAGCACGGTCTACCAACTCCTGGTAGTTGTTGAAGGTTGCTACCATCAACTGCATGCCCAACTCATCATTCAGTCCTTCCAGAAACTTCTCCTGCTTAGCTGCATCCGTAGCAACGTCATCCGGGGCATAACGTGCTAATTTACTAAAGTCCTCCACATACTGGCCAACTGTCCGTCCTCCTTGGCGCAAGTTGTGAAACTCACGCTTCTTCATGGCCATAGCTCCTGCTGAAACATGGGCAGTACGAAAAGCCTGCTGAAACTGGTCCCATGTGACAGTATCGATAGGGAAAGTGGCTGTGAAATTCTCCCACCATGATGCTGCGGGTCCTTCAAGCTGATGTGCGGCAAACTTCACCTTCTCCGCATCTGTGCATCCTGCTGTGGTCAACTCTCTAGCTGTCTTACGAAGCCAATCATCTGCTACTATTGGCTCGGTGCTACTAGAAAACACCGGCAGATTCAGCCTAAGAAAACGGGCTAAGTGATCAACAGGTGGTGGTGGTGGTAGTGGGTTGTTGTTGTTGTTCCCCTGATTCTGATTCTGGACTAGCAACTGCATCAATGTGTTCTGTTGCTGGATCAACTGGGTGAGCTCCGATGGAAAGGTAAATCAGGGGTCACGTCTCGGAGGCATCTGAGGGTTTAGAAAAGATGAGAGTTAAGAATAGAGGGGGTCTAAAGAGAAAACACTACCCATATGCACATGAGGCAAAAGCAAACAATTCACTTCATTCAATCAAACAAGGGCATACAATCGATCTAACTATCGCAAAAGTGCTCGGACTACTGTATTTACATGGTGGACTACTACTACTGATGAGGTGGTCTACTAGAAATATTTTTCGGTTGCAGACTCCATGATATCTGCTCCGGCTTCATCAACATAGTCATCATCGCTATCATCTGGGTCCGAGTCGGTGTCGTCGATGATGATGTAGTCTTCCGGGCGAATCTCCTTGGGTTCTTTGTCTTCATCTACTGGTGTAGGGCCTTCCATAAATATCCCGATCTTCATTGTTAGGTCGGCATTCTTGTCCACTAATACTTCAATTTCTTCTTCATAATCTTCACGTGTAGCCTTGAGTTCTTCCTCCGGTTCCTTGATTCTTGTCCTTGCCTTCTTCAGGTCTATCATGTCGGCGCACATCTGGTTCTCCTGTCGTCGAATGTGCTGATTTAACTCCTGGATAAAAGCTACAACTGATCCATCCTTTCTGGTGCTGATCATCTCCCAATGCTCATCTCGGCGCCCACAAATCTGGTAGATAGTATCCTTGAGATCATTGCGGTAGACTTCTCCAATGCGTCCCATGGCGATGTGAGCTGCCATGCTCTTTCCTAGATTCCAAGTTGGTGCATCAAAAAGAAAACTCTATGGGCTCAGTGACTGGCATGAACGTCCTTCCTGGAACTTGAAATTGAATCATCCAGCGCTCTTCTTCAGGTAAAGTGGCGTTGTAGGTTCTGGTGAAGCTTGGTACTCCTATGTTCAGGTATCTAGTGACTTCCTTCAAGTGACGTCCAAAGGGTGTATCGTCATCCGGTTGCGTGAACTTGTTCCTTGCATCCACCATCCTAAAGAGTAGAAAAGATGAGAGGTCAGAAGAGAAGAGAATGAATAGTGATCTAGGTCTTTAGCTTAGTGGTCGTGTCCTACAGTCAGCGTGTGCTCTGATACCATCTCTGTAGCGACCAGACCTCAAACAGTCTGATCTCTGTGCTCAGGTGTCATCCCTGGATTAGTAATGTTGACACCACATAGTACTCGGAGGATTTATAACAGAGTAGCAATCACACACTTATTACATCGAGTGTCTCAATAGAGAACTTATTACAATAAATATGGCTTAATGCCATCTAATAACGTTAACAGCGGAAGGCTTGGAAGATAAGTGAGTCCATCAACTCCAACGGCATCACTGAGTATAGAACCACGACCTAAAACTCCTTAATCGTCGTCTGAAAAGTCTGCAACATTAACGTTGCAGCCCGAAACGGGCCAGCACATGGAATATGCTGGCAAGGTAACACATAGAGAGTAATGGAATGAAAGAGCTATACTATATGCATATTTGGCTGGTGGAAAGCTCTATGTTTACAGTTTTGCGTAAAGCCAATTTTTCCCTACTGCAAAGGAATAAATTTATTTAACTATCATGGTAGTTGTTAAACATTGAGAATGGTTGACAGCATCCTCAATCCCAATTAAACAGCATCATTATTAAAACCCAACAAAATTAATTTAGAGTAACATGTTGAGATTCACATGATAATTCGGGTACTAGATACTCAAGGTGTCCATAATCGGGGACATCGCTAATCATGATTAGTTTAATACACTCTGCAGAGGTTTGTGCACTTTTCCCCACAAGACTCGATCGCCTCCGTTTGGTTTCTCGCACTACATGGTGTTTGAGAAACGGATGACCGAGACATAGTCTTTCAGAAGCGCTAGCACCTTACGATCGGGTAGACCGTACCACCTACATCCCCTACATCTACTAGTCCACCACTGTAAGAGTTCGCACGACTTAATCAACTATGCTAGAGCCCATAATAGCTTGTGGCTGCACATGGAAGTTTCTAGCATGAAAAATCTCATGATCCCTTTGAGCCTGGGTGGCCATCCAAAAGAAAACAGGCAAATCCTGGATTACCCAGGTGCCTCAATCCACCCAGATGTTTGTTTAAGTTTCCACCTTAGATAAACCATTAATTAACAAACTCACATCTGTCATGGATATCACTCACCCAATCCACGTCTACTAGCATAGCATGGCATAATAAGCAAACGTAGAAGTAACTCCCAAAGGTTTGAAAATAAACAGGTAATAGGTACTACCTCAACTACTTCCCATCCCACAATTTAATTAGATCCTAATCATGCAATGTTTGAGGATTTGATCTAATGCATTAAAAACTGGGTAGTAGAAAAGGTATGATCAAAGTGTTACTTGCCTTGCTGATGATCCGCGAAACCTAGCGATTCGAAGTAACAGGCGGCGCACTCTGGGTATTCTATCACAGACAAACAAACAAGCATACAATAAGTACTCATATAATGCACAGGTAAAACTCGAATAAGAGATCTAACAAGAAGGTTCAACTTAAGAACTCCGGTTTGCAAAAAGAATCAAATCGAACGAAGCAACAAAAGTCAAACGGCGAAAGAAAACAACTTCATCCTACTAATCTGGATCTAAGTCAAATTTTACAGTAGCAAAAACTTGTTTAAGTTGGTTAAACGGATAGAGGGTTTCGAGACGAAACTCCAGGCGCTTGAATCGCCTGATTCCGATAAACGAGCGAAAAGTTATACTAAAACGAAAATCGGATCAGAAATCGCGATCAGAAAAATCACGGATTTAATCCGAGAAAAAGAAAAATGATGAACTTTCGCTAGAACGAACGAATGAACGAATGCTTGCTAATTAAATAAATCGGGAAAACCGATCTATTAAAAAAACGAAACTAAAAAAACCGACGAAAAACCGACGGAAAAACCGAACAGTTTTTCGAAAAAAATAAAATAAAAAAATAATAAACGACACAGATTTCAAGGTAACCTCGGGTGGCGGGTCGGCGAGGCGGCGGGCGGCGGCTCCGGCGACGGCGGCGGCAGGCGGCGCGGGTGATGGCGGGCGACGCGGGGCTCGAGGCGGCGGGGCGCTAGGGTTTCGGGGCGCATGGGCTGAGGTTCGGCTGGGCCTTCCCCCGGCTTATAAAGCCGGCCGGGCCAGGAGTCCAGGTCGGACACGACCCGTTAGGTTGGTTCGTTTTTTTTAAATAATTACACGCAAAAGAAAAATAAAAAGAAATACTAAACGGACTCCAAAAATCCCAAAATAAATTTTTCCAGGCTTCTAAAATCAAGCCGCACAAGGTGAACATTTATTTGGGGCCTAAATGCAATTTTGAGAAACGCACATTTTTCCTAAATTCAAATAAAATAACAAAAAACTCTGAAATAAAATCTTATTTGATTTTATTATTAAATCCTCAATATTTCTTTATTTTGGGAAAGTCATTTTATTCCCTCTCTCATATTTTTGTAATAGAAATAACTGATGATAAAATAATAAAAATCAAATGATCCTATTCTCAAAATTTGAGCAAACTCAAATATGAAAATAATGAATTTCCCAACTCTCTCCGTGGGTCCTTGAGCTGCGTAGAAATTCCTAGGATCAAACCAAAAGCAAAATAAAATATGATATGCATTGATGATCTAATTTATAACATTCCAAATTGAAAATCTGGGATGTTACAGATGGCCATGGTGGAATATGATGCACCCCCCACATGGTTCCATCACAATGATGATCTTGACCACCATTCGGTCTTTCCCACCTCATCTACACCACATGAGTGGAATGACAATGGTAACATAGGTGAAGGTGATGCTCTAGTCCCACTAGTGGACATTCTTGACATTGATTGCTTGCATGATGTTGATCCACCTATTTCCATGATTCATGCTTGTGCGACTTCCTCATGTGATGATTTGTTGCCCATTTACAATGAGTATGATGATTCTCATGTGAAGTCTATTAGTTGTGATGCCATGTTGCATAGGATTTCTTGTGCTAATTCTCTCGGTCACATCATGTTTGCCAATCCGCTTGACTTGTCATATGCTATGCATGAGATCGACCACATGTCATATTTGCAATCTCTTCATAGTGACTATGCATATGCCATTAAGATTAACCCAATTTGCACTTATGGCATAGATGACAAGCCTATGGTTATTGGCATTTGTTTCTCTTGTGATGATATTGACATGCTACCTTTACATCATTTATCTCATATGCCATGCCATAACCACCTAGCTTCGGATATGCATTGCTTTGGATGTTGTCCTTTTTCTCCATATGATGTTTCCAATATTACTCATGAGGAGACCCCCATAGTTTCCTCATAAATTTTAGGAGATTTTGATCACTCCCATCCATTGCATGATCCTCATACTTATGTGCACAATATGCTCCCCATGAATAAACATGATATTGATGTGCCATATATTTGTATGCTAAATTTGCATCCACACCGTGTTATACACAATAACTATTCTTTCATGATGGATGACATGTTCTTATGCCATGCATCAAATTTCTTTGAGCGATGCTTATCTTGTGCTAACTTCCACGTGCAAATACACATCATGATGGATGATGTGTACATTTACCATGCGCATAATTTCTTTGGTTTGTGTCTCTTTTGTGTAGGTACCCATGAATTCTTGTCAACCTCGCAATCCCACGAGTTGACAAAACAAGCTCTAGAGAGCAATGATGACTTGGGATCCCATGGATTGTCTTTCCCACCGCTCTCTTCGTGCAAAGACTTCACACAATTCTTCTACATGACCCTCTCTTGGCTATGGGTTATTGTCCACTACATATTCTATGCCCATCTTGCCATGTTCACTTTGCATGATGTGCTCATTACTATGCTTTTGCCATGCATTCGTGACCCATGCTTTGCATTACACATGATGATTGATTCTGATACTTGTATGTGTATTTGCAAGCTTGGTGGAGACATTGCTTGTTATTGCCATGTTTGCTTTGTGCCCCATGCCTATGATGATACTAAGATCTTGCTTTATGTTCGTTCTTGCGATATGTCATGTACATTGCCTATGACTATTATTTGCTCACATGGCATGATTGCCATGCTTTCCTCTAGTATGTTGCATCTTTGCACTACTAGCTTGAACGACTTGATTCCTATGATTGCTTGCCTTGTTGCATCACCAATGATTCATACTTGCTCACTTCATGCGGTTGATGACAACCATTTACATGCTTGTCCCCATGATATCTTTGCTTGTGCTCAACTTATGCGCTTATATGCCATGTCACAATCCTTTGTCACACCATATGCTTTGCATGATGACGACACTTGTTTGGTGAATCGCCTCTTGAATGCTTGGTTTTGCACTAACGCTAACCAAATTCATTTTTCCCAGTGTTTGTTGTCCTTGTTCATTTTGAAGGAATCCCAAGATGGTGCGACATTGGAGAGTGCCCACTTCAAGCTTGAAGATGACGACTACTTGGTGAACGTCCACTCCTACACGGCAAATCCATCTCTTTCCCATGGTGATTTGGTTTTCGATCTGAGGTCGGATCTTTCCCAAGGGAGGGGAGATGATGCGGAGCATCCTACAGACATCACCATGTCAAGAGTCCGTTTGGCAAGTGACACGTGCGACCTCTACTTCACATACACAAAGGTGAATCATATCCTTTACACGTGCTCACTTGACCCCTTCGAGGATGGTATACTACTTGACACTTCTCCCGTGTGCATGCATAGGTATTGTTGGAACGCTGCCGACGACGTGGAGGAGTGCAAGCGCCAAGGAACACCTAGATCATCCGCGAGGGAAGCGTGGAAACGAAGACGCAAGAAGAAGAGTGGTCGAAGAAGCTCCAGCCACCGGACAACCGGTCGGGTCCGGACGTCCGGCGCCTGAAGATCCACCGGACGACTGATCCAGACCGGACGACAGGTGTCCCTGCACCCGAGCCAAACGAGCGGACGTCCGACGCCACTGGACGACCGGCGACCGGACGACCGGTCCAGACCGGAAATCCGCTACACCAGCATCCAAGCCAGATCGAGCGAACGACTGGCCCCTACCGGACGTCCGGCCGCCCACGAGCCACCGGACGACCGGTCCCCAGCGGACGTCTGGTACTTGGCTGTGTCCGGTTGCGGGCTGAGGCCCATGTACCCCTTCACTTCCCCCCATTTGCACTAAGACTATAAATAGACCTCTCCCTCCTCCTTTCTAGGGTAGCATTGTGATAGCTCATTTGAGAGATAGAGTTACGTTCATCCATATCGGATCTCCTCCTTGCGAGAGACCGCGGCCTCTTCGGAGAAGATCCCCTTGGATTCAAGACCCCTTTCTAAGGGAAGATCCCCCTGTGGATTCAAGACCTCCTCACGGAGAAGAACCGGTTACCTCTTGTATCGTTCGTTGTTGACTTTGGATCTTGTATCTCCCTTTGTGTTCATGGATCTAGCGCATGTGTGATCATTCTTGTTGGTTTGAGTGTTCTCTTGTGTTCCCCTCGTGATTTTCCCCTCGTTTCCCTCCTCTTGTTCTTCGTGTTCATCGCGGGATTCGCTCCTTTCTACCCTACATCACAGGATCACAAGCCGACGAGACTGACTGGGAGAACATGACGAATAAGGAGTTGCATGATAAATTTCAAGAAATGACGAGTGGACAGGTGCAAGATGTGCTAAACAGATTTGAAGAGGCGCATGGAGGAGGATTAATGGGACACTTTGGCGTCAAGAAGACGGAGGATATACTTGCTACACATTTCTTTTGGCCAAAGATGAGACGGGATGTTGATCGTTTTGTTGCTCCGTGCACTACATGTCAATAAGCTAAGTCACGACTCAATCCACATGGTTTATATATGCCTTTGCCTATACCTAGTGTTCCTTGGGAGGATATATCTATGGACTTTGTTTTAGGTTTACCTTGAACAAAGAAGGGGAGGGATAGCATATTTGCTGTCGTGGATAGGTTCTCGAAAATGGCACACTTTATACCATGTCATAAAAGCGATGATGCTGTTAATGTTGCTGATTTGTTCTTTCGTGAAATTATTCGCTTGCATGGTGTGCCAAATACTATTGTTTCAGATCGTGATACTAAATTTCTTAGCCACTTTTGGAGATGTTTATGGGCTAAGTTGGGGACTAAACTGCCTTTTAGTACTACTTGTCACCCCCAAACTGATGGACAAACTTAAGTAGTCAATAGAACATTGTCTACTATGCTTAGGGCTGTTTTGAAGAATAACACGAAAATATGGGAAGAATGCTTGTCTCATATTGAATTTTCTTATAATCGTTCATTGCATTCTACTACTAAGATGTGCCCTTTTGAAATTGTGTATGGTGTCCTACCTCATGCACCTATTGATTTGTTGCCTCTTCCATCTTCAGAGAAGGTTAATTTTGATGCTAAAGAACGTGCTAAATTGATTTTTAAAATGCATGAGTTAACTAAGGAAAACATTGAGCGTATGAATGCTAAATATAAAGTTGTTGGAGATAAGGGTAGAAAACATGTTGTGTTTGCACTTGGAGATCTTGTTTGGTTACATTTGCGTAAGGATAGATTTCCTAATTTGCGCAAATCAAAGCTAATGCCACGTGCTGATGGTCCTTTTAAGGTGTTAGAGAAAATAAATGATAATGCATATAAACTTGAGCTGCCTGCAGATTTTGGGGTTAGTCCCACTTTTAACATTTTAGATTTGAAGCCTTATTTGGGTGAGGACGATGAACTTTCGTCGAGGACGACTTCATTTCAAGAAGGGGAGGATGATGAGGACATCAATAGCATTGTTACACCCACAGCCCATGTTGCTGTACATACTGGACCAATTACTAGAGCTCGCGCACGCTAATTGAATTATCAGGTACTTTCGTTTCTTGGTAATGATTCTAATGTTCATGTGAATATGATGCTGCCTAAGTTGGATATATTTGTTTTGCTTACAAATGAAGGGCTTGCTTGGACAAGAAAGATGAATCTTGGAGCAAGCTCAAGCATGGAGATGATGGCACGCGCAAGGGGAACAAGAACGGAGTTACAAGTGATGATTCCAGGACTCTGAAGCCACCATAATCAGTGCATGAAGCATGGGACGAAATATACAAGATGCCACTTCATAAATTTCGTCCAGAGGCAATTCTAGGTGCTGCGTCACCTTATTATTGGGCCAGGCCCATGTATTTTCGAAATAGTTAAGTATAGGCTGTTTTTAGAGTCCGTATGTGTGGGGAAACAAGAGTTAGGGTTGGTTTCGAACCCCTCCACCAAGGGCCACGAAATTTCCGCTCTCTCCTCCATATATACAGCCCTTAGGGCATCGTTTAGACTTTGGGGTTTTGTTTAGATTAAAAGTTCGCCATAGCTGCAACTCCGCGTACTTCGTTTGTGTCCAACGACCAGACCAAGACGTCACAGAACCCCACCTTGATCAATAAAGCTTTCATCTTATATTCGCAATATCCAGATTGCAATCTCAGTTTCTTGCTTGTTCTTCATTTGCTCGCAGGAAACAGGCCCTCGTGGTCAGGTTGATCGTGCTCCGGCGTGGTCAATAACCCTCGGAGTTGGTTTAGCGATTGCTAAGGCACGACGTCCTCGCATGTTCATAGTCGGATCGTCAAAGTCGACTTCCTCTAAAATGATAGCAACCATCTCATCGAAAGACGGGACACCTTTGCCTCTATCAAGTGGTATCAGATTTCCAGGTTGCTCGGTGAGATTTTACAGTTTTTCGTAGTTTAGATCAAGTCTGTTCTTCGTACCTATATTCCACGAAAAAGCCAAAAAAATTAGGGTTAGTTCATCCTATCCGAACCAATCTGAGCCTTTGCATAATATTTTCTGTATTTGCTTTGTTGAATTTGCGGTTGCATCGTCGTGTCATGTTGGTGGTCTTAGCGTCTAGTCCTTTAGAGTTTCGAGTTCTGTTCACAGGTTGTCACGTCGCCGCTGCCATATATCACCACTGCATCATCATCATCGCTGCTGCCATATACCACCACCACACCAACTTCATCGTCGCTGCCATATTCACCACCACATATTCACCACCAATCCGAGTCCATATACGCCATCACATATCCGCCGCCATCACGCCAATCCGAGTCCACCTGCAACATATATCCGCCACCAGTCCGATTTCCACCAGATTCATAGCCGCCACCAATCCGAGATTCCACCAGATTCATCTCCACCACCAGTCCTAGCCCGAGTCCAGTATTTGTTGCTTTGTTTTCGAGATCCAGATCACGTGATACTCCGAGTCGTGACAGAGTAGGACTCCCCAACTTTCGGGCCACCCGCAAAAAAAAATAGTTCTAAATTAAAAAAACTAAGTCTGGAAAATTCTGGCTAGGCAGTTTTTAGACCATTTGTAGACTTTTTCGAAAAAAAATTGTTGCGGAGGAAAAAAAGTGCAAAAAAAAGTGAAAAAAAGAAAAAAATCGGAGCGTGCTCTTCCCTTGTTTACGTGCAGCGCCGTGATTTTGTTAGTGTTCTAGGCTCGCGTCTCTAGCACGGTCTAGCCTAGGACCAGCACAGTACCGTCATTGAGCGTTTATTCAACTTTGCATCTCTGAATTGATTATCGCCGACCCTTTTTGCTACCATATTATAAGCCTTCCCAGCTCCACATACATCTACGTCGTGCGTTTGACTCTCCCTGGTAATTGCTCTATCCAAGCTTTGAGAGTTTTGACTACGACGGTTGCTAATCACCGCCTGCTGCTGGGTAAGAACTGGTAAGAATTTGAGATTTGCTTGACGGATTTGTGACACCACCACCACCTCTTGTTAGTATTCTGTAGGATCATATTCTTGTGTGTTTCTGTTGTTGCTAACCATGGCAGGATCACAAGCCGACGAGACTGACTGGGAGAACATGACGAATAAGGAGTTGCATGATAAATTTCAGCAAATGATGAGTGGACAGGTGCAAGATGTGCTAAACAGATTTGAAGAGGCGCATGGAGGAGGATTAATGGCACACTTTGGCGTCAAGAAGACAGAGGATATACTTGCTACACATTTCTTTTGGCCAAAGATGATACGGGATGTTGGGCGTTTTGTTGCTCGCTGCACTACATGTTAAAAAGCTAAGTCACGACTCAATCCTCATGGTTTATATATGCCTTTGCCTATACCTAGTGTACCTTAGGAGGATATATCTATGGACATTGTTTTAGGTTTACCTCGAACAAAGATGGGGAGGGATAGCATATTTGTTGTCGTGGATAGGTTCTTGAAAATGGCACACTTTATACCATGTCATAAAAGCGATGATGCTGTTAATGTTGCTGATTTGTTCTTTCGTGAAATTATTCGCTTGCATGTGTGCCAAATACTATTGTTTCAGATCGTGATACTAAATTTCTTAGCCACTTTTGGAGATGTTTATGGGCTAAGTTGGGGACTAAACTGCCTTTTAGTACTACTTGTCATCCCCAAACTGATGGACAAACTGAAGTAGTCAATAGAACATTGTCTACTATGCTTAGGGCTGTTTTGAAGAATAACAAGAAAATATGGGAAGAATGCTTGCCTCATATTGAATTTGCTTATAATCGTTCATTGCATTCTACTACTAAGATGTGCCCTTTTGAAATTGTGTATGGTTTCCTACCTCGTGCACCTATTGATTTATTGCCTCTTCCATCTTCGGAGAAGGTTAATTTTGATGCTAAAGAACGTGCTGAATTGATTTTAAAAATGCATGAGTTAACTAAGGAAAACATTGAGCGTATGAATGCTAAATATAAACTTGCTGGAGATAAGGGTAGAAAACATGTTGTGTTTGCACCTGGAGATCTTGTTTGGTTACATTTGCGTAAGGATAGATTTACTAATTTGTGCAAACCAAAGCTAATGCCACGTGCTGATGGTCCTTTTAAGGTGTTAGAGAAAATAAATGATAATGCATATAAACTTGAGCTGCCTGCAGATTTTGGGGTTAGTCCCACTTTTAACATTGCAGATTTGAAGCCTTATTTGGGTGAGGACGATGAACTTTCATCGAGGACGACTTCATTTCAAGAAGGGGAGGATGATGAGGACATCAATAGCATTGTTACACCCACAGCCCCTGCTGCTGTACATACTGGACCAATTACTAGAGCTCACGCACGCCAATTGAATTGTCAGGTACTTTCGTTTCTTGGTAACGATTCTAATGTTCATGTGAATATGATGCTGTCTAAGTTGGATACATTTGTTTTGCTTACAAATGAAGGGCCTAGCTTGGACAAGAAAGATGAACCTTGGAGCAAGTTCAAGCATGGAGATGATGGAATGCGCAAGGGGAACAAGAACGGAGTTACAAGTGATGATTCCAGGACTCTGAAGCCACCATAATGAGTGCATGAAGCATGGGACGAAATATACAAGATGCCACTTCATAAATTTCGTCCAGAGGCTATTCTAGGTGCTGCGTCACCTTATTATTGGGCCAGGCCCATGTATTTTCGAAATACTTAAGTATAGGCTGTTTTTAGAGTCCGTATGTGTGGGGAAACAAGAGTTAGGGTTGGTTTCAGACCCCTCCACCAAGGGCCACGAAATTCCCCCTCTCTCCTCCATATATACAGCCCTTAGGGCATCGTTTAGACTTTGGGGTTTTGTTTAGATTAAAAGTTTGCCATAGCTACAACTTCGCCTACTTCGTTTGTGTCCAACGACCAGACCAAGACGTCATAGAACCCCACCTTGATCAATAAAGCTTTCATCTTATATTCGCAATATCTAGATTGCAATCTCAGTTTCTTGCTTGTTCTTCGTTTGCTCGCAGGAAACAGGCCCTCGTAGTCAGGTTGATCGTGCTCCGGTGTGGTCAATAACCCCTCAGAGTTGGTTTAGCGATTGCTAAGGCGCGACGTCCTTGCACGTTCGTAGTCGGATCATCAAAGTCGACTTCCTCTAAAACGGTAGCCACCATCTCATCAAAAGACGGGACACCTTTGCCTCTATCAGGTTTAACCCGACTTTACTGCAGTCTTCGTATTTTCCGTTCACCAGAAGGGTTGACATGGAAACAATATCTTCTTCCGTTAATTGAACGGAGCTGTGATGAAGAGAGTCATCTGGGCCTCCACCATACTCATACATCAATTTTGATCGATGGCTTTAAGGAATAACCTTCCACGCAACTCAACAATGGGTCAAGTCAACTCCGGTTAAGCCGTTCCCCAATAAAGCATTAATCCTTTTGATTGAGGGAATCAATTTCTTGCGTTCGGTAGCAGTAAGTTTGTCAGGGAGCGCAAATTTGGAGTCAACACGCTCGGCGCGATAACCCGGCAGTGGCTTCTCATTTGCTGGTGAAATGTCTTGACAGTAGAACCAAGTCTGATTCTAGTCTTTGGGATGACTCGGCAAGACTATAAGGGGGAAGACGGCGTCCTGTCGACATTGAATCGAGATGCCTCCAAGTTCCAAACTAAGGCCATTGGTGCACTTGTTCTACCGGTTCAGATAAAAATACTCTCTAAAGAGTTCCACGGTCGGCTCTCCTTGAAGGTAAACCTCACAGAGCACTTGGAAGTTGCAGATATTGGATATAGAATTGGGTCCGATATCTTGAGGGTGGAGGTTGAAAAAATGGAGGACTTCTCTGAAGAACTTTGAGCCGGGCGGGGAAAAACCACGGTTCATGTGGTCAGAAAAGACAATGACTTCACCATCTCTTGGATTGGGCTATTCCTCCTCCAGGTCAGGCACATGGTAGGACATGATATTCTTCCCTGGCAAAAAAACTATGGTAAAGAAGTCCTTCAGTGTGTCCTTATTGACTATTGAGGGAACCCAGTTGCAGACAGTCGGTGCTTTGGACGGCATGATGTTCGAAAAACAAACTGACAGGAAAGCAACCTGCCATTTCAATTCAAGGATAATGGTTAACTTAAGTGATAATGGTATAGGGGAGCACTGGCCGCTTAGATAAGGGCTAATGTCATATAAGGAAAAGTTAGCCGGCACAGTAAGCTGCCATGACTACAGACATTTGAGAAATACCAGCGACAGAAATTTGTTAAGTATGGAGACAAACAGGTTTCTTAACTTCTGGATATTAATATGGATCAAATGGCCGTTCAAAATGAAAAACTTCCTAGACCTAAAAATATAGCTCAGATGAGTTCATCAGTTCTAAATGCAGCCCTTGTACCAGAAAAAAGGATCTACTAATGTCAAAAGTAGGCACCAAACAACTATCATTTAAGCATACATCTTTTTTGGATCAAGAGGAGGAGGCAGTGGAAGGACTACGAAGAAACCGTGAAGAACTATGAAGAACATGAGGAAAACCTAGAAGCATTGAATGCGGATCTGAGGAACAAGAGAACGAGAACTTACGGCTATAGATTCTCCAAGGAAGATCGCCACTGTTCTCTGAACCAGGTCTGGTTGATGCAGCGGCCAAGGTCAGTGACGAGATGCTCGGCGACGGCGGCGGAGCTCGAGCAGCAGTGGAGGTCGCGAGAGGAGGAAGACGAAGAAGAGAGGAGAATGAGAAAAACCGGCCACGTGCCTATTTATAAGAAAAAAATCCAACAGACGGGCGCGAACATCAAGGAAGTCCCAAATAATGGTTATCCAACTAAACGGACGCCTCGATTCTTGGGAGGCATTAAAGATGAAGATCCATTATGAGATGACGTCATAAAAGTTTTTTGTGTTTTCAAGAGATGACGTCATGGCGGGTTATAAAAAACCACTGCGAGGATAAGAAGATGGATTTTGTCTAAGTGTTGAAGATTGACAAAGAACAAAGTTCAAAGTCAACCTGGGGCCTAATGTTGGGGATATAGCTATCAGTTATGACCCGCCCAGGAGGGGCCGGGTCAAGACCCAATGGCGGGTCACAAAGGAAGCCCAGTAAACACTCAAGGCGATAGTTTGATGAATCTTATAGAAGGCCTAAAGGCCTAGAGGTGGCTTAAGGCCCAATATTGTAAACCACCGTATGTAAGGAAAGACTTGTAAAGAAAGGCATGTAAAAGAAGTCACCAAGCCAGACTCGATTTATGAGCCGGCAGGGACTCTGTAGGCCACCAGGTGTCAACCCGTGTATATAAGGGGACGACCCGGTGGTGGCTTAGGGCAGAAAAAGAAGAGATCGATAACCAAGCCGGCGAACTAGCCTCTTGGTGATCGAAACCCCATCAATATCAACACAACTAGACGTAGGCTTTTACCTTCATCGAAAGGGGACGAACTAGTATAAAATCTCTTGTGTCCTTTATCCCGATTAACCCCTTTAAGCTTCCTAGTTGCGATGGCCCTATGACTAAGTCCTTTTGCTAGGACATCTGTCGTGACAATTCCACGACAAAATGGCACGAAACTTGACAGGCGGTCTACCGGTGGCGTACCAATGCCGCTTGGCAAATCTCAGTCCAATCCAAGAACGTTTAACACCCGCACACGAAAAGAGGCAAATGGGGACGCCGAAGGACGTAGGAGTGTCGGATCGCAAAACGGACAACGGGGAAAATGCTCGGATGCATGAGACGAACACGTATGCAAATGTGATGCACTGAAGACATAATATGAAATGCATGACATGAACAAAATGCACAACGAAGGGAAAACCCAATCACGAGGGAATATCATAACTTAGAGCCGGAAATGGCAAGAGTTGGAATACAAATATGGCAAGTTACATACGGGGCGTTACAACACTCCACCACTACGAAAGGATCTCGTCCTGAGATCTAGGACTGGAAAAACTTCGGATATTCGGAACGAAGATGGTCCTCGCGTTCCTAGGTGGCTTGACGGTCGGAATGGTGTGACCACTTCACTTTCAGGAATTTGATAGACTTGTTGCGAGTCTTGCGCTCGGTTTCTTCAAGAATAGCAACGGGATGCTCATGATAAGACAGGTCTTCTTGGAGATCAATCTCTTCTAAGTTGATGGTGCGGTCAGCAGTCTTGAAACACTTGCGAACCTGGGACACGTGAAACACGTCGTGCACATTTGCAAAGTTGGACGGAAGCTCAAGTCGATGGGCGAGATCGCCTCTTTTGCCAATGAACTTGAAAGGACCCACGTATCTAGGGGCAAGCTTCCCTTTGATACCAAAGCGACGAGTACCTTTCATTGGAGAGACGCGGAGGTAGACATGGTCTCCTATCTCGAAAGCCAAGTCACGATGCTTGCTATCATAGTAACTCTTTTGACGCGATTGCGCGGCTTTGAGATTTTCACGAATGACTTTGCACATTTCTTCAGCCTCTGTGATCAAGTCATTGCCAAGAAGTTGGCATTCACCAGTCTCTGACCAATTAAGAGGAGTACGACACTTTCCGCCATAGAGAATCTCGAATGGGGCCTTGCCCGAACTCGCTTGGAAGCTGTTGTTGTAGGAGAACTCGGCATATGGAAGACAATCTTCCCACTTCATACCGAAATAAATGACACAAGCCCTGAGCATATCTTCAAGAATTTGATTTACTCGCTCGACTTGTCCACTAGTTTGAGGATGAAAGGCTGTGCTGAAGCGAATGTTGGTGCCCATAGCCTTCTGGAAGGAGTCCCAGAACTTAGAAGTAAAGATGCTTCCACGATCTGAAGATATCAACTGCGGAATGCCATGCAGAGAGACAATCCTGGAGGTATATATCTTTGCCAACTGAGCTGCTCTGATAGATTCTTTGATAGGAAGAAAATGAGCCACTTTAGTAAGCTTGTCGATGACAACGAAGATAGCATCATTGCCACGCTTGGACTTGGGAAATCCAGTCACGAAGTCCATCTCAATATGGTCAAACTTCCACTCTGGAATGGCAAGAGGTTGGAGGAGACCAGCTGGTCGTTGGTGTTCTGCTTTCACTCTTCTGTAGACATCACATTCATTCACGAACTGAGCAATCTCTCGCTTCATTCGAGCCCAGCAATACGACTGCTTGAGGTCATCGTACATCTTTGTACTTCCAGGATGAATAGATAGGAGTGAATTGTGAGCCTCATTCATAATGAATTTACGAAGGTCACCCTTAGGAACAACAATTCAATCCTCGAAGAAAAGAGTATGTCATCAAGGCGATAGCACTTGTACTTGGGTTGGCTCTTGGCAATCCAACTCTTCACCTTCTTCACCATGGCATCAAGAAGTTGAGCCTCACGAATTTGATCTTCCAAAGTAGGAGAGACTTGGAGGTTGGCAAGAAATCCTTGAGGAACAACTTGGAGATTAAGTTTGCGGAAAGCTTCACAAAGGTCCAGTTGGAAGGGCTTGAGAATCAAACTATTGCAGTAAGAGTTCCTTCTCAAAGCGTCAGCAATGACATTGGCCTTGTCTGGAGTATATTCAATACCCGGATTATACTCTTGAATAATTTTGACCCAACAAGTCTGCCTGAGGTTGAGGTTGGGTTGACTGAAGATGTACTTGAGACTCTTATGATCAGTGAAGATGTCCACTTTCCTTCCCAACAAGAGATGTCTCCATGTTAAAAGAGCATGGACAACTGCCGCCAACTCGAGGTCATGAGTGGGGTATTTCTTTTTGTTGGGCTTCAACTGGCGAGAGGTATAGGCCACAACTTTCTTCTCTTGCATTAACACGGCACCGAGACCTTGCAGGGAAGCATCACAGAAAACCTTGATGGTTTGGATTCATCAAGAGGAGACAGAATTGGAGCTGTGACTAACTTCTCTTTGAGGGTGTTGAAAGCGATGTCACATTCAGGCGTCCAGACATACTTCACATGCTTCTGGAGGAGGTTGGAAAGAGGCTTTGCAATCTTAGAGAAATTCTCAATGAATCTTCGACAATAGCTTGCAAGCCCAAGGAAACTGCGGAGTTGCTTCACATTCTGAGGCGGTTCCCAATTCACAATTGCAGACACCTTCTCAGGATTAACAGCTATGCCCTTGGTGGAGATGATATGCCCAAGGTAGAGAACCTCATCGATCCAAAACTCGCACTTTGAAAACTTCGCATAGAATTGATGTTCTCTGAGTTTGTCCAGCACCAATCTCAAATGCTTGGCATGATCCTCTTTGTTCTTGGAAAAAACCAAAATGTCATCAAGATACACCAAGACGAAATCATTTGTGTAAGGGTTGAAGATGAAGTTCATCATGCGAGAGAGCGTTTGAGGAGCATTGTCAAGGCCGAAAGACATGACAGTGTATTCATAGGAACCATAGCTTGTTTTGAATGATGTCTTGGGGATGTCTTGTTCACGAATGTGAATCTGATGATAGCACATATAGAGGTCAAGATTGGAGAATACTTGAGCACCTTTGAGTTGTTCAAAAAGCTCATTGATGTTGGGAAGTGGGTACTTCTTCTTTATGGTCTTCTTGTTCAATGGACGGTAGTCGACGCAGAGTCGGTTCGTGCCATCTTTCTTCTTGACAAAAAGAACACCACAACCCAAGGAGAAGAACTTGGTCGGATGAGACCCATATGCTCTTGTATATCAAGTTGTTTCATCAGATCTTTCAAATCTTCTGGTCCAAGCATGTAAGGACATTTGCAAACAGGTTCTGTGCCAGGCTCAAGATCAATGACGAATTCGACTGGCCGTGAGGAGGCATTCCTGGAAGCTCTTCTGGAAAGATGTCTTGATATTCACAAACGACTGGAATCTGAGAGATGGCATTCAACTCGCCCTTCTCATTGAGAGAAAACAGACGAATGGTATCATCACGAGCGGCAAAGACGATCACATCCTCAGACGAGTGTGTCAATTGAATCTGCCTGGCAGCACAATCAAGCTGAGCCTTGTGCTTAGAAAGTCAGTCCATGCCGAGAATTAGATCAATATCCGAGTCACCAAGAACAATTGGAGAAGCCAGAAATTTGTAGTCGCCCATCTCAATAGAAACATCCGGGACACAGATATTAGCTGACATTTGCTTGCTAGGGGACACAATTGATAAAGTTCTTGGCAATTATAGATAATCACACTCATACTTTGATGCAAAAGGTTTAGAAATGAAACAATGTGATGCACCAGTATCAAAAAGAACTTTTGCCGGAATAGAGTTAACTGGAAGGTTACCCATGATCACTTCTGAAGAGTCCTCTGCCTGGGCTGCGTTCATCATGTTAACCTTGACATGCTTGGGATTATGCTTGACCACTGCATTGCTGGCAGATCTCACAGGAGGAGAAGGCGGAAGACGCCTCTGGTTGAAGCATTTGTTTGCATAGTGACCCTTCTGCTGACACTTGTTGCACGTAACCTCTGAGAGCGGCCGGTGATACGAAGCACTTAACCTTGGAGCATGAGACAAAGCTTTGTTCTGAAAGCCTGGGTTGGGTTGGTGGGAAGATCCATTGCCACCTTTACTCTTCTGCTGGTAAGGCTGACGGAACGGAGGAGGAGGAGGCAACCAGAACTTTTGCTGCTTAGCTGCCACTTGAGTTGAAGAAGAAGAAGAAGAAGGAGTTGCATCCCTGACTCTCTTCTTAGAAGCATCGCACTTGAGCTGAGCAGCCTCTTGCTTTAGTGCCATGTTGTAGAACTCATCATACTGTTTCGGCTCAAAAAGCACGAGAGCTAGCTACAGATCTTCTCTGAGGCCACCTTTGAATTGATAAATCATGCTCTTCTCATCAGGGACGTCTTGCTTGGCGAAGCGCGCGAGCCTCTGGGACATGATGTTGTATTGGTAAACAGACATACTGCCTTGCTTCAGATTGCGGAACTCCTCACGCTTACTCTCAACAACACTTTGAGGAATGTGGTGAGCTTTGAAGTCTCGGCGGAAATCATCCCAGGTAATCAAACGACCTCCTCCGAAATCTTTGTATTGTTGATACCACTAAGCAGCTTGGTCCTTGAGTTGGAACAAAGCAAAGTTGACAAAGTCCTCAGGCCTGACGTTGCTACATTTCAAATGTTTGCAGATATCCACGAGCCAATCGTCAGCGTCTGTGGCCTCGACACAGTTACTGAAGGACTTTGGCTGGTTTACGAGGAACTGGTTGAGGGTAGCAAACTGAGTTTGATTGTTGCCATGGCCTTGATTTCCTTGGTTGCGCTCTTGCAAGATTTGCAAAAGCATCTGCGTGTTGGCATTGGTGGTGGCCATCACAGCTTGCCATGCCTCCGGAGGTGGAGGTGGTGGCGGTGGTTCCGGATTCTGACGTGTTGGAGGAGCCATCCTGAAGAGGGTGACATCCGTTAGCATCTTGAAAGACATATATTCAAGCTGAATCAATGGATCGAAATTGCAACATATAGCCTTAACATTCAAACAAGAATGAACGAATGGATTCCAAATTAAATGATCACACTTCCATAAATTGAGAAGCCACTTAGATAGAGGTAGATGAATAAAACAACAAGGTATGGATATGAACAAATATTTGGTAAGGATTACCCAATCACAAACCAAATATCTGTGGAAGAAATACTAGAGCTACATGAATTCCCACCTATGAAACTCCCGAAATTTTCTGGTTATGTAATCGGGTGTTGGGGATACAGGGGAAGCATAATATCTGACCCAAAACTAGCAAATCCTACATCCAGCTGTATCCATCCTTCAACACATAACCAAGAAACCTTTGGAAATCATTTACCTCAACCTTCGAAAAGCATCCGTTATACGAGTTATGGCAATACTCCCGAACTCCCGCCCCAGTACTGGGTGGCGTCGAGGTTATCTCACCAACAACTGCATAAAGGAGATTTTTGATGTCGGCGAACTCAGGTATTCCAGAACTGCAATGATAAAACTGTGATGACAACACCTCGGAGCTCGACTCCCCGGACACTGCCACAACCCCTAAATTGATGAGGACATGACTACCTTGGATATGACCAAAAATATTGCATATATGCATATTTGTCAGGTGATTTCTAGTGCAAACTATTCAATAATCTATTTATGTTATCCAGAACAAAAATACTTCACACACTTTTGTGTTTTGTCTAATTGCAGGTGCATGGGACATTTGTACAATCCACATATGAAGATAAGGAAGAAAGAGATGTTTATTTGCTGTCCAAAAAGTTCTCTCACGTCACTTTTGGCCCAAGAGAAGATAGAGTCCAAGTCTCTCACGTTCTAGATTCAGATTCGGACTGCACAGACATACCTGACTCAAAACGCACACAAGTTTTTCATACGGACTCCGAATTGGGTGATTCTTTTTTTGTTGGAAACTAGATTTCGTGCACTTTCCAACCCAATTGGAATCACCTTCAAATTCGTCCGGAGCGTTGAGTTGTGGACGAAACAATCTGATGCTGCAGCAGAATCCGAGTCAAACTACAAGTCCAAAGGTGTTACATCACCTCCACTTGGGCCCATTGGCCTTGTACGACCTAGATTTAGTTTTAGGCTGCCTTGGGACGTCCTCCCACCTCCTGGGCCGCCACCCCTTGCTCCTATATAAGTAGATCCATCTAGTAGCTTTTCCTTGGGGATTTGTTTAGTTAAAAGTTAGCCATTGCAATTTCGTGTACTTCGTTTGTGTCCAACGACCAGACCAAGACCGCTTACGGATCCCCACCTTTATCAATACTTCATATATACTCACAATATTCAGATTGCTTTTATCATATTCTTGCTTGTTCTTCGATTGCTTGCAAGAATAGACCTTCGTGGTCAGGTTGATTGTGCTCCGGCGTGGTCAATAACCTCTCAGAGTTGGTTTAGCGATTGCTAAGGCGCAACATCGTGCACGTTTGTAGTCGGATCGTCAAAGTCATCTTCACCAAATCGATAGTTATCATCTCATCGAAAGATCGGGACACCTTTGCCTCTATCAAGTGGTATCAGTTTTCAGGTTGCTCGGTGAGAATTTCCAGTTTTCCTAGATTAGATTTATTTTCTTACCTATTGTCCAAGAAAAAGCCACAAAAAAGAGTTAGATCTATTCATCCTTGGTCCAAGCCAGTCTGAGCCTTTGCAATTTTCTTTTCATTGCTTGCATAGTTGAATTATCGGGTGCATCGTCGTGTCGAGTTGCTGGTCTTAGTGTCTAGTTCGTTTAGAGTTTCGAGTTCTGTTCACATTAGTCACGCCACCGCTACATCATTTTCTCTTCCGCTGTCCACCACCCATCCATCAATTTCCACCACGTGCAACCCACCATTCATTGTCATAATAATAGTTGAGATCGTTCACATCTTCGCTTGATCCAATCTGCGTCTTATCTAGTTTGTTTTGGAAAGAGGGAGATAAAAAAGAGAGAAAAAAACGAGAAAAAAAAGAGAAAAAAAGTCAGAGAAAAAAAAAGGAGAAAAAAAAAATCAAAAAAATCAGCACAAACTTTTTCAGAGGAAAGTTGGAGACAAAGTTGTTGTATATCCTACTTGGTAGTTGTTTTTCATCATTATCTTCACTGCCGTTGAGATCTTCACTTATATCTTGCTGTCAAGAGCTACTTAGTATCCTTCATTGATGCTAGTTGTGCTACGCCGTGATCTTATTAGTGTTCTAGGCTCGCGTCTCTAGTCCGGTCTAGCCTAGGACCAGCACAGTACCGTCGTTGAGCATTTATTCAACATTGCATCTTTGAATTGATTATTGCTAATCTTTTGCTACCATATATAGCCAACCCAGCTCCACATATTTCTACACCGTGTATACGTACGCTCCCCTGGCAATCGCTTTACTCAATATTCGGAGTTACTTGACACCGCTAGTTGCCGATCACCGCCTGCTGCATGGTAAGAACTTGTAAGACATTGATATTTGCTTTACTGTGAGCGTTTTACCACCACATCCTAGTAGTTATAGGAACATTATTTTTGGGTTTTGTTTCTTGTTCTACTAATCATGACAGGATCCAGAGTCAATTCATGGGCTTTGTCGATCGCGGGAGACGTGCCACCACCTTTGCAAATACCACAACCGTCACGAGAGGTGCACAAACATCCAAATGCACATGATCAGGTTAATGTATCTATACCACCATTTAATGGCCGTTTTAAACCTGCTTTATATATTGAATGGGAGTTCGACATAAAAAATATATTTGCTTCCCATAATTTCGATGAACATAAAAAGGTTAAGGTTGCGGTTGGTTCTTTCACTGGTTATGCTTTGGTTTGGTGGAGTGAATATTGTCGGTTACACCCTTATTATATACCTACTACTTGGGATGATTTGAAACTTGCCATGCGACATACTTTCGTCCCTGCTTATTATACTCGTGACATGATTAAGAAGTTGCAACACTTAAAACAAGGTAGTGAAACTGTAACAAAATATTATGATGATTTACAAACTACCTTGTTGCATTCCTCTTTAGAAGAAAGTGAAGATGATTTTATGGATAGATTTTGGGGAGGATTAAACCGTGATATTCAAGAGAAACTAATTCATGAAGAGTGTTATCCTATGGACCATTTGTTTCATCTTGCTTGCAAAGCTGAACAGGAAATAAAACGATGTGTTGGCCACGAGGAGAACAAGCGCACGGTGCACATTCCAAGAGTTGATATGATTGTTCCTTCAACTACTAGGCATACTATGACAACCACATCCGTTGTTGTCAGGACTACATCACCTCCACCATGTGACACATCGCCCTTGAGAGTGGCTACATCATCTGAGTTGATCATAAGAGGTAATGACAAAGGTACTGATCTTCCATCTCTACATGAGAATGATGAATGCCTTGTCAATTTGAATGCACCATCTGATGAGCTACCCACTACTTTGATCACACCACCTATTTTAGAGGACTACGTTGATAATTTGACTTTGCCATGTGATCAAACAACTGAAATACAAACAATTTTGAGTGCACCCATTGAATTAACTATTGATGCAAAAGAACCAATGTTTAATCATTTTGATATGACCTCTAATCATGGTGATGATTCTGTGTTGAATGACTTATTGCATATTTGCTTGTTTAAGCATGTTGTAGCATGTAAATTTGATGCAAGTAATGTTTATTCACCAATGTTGGGATGGTTTAATGATGAACATTGTCAATCTTTTGAAATGAATAAGAGCTTCACTTATATGTGCAAACTGAGTTGCAATATTTTCATGCCTTCTACTTCTTGTGCTAATTTTTTGGCTTTAGATTTTATGAACTATGCAAGTTACTCATCTATTCATGTGTCATATATGCAAAAATCAAGGGAAGTAAAAATGGATGACATATACATATACAACATGTACACCTTGTCTCTTTTGTTAGCCACATTTCAGATTAAGCAACGCCGAAGACGGCTTTAATTTCAAGAAGGGGAGGATGATGAGGACATGACTACCTTGGATATGACCAAAAATATTGCATATATGCATATTTGTCAGGTGATTTCTAGTGCAAACTATTCAATAATCTATTTATGTTATCCAGAACAAAAATACTTCACACACTTTTGTGTTTTGTCTAATTGCAGGTGCATGGGACATTTGTACAATCCACATATGAAGATAAGGAAGAAAGAGATGTTTATTTGCTGTCCAAAAAGTTCTCTCACGTCACTTTTGGCCCAAGAGAAGATAGAGTCCAAGTCTCTCACGTTCTAGATTCAGATTCGGACTGCACAGACATACCTGACTCAAAACGCACACAAGTTTTTCATACGGACTCCGAATTGGGTGATTCTTTTTTTGTTGGAAACTAGATTTCGTGCACTTTCCAACCCAATTGGAATCACCTTCAAATTCGTCCGGAGCGTTGAGTTGTGGACGAAACAATCTGATGCTGCAGCAGAATCCGAGTCAAACTACAAGTCCAAAGGTGTTACATCACCTCCACTTGGGCCCATTGGCCTTGTACGACCTAGATTTAGTTTTAGGCTGCCTTGGGACGTCCTCCCACCTCCTTGGCCGCCACCCCTTGCTCCTATATAAGTAGATCCATCTAGTAGCTTTTCCTTGGGGATTTGTTTAGTTAAAAGTTAGCCATTGCAATTTCGTGTACTTCGTTTGTGTCCAACGACCAGACCAAGACCGCTTACGGATCCCCACCTTTATCAATACTTCATATATACTCGCAATATTCAGATTGCTTTTATCATATTCTTGCTTGTTCTTCGATTGCTTGCAGGAATAGACCTTCGTGGTCAGGTTGATTGTGCTCCGGCGTGGTCAATAACCTCTCAGAGTTGGTTTAGCGATTGCTAAGGCGCAACGTCGTGCACGTTTGTAGTCGGATCGTCAAAGTCATCTTCACCAAATCGATAGTTATCATCTCATCGAAAGATCGGGACACCTTTGCCTCTATCATAAATGTCAGGAGGCACCAAGAACAATGTTCTTGTCACAAAACTATCAGAACGATTCCAAGATACCCGCGTGATCCTAAATTTTTTTTAGTGAAATTTGAGAAGAGAAGAGTCAAAACCCTATGTCAGGAGGCCTCACCAGAGCGACGAAGGGACTGAGGAGTATAAACAATCCTACTCTCCGATATATATAATCCTACAAGACTCAAAACATTTTTCTAGACTCAACAACGCCAACGATTCGATCAAGCAGGGGGCTCCTAAGTCGGGGAAGGCTCTGATTACCAACTTGTAACACCCATGATGCGGCTATATCTCCCACGTGTCAGAGCACGACTTAGAGGCATAACCTCATAGTAGGCATGTCGCAAGAGGGGTAATCTTTACACATCCCATGTACTGAATAAGATAGAGAAAAAGAGTTGGCTTACAATCGCCACTTCACACAATACATAAATATAGCATTACATCATCCAGAATACAATCGAGGTCCGACTATGAAACCAAAATAAAGACAACCCCAAATGCATAAGATCCCCGATGGCCCCAACTAGGCTCCACTACTGATCGTCTGGAAAGGAAACATAGTAACATCCTGAATCCTCGTAGAACTCCCACTTGAGTTTGGTCACATCCACTGGACTGGCATCATCGGCACCTGCATATGGTGGTGGAAGTAATCTGTGAGTCACGGGGACTCAACAATCTCACACCCTCGCGATCAAGACTATTTAAGCTTATGGGTAGGAAGAGGTAGTGAGGTGGAGCTGCAGCAAGCACTAGCATATATGGTGGCTAACTTACACAAATGAGAGCGAGAAGAGAATCAAAGCACGGTCGAGAAGCTATAGATATCAAGAAGTGATCCTACAACTACTTACGTTCAAGTATAACATGAGACCGTGTTCTCTTCCCGGACTTCGCCGAAAAGAGACCATCACGGCTACACACGCTGTTGATTCATTTTAATTTAAGTTAAGTGTCAGGTTTTTTACAACCGGATATTAACAAATTCCCATCTGCCCATAACCGCGGGCACGACTTTCGGAAGTTCAAATCCCTTCAGGGCTGTCCCAACTTAGCCCATCACAAGCTCTCATGGTCAACGAAGGATATTCCTTCTCCCAGGACGACCCGATCAGACTCGGAATCCCGGTTACAAGACATTTCGACAATGGTAAAGCAAGACCAGCAAAGCCGCCCGATGTGCCGACAAATCCCGATAGGAGTCGCACGTATCTCGTTCTCAGGGCACACCGGATGAGCGCTCCGTACAACTAAAACCAAACCTTGAGTTTTCCCGAGGGGGCGCTGCAAAGGACTCTAGTTTGGACCAACACTCAGAGGAGCACTCGCCCGAGGGTTTAAAATAAAGATGACCCTTGAGTCCGCGGAACCCAAGGGAAAAAGGCTTAGGTGGCAAATGGTAAAACCAAGGTTGGGCCTTGCTGGAGGAGTATTATTCAAGGCGAACTATCAAGGGGTTCCATTTTAACCCAATCGCGTAAGGAATGTAAAATCAAGGAACATAACACCGGTATGACGGAAACTGATGAGGACATCAATACCATTGTTACACCCACAGCCCCTACTGTTACATATACGGGACCAATTACTCGAGCTCGCGCATGCCAATTAAATTACCAGGTACTTTCGTTTCTTGGTAATGATTCTAATGTTCATGAGAATATGATGCTGCCTAAATTGGATACATTTGTTTTGCTTACAAATGAAGGTACTAGCTTGGAGAAGGATGAACATTGGAGCAAGAACACGTGATGAGGACATGACTACCTTGGATATGACCAAAAATATTGCATATATGCATATTTGTCAGGTGATTTCTAGTGCAAACTATTCAATAATCTATTTATGTTATCCAGAACAAAAATACTTCACACACTTTTGTGTTTTGTCTAATTACAGGTGTATGGGACATTTGTACAATCCACATATGAAGATAAGGAAGAAAGAGATGTTTATTTGCTGTCCAAAAAGTTCTCTCACGTCACTTTTGGCCCAAGAGAAGATAGAGTCCAAGTCTCTCACGTTCTGGATTCAGATTCGGACTGCACAGACGTACCTGACTCAAAACGGACACAAGTTTTTCATACGGACTCCGAATTGGGTGATTCTTTTTTTGTTGGAAACTAGATTTCGTGCACTTTCCAACCCAATTGGAATCACCTTCAAATTCGTCCGGAGCGTTGAGTTGTGGACGAAACAATCTGATGCTGCAGCAGAATCCGAGTCAAACTACAAGTCCAAAGGTGTTACATCACCTCCACTTGGGCCCATTGGCCTTGTACGACCTAGATTTAGTTTTAGGCTGCCTTGGGACGTCCTCCCACCTCCTTGGCCGCCACCCCTTGCTCCTATATAAGTAGATCCATCTAGTAGCTTTTCCTGGGGATATGTTTTTAGTTAAAAGTTAGCCATTGCAACTTCGTGTACTTCGTTTGTGTCCAACGACCAGACCAAGACCGCTTACGGATCCCCACCTTTATCAATACTTCATATATACTCGCAATATTCAGATTGCTTTTATCATATTCTTGCTTGTTCTTTGATTGCTTGCAGGAATAGACCTTCGTGGTCAGGTTGATTGTGCTCCGGCGTGGTCAATAACCTCTCAGAGTTGGTTTAGCGATTGCTAAGGCGCAACGTCGTGCACGTTTGTAGTCGGATCGTCAAAGTCATCTTCACCAAATCGATAGTTATCATCTCATCGAAAGATCGGGACACCCCCGCCTCTATTAAGTGGTATCAGTTTTCAGGTTGCTCGGTGAGATTTTATAGTTTTTCATAGTTTAGATCGCATCTGTCATTCATACCTATAGTCCATGATAAAGCCACAAAAAAAAGTTAGATCTGTTCATCCTTTATCCAAGCCAGTCTGAGCCTTTGCAATTTTCTATTCATTGCTTGCATAGTTGAATTATCGGTTGCATCGTCGTGTCAGTTGCTGGTCTTAGTGTCTAGTTCCTTTAGAGTTTCGAGTTCTGTTCACATTAGTCACGCCGCCGCTGCATCATTATCTCTTCCGCTGTCCACCACCCATCCATCAATTTCCACCACGTGCTACCCACCATTCATTGTCATAATAATAGTTGAGATCGTTCACATCTTCACTTGATCCAATCTGCATCTTATCTAGTTTGTTTTGGAAAGAGGGAGAAAAAAAAGAGAGAAAAAAACAAGAGAAAAAAAACGAGAGAAAAAAAAGAGAAAAAAAAGTCAGAGAAAAAATAGGAGAAAAAAAATCAAAAAAATCGGCACAAACTTTTTCAGAGGAAAGTTGGAGACAAAGTTGTTGTATATCCTTCTTGGCAGTTGTTTTTCATCATTATCTTCACTGCCGTTGTGATCTTCACTTATATCTTGCTGTCAAGAGCTACTTAGTATCCTTCATTGATGCTAGTTGTGCTACGTCGTGACCTCATTAGTGTTCTAGGCTCGCGTCTCTAGTCCGGTCTAGCCTAGGACCAGCACAGTATCGTCGTTGAGCGTTTATTCAACATTGCATCTTTGAATTGATTATTGCTAATCTTTTGCTACCATATATAGCCAACCCAGCTCCACATATTTCTACACCGTGTATACGTACGCTCCCCTGGCAATCGCTTTACTCAATATTCGGAGTTACTTGACACCGCTGGTTGCCGATCACCGCCTGCTGCATGGTAAGAACTTGTAAGACATTGATATTTGCTTTACTGTGAGCGTTTTACCACCACATCCTAGTAGTTATAGGAACATTATTTTTGGGTTTTGTTTCTTGTTCTACTAATCATGACAGGATCCAGAGTCAATTCATGGGCTTTGTCGATCGCGGGAGACGTGCCACCACCTTTGCAAATACCACAACCGTCACGAGAGGTGCACAAACATCCAAATGCACATGATCAGGTTAATGTATCTATACCACCATTTAATGGCCGTTTTAAACCTGCTTTATATATTGAATGGGAGTTCGACATAAAAAATATATTTGCTTCCCATAATTTCGATGAACATAAAAAGGTTAAGGTTGCGGTTGGTTCTTTCACTGGTTATGCTTTGGTTTGGTGGAGTGAATATTGTCGGTTACACCCTGATTATATACCTACTACTTGGGATGATTTGAAACTTGCCATGCGACATACTTTCGTCCCTGCTTATTATACTCGTGACATGATTAAGAAGTTGCAACACTTAAAACAAGGTAGTGAAACTGTAACAAAATATTATGATGATTTACAAACTACCTTGTTGCATTCCTCTTTAGAAGAAAGTGAAGATAATTTTATGGATAGATTTTGGGGAGGATTAAACCGTGATATTCAAGAGATACTAATTCATGAAGAGTGTTATCCTATGGACCATTTGTTTCATCTTGCTTGCAAAGCTGAACAGGAAATAAAACGACGTGTTGGCCACGAGGAGAACAAGCGCACGGTGCACATTCCAAGAGTTGATATGATTGTTCCTTCAACTACTAGGCATACTATGACAACCACATCCGTTGTTGTCAGGACTACATCACCTCCATCATGTGACACATCGCCCCCGAGAGTGGCTACATCATCTGAGTTGATCATAAGAGGTAATGACAAAGGTACTGATCTTCCATCTCTACATGAGAATGATGAATGCCTTGTCAATTTGAATGCACCATCTGATGAGCTACCCACTACTTTGATCACACCACCTATTTTAGAGGACTACGTTGATAATTTGACTTTGCCATGTGATCAAACAACTGAAATACCAACAATTTTGAGTGCACCCATTGAATTAACTATTGATGCAAAAGAACCAATGTTTAATCATTTTGATATGACCTCTAATCTTGGTGATGATTCTGTGTTGAATGACTTATTGCATGTTTGCTTATTTAAGCATGTTATAGCATGTAAATTTGATGCAAGTAAGGTTTATTCACCAATGTTGGGATGGTTTAATGATGAACATTGTCAATCTTTTGAAATGAATAAGAGCTTCACTTATATGTGCAAACTGAGTTGCAATATTTTCATGCCTTCTACTTCTTGTGCTAATTTTTTGGCTTTAGATTTTATGAACTATGCAAGTTACTCATCTATTCATGTGTCATATATGCAAAAATCAAGGGAAGTAAAAATGGATGACATATACATATACAACATGTACACCTTGTCTCTTTTGTTAGCCACATTTCAGATTAAGCAACGCCGAGGACGGCTTTATTTTCAAGAAGGGGAGGATGATGAGGACATGACTACCTTGGATATGACCAAAAATATTGCATATATGCATATTTGTCAGGTGATTTCTAGTGCAAACTATTCAATAATCTATTTATGTTATCCAGAACAAAAATACTTCACACACTTTTGTGTTTTGTCTAATTACAGGTGTATGGGACATTTGTACAATCCACATATGAAGATAAGGAAGAAAGAGATGTTTATTTGCTGTCCAAAAAGTTCTCTCACGTCACTTTTGGCCCAAGAGAAGATAGAGTCCAAGTCTCTCACGTTCTGGATTCAGATTCGGACTGCACAGACGTACCTGACTCAAAACGGACACAAGTTTTTCATACGGACTCCGAATTGGGTGATTCTTTTTTTGTTGGAAACTAGATTTCGTGCACTTTCCAACCCAATTGGAATCACCTTCAAATTCGTCCGGAGCGTTGAGTTGTGGACGAAACAATCTGATGCTGCAGCAGAATCCGAGTCAAACTACAAGTCCAAAGGTGTTACATCACCTCCACTTGGGCCCATTGGCCTTGTACGACCTAGATTTAGTTTTAGGCTGCCTTGGGACGTCCTCCCACCTCCTTGGCCGCCACCCCTTGCTCCTATATAAGTAGATCCATCTAGTAGCTTTTCCTGGGGATATGTTTTTAGTTAAAAGTTAGCCATTGCAACTTCGTGTACTTCGTTTGTGTCCAACGACCAGACCAAGACCGCTTACGGATCCCCACCTTTATCAATACTTCATATATACTCGCAATATTCAGATTGCTTTTATCATATTCTTGCTTGTTCTTTGATTGCTTGCAGGAATAGACCTTCGTGGTCAGGTTGATTGTGCTCCGGCGTGGTCAATAACCTCTCAGAGTTGGTTTAGCGATTGCTAAGGCGCAACGTCGTGCACGTTTGTAGTCGGATCGTCAAAGTCATCTTCACCAAATCGATAGTTATCATCTCATCGAAAGATCGGGACACCCCCGCCTCTATTAAGTGGTATCAGTTTTCAGGTTGCTCGGTGAGATTTTATAGTTTTTCATAGTTTAGATCGCATCTGTCATTCATACCTATAGTCCATGATAAAGCCACAAAAAAAAGTTAGATCTGTTCATCCTTTATCCAAGCCAGTCTGAGCCTTTGCAATTTTCTATTCATTGCTTGCATAGTTGAATTATCGGTTGCATCGTCGTGTCAGTTGCTGGTCTTAGTGTCTAGTTCCTTTAGAGTTTCGAGTTCTGTTCACATTAGTCACGCCGCCGCTGCATCATTATCTCTTCCGCTGTCCACCACCCATCCATCAATTTCCACCACGTGCTACCCACCATTCATTGTCATAATAATAGTTGAGATCGTTCACATCTTCACTTGATCCAATCTGCATCTTATCTAGTTTGTTTTGGAAAGAGGGAGAAAAAAAAGAGAGAAAAAAACAAGAGAAAAAAAACGAGAGAAAAAAAAGAGAAAAAAAAGTCAGAGAAAAAATAGGAGAAAAAAAATCAAAAAAATCGGCACAAACTTTTTCAGAGGAAAGTTGGAGACAAAGTTGTTGTATATCCTTCTTGGCAGTTGTTTTTCATCATTATCTTCACTGCCGTTGTGATCTTCACTTATATCTTGCTGTCAAGAGCTACTTAGTATCCTTCATTGATGCTAGTTGTGCTACGTCGTGACCTCATTAGTGTTCTAGGCTCGCGTCTCTAGTCCGGTCTAGCCTAGGACCAGCACAGTATCGTCGTTGAGCGTTTATTCAACATTGCATCTTTGAATTGATTATTGCTAATCTTTTGCTACCATATATAGCCAACCCAGCTCCACATATTTCTACACCGTGTATACGTACGCTCCCCTGGCAATCGCTTTACTCAATATTCGGAGTTACTTGACACCGCTGGTTGCCGATCACCGCCTGCTGCATGGTAAGAACTTGTAAGACATTGATATTTGCTTTACTGTGAGCGTTTTACCACCACATCCTAGTAGTTATAGGAACATTATTTTTGGGTTTTGTTTCTTGTTCTACTAATCATGACAGGATCCAGAGTCAATTCATGGGCTTTGTCGATCGCGGGAGACGTGCCACCACCTTTGCAAATACCACAACCGTCACGAGAGGTGCACAAACATCCAAATGCACATGATCAGGTTAATGTATCTATACCACCATTTAATGGCCGTTTTAAACCTGCTTTATATATTGAATGGGAGTTCGACATAAAAAATATATTTGCTTCCCATAATTTCGATGAACATAAAAAGGTTAAGGTTGCGGTTGGTTCTTTCACTGGTTATGCTTTGGTTTGGTGGAGTGAATATTGTCGGTTACACCCTGATTATATACCTACTACTTGGGATGATTTGAAACTTGCCATGCGACATACTTTCGTCCCTGCTTATTATACTCGTGACATGATTAAGAAGTTGCAACACTTAAAACAAGGTAGTGAAACTGTAACAAAATATTATGATGATTTACAAACTACCTTGTTGCATTCCTCTTTAGAAGAAAGTGAAGATAATTTTATGGATAGATTTTGGGGAGGATTAAACCGTGATATTCAAGAGATACTAATTCATGAAGAGTGTTATCCTATGGACCATTTGTTTCATCTTGCTTGCAAAGCTGAACAGGAAATAAAACGACGTGTTGGCCACGAGGAGAACAAGCGCACGGTGCACATTCCAAGAGTTGATATGATTGTTCCTTCAACTACTAGGCATACTATGACAACCACATCCGTTGTTGTCAGGACTACATCACCTCCATCATGTGACACATCGCCCCCGAGAGTGGCTACATCATCTGAGTTGATCATAAGAGGTAATGACAAAGGTACTGATCTTCCATCTCTACATGAGAATGATGAATGCCTTGTCAATTTGAATGCACCATCTGATGAGCTACCCACTACTTTGATCACACCACCTATTTTAGAGGACTACGTTGATAATTTGACTTTGCCATGTGATCAAACAACTGAAATACCAACAATTTTGAGTGCACCCATTGAATTAACTATTGATGCAAAAGAACCAATGTTTAATCATTTTGATATGACCTCTAATCTTGGTGATGATTCTGTGTTGAATGACTTATTGCATGTTTGCTTATTTAAGCATGTTATAGCATGTAAATTTGATGCAAGTAAGGTTTATTCACCAATGTTGGGATGGTTTAATGATGAACATTGTCAATCTTTTGAAATGAATAAGAGCTTCACTTATATGTGCAAACTGAGTTGCAATATTTTCATGCCTTCTACTTCTTGTGCTAATTTTTTGGCTTTAGATTTTATGAACTATGCAAGTTACTCATCTATTCATGTGTCATATATGCAAAAATCAAGGGAAGTAAAAATGGATGACATATACATATACAACATGTACACCTTGTCTCTTTTGTTAGCCACATTTCAGATTAAGCAACGCCGAGGACGGCTTTATTTTCAAGAAGGGGAGGATGATGAGGACATGACTACCTTGGATATGACCAAAAATATTGCATATATGCATATTTGTCAGGTGATTTCTAGTGCAAACTATTCAATAATCTATTTATGTTATCCAGAACAAAAATACTTCACACACTTTTGTGTTTTGTCTAATTACAGGTGTATGGGACATTTGTACAATCCACATATGAAGATAAGGAAGAAAGAGATGTTTATTTGCTGTCCAAAAAGTTCTCTCACGTCACTTTTGGCCCAAGAGAAGATAGAGTCCAAGTCTCTCACGTTCTGGATTCAGATTCGGACTGCACAGACGTACCTGACTCAAAACGGACACAAGTTTTTCATACGGACTCCGAATTGGGTGATTCTTTTTTTGTTGGAAACTAGATTTCGTGCACTTTCCAACCCAATTGGAATCACCTTCAAATTCGTCCGGAGCGTTGAGTTGTGGACGAAACAATCTGATGCTGCAGCAGAATCCGAGTCAAACTACAAGTCCAAAGGTGTTACATCACCTCCACTTGGGCCCATTGGCCTTGTACGACCTAGATTTAGTTTTAGGCTGCCTTGGGACGTCCTCCCACCTCCTTGGCCGCCACCCCTTGCTCCTATATAAGTAGATCCATCTAGTAGCTTTTCCTGGGGATATGTTTTTAGTTAAAAGTTAGCCATTGCAACTTCGTGTACTTCGTTTGTGTCCAACGACCAGACCAAGACCGCTTACGGATCCCCACCTTTATCAATACTTCATATATACTCGCAATATTCAGATTGCTTTTATCATATTCTTGCTTGTTCTTTGATTGCTTGCAGGAATAGACCTTCGTGGTCAGGTTGATTGTGCTCCGGCGTGGTCAATAACCTCTCAGAGTTGGTTTAGCGATTGCTAAGGCGCAACGTCGTGCACGTTTGTAGTCGGATCGTCAAAGTCATCTTCACCAAATCGATAGTTATCATCTCATCGAAAGATCGGGACACCCCCGCCTCTATCAACACGCATGGAGTTGATGGCATGCGCAAGGGGATCAAGAACGGAGTTACAAGTGATGATTTCAGGACTTTGAAGCCACCATAAGGAGTGCATGAAGCCTTGGACGAAATATACAAGATGCCACTTCATAATATTCGTCCATAGGCTATTTTAGGTGCTGCGTCACCTTATTATTGGGCCAGGCCCATGTAATTTCGAAATACTTAAGTATAGGCTATTTTTAGAGTCCGTATGTGTGGGGAAACAAGAGTTAGGGTTGGTTTCGGACCCCACCCTCAAGGGCCACGAAATTCCCTCCTTTTTCCCCCATATATACAGCCCTTAGGGCGTCGTTTAGACCTTGGGTTTTGTTTAGATTAAAAGTTCGCCATAGCTGCAACTTCGCGTACTTCGTTTGTGTTTATCGACCAGACAAAGGCGTCACAGAACCCCACCTTTATCAATACTTCATCTATACTCGCAATATTCAGATTGCTTTTGTCATATTCTTGCGTGTTCTTGGATTGCTTGCAGGAATAGACCTTCGTGGTCAGGTTGACTGTGCTCCGGCGTGGTCAATAACCTCTCGGAGTTGGTTTAGCGATTGCTAAGGCGCAACGTCGTGCACGTTTGTAGTCGGATCGTCAAAGTCATCTTCACTAAATCGATAGTTATCATATCATCGAAAGATCGGGACACCCCCCCGCCTCTATCAAGTGGTATCAGATTTCCAGGTTGCTCGGTGAGATTTTCCAGTTTTTCGTAGTTTAGATCGAGTCTGTTCTTCATACCTATAGTCCACGAAAAAGCCACAAAAAAAATTAGGGTTAGTTCATCATATCCGAACCAATCTGAGCCTTTGCATAATCTTTTTAGGGTTTTGCTTTGTTGAATTTGCGGTTGCATCGTCGGTCTAGTTGCTGGTCTTAGAGTCTAGTCTTTTAGAGTTTTGAGTTCTGGTCATAAGTTGTCACGCCGCTGCCGCACCATCATCATCGCCCCTGCCATCTACTACCACCGCTCCGAATCCGTATCCATATACCACCACCAATCCGTGTCCATATACCACCACCGATCCATATCCATATACTACCACCGCTACCACCACCGCTGCCATATACCACCACCATATATCCACCACCAATTCGAGTTCCTTGCATATTAGGTTTGTTTTCGGGATCCATCTAGTTTCCGATTCGTGTTTCCTTGCCGGAGTAGGTTTCGGAAAAAAAAAGAGTCCGGAAACCACGCTCCGTTTAGGCCCAAAATTTTTCGAAAACGCATTTTTCGAAAAAATTTCTGGCTATCCTATTTTTAGGTGTTTCTGAGTGTTTTGAGACAGGTGCCATTATAGGAAGTTTTTTTTTTGACCCGTTTCCCGTTTTTGGGTCCGGGCAGTCGAAAAAAGGAAAAAAAAATTGGTCGAAAAAATTTCGTGCCCATCCTGTCAGTTTGACCTAGGAAGAGTTTTGAGACACTCGCCATTATAGTGATTTTTCGCAAAAAAAAAAGAGCAGCGCAAAAAAAAAAAGAGCGCAAAAAAAAAAGAGCGAAAAAAAAAATCCAGAGTGTGCTTTTCCCTTGTTTACGTGCAGCGCCGTGATTTTGTTAGTGTTCTAGGCTCGCGTCTCTAGCACGGTCTAGCCTAGGACCAGCACAGTACCGTCGTTGAGCGTTTATTCAACTTTGCATCTCTGAATTGATTATTGCTTACCCCTTTTGCTACCATATTATAAGCCTTCCCAGCTCCACATACATCTACGTCGTGCGTTGGACTCTCCCTGGTAATCGCTCTATCCAAGCTTTGAGAGTTTTGACTACAACGGTTGCCGATCACCGCCTGCTGCTGGGTAAGAACTGGTAAGAATTTGAGATTTGCTTGACGGATTTGTGACACCCACCACCACCTCTTGTTAGTAGTCTGTAGGATCATATTCTTGTGTGTTTCTATTGCTGCTAACCATGCCAGGATCACAAGCCGACGAGACTGACTGGGAGAACATGACGAATAAGGATTTGCATGATAAATTTCAGCAAATGATGAGTGGACAGGTGCAAGATGTGCTAAACAGATTTGAAGAGGCCATGGAGAAGATAGATGGCATGGAGAAGACGTTCGAAACAAATCTCGATAACAAGTTTAATGAATTGCTCGCGCGTCTTCCACCACCACGACCCGCTGCACCTAACGCACCTCTCCAACAACAACAACAACAACAACAACGCATCCTTTTGAATCAGTATGGACGAGCGAAGCGTGTTCCTATTGAGGATGGCCAAACTTCTGGTGCTGCTGTTCATGTTGTTGATGCTTCTTTGGCCCCTGCTACTGCTGCTGCTGGTACCCAGGAGGATGATGAGTATGCGGGCGATTATGAGGATGAGGTTGATCAAAATCAGCACTACGTGCAGCCACCACCACCACCACCACCAGGTCGACCTCAGGTATATATTCGTAATGGTAGGCCTGCACCACCACCTCAGGTACGAGATGATGTCCATATTCCTAAACTGAAATTGAATATTCCACCATTTGAGGGTAGATATGTTCCTGATATATATCTTACTTGGGAGTTAGAAACTGAACAACGTTTTACATGTTTACAATATTCCGAGGAGAGACGGGTTGCTGCTGCTGTTTGTGCTTTCACTAGTTTTGCATGTGTATGTTGGTCTCAACATTGTAGATTATATCCTATTCCCGCTACTTGGGCTGCTTTGAAAACTGCTCTGCGTACTCGTTGGGTTCCACCATATTATCAACGTGAATTGCTTCAAAAATTACAGCGCTTAAGACAAGGAAAAAATTCTGTAGAAGAATATCATCAGGAATTACAAACTGGCATGATTAGATGTGGTATTGTTGAGGAGAATGAAGCTATGCTTGCACGTTTTCTGGGTGGATTAAATAGAGAGATTCAGACCATTCTAGACTATCAGGAGTATACTAATATCACTCGTTTATTCCATCTTGCTTGTAAAGCTGAACGTGGAGTGCAGGATCGACAGGCATTGGCGCGGACTAAGTTTTCTGCAGGTCGACCTTCATCATGGACACCACGTGCATCATCTACTTCCACACGTTCTGCTACACCGGCGCCTCCGTCGGCTGCCACCTCCAACCGTGATACAATAAAGCAGGCACAATCACCACTATCTGCCAAGAGCACACCTTCTGGGCCTGCAAAGAGCTCTTCTTCATCCATGGCATCAACAGGGCAAACACATGATATTATTTGTCGACGTTGCAAGGGTGGAGGTCATTATGCGAGAGAATGCCCATCTAAGCGTGTGATGATTGTTACTGAGGATGGTGGGTATGAGTCCGCTAGTGACTATGATGAGGAGACTTTGGCTCTTATTACACGTGACGAACACGGTGGAGACGATTCTGATCATGAGACGCAATACATGGCTCCTGAAGACGCTGACAGGTATGAATGTTTAGTTGCTCAACGTGTTTTGAGTGTGCAGGTCACACAAGCTGAGCAAAATCAGAGGCACAATTTGTTCCATACCAAGGGAGTTGTGAAGGAACGTTCTGTGCGCGTCATCATAGACGGAGGTAGTTGCAACAACTTGGCTAGCATGGAGATGGTGCAGAAGCTTTCTCTCACCACAAGACCACATCCACATCCTTACTACATCCAATGGTTCAACAACAGCGGCAAGGTTAAGGTAACACGTACTGTTCGTGTGCATTTTAGTATCTCTACATATGCTGATTATGTTGATTGTGATGTGGTACCTATGCAAGCATGTTCCTTATTACTTGGTAGACCATGGCAATTTGATAAAAATGCTGTACACCATGGTAGAAATAATCATTATACTCTTGTTCATAAGGATAAAAATATTACTTTGCTTCCTATGACTCCTGATTCTATTTTGAAAGATGATATTAATAGAGCTAATAGAGCAAAACAGGAGAAGAATAAGAGTGAAAATCAGATTGTGGCAAAAGAATTTGAGCAACAAATGAAGCCTAACAATAAACCATCTAGTGTTGTTTCTGAAATTAAATTGAAAAGTGCATGTTTATTTGCCACCAAATCTGATATTGATGAGCTAGATTTCAGCAAATCTGTTTGCTATGCTTTTGTGTGCAAAGAGGCATTATTTTCATTCGAGGACGTGCCTTCCTCTTTGCCCCCTGCTGTCACTAACATTATGCAGGAGTTCGCTGACGTCTTTCCACAAGACGTGCCACCGGGATTACCACCCATTCGAGGGATTGAGCATCAAATTGACTTAATTCCCGGTGCATCGCTACCCAACCGTGCACCATACCGTACCAATCCAGAGGAGACGAAGGAGATTATGCGTCAAGTACAGGAGCTACTCGACAAAGGTTATATACGCGAATCTCTTAGTCCTTGTGTTGTTCCTATTATACTAGTGCCTAAAAAGGATGGTACGTCACGTATGTGTGTTGATTGTAGAGGCATTAATAATATTACTATTCGTTATCGTCATCCTATTCCTAGGCTAGATGATATGCTTGATGAATTGAGTGGCTCTACAATATTCTCCAAAGTTGATTTGCGTAGTGGATACCATCAAATTCGTATGAAATTGGGTGATGAATGGAAAACAGCATTTAAAACTAAGTTTGGTTTATATGAGTGGTTAGTCATGCCGTTTGGGTTAACTAATGCACCTAGTACTTTCATGAGATTAATGAACGAAGTTTTACGTGCTTTCATTGGACGATTTGTGGTAGTCTATTTTGATGATATACTGATTTATAGCAAATCTTTGGAAGAACATTTGGAACATTTACGTGCTGTTTTTATTGCTCTACGTGATGTACGTTTGTTTGGTAACCTTGGGAAGTGCACCTTTTGCACCGACCGAGTATCTTTTCTTGGCTATGTTGTTACTCCACAGGGAATTGAAGTTGACAAAGCCAAGATTGAAGCTATTGAGAGTTGGCCGCAGCCCAAAACGGTCACACAAGTGAGGAGTTTTCTTGGCCTCGCTGGATTCTATAGGCGTTTTGTGAGAGATTTCAGCACCATTGCTGCACCTCTCAATGAGCTTACAAAGAAAGATGTGCCTTTTATTTGGGGTACCGCACAGGAAGAAGCCTTCACGGTATTGAAAGATAAGTTGACACATGCTCCTGTTCGTCTTTGCTGCACCATTGCTACACCTCTCAATGATGCTAGTGGAATTGGATTAGGAGGTGTGTTATTACAAGATGGCAAACCTGTTGCATACTTTTTTGAAAAATTGAGTGGGCCTAGTCTGAATTATTCTACTTATGATAAAGAATTATACGCTCTTGTTCGGACTTTAGAAACATGGCAACATTATTTATGGCCCAAAGAATTTGTTATACATTCTGATCATGAATCTTTGAAACATATTAAAAGTCAAGCTAAACTGAATCGTAGACATGCTAAATGGGTTGAATTCATTGAGACTTTCCCTTATGTCATTAAACACAAGAAGGGAAAAGAAAATGTTATTGCTGATGCATTGTCTCGTCGCTATACTATGCTTTCACAACTTGACTTCAAAATATTTGGTTTGGAGACCATCAAAGATCAATATGTGCATGATGCTGATTTTAAAGATGTAATGCAGATTTGTAAAGAAGGAAGAATGTGGAACAAGTTTGTCGTTAACGATGGATTTGTGTTTCGTGCTAACAAGCTATGCATTCCAGCTAGCTCCGTTCGTCTTTTGCTGTTGCAGGAGGCGCATGGGGGAGGATTAATGGGACACTTTGGCGTGAAGAAGACGGAGGACGTACTTGCTACACATTTCTTTTGGCCAAAGATGAGACGGGATGTTGAGCGTTTTATTGCTCGCTGCACTACATGTCAAAAAGCTAAGTCACGACTCAATCCTCATGGTTTATATATGCCTTTGCCTGTACCTACTGTTCCTTGGGAGGATATATCTATGGACTTTGTTTTAGGTTTACCTCGAACAAAGAAGGGGAGGGATAGCATATTTGTTGTCGTGGATAGATTCTCGAAAATGGCACACTTTATACCATGTCATAAAAGCGATGATGCTGTTAATGTTGCTGATTTGTTCTTTCGTGAAATTATTCGCTTGCATGGTGTGCCAAATACTATTGTTTCAGATCGTGATACTAAATTTCTTAGCCACTTTTGGAGATGTTTATGGGCTAAGTTGGGGACTAAACTGCTTTTTAGTACTACTTGTCACCCCCAAACTGATGGACAAACTGAAGTAGTCAATAGAACATTGTCTACTATGCTTAGGGCTGTTTTGAAAAATAATAAGAAAATGTGGGAGGAATGCTTGCCTCATATTGAATTTGCTTATAATCGTTCATTGCATTCTACTACTAAGATGTGCCCTTTTGAAGTTGTGTATGGTTTCCTACCTCGTGCACCTATTGATTTGTTGCCTCTTCCATCTTCGGAGAAGGTTAATTTTGATGCTAAAGAACGTGCTGAATTGATTTTAAAAATGCATGAGTTAACTAAGGAAAACATTGAGCGTATGAATGCTAAATATAAACTTGCTGGAGATAAGGGTAGAAAACATGTTGTGTTTGCACCTGGAGATCTTGTTTGGTTACATTGGCGTAAGGATAGATTTCCTGATTTGCGCAAATCAAAGCTAATGCCACGTGCTGCTGGTCCCTTTAAGGTGTTGGAGAAAGTAAATGATAATGCATATAAACTTGAGCTGCCTGCAGATTTTGGGGTTAGTCCCACTTTTAACATTGCAGATTTGAAGCCTTATTTGGGTGAGGAAGATGAGCTTCCGTCGAGGACGACTTCATTTCAAGAAGGGGAGGATGATGAGGACATCAATACCATTGTTACACCCACAGCCCCTACTGTTACATATACGGGACCAATTACTCGAGCTCGCGCACGCCAATTAAATTACCAGGTACTTTCGTTTCTTGGTAATGATTCTAATGTTCATGAGAATATGATGCTGCCTAAATTGGATACATTTGTTTTGCTTACAAATGAAGGTACTAGCTTGGAGAAGGATGAACATTGGAGCAAGAACACGCATGGAGTTGATGGCATGCGCAAGGGGATCAAGAACGGAGTTACAAGTGATGATTTCAGGACTTTGAAGCCACCATAAGGAGTGCATGAAGCCTTGGACGAAATATACAAGATGCCACTTCATAATATTCGTCCATAGGCTATTTTAGGTGCTGCGTCACCTTATTATTGGGCCAGGCCCATGTAATTTCGAAATACTTAAGTATAGGCTATTTTTAGAGTCCGTATGTGTGGGAAAACAAGAGTTAGGGTTGGTTTCGGACCCCACCCTCAAGGGCCACGAAATTCCCTCCTTTTTCCCCCATATATACAGCCCTTAGGGCGTCGTTTAGACCTTGGGTTTTGTTTAGATTAAAAGTTCGCCATAGCTGCAACTTCGCGTACTTCGTTTGTGTTCAACGACCAGACAAAGGCGTCACAGAACCCCACCTTTATCAATACTTCATCTATACTCGCAATATTCAGATTGCTTTTGTCATATTCTTGCGTGTTCTTGGATTGCTTGCAGGAATAGACCTTCGTGGTCAGGTTGACTGTGCTCCGGCGTGGTCAATAACCTCTCGGAGTTGGTTTAGCGATTGCTAAGGCGCAACGTCGTGCACGTTTGTAGTCGGATCGTCAAAGTCATCTTCACTAAATCGATAGTTATCATATCATCGAAAGATCGGGACACCCCCCGCCTCTATCAGAAACTAGGGCGGCGAGAGTGGAACAAAACACCAGGCATAAGGCCGAGCCTTCCACCCTTTACCAAGTATATAGGTGCATTAAAGTAAACAAGATATAATAATGATATCCCAACAATAATCATGTTCCAAAAAAGGAACAAACTTCAATCTTCACCTGCAACTAACAACACTATAAGAGGGGCTGAGCAAAGTGGTAACATAGCCAAACAACAGTTTGCTAGGACAAGGTGGTTTAGAGGTTTGACATGGCAATATGGGGGGCATCATATAGCAAGTGATAGGTATCGCGGCATAGCAATAGAGCGAGCATCTAGCAAGCAAAGATAGAAGTGATTTTGAGGGTATGGTCATCTTGCCTGCAAAGTTCTCCGAGTTGACGTAAGCTTGATCCTCGTAAGCATGCTCAACGGGTTCCTCGATCACGAACTCGTCTCCCTGCTCCACCCAAGGCAAGGACACAAGAAAAGAAAACCACAATCAACCACGGTGCAATGCGCAAGCAGCATGATGCAAAACATGACACGATATGCGGGATGTTATATGCAATGCATATGCGAGCTCCGGAAGGAAAAGATTGAACCATACATCAACTTGGCAAACCAAGAGTGCCACTAGAAAGATGAGTTGATTTCGGTCAAAATCGATATAAAGATCACCGGAACCGGATGCACGGTTTGCAAATGGCAAGCAAAACAAGAATGGCACAATTCTGCAATTAGCAGCATGATGCCATCTAGAATGCAACAAGAAACTAAGCTACTGCACTCCAACATAGCAAGAAAGCACATGGAAGTGATCTTCTCAAGATGCTTGACAAAAGATGAACACTGAGCTACGGCTAAATCACACAATAGCAGGTTCAAACAAGCATGGCAAAAGTGCAAAAGATATCAGCTTCACAGACTTAGTGGAAATACTAACATGTCAAGAATTAACATCAGGAAGCAATGTATAGAGCAAGATAACAACATGCTATAAGATCAGATCATAGCAATACAAGGCATGACATGAATCTACTCAAAGCATATAACAAAAGTCCCTTACTGACCATAAGCCAAAAGGGATCAGAAGATATGATGGCACCCATGTAAACATAGCAAGTTTTGTTAACAGATTCAGACTTAGCAGAAAACTGGACATGGCAAAAACAGAGTTACGTAGGCATTCTGTGAGCTCGATGCACTCAACACAAGGCATTGCATGACAAGCTAAACATACTCCCAGCAAAAAGACATGATCATGAAGCCAAGCAAAGCAAGAACAAGTTCATAGCATGCATGGATCAACTACAACAAGCTTGGCAAAATTGATTAACATGTAAACAATCTACCAGGAACATTTTATAGCAAAAGTAGAGCAAGATTGAGTCATGCTAGGGTACTCCATAAATGCAAACAAGGACATGGATGGATAGAGCATAACCATATGTCAAAATCATCCTTACTGAACATGCTCAAAAGAAGCATGGATATCTCTGTAGCAACATGAACACATGGCATAAAAATAACAGCAGGGAAATGACAGTGAAATTCTAAGTCCCTGAAATCAGCAACATCACAAGAGCTACTTTGCACGCATGTGCTAGTAACCAAATTGATCAAAAAAATACATGGCATACACCCCTGTAAATATGGCATGGCATAGCCCAAAACACATGTAGAGCTCATGCTCATATACAACACACAATAATCATGGCAAAAATGACAAAAGCTCAAGATCTGCTAAGAAACAGAAACTAACATTTTATAGCACTCTTGCTACAGTCATTTGGGCATCAAGATGGACCCAAACAAGCATGATGCAATGGAACAAAATGAAGAGCACATCTAGACGAACAATTTGATATATCACACGCCCAAAATGGAGCTACGGATGCGGAGTTATGATGCAATGAACAGTGCTAGAAAATATATCAGAAAATGACATGGAGAGGATTCGAAGTCAACCCTAGGTTTTCCAGATCCAGATCCAGGCGGCGCGGACTTCGAGGTTCACCGGATCGAGCTTGCCGGACTTGCGGTTTCTCGACAGAGCGGAGGGGACGGCGGGACCGGCCGGAGAGGGGGGCGGCTCCCGCGGCCGCGACTGAAGGCGACGGCGCGGGGCTCGGCGGCGACCGGCTAGGCGGCGGGCGGTGAGACGGCGGCAAGGTGGTGCGGGCGGCGCGGCGGAGCGGCGATGGCAGTCGGCGGCGCGGTGGTCGGCGGCAAGGAGGCACGGGGCACTCGGGTCCGGTGCGGCCCGGGGCGGGCCGGTCGTGGGCTGGGCGGGCCGCGGCGGCGCAGGAGGAGAGAGGAGGCACGGAGCTGACGTGGCGGCGGCGGATTGGGCGAGGGTGGCGGCGGCGGACATGTCCGGTGCCGGCGGACGCGTCCGGTGGCGGCGGGAGGAGCTAGACTAGGGTTTCGCCCAAAAATTCGGAGGAGTGCACATATTTATAGGTAGAGGGAGCTAGGAGAGTCCAAATGGAGTGCGGTTTTTGGCCACGCGATCGTGATCAAACGGCCAAGAGGATGGAGGGGGTTTGGATGGGTTTGGGGCCACTTTGGAGGGGTGTTGGGCTGCAACACACATGAGGCCTTTACGGTTCCCCGGTTAACCGTTGGAGTATCAAACGAACTCCAAATGGCACGAAACTTGACAGGCGGTCTACCGGTGGCATACCAAGGCCGCTTGGCAAATCTCAGTCCAATCCGAGAAAGCTTAACACCCGCACACGAAAAGAGGCAAAAGGGGACGCCGGAGGACGTAGGTGTGTCGGATCGCAAAACGGACAACGGGGAAAATGCTCGGATGCATGGGACGAACACGTATGCAAATGCGATGCACATGATGACATGATATGAAATGCATGACATAAACAAAATGCACAACGAAGGCAAAACCCAACCACGAGGGAATATCATAACTTAGAGCCGGTGATGAGGACATCAATACCATTGTTACACCCACAGCCCCTACTGCTACATATACTGGACCAATTACTAGAGCTCGCGCACGCCAATTAAATTATCAGGTACTTTCGTTTCTTGGTAATGATTCTAATGTTCATGAGAATATGATGCTGCCTAAATTGGATACATTTGTTTTGCTTACAAATGAAGGGCCTAGCTTGGAGAAGGATGGACATTGGAGCAAGAGCAAGCATGGAGATGATGCCATGCGCAAGGGGAACCAGAACGGAGTTACAAGTGATGATTTCAGGACTTTGAAGCCACCATAAGAGTGCATGAAGCCTTGGACGAAATATACAAGATGCCACTTCATAAATTTCGTCCAGAGGCTATTATAGGTGCTGCGTCACCTTATTATTGGGCCAGGCCCATGTAATTTCGAAATACATAAGTATAGGCTATTTTTAGAGTCCGTATGTGTGGGGAAACAAGAGATAGGGTTGATTTCGGACCCCTCCACCAAGGGCCACGAAATTCCCCCCCTCTTCCTCCATATATATAGCCCTTAGGGCGCCGTTTAGACTTTGGGTTTTGTTTAGATTAAAAGTTCGCCATAGCTGCAACTTCGCGTACTTCGTTTGTGTTCAACGACCAGATAAAGGCGTCACAGAACCCCGCCTTGATCAATAAAGCTTTCATCTTATATTCGCAATATCCAGATTGCAATCTTAGTTTCTTGCTTGTTCTTCGTTTGCTCGCAGGAAACAGACCCTCGTGGTCAGGTTGATCGTGCTCCGGCGTGGTCAATAACCTCTCGGAGTTGGTTTAGCGATTGCTAAGGCGCGACGTCCTCGCACGTTCGTAGTCGGATCGTCAAAGTCGACTTCCACCAAAGCGATATCCATCATCTCATCAAAAGACGGGACACCTTTGCCTCTATCAAGTGGTATCAGATTTCCAGGTTGCTCGGTGAGATTTTCCAGTTTTTCGTAGTTTAGATCGAGTCTGTTCTTCATACCTATAGTCCACGAAAAAGCCACAAAAAAAATTAGGGTTAGTTTGATAGAGGCGGGGTGTCCCGATCTTTCGATGAGATGATAACTATCGATTTGGTGGAGACGACTTTGACGATCCGACTACAAACGTGCAACGACGTTGTGCCTTAGCAATCGCTAAACCAACTCCGAGAGGTTATTGACCACGCCAGAGCACGATCAACCTGACCACGAAGGTCTATTCCTGCAAGCAATCGAAGAACAAGCAAGAATATGATAAAAGCAATCTTAATATCGCGAATATGTATGAAGTATTGATAATGGTGGGGATCCGAAAAGTGGTCTTGGTCTGGTCGTTGGACACAAACGAAGCACACGAAGTTGCAATGGCTAACTTTTAACTAAACAAATCCCAAGGAAAAGCTACTAGATGGATCTACTTATATAGGAGCAAGGGGTGGCGGCCAAGGAGGTGGGAGGACGTCCCAAGGCAGCCTAAAACTAAATCTAGGTCGTACAAGGCCAATGGGCCCAAGTGGAGGTGATGTAACACCTTTGGACTTGTAGTTTGACTCGGATTCTGCTGCAGCATCAGATTGTTTCGTCCACAACTCAACGCTCCGGACGAATTTGAAGGTGATTCCAATTGGGTTGGAAAGTGCACGAAATCTAGTTTCCAACAAAAAAAAGAATCACCCAATTCGGAGTCCGTATGAAAAACTTGTGTGCGTTTTGAGTCAGGTACGTCTGTGCAGTCCGAATCTGAATCCAGAACGTGAGAGACTTGGACTCTATCTTCTCTTGGGCCAAAAGTGACGTGAGAGAACTTTTTGGACAGCAAATAAACATCTCTTTCTTCCTTATCTTCATATGTGCGTTGTACACATGTCCCATACACCTGCAATTAGACAAAACACAAAAGTGTGTGAAGTATTTTTGTTCTGGATAACATAAATAGATTATTGAATAGTTTGCACTAGAAATCACCTGACAAATATGCATATATGCAATATTTTTGGTCATATCCAAGGTAGTCATGTCCTCATCATCCTCCCCTTCTTGAAAATAAAGCCGTCCTCGGCGTTGCTTAATCTGAAATGTGGCTAACAAAAGAGACAAGGTGTACATGTTGTATATGTATATGTCATCCATTTTTACTTCCCTTGATTTTTGCATATATGACACATGAATAGATGAGTAACTTGCATAGTTCATAAAATCTAAAGCCAAAAAATTAGCACAAGAAGAAGAAGGCATGAAAATATTGCAACTCAGTTTGCACATATAAGTGAAGCTCTTATTCATTTCAAAAGATTGACAATGTTCATCATTAAACCATCCCAACATTGGTGAATAAACCTTACTTGCATCAAATTTACATGCTACAACATGCTTAAATAAGCAAACATGCAACAAGTCATTCAACACAGAATCATCACCAAGATTAGAGGTCATATCAAAATGATTAAACATTGGTTCTTTTGCATCAATAGTTAATTCAATGGGTGCACTCAAAATTGTTGGTATTTCAGTTGTTTGATCACATGGCAAAGTCAAATTATCAACGTAGTCCTCTAAAATAGGTGGTGTGATCAAAGTAGTGGGTAGCTCATCAGATGGTGCATTCAAATTGACAAGGCATTCATCATTCTCATGTAAAGATGGAAGATCAGTACCTTTGTCATTACCTCTTATGATCAACTCAGATGATGTAGCCACTCTCGGGGGCGATGTGTCACATGGTGGAGGTGATGTAGTCCTGACAACAACGGATGTGGTTGTCATAGTATGCCTAGTAGTTGAAGGAACAATCATATCAACTCTTGGAATGTGCACCGTGCGCTTGTTCTCCTCGTGGCCAACACGTTGTTTTATTTCCTGTTCAGCTTTGCAAGCAAGATGAAACAAATGGTCCATAGGATAACACTCTTCCTGAATTAGTATCTCTTGAATATCACGGTTTAATCCTCCCCAAAATCTATCCATAAAATCATCTTCACTTTCTTCTAAAGAGGAATGCAACAAGGTAGTTTGTAAATCATCATAATATTTTGTTACAGTTTCACTACCTTGTTTTAAGTGTTGCAACTTCTTAATCATGTCACGAGTATAATAAGCAGGGACGAAAGTATGTCGCATGGCAAGTTTCAAATCATCCCAAGTAGTAGGTATATAATCAGGGTGTAACCGACAATATTCACTCCACCAAACCAAAGCATAACCAGTGAAAGAACCAACCGCAACCTTAACCTTTTTATGTTCATCGAAATTATGGGAAGCAAATATATTTTTTATGTCGAACTCCCATTCAATATATAAAGCAGGTTTAAAACGGCCATTAAATGGTGGTATAGATACATTAACCTGATCATGTGCATTTGGATGTTTGTGCACCTCTCGTGACGGTTGTGGTATTTGCAAAGGTGGTGGCACGTCTCCCGCGATCGACAAAGCCCATGAATTGACTCTGGATCCTGTCATGATTAGTAGAACAAGAAACAAAACCCAAAAATAATGTTCCTATAACTACTAGGATATGGTGGTAAAACGCTCACAGTAAAGCAAATATCAATGTCTTACAAGTTCTTACCATGCAGCAGGCGGTGATCGGCAACCAGCGGTGTCAAGTAACTCCGAATATTGAGTAAAGCGATTGCCAGGGGAGCGTACGTATACACGGTGTAGAAATATGTGGAGCTGGGTTGGCTATATATGGTAGCAAAAGATTAGCAATAATCAATTCAAAGATGCAATGTTGAATAAACGCTCAACGACGGTACTGTGCTGGTCCTAGGCTAGACCGGACTAGAGACGCGAGCCTAGAACACTAATGAGGTCACGGCGTAGCACAATTAGCATCAATGAAGGATACTAAGTAGCTCTTGACAGCAAGATATAAGTGAAGATCACAACGGCAGTGAAGATAATGATGAAAAACAACTGCCAAGCAGGATATACAACAACTTTGTCTCCAACTTTCCTCTGAAAAAGTTTGTGCCGATTTTTTTGATTTTTTTTTCTCCTTTTTTTCTCTAACTTTTTTTTTCTCTTTTTTTTTCTCTCGTTTTTTTCTCTCTTTTTTTTCTCCCTCTTTCCAAAACAAACTAGATAAGATGCAGATTGGATCAAGTGAAGATGTGAACGATCTCAACTATTATTATGACAATGAATGGTGGGTAGCACGTGGTGGAAATTGATGGATGGGTGGTGGACAACGGAAGAGATAATGATGCAGCGGTGGCGTGACTAATGTGAACAGAACTCGAAACTCTAAACGAACTAGACACTAAGACCAGCAACTCGACACGACGATGCAACCGATAATTCAACTATGCAAGCAATGAAAAGAAAATTGCAAAGGCTCAGACTGGCTTGGACCAAGGATGAATAGATCTAACTCTTTTTTTGTGGCTTTTTCTTGGACAATAGGTAAGAAAATAAATCTAATCTAGGAAAACTGGAAATTCTCACCGAGCAACCTGAAAACTGATACCACTTGATAGAGGCGGGGTGTCCCGATCTTTCGATGAGATGATAACTATCGATTTGGTGGAGACGACTTTGACGATCCGACTACAAACGTGCAACGACGTTGTGCCTTAGCAATCGCTAAACCAACTCCGAGAGGTTATTGACCACGCCAGAGCACGATCAACCTGACCACGAAGGTCTATTCCTGCAAGCAATCGAAGAACAAGCAAGAATATGATAAAAGCAATCTTAATATCGCGAATATGTATGAAGTATTGATAATGGTGGGGATCCGAAAAGTGGTCTTGGTCTGGTCGTTGGACACAAACGAAGCACACGAAGTTGCAATGGCTAACTTTTAACTAAACAAATCCCAAGGAAAAAACTACTAGATGGATCTACTTATATAGGAGCAAGGGGTGGCGGCCAAGGAGGTGGGAGGACGTCCCAAGGCAGCCTAAAACTAAATCTAGGTCGTACAAGGCCAATGGGCCCAAGTGGAGGTGATGTAACACCTTTGGACTTGTAGTTTGACTCGGATTCTGCTGCAGCATCAGATTGTTTCGTCCACAACTCAACGCTCCGGACGAATTTGAAGGTGATTCCAATTGGGTTGGAAAGTGCACGAAATCTAGTTTCCAACAAAAAAAAGAATCACCCAATTCGGAGTCCGTATGAAAAACTTGTGTGCGTTTTGAGTCAGGTACGTCTGTGCAGTCCGAATCTGAATCCAGAACGTGAGAGACTTGGACTCTATCTTCTCTTGGGCCAAAAGTGACGTGAGAGAACTTTTTGGACAGCAAATAAACATCTCTTTCTTCCTTATCTTCATATGTGCGTTGTACACATGTCCCATACACCTGCAATTAGACAAAACACAAAAGTGTGTGAAGTATTTTTGTTCTGGATAACATAAATAGATTATTGAATAGTTTGCACTAGAAATCACCTGACAAATATGCATATATGCAATATTTTTGGTCATATCCAAGGTAGTCATGTCCTCATCACTTGATAGAGGCGGGGTGTCCCGATCTTTCGATGAGATGATAACTATCGATTTGGTGGAGACGACTTTGACGATCCGACTACAAACGTGCAACGACGTTGTGCCTTAGCAATCGCTAAACCAACTCCGAGAGGTTATTGACCACGCCAGAGCACGATCAACCTGACCACGAAGGTCTATTCCTGCAAGCAATCGAAGAACAAGCAAGAATATGATAAAAGCAATCTTAATATCGCGAATATGTATGAAGTATTGATAATGGTGGGGATCCGAAAAGTGGTCTTGGTCTGGTCGTTGGACACAAACGAAGCACACGAAGTTGCAATGGCTAACTTTTAACTAAACAAATCCCAAGGAAAAGCTACTAGATGGATCTACTTATATAGGAGCAAGGGGTGGCGGCCAAGGAGGTGGGAGGACGTCCCAAGGCAGCCTAAAACTAAATCTAGGTCGTACAAGGCCAATGGGCCCAAGTGGAGGTGATGTAACACCTTTGGACTTGTAGTTTGACTCGGATTCTGCTGCAGCATCAGATTGTTTCGTCCACAACTCAACGCTCCGGACGAATTTGAAGGTGATTCCAATTGGGTTGGAAAGTGCACGAAATCTAGTTTCCAACAAAAAAAAGAATCACCCAATTCGGAGTCCGTATGAAAAACTTGTGTGCGTTTTGAGTCAGGTACGTCTGTGCAGTCCGAATCTGAATCCAGAACGTGAGAGACTTGGACTCTATCTTCTCTTGGGCCAAAAGTGACGTGAGAGAACTTTTTGGACAGCAAATAAACATCTCTTTCTTCCTTATCTTCATATGTGCGTTGTACACATGTCCCATACACCTGCAATTAGACAAAACACAAAAGTGTGTGAAGTATTTTTGTTCTGGATAACATAAATAGATTATTGAATAGTTTGCACTAGAAATCACCTGACAAATATGCATATATGCAATATTTTTGGTCATATCCAAGGTAGTCATGTCCTCATCATAGTTCATCATATCCGAACCAATCTGAGCCTTTGCATAATCTTTTTAGGGTTTTGCTTTGTTGAATTTGCGGTTGCATCGTCGGTCTAGTTGCTGGTCTTAGAGTCTAGTCTTTTAGAGTTTCGAGTTCTGGTCATAAGTTGATGAGGACATCAATACCATTGTTACACCCACAGCCCCTACTGCTACATATACTGGACCAATTACTAGAGCTCGCGCACGCCAATTAAATTATCAGGTAATTTCGTTTCTTGGTAATGATTCTAATGTTCATGAGAATATGATGCTGCCTAAATTGGATACATTTGTTTTGCTTACAAATGAAGGGCCTAGCTTGGAGAAGGATGGACATTGGAGCAAGAGCAAGCATGGAGAAGATGCCATGCACAAGGGGAACCAGAACGAAGTTACAAGTGATGATTTCAGGACTTTGAAGCCACCATAAGAGTGCATGAAGCCTTGGACGAAATATACAAGATGCCACTTCATAAATTTCGTCCAGAGGCTATTATAGGTGCTGCGTCACCTTTTTATTGGGCCAGGCCCATGTAATTTCGAAATACATAAGTATAGGCTATTTTTAGAGTCCGTATGTGTGGGGAAACAAGAGATAGGGTTGATTTCGGACCCCTCCACCAAGGGCCACGAAATTCCCCCTCTCTTCCTCCATATATACAGCCCTTAGGGCACCGTTTAGACTTTGGGTTTTGTTTAGATTAAAAGTTCGCCATAGCTGCAACTTCGCGTACTTCGTTTGTGTTCAACGACCAGACAAAGGCGTCACAGAACCCCACCTTGATCAATAAAGCTTTCATCTTATATTCGCAATATCCAGATTGCAATCTCAGTTTCTTGCTTGTTCTTCGTTTGCTCGCAGGAAACAGACCCTCGTGGTCAGGTTGATCGTGCTCCGGCGTGGTCAATAACCTCTCGGAGTTGGTTTAGCGATTGCTAAGGCGCGACGTCCTCGCACGTTCGTAGTCGGATCGTCAAAGTCGACTTCCACCAAAGCGAAATCCATCATCTCATCGAAAGACGGGACACCTTTGCCTTTATCAAGTGGTATCAGATTTCCAGGTTGCTCGGTGAGATTTTCCAGTTTTTCGTAGTTTAGATCGAGTCTGTTCTTCATATCTATAGTCCACGAAAAAGCCACAAAAAAAAATTTAGGGTTAGTTCATCATATCCGAACCAATCTGAGCCTTTGCATAATCTTTTTAGGGTTTTGCTTTGTTGAATTTGCGGTTGCATCGTCGGTCTAGTTGCTGGTCTTAGAGTCTAGTCTTTTAGAGTTTCGAGTTCTGGTCATAAGTTGTCACGCCGCCGCTGCACCATCATCATCGCCCCTGTCATCTACCACCACCACTTCGAATCCGTATCCATATACCACCACCAATCCGTGTCCATATACCACCACCGATCCATATCCATATACTACCACCGCTACCACCACCGCTGCCATATACCACAACCATATATCCACCACCAATCCGAGTTCCTTGCTTATTAGGTTTGTTTTCGGGATCCATCTAGTTTCCGATTCGTGTTTCCTTGCCGGAGTAGGTTTCGGAAAAAAAAAAGAGTCTGGAAACCACGCTCCGTTTAGGCCCAAAATTTTTCGAAAACGCATTTTTCAAAAATTTTTCTGGCTATCCTATTTTTAGGTGTTTCTGAGTGTTTTGAGACAGGTGCCATTATAGGAAGTTTTTTTTGACCCGTTTCCAGTTTTTGGGTCCGGACAGTCGAAAAAACGAAAAAAAAAATTGGTCGAAAAAATTTCGTGCCCATCCTGTCAGTTTGACCTAGGAAGAGTTTTGAGACACTCGCCATTATAGTGATTTTTTCGCAAAAAAAAAAAAAAAAAAAAGAGCTGCGCAAAAAAAAAGAGCGCAAAAAAAAAAGAGCGAAAAAAAAAAATCCAGAGTGTGCTTTTCCCTTGTTTACGTGCAGCGCCGTGATTTTGTTAGTGTTCTAGGCTCACGTCTCTAGCACGGTCTAGCCTAGGACCAGCACAGTATCGTCGTTGAGCATTTATTCAACTTTGCATCTCTGAATTGATTATTGCTGATCCTTTTTGCTACCATATTATAAGCCTTCCCAGCTCCACATACATCTACGTCGTGCGTTTGACTCTCCCTGGTACTCGCTCTATCCAAGCTTTGAGAGTTTTTGACTACAACGGTTGCCGATCACCGCCTGCTGCTGGGTAAGAACTGGTAAGAATTTGAGTTTTGCTTGACGGATTTGTGACACCCACCACCACCACTTGTTCGTAGTCTGTAGGATCATATTCTTGTGTGTTTCTATTGCTGCTAACCATGCCAGGATCACAAGCCGACGTGACTGACTGGGAGAATTTATCGAACAAGGAGCTTCATGATAAGTTTCAGCAAATGATGAGTGGACAGGTGCAAGATGTGCTAAACAGATTTGAAGAGGCCATGGAGAAGATAGATGGCATGGAGAAGACGTTCGAAACAAAGCTCGATAACAAATTTAATGAATTGCTCGCGCGTCTTCCACCACCACCACCCGCTGCACCTAACGCACCTCTCCAACAACAACAACAACAACAACAACAACGCATCCTTTCGAATCAGTATGGACGAGCGAGGCGTGTTCCTATTGAGGATGGCCAAACTTCTGGTGCTGCTGTTCATGTTGTTGATGCTTCTTTCGCCCCTGCTACTGCTGCTGGTGGTACCCAGGAGGATGTTGAGTATGCGGGCGATTATGAGGATGAGGTTGATCAAAATCAGCACTACGTGCAGCCACCAGCACCACCACCACCAGGTCGACCTCAGGTATATATTCGTAATGGTAGGCCTGCACCACCACCTCAGGTACGAGATGATGTCCATATTCCTAAACTGAAATTGAATATTCCACCATTTGAGGGTAGATATGTTCCTGATATATATCTTACTTGGGAGTTAGAAACTGAACAACGTTTTACATGTTTACAATATCCCGAGGAGAGACGGGTTGCTGCTGCTGTTTGTGCTTTCACTAGTTTTGCATGTGTATGGTGGTCTGAACATTGTAGATTATATCCTATTCCCGCTACTTGGGCTGCTTTGAAAACTGCTATGCGTACTCGTTGGGTTCCACCATATTATCAACGTGAATTGCTTCAAAAATTACAGCGCTTAAGACAAGGAAAAAATTCTGTAGAAGAACATTATCAGGAATTACAAACTGGCATGATTAGATGTGGTATTGTTGAGGAGAATGAAGCTATGCTTGCACGTTTTCTGGGTGGATTAAATAGAGAGATTCAGACCATTCTAGACTATAAGGAGTATACTAATATCACTCGTTTATTCCATCTTGCTTGTAAAGCTGAACGTGAAGTACAGGATCGACAGGCATTGGCGCGGACTAACTTTTCTGCAGGTCGACCTTCATCATGGACACCACGTGCATCATCTACTTCCTCCCGTTCTGCTACACCGGCGCCTCCGTCGGCTGCCACCTCCAACCGTGATACAATAAAGCAGGCACAATCACCACTATCTGCCAAGAGCACACCTTCTGGGCCTGCAAAGAGCTCTTCTTCATCCATGGCATCAACAGGGCAAACACATGGTATTATTTGTCGACGTTGCAAGGGTGGAGGTCATTATGCGAGAGAATGCCCATCTAAGCGTGTGATGATTGTTACTGAGGATGGTGGGTATGAGTCCGCTAGTGACTTTGATGAGGAGACTTTGGCTCTTATTACACGTGACGAACACGGTGGAGACGATTCTGATCATGAGACGCAATACATGGCTCCTGAAGATGCTGACAGGTATGAATGTTTAGTTGCTCAACGTGTTTTGAGTGTGCAGGTTACACAAGCTGAGCAAAATCAGAGGCATAATTTGTTCCATACAAAGGGAGTTGTGAAGGAACGTTCTGTTCGCGTGATCATAGATGGAGGGAGTTGCAACAACTTGGCTAGCATGGAGATGGTGGAGAAGCTATCTCTCACCACAAGACCACATCCACATCCTTACTACATCCAATGGTTCAACAACAGCGGCAAGGTTAAGGTAACACATACTGTTCGTGTACATTTTAGTATCTCTACATATGCTGATTATGTTGATTGTGATGTGGTACCTATGCAAGCATGTTCCTTATTACTTGGTAGACCATGGCAATTTGATAAAAATTCTATTCACCATGGTAGAAACAATCAGTATACTCTTGTTCATAAGGATAAACATATTACTTTGCTTCCTATGACTCCTGATTCCATTTTGAAAGATGATATTAATAGAGCTAATAAAGCAAAACAGGAGAAAACTAAGAGTGAAAATCAGATAGTGGCAAAAGAATTTGAGCAACAAATGCAGCCTAATAATAATAAACAATCTAGTGTTGCTTCTGAAATTAAATTGAAAAGTGCATGTTTACTTGCCACCAAATCTGATATTGATGATCTAGATTTTAGCAAATCTGTTTGCTATGCTTTTGTGTGCAAAGAGGCATTATTTTCATTCGAGGACGTGCCTTCCTCTTTGCCTCCTGCTATCACTAACATTTTGCAGGAGTTCGCTGACGTCTTTCCACAAGACGTGCCACCGGGATTACCGCCTATTCGAGGGATTGAGCATCAGATTGACTTAATTCCCGGTGCTTCACTGCCAAACCGTGCACCATACCGTACCAATCCAGAGGAGACGAAGGAGATTATGCGTCAAGTACAAGAGCTTCTCGACAAAGGTTATATACGCGAATCCCTTAGTCCTTGTGCTGTTCCTATTATTCTAGTGCCGAAAAAGGATGGTACATCACGTATGTGCGTTGATTGTAGAGGCATTAATAATATTACTATTCGTTATCGTCATCCTATTCCTAGGCTAGATGATATGCTTGATGAATTGAGCGGCTCTACAATATTCTCCAAATTTGATTTGCGTAGTGGATACCATCAAATTCGTATGAAATTGGGAGATGAATGGAAAACAGCATTTAAAACTAAGTTTGGATTATATGAGTGGTTAGTCATGCCTTTTGGGTTAACTAATGCACCTAGTACTTTCATGAGGTTAATGAACGAAGTTTTACGTGCTTTCATTGGACGATTTGTGGTAGTTTACTTTGATGACATATTGATTTATAGCAAATCTTTGGAGGAACATTTGGAACATTTACGTGCTGTTTTTATTGCTCTACGTGATGCACGTTTGTTTGGTAACCTTGGAAAGTGCACCTTTTGCACCGACCGAGTATCTTTTCTTGGCTATGTTGTTACTCCACAGGGAATTGAAGTTGATAAAGCCAAGATTGAAGCTATTGAGAGTTGGCCGCAGCCCAAAACGGTCACACAAGTGAGGAGTTTCCTTGGCCTCGCTGGATTCTATAGGCGTTTTGTGAGAGATTTCAGCACCATTGCTGCACCTCTCAATGAGCTTACAAAGAAAGATGTGCCTTTTCTGTGGGGTACCGCACAGGAAGAAGCCTTCACGGTATTGAAAGATAAGTTGACACATGCTCCTTTACTCCAACTTCCTAATTTTAATAAGACTTTTGAGCTTGAATGTGATGCTAGTGGAATTGGATTAGGAGGTGTGTTATTACAAGATGGCAAACCTGTTGCATACTTTTCTGAAAAATTGAGTGGGCCTAGTCTGAATTATTCTACTTATGATAAAGAATTATATGCTCTTGTTCGGACTTTAGAAACATGGCAACATTATTTATGGCCCAAAGAATTTGTTATACATTCTGATCATGAATCTTTGAAACATATTAAAAGTCAAGCTAAACTGAATCGTAGACATGCTAAATGGGTTGAATTCATTGAGACTTTCCCTTATGTCATTAAACACAAGAAGGGAAAAGAAAATGTTATTGCTGATGCATTGTCTCGTCGCTATACTATGCTTTCACAACTTGACTTTAAAATATTTGGTTTGGAGACCATCAAAGATCAATATGTGCATGATGCTGATTTTAAAGATGTAATGCAGAATTGTAAAGAAGGAAGAATGTGGAACAAGTTTGTCGTTAACGATGGATTTGTGTTTCGTGCTAACAAGCTATGCATTCCAGCTAGCTCCGTTCGTCTTTTGCTGTTGCAGGAGGCGCATGGGGGAGGATTAATGGGACACTTTGGCGTGAAGAAGACGGAGGACGTACTTGCTACACATTTCTTTTGGCCAAAGATGAGACGGGATGTTGAGCGTTTTGTTGCTCGCTGCACTACATGTCAAAAAGCGAAGTCACGACTCAATCCTCATGGTTTATATATGCCTTTGCCTGTACCTAGTGTTCCTTGGGAGGATATATCTATGGACTTTGTTTTAGGTTTACCTCGAACAAAGAAGGGGAGGGATAGCATATTTGTTGTCGTGGATAGATTCTCGAAAATGGCACACTTTATACCATGTCATAAAAGCGATGATGCTGTTAATGTTGCTGATTTGTTCTTTCGTGAAATTATTCGCTTGCATGGTGTGCCAAATACTATTGTTTCAGATCGTGATACTAAATTTCTTAGCCACTTTTGGAGATGTTTATGGGCTAAGTTGGGGACTAAACTGCTATTTAGTACTACTTGTCACCCCCAAACTGATGGACAAACTGAAGTAGTCAATAGAACATTGTCTACTATGCTTAGGGCTGTTTTGAAGAATAATAAGAAAATGTGGGAAGAATGCTTGCCTCATATTGAATTTGCTTATAATCGTTCATTGCATTCTACTACTAAGATGTGCCCTTTTGAAATTGTGTATGGTTTCCTACCTCGTGCACCTATTGATTTGTTGCCTCTTCCATCTTCGGAGAAGGTTAATTTTGATGCTAAAGAACGTGCTGAATTGATTTTAAAAATGCATGAGTTAACTAAGGAAAACATTGAGCGTATGAATGCTAAATATAAACTTGCTGGAGATAAGGGTAGAAAACATGTTGTGTTTGCACCTGGAGATCTTGTTTGGTTACATTTGCGTAAGGATAGATTTCCTGATTTGCGCAAATCAAAGCTAATGCCACGTGCTGCTGGTCCCTTTAAGGTGTTGGAGAAAGTAAATGATAATGCATATAAACTTGAGTTGCCTGCAGATTTTGGGGTTAGTCCCACTTTTAACATTGCAGATTTGAAGCCTTATTTGGGTGAGGAAAATGAGCTTCCGTCGAGGACGACTTCATTTCAAGAAGGGGAGGATGATGAGGACATCAATACCATTGTTACACCCACAGCCCCTACTGCTACATATACTGGACCAATTACTAGAGCTCGCGCACGCCAATTAAATTATCAGGTAATTTCGTTTCTTGGTAATGATTCTAATGTTCATGAGAATATGATGCTGCCTAAATTGGATACATTTGTTTTGCTTACAAATGAAGGGCCTAGCTTGGAGAAGGATGGACATTGGAGCAAGAGCAAGCATGGAGAAGATGCCATGCACAAGGGGAACCAGAACGAAGTTACAAGTGATGATTTCAGGACTTTGAAGCCACCATAAGAGTGCATGAAGCCTTGGACGAAATATACAAGATGCCACTTCATAAATTTCGTCCAGAGGCTATTATAGGTGCTGCGTCACCTTTTTATTGGGCCAGGCCCATGTAATTTCGAAATACATAAGTATAGGCTATTTTTAGAGTCCGTATGTGTGGGGAAACAAGAGATAGGGTTGATTTCGGACCCCTCCACCAAGGGCCACGAAATTCCCCCTCTCTTCCTCCATATATACAGCCCTTAGGGCACCGTTTAGACTTTGGGTTTTGTTTAGATTAAAAGTTCGCCATAGCTGCAACTTCGCGTACTTCGTTTGTGTTCAACGACCAGACAAAGGCGTCACAGAACCCCACCTTGATCAATAAAGCTTTCATCTTATATTCGCAATATCCAGATTGCAATCTCAGTTTCTTGCTTGTTCTTCGTTTGCTCGCAGGAAACAGACCCTCGTGGTCAGGTTGATCGTGCTCCGGCGTGGTCAATAACCTCTCGGAGTTGGTTTAGCGATTGCTAAGGCACGACGTCCTCGCACGTTCGTAGTCGGATCGTCAAAGTCGACTTCCACCAAAGCGAAATCCATCATCTCATCGAAAGACGGGACACCTTTGCCTTTATCATAAGTTGTCACGCCGCCGCCGCACCATCATCATCGCCCCTGCCATCTACCACCACCGCTCCGAATCCGTATCCATATACCACCACCAATCCGTGTCCATATACCACCACCGATCCATATCGATATACTACCACCGCTACCACCACCGCTGCCATATACCACCACCATATATCCACCACCAATCCGAGTTCCTTGCTTATTAGGTTTGTTTTCGGGATCCATCTAGTTTCCGATTCGTGTTTCCTTGCCGGAGTAGGTTTCGGGAAAAAAAAAGAGTCCGGAAACCACGCTCCGTTTAGGCCCAAAATTTTTCGAAAACCACGCTCCGTTTAGGCCCAAAATTTTTCGAAAACGCATTTTTCGAAAAATTTTCTGGCTATCCTATTTTTAGGTGTTTCTGAGTGTTTTGAGACAGGTGCCATTATAGGAAGTTTTTTTGACCCGTTTCCAGTTTTTGGGTCCGGGCAGTCGAAAAAACGAAAAAAAAATTGGTCGAACAAATTTCGTGCCCATCCTGTCAGTTTGACCTAGGAAGAGTTTTGAGACACTCGCCATTATAGTGATTTTTCGCAAAAAAAAAAGAGCAGTGCAAAAAAAAAAGAGCGCAAAAAAAAAAGAGCGAAAAAAAAATCCAGAGTGTGCTTTTCCCTTGTTTACGTGCAGCGCCGTGATTTTGTTAGTGTTCTAGGCTCGCGTCTCTAGCACGGTCTAGCCTAGGACCAGCACAGTACCGTCGTTGAGCGTTTATTCAACTTTGCATCTCTGAATTGATTATTGCTGACCCTTTTTGCTACCATATTATAAGCCTTCCCAGCTCCACATACATCTACGTCGTGCGTTGGACTCTCCCTGGTAATCACTTTATCCAAGCTTTGAGAGTTTTGACTACAACGGTTGCCGATCACCGCCTGCTGCTGGGTAAGAACTGGTAAGAATTTGAGATTTGCTTGACGGGTTTGTGATACACCACCACCACTTCTTAGTACTCTGTAGGATCATATTCTTCTGTGTTTCTATTTGCTGCTAACCATGGTAGGATCACAAGCCGATGAGACTGATGAGGACATCAATACCATTGTTACACCCACAGCCCCTACTGCTACATATACTGGACCAATTACTAGAGCTCGCGCATGCCAATTAAATTATCAGGTACTTTCGTTTCTTGGTAATGATTCTAATGTTCATGAGAATATGATGCTGCCTAAATTGGATACATTTGTTTTGCTTACAAATGAATGGCCTAGCTTGGAGAAGGATGGACATTGGAGCAAGAGCAAGCATGGAGATGATGCCATGCGCAAGGGGAACCAGAACGGAGTTACAAGTGATGATTTCAGGACTTTGAAGCCACCATAAGAGTGCATGAAGCCTTGGACGAAATATACAAGATGCCACTTCATAAATTTCGTCCAGAGGCTATTATAGGTGCTGCGTCACCTTTTTATTGGGCCAGGCCCATGTAATTTCGAAATACATAAGTATAGGCTATTTTTAGAGTCCGTATGTGTGGGGAAACAAGAGATAGGGTTGATTTCGGACCCCTCCACCAAGGGCCACGAAATTCCCCCTCTCTTCCTCCATATATACAGCCCTTAGGGCACCGTTTAGACTTTGGGTTTTGTTTAGATTAAAAGTTCGCCATAGCTGCAACTTCGCGTACTTCGTTTGTGTTCAACGACCAGACAAAGGCGTCACAGAACCCCACCTTGATCAATAAAGCTTTCATCTTATATTCGCAATATCCAGATTGCAATCTTAGTTTCTTGCTTGTTCTTCGTTTGCTCGCAGGAAACAGACCCTCGTGGTCCGGTTGATCGTGCTCCGGCGTGGTCAATAACCTCTCGGAGTTGGTTTAGCGATTGCTAAGGCGCGACGTCCTCGCACGTTCGTAGTCGGATCGTCAAAGTCGACTTCCACCAAAGCGATTTCCATCATCTCATCGAAAGACGGGACACCTTTGCCACTATCAAGTGGTATCAGATTTCCAGGTTGCTCGGTGAGATTTTCCAGTTTTTCGTAGTTTAGATCGAGTCTGTTCTTCATACCTATAGTCCACGAAAAAGCCACAAAAAAAATTTAGGGTTAGTTCATCATATCCGAACCAATCTGAGCCTTTGCATAATCTTTTTAGGGTTTTGCTTTGTTGAATTTGCGGTTGCATCGTCGGTCTAGTTGCTGGTCTTAGAGTCTAGTCTTTTAGAGTTTCGAGTTCTGGTCATAAGTTGTCACGCCGCCGCCGCACCATCATCATCGCCCCTGCCATCCACCACCACCACTCCGAATCCGTATCCATATACCACCACCAATCCGTGTCCATATACCACCACCGATCCATATCCATATACTACCACCGCTACCACCACCGCTGCCATATACCACAACCATATATCCACCACCAATCCGAGTTCCTTGCTTATTAGGTTTGTTTCCGGGATCCATCTAGTTTCCGATTCGTGTTTCCTTGCCGGAGTAGGTTTCGGAAAAAAAAAAGAAAAAAAAAGAAAAAGAGTCTGGATACCACGCTCCGTTTAGGCCCAAATTTTTTCGAAAACGCATTTTTCGAAAAAATTTCTGGCTATCTTATTTTTAGGTGTTTCTGAGTGTTTTGAGACAGGTGCCATTATAGGAAGTTTTTTTGACCCGTTTCCAGTTTTTGTGTCCGGGCAGTCGAAAAAACGAAAAAAAAAAATTGGTCGAAAAAATTTCGTGCCCATCCTGTCAGTTTGACCTAGGAAGCGTTTTGAGACACTCGCCATTATAGTGATTTTTCGCAAAAAAAAAAAAGAGCGGCGCAAAAAAAAAAGAGCAGCGCAAAAAAAAAAGAGCAGCGCCAAAAAAAAAGAGCAGCGCAAAAAAAAGAAAGAGCGAAAAAAAAACCAGAGTGTGCTTTTCCCTTGTTTACGTGCAGCGCCGTGATTTTGTTAGTGTTCTAGGCTCGCGTCTCTAGCACAGTCTAGCCTAGGACCAGCACAGTACCGTCGTTGAGCGTTTATTCAACTTTGCATCTCTGAATTGATTATTGCTGACCCTTTTTGCTACCATATTATAAGCCTTCCCAGCTCCACATACATCTACGTCGTGCGTTTGACTCTCCCTGGTAATCGCTCTATCCAAGCTTTGAGAGTTTTTGACTACAACGGTTGCCGATCACCGCCTGCTGCTGGGTAAGAACTGGTAAGAATTTGAGATTTGCTTGACGGATTTGTGACACCCACCACCACCTCTTGTTAGTAGTCTGTAGGATCATATTCTTGTGTGTTTCTATTGCTGCTAACCATGCCAGGATCACAAGCCGACGAGACTGACTGGGAGAACATGACGAATAAGGATTTGCATGATAAATTTCAGCAAATGATGAGTGGACAGGTGCAAGATGTGCTAAACAGATTTGAAGAGGCCATGGAGAAGATAGATGGCATGGAGAAGACGTTCGAAACAAAGCTCGATAACAAGTTTAATGAATTGCTCGCGCGTCTTCCACCACCACCACCCGCTGCACCTAACGCACCTCTCCAACGACAACAACAACAACAACGCATCCTTTCGAATCAGTATGGACGAGCGAAGCGTGTTCCTATTGAGGATGGCCAAACTTCTGGTGCTGCTGTTCATGTTGTTGATGCTTCTTTGGCCCCTCCTACTTCTGCTGCTGGTACCCAGGAGGATGATGAGGATGTGGGCGATTATGAGGATGAGGTTGATCAAAATCAGCACTACGTGCAGCCACCAGCACCACCACCACCAGGTCGACCTCAGGTATATATTCGTAATGGTAGGCCTACACCACCACCTCAGGTACGAGATGATGTCCATATTCCTAAACTGAAATTGAATATTCCACCATTTGAGGGTAGATATGTTCCTGATATATATCTTACTTGGGAGTTAGAAACTGAACAACGTTTTACATGTTTACAATATCCCGAGGAGAGACGGGTTGCTGCTGCTGTTTGTGCTTTCACTAGTTTTGCATGTGTATGGTGGTCTGAACATTGTAGATTATATCCTATTCCCGCTACTTGGGCTGCTTTGAAAACTGCTATGCGTACTCGTTGGGTTCCACCATATTATCAACGTGAATTGCTTCAAAAATTACAGCGCTTAAGACAAGGAAAAAATTCTGTAGAAGAATATTATCAGGAATTACAAACTGGCATGATTAGATGTGGTATTGTTGAGGAGAATGAAGCTATGCTTGCACGTTTTCTGGGTGGATTAAATAGAGAGATTCAGACCATTCTAGATTATAAGGAGTATACTAATATCACTCGTTTATTCCATCTTGCTTGTAAAGCTGAACGTGAAGTGCAGGATCGACAGGCATTGGCGCGGACTAACTTTTCTGCAGGTCGACCTTCATCATGGACACCACGTGCATCATCTACTTCCACACGTTCTGCTACACCGGCGCCTCCGTCGGCTGCCACCTCCAACCGTGATACAATAAAGCAGGCACAATCACCACTATCTGCCAAGAGCACATCTTCTGGGCCTGCAAAGAGCTCTTCTTCATCCATGGCATCAACAGGGCAAACACATGATATTATTTGTCGACGTTGCAAGGGTGGAGGTCATTATGCGAGAGAATGCCCCTCTAAGCGTGTGATGATTGTTACTGAGGATGGTGGGTATGAGTCCGCTAGTGACTATGATGAGGAGACTTTGGCTCTTATTACACGTGACGAACACGGTGGAGAAGATTCTGATCATGAGACGCAATACATGGCTCCTGAAGATGCTGACAGGTATGAATGTTTAGTTGCTCAACGTGTTTTGAGTGTGCAGGTTACACAAGCTGAGCAAAATCAGAGGCATAATTTGTTCCATACAAAGGGAGTTGTGAAGGAACGTTCTGTTCGCGTGATCATAGATGGAGGGAGTTGCAACAACTTGGCTAGCATGGAGATGGTGGAGAAGCTATCTCTCACCACAAGACCACATCCACATCCTTACTACATCCAATGGTTCAACAACAGCGGCAAGGTTAAGGTAACACGTACTGTTCGTGTGCATTTTAGTATCTCTACATATGCTGATTATGTTGATTGTGATGTGGTACCTATGCAAGCATGTTCCTTATTACTTGGTAGACCATGGCAATTTGATAAAAATTCTATTCACCATGGTAGAAACAATCAGTATACTCTTGTTCATAAGGATAAAAATATTACTTTGCTTCCTATGACTCCTGATTCCATTTTGAAAGATGATCTTAATAGAGCTAATAAAGCAAAACAGGAGAAAACTAAGAGTGAAAATCAGATTGTGGCAAAAGAATTTGAGCAACAAATGCAGCCTAATAATAATAAACAATCTAGTGTTGCTTCTGACATTAAATTGAAAAGTGCATGTTTACTTGCCACCAAATCTGATATTGATGATCTAGATTTTAGCAAATCTGTTTGCTATGCTTTTGTGTGCAAAGAGGCATTATTTTCATTCGAGGACGTGCCTTCCTCTTTGCCTCCTGCTGTCACTAACATTTTGCAGGAGTTCGCTGACGTCTTTCCACAAGACGTGCCACCGGGATTACCACCTATTCGCGGGATTGAGCATCAAATTGACTTAATTCCCGGTGCATCATTACCCAACCGTGCACCATACCGTACCAATCCAGAGGAGACGAAGGAGATTATGCGTCAAGTACAAGAACTGCTCGACAAAGGTTATATACGCGAATCCCTTAGTCCTTGTGCTGTTCCTATCATTTTAGTGCCGAAAAAGGATGGTACGTCGCGTATGTGCGTTGATTGTAGAGGCATTAATAATATTACTATTCGTTATCGTCATCCTATTCCTAGGCTAGATGATATGCTTGATGAATTGAGTGGCTCTACAATATTCTCCAAAGTTGATTTGCGTAGTGGATACCATCAAATTCGTATGTGATAGAGGCAAAGGTGTCCCGTCTTTCGATGAGATGGTGGATTTCGCTTTGGTGGAAGTCGACTTTGACGATCCGACTACGAACGTGCGAGGACGTCGCGCCTTAGCAATCGCTAAACCAACTCCGAGAGGTTATTGACCACGCCGGAGCATGATCAACCTGACCACGAGGGTCTGTTTCCTGCGTGCAAATGAAGAACAAGCAAGAAACTAAGATTGCAATCTGGATATTGCGAATATAAGATGAAAGCTTTATTGATCAAGGTGGGGTTCTGTGACGCCTTTGTCTGGTCGTTGAACACAAACGAAGTACGCGAAGTTGCAGCTATGGCGAACTTTTAATCTAAACAAAACCCAAAGTCTAAACGGTGCCCTAAGGGCTGTATATATGGAGGAAGGAATTTCGTGGCCCTTGGTGGAGGGGTCCGAAATCAACCCTATCTCTTGTTTCCCCACACATACGGACTCTAAAAATAGCCTATACTTATGTATTTCGAAATTACATGGGCCTGGCCCAATAAAAAGGTGACGCAGCACCTATAATAGCCTCTGGACGAAATTTATGAAGTGGCATCTTGTATATTTCGTCCAAGGCTTCATGCACTCTTATGGTGGCTTCAAAGTCCTGAAATCATCACTTGTAACTCCGTTCTGGTTCCCCTTGTGCATGGCATCTTCTCCATGCTTGCTCTTGCTCCAATGTCCATCCTTCTCCAAGCTAGGCCCTTCATTTGTAAGCAAAACAAATGTATCCAATTTAGGCAGCATCATATTCTCATGAACATTAGAATCATTACCAAGAAACGAAAGTACCTGATAATTTAATTGGCGTGCGCGAGCTCTAGTAATTGGTCCAGTATATGTAGCAGTAGGGGCTGTGGGTGTAACAATGGTATTGATGTCCTCATCAGTATGAAATTGGGAGATGAATGGAAAACAGCATTTAAAACTAAGTTTGGATTATATGAGTGGTTAGTCATGCCTTTTGGGTTAACTAATGCACCTAGTACTTTCATGAGGTTAATGAACGAAGTTTTACGTGCTTTCATTGGACGATTTGTGGTAGTTTACTTTGATGACATATTGATTTATAGCAAATCTTTGGAGGAACATTTGGAACATTTACGTGCTGTTTTTATTGCTCTACGTGATGCACGTTTGTTTGGTAACCTTGGAAAGTGCACCTTTTGCACCGACCGAGTATCTTTTCTTGGCTATGTTGTTACTCCACAGGGAATTGAAGTTGATAAAGCCAAAATTGAAGCTATTGAGAGTTGGCCACAGCCCAAAACGGTCACACAAGTGAGGAGTTTCCTTGGCCTCGCTGGATTCTATAGGCGTTTTGTGAGAGATTTCAGCACCATTGCTGCACCTCTCAATGAGCTTACAAAGAAAGATGTGCCTTTTCTGTGGGGTACCGCACAGGAAGAAGCCTTCACGGTATTGAAAGATAAGTTGACACATGCTCCTTTACTCCAACTTCCTGATTTTAATAAGACTTTTGAGCTTGAATGTGATGCTAGTGGAATTGGATTAGGAGGTGTGTTATTACAAGATGGCAAACCTGTTGCATACTTTTCTGAAAAATTGAGTGGGCCTAGTCTGAATTATTCTACTTATGATAAAGAATTATATGCTCTTGTTCGGACTTTAGAAACATGGCAACATTATTTATGGCCCAAAGAATTTGTTATACATTCTGATCATGAATCTTTGAAACATATTAAAAGTCAAGCTAAACTGAATCGTAGACATGCTAAATGGGTTGAATTCATTGAGACTTTCCCTTATGTCATTAAACACAAGAAGGGAAAAGAAAATGTTATTGCTGATGCATTGTCTCGTCGCTATACTATGCTTTCACAACTTGACTTCAAAATATTTGGTTTGGAGACCATCAAAGATCAATATGTGCATGATGCTGATTTTAAAGATGTAATGCAGAATTGTAAAGAAGGAAGAATGTGGAACAAGTTTGTCGTTAACGATGGATTTGTGTTTCGTGCTAACAAGCTATGCATTCCAGCTAGCTCCGTTCGTCTTTTGCTGTTGCAGGAGGCGCATGGGGGAGGATTAATGGGACACTTTGGCGTGAAGAAGACGGAGGACGTACTTGCTACACATTTCTTTTGGCCAAAGATGAGACGGGATGTTGAGCGTTTTGTTGCTCGCTGCACTACATGTCAAAAAGCTAAGTCACGACTCAATCCTCATGGTTTATATATGCCTTTGCCTGTACCTACTGTTCCTTGGGAGGATATATCTATGGACTTTGTTTTAGGTTTACCTCGAACAAAGAAGGGGAGGGATAGCATATTTGTTGTCGTGGATAGATTCTCGAAAATGGCACACTTTATACCATGTCATAAAAGCGATGATGCTGTTAATGTTGCTGATTTGTTCTTTCGTGAAATTATTCGCTTGCATGGTGTGCCAAATACTATTGTTTCAGATCGTGATACTAAATTTCTTAGCCACTTTTGGAGATGTTTATGGGCTAAGTTGGGGACTAAACTGCTATTTAGTACTACTTGTCACCCCCAAACTGATGGACAAACTGAAGTAGTCAATAGAACATTGTCTACTATGCTTAGGGCTGTTTTGAAGAATAATAAGAAAATGTGGGAAGAATGCTTGCCTCATATTGAATTTGCTTATAATCGTTCATTGCATTCTACTACTAAGATGTGCCCTTTTGAAATTGTGTATGGTTTCCTACCTCGTGCACCTATTGATTTGCTGCCTCTTCCATCTTCGGAGAAGGTTAATTTTGATGCTAAAGAACGTTCTGAATTGATTTTAAAAATGCATGAGTTAACTAAGGAAAACATTGAGCGTATGAATGCTAAATATAAACTTGCTGGAGATAAGGGTAGAAAACATGTTGTGTTTGCACCTGGAGATCTTGTTTGGTTACATTTGCGTAAAGATAGATTTCCTAATTTGCGCAAATCAAAGCTAATGCCACGTGCTGATGGTCCCTTTAAGGTGTTAGAGAAAATAAATGATAATGCATATAAACTTGAGCTGCCTGCAGATTTTGGGGTTAGTCCCACTTTTAACATTGCAGATTTGAAGCCTTATTTGGGTGAGGAAAATGAGCTTCCGTCGAGGACGACTTCATTTCAAGAAGGGGAGGATGATGAGGACATCAATACCATTGTTACACCCACAGCCCCTACTGCTACATATACTGGACCAATTACTAGAGCTCGCGCATGCCAATTAAATTATCAGGTACTTTCATTTCTTGGTAATGATTCTAATGTTCATGAGAATATGATGCTGCCTAAATTGGATACATTTGTTTTGCTTACAAATGAAGGGCCTAGCTTGGAGAAGGATGGACATTGGAGCAAGAGCAAGCATGGAGATGATGCCATGCGCAAGGGGAACCAGAATGATAGAGGCAAAGGTGTCCCGTCTTTCAATGAGATGATGGATATCGCTTTGGTGGAAGTCGACTTTGACGATCCGACTACGAACGTGCGAGGACGTCGCGCCTTAGCAATCGCTAAACCAACTCCGAGAGGTTATTGACCACGCCGGAGCACGATCAACCTGACCACGAGGGTCTGTTTCCTGCGAGCAAATGAAGAACAAGCAAGAAACTGAGATTGCAATCTGGATATTGCGAATATAAGATGAAAGCTTTATTGATCAAGGTGGGGTTCTGTGACGCCTTTGTCTGGTCGTTGAACACAAACGAAGTACGCGAAGTTGCAGCTATGGCGAACTTTTAATCTAAACAAAACCCAAAGTCTAAACGGTGCCCTAAGGGCTGTATATATGGAGGAAGAGAGGGGGAATTTCGTGGCCCTTGGTGGAGGGGTCCGAAATCAACCCTATCTCTTGTTTCCCCACACATACGGACTCTAAAAATAGCCTATACTTATGTATTTCGAAATTACATGGGCCTGGCCCAATAAAAAGGTGTCGCAGCACCTATAATAGCCTCTGGACGAAATTTATGAAGTGGCATCTTGTATATTTCGTCCAAGGCTTCATGCACTCTCATGGTGGCTTCAAAGTCCTGAAATAATCACTTGTAACTCCGTTCTGGTTCCCCTTGCGCATGGCATCATCTCCATGCTTGCTCTTGCTCCAATGTCCATCCTTCTCCAAGCTAGGCCCTTCATTTGTAAGCAAAACAAATGTATCCAATTTAGGCAGCATCATATTCTCATGAACATTAGAAGCATTACCAAGAAACGAAAGTACCTGATAATTTAATTGGCGTGCGCGAGCTCTAGTAATTGGTCCAGTATATGTAGCAGTAGGGGCTGTGGGTGTAACAATGGTATTGATGTCCTCATCATCCTCCCCTTCTTGAAATGAAGTCGTCCTCGACGGAAACTCATTTTCCTCACCCAAATAAGGCTTCAAATCTGCAATGTTAAAAGTGGGACTAACCCCAAAATCTGCAGGCAGCTCAAGTTTATATGCATTATCATTTATTTTCTCTAACACCTTAAAGGGACCATCAGCACGTGGCATTAGCTTTGATTTGCGCAAGTTAGGAAATCTATCTTTACGCAAATGTAACCAAACAAGATCTCCAGGTGCAAACACAACATGTTTTCTACCCTTATCTCCAGCAAGTTTATATTTAGCATTCATACGCTCAATGTTTTCCTTAGTTAACTCATGCATTTTTAAAATCAATTCAGAACGTTCTTTAGCATCAAAATTAACCTTCTCCGAAGATGGAAGAGGCAACAAATCAATAGGTGTACGAGGTAGGAAACCATACACAATTTCAAAAGGGCACATCTTAGTAGTAGAATGCAATGAACGATTATAAGCAAATTCAATATGAGGCAAGCATTCTTCCCACATTTTCTTATTATTCTTCAAAACAGCCCTAAGCATAGTAGACAATGTTCTATTGACTACTTCAGTTTGTCCATCAGTTTGGGGGTGACAAGTAGTACTAAATAGCAGTTTAGTCCCCAACTTAGCCCATAAACATCTCCAAAAGTGGCTAAGAAATTTAGTATCACGATCTGAAACTATAGTATTTGGCACACCATGCAAGCGAATAATTTCACGAAAGAACAAATCAGCAACATTAACAGCATCATCGCTTTTATGACATGGTATAAAGTGTGCCATTTTCGAGAATCTATCCACGACAACAAATATGCTATCCCTCCCCTTCTTTGTTCGAGGTAAACCTAAAACAAAGTCCATAGATATATCCTCCCAAGGAACACTAGGTACAGGCAAAGGCATATATAAACCATGAGGATTGAGTCGTGACTTAGCTTTTTGACATGTAGTGCAGCGAGCAACAAAACGCTCAACATCCCGTCTCATCTTTGGCCAAAAGAAATGTGTAGCAAGTACGTCCTCCGTCTTCTTCACGCCAAAGTGTCCCATTAATCCTCCCCCATGCGCCTCCTGCAACAGCAAAAGACGAACGGAGCTAGCTGGAATGCATAGCTTGTTAGCACGAAACACAAATCCATCGTTAACGACAAACTTGTTCCACATTCTTCCTTCTTTACAATTCTGCATTACATCTTTAAAATCAGCATCATGCACATATTGATCTTTGATGGTCTCCAAACCAAATATTTTGAAGTCAAGTTGTGAAAGCATAGTATAGCGACGAGACAATGCATCAGCAATAACATTTTCTTTTCCCTTCTTGTGTTTAATGACATAAGGGAAAGTCTCAATGAATTCAACCCATTTAGCATGTCTACGATTCAGTTTAGCTTGACTTTTAATATGTTTCAAAGATTCATGATCAGAATGTATAACAAATTCTTTGGGCCATAAATAATGTTGCCATGTTTCTAAAGTCCGAACAAGAGCATATAATTCTTTATCATAAGTAGAATAATTCAGACTTGGCCCACTCAATTTTTCAGAAAAGTATGCAACAGGTTTGCCATCTTGTAATAACACACCTCCTAATCCAATTCCACTAGCATCACATTCAAGCTCAAAAGTCTTATTAAAATCAGGAAGTTGGAGTAAAGGAGCATGTGTCAACTTATCTTTCAATACCGAGAAGGCTTCTTCCTGTGCGGTACCCCACAGAAAAGGCACATCTTTCTTTGTAAGCTCATTGAGAGGTGCAGCAATGGTGCTGAAATCTCTCACAAAACGCCTATAGAATCCAGCGAGGCCAAGGAAACTCCTCACTTGTGTGACCGTTTTGGGCTGTGGCCAACTCTCAATAGCTTCAATTTTGGCTTTATCAACTTCAATTCCCTGTGGAGTAACAACATAGCCAAGAAAAGATACTCGGTCGGTGCAAAAGGTGCACTTTCCAAGGTTACCAAACAAACGTGCATCACGTAGAGCAATAAAAACAGCACGTAAATGTTCCAAATGTTCCTCCAAAGATTTGCTATAAATCAATATGTCATCAAAGTAAACTACCACAAATCGTCCAATGAAAGCACGTAAAACTTCGTTCATTAACCTCATGAAAGTACTAGGTGCATTAGTTAACCCAAAAGGCATGACTAACCACTCATATAATCCAAACTTAGTTTTAAATGCTGTTTTCCATTCATCTCCCAATTTCATACGAATTTGATGGTATCCACTACGCAAATCAACTTTGGAGAATATTGTAGAGCCACTCAATTCATCAAGCATATCATCTAGCCTAGGAATAGGATGACGATAACGAATAGTAATATTATTAATGCCTCTACAATCAACGCACATACGCGACGTACCATCCTTTTTCGGCACTAAAATGATAGGAACAGCACAAGGACTAAGGGATTCGCGTATATAACCTTTGTCGAGCAGTTCTTGTACTTGACGCATAATCTCCTTCGTCTCCTCTGGATTGGTACGGTATGGTGCACGGTTGGGTAATGATGCACCGAGAATTAAGTCAATTTGATGCTCAATCCCGCGAATAGGTGGTAATCCCGGTGGCACGTCTTGTGGAAAGACGTCAGCGAACTCCTGCAAAATGTTAGTGACAGCAGGAGGCAAAGAGGAAGGCACGTCCTCGAATGAAAATAATGCCTCTTTGCACACAAAAGCATAGCAAACAGATTTGCTAAAATCTAGATCATCAATATCAGATTTGGTGGCAAGTAAACATGCACGTTTCAATTTAATTTCAGAAGCAACACTAGATTGTTTATTATTATTAGGCTGCATTTCTTGCTCAAATTCTTTTGCCACAATCTGATTTTCACTCTTAGTTTTCTCCTGTTTTGCTTTATTAGCTCTATTAAGATCATCTTTCAAAATGGAATCAGGAGTCATAGGAAGCAAAGTAATATTTTTATCCTTATGAACAAGAGTATACTGATTGTTTCTACCATGGTGAATAGAATTTTTATCAAATTGCCATGGTCTACCAAGTAATAAGGAACATGCTTGCATAGGTACCACATCACAATCAACATAATCAGCATATGTAGAGATACTAAAATGCACACGAACAGTACGTGTTACCTTAACCTTGCCGCTGTTGTTGAACCATTGGATGTAGTAAGGATGTGGATGTGGTCTTGTGGTGAGAGATAGCTTCTCCACCATCTCCATGCTAGCCAAGTTGTTGCAACTCCCTCCATCTATGATCACGCGAACAGAACGTTCCTTCACAACTCCCTTTGTATGGAACAAATTATGCCTCTGATTTTGCTCAGCTTGTGTAACCTGCACACTCAAAACACGTTGAGCAACTAAACATTCATACCTGTCAGCATCTTCAGGAGCCATGTATTGCGTCTCATGATCAGAATCTTCTCCACCGTGTTCGTCACGTGTAATAAGAGCCAAAGTCTCCTCATCATAGTCACTAGCGGACTCATACCCACCATCCTCAGTAACAATCATCACACGCTTAGAGGGGCATTCTCTCGCATAATGACCTCCACCCTTGCAACGTCGACAAATAATATCATGTGTTTGCCCTGTTGATGCCATGGATGAAGAAGAGCTCTTTGCAGGCCCAGAAGATGTGCTCTTGGCAGATAGTGGTGATTGTGCCTGCTTTATTGTATCACGGTTGGAGGTGGCAGCCGACGGAGGCGCCGGTGTAGCAGAACGTGTGGAAGTAGATGATGCACGTGGTGTCCATGATGAAGGTCGACCTGCAGAAAAGTTAGTCCGCGCCAATGCCTGTCGATCCTGCACTTCACGTTCAGCTTTACAAGCAAGATGGAATAAACGAGTGATATTAGTATACTCCTTATAATCTAGAATGGTCTGAATCTCTCTATTTAATCCACCCAGAAAACGTGCAAGCATAGCTTCATTCTCCTCAACAATACCACATCTAATCATGCCAGTTTGTAATTCCTGATAATATTCTTCTACAGAATTTTTTCCTTGTCTTAAGCGCTGTAATTTTTGAAGCAATTCACGTTGATAATATGGTGGAACCCAACGAGTACGCATAGCAGTTTTCAAAGCAGCCCAAGTAGCGGGAATAGGATATAATCTACAATGTTCAGACCACCATACACATGCAAAACTAGTGAAAGCACAAACAGCAGCAGCAACCCGTCTCTCCTCGGGATATTGTAAACATGTAAAACGTTGTTCAGTTTCTAACTCCCAAGTAAGATATATATCAGGAACATATCTACCCTCAAATGGTGGAATATTCAATTTCAGTTTAGGAATATGGACATCATCTCGTACCTGAGGTGGTGGTGCAGGCCTACCATTACGAATATATACCTGAGGTCGACCTGGTGGTGGTGGTGCTGATGGCTGCACGTAGTGCTGATTTTGATCAACCTCATCCTCATAATCGCCCACATACTCATCATCCTCCTGGGTACCAGCAGCAGCAGTAGCAGGGGCCAAAGAAGCATCAACAACATGAACAGCAGCACCAGAAGTTTGGCCATCCTCAATAGGAACACGTTTCGCTCGTCCATACTGATTCGAAAGGATGCGTTGTTGTTGTTGTTGTCGTTGGAGAGGTGCGTTAGGTGCAGCGGGTGGTGGTGGTGGAAGACGCGCGAGCAATTCATTAAACTTGTTATCAAGCTTTGTTTCGAACGTCTTCTCCATGCCATCTATCTTCTCCATGGCCTCTTCAAATCTGTTTAGCACATCTTGCACCTGTCCACTCATCATTTGCTGAAATTTATCATGCAAATCCTTATTCGTCATGTTCTCCCAGTCAGTCTCGTCGGCTTGTGATCCTGGCATGGTTAGCAGCAATAGAAACACACAAGAATATGATCCTACAGACTACTAACAAGAGGTGGTGGTGGGTGTCACAAATCCGTCAAGCAAATCTCAAATTCTTACCAGTTCTTACCCAGCAGCAGGCGGTGATCGGCAACCGTTGTAGTCAAAAACTCTCAAAGCTTGGATAGAGCGATTACCAGGGAGAGTTAAACGCACGACGTAGATGTATGTGGAGCTGGGAAGGCTTATAATATGGTAGCAAAAAGGGTCAGCAATAATCAATTCAGAGATGCAAAGTTGAATAAACGCTCAACGACGGTACTGTGCTGGTCCTAGGCTAGACTGTGCTAGAGACGCGAGCCTAGAACACTAACAAAATCACGGCGCTGCACGTAAACAAGGGAAAAGCACACTCTGGTTTTTTTTTGTTTTTCGCTCTATTTTTTTTTTGCGCTCTTTTTTTTTGCGCTGCTCTTTTTTTTTTTTTTTTGCGAAAAATCACTATAATGGCGAGTGTCTCAAAACGCTTCCTAGGTCAAACTGACAGGATGGGCACGAAATTTTTTCGACCAATTTTTTTTTCGTTTTTTCGACTGCCCGGACCCAAAAACTGGAAACGGGTCAAAAAAAACTTCCTATAATGGCACCTGTCTCAAAACACTCAGAAACACCTAAAAATAAGATAGCCAGAAAATTTTTCGAAAAATGCGTTTTCGAAAAATTTTGGGCCTAAACGGAGCGTGGTTTCCAGACTCTTTTTTTTTTCCGAAACCTACTCCGGCAAGGAAACACGAATCGGAAACTAGATGGATCCCGAAAACAAACCTAATAAGCAAGGAACTCGGATTGGTGGTGGATATATGGTTGTGGTATATGGCAGCGGTGGTGGTAGCGGTGGTAGTATATGGATATGGATCGGTGGTGGTATATGGACACGGATTGGTGGTGGTATATGGATACGGATTCGGAGTGGTGGTGGTAGATGGCAGGGGCGATGATGATGGTGCGGCGGCGGCGTGACAACTTATGACCAGAACTCGAAACTCTAAAAGACTAGACTCTAAGACCAGCAACTAGACCGACGATGCAACCGCAAATTCAACAAAGCAAAACCCTAAAAAGATTATGCAAAGGCTCAGATTGGTTCGGATATGATGAACTAACCCTAATTTTTTTTGTGGCTTTTTCGTGGACTATAGGTATGAAGAACAGACTTGATCTAAACTACGAAAAACTGGAAAATCTCACCGAGCAACCTGGAAATCTGATACCACTTGATAGAGGCAAAGGTGTCCCGTCTTTCAATGAGATGATGGATATCGCTTTGGTGGAAGTCGACTTTGACGATCCGACTACGAACGTGCGAGGACGTCGCGCCTTAGCAATCGCTAAACCAACTCCGAGAGGTTATTGACCACGCCGGAGCACGATCAACCTGACCACGAGGGTCTGTTTCCTGCGAGCAAACGAAGAACAAGCAAGAAACTGAGATTGCAATCTGGATATTGCGAATATAAGATGAAAGCTTTATTGATCAAGGTGGGGTTCTGTGACGCCTTTGTCTGGTCGTTGAACACAAACGAAGTACGCGAAGTTGCAGCTATGGCGAACTTTTAATCTAAACAAAACCCAAAGTCTAAACGGTGCCCTAAGGGCTGTATATATGGAGGAAGAGAGGGGGAATTTCGTGGCCCTTGGTGGAGGGGTCCGAAATCAACCCTATCTCTTGTTTCCCCACACATACGGACTCTAAAAATAGCCTATACTTATGTATTTCGAAATTACATGGGCCTGGCCCAATAAAAAGGTGTCGCAGCACCTATAATAGCCTCTGGACGAAATTTATGAAGTGGCATCTTGTATATTTCGTCCAAGGCTTCATGCACTCTCATGGTGGCTTCAAAGTCCTGAAATAATCACTTGTAACTCCGTTCTGGTTCCCCTTGCGCATGGCATCATCTCCATGCTTGCTCTTGCTCCAATGTCCATCCTGCTCCAAGCTAGGCCCTTCATTTGTAAGCAAAACAAATGTATCCAATTTAGGCAGCATCATATTCTCATGAACATTAGAATCATTACCAAGAAACGAAAGTACCTGATAATTTAATTGGCGTGCGCGAGCTCTAGTAATTGGTCCAGTATATGTAGCAGTAGGGGCTGTGGGTGTAACAATGGTATTGATGTCCTCATCACAGAACGGAGTTACAAGTGATGATTTCAGGACTTTGAAGCCACCATAAGAGTGCATGAAGCCTTGGACGAAATATACAAGATGCCACTTCATAAATTTCGTCCAGAGGCTATTATAGGTGCTGCGTCACCTTTTTATTGGGCCAGGCCCATGTAATTTCGAAATACATAAGTATAGGCTATTTTTAGAGTCCGTATGTGTGGGGAAACAAGAGATAGGGTTGATTTCGGAGCCCTCCACCAAGGGCCACGAAATTCCCCCTCTCTTCCTCCATATATACAGCCCTTAGGGCACCGTTTAGACTTTGGGTTTTGTTTAGATTAAAAGTTCGCCATAGCTGCAACTTCGCGTACTTCGTTTGTGTTCAACGACCAGACAAAGGCGTCACAGAACCCCACCTTGATCAATAAAGCTTTCATCTTATATTCGCAATATCCAGATTGCAATCTTAGTTTCTTGCTTGTTCTTCGTTTGCTCGCAGGAAACAGACCCTCGTGGTCCGGTTGATCGTGCTCCGGCGTGGTCAATAACCTCTCGGAGTTGGTTTAGCGATTGCTAAGGCGCGACGTCCTCGCACGTTCGTAGTCGGATCGTCAAAGTCGACTTCCACCAAAGCGATTTCCATCATCTCATCGAAAGACGGGACACCTTTGCCACTATCAGAGACTGATTGGGAGAACCTGACGAACAAACAGCTACATGATAAATTTCAGCAACTGATGAGTGGACAGGTGCAAGATGTGCTAAACAGATTTGACGAGGCCATGGAGAAGATAGATGGCATTGAGAAGACATTTGAAACAAAGCTTGATAGCAAGTTTGATGAATTGCTCGCGCGTTTTCCACAACCACCGCCGGCTGCACCTACCGCACCTCTGCAACGACAACAACTACGGCCCCTTCCGAATCAGTATGGACGAGCTCAGCGTGTTCCTATTGAGCTAGGACAAAATTCTGGTGCCGCTGCTACTGCTGTTGGTGCTTCTTTGGCTCCTGCTACTACTGCTGCTGGTACTGAGGAGGATGATTATGTGGGAGATTACGAGGATGAGGTTGATCAACATCAGAACTATGTGCAACCACCAGCCCACAACCACCAGGTCGTCCACATGCAAATAATGGCAATGTTAGGGCTCCCCCTCAGGTACGAGATCATGACCATCTCCCTAAACTGAAATTGAATATTCCACCATTTGAGGGTAGATATGTTCCTGATATATATCTTACTTGGGAGTTAGAAACTGAACAACGATTTACATGTTTACAATATCCTGAGGAGAGACGTGTTCCTGCTGCTGTTTGTGCTTTCACTAGCTTTGCATGTGTTTGGTGGTCTGAACATTGTAGATTATATCCTGTTCCAGCTACTTGGGCTGCTTTGAAAACTGCTATGCGTACTCGTTGGGTTCCACCATATTATCAACGTGAATTACTTCAAAAATTGCAGCGCTTAAGACAAGGAAAAAATTCTGTAGAAGAATATTATCAGGAATTACAAACTGGCTTGATTAGATGTGGTATTGTTGAGGAGAATGAAGCTATGCTTGCACGTTTTCTGGGTGGATTAAATAGAGATATTCAGACCATTCTAGACTATAAGGATTATAATAATATCACTCGTTTATTCCATCTTGCTTGTAAAGCTGAACGTGAAGTGCAGGATCGACAGGCATTGGCGCGCACTAACTTTTCTGCAGGTCGACCTTCATCATGGACACCACGTGCATCATCTACTTCCACTGCACCATCACCTCCTTCAGGTGCCACCTCCAACCGTGATACAAGAAAGCAGGCACAACCACCACTATCTGCCAAGAGCACACCTGCCGGGCCTGCACAGAGCTCTTCTTCTTCCATGGCGTCAACAGGGCACACAAGTGATATTATTTGTCGTCGTTGTAAGGGAAGAGGACATTTTGCGAGAGAATGCAAATCTCAGCGTGTGATGATTGCTACTGAGGATGGTGGATATGAGTCCGCTAGTGACTATGATGAGGAGACTTTGGCTCTTATTACACATGAAGAACATGGTGGAGATGATTCTGATCATGAGACGCAATACATGGCTCCTGAAGATGCTGACAGGTATGAATGTTTAGTTGCTCAACGTGTTTTGAGTGTGCAGGTCACACAAGCTGAGCAAAATCAGAGGCACAATTTGTTCCATACCAAGGGAGTTGTGAAGGAATGTTCTGTGCGCGTCATCATAGACGGAGGGAGCTGCAACAACTTGGCTAGCATGGAGATGGTGGAGAAGCTTTCTCTCACCACAAGACCACATCCACATCCTTACTACATCCAATGGTTCAACAACAGCGGCAAGGTTAAGGTAACACGTACAGTTCGTGTGCATTTTAGTATCTCTACATATGCTGATTATGTTGATTGTGATGTGGTACCTATGCAAGCATGTTCCTTATTACTTGGTAGACCATGGCAATTTGATAAAAATGCTGTACACCATGGTAGAAACAATCATTATACTCTTGTTCATAAGGATAAAAATATTACTTTGCTTCCTATGACTCCTGATTCTATTTTGAAAGATGATATTAATAGAGCTAATAAAGCAAAACAGGAGAAGAATAAGAGTGAAAATCAGATTGTGGCAAAAGAATTTGAGCAACAAATGAAGCCTAACAATAAACCATCTAGTGTTGTTTCTGAAATTAAATTGAAAAGTGCATGTTTATTTGCCACCAAATCTGATATTGATGAGCTAGATTTCAGCAAATCTGTTTGCTATGCTTTTGTGTGCAAAGAGGCATTATTTTCATTCGAGGACGTGCCTTCCTCTTTGCCCCCTGCTGTCACTAACATTATGCAGGAGTTCGGTGACGTCTTTCCACAAGACGTGCCACCGGGATTACCACCCATTCGAGGGATTGAGCATCAAATTGACTTAATTCCCGGTGCATCGCTACCCAACCGTGCACCATACCATACCAATCCAGAGGAGACGAAGGAGATTATGCGTCAAGTACAGGAGCTACTCGACAAAGGTTATATACGCGAATCTCTTAGTCCTTGTGCTGTTCCTATTATACTAGTGCCTAAAAAGGATGGTACGTCACGTATGTGTGTTGATTGTAGAGGCATTAATAATATTACTATTCGTTATCGTCATCCTATTCCTAGGCTAGATGATATGCTTGATGAATTGAGTGGCTCTACAATATTCTCCAAAGTTGATTTGCGTAGTGGATACCATCAAATTCGTATGAAATTGGGTGATGAATGGAAAACAGCATTTAAAACTAAGTTTGGTTTATATGAGTGGTTAGTCATGCCGTTTGGGTTAACTAATGCACCTAGTACTTTCATGAGATTAATGAACGAAGTTTTACGTGCTTTCATTGGACGATTTGTGGTAGTCTATTTTGATGATATTCTGATTTATAGCAAATCTTTGGAAGAACATTTGGAACATTTACGTGCTGTTTTTATTGCTCTACGTGATGCACGTTTGTTTGGTAACCTTGGAAAGTGCACCTTTTGCACCGACCGAGTATCTTTTCTTGGCTATGTTGTTACTCCACAGGGAATTGAAGTTGATAAAGCCAAGATTGAAGCTATTGAGAGTTGGCCGCAGCCCAAAACGGTCACACAAGTGAGGAGTTTTCTTGGCCTCGCTGGATTCTATAGGCGTTTTGTGAGAGATTTCAGCACCATTGCCTCACCTCTCAATGAGCTTACAAAGAAAGATGTGCCTTTTATTTGGGGTACCGCACAGGAAGAAGCCTTCACGGTATTGAAAGATAAGTTGACACATGCTCCTTTACTCCAACTTCCTGATTTTAATAAGACTTTTGAGCTTGAATGTGATGCTAGTGGAATTGGATTAGGAGGTGTGTTATTACAAGATGGCAAACCTGTTGCATACTTTTCTGAAAAATTGAGTGGGCCTAGTCTGAATTATTCTACTTATGATAAAGAATTATATGCTCTTGTTCAGACTTTAGAAACATGGCAACATTATTTATGGCCCAAAGAATTTGTTATACATTCTGATCATGAATCTTTGAAACATATTAAAAGTCAAGCTAAACTGAATCGTAGACATGCTAAATGGGTTGAATTTATTGAGACTTTCCCTTATGTCATTAAACACAAGAAGGGAAAAGAAAATGTTATTGCTGATGCATTGTCTCGTCGCTATACTATGCTTTCACAACTTGACTTCAAAATATTTGGTTTGGAGACCATCAAAGATCAATATGTGCATGATGCTGATTTTAAAGATGTAATGCAGAATTGTAAAGAAGGAAGAATGTGGAACAAGTTTGTCGTTAACGATGGATTTGTGTTTCGTGCTAACAAGCTATGCATTCCAGCTAGCTCCGTTCGTCTTTTGTTGTTGCAGGAGGCGCATGGAGGAGGATTAATGGGACACTTTGGCGTGAAGAAGACGGAGGACGTACTTGCTACACATTTCTTTTGGCCAAAGATGAGACGGGATGTTGAGCGTTTTATTGCTCGCTGCACTACATGTCAAAAAGCTAAGTCACGAATCAATCCTCATGGTTTATATATGCCTTTGCCTGTACCTAGTGTTCCTTGGGAGGATATATCTATGGACTTTGTTTTAGGTTTACCTCGAACAAAGAAGGGGAGGGATAGCATATTTGTTGTCGTGGATAGATTCTCGAAAATGGCACACTTTATACCATGTCATAAAAGCGATGATGCTGTTAATGTTGCTGATTTGTTCTTTCGTGAAATTATTCGCTTGCATGGTGTGCCAAATACTATAGTTTCAGATCGTGATACTAAATTTCTTAGCCACTTTTGGAGATGTTTATGGGCTAAGTTGGGGACTAAACTGCTTTTTAGTACTACTTGTCACCCCCAAACTGATGGACAAACTGAAGTAGTCAATAGAACATTGTCTACTATGCTTAGGGCTGTTTTGAAGACTAATAAGAAAATGTGGGAGGAATGCTTGCCTCATATTGAATTTGCTTATAATCGTTCATTGCATTCTACTACTAAGATGTGCCCTTTTGAAGTTGTGTATGGTTTGCTACCTCGTGCACCTATTGATTTGTTGCCTCTTCCATCTTCGGAGAAGGTTAATTTTGATGCTAAAGAACGTGCTGAATTGATTTTAAAAATGCATGAGTTAACTAAGGAAAACATTGAGCGTATGAATGCTAAATATAAACTTGCTGGAGATAAGGGTAGAAAACATGTTGTGTTTGCACCTGGAGATCTTGTTTGGTTACATTTGCGTAAGGATAGATTTCCTGATTTGCGCAAATCAAAGCTAATGCCACGTGCTGCTGGTCCCTTTAAGGTGTTGGAGAAAGTAAATGATAATGCATATAAACTTGAGCTGCCTGCAGATTTTGGGGTTAGTCCCACTTTTAACATTGCAGATTTGAAGCCTTATTTGGGTGAGGAAGATGAGCTTTCGTCGAGGACGACTTCATTTCAAGAAGGGGAGGATGATGAGGACATCAATACCATTGTTACACCCACAGCCCCTACTGCTACATATACTGGACCAATTACTAGAGCTCGCGCACGCCAATTAAATTATCAGGTACTTTCGTTTCTTGGTAATGATTCTAATGTTCATGAGAATATGATGCTGCCTAAATTGGATACATTTGTTTTGCTTACAAATGAAGGGCCTAGCTTGGAGAAGGATGGACATTGGAGCAAGAGCAAGCATGGAGATGATGCCATGCGCAAGGGGAACCAGAACGGAGTTACAAGTGATGATTTCAGGACTTTGAAGCCACCATAAGAGTGCATGAAGCCTTGGACGAAATATACAAGATGCCACTTCATAAATTTCGTCCAGAGGCTATTATAGGTGCTGCGTCACCTTATTATTGGGCCAGGCCCATGTAATTTCGAAATACATAAGTATAGGCTATTTTTAGAGTCCGTATGTGTGGGGAAACAAGAGATAGGGTTGATTTCGGACCCCTCCACCAAGGGCCACGAAATTCCCCCCCTCTTCCTCCATATATATAGCCCTTAGTGCGCCGTTTAGACTTTGGGTTTTGTTTAGATTAAAAGTTCGCCATAGCTGCAACTTCGCGTACTTCGTTTGTGTTCAACGACCAGACAAAGGCGTCACAGAACCCCACCTTGATCAATAAAGCTTTCATCTTATATTCGCAATATCCAGATTGCAATCTTAGTTTCTTGCTTGTTCTTTGTTTGCTCGCAGGAAACAGACCCTCGTGGTCAGGTTGATCGTGCTCCGGCGTGGTCAATAACCTCTCGGAGTTGGTTTAGCGATTGCTAAGGCGCGACGTCCTCGCACGTTCGTAGTCGGATCGTCAAAGTCGACTTCCACCAAAGCGATATCCATCATCTCATCGAAAGACGGGACACCTTTGCCTCTATCAGCCGGAAATGGCAAGAGTTGGAATACAAATATGGCAAGTTACATATGGGGCGTTACAGGTAGACAATAATTTCCATCTCGCAAACACTTGCTTCGGGCAGCCGACAAATGATAGTGGGTGTTTTGCCGCTTGATTCAAAATTTGGGAGAATTAGCATTCATGTTTACCCTGGGCCATGACAACTAAATTCGAATTTGTATCTGATTACGAATATACATACATCATTCTATGTTTTTTTATTTCTTCAAAACCACGTCAAAGATTTATTCCACGTTTTATATATGAATATGATTTAGAAATGTCGTGACCTTCGAATTCAGTAGGTTGGATACACTTTGAGTCAAACAGTTATTTCATCCAATACAATATGCTCACACAAAAAGCAGTTCACCTTATCTCAATCATACAAGTACTCAGGATTACCTCGTCTAAAAAATTCATATCATTACAACACACGGACAACATAAGGGGTCTTACAACATAATCCATTTAGAGACATGACACAACGTGCAAGTATACTAATCTAATGAAAATTTCAACTGGTATCTAAAGAAGAAGTGGGATTACCCTGGGGTTCAGATAGTAGAAGCAGGAGGACCTCCTTCATCTTCAAATGCAACATTCTTACTTCCTCCAATTCTTGGGTTGCTTGCATAATGTGTGCAGCTAATTGCATAATTTCTAGCCTCAAGATCAAGATTGCCTCATTGATGGCAGCTACACCATCTCTTTCTACCTCTAATATAGCCTCAAGAACTATAATATATGTGCTCAGACTGCTCTCCGACGGTGTTGCCTCTGAACTGCTACCATCTAGTAACATGGATGGTGCACTACTTCCACAAATAGATTCTGGGGTTGTACATTGTGTCCTAGTGTGAACGCATCTTGAAAGGTTTCTGCTGGACATAAGAGAGAGTTATCGCATGATCTAGGCAGTAAGCTTACATGGTAAATGACATACGAATTATTGCTGAGCATGGCAAGCTATATTTAAATGGTTTGAAGCAGCATCAGTCGAAAATAAATTAAAATGCTAAGATGAAACTGGGGATTTAAGTGGATGATGAGGACATGACTACCTTGGATATGATCAAAAATATTGCATACATGCATATTTGTCAGGTGATTTCTAGTGCAAACTATTCAATAATCTATTTATGTTATCCAGAACAAAAATACTTCACACACTTTTGTGTTTTGTCTAATTGCAGGTGTATGGGACATTTGTACAATTCACATATGAAGATAAGGAAGAAAGAGATGTTTATTTGCTGTCCAAAAAGTTCTCTCACGTCACTTTTGGCCCAAGAGAAGATAGAGTCCAAGTCCCTCACGTTCTGGATTCAGATTCGGACTGCACAGACATACCTGACTCAAAACGCACACAAGTTTTTCATACGGACTCCGAATTGGGTGATTCTTTTTTTGTTGGAAACTAGATTTCGTGCACTTTCCAACCCAATTGGAATCACCTTCAAATTCGTCCGGAGCGTTGAGTTGTGGACGAAACAATCTGATGCTGCAGCAGAATCCGAGTCAAACTACAAGTCCAAAGGTGTTACATCACCTCCACTTGGGCCCATTGGCCTTGTACGACCTAGATTTAGTTTTAGGCTGCCTTGGGACGTCCTCCCACCTCCTTGGCCGCCACCCCTTGCTCCTATATAAGTAGATCCATCTAGTAGCTTTTCCTTGGGATTTGTTTAGTTAAAAGTTAGCCATTGCAACTTCGTTTGTGTCCAACGACCAGACCAAGACCGCTTACGGATCCCCACCTTTATCAATACTTCATATATACTCGCAATATTCAGATTGCTTTTATCATATTCTTGCTTGTTCTTCGATTGCTTGCAGGAATAGACCTTCGTGGTTAGGTTGATTGTGCTCCGGCGTGGTCAATAACCTCTCAGAGTTGGTTTAGCGATTGCTAAGGCGCAACGTCGTGCACGTTTGTAGTCGGATCGTCAAAGTCATCTTCACCAAATCGATAGTTATCATCTCATCGAAAGATCGGGACACCCCCCGCCTCTATCAAGTGGTATCAGTTTTCAGGTTGCTCGGTGAGAATTTCCAGTTTTCCTAGATTAGATTTATTTTCTTACCTATTGTCCAAGAAAAAGCCACAAAAAAGAGTTAGATCTATTCATCCTTGGTCCAAGCCAGTTTGAGCCTTTGCAATTTTCTTTTCATTGTTTGCATAGTTGAATTATCGGTTGCATCGTCGTGTCGAGTTGCTGGTCTTAGTGTCTAGTTCCTTTAGAGTTTCGAGTTCTGTTCACATTAGTCACGCCGCCGCTGCATCATTATCTCTTTCGCTATCCACCACCCATCCATCAATTTCCACCACGTGCTACCCACCATTCATTGTCATAATAATAGTTGAGATCGTTCACATCTTCGCTTGATCCAATCTGCGTCTTATCTAGTTTGTTTTGGAAAGAGGGAGAAAAAAAGAGAGAAAAAAACGAGAAAAAAAAAGAGAAAAAAAGTCAGAGAAAAAAGGAGAAAAAAAATCAAAAAAAATCGGCACAAACTTTTTCAGAGGAAAGTTGGAGACAAAGTTGTTGTATATCCTGCTTGGCAGTTGTTTTTCATCATTATCTTCACTGCCGTTGTGATCTTCACTTATATCTTGCTGTCAAGAGCTACTTACTATCCTTCATTGATGCTAGTTGTGCTACGCCGTGACCTCATTAGTGTTCTAGGCTCGCGTCTCTAGTCCGGTCTAGCCTAGGACCAGCACAGTACCGTCGTTGAGCGTTTATTCAACATTGCATCTTTGAATTGATCATTGCTAATCTTTTGCTACCATATATAGCCAACCCAGCTCCACATATTTCTACACCGTGTATACGTACGCTCCCCTGGCAATCGCTTTACTCAATATTCGGAGTTACTTGACACCGCTGGTTGCCGATCACCGCCTGCTGCATGATAAGAACTTGTAAGACATTGATATTTGCTTTACTGTGAGCGTTTTACCACCACATCCTAGTAGTTATAGGAACATTATTTTTGGGTTTTGTTTCTTGTTCTACTAATCATGACAGGATCCAGAGTCAATTCATGGGCTTTGTCGATCGCGGGAGACATGCCACCACCTTTGCAAATACCACAACCGTCACGAGAGGTGCACAAACATCCAAATGCACATGATCAGGTTAATGTATCTATACCACCATTTAATGGCCGTTTTAAACCTGCTTTATATATTGAATGGGAGTTCGACATAAAAAATATATTTGCTTCCCATAATTTCGATGAACATAAAAAGGTTAAGGTTGCAGTTGGTTCTTTCACTGGTTATGCTTTGGTTTGGTGGAGTGAATATTGTCGGTTACACCCTGATTATATACCTACTACTTGGGATGATTTGAAACTTGCCATGCGACATACTTTCGTCCCTGCTTATTATACTCGTGACATGATTAAGAAGTTGCAACACTTAAAACAAGGTAGTGAAACTGTAACAAAATATTATGATGATTTACAAACTACCTTGTTGCATTCCTCTTTAGAAGAAAGTGAAGATGATTTTATGGATAGATTTTGGGGAGGATTAAACCGTGATATTCAAGAGATACTAATTCATGAAGAGTGTTATCCTATGGACCATTTGTTTCATCTTGCTTGCAAAGCTGAACAGGAAATAAAACAACATGTTGGCCACGAGGAGAACAAGCGCACGGTGCACATTCCAAGAGTTGATATGATTGTTCCTTCAACTACTAGGCATACTATGACAACCACATCCGTTGTTGTCAGGACTACATCACCTCCACCATGTGACACATCGCCCCCGAGAGTGGCTACATCATCTGAGTTGATCATAAGAGGTAATGACAAAGGTACTGATCTTCCATCTCTACATGAGAATGATGAATGCCTTTTCAATTTGAATGCACCATCTGATGAGCTACCCACTACTTTGATCACACCACCTATTTTAGAGGACTACGTTGATAATTTGACTTTGCCATGTGATCAAACAACTGAAATACCAACAATTTTGAGTGCACCCATTGAATTAACTATTGATGCAAAAGAACCAATGTTTAATCATTTTGATATGACCTCTAATCTTGGTGATGATTCTGTGTTGAATGACTTATTGCATGTTTGCTTATTTAAGCATGTTGTAGCATGTAAATTTGATGCAAGTAAGGTTTATTCACCAATGTTGGGATGGTTTAATGATGAACATTGTCAATCTTTTGAAATGAATAAGAGCTTCACTTATATGTGCAAACTGAGTTGCAATATTTTCATGCCTTCTACTTCTTGTGCTAATTTTTTGGCTTTAGATTTTATGAACTATGCAAGTTACTCATCTATTCATGTGTCATATATGCAAAAATCAAGGGAAGTAAAAATGGATGACATATACATATACAACATGTCCACCTTGTCTCTTTTGTTAGCCACATTTCAGATTAAGCAACGCCGAGGACGGCTTTATTTTCAAGAAGGGGAGGATGATGAGGACATGACTACCTTGGATATGATCAAAAATATTGCATACATGCATATTTGTCAGGTGATTTCTAGTGCAAACTATTCAATAATCTATTTATGTTATCCAGAACAAAAATACTTCACACACTTTTGTGTTTTGTCTAATTGCAGGTGTATGGGACATTTGTACAATTCACATATGAAGATAAGGAAGAAAGAGATGTTTATTTGCTGTCCAAAAAGTTCTCTCACGTCACTTTTGGCCCAAGAGAAGATAGAGTCCAAGTCCCTCACGTTCTGGATTCAGATTCGGACTGCACAGACATACCTGACTCAAAACGCACACAAGTTTTTCATACGGACTCCGAATTGGGTGATTCTTTTTTTGTTGGAAACTAGATTTCGTGCACTTTCCAACCCAATTGGAATCACCTTCAAATTTGTCCGGAGCGTTGAGTTGTGGACGAAACAATCTGATGCTGCAGCAGAATCCGAGTCAAACTACAAGTCCAAAGGTGTTACATCACCTCCACTTGGGCCCATTGGCCTTGTACGACCTAGATTTAGTTTTAGGCTGCCTTGGGACGTCCTCCCACCTCCTTGGCCGCCACCCCTTGCTCCTATATAAGTAGATCCATCTAGTAGCTTTTCCTTGGGATTTGTTTAGTTAAAAGTTAGCCATTGCAACTTCGTGTACTTCGTTTGTGTCCAACGACCAGACCAAGACCGCTTACGGATCCCCACCTTTATCAATACTTCATATATACTCGCAATATTCAGATTGCTTTTATCATATTCTTGCTTGTTCTTCGATTGCTTGCAGGAATAGACCTTCGTGGTTAGGTTGATTGTGCTCCGGCGTGGTCAATAACCTCTCAGAGTTGGTTTAGCGATTGCTAAGGCGCAACGTCGTGCACGTTTGTAGTCGGATCGTCAAAGTCATCTTCACCAAATCGATAGTTATCATCTCATCGAAAGATCGGGACACCCCCCGCCTCTATCAGTGGAAAATAAACGGCACCCGCCAGTCCCATCTAGTTAGTTTTTGCTAGCTCCCTAGTTCATTTTCCTCAAAAAAACTCTTTTGAACTATCATACCACTAGTGGACTTTAACCAGGATTAAACGGGACCAGTTGACATCCCTAGTTGAAAGGGAGTGTACCACTGCTATATTTAAGTTGCCAAGGCATCTAAGTAGTTGAAATAATCTGAGAAAGCAGTTAACAGTGTGGCCTCATATAAACTACAAAGACAATCTTGTGATGAAGTTCATAGGAAAAGTTAAGGCATCAAATGAACTAGGCATGCATTTCTTTACAATAGTACAACAGGCACTGCTGACATATTGGCCAACTCAGGTATAGCCTAACAAGTAACAAACAAGCATTCGAATCAAGCAATACAGCAAAGCAGACAATTGAACTATTCGTAATTATGTAGGATTATAGGTTGAGGGCACAAGCCAAGAAAGCAACCCACATGCATTACATTTCACATGTACTAAAACACACTGGCTTACCATATGTTGTTGTGAAGCCTCGCTGCTCTTGCAATGTTCCTTGAAGATATCGTCAGCATCCCGTGTTTGCAAATCTAGTTGTTGTAGTGTATTATGCACCCTCTATTTAGGTAAGATTAATTTTAATCACATGCACTTGTTCGAATTGATCATCAATGGTTCATCTAAACTAATGAAAGAAGGGTATGTGCTTACACGACAATATATGTGCTTCACTCTATTTTTATGCTTGTTCGAGGTGCCAGCCCCAAAAGAACAAATATTTTGCTTGATGGGCTTGGTAGCTCCATGATTAATAGAAGCATCAAATTCGTCATGCAACTTGGGAAGATCAAGAACGCACAAAAAAGTAATGAAAAGAGGCTCGGAGCAGTGATGTAATAGCTAGCATCAGAAAATGTAGGGTAAAACGAACAAAAAGCAGCTAAAACACATGCAAGTTTGCTGATGTGTAATTAAGCATTGAGAACATGAAGCAGTCTGATGGAACCAACAGGTGGCATTAGAACAACACCATTATCATAAATATAGCATGGAAGAAGTAAAATAGTAGGCAACGATATCTAGGAAGTACATTAATACTTAGGATAAAACAAAAGCACTATAACTATATGTACACTGGTTTGTAATTTAGCACATGTAACATGTTCACTGCTAGAATTATGGCCCTACAGGTGCAAGCAGAATAACGCGTCTCATGAAAAATTAAATGATGCCCTGAAGAAATTCAAAGGTGCATTTCTTATGCTAAGAAAGTGAACATAGGCGCTGGCCGTTGGATAATAGTACCTGATTCTCGGTTGCGTATGGGTATCATTGTCATACCTGATAGCTAAGGATCGTCGATGGTGCTCGTGTTGTGATTGAGTTTGGGCCGGCTGTCGGTGTTGCTAAAATGGCTCCGGTGCTTCGGTTGCGGTGCCTGTCGACATAAAAGAAAGCTCATCTATGGTAAGTGCACTGTTCCACGATAAAGAAGAGAAAAACTAAAGAAGTACAAATTGAAATAACCTAATGAGGCTGCGGCGTCAATAAAGCAGGGCCAGTGGAGTTGAATATGGCGTCCGTGGAGCGGGTCCGGTGCAGTGGACGAAGGCATCGGTGAAGCACATCTTGCGCGGTGTACAGTGCTTTTGGTGAGGTGGATCTGTTGCGACGGACGAGGGCTTGTATGAAGGGCCAGTGAGGGGCGGACGAGGGAGTCAGTGAAGGGCCTACACTGTGGTGGACGAGGGAGTCAGTGAAGAAGATCCGGTGTGGTGGACCATGATGGAGGGCAAGGAGATCTGAAGCGGTGGCAAGCCAGTCGCAGAAGTGGTGAGGTGGCAGTTGGGGGTTCCAAGGTGCGGAAGGTAGATCTGGCGGGGTGTGAGGTCCATCACTGCGGCAGAGGAGTAGATTCGGCGGCTTGGCGTGGTTGGGGGTCAGGGAGGGGAAGGGGAGGGGCTCTGGGAAGAATGTTGGGGGCAAAGAGGGGAGAACAATGGAGTTACCAAAGCAGCCCTTTTCTATTCATGTGGAAGGGGTAAAACAGGAATATCATAGGGCTAAACTTTCGGGCACGAGATATTTCGATGTGAGCTGGGAAGTTTGAAAGATTTTGGCGCCTGGAATTAAGTGTTCTGCTTTTGTATGGCCGACTATGATATCATGGCCGACAATTTATTTGTTTTACACACAAAAAAAGTGCAAGTTTCGAAAATCAATGTCTACAGCTCGAAACTTAGATTGTCCATTCAATTCAAATATGGATCATTGACCTAGTGCAAGCAAATACCATCATATGGCCCAATTCAAATGAAATTCCAAATTTGTTTATCCTAAATATGATGACAAAAACAAAAATGTGTATTGAAAGGACCGAGAAGAGGTGTCTAGAGGGGGGATTAGACACTAAGTACCAAAAGTTACAGTTTCTAAATTCTTTAGGTTGAAGTGGATTTTAGGCACAAGTTTAACAAACACAATACATATCAAGCAAGCATGCAACAAGTAAATGAGGAGCGGAAAGTAAAGCATGCAACTTGCAAGAATGTAAAGGGAAGGGTTTGGAGATTCAAACGCAATTGGAGACACGGATGTTTTTGTCGTGGTTCCGATAGGTGGTGCTATCGTACATCCACGTTGATGGAGACTTCAACCCACGAAGGGTAACTGTTGCGCGAGTCCACGGAGGTTCCACCCACGAAGGGTCCACGAAGAAGCAACCTTGTCTATTCCACCATGGCCATCGCCCACGAAGGACTTGCCTCACTAGCGGTAGATCTTCACGAAGTAGGCAATCGCCTTGCCCTTACAAACTCCTTGGTTCAACTCCACAATCTTGTTGGAGTCTCCCAAGCAACACCTAGCCAATCTAGGAGACACCACTCTCCAAGAAGTAACAAATGGTGTGTTGATGATGAACTCCTTGCTCTTGTGCTTCAAATGATAGTCTCCCCAACACTCAATTCTCTCTCACAGGATTTGGATTTGGTGGAAAGAAGATTTGAGTGGAAAGCAACTTGGGGAAGGCTAGAGATCAAGATTCATATGGTAGGAATGGGATATCTTGGTCTCAACACAAGTGTAGGTGGTTCTCTCTCAGAAAATATAGGTTGGAAGTGTAGTTTTGTTCTGATGGCTCTCTCCACTAATGAAGAGGAGGTGGAGGGGTATTTATAGCCTCCACACAAAATCTAACTGTTACACACAACTTGCCAATCTCGGTGGGACTGAATAGTTAAACTCGATCGGACCGATTCAACAAAGGTAGTGACAGTTATTGTTTTCGGTGGGACTGACATGCAACTCGGTAGGACCGATATGGTTAGGGTTAGGTGATGCGGAGCATCCTATGGACATCACCATGTCAAGAGTCCGTTTGGCAAGTGACACGTGCGACCTCTACTTCACATACACAAAGGTGAATCATATCCTTTACACGTGCTCACTTGACCCCTTCGAGGATGGTATACTACTTGACACTTCTCCCGTGTGCATGCATAGGTATTGTCGGAACGCTGCGGACGTCCTGGAGGAGTGCAAGCGCCAAGGAACACCTACACCATCCGCGAGGGAAGCGTGGAAACGAAGACGCAAGAAGAAGAGCTGTCGAAGAAGGTCCAGCCACCGGACGACCGGTCAGGTCCGGACGTCCGGCGCCTGAAGATCCACCGAACGGCCGGTCCAGACCGAACGACCGGTGTCCCTGCACCCGAGCCAAACAAGCGGACGTCCGACGCCACCGGACGACCGGCGACCGGACGACTGGTCCAGACTGGAAATCCGCTACACCAGCATCCGAGCCAGAACGAGCGGACGATCGGCCCCTACCGGACGTCCGGCCGCCCACGAGCCACCGGACGACCGGTCCCCAACGGACGTCCGGTACCTGGCTGTGTCCAGTTGCGGGCTGAGGCCCATGTACCCCTTCACTTCACACCCATTTGCACTAAGACTATAAATATACCTCTCCCTCCTCCTTTCTAGGGTTAGCGTTGTGATAGCTCATTTGAGAGATAGAGCTTCGCTCATCCATATCGGATCAACTCCACGAGAGAGACCGCGGCCTCTATGGAGAAGATCCACCTTGGATTCAAGACCCCTCACGGGAAGATCCCCCTGTGGATTCAAGACCTCCTCACGGAGAAGAACCGGTTACCTCTTGTATCGTCCTTAGTTGACTTTGGATCTTGTATCTCCCTTTGTGTTCATGGATCTAGCGCATGTGTGATCATTCTTGTTGCTTTGAGTGTTCTCTTGTGTTCCCCTCGTGATTTCCCCCTCGTTTCCCTCCTCGTGTTCTTCGTGTTCATCGCGGGATTCGCTCCTTTCGTGAAAGATCGAGCCACTAGGGTTCTACCCTACATCATTAGGGCATAACGTAATCTCGGTGAGACCGATTACACAAACTCGGTGGGACCGATTTTGGTAATAAGCTAACTAGAGAGTTGGTTAGGTAAACTCGGTGGGACCGATTGCTCATTTCATTGAGACCGAAATGATACAAAAGGGAAACAGAGAATTTACATTGCAATCTCGGTGGGACCGATCGCAAGTTTCGGTGAGGCCGAAAGTATTACAATAGGCAACAGAGAGTTTGCAATCCCATCTCGGTGAGACCGAGATCCCTATCGGTGAGACTGATTTTCCTAGGGTTTGTGGCAGTGGCTATGACATCTGAACTCGGTGGTGCCGGATAGAAAGAATCGGTGGGGCCGAGTTGACTTTTGGTTTAGGTCATATGTGGATGTGAGAAAGTAGTTGAGGGCTTTGAGCATATCACTAAGCATTTGAGCAAGAGCCTCATTAAGCAACACCTCATCCCTCCTTGATAGTATTGGCTTTTCCTATAGACTCAATGTGATCTTGGATCACTAAAATAGAAAATGTAGAGTCTTGAGCTTTGAGCTTAAGCCAATCCTTTGTCCTTAGCATCTTGAAGGGGTTTCACATCCTCTAGTCCATGCCACTTCACTGTTGAACTTATCTGAAACATACTAGATAAAAATGTTAGTCCAACAAGAGATATGTTGACATTAATTACCAAAACCACCTAGGGAGCACTTGTGCTTTCAATCTCCCCCTTTTTGGTAATTGATGACAACATATATCAAAGCTTTAGATCAAGATATTGAGAGTAGTAAGTAAAGCTTTGGAAAGACATGTAACTTGCATAGGCTCCCCCTACATGTATGCAATCATGTGAATATGTAATATAGGAGCCTGTGAATGCATAAACATGACAGAGTAAGCAATGTGTTACATGTATCTTGGCTATATGCATTAGAGCAAATTATGAAAATATGAGAAATGTACCTTCATGCTCATGAGTCCTTGCAAACAGTATGTACATCAGCAAGAAATTCTCATTCACATGACTGTGATGCATGTACTTACCTTGTGGTCTTGAGTTGGCTTAGGAAGGGATAAACCTGCGTAAACAAGGTTAGATAACACAGATACACCTACTGGCCAGAGCAAACAAGAGAAACCACAAGAGTACCAAGACTGGATGACATGTAGAGTGAGTACTAAGTACCACATTGGATAAAGACATGTCCCCAAAGGTAAAGATATGCAATCAATTCAAGGATTTCCTTCCCTTAGATGTCTTGCTCCCTCTAAATCGAACATGGGATATTGGGAGAAGATACGGAACAGAAAATCAGAGCTCAAAGGAAATAAACAGAGCTAATGCAATCGAGCAAATATGAACATGTCTTTCCCCTCTTGAAGACATGTGACTTCTCTCCTCTTGAACACCAAGCATCTGGGGTCTCTTTCTTCCTTGGAGTATTCTCTCCCCCTATAGATATGATTAAGCTTTGATGTGAAGATCTCTCTCTCCCCCTTTGACATCAATTTCCAAGAAGGGTTCTTCTGGAATTTTTTTTGTCATGATGGGTTTGGTCCTTGAGTCACAGAACAAAGCAACAATTTGACTAGGATGCTGGTCGAGGACAAGATTCATTGAGTGAAGCTGGATCAAAAAGAATTCAGAAACAAGTGGCAAGATGTTTTTCCTGGAGTGAAATCGGTAGCACCGAGTTTGGTGCTTCGGCGGCACCGAAAGGATTCGGTTGGACCGAAGTAAACAGCCCGATGTGACCGAGTTCATTGTAGAGAAAACACTTGTCACCTCAGCTCACTAGACAAGTAAGATCTCACAAGGATTTGAAAGGAATTTAATGCATAAAATGCAGAACAGAAAATAAAGGAGAAGAAACTAAAAAGAATCTAGATGAAGAGGGAAACAAATATGCATGAGACAAATGCAAGAGCACAGAAAAGAACACAAGAGAACTTCATCTAGAATTGGGCGGTGACAAAGTCACCTATGTTAGAGTATATTGACTTAGGAGTCAAGTGAGATCACTTGATCTTTGGTCATACTCATCGTTTAAGCTCAAAATGGGGTTACCATTTTTCATTAAAGCATCTTGATGTATTCACATCTTGTTGAGTTGCTTTATCCCATGACTTGGAGTAAAGCTTCTCTAAGATGGAATAACATACCTTGGGTGGTGGTGTTGATCATGATCATGTAGTTGAACTTGTGTGGGTTGCTCAAGGTTGATGTAGATCATCAAGAGTTGGGAGCATCACTTGAAGTTTGAGTTCATCCACCTACATGGGTTAGTTTTTGCAAGGAAGAGCACTTGTGTATCCAAAATGACAATCATGACAGAATTTGTCAAAGGATATGTTTGAATAGTTGCGTGCTTCCTTGTCTTCATCCACCATTGTGTAGCGACTTGGTGATATAGAAATTGCTCAAGATGTGAGTGAGTTGCAATCTCATAGATTTCGATTCATCCAAGTACCTACACGGGTTAGATAGCATGCAAGGTGCAAATATATCCAAGACATAAGATAGTCAACATAAGAGAAATATCAAGGATTAGTCATAGGCTCATGCCTTGCATGTATTAAATGGAGTTCCTACTCCAAGTTTGAAGCATCAATGATGTTCAATTCACCTCTTAACCTGCAAAACACTTTCTCATCAAGTGGTTTGGTAAATATATCCGCTAATTGCTTATCGGTGCGAACATGCTTAAGATTAATGTCCCCTTTGGCAACATGATCTCGAATGAAATGATGACGAACTTCAATATGCTTAGTTCGAGAATGTTGCACGGGATTGTGAGCAATCTTAATAGCACTTTCATTGTCACATAGAAATGGAACATGTTTCACATATATTCCATAATCTTTAAGAGTTTGGGTCATCCAAAGTAATTGAGCACAACATGATCCAGCGGCAATGTATTCCGCTTCGGCGGTGGATAAGGATACCGAGTTTTGTTTCTTGGAGGACCAAGATACAAGAGATCTACCAATAAATTGACAAGTACCCGAAGTGGACTTTCTATCAACCTTGTCACCGGCATAGTCCGAATCGGAGTAGCCAACAAGATCAAAGGAAGCCCTGTTTGGATACCAAATGCCAAAATTTGGTGTATGGATTAAGTATCTTGCTATCCTTTTCACAGCCTTAAGATGACATTCTTTAGGAGAGGTTTGATATCGTGCACACATGCACACACTTAGCACAATATCGGGACGTGAAGCACATAGATATAACAATGAACCAATCATAGAGCGATAAACCTTTTGATCAACCGGTTCACCATCTTTGGTTAAATCAAGATGTCCGCTAGTAGGCATGGGTGTAGTCATACCTTTGCATTCTTGCATATTGAACTTCTTGAATAAGTCCTTGGTGTACTTTGTTTGAGATACAAATGTGCATTCCTTAGTTTGCTTGATTTGCAAACCGAGAAAGAGTTTGAGTTCACTCATCATCGACATCTCAAACTTCTCCGACATTAGCTTTCCAAACTTTTCACTAAAATGAGGGTTAGTTGATCCAAATATAATATCATCGACATAAATTTGGCATACAAATAGTTCTCCATTAACCCTTTTAGTAAAAAGAGTAGAATCTATTTTTCCAATTTCAAAGCCTTTTTCAATAAGGAACTTGGTCAAGCATTTATACCATGCTCTAGGAGCTTGTTTAAGACCATAAAGAGCTTTGTGAAGTTTGTAAACATGATTAGGTTTCTTAGGATTGACCAATCCGGGAGGTTGCTTAACATAAACTTCCACCTCAATTTCACCATTTAGAAAAGCACTTTTAATGTCCATTTGGTACAAGGTGATATCATGATGATTAGCATAGGCAAGTAAGATGCGAATGGACTCAAGTCTATACCTTCGACTTGAGTGTAGCCTTGGGCGATTAGGCGTGCTTTATTGCAGACAACTTGACCATATTCATCTTGCTTGTTGCGAAACACCCATTTGGTACCAATGATGTTGTGGTTGTTGTCGGTCTTTTCAACCAATGTCCACACTTGATTTCTCTCAAAGTTGTGTAGCTCTTCATGCATGGCATTTATCCAATCCGGATCTTCCAAAGCTTCTTCAACCTTCATAGGTTCAATGCGAGAGATTAATGAATAGTGTTCACAAAAGTTAGCTAAACGAGTTTTTGAGCGAGTGATTCTCTCGGTTTGGATATCATTGTAGATTTGCTCGACGGGATGATCTTTAGCAATTCTTGCTCGAACTCGTGAAAGCTTTTGCTTGGATCTTGGTTGAACATCTTCTTCATCTTTTTCTTCTTCTTGGCCTTCTTCGTTGTTGACGTTGTCGTTCTCTTGTCATGGTGGAGAAGGAGGTTGTTGGCGTTCATCTTGATGCACTTCCTCGTTTTCTTCATCTTGATGTGTCCCACTTGTGGATGCTTCCGTATCAACTCTTGGTTCACCTTGTGGTGAGGTAGAAGCTTCCACTTGGATGGACGAGATACTCTCCTTCAGCTCCGTTGGACGAATCTTGCCAATAGGCAAGTCTTGGATTGCTTCCAAAGGGTCTTTGTCTCCTACATCAATTGGCAATTGCTCTACTTGCGAGCCGTTATATTCATCAAACTTCACATCCACCGTCTCTTCAACCTTTCGGGTGAAATTATTGTAGACACGGTATGTGTGAGAGTTTGAGCCATAACCAAGTAGAAAACCTTCATCAGACTTAGGAGCAAATTTAGAGTGACGATGCTTATCAAGAATGTAGCACTTTGAGCCGAATACTTGAAAGTATCCAACTAGGGGTTTGTTACCGGTGAGGAGCTCGTATGCGGTCTCGCCGAGTAGCTTGTGAAGATACAAGCAATTTGTAGCATGACAAGCTGTCTCAACCGCTTCTGCCCAAAAGTGTTTTGGCGTCTTGTACTCATCAAGCATCATTCTTGCCATCTCAATAAGAGTCCGGTTCTTCCTCTCAACGACTCCATTTTGTTGAGGTGTGTACGTAGCCAAGAACTCATGTGAAATCCCTTCTTCGTCAAGAAAGGTATCCACATTTTCTTTCTTGAACTCCGTTGCATTGTCGCTTCGAACCTTCTTGATCTTCACGTTAAATTGATTTTGGGCCTTCCTAGCGAAGTTTTTGAAGATCTTTTGGACCTGCGATTTGTCATCAAGAAAGAACACCCACATAAATCTTGAAAAATCATCAACTATGACTAGTCCAAATGAGTTACCACCGAGACTCTTGTAGGCATTTTGAAAGTGCAACTATCCCTAGGTGGTTTTGGTAATTCATAACAACATATAGCTCATTGAGCTAATGCGATTCCAAGATGATTATTTCAGGAAATCTCAATGATTGGCATGGCACGGATATGAAAGTGGAACCCACAAAATGCTAAGGACAAAGGATTGGTTCAAGCTCAAAAGCTCAAGACTCTTCATTTTATATTTCAGTGATCCAAGATCACATTGAGTCTTTAGGAAAAGCCAATACTATTAAGGAGGGATGAGGTGTTGCTTAATGAGCCTCTTGCTTCATGTGTTTAATGATACGCTCCAAAATCCTCAACTACTTTCCCATATCCACATATGACCTAAACCCTAAGCCAAACTCGGTCCTGCCGATTCTTCCTATCCGGCGCCACCGAGTTTCACTTGTCATTAGCCACTACCAAACCCTAGCAATTCGATCCTACCGATAAGGATCTCGGTCTCACCGAGATGGGGTTGCAAACTCTCTGTTTCCCTTTCGTAACTTTTCGGTCTCACCGAAAGAGCGAATCGGTCCCACCGAGATTGCAATGTAAACTCAGTGTTTCCCCTTTGTAACTTTTCGGTCTCACCGAGTTCCACTCGGTCTCACCGAAAGAGCAAATCGGTCCCACCGAGTTTGCCTGACCAACTCTCTGGTTAGCTAATTACCAAATTCGGTCTCACCGAGTTTGTGTAATCGGTGTCACCGAGATTACGTTATGCCCAAACCCTAACCGAATCGGTCCTACCGAGTTGCATGTCAGTCCCATCGAAACTCCTAACAGTCACTAGGTTTACTACTTCGGTCAAACCGAGTTTATTTATTCGGTCCCACCGAGATTGGAAAACTGTGTAACGGTTGGATTTTGTGTGGAGGCTATATATACCCCTCCACCTCCTTCTCATTAAGTGAGAGAGCCATCAGAACACGCACACCATTCCAACTCATATGTTGTGAGAGAGAACCACCTACTCATGTGTTGAGACCAAGACATTCCATTCCTACCATATGAATCTTGATCTCTAGCCTTCCCAAGTTGCTTTCCACTCAAATCTTCTTTCCACCAAATCTAAATCCTATGAGAGAGAGTTGAGTGTTGGGGAGACTATCATTTGAAGCACAAGAGCAAGGAGTTCATTACCTACACACCATTTGTTACTTCTTGGAGAGTGGTGTCTCCTAGATTGGCTAGGTGTCACTTGGGAGCCTCCGACAAGATTGTGGAGTTGAACCAAGGAGTTTGTAAGGGCAAGGAGATCGCCTACTTCGTGAAGATCTACCGCTAGTGAGGCAAGTCCTTCATGGGCGATGGCCATGGTGGGATAGAAAAGGTTGCTTCTTCGTGGACCCTTCGTGGGTGGAGCCCTGTGTGGACTCGCGCAACCGTTGCCCTTGGGTGGAGCGCTGTGTGGACTCACGCAACCGTTACCCTTCGTGGGTTGAAGTCTCCATCAACGTGGATGTAGGATAGCACCACCTATCCGAACCACGGGAAAAACATCCGTGTCTCCAATTGCGTTTGAAATCTCCAAACCCTTCCCTTTACATTCTTGCAAGTTGCATGCTTTACTTTCTGTTGCCTATATACTCTTTGCATGCTTGCTTGAATTATGTGATGATTGCTTGACTTGTCCTAAATTATCTAAAATCTGCCAAGAACTAAAATTGGGAAAAGGTTAAGTTTTTATTTGGTCAAGTAGTCTAATCACCCCCCTCTAGACATACTTTCGATCCTACACATTTGGACCAAAGAGATCCATGTGAAGTAGCTCGAGTGGTCTCCTCGTGGTCATGATGTTCTTCACACGATGACTTCCTCCAACTTGTTTCCCTGCCTGACAAGCACTACAAAGTCTATCCTTGTCAAATATAACATCTTTTACTCCAAGGATATGATCACCTTTAATAAGCTTGTCAAGGTTTCACATACCAACATGACCTAATCGTCTATGCCATAACCAACCTTTAGAGGATTTAGCAATTAAGCAAGTTCTAGGTTCAGCCTTTTTAGTGAAATCAACAATGTAAAGATCACCTCTACATATTCCGGTAAAGACCATTTTACGATTGTCTCTACGAAACACTTGGCAATCTTCCTCAGTAAATAGGACACTGAAACCAAAATCAGCAAGCCTAGATACTGAAAGTAAGTTGTACCCAAGAGATTCGACAAGCATGACATTTTTTATGGAGCTATCATGTGAGATGGCCACCTTACCCTTTGAGTTATCACCAAAGGTGACATATTTTCGATGGCCGTCGTTTTCAGCAAGCTCACGGAACATATCTTTATCTCCGGTCATATGATCAGTACATCCACTATCAAGAACCCATTCCTTTCCTCCAGCCATGTAGCCGCGAAGATTTGCCATAAGATCAAAGTGTCTCATTGCATCATTAAGATCATAGTCACTGTCATCATCATCCTCATCAGAGTATCCATGTTCAACATCATCTTGTGATTGGTCAATTCCTAGAGAGGGTAATTCATTAGATAAATGATCATTTATATAGTTATCTTTATGAATTATAATAGCTCTGGAAATGATATTGCTAATGATTCCAACATCTCCTTTGGCACTCGTAAGATTAGTAAGCTCAAATAAGCAGTCAACAAAATTGGGATCATTGGAACTCATCTTAATCAAGGCAATAGACTTATGGAGGATTTCATCTAGATCATTCAAGGAATAATTTGGAAAGCGTTCCTTAAGAAATCTCGATATAGTGTAGGCACAATGAAGAGTAGGCAGACATTCAATCAAGTTTCTAGGCAAGCCTCTAGTGATAAGATTAACAGTTCTAAGGTTGCGGATCATGTCAATAGAATCATCAAGGGTAGGATGCAAAGGATCAACATGAGGTGCACAAGGGCTAGTAATGTACTTGTTCAAATGATATTCATTGAAAATCTCAAGCATTTCATTTTTCCACTCATGAAAATATTCTCCAACAACAATAGGCACTCTACGTCTAAGACTCCCCAAAGTAGACTCATCCATCTTCCTCCAATGGTGTTTAAACCAAAGCAATGGAGACCATAGCTCTTATACCAATTGAAAGGACCGAGAAGAGGTGTCTAGAGGGAGGGGGGGGTTAGACATGAAGTACCTAAAGTTGTAGTTTTTAAATTCTTTAGGTTGAAGTGGATTTTAGGCACAAGTTTAACAAACACAATACATATCAACCAAGCATGCAACAAGTAAATGAGCAGCGGAAAGTAAAGCATGCAACTTGCAAGAATGTAAAGGGATGGGTTTGCAAGATTCAAACGCAATTGGAGACACGGATGTTTTTGTCGTGGTTCCGATAGGTGGGGCTATCGTACATCCACGTTGATGGAGACTTCAACCCACGAAGGGTAACGGTTGCGCAAGTCCATGGAGGGCTCCACCCACGAAGGGTCCACGAAGAAGCAACCTTGTCTATTCCATCATGGCCATCGCCCATGAAGAACTTGCCTCACTAGCGGTAGATCTTCACGAAGTAGGCGATCTCTTTGCCCTTACAAACTCCTTGGTTCAACCCCACAATCTTGTCGGAGGCTCCCAAGTGACACCTAGCCAATTTAGGAGACACCACTCTCCAAGAAGTAACGAATGGTGTGTTGATGATGAACTCCTTGCTCTTGTGCTTCCAATGATAGTCTCCCCAACACTCAACTCTCTCTCACAGGATTTGGATTTGGTGGAAAGAAGATTTGAGTGGAAAGCAACATGGGGAAGGCTAGAGATCAAGATTCATATGGTAGGAATGGGATATCTTGGTCTCAACACAAGTGTAGGTGGTTCTCTCTCAGAAAATATAGGTTGGAAGTGTAGTTTTGTTCTGATGGCTCTGTCCACTAATGAAGAGGAGGTGGAGGGGTATTTATAGCCTCCACACAAAATCTAACCGTTACACACAAATTGCCAATCTCGGTTGGACCGAATAGTTAAACTCGGCCGGACCGATTCAGCAAAGCTAGTGACCGTTAGTGTTTTCGGTGGGACCGACATGCAACTCAGTAGGACCGATATGGTTCGGGTTAGGGCATAACGTAATCTCGGTGAGACTAATTACACAAACTCGGTGGGACCGATTTTGGTAATAAGCTAACCAGAGAGTTGGTCAGGTAAACTCGGTGGGACCGATTCGCTCATTTCGATGAGACCGAAATGTTACAAAAGGGAAACATAGAGTTTACATTGCAATCTCGGTGGGACCGATCGCAAGTTTCGGTGAGGCCAAAAGTATTGCAATAGGCAATAGAGAGTTTGCAATCCCATCTCGGTGAGACCGAGATCCCTATCGGTGAGACCGATTTGCCTAGGGTTTGTGGCAGTGGCTATGATATCTGAACTCGGTGGCGCCGGATAGAAAGAATCGGTGGGGCCGAGTTTGACTTTTGGTTTAGGTCATATGTGGATGTGAGAAAGTAGTTGAGGGCTTTGGAGCATATCACTAAGCATTTGAGCAAGAGCCTCATTAAGCAACACCTCATCCCTCCTTGATAGTATTGGCTTTTCCTATAGACTCAATGTGATCTTGGATCACTAAAATAGAAAATGTAGAGTCTTGAGCTTTGAGATTGAGCCAATCCTTTGTCCTTAGCATCTTGAAGGGGTTTCACATCCTCTAGTCCATGCCACTTCACTGTTGAACTTATCTGAAACATACTAGATAAAAATGTTAGTCCAACAAGAGATATGTTGACATTAATTACCAAAACCAACTAGGGAGCACTTGTGCTTTCATGTATGTGTATGAATAAAGTGGATGATTATAAAGTTTGAACATGCCCATATGTGCATATCTCTAGGTTTTATATATGAATTTGAAATCACGAAATCCCGGCTTAAAAAATGTACCTCCATTTAAATGAATTACAAAAACTAATGATGGAGTCGAATTCCAAAATTCCAATCTTAGGTTTGTAATCCTGGTACTTCAAAGTATATCACGCATGTTCGAAAGTATTGTTATCTCATAGTCCAAACTGTGAAACAAATTGATCAACCATGAGTGCACACACTATTGACCATATATATCTCAATTACACAAGTCGTTCTCTCTCCCAGACATGAACACACGAGCACACTAACACCCCCACTCTTCTAAAGTCTAGACCCCAATATAGGTCTCTATCTTGTCTCTCGAGCATGCAAACATCTGTTCCCCCACTCTCTCGGTCTCCCAGCATCTCTCTTTGCCAAGCACACGCACTATGTAGAGTGTATCTTTCCCATACACACAAAACGTCGCCCCCAAATGTCTATCTCCCTAGTTATGTGGTTCTCGCACACTCACCTCACACACCACCTCCACTGCAAACATGCACACTTTGTCTCCTTGTGCACCACTCTCCTCTTTCTATCTCTCCCACATGCGGACCCACCCCAGCTCCTTCCCTGTATACATATATGCCGTGACTCTTTCCATAGCTCCCTAATGTATCATCGTTCTCAATCTCGCATGTTGTTCTCTACACCATCTATTCTAGATCTCCATGAAGTCCGTATCACACACACAATGACTCGCTTCCCTTGCATCTTCGTACATAGGCCAATTTCGAACAACATCAACATTGTCTCCCTATCTATACGCCAATTATGGACACAAACGACCCCTCTCCCCCTCTCTTCCTCTCTCTCTCTCTCCGTCGCTCTCCCCCCCCTCTCTCTCTCTCACTCGCTCGCTCGCTCTCACACCTCTCTCCCACACACACTCGATATCTCTTCCAAATAGTCTGCTCCCCGCTCACACCCATGCTATCCAGCTACTACACATGCCTTTGTCTCTCTGTGACACACACGTCACACCATTCCCCCTTCCCTTATACTAGGTTTACATCATTAGTGGTCTCTCTACTCCACATACACACACTCCCTCTCACACACAAACACGCACACAAACACACACAAACACCCATTTATCTGGATCCTCATCTCTCCCCATGTCCGCATGTGTATCTCACACACTCACTCTCTGATTATGTCTATGTGTCTCCATGTTACACAACACAAAGCCCCATGTACATGTCTCTCTCTATCCTCCACACACATAGACACAAATAATCTCTTATCATTGCCTCAGTCTCTAGACATGTCACACATGCACACTGTCTCTCTCTCTCGCAAACACGCCCAACATGGGTTTCCCCGTGAATAACTTACCTTCTATTCATCAACAGTCGTGGAAGTACGGTGAACACGAGACGTGAAAAATAATAAATCTACAAGTGTGTAGACCACCTAGTACGACTACTAGGACTAGAGCAAGCCGAAAACACACCGTAGTCACCCCCTCCATATTAGCGACGGGAAAACCTTTGTTTTAGAGAGTCGAGAAGTCATTGTGCTAAGGTCTCATAGTCCCTCGCTAGCTCTCTCTCTCTCACTCTCACACCCCTCTCCCACACACACTCGATGTCTCTTCAAAATAGTCTGCTCCCCGCCCGCACCCATGCTATCCCGCTACTACACATGCCTTTGTCTCTCTTTGACGCACATGTCACACCACCCCAATTCCCTATACTAGGTTTACATCATTGGTGGCCTCTCTTCTCCACATACACACACACTCCCTCTGTCTCTCTCACACGGACAAACACCCATCTATCTGGATCCTTCTTTTAAGACACACACCCTTGCATATTCTCTCCGGCTCTAGGTATGTATATATCCCTCCTCTCTCTAGCTCACATGCACACCAAAATTCTCCATCTCTCTAACTCACACATTATGTCTATGTGTCTTCATGTTACACAACACAAAGCCCTATGCACATGTCTCTCTCTATCCTCCACACACAGAGACACAAAAAATCTCTTATCATTGCCTCAATCTCTACACATATCACACACGCATGCTATCTCTCTCTCGCACACACGCTCAACAAAGGTTTTCCCGTGAATAACTTACCGTCTATTCATCAACAGTCATGGAAGTACGGCAATATAGACCATCCGATCTATATCTGATGGATAGAAATTAAACTAAAAGATACCTGCACCTCTCTCCACATTTGTAGACAAGGCCTTCCCTGGTTCATCCTTATCTCCCACAACCTCATTGTTGAGCAATTAAAAAAGGAAGGCTCTGAAACAAACTGGCATGGTGGTCGCTACCAGCGTCATCCATCCCCATGCTTCTGCTCAGTCCGACCACTAAACACCACCACGCCCCACTGCTCCTCACCTTATCTCTCCTCTTTCTCAAGGTATCATTAGTTTTTACACACGGGATTACTCCTGCATGGGTCAATCACAACAGGTGTTTTATAAAAAAATGCATCTTGATGTTCCGTGCAATGCACGGGCACCTTGCTAGTACTCCTACAGAAGACTTAGTTGGTGATGATGGTGTGTCTTCCATCCGTCATTCTGACCATTAGATCTTCATCTAACGACTGTGAGGTAAGTTGTTGCCTTTTCTCAACAACATCCCACTTCTCTACCAATTTATAGAAAAACCCTTAATTAGTATCTTAAAACCAACCACATCCCTCCCTCACCTCACCAAAACAGGCCAAGGAATATATTCTGATTGAAACATAATAGATTTCTAGTTATATATGTATATCAAAATTAGAGTGTTTTCTATCAAGTTTGTGAGTAAGTATTATTCTAATGATGATCTGTTGCAACGCACATGAACATTGCTAGTATTTCCAACCATGCGAAAAAATATTAGTATTTCCATAGTTTTGATTTTTCCATCAAGATATTAGTCACTCATGGTTGATATTTAGTTTGAATTACGTACACATAGGCACTATGTAACTAGCCGTTCTTACTGGCTTCCAAAGCTTAACTTTCACTCCTACTTACAGTATGTAGAGTATTTAACAAAAAACTACCACTTTCAACCAGCCCTAGGAAGAAACTATTGTACAAGAAATAGCAAAAACATACCCAAAATTTCCTAATCCATGCCAAAAAACTACTGCCTAGTGCCGATAAGGATCGTTTAAACTCGTTTATGACAGGGTTGGCCCACACGTCCGTGCTGATGAGGCAGCTTAAATCGACACATTTTGTTTGACCGTTGACACGAGGGACCCACATCTGACCTTCTATCATGTTCTTCCTCCTCCAATCATTATTTTTCCTAAACATTATGATGAGGACATCAATACCATTGTTACACCCACAACCCCTACTGTTACATATACTGGACCAATTACTAGAGCTCGCGCACGCCAATTAAATTACCAGGTACTTTCGTTTCTTGGTAATGATTCTAATGTTCATGAGATTATGATGCTGCCTAAATTGGATACATTTGTTTTGCTTACAAATGAAGGGCCTAGCTTGGAGAAGGATGAACATTGGAGCAAGAACACGCATGGAGTTGATGGCATGCGCAAGGGGATCAAGAACGGATTTACAAGTGATGATTTCAGGACTTTGAAGCCACCATAAGGAGTGCATGAAGCCTTGGACGAAATATACAAGATGCCACTTCATAATATTCGTCCATAGGCTATTCTAGGTGCTGCGTCACCTGATTAATGGGCCAGGCCCATGTAACTTCGAAATACTTAAGTATAGGCTATTTTTAGAGTCCGTATGTGTGGGGAAACAAGAGTTAGGGTTGGTTTCGGACCCCACCCTCAAGGGCCACGAAATTCCCCCCTCTTCCTCCATATATACAGCCCTTAGGGCGTCGTTTAGACTTTGAGTTTTGTTTAGATTAAAAGTTCGCCATAGCTGCAACTTCGCGTACTTCGTTTGTGTCCAACGACCAGACCAAGACGTCACAGAACCCCACCTTGATCAATAAAGCTTTCATCTTATATTCGCAATATCCCGATTGCAATCTCAGTTTCTTGCTTGTTCTTCATTTGCTCGCAGGAAACAGACCCTCGTGGTCAGGTTGATCATGCTCCGGCGTGGTCAATAACCCTCGGAAGTTGGTTTAGCGATTGCTAAGGCGCGACGTCTCGCACGTTCGTAGTCGGATCGTCAAGGTCGACTCCCACAGAAAACGATAGCCACCATCTCATCGAAACATCGGGACACCTTAGCCTTTATCAAGTGGTATCAGATTTCCAGGTTGCTCGGTGAAATTTTACAGTTTTTCGTAGATTAGATCGAGTCTGTTCTTCATACCTACAGTCCACGAAAAAGCCAGAAAAAAAAATTAGGGTTAGTTCATCATATCCGAACCAATCTGAGCCTTTGCATAAACTTTTTAGGGTTTTTGCTTTGTTGAATTTGCGGTTGCATCGTCGTGTCAAGTTGCTGGTCTTAGAGTCTTGTCTTTTAGAGTTTCGAGTTCTGGTCATAAGTTGTCACGCCGCCGCCGCACCATCATCATCGCCCATCTACCACTTTTGCTTATCCGCCACCGCTCTGAATCCATATCCATATACCACCACCAATCCGTATCCATATACCACCACCAATCTATATACATATACCACCACCGCTACCATATACCACCACCGCTGCCATATACCACAACCATATATCCTCCACCAATCCGAGTTCTTCTCATATTAGGTTTGTTCTTGAGATCAATCTAAATTTCGATCCGTGTTTCCTTGCCTGCGTAGGTCTCGGAAAAAAAAAGAGTCTGGAGACCCCCGGGCAGTTTTTAGGCCAAAATTTTCACGGGCAAATTTTTTTTCCCTATCCTATTTTTAGGCTTTTCTGAGTCTTTTGAGCCACGTGCCATCATAGTAATTTTTTGTCGCACTTTTTCGTCGTCGCTGCCCTGTTTTCCGAAAAAAAAAGTGAAAAAAAATTTCGTGCCCATCCTATCAGTTTGACGAGGGAAGAGTTTTGAGACACTCGCCATTATAGTGATTTTTCGCAAAAAAAAAGAGGAGCGCAAAAAAAAGGAACGCAAAAAAAAAGAGCGAAAAAAAAGAGTTCCAGAGTGTGCTTTTCCCTTATTTACGTGCAGCGCCGTGATTTTGTTAGTGTTCTAGGCTCGCGTCTCTAGCACGGTCTAGCCTAGGACCAGCACAGTACCGTCGTTGAGCGTTTATTCAACTTTGCATCTCTGAATTGATTATTGCTGACCCTTTTTGCTACCATACTATAAGCCTTCCCAGCTCCACATACATCTACGTCGTGCGTTTGACTCTACCTGGCAATCGCTCTATCCAAGCTTTTGAGAGTTTTGACTACAACGGTTGCCGATCACCGCCTGCTGCTGGGTAAGTGATAGAGGCGGGGTGTCCCGATCTTTCGATGAGATGATAACTATCGATTTGGTGAAGATGACTTTGACGATCCGACTACAAACGTGCACGACGTTGCGCCTTAGCAATCGCTAAACCAACTCTGAGAGGTTATTGACCACGCCGGAGCACAATCAACCTGACCACGAAGGTCTATTCCTGCAAGCAATCGAAGAACAAGCAAGAATATGATAAAAAGCAATCTGAATATTGCGAGTATATATGAAGTATTGATAAAGGTGGGGTTCTGTGACGCCTTTGTCTGGTCGTTGAACACAAACGAAGTACGCGAAGTTGCAGCTATGGCGAACTTTTAATCTAAACAAAACCCAAAGTCTAAACGGTGCCCTAAGGGCTGTATATATGGAGGAAGAGAGGGGGAATTTCGTGGCCCTTGGTGGAGGGGTCCGAAATCAACCCTATCTCTTGTTTCCCCACACATACGGACTCTAAAAATAGCCTATACTTATGTATTTCGAAATTACATGGGCCTGGCCCAATAAAAAGGTGACGCAGCACCTATAATAGCCTCTGGACGAAATTTATGAAGTGGCATCTTGTATATTTCGTCCAAGGCTTCATGCACTCTTATGGTGGCTTCAAAGTCCTGAAATCATCACTGGTAACTCCGTTCTGGTTCCCCTTGCGCATGGCATTATCTCCATGCTTGCTCTTGCTCCAATGTCCATCCTTCTCCAAGCTAGGCCCTTCATTTGTAAGCAAAACAAATGTATCCAATTTAGGCAGCATCATATTCTCATGAACATTAGAATCATTACCAAGAAACGAAAGTACCTGATAATTTAATTGGCGTGCGCGAGCTCTAGTAATTGGTCCAGTATATGTAGCAGTAGGGGCTGTGGGTGTAACAATGGTATTGATGTCCTCATCATCCTCCCCTTCTTGAAATGAAGTCGTCCTCGACGGAAGCTCATTTTCCTCACCCAAATAAGGCTTCAAATCTGCAATGTTAAAAGTGGGACTAACCCCAAAATCTGCAGGCAGCTCAAGTTTATATGCATTATCATTTATTTTCTCTAACACCTTAAAGGGACCATCAGCACGTGGCATTAGCTTTGATTTGCGCAAATTAGGAAATCTATCTTTACGCAAATGTAACCAAACAAGATCTCCAGGTGCAAACACAACATGTTTTCTACCCTTATCTCCAGCAACTTTATATTTAGCATTCATACGCTCAATGTTTTCCTTAGTTAACTCATGCATTTTTAAAATCAATTCAGAACGTTCTTTAGCATCAAAATTAACCTTCTCCGAAGATGGAAGAGGCAACAAATCAATAGGTGCACTAGGTAGGAAACCATACACAATTTCAAAAGGGCACATCTTAGTAGTAGAATGCAATGAACGATTATAAGCAAATTCAATATGAGGCAAGCATTCTTCCCACATTTTCTTATTATTCTTCAAAACAGCCCTAAGCATAGTAGACAATGTTCTATTGACTACTTCAGTTTGTCCATCAGTTTGGGGGTGACAAGTAGTGCTAAATAGCAGTTTAGTCCCCAACTTAGCCCATAAACATCTCCAAAAGTGGCTAAGAAATTTAGTATCACGATCTGAAACAATAGTATTTGGCACACCATGCAAGCGAATAATTTCACGAAAGAACAAATCAGCAACATTAACAGCATCATCGCTTTTATGACATGGTATAAAGTGTGCCATTTTCGAGAATCTATCCACGACAACAAATATGCTATCCCTCCCCTTCTTTGTTCGAGGTAAACCTAAAACAAAGTCCATAGATATATCCTCCCAAGGAACACTAGGTACTGGCAAAGGCATATATAAACCATGAGGATTGAGTCGTGACTTAGCTTTTTGACATGTAGTGCAGCGAGCAACAAAACGCTCAACATCCCGTCTCATCTTTGTCCAAAAGAAATGTGTAGCAAGTACGTCCTCCGTCTTCTTCACGCCAAAGTGTCCCATTAATCCTCCCCCATGCGCCTCCTGCAACAGCAAAAGACGAACGGAGCTAGCTGGAATGCATAGCTTGTTAGCACGAAACACAAATCCATCGTTAACGACAAACTTGTTCCACATTCTTCCTTCTTTACAATTCTGCATTACATCTTTAAAATTAGCATCATGCACATATTGATCTTTGATGGTCTCCAAACCAAATATTTTGAAGTCAAGTTGTGAAAGCATAGTATAGCGACGAGACAATGCATCAGCAATAACATTTTCTTTTCCCTTCTTGTGTTTAATGACATAAGGGAAAGTCTCAATGAATTCAACCCATTTAGCATGTCTACGATTCAGTTTAGCTTGACTTTTAATATGTTTCAAAGATTCATGATCAGAATGTATAACAAATTCTTTGGGCCATAAATAATGTTGCCATGTTTCTAAAGTCCGAACAAGAGCATATAATTCTTTATCATAAGTAGAATAATTTAGACTAGGCCCACTCAATTTTTCAGAAAAGTATGCAACAGGTTTGCCATCTTGTAATAACACACCTCCTAATCCAATTCCACTAGCATCACATTCAAGCTCAAAAGTCTTATTAAAATCAGGAAGTTGGAGTAAAGGAGCATGTGTCAACTTATCTTTCAATACCGAGAAGGCTTCTTCCTGTGCGGTACCCCACAGAAAAAGCACATCTTTCTTTGTAAGCTCATTGAGAGGTGCAGCAATGGTGCTGAAATCTCTCACAAAACGCCTATAGAATCCAGCGAGGCCAAGGAAACTCCTCACTTGTGTGACTGTTTTGGGCTGTGGCCAACTCTCAATAGCTTCAATTTTGGCTTTATCAACTTCAATTCCCTGTGGAGTAACAACATAGCCAAGAAAAGATACTCGGTCGGTGCAAAAGGTGCACTTTCCAAGGTTACCAAACAAACGTGCATCACGTAGAGCAATAAAAACAGCACGTAAATGTTCCAAATGTTCCTCCAAAGATTTGCTATAAATCAATATGTCATCAAAGTAAACTACCACAAATCGTCCAATGAAAGCACGTAAAACTTTGTTCATTAACCTCATGAAAGTACTAGGTGCATTAGTTAACCCAAAAGGCATGACTAACCACTCATATAATCCAAACTTAGTTTTAAATGCTGTTTTCCATTCATCTCCCAATTTCATACGAATTTGATGGTATCCGCTACGCAAATCAACTTTGGAGAATATTGTAGAGCCACTCAATTCATCAAGCATATCATCTAGCCTAGGAATAGGATGACGATAACGAATAGTAATATTATTAATGCCTCTACAATCAACGCACATACGCGACGTACCATCCTTTTTCGGCACTAAAATGATAGGAACAGCACAAGGACTAAGGGATTCGCGTATATAACCTTTGTCGAGCAGTTCTTGTACTTGACGCATAATCTCCTTCGTCTCCTCTGGATTGGTACGGTATGGTGCACGGTTGGGTAATGATGCACCGGGAATTAAGTCAATTTGATGCTCAATTCCGCGAATAGGTGGTAATCCCGGTGGCACGTCTTGTGGAAAGACGTCAGCGAACTCCTGCAAAATGTTAGTGACAGCAGGAGGAAAAGAGGAAGGCACGTCCTCGAATGAAAATAATGCCTCTTTGCACACAAAAGCATAGCAAACAGATTTGCTAAAATCTAGATCATCAATATCAGATTTGGTGGCAAGTAAACATGCACTTTTCAATTTAATTTCAGAAGCAACACTAGATTGTTTATTATTATTAGGCTGCATTTGTTGCTCAAATTCTTTTGCCACAATCTGATTTTCACTCTTAGTTTTCTCCTGTTTTGCTTTATTAGCTCTATTAAGATCATCTTTCAAAATGGAATCAGGAGTCATAGGAAGCAAAGTAATATTTTTATCCTTATGAACAAGAGTATACTGATTGTTTCTACCATGGTGAATAGAATTTTTATCAAATTGCCATGGTCTACCAAGTAATAAGGAACATGCTTGCATAGGTACCACATCACAATCAACATAATCAACATATGTAGATATACTAAAATGCACACAAACAGTACGTGTTACCTTAACCTTGCCGCTGTTGTTGAACCATTGGATGTAGTAAGGATGTGGATGTGGTCTTGTGGTGAGAGAAAGCTTCTCCACCATCTCCATGCTAGCCAAGTTGTTGCAGCTACCTCCGTCTATGATGACGCGCACAGAATGTTCCTTCACAACTCCCTTGGTATGGAACAAATTGTGCCTCTGATTTTGCTCAGCTTGTGTGACCTGCACACTCAAAACACGTTGAGCAACTAAACATTCATACCTGTCAGCGTCTTCAGGAGCCATGTATTGCGTCTCATGATCAGAATCATCTCCACCGTGTTCGTCACGTGTAATAAGAGCCAAAGTCTCCTCATCATAGTCACTAGCGGACTCATACCCACCATCTTCAGTAACAATCATCACACGCTTAGAGGGGCATTCTCTCGCATAATGACCTCCACCCTTGCAACGTCGACAAATAATATCATGTGTTTGCCCTGTTGATGCCATGGATGAAGAAGAGCTCTTTGCAGGCCCAGAAGATGTGCTCTTGGCAGATAGTGGTGATTGTGCCTGCTTTATTGTATCACGGTTGGAGGTGGCAGCCGACGGAGGCGCCGGTGTAGCAGAACGTGTGGAAGTAGATGATGCACGTGGTGTCCATGATGAAGGTCGACCTGCAGAAAAGTTAGTCCGCGCCAATGCCTGTCGATCCTGCACTTCACGTTCAGCTTTACAAGCAAGATGGAATAAACGAGTGATATTAGTATACTCCTTATAATCTAGAATGGTCTGAATCTCTCTATTTAATCCACCCAGAAAACGTGCAAGCATAGCTTCATTCTCCTCAACAATACCACATCTAATCATGCCAGTTTGTAATTCCTGATAATATTCTTCTACAGAATTTTTTCCTTGTCTTAAGCGCTGTAATTTTTGAAGCAATTCACGTTGATAATATGGTGGAACCCAACGAGTACGCATAGCAGTTTTCAAAGCAGCCCAAGTAGCGGGAATAGGATATAATCTACAATGTTCAGACCACCATACACATGCAAAACTAGTGAAAGCACAAACAGCAGCAGCAACCCGTCTCTCCTCGGGATATTGTAAACATGTAAAACGTTGTTCAGTTTCTAACTCCCAAGTAAGATATATATCAGGAACATATCTACCCTCAAATGGTGGAATATTCAATTTCAGTTTAGGAATATGGACATCATCTCGTACCTGAGGTGGTGGTGCAGGCCTACCATTACGAATATATACCTGAGGTCGACCTGGTGGTGGTGGTGCTGGTGGCTGCACGTAGTGCTGATTTTGATCAACCTCATCCTCATAATCGCCCAGATACTCATCATCCTCCTGGGTACCAGCAGCAGCAGTAGCAGGGGCCAAAGAAGCATCAACAACATGAACAGCAGCACCAGAAGTTTGGCCATCCTCAATAGGAACACGCTTCGCTCGTCCATACTGATTCGAAAGGATGCGTTGTTGTTGTTGTTGTTGTTGTTGAAGAGGTGCGTTAGGTGCAGCGGGTCGTGGTGGTGGAAGACGCGCGAGCAATTCATTAAACTTGTTATCGAGCTTTGTTTCGAACGTCTTCTCCATGCCATCTATCTTCTCCATGGCCTCTTCAAATCTGTTTAGCACATCTTGCACCTGTCCACTCATCATTTGCTGAAATTTATCATGCAAATCCTTATTCGTCATGTTCTCCCAGTCAGTCTCGTCGGCTTGTGATCCTGGCATGGTTAGCAGCAATAGAAACACACAAGAATATGATCCTACAGACTACTAACAAGAGGTGGTGGTGGGTGTCACAAATCCGTCAAGCAAATCTCAAATTCTTACCAGTTCTTACCCAGCAGCAGGCGGTGATCGGCAACCGTTGTAGTCAAAAACTCTCAAAGCTTGGATAGAGCGATTACCAGGGAGAGTCAAACGCACGACGTAGATGTATGTGGAGCTGGGAAGGCTTATAATATGGTAGCAAAAAGGGTCAGCAATAATCAATTCAGAGATGCAAAGTTGAATAAACGCTCAACGACGGTACTGTGCTGGTCCTAGGCTAGACTGTGCTAGAGACGCGAGCCTAGAACACTAACAAAATCACGGCGCTGCACGTAAACAAGGGAAAAGCACACTCTGGCTTTTTTTTTCGCTCTTTTTTTTTTTGCGCTGCTCTTTTTTTTTTGCGCTGCTCTTTTTTTTTGCGCTGCTCTTTTTTTTTTTTGCGAAAAATCACTATAATGGCGAGTGTCTCAAAACGCTTCCTAGGTCAAACTGACAGGATGGGCACAAAATTTTTTCGACCAATTTTTTTTTTCGTTTTTTCGACTGCCCGGACCCAAAAACTGGAAACGGGTCAAAAAAAACTTCCTATAATGGCACCTGTCTCAAAACACTCAGAAACACCTAAAAATAAGATAGCCAGAAAATTTTTCGAAAAATGCGTTTTCGAAAAATTTTGGGCCTAAACGGAGCGTGGTTTCCAGACTCTTTTTTTTTTCCGAAACCTACTCCGGCAAGGAAACACGAATCGGAAACTAGATGGATCCCGAAAACAAACCTAATAAGCAAGGAACTCGGATTGGTGGTGGATATATGGTTGTGGTATATGGCAGCGGTGGTGGTAGCGGTGGTAGTATATGGATATGGATCGGTGGTGGTATATGGACACGGATTGGTGGTGGTATATGGATACGGATTCGGAGTGGTGGTGGTAGATGGCAGGGGCGATGATGATGGTGCGGCGGCGGCGTGACAACTTATGACCAGAACTCGAAACTCTAAAAGACTAGACTCTAAGACCAGCAACTAGACTGACGATGCAACCGCAAATTCAACAAAGCAAAACCCTAAAAAGATTATGCAAAGGTTCAGATTGGTTCGGATATGATGAACTAACCCTAATTTTTTTTGTGGCTTTTTCGTGGACTATAGGTATGAAGAACAGACTCGATCTAAACTACGAAAAACTGGAAAATCTCACCGAGCAACCTGGAAATCTGATACCACTTGATAGAGGCGGGGTGTCCCGATCTTTCGATGAGATGATAACTATCGATTTGGTGAAGATGACTTTGACGATCCGACTACAAACGTGCACGACGTTGCGCCTTAGCAATCGCTAAACCAACTCTGAGAGGTTATTGACCACGCCGGAGCACAATCAACCTGACCACGAAGGTCTATTCCTGCAAGCAATCGAAGAACAAGCAAGAATATGATAAAAAGCAATCTGAATATTGCGAGTATATATGAAGTATTGATAAAGGTGGGGTTCTGTGACGCCTTTGTCTGGTCGTTGAACACAAACGAAGTACGCGAAGTTGCAGCTATGGCGAACTTTTAATCTAAACAAAACCCAAAGTCTAAACGGTGCCCTAAGGGCTGTATATATGGAGGAAGAGAGGGGGAATTTCGTGGCCCTTGGTGGAGGGGTCCGAAATCAACCCTATCTCTTGTTTCCCCACACATACGGACTCTAAAAATAGCCTATACTTATGTATTTCGAAATTACATGGGCCTGGCCCAATAAAAAGGTGACGCAGCACCTATAATAGCCTCTGGACGAAATTTATGAAGTGGCATCTTGTATATTTCGTCCAAGGCTTCATGCACTCTTATGGTGGCTTCATGCACTCTTATGGTGGCTTCAAAGTCCTGAAATCATCACTGGTAACTCCGTTCTGGTTCCCCTTGCGCATGGCATTATCTCCATGCTTGCTCTTGCTCCAATGTCCATCCTTCTCCAAGCTAGGCCCTTCATTTGTAAGCAAAACAAATGTATCCAATTTAGGCAGCATCATATTCTCATGAACATTAGAATCATTACCAAGAAACGAAAGTACCTGATAATTTAATTGGCGTGCGCGAGCTCTAGTAATTGGTCCAGTATATGTAGCAGTAGGGGCTGTGGGTGTAACAATGGTATTGATGTCCTCATCAGTAAGAACTGGTAAGAATTTGAGATTTGCTTGACGGATTTGTGACACCTGCCACCACCACCACTTGTTAGTAGTCTGTAGGATCATATTCTTGTGTGTTTCTATTGCTGCTAACCATGCCAGGATCACAAGCCGACGAGACTGACTAGGAGAACTTGACGAACAAGGAGCTTCATGATACGTTTCAGCAAATGATGAATGGACAGGTGCAAGATGTGATAAACAGATTTGAAGAGGCCATGGAGAAGATAGATGGCATGGAGAAGACATTTGAAACAAAGCTCGATAACAAGTTTGCTGAATTGCTTTCGTGTTTTCCACCACCACCATCGGCTGCTCCTGCCGCACCTCTGCAACAACAGCAACAACACCGACTACCTCCACGTCGGGAAATAGCCCTCCGCCGAGCGAGCCGTGTCCCTCTTCAGTCGGGTCAAACTGCTAGTGCTGCTGTTGATACTTCTGTGGCTCCTACTACTGATGTGGAGGAGGATAATTATGTGGGAGATTATGAGGATGAGGTTGATTAAAATCAGAACTGCGTGCCACCAACAGCACAGCAACCACCAGGTCGTCCACATGCAAATAATGGCAATGGTAGGGCTCACCCTCAGGTACGAGACCATGACCATCTCCCTAAACTAAAATTGAATATTCCACCATTTGAGGGTAGATATGTTCCTGATATATATCTTACTTGGGAGTTAGAAACTGAACAACGATTTACATGTTTACAATATCCCGAGGAGAGACGTGTTCCTGCTGCTGTTTGTGCTTTCACTAGTTTTGCATGTGTTTGGTGGTCTGAGCATTGTAGATTATATCCTATTCTGGCTACTTGGGCAGCCTTGAAAACTGCTATGCGTACTCGTTGGGTTCCACCATATTATCAACGTGAATTACTTCAAAAATTGCAGAGCTTAAGACAGGGAAAAAATTCTGTAGAAGAATATTATCAGGAATTACAAACTGGCATGATTAGATGTGGTATTGTTGAGGAGAATGAAGCTATGCTTGCACGTTTTATGGGTGGATTAAATAGAGAGATTCAAACGATTCTAGAGTATAAGGAGTATACTAATATCACTCGTTTATTCCATCTTGCTTGTAAAGCTGAACGTGAAGTGCAGGATCGACAGGCATTGGCGCGGACTAACTTTTCTGCAGGTCGACCTTCATCATGGACACCACGTGCATCATCTACTTCCACACGTTCTGCTACACCGGCGCCTCCGTCGGCTGCCACCTCCAACCGTGATACAATAAAGCAGGCACAATCACCACTATCTGCCAAGAGCACACCTTCTGGGCCTGCAAAGAGCTCTTCTTCATCCATTGCATCAACAGGGCAAACACATGATATTATTTGTCGACGTTGCAAGGGTGGAGGTCATTATGCGAGAGAATGCCCATCTAAGCGTGTGATGATTGTTACTGAGGATGGTGGGTATGAGTCCGCTAGTGACTATGATGAGGAGACTTTGGCTCTTATTACACGTGAAGAACACGGTGGAGACGATTCTGATCATGAGACGCAATACATGGCTCCTGAAGATGCTGACAGGTATGAATGTTTAGTTGCTCAACGTGTTTTGAGTGTGCAGGTTACACAAGCTGAGCAAAATCAGAGGCATAATTTGTTCCATACAAAGGGAGTTGTGAAGGAACGTTCTGTTCGCGTGATCATAGATGGAGGGAGCTGCAATAACTTGGCTAGCATGGAGATGGTGGAGAAGCTATCCCTCACCACAAGACCACATCCACATCCTTACTACATCCAATGGTTCAACAACAGCAGCAAGGTTAAGGTAACACGTAGTGTTCGTGTGCATTTTAGTATCTCTACATATGCTGATTATGTTGATTGTGATGTGGTACCTATGCAAGCATGTTCCTTATTACTTGGTAGACCATGGCAATTTGATAAAAATTCTGTACACCATGGTAGAAACAATCAGTATACTCTTGTTCATAACGATAAAAATATTACTTTGCTTCCGATGACTCCTGATTCCATTTTGAAAGATGATATTAATAGAGCTAATAAAGCAAAACAGGAGACAAATAAGAGTGAAAATTAGATTGTGGCAAAATAATTTGAGCACCAAATGAAGCCTAATAATAAACCATCTACTGTTGTTTCTGAAATTAAATTGAAAAGTGCATGTTTACTTGCCACCAAATCTGATATTGATGAGCTAGATTTTAGCAAATCTATTTGCTATACTTTTGTGTGCAAAGAGGCATTATTTTCATTCGAGGACGTGCCTTCCTCTTTGCCCCCTGCTGTCACTAACATTTTGCAGGAGTTCGCTGACGTCTTTCCACAAGACGTGCCACCGGGATTACCACCTATTCGAGGGATTGAGCATCAAATTGACTTAATTCCCGGTGCTTCGCTACCCAATCGTGCACCATACCGTACCAATCCAGAGGAGACGAAGGAGATTATGCGTCAAGTACAAGAACTGCTCGACAAAGGTTATATACGCGAATCCCTTAGTCCTTGTGCTGTTCCTATCATTTTAGTGCCGAAAAAGGATGGTACGTCGCGTATGTGCGTTGATTGTAGAGGCATTAATAATATTACTATTCGTTATCGTCATCCTATTCCTAGGCTAGATGATATGCTTGATGAATTGAGTGGCTCTACAATATTCTCCAAAGTTGATTTGCGTAGTGGATACCATCAAATTCGTATGAAATTGGGTGATGAATGGAAAACAGCATTTAAAACTAAGTTTGGATTATATGAGTGGTTAGTCATGCCTTTTGGGTTAACTAATGCACCTAGTACTTTCATGAGGTTAATGAACGAAGTTTTACGTGCTTTCATCGGACGATTTGTGGTAGTTTACTTTGATGACATATTGATTTATAGCAAATCTTTGGAGGAACATTTGGAACATTTACGTGCTGTTTTATTGCTCTACGTGATGCACGTTTGTTTGGAAACCTTGGAAAGTGCACCTTTTGCACCGACCGAGTATCTTTTCTTGGCTATGTTGTTACTCCACAGGGAATTGAAGTTGATAAAGCCAAGATTGAAGCTATTGAGAGTTGGCCGCAGCCCAAAACGGTCACACAAGTGAGGAATTTCCTTGGCATCGCTGGTTTCTATAGGCGTTTTGTGAGAGATTTCAGCACCATTGCTGCACCTCTCAACGAGTTTACAAAGAAGGATGTGCCTTTTGTTTGGGGTACCGCACAGGAAGAAGCCTTCACGGTATTGAAAGATAAGTTGACACATGCTCCTTTACTCCAACTTCCTAATTTCAATAAGACTTTTGAGCTTGAATGTGATGCTAGTGGAATTAGATTAGGAGGTGTGTTATTACAAGATGGAAAACCTGTTGCATACTTTTCTGAAAAATTGAGTGGGCCTAGTCTGAACTATTCTACTTATGATAAAGAATTATATGCTCTTGTTCGGACCTTAGAAACATGGCAACATTAATTATGGCCCAAGGAATGTTATACATTCTGATCATGAATCTTTGAAACACATTAAAAGTCAAGCAAAACTGAACCGTAGACATGCTAAATGGGTTGAATTCATTGAGACTTTCCCTTATGTCATTAAACACAAGAAGGGTAAAGAAAATGTTATTGCTGATGCCTTGTCTCGTCGTTATACTATGCTTTCACAACTTGACTTTAAAATATTTGGTTTGGAGACCATCAAAGATCAATATGTTCATGATGCTGAATTTAAAGATGTATTGCAGAATTGTAAGGAAGGGAGAACTTGGAACAAGTTCGTTCTTAACGATGGATTTGTGTTTCGTGCTAACAAGCTATGCATTCTAGCTAGCTCCGTTCGTCTATTGTTGTTGCAGGAGGCGCATGGAGGAGGATTAATGGGACACTTTGGCGTCAAGAAGACGGAGGATATACTTGCTACACATTTCTTTTGGCCAAAGATGAGACGGGATGTTGAGCGTTTTGTTGCTCGCTGCACTACATGTCAAAGAGCTAATTCACGACTCAATCCTCATGGTTTATATATGCCTTTGCCTGTACCTAGTGTTCCTTGGGAGGATATATCTATGGACTTTGTTTTAGGTTTACCTCGAACAAAGAAGGGGAGGGATAGCATATTTGTTGTCGTGGATAGGTTCTCGAAAATGGCACACTTTATACCATGTCATAAAAGCGATGATGCTGTTAATGTTGCTGATTTGTTCTTTCGTGAAATTATTCGCTTACATGGTGTGCCAAATACTATTGTTTCAGATCGTGATACTAAATTTCTTAGCCACTTTTGGAGATGTTTATGGGCTAAGTTGGGGACTAAGCTGCTTTTTAGTACTACTTGTCACCCCCAAACTGATGGACAAACTGAAGTAGTCAATAGAACATTGTCTACTATGCTTAGGGCTGTTTTGAAGAATAACAAGAAAATGTGGGAAGAATTCTTGCCTCATATTGAATTTGCTTATAATCGTTCATTGCATTCTACTACTAAGATGTGCCCTTTTGAAATTGTGTATGGTTTCCTACCTCGTGCACCTATTGATTTGTTGCCTCTTCCATCTTCAGAGAAGGTTAATTTTGATGCTAAAGAACGTTCTGAATTGATTTAAAAATGCATGAGTTAACTAAGGAAAACATTGAGTGTATGAATGCTAAATATAAACTTGCTGGAGATAAGGGTAGAAAACATGTTGTGTTTGCGCCTGGAGATCTTGTTCGGTTACATTTGCGTAAAGATAGATTTCCTAATCTGCGCAAATCAAAGCTAATGCCACGTGCTGATGGTCCTTTTAAGGTGTTAGAGAAAATAAATGATAATGCATATAAACTTGAGCTACCTGTAGATTTTGGGGTTAGTCCCACTTTTAACATTGCAGATTTGAAGCCTTATTTGGGTGAGGAAGATGCGCTTCCGTCGAGGACGACTTCATTTCAAGAAGGGGAGGATGATGAGGACATCAATACCATTGTTACACCCACAGCCCCTACTGTTACATATACTGGACCAACTACTAGAGCTCGCGCACGCCAATTAAATTACTAGGTACTTTCGTTTCTTGGTAATGATTCTAATGTTCATGAGATTATGATGCTGCCTAAATTGGATACATTTGTTTTGCTTACAAATGAAGGGCCTAGCTTGGAGAAGGATGAACATTGGAGCAAGAACACGCATGGAGTTGATGGCATGCGCAAGGGGATCAAGAACGGAGTTACAAGTGATGATTTCAGGACTTTGAAGCCACCATAAGGAGTGCATGAAGCCTTGGACGAAATATACAAGATGCCACTTCATAATATTCGTCCATAGGCTATTCTAGGTGCTGCGTCACCTGATTAATGGGCCAGGCCCATGTAACTTCGAAATACTTAAGTATAGGCTATTTTTAGAGTCCGTATGTGTGGGGAAACAAGAGTTAGGGTTGGTTTCGGACCCCACCCTCAAGGGCCACGAAATTCCCCCCTCTTCCTCCATATATACAGCCCTTAGGGCGTCGTTTAGGCTTTGGGTTTTGTTTAGATTAAAAGTTCGCCATAGCTGCAACTTCGCGTACTTCGTTTGTGTCCAACGACCAGACCAAGACGTCACAGAACCCCTCCTTGATCAATAAAGCTTTCATCTTATATTCGCAATATCCCGATTGCAATCTCAGTTTCTTGCTTGTTCTTCGTTTGCTCGCAGGAAACAGACCCTCGTGGTCAGGTTGATCGTGCTCCGGCGTGGTCAATAACCCTCGGAAGTTGGTTTAGCGATTGCTAAGGCGCGACGTCTCGCACGTTCGTAGTCGGATCGTCAAGGTCGACTCCCACAGAAAACGATAGCCACCATCTCATCGAAACATCGGGACACCTTAGCCTTTATCACATTACTTCAAACAGGTCTTATGCATGTTCGTCAGTGGCACCGGTGATGAGCGAGCTGGTCGCCGCTCCGCCGAACGGGCCAGACGCTGTGCTGGCCTCCGCACGGGTTGGCTGGCTGGCCCGAGCGTGGCTCACGCGTGAGCAAGCTGCCTTGCTGGCCTTCGCTCGATCCAGATGGCTAGCCTTAGAGCGGCGCGCACAAGCAAGCCACCGCAGCGCCGTGCCAACCTAGCTAGCAAACCTTGCAGACAAGCAGCTGGATGCATCCAGCAGGGTATGTGCTATCTTGGCTAGCTAGCGACCACGAGTGCCAGACGGAGCTGGCATCCAGGTTGTCGCAAGATGGGCTCCGCGCCAGCTTCTGACCTCGCCTTCTTCCGGCGGTGGTAGATGTGTCCCATGGCCGAGGATGACTAGGTGGAGGGGCCGGAGGTAGGAGGTCACTCGGAGATTTTTGTCCAAACTGACATGTAGGTCCCACAAGTCACAACACCTAACTTGTCGGTCGAATAGAAGGCGTTTACTTAAGGGGCGACATGGGTTGAAACATGCCTATAACGGCACTTTGTAGAGTAGTCGTTTCTTGGTAGGGCTGGTTGGTAAGTGGTACTAGTTTCTTGGTATTAGTGGTTTCTTGTAAGGAACAATGTACCAGCGACAAAAGGCGATTCTAGGTTGCCTTGTACTCCAACGAGTACTACAAGTGCTCTCGGGAGTGTATAGCTCATTTTGTGGGTTCGATCCCGGCCGTACGCATGGCGGCCTTTTTTTGAAATAGTAACCTCACTGCGAGCCAATATTGTACATTGGTAGTTTGACTTTTCAAGTCAAATGGACGTGTCGCACCACAATCTGGGTGCACTGGATAGCCCAGCCACGTGAACGGGTTTTTCCCTCCCATCATCTTGTGGCTCGCGTACTAGAGTAGTACTCCTATATATCAATTCACACCATGCAAAGTTTCTCGCCTGCGTGCTCGCCCTAGCCGCACCTCGCTTGCAGCTTCCTTATCATCTATCATTTTTAAACTAGCACCTCCCAATTAAGCCCGAGGAGCCGAAAAAGCATGGCGCGGCATTGGGAACTATGCAATATGGCTCTGTACATAAAGTTCTACTCTGCTACTCTGTAGCTTGTGGCGTTGTGATATGTCTCAAACGTATCTATAATTTTTTATTGTTCCATCCTATTATATTATCCATCTTGGATGTTTTATATGCATTTGTATGCTATTTTATATGATTTTTGGGACTAACCTATTAACCTAGAGCCCAGTGCCAGTTTCTTTTTTTCCTTGTTTTTGAGTTTTACAGAAAAGGAATACCAAACGGAGTCCAATTGATGTGCCAATTTTTTAATGATTTTTTATGGAGCAAAAGAAGCCCCTGGAGTAAAAGAGTTGGGCCAGAAGAGTCCCGAGCCATCCACGAGGGTTGAGGGCACGCCCTACCCCCCTGGGCGCGTCCCCCTATCTCGTGGAGGCCTCGGAGACCCCCCTAACGTGAGACAGATGCCAAAAATTCATATAAATACATAAACCCCCGAAAAGAAACCTAGATCGGGAGTTCCGCCATCGCAAGCCTCTTTAGCCACCAAAAACCAATCAGGGCCCTGTTCCGGCACCCTGTCGGAGGGAGAAATCATCATCGGTGGGCATCTTCATCATCCCAGCGCTCTCCATGACGAGGAGGGAGTAGTTCACCCTCGGGGATGAGGGTATGTACCAGTAGCTATGTGTTTGATCTCTCTCTCTCGTGTTCTTAATATGGCATGATCTTGATGTACTGCGAGCTTTTCTATTATAGTTGGATCTTACGATGTTTCTCCCCCTCTATCTCCTTGTGATGGATTGAGTGTTCCCTTTGAAGTTCTCTTATCGGATTGAGTCTTTAAGGATTTGAGAACACTTGATGTATGTCTTGCATGTGCTTATCTATGGTGACAATGGGATATTCACGTGATCCACTTGATGTATGTTTTGGTGATCAACTTGCGAGTTCTGTGACCTTGTGAACTTATGCATAGGGGTTGGCACACGTTTTCGTCTTGACTCTTCGGTAGAAACTTTGGGGCACTCTTTGAAGTTCTTTGTGTTGGTTGAATAGATGAATCTGAGATTGTGTTATGCATATCGTATAATCATACCCGCGGATACTTGAGGTGACGTTGGAGTATCTAGGTGACATTAGGGTTTTGGTTGATTTGTGTCTTAAGGTGTTATTTTACTACAAACTCTAGGTATGTTTGTGGCACTTATAGGAATAGCCCAATGGATTGATCGGAAAGAATAACTTTGAGGTGGTTTCGTACCCTACAATAATCTCTTTGTTTGTTCTCCGCTATTAGTGACTTTGGAGTGACTCTTTGTTGCATGTTGAGCAATAGTTATATGATCCAATTATGTTATTATTGTTGAGAGAACTTGCACTAGTGACAGTACGAACCAACGCATTGCAATACCGTTTTTGCTCACTTTTATCATTAGTTACGTTGCTGCTTTTATATTTTTAGATTACAAAAACCTATATCTACCATCCATATTGCACTTGTATCACGATCTCTTTGCCGAACTAGTGCACCTATACAATTTACCATTGTATTGGGTGTGTTGGGGACACAAGAGACTCTTTGCTATTTGGTTGCAGGATTGTTTGAGAGAGACCATATTCATCCTATGCGTCCCACGGATTGATAAACCTTAGGTCATCCACTTGAGGGAAATTAGCTACTGTCCTACAAACCTCTGCACTTGGAGTCCCAACATCTACAAGAAGAAGGTTGTGTAGTACAGATCACGTTGCACACATGGACTTCGCTCCATTATCGGCTCTATAAAAGAAATTCCTCTTGATGTGATTTTTTTTGTTTTGAAACGGAGGCAAAAGCTTTGCCTCATCTCATTCATAAAGAAGTAACTAACAAAGTTCGGCGAGATCCATTACACCTCCACAAATGGAAGCGAAAAGCCTAGTCTCACTGTATCAAAGAACTCAAATGTTTTGCCCCTGTAGTAACCGTCACTGATAAACAGGTTTCTAGTGTGTGCGTGAGAGGAGCAGCTGAGTAGGCCAGGTACGCGCTTGAATAGAGCACGGAGAGTACGCACTACGCAGGTGTACTTTCCCTACATTGATAGTACAGCGATGGTTCTAGAGAACAATAGTACCCTTCACTTGCAACTATAGCTCCTTGGCCTTGAGATTCAAGAGTTCAAAACTGGTGCACTATAGAAGTACAGTACATCACACTACTAGTTGAGAAAGTAGTACTACTACTGCTATAGTACTACATAGTAAATAATAGCCTCACCATCATGGGGCACGAGGCACTACCACTATGCGTGCCTTCATAATTTCCTTAGTGAAGGGACGAGGCACTATGGTTACGCTCTTATCTCCTCCTCGCTAGTCCCCTCCCCCCGAAGAGACCAAGGCAGTTCGCTGCTGCTCCCATGGATTCGCCAGGCGGTTCTCCTCCTCGTCGGGGCTGGGAGACCTTGGACGACGATCCTCTCGGAGAAATTGCACGCTGCTCCGACGTCCTCACCGCCGCAAGACTTGGTGCTTCCTGCACCAACTTTTTTAAGATGGTGCTTAAACAGGCTTGGGAAAAGGCCATGCTTGTTGGTCTTCCACGCGTCCGCGAGGAGAAGGTCACTCTATGGGACAATCCATCGAATAGTCCACCGCTCCCTGGCCATGGTTGCACGTTGACTCCGCTAGAGTTGCCGACATTGAGAGGTAGTCGGATTTTGTCCGATGAGCAGGTCAGTCATGGAGTCTGATCATGTAGTGTATATTCTAAATATAGTACTTAGTTATTCCATCATGTAATTTCTCCTCAGCCCACCGTCTTATATATATGTCTGGGTTGGTGCCAACAAAGATTGGCTTGCATACCTCCTGTCAGATACCACCATCATTTTGCACAACATCCACAGCAGTGCGGTCATTCCCGTACACCCCTTCTCCACCATTGTGATCGGCCTTCCAGACTGGATGGGCTTGAATACGTATGATGATGCCTACATGAGCTCGAAGAAGATAGCAATTGCAGACCCACCGACAAAGCAACGAGGCTACGATGATTACTATCTCATAGCAGTGTTTTACATAAGGATTGCCATCAATATAAGAGGCGGTAATGGCAGAGGCTGGCACATGTTGGCCGCAGCAGATTTGTACCCCTACACGTTCGAAGACGCCGTGTGCCATGTAGGCTGCATCTTTGCCGTGACAAGCCAGGGGACTTTCTTCATCTGGTTGCCATCCTATGGTATAGGAGATTACGAACGAAATGCACAAACCATCATTTGCATCCCTAACGGTACTCCATTATTTTGCAGGGACCAGTCATCCCCCGATCAAAATAAGGTCTCCGATCCTGGGTGTGCATTTGCATCCGTGATTCGGTCTAACCTGGAACCTTGTAGCTGACTTTGCCATATTGGGATCAATTATCTTAGCAGTCGTTACCCCACGGTACCACTGATGTGCAACATGGTCACACAATATACCACGATCGGAGCGTGACCATCTGATGAGGACATCAATACCATTGTTACACCCACAGCCCCTACTGCTACATATACTGGACCAATTACTAGAGCTCGCGCACGCCAATTAAATTATCAGGTACTTTCGTTTCTTGGTAATGATTCTAATGTTCATGAGAATATGATGCTGCCTAAATTGGATACATTTGTTTTGCTTACAAATGAAGGGCCTAGCTTGGAGAAGGATGGACATTGGAGCAAGAGCAAGCATGGAGATGATGCCATGCGCAAGGGGAACCAGAACGGAGTTACAAGTGATGATTTCAGGACTTTGAAGCCACCATAAGAGTGCATGAAGCCTTGGACGAAATATACAAGATGCCACTTCATAAATTTCGTCCAGAGGCTATTATAGGTGCTGCGTCACCTTATTATTGGGCCAGGCCCATGTAATTTCGAAATACATAAGTATAGGCTATTTTTAGAGTCCGTATGTGTGGGGAAACAAGAGATAGGGTTGATTTCGGACCCCTCCACCAAGGGCCACGAAATTCCCCCCCTCTTCCTCCATATATACAGCCCTTAGGGCGTTGTTTAGACTTTGGGTTTTGTTTAGATTAAAAGTTCGCCATAGCTGCAACTTCGCGTACTTCGTTTGTGTTCAACGACCAGACAAAGGCGTCACAGAACCCCACCTTGATCAATAAAGCTTTCATCTTATATTCGCAATATCCAGATTGCAATCTCAGTTTCTTGCTTGTTCTTCGTTTGCTCGCAGGAAACAGACCCTCGTGGTCAGGTTGATCGTGCTCCGGCGTGGTCAATAACCTCTCGGAGTTGGTTTAGCGATTGCTAAGGCGCGACGTCCTCGCACGTTCGTAGTCGGATCGTCAAAGTCGACTTCCACCAAAGCGAAATCCATCATCTCATCGAAAGACGGGACACCTTTGCCTCTATCAAGTGGTATCAGATTTCCAGGTTGCTCGGTGAGATTTTCCAGTTTTTCGTAGTTTAGATCGAGTCTGTTCTTCATACCACCACCAATCCGTGTCCATATACCACCACCGATCCATATCCATATACTACCACCGCTGCCATATACCACAACCATATATCCACCACCAATCCGAGTTCCTTGCTTATTAGGTTTGTTTTCGGGATCCATCTATTTTCCGATTCGTGTTTCCTTGCCGGAGTAGGTTTCGGAAAAAAAAAAAATTGGTGTTTCTGAGTCTGGAAACCACGCTCCGTTTAGGCCCAAAATTTCTGGCTATCCTATTTTTAGGTGTTTCTGAGTGTTTTGAGACAGGTGCCATTATAGGAAGGTTTTTTTGACCCGTTTCCAGTTTTTGGGTCCGGGCAGTCGAAAAAACGAAAAAAAAAATTGGTCGAAAAAATTTCGTGCCCATCCTGTCAGTTTGACCTAGGAAGAGTTTTGAGACACTCGCCATTATAGTGATTTTTCACAAAAAAAAAAAAAAGAGCAGCGCAAAAAAAAAAGAGCGCCAAAAAAAAAAGAAGAGCGAAAAAAAAAATCCAGAGTGTGCTTTTCCCTTGTTTACGTGCAGCGCCGTGATTTTGTTAGTGTTCTAGGCTCGCGTCTCTAGCACGGTCTAGCCTAGGACCAGCACAGTACCGTCGTTGAGCGTTTATTCAACTTTGCATCTCTGAATTGATTATTGCTGACCCTTTTTGCTACCATATTATAAGCCTTCCCAGCTCCACATACATCTACGTCGTGCGTTTGACTCTCCCTGGTAATCGCTCTATCCAAGCTTTGAGAGTTTTTGACTACAACGGTTGCCGATCACCGCCTGCTGCTGGGTAAGAACTGGTAAGAATTTGAGATTTGCTTGACGGATTTGTGACACCCACCACCACCTCTTGTTAGTAGTCTGTAGGATCATATTCTTGTGTGTTTCTATTGCTGCTAACCATGCCAGGATCACAAGCCGACGAGACTGACTGGGAGAACATGACGAATAAGGATTTGCATGATAAATTTCAGGAAATGATGAGTGGACAGGTGCAAGATGTGCTAAACAGATTTGAAGAGGCCATGGAGAAGATAGATGGCATGGAGAAGACGTTCGAAACAAAGCTCGATAACAAGTTTAATGAATTGCTCGCGCGTCTTCCACCACCACCACCCGCTGCACCTAACGCACCTCTCCAACGACAACAACAACAACAACGCATCCTTTCGAATCAGTATGGTCGAGCGAAGCGTGTTCCTATTGAGGATGGCCAAACTTCTGGTGCTGCTGTTCATGTTGTTGATGCTTCTTTGGCCCCTGCTACTGCTGCTGCTGGTACCCAGGAGGATGATGAGTATGTGGGCGATTATGAGGATGAGGTTGATCAAAATCAGCACTACGTGCAGCCACCAGCACCACCACCACCAGGTCGACCTCAGGTATATATTCGTAATGGTAGGCCTGCACCACCACCTCAGGTACGAGATGATGTCCATATTCCTAAACTGAAATTGAATATTCCACCATTTGAGGGTAGATATGTTCCTGATATATATCTTACTTGGGAGTTAGAAACTGAACAACGTTTTACATGTTTACAATATCCCGAGGAGAGACGGGTTGCTGCTGCTGTTTGTGCTTTCACTAGTTTTGCATGTGTATGGTGGTCTGAACATTGTAGATTATATCCTATTCCCGCTACTTGGGCTGCTTTGAAAACTGCTATGCGTACTCGTTGGGTTCCACCATATTATCAACGTGAATTGCTTCAAAAATTACAGCGCTTAAGACAAGGAAAAAATTCAGTAGAAGAATATTATCAGGAATTACAAACTGGCATGATTAGATGTGGTATTGTTGAGGAGAATGAAGCTATGCTTGCACGTTTTCTGGGTGGATTAAATAGAGAGATTCAGACCATTCTAGATTATAAGGAGTATACTAATATCACTCGTTTATTCCATCTTGCTTGTAAAGCTGAACGTGAAGTGCAGGATCGACAGGCATTGGCGCGGACTAACTTTTCTGCAGGTCGACCTTCATCATGGACACCACGTGCATCATCTACTTCCACACGTTCTGCTACACCGGCGCCTCCGTCGGCTGCCACCTCCAACCGTGATACAATAAAGCAGGCACAATCACCACTATCTGCCAAGAGCACATCTTCTGGGCCTGCAAAGAGCTCTTCTTCATCCATGGCATGAACAGGGCAAACACATGATATTATTTGTCGACGTTGCAAGGGTGGAGGTCATTATGCGAGAGAATGCCCCTCTAAGCGTGTGATGATTGTTACTGAAGATGGTGGGTATGAGTCCGCTAGTGACTATGATGAGGAGACTTTGGCTCTTATTACACGTGACGAACACGGTGGAGAAGATTCTGATCATGAGACGCAATACATGGCTCCTGAAGATGCTGACAGGTATGAATGTTTAGTTGCTCAACGTGTTTTGAGTGTGCTGGTTACACAAGCTGAGCAAAATCAGAGGCATAATTTGTTCCATACAAAGGGAGTTGTGAAGGAACGTTCTGTTCCCATGATCATAGATGGAGGGAGTTGCAACAACTTGGCTAGCATGGAGATGGTGGAGAAGCTATCTCTCACCACAAGACCACATCCACATCCTTACTACATCCAATGGTTCAACAACAGCGGCAAGGTTAAGGTAACACATACTGTTCGTGTGCATTTTAGTATCTCTACATATGCTGATTATGTTGATTGTGATGTGGTACCTATGCAAGCATGTTCCTTATTACTTGGTAGACCATGGCAATTTGATAAAAATTCTATTCACCATGGTAGAAACAATCAGTATACTCTTGTTCATAAGGATAAAAATATTACTTTGCTTCCTATGACTCCTGATTCCATTTTGAAAGATGATCTTAATAGAGCTAATAAAGCAAAACAGGAGAAAACTAAGAGTGAAAATCAGATTGTGGCAAAAGAATTTGAGCAACAAATGCAGCCTAATAATAATAAACAATCTAGTGTTGCTTCTGAAATTAAATTGAAAAGTGCATGTTTACTTGCCACCAAATCTGATATTGATGATCTAGATTTTAGCAACTCTGTTTGCTATGCTTTTGTGTGCAAAGAGGCATTATTTTCATTCGAGGACGTGCCTTCCTCTTTGCCTCCTGCTATCACTAACATTTTGCAGGAGTTCGCTGACGTCTTTCCACAAGACGTGCCACCGGGATTACCACCTATTCGCGGGATTGAGCATCAAATTGACTTAATTCCCGGTGCATCATTACCCAACCGTGCACCATACCGTACCAATCCAGAGGAGACGAAGGAGATTATGCGTCAAGTACAAGAACTGCTCGACAAAGGTTATATACGCGAATCCCTTAGTCCTTGTGCTGTTCCTATCATTTTAGTGCCGAAAAAGGATGGTACGTCGCGTATGTGCGTTGATTGTAGAGGCATTAATAATATTACTATTCGTTATCGTCATCCTATTCCTAGGCTGGATGATATGCTTGATGAATTGAGTGGCTCTACAATATTCTCCAAAGTTGATTTGCGTAGTGGATACCATCAAATTCGTATGAAATTGGGAGATGAATGGAAAACAGCATTTAAAACTAAGTTTGGATTATATGAGTGGTTAGTCATGCCTTTTGGGTTAACTAATGCACCTAGTACTTTCATGAGGTTAATGAACGAAGTTTTACGTGCTTTCATTGGACAATTTGTGGTAGTTTACTTTGATGACATATTGATTTATAGCAAATCTTTGGAGGAACATTTGGAACATTTACGTGCTGTTTTTATTGCTATACGTGATGCACGTTTGTTTGGTAACCTTGGAAAGTGCACCTTTTGCACCGACCGAGTATCTTTTCTTGGCTATGTTGTTACTCCACAGGGAATTGAAGTTGATAAAGCCAAAATTGAAGCTATTGAGAGTTGGCCACAGCCCAAAACAGTCACACAAGTGAGGAGTTTCCTTGGCCTCGCTGGATTCTATAGGCGTTTTGTGAGAGATTTCAGCACCATTGCTGCACCTCTCAATGAGCTTACAAAGAAAGATGTGCCTTTTCTGTGGGGTACCGCACAGGAAGAAGCCTTCTCGGTATTGAAAGATAAGTTGACACATGCTCCTTTACTCCAACTTCCTGATTTTAATAAGACTTTTGAGCTTGAATGTGATGCTAGTGGAATTGGATTAGGAGGTGTGTTATTACAAGATGGCAAACCTGTTGCATACTTTTCTGAAAAATTCAGTGGGCCTAGTCTGAATTATTCTACTTATGATAAAGAATTATATGCTCTTGTTCGGACTTTAGAAACATGGCAACATTATTTATGGCCCAAAGAATTTGTTATACATTCTGATCATGAATCTTTGAAACATATTAAAAGTCAAGCTAAACTGAATCGTAGACATGCTAAATGGGTTGAATTCATTGAGACTTTCCCTTATGTCATTAAACACAAGAAGGGAAAAGAAAATGTTAGTGCTGATGCATTGTCTCGTCGCTATACTATGCTTTCACAACTTGACTTCAAAATATTTGGTTTGGAGACCATCAAAGATCAATATGTGCATGATGCTGATTTTAAAGATGTAATGCAGAATTGTAAAGAAGGAAGAATGTGGAACAAGTTTGTCGTTAACGATGGATTTGTGTTTCGTGCTAACAAGCTATGCATTCCAGCTAGCTCCATTCGTCTTTTGCTGTTGCAGGAGGCGCATGGGGGAGGATTAATGGGACACTTTGGCGTGAAGAAGACGGAGGACGTACTTGCTACACATTTCTTTTGGCCAAAGATGAGACGGGATGTTGAGCGTTTTGTTGCTCGCTGCACTACATGTCAAAAAGCTAATTCACGACTCAATCCTCATGGTTTATATATGCCTTTGCCTGTACCTAGTGTTCCTTGGGAGGATATATCTATGGACTTTGTTTTAGGTTTACCTCGAACAAAGAAGGGGAGGGATAGCATATTTGTTGTCGTGGATAGATTCTCGAAAATGGCACACTTTATACCATGTCATAAAAGCGATGATGCTGTTAATGTTGCTGATTTGTTCTTTCATGAAATTATTCGCTTGCATGGTGTGCCAAATAGTATTGTTTCAGATCGTGATACTAAATTTCTTAGCCACTTTTGGCGATGTTTATGGGCTAAGTTGGGGACTAAACTGCTTTTTAGTACTACTTGTCACCCCCAAACTGATGGACAAACTGAAGTAGTCAATAGAACATTGTCTACTATGCTTAGGGCTGTTTTGAAGAATAATAAGAAACTGTGGGAGGAATGCTTGCCTCATATTGAATTTGCTTATAATCGTTCATTGCATTCTACTACTAAGATGTGCCCTTTTGAAGTTGTGTATGGTTTCCTACCTCGTGCACCTATTGATTTGTTGCCTCTTCCATCTTCGGAGAAGGTTAATTTTGATGCTAAAGAATGTGCTGAATTGATTTTAAAAATGCATGAGTTAACTAAGGAAAACATTGAGCGTATGATTGCTAAATATAAACTTGCTGGAGATAAGGGTAGAAAACATGTTGTGTTTGCACCTGGAGATCTTGTTTGGTTACATTTGCGTAAGGATAGATTTCCTGATTTGCGCAAATCAAAGCTAATGCCACGTGCTGCTGGTCCCTTTAAGGTGTTGGAGAAAGTAAATGATAATGCATATAAACTTGAGCTGCCTGCAGATTTTGGGGTTAGTCCCACTTTTAACATTGCAGATTTGAAGCCGTATTTGGGCGAGGAAGATGAGCTTCCGTCGAGGACGACTTCATTTCAAGAAGGGGAGGATGATGAGGACATCAATACCATTGTTACACCCACAGCCCCTACTGCTACATATACTGGACCAATTACTAGAGCTCGCGCACGCCAATTAAATTATCAGGTACTTTCGTTTCTTGGTAATGATTCTAATGTTCATGAGAATATGATGCTGCCTAAATTGGATACATTTGTTTTGCTTACAAATGAAGGGCCTAGCTTGGAGAAGGATGGACATTGGAGCAAGAGCAAGCATGGAGATGATGCCATGCGCAAGGGGAACCAGAACGGAGTTACAAGTGATGATTTCAGGACTTTGAAGCCACCATAAGAGTGCATGAAGCCTTGGACGAAATATACAAGATGCCACTTCATAAATTTCGTCCAGAGGCTATTATAGGTGCTGCGTCACCTTATTATTGGGCCAGGCCCATGTAATTTCGAAATACATAAGTATAGGCTATTTTTAGAGTCCGTATGTGTGGGGAAACAAGAGATAGGGTTGATTTCGGACCCCTCCACCAAGGGCCACGAAATTCCCCCCCTCTTCCTCCATATATACAGCCCTTAGGGCGTTGTTTAGACTTTGGGTTTTGTTTAGATTAAAAGTTCGCCATAGCTGCAACTTCGCGTACTTCGTTTGTGTTCAACGACCAGACAAAGGCGTCACAGAACCCCACCTTGATCAATAAAGCTTTCATCTTATATTCGCAATATCCAGATTGCAATCTCAGTTTCTTGCTTGTTCTTCGTTTGCTCGCAGGAAACAGACCCTCGTGGTCAGGTTGATCGTGCTCCGGCGTGGTCAATAACCTCTCGGAGTTGGTTTAGCGATTGCTAAGGCGCGACGTCCTCGCACGTTCGTAGTCGGATCGTCAAAGTCGACTTCCACCAAAGCGAAATCCATCATCTCATCGAAAGACGGGACACCTTTGCCTCTATCACCATCTACCCAGGTATTCCATTTTCTCATTGTTGTATGTTAGAGTAGTAGTACTTTTGTTAGTTATTTTCTTTTCTTGACTGGGACATGTTTACTATACGAGTACTACAATTTAGTATTATATTTTTTTAACGCTCTCGCCTTCTCTTTCATTGTAGTACTACTTACTAGTACTAGTACTTTTTACCTTGGAGGACGTGTATAGCTAGCTAGGCCCTTGAAGACTTGAACCCACTAGCTCCAACAATTTTTGTTTTCCATGTCTTACTATCTCATCCATGTAGCCAAGAGTGGCTATATATAATAAGCCGGTTATTTTACTTCCTCTATACTAGAGTAGTACTATTTGCTGCACAATATTACTGACCGCCATATCCGAGCACAGCATCATTATGCATGGACCTTGACCATGTACATCACCATGTGTCTAGATCTGAGATTCCGCGTGTACCAGATGAACGACGCCGAGTTTGACACCTGTGGTGCTATGTGGGTGCCTAATGACCCAAAAGTATTTGGGATCAATTGTAGCCTTTTAGATAAGTAAGAGTGTCGAACCCAATGAGGGAGCAGAAGGAAATGACAAGTGGTTTTCAGCAAGGTAATGTCTGCAACTGCTGAAATTATAAGTAACAAAGTAGCTGATGAGGACATCAATACCATTGTTACACCCACAGCCCCTACTGCTACATATACTGGACCAATTACTAGAGCTCGCGCACGCCAATTAAATTATCAGGTACTTTCGTTTCTTGGTAATGATTCTAATGTTCATGAGAATATGATGCTGCCTAAATTGGATACATTTGTTTTGCTTACAAATGAAGGGCCTAGCTTGGAGAAGGATGGACATTGGAGCAAGAGCAAGCATGGAGAAGATGCCATGCACAAGGGGAACCAGAACGGAGTTACAAGTGATGATTTCAGGACTTTGAAGCCACCATAAGAGTGCATGAAGCCTTGGACGAAATATACAAGATGCCACTTCATAAATTTCGTCCAGAGGCTATTATAGGTGCTGCGTCACCTTTTTATTGGGCCAGGCCCATGTAATTTCGAAATACATAAGTATAGGCTATTTTTAGAGTCCGTATGTGTGGGGAAACAAGAGATAGGGTTGATTTCGGACCCCTCCACCAAGGGCCACGAAATTCCCCCTCTCTTCCTCCATATATACAGCCCTTAGGGCACCGTTTAGACTTTGGGTTTTGTTTAGATTAAAAGTTCGCCATAGCTGCAACTTCGCGTACTTCGTTTGTGTTCAACGACCAGACAAAGGCGTCACAGAACCCCATCTTGATCAATAAAGCTTTCATCTTATATTCGCAATATCCAGATTGCAATCTTAGTTTCTTGCTTGTTCTTCGTTTGCTCGCAGGAAACAGACCCTCGTGGTCAGGTTGATCGTGCTCCGGCGTGGTCAATAACCTCTCGGAGTTGGTTTAGCGATTGCTAAGGCGCGACGTCCTCGCACGTTCGTAGTCGGATCGTCAAAGTCGACTTCCACCAAAGCGAAATCCACCATCTCATCGAAAGACGGGACACCTTTGCCTCTATCAAGTGGTATCAGATTTCCAGGTTGCTCGGTGAGATTTTCCAGTTTTTCGTAGTTTAGATCGAGTCTGTTCTTCATACCTATAGTCCACGAAAAAGCCACAAAAAAAAATTTTAGGGTTAGTTCATCATATCCGAACCAATCTGAGCCTTTGCATAATCTTTTTAGGGTTTTGCTTTGTTGAATTTGCGGTTGCATCGTCGGTCTAGTTGCTGGTCTTAGAGTCTAGTCTTTTAGAGTTTCGAGTTCTGGTCATAAGTTGTCACGCCGCCGCTGCACCATCATCATCGCCCCTGCCATCTACCACCACCACTCCGAATCCGTATCCATATACCACCACCAATCCGTGTCCATATACCACCACCGATCCATATCCATATACTACCACCGCTGCCATATACCACAACCATATATCCACCACCAATCCGAGTTCCTTGCTTATTAGGTTTGTTTTCGGGATCCATCTATTTTCCGATTCGTGTTTCCTTGCCGGAGTAGGTTTCGGAAAAAAAAATTGGTGTTTCTGAGTCTGGAAACCACGCTCCGTTTAGGCCCAAAATTTTTCGAAAACGCATTTTTCGAAAAATTTTCTGGCTATCCTATTTTTAGGTGTTTCTGAGTGTTTTGAGACAGGTGCCATTATAGGAAGTTTTTTTTGACCCGTTTCCAGTTTTTGGGTCCGGGCAGTCGAAAAAACGAAAAAAAAATTGGTCGAAAAAATTTCGTGCCCATCCTGTCAGTTTGACCTAGGAAGAGTTTTGAGACACTCGCCATTATAGTGATTTTTTCGCAAAAAAAAAAAAAAAAAAAAAAAAGAGCAGCGCAAAAAAAAAAAGAGCGCAAAAGAAAAAAGAGCGAAAAAAAAATCCAGAGTGTGCTTTTCCCTTGTTTACGTGCAGCGCCGTGATTTTGTTAGTGTTCTAGGCTCGCGTCTCTAGCACGGTCTAGCCTAGGACCAGCACAGTACCGTCGTTGAGCGTTTATTCAACTTTGCATCTCTGAATTGATTATTGCTGATCCTTTTTGCTACCATATTATAAGCCTTCCCAGCTCCACATACATCTACGTCGTGCGTTTGACTCTCCCTGGTACTCGCTCTATCCAAGCTTTGAGAGTTTTTGACTACAACGGTTGCCGATCACCGCCTGCTGCTGGGTAAGAACTGGTAAGAATTTGAGTTTTGCTTGACGGATTTGTGACACCCACCACCACCACTTGTTCGTAGTCTGTAGGATCATATTCTTGTGTGTTTCTATTGCTGCTAACCATGCCAGGATCACAAGCCGACGTGACTGACTGGGAGAATTTATCGAACAAGGAGCTTCATGATAAGTTTCAGCAAATGATGAGTGGACAGGTGCAAGATGTGCTAAACAGATTTGAAGAGGCCATGGAGAAGATAGATGGCATGGAGAAGACGTTCGAAACAAAGCTCGATAAAAAATTTAATGAATTGCTCGCGCGTCTTCCACCACCACCACCCGCTGCACCTAACGCACCTCTCCAACAACAACAACAACAACAACAACGCATCCTTTCGAATCAGTATGGACGAGCGAGGCGTGTTCCTATTGAGGATGGCCAAACTTCTGGTGCTGCTGTTCATGTTGTTGATGCTTCTTTCGCCCCTGCTACTGCTGCTGGTGGTACCCAGGAGGATGTTGAGTATGCGGGCGATTATGAGGATGAGGTTGATCAAAATCAGCACTACGTGCAGCCACCAGCACCACCACCACCAGGTCGACCTCAGGTATATATTCGTAATGGTAGGCCTGCACCACCACCTCAGGTACGAGATGATGTCCATATTCCTAAACTGAAATTGAATATTCCACCATTTGAGGGTAGATATGTTCCTGATATATATCTTACTTGGGAGTTAGAAACTGAACAACGTTTTACATGTTTACAATATCCCGAGGAGAGACGGGTTGCTGCTGCTGTTTGTGCTTTCACTAGTTTTGCATGTGTATGGTGGTCTGAACATTGTAGATTATATCCTATTCCCGCTACTTGGGCTGCTTTGAAAACTGCTATGCGTACTCGTTGGGTTCCACCATATTATCAACGTGAATTGCTTCAAAAATTACAGCGCTTAAGACAAGGAAAAAATTCTGTAGAAGAATATTATCAGGAATTACAAACTGGCATGATTAGATGTGGTATTGTTGAGGAGAATGAAGCTATGCTTGCACGTTTTCTGGGTGGATTAAATAGAGAGATTCAGACCATTCTAGACTATAAGGAGTATACTAATATCACTCGTTTATTTCATCTTGCTTGTAAAGCTGAACGTGAAGTACAGGATCGACAGGCATTGGCGCGGACTAACTTTTCTGCAGGTCGACCTTCATCATGGACACCACGTGCATCATCTACTTCCTCCCGTTCTGCTACACCGGCGCCTTCGTCGGCTGCCACCTCCAACCGTGATACAATAAAGCAGGCACAATCACCACTATCTGCCAAGAGCACACCTTCTGGGCCTGCAAAGAGCTCTTCTTCATCCATGGCATCAACAGGGCAAACACATGATATTATTTGTCGACGTTGCAAGGGTGGAGGTCATTATGCGAGAGAATGCCCATCTAAGCGTGTGATGATTGTTACTGAGGATGGTGGGTATGAGTCCGCTAGTGACTTTGATGAGGAGACTTTGGCTCTTATTACACGTGACGAACACGGTGGAGACGATTCTGATCATGAGACGCAATACATGGCTCCTGAAGATGCTGACAGGTATGAATGTTTAGTTGCTCAACGTGTTTTGAGTGTGCAGGTTACACAAGCTGAGCAAAATCAGAGGCATAATTTGTTCCATACAAAGGGAGTTGTGAAGGAACGTTCTGTTCGCGTGATCATAGATGGAGGGAGTTGCAACAACTTGGCTAGCATGGAGATGGTGGAGAAGCTATCTCTCACCACAAGACCACATCCACATCCTTACTACATCCAATGGTTCAACAACAGCGGCAAGGTTAAGGTATCACGTACTGTTCGTGTACATTTTAGTATCTCTACATATGCTGATTATGTTGATTGTGATGTGGTACCTATGCAAGCATGTTCCTTATTACTTGGTAGACCATGGCAATTTGATAAAAATTCTATTCACCATGGTAGAAACAATCAGTATACTCTTGTTCATAAGGATAAAAATATTACTTTGCTTCCTATGACTCCTGATTCCATTTTGAAAGATGATATTAATAGAGCTAATAAAGCAAAACAGGAGAAAACTAAGAGTGAAAATCAGATTGTGGCAAAAGAATTTGAGCAACAAATGCAGCCTACTAATAATAAACAATCTAGTGTTGCTTCTGAAATTAAATTGAAAAGTGCATGTTTACTTGCCACCAAATCTGATATTGATGATCTAGATTTTAGCAAATCTGTTTGCTATGCTTTTGTGTGCAAAGAGGCATTATTTTCATTCGAGGATGTGCCTTCCTCTTTGCCTCCTGCTATCACTAACATTTTGCAGGAGTTCGCTGACGTCTTTCCACAAGACGTGCCACCGGGATTACCGCCTATTCGAGGGATTGAGCATCAGATTGACTTAATTCCCGGTGCTTCACTGCCAAACCGTGCACCATACCGTACCAATCCAGAGGAGACGAAGGAGATTATGCGTCAAGTACAAGAGCTTCTCGACAAAGGTTATATACGCGAATCCCTTAGTCCTTGTGCTGTTCCTATTATTCTAGTGCCGAAAAAGGATGGTACATCACGTATGTGCGTTGATTGTAGAGGCATTAATAATATTACTATTCGTTATCGTCATCCTATTCCTAGGCTAGATGATATGCTTGATGAATTGAGTGGCTCTACAATATTCTCCAAAGTTGATTTGCGTAGTGGATACCATCAAATTCGTATGAAATTGGGAGATGAATGGAAAACAGCATTTAAAACTAAGTTTGGATTATATGAGTGGTTAGTCATGCCTTTTGGGTTAACTAATGCACCTAGTACTTTCATGAGGTTAATGAACGAAGTTTTACGTGCTTTCATTGGACGATTTGTGGTAGTTTACTTTGATGACATATTGATTTATAGCAAATCTTTGGAGGAACATTTGGAACATTTACGTGCTGTTTTTATTGCTCTACGTGATGCACGTTTGTTTGGTAACCTTGGAAAGTGCACCTTTTGCACCGACCGAGTATCTTTTCTTGGCTATGTTGTTACTCCACAGGGAATTGAAGTTTATAAAGCCAAGATTGAAGCTATTGAGAGTTGGCCGCAGCCCAAAACGGTCACACAAGTGAGGAGTTTCCTTGGCCTCGCTGGATTCTATAGGCGTTTTGTGAGAGATTTCAGCACCATTGCTGCACCTCTCAATGAGCTTACAAAGAAAGATGTGCCTTTTCTGTGGGGTACCGCACAGGAAGAAGCCTTCACGGTATTGAAAGATAAGTTGACACATGCTCCTTTACTCCAACTTCCTGATTTTAATAAGACTTTTGAGCTTGAATGTGATGCTAGTGGAATTGGATTAGGAGGTGTGTTATTACAAGATGGCAAACCTCTTGCATACTTTTCTGAAAAATTGAGTGGGCCTAGTCTGAACTATTCTACTTATGATAAAGAATTATATGCTCTTGTTCGGACTTTAGAAACATGGCAACATTATTTATGGCCCAAAGAATTTGTTATACATTCTGATCATGAATCTTTGAAACATATTAAAAGTCAAGCTAAACTGAATCGTAGACATGCTAAATGGGTTGAATTCATTGAGACTTTCCCTTATGTCATTAAACACAAGAAGGGAAAAGAAAATGTTATTGCTGATGCATTGTCTCGTCGCTATACTATGCTTTCACAACTTGACTTCAAAATATTTGGTTTGGAGACCATCAAAGATCAATATGTGCATGATGCTGATTTTAAAGATGTAATGCAGAATTGTAAAGAAGGAAGAATGTGGAACAAGTTTGTCGTTAACGATGGATTTGTGTTTCGTGCTAACAAGCTATGCATTCCAGCTAGCTCCGTTCGTCTTTTGCTGTTGCAGGAGGCGCATGGGGGAGGATTAATGGGACACTTTGGCGTGAAGAAGACGGAGGACGTACTTGCTACACATTTCTTTTGGCCAAAGATGAGACGGGATGTTGAGCGTTTTGTTGCTCGCTGCACTACATGTCAAAAAGCTAAGTCACGACTCAATCCTCATGGTTTATATATGCCTTTGCCTGTACCTAGTGTTCCTTGGGAGGATATATCTATGGACTTTGTTTTAGGTTTACCTCGAACAAAGAAGGGGAGGGATAGCATATTTGTTGTCGTGGATAGATTCTCAAAAATGGCACACTTTATACCATGTCATAAAAGCGATGATGCTGTTAATGTTGCTGATTTGTTCTTTCGTGAAATTATTCGCTTGCATGGTGTGCCAAATACTATTGTTTCAGATCGTGATACTAAATTTCTTAGCCACTTTTGGAGATGTTTATGGGCTAAGTTGGGGACTAAACTGCTATTTAGTACTACTTGTCACCCCCAAACTGATGGACAAACTGAAGTAGTCAATAGAACATTGTCTACTATGCTTAGGGCTGTTTTGAAGAATAATAAGAAAATGTGGGAAGAATGCTTGCCTCATATTGAATTTGCTTATAATCGTTCATTGCATTCTACTACTAAGATGTGCCCTTTTGAAATTGTGTATGGTTTCCTACCTCGTGCACCTATTGATTTGTTGCCTCTTCCATCTTCGGAGAAGGTTAATTTTGATGCTAAAGAACGTGCTGAATTGATTTTAAAAATGCATGAGTTAACTAAGGAAAACATTGAGCATATGAATGCTAAATATAAACTTGCTGGAGATAAGGGTAGAAAACATGTTGTGTTTGCACCTGGAGATCTTGTTTGGTTACATTTGCGTAAGGATAGATTTCCTGATTTGCGCAAATCAAAGCTAATGCCACGTGCTGCTGGTCCCTTTAAGGTGTTGGAGAAAGTAAATGATAATGCATATAAACTTGAGTTGCCTGCAGATTTTGGGGTTAGTCCCACTTTTAACATTGCAGATTTGAAGCCTTATTTGGGTGAGGAAAATGAGCTTCCGTCGAGGACGACTTCATTTCAAGAAGGGGAGGATGATGAGGACATCAATACCATTGTTACACCCACAGCCCCTACTGCTACATATACTGGACCAATTACTAGAGCTCGCGCACGCCAATTAAATTATCAGGTACTTTCGTTTCTTGGTAATGATTCTAATGTTCATGAGAATATGATGCTGCCTAAATTGGATACATTTGTTTTGCTTACAAATGAAGGGCCTAGCTTGGAGAAGGATGGACATTGGAGCAAGAGCAAGCATGGAGAAGATGCCATGCACAAGGGGAACCAGAACGGAGTTACAAGTGATGATTTCAGGACTTTGAAGCCACCATAAGAGTGCATGAAGCCTTGGACGAAATATACAAGATGCCACTTCATAAATTTCGTCCAGAGGCTATTATAGGTGCTGCGTCACCTTTTTATTGGGCCAGGCCCATGTAATTTCGAAATACATAAGTATAGGCTATTTTTAGAGTCCGTATGTGTGGGGAAACAAGAGATAGGGTTGATTTCGGACCCCTCCACCAAGGGCCACGAAATTCCCCCTCTCTTCCTCCATATATACAGCCCTTAGGGCACCGTTTAGACTTTGGGTTTTGTTTAGATTAAAAGTTCGCCATAGCTGCAACTTCGCGTACTTCGTTTGTGTTCAACGACCAGACAAAGGCGACACAGAACCCCATCTTGATCAATAAAGCTTTCATCTTATATTCGCAATATCCAGATTGCAATCTTAGTTTCTTGCTTGTTCTTCGTTTGCTCGCAGGAAACAGACCCTCGTGGTCAGGTTGATCGTGCTCCGGCGTGGTCAATAACCTCTCGGAGTTGGTTTAGCGATTGCTAAGGCGCGACGTCCTCGCACGTTCGTAGTCGGATCGTCAAAGTCGACTTCCACCAAAGCGAAATCCACCATCTCATCGAAAGACGGGACACCTTTGCCTCTATCAGTAGCTTGATAGCAAGATAATTTGTAGCGAGCAAGTAACAATAACAGTAACAAAAGTGCAGCAAGGTAGCCCAATCCTTTTGAGGCAAAGGACAGGCCAAAACGGTCTCTTATAGTAAGAAAAGCGTTCTTGAGGGTACACGGGAATTTTGATTCATGATCGCTACTTTGATAATTTGATATGTGGGTGTACCGGTGCTTAGGTGATGTTCTTACTTGAACAAACCTCCTACTTATGATTAACCCCCTCTCAAGCATCCGCAACTACGAGAAAAGTATTAAGAATAAATTCTAACCATAGCATTAAACTTTTGGATCCAATCGGTCCCGTACGGAATAGCGCATAAACTAGGGTTTAAGCTTCTGTCACTCTCACAACCCATCATCTAATAACTACTCCACAATGCATTCCCTTAGGCCCAAATATGGTGAAGTGTCATGTAGTCAATGTTCACATGACAGCACTAAGGGAATCACAACATACATACTATCAAAATATCGAACACATATCAAGTTCACATGATTACTTGCAACAAGATTTCTCATGTGACCTCAAGAAAAAAAGTAACTACTCACAAATGATAATCATGCTCAAGATCAAAGGGGTATTAAATAGCATATTGGATCTGAACATATAATCTTCCACAAAATAAACCATATAGTAATCAACTACAAGATGTAATCAACATTACTAGTCACCCACAAGCACCAATCTATAGTTCCGGTACACAGTTTGAACACAAGAGATGAAGTAGGGTTTGAGAGGAGATGGTGTTGTTGAAGATGTTGATGGAGATTGCCCTCCCAAAGAGGGGAGAGTTTATGGTGATGATGATGATGATTTCCTCCTCTGATAGAGGCAAAGGTGTCCCGTCTTTCGATGAGATGGTGGATTTCGCTTTGGTGCAAGTCGACTTTGACGATCCGACTACGAACGTGCGAGGACGTCGCGCCTTAGCAATCGCTAAACCAACTCCGAGAGGTTATTGACCACGCCGGAGCACGATCAACCTGACCACGAGGGTCTGTTTCCTGCGAGCAAACGAAGAACAAGCAAGAAACTAAGATTGCAATCTGGATATTGCGAATATAAGATGAAAGCTTTATTGATCAAGGTGGGGTTCTGTGACGCCTTTGTCTGGTCGTTGAACACAAACGAAGTACGCGAAGTTGCAGCTATGGCGAACTTTTAATCTAAACAAAACCCCAAAGTCTAAACGGTGCCCTAAGGGCTGTATATATGGAGGAAGAGAGGGGGAATTTCGTGGCCCTTGGTGGAGGGGTCCGAAATCAACCCTATCTCTTGTTTCCCCACACATACGGACTCTAAAAATAGCCTATACTTATGTATTTCGAAATTACATGGGCCTGGCCCAATAAAAAGGTGACGCAGCACCTATAATAGCCTCTGGACGAAATTTATGAAGTGGCATCTTGTATATTTCGTCCAAGGCTTCATGCACTCTTATGGTGGCTTCAAAGTCCTGAAATCATCACTTGTAACTCCGTTCTGGTTCCCCTTGTGCATAGCATCTTCTCCATGCTTGCTCTTGCTCCAATGTCCATCCTTCTCCAAGCTAGGCCCTTCATTTGTAAGCAAAACAAATGTATCCAATTTAGGCAGCATCATATTCTCATGAACATTAGAATCATTACCAAGAAACGAAAGTACCTGATAATTTAATTGGCGTGCGCGAGCTCTAGTAATTGGTCCAGTATATGTAGCAGTAGGGGCTGTGGGTGTAACAATGGTATTGATGTCCTCATCATCCTCCCCTTCTTGAAATGAAGTCGTCCTCGACGGAAGCTCATTTTCCTCACCCAAATAAGGCTTCAAATCTGCAATGTTAAAAGTGGGACTAACCCCAAAATCTGCAGGCAACTCAAGTTTATATGCATTATCATTTACTTTCTCCAACACCTTAAAGGGACCAGCAGCACGTGGCATTAGCTTTGATTTGCGCAAATCAGGAAATCTATCCTTACGCAAATGTAACCAAACAAGATCTCCAGGTGCAAACACAACATGTTTTCTACCCTTATCTCCAGCAAGTTTATATTTAGCATTCATACGCTCAATGTTTTCCTTAGTTAACTCATGCATTTTTAAAATCAATTCAGCACGTTCTTTAGCATCAAAATTAACCTTCTCCGAAGATGGAAGAGGCAACAAATCAATAGGTGCACGAGGTAGGAAACCATACACAATTTCAAAAGGGCACATCTTAGTAGTAGAATGCAATGAACGATTATAAGCAAATTCAATATGAGGCAAGCATTCTTCCCACATTTTCTTATTATTCTTCAAAACAGCCCTAAGCATAGTAGACAATGTTCTATTGACTACTTCAGTTTGTCCATCAGTTTGGGGGTGACAAGTAGTACTAAATAGCAGTTTAGTCCCCAACTTAGCCCATAAACATCTCCAAAAGTGGCTAAGAAATTTAGTATCACGATCTGAAACAATAGTATTTGGCACACCATGCAAGCGAATAATTTCACGAAAGAACAAATCAGCAACATTAACAGCATCATCGCTTTTATGACATGGTATAAAGTGTGCCATTTTTGAGAATCTATCCACGACAACAAATATGCTATCCCTCCCCTTCTTTGTTCGAGGTAAACCTAAAACAAAGTCCATAGATATATCCTCCCAAGGAACACTAGGTACAGGCAAAGGCATATATAAACCATGAGGATTGAGTCGTGACTTAGCTTTTTGACATGTAGTGCAGCGAGCAACAAAACGCTCAACATCCCGTCTCATCTTTGGCCAAAAGAAATGTGTAGCAAGTACGTCCTCCGTCTTCTTCACGCCAAAGTGTCCCATTAATCCTCCCCCATGCGCCTCCTGCAACAGCAAAAGACGAACGGAGCTAGCTGGAATGCATAGCTTGTTAGCACGAAACACAAATCCATCGTTAACGACAAACTTGTTCCACATTCTTCCTTCTTTACAATTCTGCATTACATCTTTAAAATCAGCATCATGCACATATTGATCTTTGATGGTCTCCAAACCAAATATTTTGAAGTCAAGTTGTGAAAGCATAGTATAGCGACGAGACAATGCATCAGCAATAACATTTTCTTTTCCCTTCTTGTGTTTAATGACATAAGGGAAAGTCTCAATGAATTCAACCCATTTAGCATGTCTACGATTCAGTTTAGCTTGACTTTTAATATGTTTCAAAGATTCATGATCAGAATGTATAACAAATTCTTTGGGCCATAAATAATGTTGCCATGTTTCTAAAGTCCGAACAAGAGCATATAATTCTTTATCATAAGTAGAATAGTTCAGACTAGGCCCACTCAATTTTTCAGAAAAGTATGCAACAGGTTTGCCATCTTGTAATAACACACCTCCTAATCCAATTCCACTAGCATCACATTCAAGCTCAAAAGTCTTATTAAAATCAGGAAGTTGGAGTAAAGGAGCATGTGTCAACTTATCTTTCAATACCGTGAAGGCTTCTTCCTGTGCGGTACCCCACAGAAAAGGCACATCTTTCTTTGTAAGCTCATTGAGAGGTGCAGCAATGGTGCTGAAATCTCTCACAAAACGCCTATAGAATCCAGCGAGGCCAAGGAAACTCCTCACTTGTGTGACCGTTTTGGGCTGCGGCCAACTCTCAATAGCTTCAATCTTGGCTTTATCAACTTCAATTCCCTGTGGAGTAACAACATAGCCAAGAAAAGATACTCGGTCGGTGCAAAAGGTGCACTTTCCAAGGTTACCAAACAAACGTGCATCACGTAGAGCAATAAAAACAGCACGTAAATGTTCCAAATGTTCCTCCAAAGATTTGCTATAAATCAATATGTCATCAAAGTAAACTACCACAAATCGTCCAATGAAAGCACGTAAAACTTCGTTCATTAACCTCATGAAAGTACTAGGTGCATTAGTTAACCCAAAAGGCATGACTAACCACTCATATAATCCAAACTTAGTTTTAAATGCTGTTTTCCATTCATCTCCCAATTTCATACGAATTTGATGGTATCCACTACGCAAATCAACTTTGGAGAATATTGTAGAGCCACTCAATTCATCAAGCATATCATCTAGCCTAGGAATAGGATGACGATAACGAATAGTAATATTATTAATGCCTCTACAATCAACGCACATACGTGATGTACCATCCTTTTTCGGCACTAGAATAATAGGAACAGCACAAGGACTAAGGGATTCGCGTATATAACCTTTGTCGAGAAGCTCTTGTACTTGACGCATAATCTCCTTCGTCTCCTCTGGATTGGTACGGTATGGTGCACGGTTTGGCAGTGAAGCACCGGGAATTAAGTCAATCTGATGCTCAATCCCTCGAATAGGCGGTAATCCCGGTGGCACGTCTTGTGGAAAGACGTCAGCGAACTCCTGCAAAATGTTAGTGATAGCAGGAGGCAAAGAGGAAGGCACATCCTCGAATGAAAATAATGCCTCTTTGCACACAAAAGCATAGCAAACAGATTTGCTAAAATCTAGATCATCAATATCAGATTTGGTGGCAAGTAAACATGCACTTTTCAATTTAATTTCAGAAGCAACACTAGATTGTTTATTATTATTAGGCTGCATTTGTTGCTCAAATTCTTTTGCCACAATCTGATTTTCACTCTTAGTTTTCTCCTGTTTTGCTTTATTAGCTCTATTAATATCATCTTTCAAAATGGAATCAGGAGTCATAGGAAGCAAAGTAATATTTTTATCCTTATGAACAAGAGTATACTGATTGTTTCTACCATGGTGAATAGAATTTTTATCAAATTGCCATGGTCTACCAAGTAATAAGGAACATGCTTGCATAGGTACCACATCACAATCAACATAATCAGCATATGTAGAGATACTAAAATGTACACGAACAGTACGTGTTACCTTAACCTTGTCGCTGTTGTTGAACCATTGGATGTAGTAAGGATGTGGATGTGGTCTTGTGGTGAGAGATAGCTTCTCCACCATCTCCATGCTAGCCAAGTTGTTGCAACTCCCTCCATCTATGATCACGCGAACAGAACGTTCCTTCACAACTCCCTTTGTATGGAACAAATTATGCCTCTGATTTTGCTCAGCTTGTGTAACCTGCACACTCAAAACACGTTGAGCAACTAAACATTCATACCTGTCAGCATCTTCAGGAGCCATGTATTGCGTCTCATGATCAGAATCGTCTCCACCGTGTTCGTCACGTGTAATAAGAGCCAAAGTCTCCTCATCAAAGTCACTAGCGGACTCATACCCACCATCCTCAGTAACAATCATCACACGCTTAGATGGGCATTCTCTCGCATAATGACCTCCACCCTTGCAACGTCGACAAATAATATCATGTGTTTGCCCTGTTGATGCCATGGATGAAGAAGAGCTCTTTGCAGGCCCAGAAGGTGTGCTCTTGGCAGATAGTGGTGATTGTGCCTGCTTTATTGTATCACGGTTGGAGGTGGCAGCCGACGAAGGCGCCGGTGTAGCAGAACGGGAGGAAGTAGATGATGCACGTGGTGTCCATGATGAAGATCGACCTGCAGAAAAGTTAGTCCGCGCCAATGCCTGTCGATCCTGTACTTCACGTTCAGCTTTACAAGCAAGATGAAATAAACGAGTGATATTAGTATACTCCTTATAGTCTAGAATGGTCTGAATCTCTCTATTTAATCCACCCAGAAAACGTGCAAGCATAGCTTCATTCTCCTCAACAATACCACATCTAATCATGCCAGTTTGTAATTCCTGATAATATTCTTCTACAGAATTTTTTCCTTGTCTTAAGCGCTGTAATTTTTGAAGCAATTCACGTTGATAATATGGTGGAACCCAACGAGTACGCATAGCAGTTTTCAAAGCAGCCCAAGTAGCGGGAATAGGATATAATCTACAATGTTCAGACCACCATACACATGCAAAACTAGTGAAAGCACAAACAGCAGCAGCAACCCGTCTCTCCTCGGGATATTGTAAACATGTAAAACGTTGTTCAGTTTCTAACTCCCAAGTAAGATATATATCAGGAACATATCTACCCTCAAATGGTGGAATATTCAATTTCAGTTTAGGAATATGGACATCATCTCGTACCTGAGGTGGTGGTGCAGGCCTACCATTACGAATATATACCTGAGGTCGACCTGGTGGTGGTGGTGCTGGTGGCTGCACGTAGTGCTGATTTTGATCAACCTCATCCTCATAATCGCCCGCATACTCAACATCCTCCTGGGTACCACCAGCAGCAGTAGCAGGGGCGAAAGAAGCATCAACAACATGAACAGCAGCACCAGAAGTTTGGCCATCCTCAATAGGAACACGCCTCGCTCGTCCATACTGATTCGAAAGGATGCGTTGTTGTTGTTGTTGTTGTTGTTGGAGAGGTGCGTTAGGTGCAGCGGGTGGTGGTGGTGGAAGACGCGCGAGCAATTCATTAAATTTTTTATCGAGCTTTGTTTCGAACGTCTTCTCCATGCCATCTATCTTCTCCATGGCCTCTTCAAATCTGTTTAGCACATCTTGCACCTGTCCACTCATCATTTGCTGAAACTTATCATGAAGCTCCTTGTTCGATAAATTCTCCCAGTCAGTCACGTCGGCTTGTGATCCTGGCATGGTTAGCAGCAATAGAAACACACAAGAATATGATCCTACAGACTACGAACAAGTGGTGGTGGTGGGTGTCACAAATCCGTCAAGCAAAACTCAAATTCTTACCAGTTCTTACCCAGCAGCAGGCGGTGATCGGCAACCGTTGTAGTCAAAAACTCTCAAAGCTTGGATAGAGCGAGTACCAGGGAGAGTCAAACGCACGACGTAGATGTATGTGGAGCTGGGAAGGCTTATAATATGGTAGCAAAAAGGATCAGCAATAATCAATTCAGAGATGCAAAGTTGAATAAACGCTCAACGACGGTACTGTGCTGGTCCTAGGCTAGACCGTGCTAGAGACGCGAGCCTAGAACACTAACAAAATCACGGCGCTGCACGTAAACAAGGGAAAAGCACACTCTGGATTTTTTTTTCGCTCTTTTTTTTTTGCGCTCTTTTTTTTTTTGCGCTGCTCTTTTTTTTTTGCGAAAAAATCACTATAATGGCGAGTGTCTCAAAACTCTTCCTAGGTCAAACTGACAGGATGGGCACAAAATTTTTTCGACCAATTTTTTTTTCGTTTTTTCGACTGCCCGGACCCAAAAACTGGAAACGGGTCAAAAAAACTTCCTATAATGGCACCTGTCTCAAAACACTCAGAAACACCTAAAAATAGGATAGCCAGAAATTTTTTCGAAAAATGCGTTTTCGAAAAATTTTGGGCCTAAACGGAGCGTGGTTTCCAGACTCAGAAACACCAATTTTTTTTTTCCGAAACCTACTCCGGCAAGGAAACACGAATCGGAAAATAGATGGATCCCGAAAACAAACCTAATAAGCAAGGAACTCGGATTGGTGGTGGATATATGGTTGTGGTATATGGCAGCGGTGGTGGTAGCGGTGGTAGTATATGGATATGGATCGGTGGTGGTATATGGACACGGATTGGTGGTGGTATATGGATACGGATTCGGAGTGGTGGTGGTAGATGGCAGGGGCGATGATGATGGTGCAGCGGCGGCGTGACAACTTATGACCAGAACTCGAAACTCTAAAAGACTAGACTCTAAGACCAGCAACTAGACCGACGATGCAACCGCAAATTCAACAAAGCAAAACCCTAAAAAGATTATGCAAAGGCTCAGATTGGTTCGGATATGATGAACTAACCCTAAATTTTTTTTGTGGCTTTTTCGTGGACTATAGGTATGAAGAACAGACTCGATCTAAACTACGAAAAACTGGAAAATCTCACCGAGCAACCTGGAAATCTGATACCACTTGATAGAGGCAAAGGTGTCCCGTCTTTCGATGAGATGGTGGATTTCGCTTTGGTGCAAGTCGACTTTGACGATCCGACTACGAACGTGCGAGGACGTCGCGCCTTAGCAATCGCTAAACCAACTCCGAGAGGTTATTGACCACGCCGGAGCACGATCAACCTGACCACGAGGGTCTGTTTCCTGCGAGCAAACGAAGAACAAGCAAGAAACTAAGATTGCAATCTGGATATTGCGAATATAAGATGAAAGCTTTATTGATCAAGGTGGGGTTCTGTGACGCCTTTGTCTGGTCGTTGAACACAAACGAAGTACGCGAAGTTGCAGCTATGGCGAACTTTTAATCTAAACAAAACCCCAAAGTCTAAACGGTGCCCTAAGGGCTGTATATATGGAGGAAGAGAGGGGGAATTTCGTGGCCCTTGGTGGAGGGGTCCGAAATCAACCCTATCTCTTGTTTCCCCACACATACGGACTCTAAAAATAGCCTATACTTATGTATTTCGAAATTACATGGGCCTGGCCCAATAAAAAGGTGACGCAGCACCTATAATAGCCTCTGGACGAAATTTATGAAGTGGCATCTTGTATATTTCGTCCAAGGCTTCATGCACTCTTATGGTGGCTTCAAAGTCCTGAAATCATCACTTGTAACTCCGTTCTGGTTCCCCTTGTGCATGGCATCTTCTCCATGCTTGCTCTTGCTCCAATGTCCATCCTTCTCCAAGCTAGGCCCTTCATTTGTAAGCAAAACAAATGTATCCAATTTAGGCAGCATCATATTCTCATGAACATTAGAATCATTACCAAGAAACGAAAGTACCTGATAATTTAATTGGCGTGCGCGAGCTCTAGTAATTGGTCCAGTATATGTAGCAGTAGGGGCTGTGGGTGTAACAATGGTATTGATGTCCTCATCATCCTCTGGGAGGGAAGTTCCCCCGGTGGAATCACTCTGCCGGAGGGCAAAAGTGCTCCTTGATAGAGGCGGGGGTGTCCCGATCTTTCGATGAGATGATAACTATCGATTTGGTGAAGATGACTTTGACGATCCGACTACAAACGTGCACGACGTTGCGCCTTAGCAATCGCTAAATCAACTCTGAGAGGTTATTGACCACGCCGGAGCACAATCAACCTGACCACGAAGGTCTATTCCTGCAAGCAATCGAAGAACTAGCAAGAATATGATAAAAGCAATCTAAATATTGCGAGTATATATGAAGTATTGATAAAGGTGGGGATCCGTAAGCGGTCTTGGTCTGGTCGTTGGACACAAACGAAGTACACGAAGTTGCAATGGCTAACTTTTAACTAAACAAATCCCAAGGAAAAGCTACTAGATGGATCTACTTATATAGGAGCAAGGGGTGGCGGCCAAGGAGGTGGGAGGACGTCCCAAGGCAGCCTAAAACTAAATCTAGGTCGTACAAGGCCAATGGGCCCAAGTGGAGGTGATGTAACACCTTTGGACTTGTAGTTTGACTCGGATTCTGCTGCAGCATCAGATTGTTTTGTCCACAACTCAACGCTCCGGACGAATTTGAAGGTGATTCCAATTGGGTTGGATGCACGAAATCTAGTTTCCAACAAAAAAAGAATCACCCAATTCGGAGTCCGTATGAAAAACTTGTGTGCGTTTTGAGTCAGGTACGTCTGTGCAGTCCAAATCTGAATCCAGAACGTGAGTGACTTGGACTCTATCTTCTCTTGGGCCAAAAGTGACGTGAGAGAACTTTTTGGACAGCAAATAAACATCTCTTTCTTCCTTATCTTCATATGTGGATTGTACAAATGTCCCATACACCTGCAATTAGACAAAACACAAAAGTGTGTGAAGTATTTTTGTTCTGGATAACATAAATAGATTATTGAATAGTTTGCACTAGAAATCACCTGACAAAAACATAAACTATTCAATAATCTATTTATGTTATCCAGAACAAAAATACTTCACACACTTTTGTGTTTTGTCTAATTGCAGGTGTATGGGACATTTGTACAATTCACATATGAAGATAAGGAAGAAAGAGATGTTTATTTGCTGTCCAAAAAGTTCTCTCACGTCACTTTTGGCCCAAGAGAAGATAGAGTCCAAGTCCCTCACGTTCTGGATTCAGATTCGGACTGCACAGACATACCTGACTCAAAACGCACACAAGTTTTTCATACGGACTCCGAATTGGGTGATTCTTTTTTTGTTGGAAACTAGATTTCGTGCACTTTCCAACCCAATTGGAATCACCTTCAAATTCGTCCGGAGCGTTGAGTTGTGGACGAAACAATCTGATGCTGCAGCAGAATCCGAGTCAAACTACAAGTCCAAAGGTGTTACATCACCTCCACTTGGGCCCATTGGCCTTGTACGACCTAGATTTAGTTTTAGGCTGCCTTGGGACGTCCTCCCACCTCCTTGGCCGCCACCCTGATGAGGACATGACTACCTTGGATATGATCAAAAATATTGCATACATGCATATTTGTCAGGTGATTTCTAGTGCAAACTATTCAATAATCTATTTATGTTATCCAGAACAAAAATACTTCACACACTTTTGTGTTTTGTCTAATTGCAGGTGTATGGGACATTTGTACAATTCACATATGAAGATAAGGAAGAAAGAGATGTTTATTTGCTGTCCAAAAAGTTCTCTCACGTCACTTTTGGCCCAAGAGAAGATAGAGTCCAAGTCCCTCACGTTCTGGATTCAGATTCGGACTGCACAGACATACCTGACTCAAAACGCACACAAGTTTTTCATACGGACTCCGAATTGGGTGATTCTTTTTTTGTTGGAAACTAGATTTCGTGCACTTTCCAACCCAATTGGAATCACCTTCAAATTCGTCCGGAGCGTTGAGTTGTGGACGAAACAATCTGATGCTGCAGCAGAATCCGAGTCAAACTACAAGTCCAAAGGTGTTACATCACCTCCACTTGGGCCCATTGGCCTTGTACGACCTAGATTTAGTTTTAGGCTGCCTTGGGACGTCCTCCCACCTCCTTGGCCGCCACCCCTTGCTCCTATATAAGTAGATCCATCTAGTAGCTTTTCCTTGGGATTTGTTTAGTTAAAAGTTAGCCATTGCAACTTCGTTTGTGTCCAACGACCAGACCAAGACCGCTTACGGATCCCCACCTTTATCAATACTTCATATATACTCGCAATATTCAGATTGCTTTTATCATATTCTTGCTTGTTCTTCGATTGCTTGCAGGAATAGACCTTCGTGGTTAGGTTGATTGTGCTCCGGCGTGGTCAATAACCTCTCAGAGTTGGTTTAGCGATTGCTAAGGCGCAACGTCGTGCACGTTTGTAGTCGGATCGTCAAAGTCATCTTCACCAAATCGATAGTTATCATCTCATCGAAAGATCGGGACACCCCCCGCCTCTATCAAGTGGTATCAGTTTTCAGGTTGCTCGGTGAGAATTTCCAGTTTTCCTAGATTAGATTTATTTTCTTACCTATTGTCCAAGAAAAAGCCACAAAAAAGAGTTAGATCTATTCATCCTTGGTCCAAGCCAGTTTGAGCCTTTGCAATTTTCTTTTCATTGTTTGCATAGTTGAATTATCGGTTGCATCGTCGTGTCGAGTTGCTGGTCTTAGTGTCTAGTTCCTTTAGAGTTTCGAGTTCTGTTCACATTAGTCACGCCGCCGCTGCATCATTATCTCTTTCGCTATCCACCACCCATCCATCAATTTCCACCACGTGCTACCCACCATTCATTGTCATAATAATAGTTGAGATCGTTCACATCTTCGCTTGATCCAATCTGCGTCTTATCTAGTTTGTTTTGGAAAGAGGGAGAAAAAAAGAGAGAAAAAAACGAGAAAAAAAAGAGAAAAAAAGTCAGAGAAAAAAGGAGAAAAAAAATCAAAAAAAATCGGCACAAACTTTTTCAGAGGAAAGTTGGAGACAAAGTTGTTGTATATCCTGCTTGGCAGTTGTTTTTCATCATTATCTTCACTGCCGTTGTGATCTTCACTTATATCTTGCTGTCAAGAGCTACTTACTATCCTTCATTGATGCTAGTTGTGCTACGCCGTGACCTCATTAGTGTTCTAGGCTCGCGTCTCTAGTCCGGTCTAGCCTAGGACCAGCACAGTACCGTCGTTGAGCGTTTATTCAACATTGCATCTTTGAATTGATCATTGCTAATCTTTTGCTACCATATATAGCCAACCCAGCTCCACATATTTCTACACCGTGTATACGTACGCTCCCCTGGCAATCGCTTTACTCAATATTCGGAGTTACTTGACACCGCTGGTTGCCGATCACCGCCTGCTGCATGATAAGAACTTGTAAGACATTGATATTTGCTTTACTGTGAGCGTTTTACCACCACATCCTAGTAGTTATAGGAACATTATTTTTGGGTTTTGTTTCTTGTTCTACTAATCATGACAGGATCCAGAGTCAATTCATGGGCTTTGTCGATCGCGGGAGACATGCCACCACCTTTGCAAATACCACAACCGTCACGAGAGGTGCACAAACATCCAAATGCACATGATCAGGTTAATGTATCTATACCACCATTTAATGGCCGTTTTAAACCTGCTTTATATATTGAATGGGAGTTCGACATAAAAAATATATTTGCTTCCCATAATTTCGATGAACATAAAAAGGTTAAGGTTGCAGTTGGTTCTTTCACTGGTTATGCTTTGGTTTGGTGGAGTGAATATTGTCGGTTACACCCTGATTATATACCTACTACTTGGGATGATTTGAAACTTGCCATGCGACATACTTTCGTCCCTGCTTATTATACTCGTGACATGATTAAGAAGTTGCAACACTTAAAACAAGGTAGTGAAACTGTAACAAAATATTATGATGATTTACAAACTACCTTGTTGCATTCCTCTTTAGAAGAAAGTGAAGATGATTTTATGGATAGATTTTGGGGAGGATTAAACCGTGATATTCAAGAGATACTAATTCATGAAGAGTGTTATCCTATGGACCATTTGTTTCATCTTGCTTGCAAAGCTGAACAGGAAATAAAACAACATGTTGGCCACGAGGAGAACAAGCGCACGGTGCACATTCCAAGAGTTGATATGATTGTTCCTTCAACTACTAGGCATACTATGACAACCACATCCGTTGTTGTCAGGACTACATCACCTCCACCATGTGACACATCGCCCCCGAGAGTGGCTACATCATCTGAGTTGATCATAAGAGGTAATGACAAAGGTACTGATCTTCCATCTCTACATGAGAATGATGAATGCCTTTTCAATTTGAATGCACCATCTGATGAGCTACCCACTACTTTGATCACACCACCTATTTTAGAGGACTACGTTGATAATTTGACTTTGCCATGTGATCAAACAACTGAAATACCAACAATTTTTAGTGCACCCATTGAATTAACTATTGATGCAAAAGAACCAATGTTTAATCATTTTGATATGACCTCTAATCTTGGTGATGATTCTGTGTTGAATGACTTATTGCATGTTTGCTTACTTAAGCATGTTGTAGCATGTAAATTTGATGCAAGTAAGGTTTATTCACCAATGTTGGGATGGTTTAATGATGAACATTGTCAATCTTTTGAAATGAATAAGAGCTTCACTTATATGTGCAAACTGAGTTGCAATATTTTCATGCCTTCTACTTCTTGTGCTAATTTTTTGGCTTTAGATTTTATGAACTATGCAAGTTACTCATCTATTCATGTGTCATATATGCAAAAATCAAGGGAAGTAAAAATGGATGACATATACATATACAACATGTACACCTTGTCTCTTTTGTTAGCCACATTTCAGATTAAGCAACGCCGAGGACGGCTTTATTTTCAAGAAGGGGAGGATGATGAGGACATGACTACCTTGGATATGATCAAAAATATTGCATACATGCATATTTGTCAGGTGATTTCTAGTGCAAACTATTCAATAATCTATTTATGTTATCCAGAACAAAAATACTTCACACACTTTTGTGTTTTGTCTAATTGCAGGTGTATGGGACATTTGTACAATTCACATATGAAGATAAGGAAGAAAGAGATGTTTATTTGCTGTCCAAAAAGTTCTCTCACGTCACTTTTGGCCCAAGAGAAGATAGAGTCCAAGTCCCTCACGTTCTGGATTCAGATTCGGACTGCACAGACATACCTGACTCAAAACGCACACAAGTTTTTCATACGGACTCCGAATTGGGTGATTCTTTTTTTGTTGGAAACTAGATTTCGTGCACTTTCCAACCCAATTGGAATCACCTTCAAATTCGTCCGGAGCGTTGAGTTGTGGACGAAACAATCTGATGCTGCAGCAGAATCCGAGTCAAACTACAAGTCCAAAGGTGTTACATCACCTCCACTTGGGCCCATTGGCCTTGTACGACCTAGATTTAGTTTTAGGCTGCCTTGGGACGTCCTCCCACCTCCTTGGCCGCCACCCCTTGCTCCTATATAAGTAGATCCATCTAGTAGCTTTTCCTTGGGATTTGTTTAGTTAAAAGTTAGCCATTGCAACTTCGTTTGTGTCCAACGACCAGACCAAGACCGCTTACGGATCCCCACCTTTATCAATACTTCATATATACTCGCAATATTCAGATTGCTTTTATCATATTCTTGCTTGTTCTTCGATTGCTTGCAGGAATAGACCTTCGTGGTTAGGTTGATTGTGCTCCGGCGTGGTCAATAACCTCTCAGAGTTGGTTTAGCGATTGCTAAGGCGCAACGTCGTGCACGTTTGTAGTCGGATCGTCAAAGTCATCTTCACCAAATCGATAGTTATCATCTCATCGAAAGATCGGGACACCCCCCGCCTCTATCACATTTTTACTTCCCTTGATTTTTGCATATATGACACATGAATAGATGAGTAACTTGCATAGTTCATAAAATCTAAAGCCAAAAAATTAGCACAAGAAGTAGAAGGCATGAAAATATTGCAACTCAGTTTGCACATATAAGTGAAGCTCTTATTCATTTCAAAAGATTGACAATGTTCATCATTAAACCATCCCAACATTGGTGAATAAACCTTACTTGCATCAAATTTACATGCTACAACATGCTTAAATAAGCAAACATGCAATAAGTCATTCAAAACAGAATCATCACCAAGATTAGAGGTCATATCAAAATGATTAAACATTGGTTCTTTTGCATCAATAGTTAATTCAATGGGTGCACTCAAAATTGTTGGTATTTCAGTTGTTTGATCACATGGCAAAGTCAAATTATCAACGTAGTCCTCTAAAATAGGTGGTGTGATCAAAGTAGTGGGTAGCTCATCAGATGGTGCATTCAAATTGACAAGGCATTCATCATTCTCATGTAGAGATGGAAGATCAGTACCTTTGTCATTACCTCTTATGATCAACTCAGATGATGTAGCCACTCTCGGGGGCGATGTGTCACATGGTGGAGGTGATGTAGTCCTGACAACAACGGATGTGGTTGTCATAGTATGCCTAGTAGTTGAAGGAACAATCATATCAACTCTTGGAATGTGCATCGTGCGCTTGTTCTCCTCGTGGCCAACACGTTGTTTTATTTCCTGTTCAGCTTTGCAAGCAAGATGAAACAAATGGTCCATAGGATAACACTCTTCATGAATTAGTATCTCTTGAATATCACGGTTTAATCCTCCGCAAAATCTATCCATAAAATCATCTTCACTTTCTTCTAAAGAGGAATGCAACAAGGTAGTTTGTAAATCATCATAATATTTTATTACAGTTTCACTACCTTGTTTTAAGTGTTGCAACTTCTTAATCATGTCACGAGTATAATAAGCAGGGAGGAAAGTATGTCGCATGGCAAGTTTCAAATCATCCCAAGTAGTAGGTATATAATCAGGGTGTAACCGACAATATTCACTCCACCAAACCAAAGCATAACCAGTGAAAGAACCAACCGCAACCTTAACCTTTTTATGTTCATCGAAATTATGGGAAGCAAATATATTTTTTATGTCGAACTCCCATTCAATATATAAAGCAGGTTTAAAACGGCCATTAAATGGTGGTATAGATACATTAACCTGATCCTGTGCATTTGGATGTTTGTGCACCTCTTGTGACAGTTGTGGTATTTGCAAAGGTGGTGGCACGTCTCCCGCGATCGACAAAGCCCATGAATTGACTCTGGATCCTGTCATGATTAGTAGAACAAGAAACAAAAACCAAAAATAATGTTCCTATAACTTCTAGGATGTGGTGGTAAAACGCTCACAGTAAAGCAAATATCAATGTCTTACAAGTTCTTACCATGCAGCAGGCGATGATCGGCAACCAGCGGTGTCAAGTAACTCCGAATATTGAGTAAAGCGATTGCCAGGGGAGCGTACGTATACACGGTGTAGAAATATGTGGAGCTGGGTTGGCTATATATGGTAGCAAAAGATTAGCAATAATCAATTCAAAGATGCAATGTTGAATAAACGCTCAACGACGGTACTGTGCTGGTCCTAGGCTAGACCGGACTAGAGACGCGAGCCTAGAACACTAATGAGGTCACGGCGTAGCACAACTAGCATCAATGAAGGATACTAAGTAGCTCTTGATAGCAAGATATAAGTGAAGATAATGATGAAAAACAACTGCCAAGCAGGATATACAACAACTTTGTCTCCAACTTTCCTCTGAAAAAGTTTGTGCCGATTTTTTTGATTTTTTTTCTCCTTTTTTTCTCTGACTTTTTTTCTCTTTTTTTCTCGTTTTTTTTCTCTCTTTTTTTCTCCCTCTTTCCAAAACAAACTAGATAAGACGCAGATTGGATCAAGCGAAGATGTGAACGATCTCAACTATTATTATGACAATGAATGGTGGGTAGCACGTGGTGGAAATTGATGGATGGGTGGTGGACAGCGGAAGAGATAATGATGCAGAGGTGGCGAGACTAATGTGAACAGAACTCGAAACTCTAAACGAACTAGACACTAAGACCAGCAACTGACACGACGATGCAACCGATAATTCAACTATGCAAGCAATGAATAGAAAATTACAAAGGCTCAGACTGGCTTGGATAAAGGATGAACAGATCTAACTTTTTTTTTGTGGCTTTATCATGGACTGTAGGTATGAATGACAGATGCGATCTAAACTATGAAAAACTGTAAAATCTCACCGAGCAACCTGAAAACTGATACCACTTGATAGAGGCGGGGGTGTCCCGATCTTTCGATGAGATGATAACTATCGATTTGGTGAAGATGACTTTGACGATCCGACTACAAACGTGCACGACGTTGCGCCTTAGCAATCGCTAAATCAACTCTGAGAGGTTATTGACCACGCCGGAGCACAATCAACCTGACCACGAAGGTCTATTCCTGCAAGCAATCGAAGAACTAGCAAGAATATGATAAAAGCTATTGCGAGTATATATGAAGTATTGATAAAGGTGGGGATCCGTAAGCGGTCTTGGTCTGGTCGTTGGACACAAACGAAGTACACGAAGTTGCAATGGCTAACTTTTAACTAAACAAATCCCAAGGAAAAGCTACTAGATGGATCTACTTATATAGGAGCAAGGGGTGGCGGCCAAGGAGGTGGGAGGACGTCCCAAGGCAGCCTAAAACTAAATCTAGGTCGTACAAGGCCAATGGGCCCAAGTGGAGGTGATGTAACACCTTTGGACTTGTAGTTTGACTCGGATTCTGCTGCAGCATCAGATTGTTTCGTCCACAACTCAACGCTCCGGACGAATTTGAAGGTGATTCCAATTGGGTTGGAAAGTGCACGAAATCTAGTTTCCAACAAAAAAAGAATCACCCAATTTGGAGTCCGTATGAAAAACTTGTGTGCGTTTTGAGTCAGGTACGTCTGTGCAGTCTGAATCTGAATCCAGAACGTGAGTGACTTGGACTCTATCTTCTCTTGGGCCAAAAGTGACGTGAGAGAACTTTTTGGACAGCAAATAAACATCTCTTTCTTCCTTATCTTCATATGTGGATTGTACAAATGTCCCATACACCTGCAATTAGACAAAACACAAAAGTGTGTGAAGTATTTTTGTTCTGGATAACATAAATAGATTATTGAATAGTTTGCACTAGAAATCACCTGACAAATATGCATATATGCAATATTTTTGGTCATATCCAAGGTAGTCATGTCCTCATCACTCCTTCCCAAGTTCCGCCTCAAGACGGTGGCGCTCTGTTCGGAAAGTCCTCTCCTTATTTTTTCTAGGTCAAAATGACTTATATACCAGAAGATGGGCACCGGAGGTGGGCCGGGCTGAGCACAACCCACCAGGGCGCGCCTAGGGGGCCAGGCGCGCCTAGGGGGCCAGGCGCGCCCTGGTGTCTTGTGCTCACCAGGTGGCCCCCCTCCAGTGGTTATTTGCTCCGGTATTTCTTATTTATTCCATAAAAAATCCTCGTGAAGTTTCAACTTGTTTGGAGTTGTGCAGAACAGGTGGCCTGATGTAGCTTTTCCAGGTCCAGATTTCCAGCTGCCGGAATTCTCCCTCTTTGTGTGAACCTTGTATATTATGAGAGAAACGACATTAGAATTACTCCAAAAAGCATTATTATGCATAAAAACATTATAAATAACAGTAGGTAAACATGATGCAAAATGGGCATATTAGTGCCGAGGAACACTCTTGGAGAGTACTCGCTTTTCAATGGGGACAGCTACCCCATTTGTGAAGTGCATGCCACCTTGTGTGCACGACATCAAAAGCCCGCCGTTCATGAAGTGTGGTTGTGTCTTCAATGTGCACCGCCGGATGAACGACATGCTGAGACACACTATCCCTGATTTATGCCGCTTCAGCTTGGATGAGTCTCCATCGTGTGGAACCGGACTAGAAATCTACGACAATGATTCTCTTTGCCCACCGCTATGGATCATGCCATCCATGAAGAACACCTGGGAGTGGAACCTGGAGGAGGACATGGAGCCCATCTATAACATGTAAGTGGAGTATGGTAAATTGTGAATGGTAGCGCTATGAATATATGTAGATAATTCGTGCACAAATTTATCACATGAAGTGGAGATGAACTTGTGTGGCATACTAGCATTTGTCCTTTAGAATTTATTACTAGTAAATGTGTTATGTGTACGTGCAACTTGTGTGGCTGTTGCACGGGCTCCAACATGCTCTAAGAGAAAAAAGGTGGCACAACTTTGGATATAGGTGACGTGGCGGCATCATACAGTAGCATTGTTCGCTATAGTTGTAGTACTCCTACTAGGACGACAACTCCTATAAAACCTTACACTTGGCTCTTTGCCCCTTTGGGAGGTTCAACAGTTCGTACTCCTATGAACCTTGCACTTGGCTCTTCGCCTCTTTGGAAGGTCCAACAATGATGATACTACAGTACAATATGCTTCTGGCAATCTGACACCGAATGAACTGATGCACGTCCACCACGAGGGCGAGGGCGAGGGAGAGGGATAGCGTGTTGTAGTCCAAACCCTCTCCTCGTCCTGTGAGCCACTGCGCGCGTGGGCGAGGGAGAGGGTGTAGGCGTACGTAGTAAGCAAGATTCTCCTTGTCCTGTGAGCCACCACGCATGGGCGAGGGAGAGGGCGTAGTAAGCAAGCTTCTCCTCGTTCGGCGAGTTGATGGGACACATCAAAGCAGTACTAGTCCATACTGTGTCCTTTTCGGTTAATATGGCTTAATTTGAAACGAGAAAATACACTAGCGGTCAACGTATGTAACAATACGCTCATTACGGTCACTATATAGTTTTGCGGTCATTATACGGTCACTAGCTCACCGTAGAGCACCGTATTGCACCCTACTGACCGGCCACATAGTCGAGGCGGCACTTTGTTGACTAGTTAAATTGACACCTGGTTTTTGGGTCCCACCTGTCAGTTGGCAGAGCAAAGAAATCAGTTAAACAAAACTTACGTAGGCGTGATAGGAGTCCAACCCTTCCGCGCGAACCACCCCAGCTGTGTATGTGAGTGCATGCACGTGTACTCCCCCGGTTCATGAAAAACTATACATCTAGCATTAGAAAATTTCCAACAAAGAGTTTCGATTCCTCTATGTCAATGTGTAAATGTCAATATGTACAGTCTTTCATGGACGGAGGGAGTAGGTTGAGCACTTGAGCGTGAGCGTGTGTGTTGCATCGTGTGTTGTGTGCCGCATGGATGCGTGAGTGTTGCGTGCGTGCATGTGTACGTGTGAGTGTTGCATGTTGCATGCATGCATGAGGCTTTTACTCCCTCCCATTGACATGTTCATATTTCAAGCTTCATTAAAACGTTGCATGCAAGAATTAAGAGAAAACTCACCAATGCTTGTAAAAGTCCTGGTCCTTTGTTCCTCACGCAAGCATTCCAATTAATACGGTCGTAAACACAATTTTCTTGTGGAAAACGAGCCCATTATTGAGTACTTTCAGAAAAAATTCTTCAAGCACTCACCATTTACTACTACCTTGGTTGATGATTTTTTTATCGACCTGTATATAAACCCTCGTCCTGGTTTAATGGTCCCCTTCGTACTTAGTGTAAAATTTTGACCGTAAATTTAACTAACAAGGTGTCAATGCATGTCATAAAAAAATATACCATCAAAAACTATGTTCAAATACAAATCCAGTGATATGATTTTGGGTGACATGCATTAACATTTTATTAGTTAAATAGATGGTCAAAGTTTGACACAAAGTACTACTAGTACCCCTACATTATTGGCGCCGGGTGCCTTGGCCAATGTTTCATCTTGTTGGACAGGACGAGAGTAGAGGCATATGGATACTGTAGATAGGAAGTCTTGGCAATCCATTATTCCCCATCTCGGTCAGAGAGAACTATTCAACTAGTCTTCACAGTGAAGTGATAATACACGCTACAGAAGATGGGACACTTAATTAATTGATAGAGGCGGGGTGTCCCGATCTTTCGATGAGATGATAACTATCTATTTGGTGGAGACGACTTTGACGATCCGACTACAAACGTGCAACGACGTTGTGCCTTAGCAATCGCTAAACCAACTCCGAGAGGTTATTGACCACACCGGAGCACGATCAACCTGACCACGAAGGTCTATTCCTGCAAGCAATCGAAGAACAAGCAAGAATATGATAAAAGCAATCTGAATATCGCAAATATGTATGAAGTATTGATAATGGTGGGGATCCCAAAAGTGGTCTTGGTCTGGTCGTTGGACACAAACGAAGCACACGAAGTTGCAATGGCTAACTTTTAACTAAACAAATCCCCGGGAAAAGCTACTAGATGGATCTACTTATATAGGAGCAAGGGGTGGCGGCCAAGGAGGTGGGAGGACGTCCCAAGGCAGCCTAAAACTAAATCTAGGTCGTACAAGGCCAATGGGCCCAAGTGGAGGTGATGTAACACCTTTGGACTTGTAGTTTGACTCGGATTCTGCTGCAGCATCAGATTGTTTCGTCCACAACTCAACGCTCCGGACGAATTTGAAGGTGATTCCAATTGGGTTGGAAAGTGCACGAAATCTAGTTTCCAACAAAAAAAGAATCACCCAATTCGGAGTCCGTATGAAAAACTTGTGTGCGTTTTGATTCAGGTATGTCTGTGCAGTCCGAATCTGAATCCAGAACGTGAGAGACTTGGACTCTATCTTCTCTTGGGCCAAAAGTGACGTGAGAGAACTTTTTGGACAGCAAATAAACATCTCTTTCTTCCTTATCTTCATATGTGGATTGTACAAATGTCCCATACACCTGCAATTAGACAAAACACAAAAGTGTGTGAAGTATTTTTGTTCTGGATAACATAAATAGATTATTGAATAGCTTGCACTAGAAATCACCTGACAAATATGCATATATGCAATATTTTTGGTCATATCCAAGGTAGTCATGTCCTCATCATCCTCCCCTTCTTGAAAATAAAGCCGTCCTCGGCGTTGCTTAATCTGAAATGTGGCTAACAAAAGAGACAAGGTGTACATGTTGTATATGTATATGTCATCCATTTTTACTTCCCTTGATTTTTGCATATATGACACATGAATAGATGAGTAACTTGCATAGTTCATAAAATCTAAAGCCAAAAAATTAGCACAAGAAGTAGAAGGCATGAAAATATTGCAACTCAGTTTGCACATATAAGTGAAGCTCTTATTCATTTCAAAAGATTGACAATGTTCATCATTAAACCATCCCAACATTGGTGAATAAACATTACTTGCATCAAATTTACATGCTACAACATGCTTAAACAAGCAAATATGCAATAAGTCATTCAACACAGAATCATCACCAAGATTAGAGGTCATATCAAAATGATTAAACATTGGTTCTTTTGCATCAATAGTTAATTCAATGGGTGCACTCAAAATTGTTGGTATTTCAGTTGTTTGATCACATGGCAAAGTCAAATTATCAACGTAGTCCTCTAAAATAGGTGGTGTGATCAAAGTAGTGGGTAGCTCATCAGATGGTGCATTCAAATTGACAAGGCATTCATCATTCTCATGTGGAGATGGAAGATCAGTACCTTTGTCATTACCTCTTATGATCAACTCAGATGATGTAGCCACTCTCGAGGGCGATGTGTCACATGGTGGAGGTGATGTAGTCCTGACAACAACGGATGTGGTTGTCATAGTATGCCTAGTAGTTGAAGGAACAATCATATCAACTCTTGGAATGTGCATCATGCGCTTGTTCTCCTCGTGGCCAACACGTTGTTTTATTTCCTGTTCAGCTTTGCAAGCAAGATGAAACAAATGGTCCATAGGATAACACTCTTCATGAATTAGTATCTCTTGAATATCACGGTTTAATCCTCCCCAAAATCTATCCATAAAATCGTCTTCACTTTCTTCTAAAGAGGAATGCAACAAGGTAGTTTCTAAATCATCATAATATTTTGTTACAGTTTCACTACCTTGTTTTAAGTGTTGCAACTTCTTAATCATGTCACGAGTATAATAAGCAGGGACGAAAGTATGTCGCATGGCAAGTTTCAAATCATCCCAAGTAGTAGGTATATAATCAGGGTGTAACCGACAATATTCACTCCACCAAACCAAAGCATAACCAGTGAAAGAACCAACCGCAACCTTAACCTTTTTATGTTCATCGAAATTATGGGAAGCAAATATATTTTTTATGTCGAACTCCCATTCAATATATAAAGCAGGTTTAAAACGGCCATTAAATGGTGGTATAGATACATTAACCTGATCATGTGCATTTGGATGTTTGTGCACCTCTCGTGACGGTTGTGGTATTTGCAAAGGTGGTGGCACGTCTCCCGCGATCGACAAAGCCCATGAATTGACTCTGGATCCTGTCATGATTAGTAGAACAAGAAACAAAACCCAAAAAAAATGTTCCTATAACTACTAGGATGTGGTGGTAAAACGCTCACAGTAAAGCAAATATCAATGTCTTACAAGTTCTTACCATGCAGCAGGCGGTGATCGGCAACCAGCGGTGTCAAGTAACTCCGAATATTGAGTAAAGCGATTGCCAGGGGAGCGTACGTATACACGGTGTAGAAATATGTGGAGCTGGGTTGGCTATATATGGTAGCAAAGGATTAGCAATAATCAATTCAAAGATGCAATGTTGAATAAACGCTCAACGACGGTACTGTGCTGGTCCTAGGCTAGACCGGACTAGAGACGCGAGCCTAGAACACTAATGAGGTCACGGCATAGCACAACTAGCATCAATGAAGGATAGTAAGTAGCTCTTGACAGCAAGATATAAGTGAAGATCACAACGGCAGTGAAGATAATGATGAAAACCAACTGCCAAGCAGGATATACAACAACTTTGTCTCCAACTTTCCTCTGAAAAAGTTTGTGCCGATTTTTTTGATTTTTTTCTCCTTTTTTTCTCTGACTTTTTTTTCTCTTTTTTTTCTCTCGTTTTTTTCTCTCGTTTTTTTCTCTCTTTTTTTCTCCCTCTTTCCAAAACAGACTAGATAAGATGCAGATTGGATCAAGTGAAGATGTGAACGATCTCAACTATTATTATGACAATGAATGGTGGGTAGCACGTGGTGGAAATTGATGGATGGGTGGTGGACAGCGGAAGAGATAATGATGCAGCGGTGGCATGACTAATGTGAACAGAACTCGAAACTCTAAACGAACTAGACACTAAGACCAGCAACTCGACACGACGATGCAACCGATAATTCAACTATGCAAGCAATGAAAAGAAAATTGCAAAGGCTCAGACTGGCTTGGACCAAGGATGAATAGATCTAACTCTTTTTTGTGGCGTTTTCTTGGACAATAGGTAAGAAAATAAATCTAATCTAGGAAAACTGGAAATTCTCACCGAGCAACCTGAAAACTGATACCACTTGATAGAGACGGGGTGTCCCGATCTTTCGATGAGATGATAACTATCTATTTGGTGGAGACGACTTTGACGATCCGATTACAAACGTGCAACGACGTTGTGCCTTAGCAATCGCTAAACCAACTCCGAGAGGTTATTGACCACACCGGAGCACGATCAACCTGACCACGAAGGTCTATTCCTGCAAGCAATCGAAGAACAAGCAAGAATATGATAAAAGCAATCTGAATATCGCGAATATGTATGAAGTATTGATAATGGTGGGGATCCCAAAAGTGGTCTTGGTCTGGTCGTTGGACACAAACGAAGCACACGAAGTTGCAATGGCTAACTTTTAACTAAACAAATCCCCAGGAAAAGCTACTAGATGGATCTACTTATATAGGAGCAAGGGGTGGCGGCCAAGGAGGTGGGAGGACGTCCCAAGGCAGCCTAAAACTAAATCTAGGTCGTACAAGGCCAATGGGCCCAAGTGGAGGTGATGTAACACCTTTGGACTTGTAGTTTGACTCGGATTCTGCTGCAGCATCAGATTGTTTCGTCCACAACTCAACGCTCCGGACGAATTTGAAGGTGATTCCAATTGGGTTGGAAAGTGCACGAAATCTAGTTTCCAACAAAAAAAGAATCACCCAATTCGGAGTCCGTATGAAAAACTTGTGTGCGTTTTGATTCAGGTATGTCTGTGCAGTCCGAATCTGAATCCAGAACGTGAGAGACTTGGACTCTATCTTCTCTTGGGCCAAAAGTGACGTGAGAGAACTTTTTGGACAGCAAATAAACATCTCTTTCTTCCTTATCTTCATATGTGGATTGTACAAATGTCCCATACACCTGCAATTAGACAAAACACAAAAGTGTGTGAAGTATTTTTGTTCTGGATAACATAAATAGATTATTGAATAGCTTGCACTAGAAATCACCTGACAAATATGCATATATGCAATATTTTTGGTCATATCCAAGGTAGTCATGTCCTCATCATTAATAAGCTGAACCAACGTGTTGGTGTTACTAAATCAGCCTTACCCAGTATTGCCATCATGTTTGCCAGTGGAGCACACTTTCACAAATACGCCTACGCACCTCTCTCTTTCATTAACTGACATATGGGCCCTCTTGAGGTAGACCCACATGTCATCGGCTTAACAATTTACACTCCGAAGGACGGTATATCCTGGTAGTAGTACTAGTAGAATTGAGGCTTAATGCACTTTCTTCCCCGTCTTTCCCTCTTCTTCCTCCTCTCTTCCCATCGTCGGCCGCACACCATTTCCCCCCGCTCACTGCTCGCCTACATGCGCCATCTTCCTTGGTAGCTCGCGCGTACCATATCCCCCCGCTCACTGCTCGGCCACACACGCCATCTTCTTCGCTTGCTGGCCTGAATCCACTTCCCCGCTCGCTCGCAGGCACCAAAAACCCCAATCACTCAGCGCCCTAAAAACCCTATGGTAGAACCGACTGACATGCAGAGTCGCGATTGGAATTGCGTCCACGATGTTCTCTTGGAGCAGATCTGTAATCGTATGGACCTCCTCAGCACCGTGCATCTGGTTGCATGCTTGGTGTCTTTGTACTGTCTACTCATCTGCAACCGGCGGACCCTTTTTAAGACACCCTGTGTTGGGGATATAGCTCCGAGGTGTGATCCGCCCAGGAGGGGCCGGGTTACACCGTTGGCGGTTTAATATGAAGAAGGTCCAACGAGGCCCAAGGAGAAGTGTGAAGATGGCGTGATGAGGACATGACTACCTTGGATATGACCAAAAATATTGCATATATGCATATTTGTCAGGTGATTTCTAGTGCAAACTATTCAATAATCTATTTATGTTATCCAAAACAAAAATACTTCACACACTTTTGTGTTTTGTCTAATTGCAGGTGTATGGGACATTTGTACAATCCACATATGAAGATAAGGAAGAAAGAGATGTTTATTTGCTGTCCAAAAAGTTCTCTCACGTCACTTTTGGCCCAAGAGAAGATAGAGTCCAAGTCTCTCACGTTCTGGATTCAGATTCGGACTGCACAGACATACCTGAATCAAAACGCACACAAGTTTTTCATACGGACTCCGAATTGGGTGATTCTTTTTTTGTTGGAAACTAGATTTCGTGCACTTTCCAACCCAATTGGAATCACCTTCAAATTCGTCCGGAGCGTTGAGTTGTGGACGAAACAATCTGATGCTGCAGCAGAATCCGAGTCAAACTACAAGTCCAAAGGTGTTACATCACCTCCACTTGGGCCCATTGGCCTTGTACGACCTAGATTTAGTTTTAGGCTGCCTTGGGACGTCCTCCCACCTCCTTGGCCGCCACCCCTTGCTCCTATATAAGTAGATCCATCTAGTAGCTTTTCCTGGGGATTTGTTTAGTTAAAAGTTAGCCATTGCAACTTCGTGTGCTTCGTTTGTGTCCAACGACCAGACCAAGACCACTTTTGGGATCCCCACCATTATCAATACTTCATACATATTCGCGATATTCAGATTGCTTTTATCATATTCTTGCTTGTTCTTCGATTGCTTGCAGGAATAGACCTTCGTGGTCAGGTTGATCGTGCTCCGGTGTGGTCAATAACCTCTCGGAGTTGGTTTAGCGATTGCTAAGGCACAACGTCGTTGCACGTTTGTAGTCGGATCGTCAAAGTCGTCTCCACCAAATAGATAGTTATCATCTCATCGAAAGATCGGGACACCCCGCCTCTATCATGGCGACTCATGGAAGCAGGCCTGGGGAAGGCCCAAGGACCGGGTCTATGAACCGCCATATGATGACTTGCCTTGTAAGGTATGACTAGTTAGAAACCGAGCCGGTCACATTGTATGAGACGCTCGGGACTATGTAAGCCTCCGGGTCTCCACCTGTGTATATAAAGGTGAGACTCGGCGGCGGGTTTACTCAAGAAACAATTAATCGAGAACTAGGTCAAGTGTAGTCGCTCCCTTGTAATCGGAACTCAAGAAATACAACTAGAAGTAGGACGTAGGCTTTTACCTCGTTGAGAGGGGCCGAAACTGGGTAAACTCTTTGTGTCCCTTGTCCCATTCAACCCCTTCAAGCTAACTACATTACGATGGCTCAACACCGAAGTCCTTTTGCTAGGACATCTTTCGTGACAAGTCCACGACAGTTGGCGCCCACCATGGGGCCAGAGCATGGTGGTTTCAGGTTCTTAAAGGGAAACTTCTCAGGGATCAAGGGATACGCCATGGCCCAGATGACCAAGAGCCGTCGCGGCAAGATCTACATCGACGACATCGGCTAGGGTCCTGAGGCCGATTTAATCGAGTATGGGTACCGGGTCCCCTTCGGTGGAATTCAACTCTTCATCGGCAATATTGGCGAGTCCAAGCCTGGGTCGGATGCCTGCACTGACACCGTTAAGACGGCTCGGCGCACGAGATCCGCCAAGGTCCAACCCGCCCAGAAGTGTGCTTTCGTTGGCTTTGTTCATGGGGCGGATCTTGACGAAGGTTCTATGTCTGGTGGAGAGACAGCCATCTATTCAGGTGATGAGTCTTTAACCGGCGAAACCGAGTCGATCTATCAACTATAGGATGACGGGCTTGGGGGCTACTCCGATGGCGACAGTATTTCAGACTCCTGTGAGCCACTGAGCAGGGCTGCAATCTTCATGGCCGGTATGCAATAGATGGTGAATTCATCAACTGTCGCGGCTATGACCTCTGGTTCAACAGCCGCTGCAACAACCGGGGCAAGCGGCCCTGTGCGCCCGCAGGCTCAGGTCTTATCTGAGCTCTTAGATGCTTTGGCAACTCTGTTAGCCGCGGAGGTAACCCCGGCGACTCAAGCACAGCATAATGTGGAAGTTGCGAAACTGCGAGATGAGGTAGCTCAAGCTAGAGAGGAGCTTAATGCTGAGAATGCCAAGATGGCAACGGAGCGAGCCGCGTTGGAGGCCGAGTCACAATGGATCCAAGCAGAAGCTTTCAGGTTAAACTTGGATCAGAATGCATCAGATGTTGTTCTTCGAAGGAGGCACCCGAGCCACCTACCTCCGAAGTTTGAGGGGAGAAACCTTTTTATGACACCTGGAGCGGGGCCGAGTAACCCGCCCGGTGTGACTCGGGCTGCGGAGGTGCCCGCAACTGGGGCGGCGGCTCAGCCCCATATAACAGACTCACCTCGTTTAAATTTGACCCCGCCTCGGCAAGTACTAACACCTCCTGGTCATTACTCTAACCCGCTGGATAACATGATTGTTGCGGCTTCACGGCTGGCGGCTCTTCCAGTAGAAGGCAAATCTCCCGCTGCGATTGAGGCCCGGAAGGCTCTGGAGCTTCTTCATACAACAGTAGCTCAACAGGTGGCTTGTTCATATAGTCATGAGGGAATTCATTCAACTCCACGCCACAATCGAAGTTATAGCCGGCGCATTGAATCACCGGCAGTTTCCAGCAGGGAGCAGCATCGTAACCCGCCCCGTGGGCATGACCCGCCGTGAGATGATAACAATGTGCAGGCCCTAATGGATCAGGCTAGGGCACATCAAGAGGCGGAGCTGGTGGCTCGGTTAGCGGCTCATCAACGGCTTCAGTTGAACCCTTCTGCATCTGTCGAGGCTGGGATGACTTCCAGGATGGTTCGTGTGTCAAGTCTAGTGCCGCCTATACGGAATGAGCGTTTCCCCCAAAGACTTTAAGGGTCCTCGCAAGGTGCCTAATTACACAGCTCATCTTCCACCGGAGGCTTGGATAGAAAGCTACGAGCTAGCTATGGAGATGGTAGATGTGAACGATGATGTATGTGCCAAGTACTTCACCATGATGCTAGATGGGCCGGCTCGAACCTAGTTGAAGGGATTACCCCCCCCCCCCCCAATTGTATCAATTCATGGGTTGAGTTGAAGGCACGATTTATTCAGAATTTTAAAGACGCTTGTAAACAACCCATGTCGATCATTGATCCGAATGCTTGTGTGCAGCGAGAGGACGAATCAGCCCACCATTGGGTTCGGCGGGTTTCCGCCGTTATCCATTCATCGAATAGCATCAACGTCGGCTCTGTTGCTCAAATTCTGGAGAAAAATTGCCGTTTCACCCCTCTCAAGTAGAAGTTAGGGTGGCTTAAACGTCACTACAATGACATGGGGGAGCTCATGGCGGCTCTCATCAAATACGCCAACTCTGACAACACTAAGGACGCTGGGTCTGATGAGGAAAAGTTTAACAAGGGGAAGAAGAATGATAATGGAAAAGGGCAGCAGCAAAATATGACAGGGCATAGCCAAGGCGGTAATGGTAAGCACAAGCAACATGATGGCGGGTCAGATTTTGTGACCAATACTAACACACAGAATAACAATCAGCGTCGTCAGGGAAAACCACCTCGGTTTGGAGGGCCAAAGTTCAACCTTGAGGCGATGTTGAACCAGCATTGCCCAGTTTTCCAAATAGACCACCGACTCATATGTGGAAAGATTGTTTTATCCGTGATAGATGCCCCCTCCGGCGGAGCTCCGGAATAGGCCACAAGATGGGATCTTGTGGATACATAAAGTTGCGGCGGTGGAATTAGGGTTTTGGCTCCGTATCTGGTCGTTTGGCGGTATGTAGTTATATATAGGAGGAAGGAGTACGTCGATGGAGCAACAGGGGGGCCACGAGGGTGGAGGGTGCGCCTGGGGGGGGGGGGTAGGCGCGCCCCCCTACCTTGTGGCCTCCTCTTTTGTGTCTTGACGTTGGGTCCAAGTCTCGTGGGTCTTGTTCTTTGAGAAAATCACGTTCCCGAAGGTTTCGTTCCGTTTGGACTCCGTTTGATATTCCTTTTCTTCAAAACCCTAAAACAGGCAAAAAACAGCAATTTTGGGCTGGGCCTCCGGCTAATTGGTTAGTCCCAAAAATAATATAAAAGTGGATAATAAAGCCCAATAATGTCCAAAACAGCGGATAATATAGCATGGAGCAATCAAAAATTATAGATACGTTGGAGACGTATCAGTACGCTCCTCCGGTGAGAACTTCATCAATTATGAAGGGACCCTCCCATTTGGGCTTGAGTTTGTCCTTTTTCTACTCTGGCAGTGATAGAGGCGGGGGTGTCCCGATCTTTCGATGAGATGATAACTATCGATTTGGTGAAGATGACTTTGACGATCCGACTACAAACGTGCACGACGTTGCGCCTTAGCAATCGCTAAACCAACTCTGAGAGGTTATTGACCACGCCGGAGCACAATCAACCTGACCACGAAGGTCTATTCCTGCAAGCAATCGAAGAACAAGCAAGAATATGATAAAAGCAATCTGAATATTGCGAGTATATATGAAGTATTGATAAAGGTGGGGATCCGTAAGCGGTCTTGGTCTGGTCGTTGGACACAAACGAAGTACACGAAGTTGCAATGGCTAACTTTTAACTAAACAAATCCCAAGGAAAAGCTACTAGATGGATCTACTTATATAGGAGCAAGGGGTGGCGGCCAAGGAGGTGGGAGGACGTCCCAAGGCAGCCTAAAACTAAATCTAGGTCGTACAAGGCCAATGGGCCCAAGTGGAGGTGATGTAACACCTTTGGACTTGTAGTTTGACTCGGATTCTGCTGCAGCATCAGATTGTTTCGTCCACAACTCAACGCTCCGGACGAATTTGAAGGTGATTCCAGTTGGGTTGGAAAGTGCACGAAATCTAGTTTCCAACAAAAAAAGAATCACCCAATTCGGAGTCCGTATGAAAAACTTGTGTGCGTTTTGAGTCAGGTATGTCTGTGCAGTCCGAATCTGAATCCAGAACGTGAGAGACTTGGACTCTATCTTCTCTTGGGCCAAAAGTGACGTGAGAGAACTTTTTGGACAGCAAATAAACATCTCTTTCTTCCTTATCTTCATATGTGGATTGTACAAATGTCCCATACACCTGCAATTAGACAAAACACAAAAGTGTGTGAAGTATTTTTGTTCTGGATAACATAAATAGATTATTGAATAGTTTGCACTAGAAATCACCTGACAAATATGCATATATGCAATATTTTTGGTCATATCCAAGGTAGTCATGTCCTCATCATCCTCCCCTTCTTGAAAATAAAGCCGTCCTCGGCGTTGCTTAATCTGAAATGTGGATAACAAAAGAGACAAGGTGTACATGTTGTATATGTATATGTCATCCATTTTTACTTCCCTTGATTTTTGCATATATGACACATGAATAGATGAGTAACTTGCATAGTTCATAAAATCTAAAGCCAAAAAATTAGCACAAGAAGTAGAAGGCATGAAAATATTGCAACTCAGTTTGCACATATAAGTGAAGCTCTTATTCATTTCAAAAGATTGACAATGTTCATCATTAAACCATCCCAACATTGGTGAATAAACCTTACTTGCATCAAATTTACATGCTACAACATGCTTAAATAAGCAAACATGCAATAAGTCATTCAACATAGAATCATCACCAAGGTTAGAGGTCATATCAAAATGATTAAACATTGGTTCTTTTGCATCAATAGTTAATTCAATGGGTGCACTCAAAATTGTTGGTATTTCAGTTGTTTGATCACATGGCAAAGTCAAATTATCAACGTAGTCCTCTAAAATAGGTGGTGTGATCAAAGTAGTGGGTAGCTCATCAGATGGTGCATTCAAATTGACAAGGCATTCATCATTCTCATGTAGAGATGGAAGATCAGTACCTTTGTCATTACCTCTTATGATCAACTCAGATGATGTAGCCACTCTCGGGGGCGATGTGTCACATGGTGGAGGTGATGTAGTCCTGACAACAACGGATGTGGTTGTCATAGTATGCCTAGTAGTTGAAGGAACAATCATATCAACTCTTGGAATGTTCACCGTGCGCTTGTTCTCCTCGTGGCCAACACGTTGTTTTATTTCCTGTTCAGCTTTGCAAGCAAGATGAAACAAATGGTCCATAGGATAACACTCTTCATGAATTAGTATCTCTTGAATATCACGGTTTAATCCTCCCCAAAATCTATCCATAAAATCATCTTCACTTTCTTCTAAAGAGGAATGCAACAAGGTAGTTTGTAAATCATCATAATATTTTGTTACAGTTTCACTACCTTGTTTTAAGTGTTGCAACTTCTTAATCATGTCACGAGTATAATAAGCAGGGACGAAAGTATGTCGCATGGCAAGTTTCAAATCATCCCAAGTAGTAGGTATATAATCAGGGTGTAACCGACAATATTCACTCCACCAAACCAAAGCATAACCAGTGAAAGAACCAACCGCAACCTTAACCTTTTTATGTTCATCGAAATTATGGGAAGCAAATATATTTTTTATGTCGAACTCCCATTCAATATATAAAGCAGGTTTAAAACGGCCATTAAATGGTGGTATAGATACATTAACCTGATCATGTGCATTTGGATGTTTGTGCACCTCTCGTGACGGTTGTGGTATTTGCAAAGGTGGTGGCACGTCTCCCGCGATCGACAAAGCCCATGAATTGACTCTGGATCCTGTCATGATTAGTAGAACAAGAAACAAAACCCAAAAATAATGTTCCTATAACTACTAGGATGTGGTGGTAAAACGCTCACAGTAAAGCAAATATCAATGTCTTACAAGTTCTTACCATGCAGCAGGCGGTGATCGGCAACCAGCGGTGTCAAGTAACTCCGAATATTGAGTAAAGCGATTGCCAGGGGAGCGTACGTATACACGGTGTAGAAATATGTGGAGCTGGGTTGGCTATATATGGTAGCAAAAGATTAGCAATAATCAATTCAAAGATGCAATGTTGAATAAACGCTCAACGACGGTACTGTGCTGGTCCTAGGCTAGACCGGACTAGAGACGCGAGCCTAGAACACTAATGAGGTCACGGCGTAGCACAACTAGCATCAATGAAGGATACTAAGTAGCTCTTGACAGCAAGATATAAGTGAAGATCACAACGGCAGTGAAGATAATGATGAAAAACAACTGCCAAGGAGGATATACAACAACTTTGTCTCCAACTTTCCTCTGAAAAAGTTTGTGCCGATTTTTTTGATTTTTTTCTCCTTTTTTTCTCTGACTTTTTTTTCTCTTTTTTTTCTCTCTTTTTTTCTCCCTCTTTCCAAAACAAACTAGATAAGACGCAGATTGGATCAAGCGAAGATGTGAACGATCTCAGCTATTATTATGACAATGAATGGTGGGTAGCACGTGGTGGAAATTGATGGATGGGTGGTGGACAGCGGAAGAGATAATGATGCAGCGGCGGCATGACTAATGTGAACAGAACTCGAAACTCTAAAGGAACTAGACACTAAGACCAGCAACTGACACGACGATGCAACCGATAATTCAACTATGCAAGCAATGAATAGAAAATTGCAAAGGCTCAGACTGGCTTGGATAAAGGATGAACAGATCTAACTTTTTTTGTGGCTTTATCATGGACTGTAGGTATGAATGACAGATGCGATCTAAACTATGAAAAACTGTAAAATCTCACCGAGCAACCTGAAAACTGATACCACTTGATAGAGGCGGGGGTGTCCCGATCTTTCGATGAGATGATAACTATCGATTTGGTGAAGATGACTTTGACGATCCGACTACAAACGTGCACGACGTTGCGCCTTAGCAATCGCTAAACCAACTCTGAGAGGTTATTGACCACGCCGGAGCACAATCAACCTGACCACGAAGGTCTATTCCTGCAAGCAATCGAAGAACAAGCAAGAATATGATAAAAGCAATCTGAATATTGCGAGTATATATGAAGTATTGATAAAGGTGGGGATCCGTAAGCGGTCTTGGTCTGGTCGTTGGACACAAACGAAGTACACGAAGTTGCAATGGCTAACTTTTAACTAAACAAATCCCAAGGAAAAGCTACTAGATGGATCTACTTATATAGGAGCAAGGGGTGGCGGCCAAGGAGGTGGGAGGACGTCCCAAGGCAGCCTAAAACTAAATCTAGGTCGTACAAGGCCAATGGGCCCAAGTGGAGGTGATGTAACACCTTTGGACTTGTAGTTTGACTCGGATTCTGCTGCAGCATCAGATTGTTTCGTCCACAACTCAACGCTCCGGACGAATTTGAAGGTGATTCCAGTTGGGTTGGAAAGTGCACGAAATCTAGTTTCCAACAAAAAAAGAATCACCCAATTCGGAGTCCGTATGAAAAACTTGTGTGCGTTTTGAGTCAGGTATGTCTGTGCAGTCCGAATCTGAATCCAGAACGTGAGAGACTTGGACTCTATCTTCTCTTGGGCCAAAAGTGACGTGAGAGAACTTTTTGGACAGCAAATAAACATCTCTTTCTTCCTTATCTTCATATGTGGATTGTACAAATGTCCCATACACCTGCAATTAGACAAAACACAAAAGTGTGTGAAGTATTTTTGTTCTGGATAACATAAATAGATTATTGAATAGTTTGCACTAGAAATCACCTGACAAATATGCATATATGCAATATTTTTGGTCATATCCAAGGTAGTCATGTCCTCATCAGGCAGGCGTAGAATGAGTTTGCCAACGTTGTGATATAGGCTAAGGTGTCCCGTCTTTCGATGAGATGATGGAAATCGCTTGGGTGGAAGTCGACTTTGACGATCCGACTACGAACGTGCGAGGACGTCGCGCCTTAGCAATCGCTAAACCAACTCCGAGAGGTTATTGACCACGCCGGAGCACGATCAACCTGACCACGAGGGTCTGTTTCCTGCGAGCAAACGAAGAACAAGCAAGAAACTGAGATTGCAATCTGGATATTGCGAATATAAGATGAAAGCTTTATTGATCAAGGTGGGGTTCTGTGACGCCTTTGTCTGGTCGTTGAACACAAACGAAGTACGCGAAGTTGCAGCTATGGCGAACTTTTAATCTAAACAAAACTCAAAGTCTAAACGGTGCCCTAAGGGCTGTATATATGGAGGAAGAGAGGGGGGGAATTTCGTGGCCCTTGGTGGAGGGGTCCGAAATCAACCCTATCTCTTGTTTCCCCACACATACGGACTCTAAAAATAGCCTATACTTATGTATTTCGAAATTACATGGGCCTGGCCCAATAAAAAGGTGACGCAGCACCTATAATAGCCTCTGGACGAAATTTATGAAGTGGCATCTTGTATATTTCGTCCAAGGCTTCATGCACTCTTATGGTGGCTTCAAAGTCCTGAAATCATCACTTGTAACTCCGTTCTGGTTCCCCTTGCGCATGGCATCATCTCCATGCTTGCTCTTGCTCCAATGTCCATCCTTCTCCAAGCTAGGCCCTTCATTTGTAAGCAAAACAAATGTATCCAATTTAGGCAGCATCATATTCTCATGAACATTAGAATCATTACCAAGAAACGAAAGTACCTGATAATTTAATTGGCGTGCGCGAGCTCTAGTAATTGGTCCAGTATATGTAGCAGTAGGGGCTGTGGGTGTAACAATGGTATTGATGTCCTCATCATCCTCCCCTTCTTGAAATGAAGTCGTCCTCGACGGAAGCTCATTTTCCTCACCCAAATAAGGCTTCAAATCTGCAATGTTAAAAGTGGGACTAACCCCAAAATCTGCAGGCAGCTCAAGTTTATATGCATTATCATTTATTTTCTCTAACACCTTAAAGGGACCATCAGCACGTGGCATTAGCTTTGATTTGCGCAAATTAGGAAATCTATCTTTACGCAAATGTAACCAAACAAGATCTCCAGGTGCAAACACAACATGTTTTCTACCCTTATCTCCAGCAAGTTTATATTTAGCATTCATACGCTCAATGTTTTCCTTAGTTAACTCATGCATTTTTAAAATCAATTCAGAACGTTCTTTAGCATCAAAATTAACCTTCTCCGAAGATGGAAGAGGCAACAAATCAATAGGTGCACGAGGTAGGAAACCATACACAATTTCAAAAGGGCACATCTTAGTAGTAGAATGCAATGAACGATTATAAGCAAATTCAATATGAGGCAAGCATTCTTCCCACATTTTCTTATTATTCTTCAAAACAGCCCTAAGCATAGTAGACAATGTTCTATTGACTACTTCAGTTTGTCCATCAGTTTGGGGGTGACAAGTAGTACTAAATAGCAGTTTAGTCCCCAACTTAGCCCATAAACATCTCCAAAAGTGGCTAAGAAATTTAGTATCACGATCTGAAACAATAGTATTTGGCACACCATGCAAGCGAATAATTTCACGAAAGAACAAATCAGCAACATTAACAGCATCATCGCTTTTATGACATGGTATAAAGTGTGCCATTTTCGAGAATCTATCCACGACAACAAATATGCTATCCCTCCCCTTCTTTGTTCGAGGTAAACCTAAAACAAAGTCCATAGATATATCCTCCCAAGGAACACTAGGTACAGGCAAATGCATATATAAACCATGAGGATTGAGTCGTGACTTAGCTTTTTGACATGTAGTGCAGCGAGCAACAAAACGCTCAACATCCCGTCTCATCTTTGGCCAAAAGAAATGTGTAGCAAGTACGTCCTCCGTCTTCTTCACGCCAAAGTGTCCCATTAATCCTCCCCCATGCGCCTCCTGCAACAGCAAAAGACGAACGGAGCTAGCTGGAATGCATAGCTTGTTAGCACGAAACACAAATCCATCGTTAACGACAAACTTGTTCCACATTCTTCCTTCTTTACAATTCTGCATTACATCTTTAAAATCAGCATCATGCACATATTGATCTTTGATGGTCTCCAAACCAAATATTTTGAAGTCAAGTTGTGAAAGCATAGTATAGCGACGAGACAATGCATCAGCAATAACATTTTCTTTTCCCTTCTTGTGTTTAATGACATAAGGGAAAGTCTCAATGAATTCAACCCATTTAGCATGTCTACGATTCAGTTTAGCTTGACTTTTAATATGTTTCAAAGATTCATGATCAGAATGTATAACAAATTCTTTGGGCCATAAATAATGTTGCCATGTTTCTAAAGTCCGAACAAGAGCATATAATTCTTTATCATAAGTAGAATAATTCAGACTAGGCCCACTCAATTTTTCAGAAAAGTATGCAACAGGTTTGCCATCTTGTAATAACACACCTCCTAATCCAATTCCACTAGCATCACATTCAGGCTCAAAAGTCTTATTAAAATCAGGAAGTTGGAGTAAAGGAGCATGTGTCAACTTATCTTTCAATACCGAGAAGGCTTCTTCCTGTGCGGTACCCCACAGAAAAGGCACATCTTTCTTTGTAAGCTCATTGAGAGGTGCAGCAATGGTGCTGAAATCTCTCACAAAACGCCTATAGAATCCAGCGAGGCCAAGGAAACTCCTCACTTGTGTGACCGTTTTGGGCTGCGGCCAACTCTCAATAGCTTCAATTTTGGCTTTATCAACTTCAATTCCCTGTGGAGTAACAACATAGCCAAGAAAAGATACTCGGTCGGTGCAAAAGGTGCACTTTCCAAGGTTACCAAACAAACGTGCATCACGTAGAGCAATAAAAACAGCACGTAAATGTTCCAAATGTTCCTCCAAAGATTTGCTATAAATCAATATGTCATCAAAGTAAACTACCACAAATCGTCCAATGAAAGCACGTAAAACTTCGTTCATTAACCTCATGAAAGTACTAGGTGCATTAGTTAACCCAAAAGGCATGACTAACCACTCATATAATCCAAACTTAGTTTTAAATGCTGTTTTCCATTCATCTCCCAATTTCATACGAATTTGATGGTATCCACTACGCAAATCAACTTTGGAGAATATTGTAGAGCCACTCAATTCATCAAGCATATCATCTAGCCTAGGAATAGGATGACGATAACGAATAGTAATATTATTAATGCCTCTACAATCAACGCACATACGCGACGTACCATCCTTTTTCGGCACTAAAATGATAGGAACAGCACAAGGACTAAGGGATTCGCGTATATAACCTTTGTCGAGCAGTTCTTGTACTTGACGCATAATCTCCTTCGTCTCCTCTGGATTGGTACGGTATGGTGCACGGTTGGGTAATGATGCACCAGGAATTAAGTCAATTTGATGCTCAATCCCGCGAATAGGTGGTAATCCCGGTGGCACGTCTTGTGGAAAGACGTCAGCGAACTCCTGCAAAATGTTAGTGACAGCAGGAGGCAAAGAGGAAGGCACGTCCTCGAATGAAAATAATGCCTCTTTGCACACAAAAGCATAGCAAACAGATTTGCTAAAATCTAGATCATCAATATCAGATTTGGTGGCAAGTAAACATGCACTTTTCAATTTAATTTCAGAAGCAACACTAGATTGTTTATTATTATTAGGCTGCATTTGTTGCTCAAATTCTTTTGCCACAATCTGATTTTCACTCTTAGTTTTCTCCTGTTTTGCTTTATTAGCCCTATTAAGATCATCTTTCAAAATGGAATCAGGAGTCATAGGAAGCAAAGTAATATTTTTATCCTTATGAACAAGAGTATACTGATTGTTTCTACCATGGTGAATAGAATTTTTATCAAATTGCCATGGTCTACCAAGTAATAAGGAACATGCTTGCATAGGTACCACATCACAATCAACATAATCAGCATATGTAGAGATACTAAAATGCACACGAACAGTACGTGTTACCTTAACCTTGCCGCTGTTGTTGAACCATTGGATGTAGTAAGGATGTGGATGTGGTCTTGTGGTGAGAGATAGCTTCTCCACCATCTCCATGCTAGCCAAGTTGTTGCAACTCCCTCCATCTATGATCACGCGAACAGAACGTTCCTTCACAACTCCCTTTGTATGGAACAAATTATGCCTCTGATTTTGCTCAGCTTGTGTAACCTGCACACTCAAAACACGTTGAGCAACTAAACATTCATACCTGTCAGCATCTTCAGGAGCCATGTATTGCGTCTCATGATCAGAATCTTCTCCACCGTGTTCGTCACGTGTAATAAGAGCCAAAGTCTCCTCATCATAGTCACTAGCGGACTCATACCCACCATCCTCAGTAACAATCATCACACGCTTAGAGGGGCATTCTCTCGCATAATGACCTCCACCCTTGCAACGGCGACAAATAATATCATGTGTTTGCCCTGTTGATGCCATGGATGAAGAAGAGCTCTTTGCAGGCCCAGAAGATGTGCTCTTGGCAGATAGTGGTGACTGTGCCTGCTTTATTGTATCACGGTTGGAGGTGGCAGCCGACGGAGGCGCCGGTGTAGCAGAACGTGTGGAAGTAGATGATGCACGCGGTGTCCATGATGAAGGTCGACCTGCAGAAAAGTTAGTCCGCGCCAATGCCTGTCGATCCTGCACTTCACGTTCAGCTTTACAAGCAAGATGGAATAAACGAGTGATATTAGTATACTCCTTATAATCTAGAATGGTCTGAATCTCTCTATTTAATCCACCCAGAAAACGTGCAAGCATAGCTTCATTCTCCTCAACAATACCACATCTAATCATGCCAGTTTGTAATTCCTGATAATATTCTTCTACAGAATTTTTTCCTTGTCTTAAGCGCTGTAATTTTTGAAGCAAATCACGTTGATAATATGGTGGAACCCAACGAGTACGCATAGCAGTTTTCAAAGCAGCCCAAGTAGCGGGAATAGGATATAATCTACAATGTTCAGACCACCATACACATGCAAAACTAGTGAAAGCACAAACAGCAGCAGCAACCCGTCTCTCCTCGGGATATTGTAAACATGTAAAACGTTGTTCAGTTTCTAACTCCCAAGTAAGATATATATCAGGAACATATCTACCCTCAAATGGTGGAATATTCAATTTCAGTTTAGGAATATGGACATCATCTCGTACCTGAGGTGGTGGTGCAGGCCTACCATTACGAATATATACATGAGGTCGACCTGGTGGTGATGGTGCTGGTGGCTGCACGTAGTGCTGATTTTGATCAACCTCATCCTCATAATCGCCCGCATACTCAACATCCTCCTGGGTACCACCAGCAGCAGTAGCAGGGGCGAAAGATGCATCAACAACATGAACAGCAGCACCAGAAGTTTGGCCATCCTCAATAGGAACACGCCTCGCGCGTCCATACTGATTCGAAAGGATGCGTTGTTGTTGTTGTTGTTGTTGTTGGAGAGGTACGTTAGGTGCAGCGGGTGGTGGTGGTGGAAGACGCGCGAGCAATTCATTAAATTTGTTATCGAGCTTTGTTTCGAACGTCTTCTCCATGCCATCTATCTTCTCCATGGCCTCTTCAAATCTGTTTAGCACATCTTGCACCTGTCCACTCATCATTTGCTGAAACTTATCATGAAGCTCCTTGTTCGATAAATTCTCCCAGTCAGTCACGTCGGCTTGTGATCCTGGCATGGTTAGCAGCAATAGAAACACACAAGAATATGATCCTACAGACTACGAACAAGTGGTGGTGGTGGGTGTCACAAATCCGTCAAGCAAAACTCAAATTCTTACCGGTTCTTACCCAGCAGCAGGCGGTGATCGGCAACCGTTGTAGTCAAAAACTCTCAAAGCTTGGATAGAGCGAGTACCAGGGAGAGTCAAACGCATGACGTAGATGTATGTGGAGCTGGGAAGGCTTATAATATGGTAGCAAAAAGGATCAGCAATAATCAATTCAGAGATGCAAAGTTGAATAAACGCTCAACGACGGTACTGTGCTGGTCCTAGGCTAGACCGTGCTAGAGACGCGAGCCTAGAACACTAACAAAATCACGGCGCTGCACGTAAACAAGGGAAAAGCACACTCTGGATTTTTTTTTTCGCTCTTTTTTTTTTTTTTTTTTTTGCGAAAAATCACTATAATGGCGAGTGTCTCAAAACTCTTCCGAGGTCAAACTGACAGGATGGGCACGAAATTTTTTCGACCAAATTTTTTTTTCGTTTTTTCGACTGCCCGGACCCAAAAACTGGAAACGGGTCAAAAAAAACTTCCTATAATGGCACCTGTCTCAAAACACTCAGAAACACCTAAAAATAGGATAGCCAGAAAATTTTTCGAAAAATGCGTTTTCGAAAAATTTTGGGCCTAAACGGAGCGTGGTTTCCAGACTCTTTTTTTTTTTTTCCGAAACCTACTCCGGCAAGGAAACACGAATCGGAAACTAGATGGATCCCGAAAACAAACCTAATAAACAAGGAACTCGGATTGGTGGTGGATATATGGTGGTGGTATATGGCAGCGGTGGTGGTAGCGGTGGTAGTATATGGATATGGATCGGTGGTGGTATATGGACACGGATTGGTGGTGGTATATGGATACGGATTCGGAGTGGTGGTGGTAGATGGCAGGGGCGATGCTGATGGTGCAGCGGCGGCGTGACAACTTATGACCAGAACTCGAAACTCTAAAAGACTAGACTCTAAGACCAGCAACTAGACCGACGATGCAACCGTAAATTCAACAAAGCAAAACCCTAAAAAGATTATGCAAAGGCTCAGATTGGTTCGGATATGATGAACTAACCCTAATTTTTTTTGTGGCTTTTTCGTGGACTATAGGTATGAAGAACAGACTCGATCTAAACTACGAAAAACTGGAAAATCTCACCGAGCAACCTGGAAATCTGATACCACTTGATATAGGCTAAGGTGTCCCGTCTTTCGATGAGATGATGGAAATCGCTTGGGTGGAAGTCGACTTTGACGATCCGACTACGAACGTGCGAGGACGTCGCGCCTTAGCAATCGCTAAACCAACTCCGAGAGGTTATTGACCACGCCGGAGCACGATCAACCTGACCACGAGGGTCTGTTTCCTGCGAGCAAACGAAGAACAAGCAAGAAACTGAGATTGCAATCTGGATATTGCGAATATAAGATGAAAGCTTTATTGATCAAGGTGGGGTTCTGTGACGCCTTTGTCTGGTCGTTGAACACAAACGAAGTACGCGAAGTTGCAGCTATGGCGAACTTTTAATCTAAACAAAACCCAAAGTCTAAACGGTGCCCTAAGGGCTGTATATATGGAGGAAGAGAGGGGGGGAATTTCGTGGCCCTTGGTGGAGGGGTCCGAAATCAACCCTATCTCTTGTTTCCCCACACATACGGACTCTAAAAATAGCCTATACTTATGTATTTCGAAATTACATGGGCCTGGCCCAATAAAAAGGTGACGCAGCACCTATAATAGCCTCTGGACGAAATTTATGAAGTGGCATCTTGTATATTTCGTCCAAGGCTTCATGCACTCTTATGGTGGCTTCAAAGTCCTGAAATCATCACTTGTAACTCCGTTCTGGTTCCCCTTGCGCATGGCATCATCTCCATGCTTGCTCTTGCTCCAATGTCCATCCTTCTCCAAGCTAGGCCCTTCATTTGTAAGCAAAACAAATGTATCCAATTTAGGCAGCATCATATTCTCATGAACATTAGAATCATTACCAAGAAACGAAAGTACCTGATAATTTAATTGGCGTGCGCGAGCTCTAGTAATTGGTCCAGTATATGTAGCAGTAGGGGCTGTGGGTGTAACAATGGTATTGATGTCCTCATCACGTTGTAAGTCTTAGCCCGTACTTCTCTGCTTTGATATCTTCGAGCTTGCTGTTGGTAAAATGCTGAACAGGCTTTTGTGACATTGCGTTCCTCCTCCAGGGCATCTAGGCGATCCTGCTGATCAAGCTCGGCTTCTCTCTCTTTGTACATACGCACTCGAGGTGAGTCATGAATAATATCGCAGGGCAATACGGCCTCTGCGCCATACACCATGAAGAAAGGTGTGTATCCGGTAGTGCGGTTGGGCGTGGTCCGCAGCCCCCAGAGTACGGAGTCGAGCTCCTCAACCCAGTGCTTGTCTAATTCTTTCAAAGATCGCACCAGTCTGAGCTTGATGCCGCTCATAATAAGACCGTTGGTTTGTTCGACTTTACCGTTGGTTTGTGGGTGGTAGACGGAAGCGTAATTGAGTTTAATACCCAGATTAGTACACCAGGTTTCTACCTCGTCGGCTATAAAATTGGAGCTGTTGTTAGTGATGACGTTGTGTGGGACACCATAACGGTGCACGACACTGGATATGAAGTCTATCACCAGGCCGGACTCAACCGTTTTGACCGGCTTAGCCTCTATCCACTTAGTGAATTTGTCTACCATAACCAACAGATATTTTTTCTTATGTCTCCCCCCTTTAAGGGGTCCAACCATATCGAGTCCCCAGACCGCAAAGGGCCAAGTGACGGGGATTGTTTGTAAGGCGGTGGGGAGCATAATGCTTTGATTGGCAAAGAGTTTGCATCCGACGCAACATTGGACAAGGTCCTGTGCATCCGCTCGGGCCGTCGGCCAATAAAACCTTGTACGGAAGGCCTTGCTAACAAGGGCCCGAGCTGCGGCGTGGTGACCGCCGAGTCTAGCATGAATTTCAGCCAAGAGCTGCCGCCCCTCTTCCTCAGATATACATCATTGAAGGACTCCGGTGGCACTTTTCTTGTAGAGCTCTCCATCATGAACCTTTTAGGCCTTTGAATGCCGGACAATGCAACGGGCCTCATTCTGGTCCTCAGGAAGCTCTTTCCTGTTGAGGTAGGCCAGGAAGGGTTCAGTCCATGGGGCAATGACTGCCATGATGAGATGCGCCGACGATGTTATTTTGATGGCTGAGGCCCCGACGACGGTGTTTCCGGGATCTTGGATTATGTTTGGCTCCGGAGTAGTATTGCCGTTTTCCCCCTGCCACACCACGGATGGCTTAAAGAGCCTTTCCAGGAAAATATTAGGTGGGACGGGGTCGCGCTTAGCGCTGATACGAGCAAGAACACCCGCCGCTTGATTACTTTCTCGAGCCACATGATGGAACTCGAGTCCCTCAAACCTAGCCGACATTTTTATGACTGCGTTACGATACGCTGCCATCTTCGGATCTTTAGCATCAAAATCTCCGTTTATTTGAGATATTACAAGGTTGGAGTCCCCGCGTTCTTCTAGGCATTGTATGCCCATGGAGACAGCCATCCGGAGACCGTGTAATAAGGCCTCGTATTCGGCTGCGTTATTGGAGTCTGTGTGTAGTATTTGGAGAATGTACTGGACGATGTCTCCAGTAGGGGACGTTAAAACGACGCCCGCTCCTAACCCTGCCAGCATTTTGGAGCCATCGAAGTACATGACCTAATTGGAGTATGTGTCGTACTCTTTAGGGAGTTCGGCCTCTGTCCATTCGGCGACGAAGTAGGCCAGTACTTGGGATTTGATAGCTCGACGTGGTTTATATGTAATGTAAAATGGGAGGAGTTCAATGGCCCATTTGGCAATCTGGCCCGTAGCATCGTGGTTGTTTATGATGTCATTGAGTGGTACTTTGGAGGCCACCGTGATCGAACACTCCTGGAAGTAGTGACGGAGCTTTCAGGATGCCATGAAGACCGCATATGCTATTTTTGGTAATGAGGGTACCGGGATTTGCATGGTGTAAGGACAGTAGATACGTAGTATACTGGCTTCTGAAGCGGGAATTTATGTCCGTCCTGTTCTTGTTCAACGATGAGTACGGCGATCACCACCTAGTGTGACGCCGATAGGTATAATAACATCGGTTCACCGGTGTTTGGTGCGGCCAGGATTGGATTGCTCGCAAGAAGGGTTTTTATTTCCTCGAGTCCGGCTGTTGTCGCGTCCGTCCACTCGAAGTGGTCGGTTTGCCGTAGAAGGCGATAGAGTGGCAGTGCCTTTTCTCCCAATTTGGAGATAAGCGGCTTAGAGCTGCCACGCAACCCGCAAGCTTTTGAACTTGTTTAAGGTCTGTTGGCTTAGCCAATTGTGACAAAGCTCAGATTTTGGTTGGGTTTGCTTCGATTCCTCTATTGGAAACGATGAAGCCCAACAGTTTTCCAGCTAGGATGCCAAAGACACACTTTTTCGGGTTGAGCTTAATGTCATACGCCCTGAGGTTGTCGGATGTAAGACGTAATTCGTCTATTAGTGTTTCGACGTGCCTAGTTTTGATGACGACGTCATCGACGTAAGCTTCTACTGTTTTGCTAATCTGTTTCTCCAGGCATGTTTGAATCATGCGTTGGTATGTGGCGCCGGCGTTCTTGAGCCCAAAGGGCATGGTGTTGAAGCAAAATGGCCCATATGGGGTGATAAATTCTGTTGTGGCTTGATCGGACTCCTTCATTTTGATTTGATGGTATCCGGAATATGCATCGAGGAAACACAGTGAGTCGTGTCCTGTGGTGGCGTCGATGATTTGATCAATGAGGGGGAGGGGGAAGGGATCCTTAGGGCAAGCCTTGTTGAGGTCTTTAAAATCGACGCACAGGCGCCAGGATTTGTCCTTCTTTGGTACCATCACCAGGTTTGCCAGCTAGTCCGGGTGTTTGAATTCTCTAATGAATCCGGCCTCGATGAGTTTGGCTAGCTCCTCCCCCATGGCTTGTCGCTTGGGTTCAGAAAAGCACCGCAGTGATTGCTTGACTGGTTTAAACCCCTTTAATATATTGAGGCTATGTTCGGCCAGCTCGCGTGGGATCCCTGGCATATCTAAAGGGTGCCAAGCGAATATGTCCCGGTTTTCGCGCAGGAATTCTCGTAGTGCGGTGTCAACTGTTGGGTTCAGTTGAGCTTCGATAGATGTTGTCTTCTTGGGGTCCGTTGGGTGGACCTGAAATTTGACTATTTCTTCTGCTGGTTTGAAGGATGTGTATTTAGGGCGTTTGTCGAGTATCATGTCGTCCCTGTCCATCGTGGAGTGTAGTGCGGTTAATTCATCGGCCGCGAGGGCTTCGGACAGCTCCTCTAGGGCCAGGGATGCGGTTTTGTATTCAGCACAGAGTGCTATGTCCGGGTCACTGATGAGAGTGATTATACCGTTTCGTCCGGGCATTTTGAGCTTCATATACCCGTAATGGGGTATGGCCTGAAAGCATGTAAAAGCATCCCGCCCCAACAGGGCGTGATATCCGCTCCAGAAAGGGGCCACTTGGAAAGTTATTTCTTCGGACCGATAGTTCTCCGGCGTGCCGAATACTACGTCAAGTGTGATTTTGTCCGCACACCACGCCTCCCGTCTGGGAATAATTCCTCGGAAGGTTGTGTTACTTTGCATGATGCGGCTCCTGTCTATTTCCATTTTATGGAGTGTGTCGTCATAAATGAGGTTTAGTCCGCTGCCGCTGTCCATGAGGACCTTGGTAAGTCGAAACCCGTCCATGATGGGACTAAGGACTAACGTGGCTGGCGCTCATACTGTTCTGTACTTTGGTTCATCATCGGCGTTGAATGTTATAGCCATGTCGTTCCAGGGGTTTACCGCAACAATTTGGCAGACTTCAGCGAGCTCGCGAAGTGCCCTTTTGCGCTTATTGTTTGAAGCGAATGTCTCAAAGACCATCAATACTCTTGAGTTATTGTCCCCTGGGGGATGCCGTTCTGGGTCGTCCTTGATAAGTATGTCCTCGCCACTCTTGGCTACCTGTCGTAGTATCCAACATGCTCTAAGGCTGTGGGTTGCCACGGTATCTGGTTTTGTATGTATTTTGCATGGGCCATCGAGCCACCCCACCAGAATGGTGTCGCGCCGCATAGCGGTTTTGTGTTTCTTGACTGTTGGACTAGGCGTGCCGTGAGGGTACGCTAATGAGGACATCAATACCATTGTTACACCCACAACCCCTACTGTTACATATACTGGACCAATTACTAGAGCTCACGCACGCCAATTGAATTACCAGGTACTTTCGTTTCTTGGTAATGATTCTAATGTTCATGAGATTATGATGCTGCCTAAATTGGATACATTTGTTTTGCTTACAAATGAAGGGCCTAGCTTGGAGAAGGATGAACATTGGAGCAAGAACACGCATGGAGTTGATGGCATGCGCAAGGGGATCAAGAACGGAGTTACAAGTGATGATTTCAGGACTTTGAAGCCACCATAAGGAGTGCATGAAGCCTTGGACGAAATATACAAGATGCCACTTCATAATATTCGTCCATAGGCTATTCTAGGTGCTGCATCACCTGATTAATGGGCCAGGCCCATGTAATTTCGAAATACTTAAGTATAGGCTATTTTAAGAGTCCGTATGTGTGGGGAAACAAGAGTTAGGGTTGGTTTCGGACCCCACCCACAAGGGCCACGAAATTCCCCCCTCTTCCTCCATATATACAGCCCTTAGGGCGTTGTTTAGACTTTGGGTTTTGTTTAGATTAAAAGTTCGCCATAGCTGCAACTTCGCGTACTTCGTTTTTGTCCAACGACCAGACCAAGACGTCACAGAACCCCACCTTGATCAATAAAGCTTTCATCTTATATTCGCAATATCCCGATTGCAATCTCAGTTTCTTGCTTGTTCTTCGTTTGCTCGCAGGAAACAGACCCTCGTGGTCAGGTTGATCGTGCTCCGGCGTGGTCAATAACCCTCGGGAGTTGGTTTAGCGATTGCTAAGGCGCGACGTCTCGCACGTTCGTAGTCGGATCGTCAAGGTCGACTCCCACAGAAAACGATAGCCACCATCTCATCGAAACATCGGGACACCTTAGCCTCTATCATGCGCCCTTTTTGCTTGTAGGGGAGTTGAGTTGGGACTGACGGTTCCCAGCGAGCTGCCTGAGTTTTCTAGGTGCTCTCCATCGCGCTGTACTTTTGTACGATGGTTACTAAGTCAGCGAATTTCAGTATGTGGCGGCGATTGATGGCGTTGAGGATTCCTTCGTCCGCGCAATTGTTGCAGAACGCTGATATTGTGTCCTTGTCACGACAATCTTTTCCCTTGTCCTTGACAAGGAGGAATCTGGCCCAGAAGTGGTGGACCGTTTCTGGAGACTGCTGTTTTATGCTCATGAGAGCGTCTATATCTGGATGGGTGGGTGGAATTAAATCGGAACCCCGACCTGACCGATTATCTGGAGTCTGACGACCTTCCGGGCTTAATAGTCCGGGTTCCAGAATATCTTCTGATTGTCTAGGACCGCCGTCCGATGCTATGTTCGGAGGGCTGGTCGCATCCTTTCGCGGGTGGGTATCCGGCTCTTCCTGATCGGCGATCTGAACATAGTCCGTCTTTGGTATAGAAGAAGACTCACCATCCTGCTCCACGACTACCGCAATCTGGTGGGTGACCGGTAGGGTCTTGATTTCTCCTTAATCGGTTTTAGGCTTGATCCGATCGTAGTCTATGGCTATTCCCAAAGAGACGATGCGATCTAGGAGTTCGTTTAAAGACGAAAACTTTGTCGGATCCATCATCTTGGAGTGCTCGGAGTTGATGCGAAGGGGGCTTTCGATGGCCCGAGAGGTCATCGTCAGCTCGACGGCCGAACGGGCGATCATAGTGAAGCCACCCAATCGGAGGGTTTGGCCCGGGGCCAGAGCTCCCCCAGAGGTGATGTTGTCTTTATGGATAAGGCGAGCCATCGACCTTTCGTCGACGGCATAGTGGAGCTCTCAATGAAAGCACCAATGGCAGTGTCAAAACTGGCGGATCTCGGGTAGGGGGTCCCGAACTGTGCATCTAGGATCGATGGTAATAGGAGATGGGGGACACGATGTTTACCCAGGTTCGGGCCATCTCTATGGAGGTAATACCCTACGTCCCGCTTGATTGATCTTGATGAATATGAGTGTTACAAGAGTTGATCTACTAGGAGATCGTAATGGCTAAACCCTAGAAGACTAGCCTGTATGACTATGGTAATAACTATATCCTTTCCGGACTAACCCCTCCGGTAAATGTAGACACCGCGAGGGGGGGGGGGCGAATCAAGGGTCACATAGAGTCGGTTACATAAGAAGGAATCTTCATAGTCGGTCGCCAAGCTTGCCTTCCACGCCAAGGAGAGTCCAATCCGGACACGGGTACAGTCTTCCGCCTTCATGTCTTCACAGCCCATCAGTCTTGCCCATGGAAAACAGGCCGGACGCCCGAGGACCCCTTAGTCCAGGACTTCCTCAGTGATGGCGCAGCTGATGGATGCAATGTTGCCATACGTCCAACGAATTACACAATGGGCCATAACAGTGTGGTGGGTGCGACATGGCCCGGTTCCACACATCCACCACCCTCCTAAACCTAGATTGCAGTAACCAATGCTTTTCGAAGAAGAATCTCTTCAACGGCCAGTTTCAGCCGAGCATAGACTAAGTGGACAGTGATCATACCCTAGGCGAGTTTCTGATGAGGACATGACTACCTTGGATATGACCAAAAATATTGCATATATGCATATTTGTCAGGTGATTTCTAGTGCAAACTATTCAATAATCTATTTATGTTATCCAGAACAAAAATAAACTATTCAATAATCTATTTCGATGAGATGATAACTATCGATTTGGTGAAGATGACTTTGTGGATAGATTTTGGGGAGGATTAAACCGTGATATTCAAGAGATACTAATTCATGAAAAGTGTTATCCTATGGACCATTTGTTTCATCTTGCTTGCAAAGCTGAACAGGAAATAAAACAACGTGTTGGCCACGAGGAGAAAAAGCGCACGGTGCACATTCCAAGAGTTGATATGATTGTTCCTTCAACTACTAGGCATACTATGACAACTACATCCATTGTTGTCAGGACTACATCACCTCCACCATGTGACACATCGCCCCCGAGAGTGGCTACATCATCTGAGTTGATCATAAGAGGTAATGACAAAGGTACTGATCTTCCATCTCTACATGAGAATGATGTATGCCTTGTCAATTTGAATGCACCATCTGATGAGCTACCCACTACTTTGATCACACCACCTATTTTAGAGGACTACGTTGATAATTTGACTTTGCCATGCGATCAAACAACTGAAATACCAACAATTTTGAGTGCACCCATTGAATTAACTATTGATGCGAAAGAACCAATGTTTAATCATTTTGATATGACCTCTAATCTTGGTGATGATTCTGTGTTGAATGACTTATTGCATGTTTGCTTATTTAAGCATGTTGTAGCATGTAAATTTGATGCAAGTAAGGTTTATTCACCAATGTTGGGATGGTTTAATGATGAACATTGTCAATCTTTTGAAATGAATAAGAGCTTCACTTATATGTGCAAACTGAGTTGCAATATTTTCATGCCTTCTACTTCTTGTGCTAATTTTTTGGCTTTAGATTTTATGAACTATGCAAGTTACTCATCTATTCATGTGTCATATATGCAAAAATCAAGGGAAGTAAAAATGGATGACATATACATATACAACATGTACACCTTGTCTCTTTTGTTAGCCACATTTCAGATTAAGCAACGCCGAGGACGGCTTTATTTTCAAGAAGGGGAGGATGATGAGGACATGACTACCTTGGATATGACCAAAAATATTGCATATATGCATATTTGTCAGGTGATTTCTAGTGCAAGCTATTCAATAATCTATTTATGTTATCCAGAACAAAAATACTTCACACACTTTTGTGTTTTGTCTAATTGCAGGTGTATGGGACATTTGTACAATCCACATATGAAGATAAGGAAGAAAGAGATGTTTATTTGCTGTCCAAAAAGTTCTCTCACGTCACTTTTGGCCCAAGAGAAGATAGAGTCCAAGTCTCTCACGTTCTGGATTCAGATTCGGACTGCACAGACATACCTGACTCAAAACGCACACAAGTTTTTCATACGGACTCCGAATTGGGTGATTCTTTTTTTGTTGGAAACTAGATTTCGTGCACTTTCCAACCCAATTGGAATCACCTTCAAATTCGTCCGGAGCGTTGAGTTGTGGACGAAACAATCTGATGCTGCAGCAGAATCCGAGTCAAACTACAAGTCCAAAGGTGTTACATCACCTCCACTTGGGCCCATTGGCCTTGTACGACCTAGATTTAGTTTTAGGCTGCCTTGGGACGTCCTCCCACCTCCTTGGCCGCCACCCCTTGCTCCTATATAAGTAGATCCATCTAGTAGCTTTTCCTTGGGATTTGTTTAGTTAAAAGTTAGCCATTGCAACTTCGTGTGCTTCGTTTGTGTCCAACGACCAGACCAAGACCACTTTTCGGATCCCCACCATTATCAATACTTCATACATATTCGCGATATTCAGATTGCTTTTATCATATTCTTGCTTGTTCTTCGATTGCTTGCAGGAATAGACCTTCGTGGTCAGGTTGATCGTGCTCCGGTGTGGTCAATAACCTCTCGGAGTTGGTTTAGCGATTGCTAAGGCACAACGTCGTTGCACGTTTGTAGTCGGATCGTCAAAGTCGTCTCCACCAAATCGATAGTTATCATCTCATCGAAAGATCGGGACACCCCGCCTCTATCAGTTTCCGCGGTAACAAAACATCTAGGGAATTAATTCCCACTATGTGGAGACAAATACCCTATCTAAGACACAACAAACCGGATCATCTTGATTGTTCGTCCAAGTAAATCGAGCCTCGATTCACGTCAATTCTATGAGCTCCAAATCAGTGATCCAATCGTTCAACAAATACGCTACCCTAGGATTTTTCATGCTAAAATTGCTATTGTCCCAGGGCTGGCGTGGGAGGTTAAAATAGCCCCCAATCAGAATGGGTCACGACGAGTGTTCTATCTTGTCATGCAGCTCTCCCAGGAAGATCGAGGACCATGCATGATCGACCGGGCGATACACCACCACTAACTCCCACTCAAAGTGAGTATTCTTCTATATGACTTCGACCGCCAAGAAAAATCCCCCCCTCAAGGAGCTGACAACATCAAAGGAGTCGGTGCTGACCTCGAGAAGAATACCACCGGATCACCCACAGGCAAGGGAGCCAATCCCACCTGTAACCATGCCCCAAGCGAGTCCAACTAAAATTGAGAGAACGATGTTTTGAATATCTCGTACGACCCCACAAAATCAAGGCGATGCTTGCGGATGTATCGATTAACAGTCGACATCTGTCGAGTTGATCGAAGCCTCACAAGTTCTACATCATGCCTATTGTCGGTGTCAAAACCAATGGATCTCGGGTAGGGGGTCCCGAACTGTGCATCTAGGATCGATGGTAACAGGAGACGGGGGACGCGATGTTTACCAAGGTTCGGGCCCTCTCTATGGAGGTAATACCCTACGTCATGCTTGATTGATCTTGATGAATATGAGTGTTACAAGAGTTGATCTACCACGAGATCGTAATGGCTAAACCCTAGAAGCTAGCCTGTATGACTATGGTAATGAGTATATCCTTTCCGGACTAACCCCTCCAGTTAATATAGACACTGGGGGGAATCTAGGGTCACATAGAGTCAGTTACATAAGAAGGAATCTTCATAGTCGGTTGCCAAGCCTACCCTCCACACCAAGTAGAGTCCAATCCGGACACGGGTACGGTCTTCGGCCTTCATGTCTTCACAGCCCATCAGTACGGCCCATGGATAACAGGCCGGACGCCCGAGGACCCCTTAGTCCAGGACTCCTTCAGTAGCCCCTGAACCTGGCTTCAATGATGAGGAGTCTGGCGCGCAGATTGTCTTCGGCATTGCAAGGCGGGTTCCCCCTTCCGAACTCCCAGTTGATCTTCAGATGTGATGATTGTATCCGTACTTTTATACATAACCACAGATGACGTAATATTTTACGAGTTCAACCCATCGACCACTTTTTGGTAATATGACACCACGCCTGCCCGACCACTACTTGCGAACCATTTTAGTGGGCCCGTCGCCCCACGTCCCAAGACGTGGCTTTATTGGTGCGTCTTATCGAAGCGGAGATCATGCCTTCCTTTTTTAAGGGATTGCTAACAACCCGGACGTGGGCAACCCAACCGTCAATGGGGTACAACTCCTTGGAAACAAGCAAGTTTTTGAGGCCCAAGAGGAGACGTTTGATATTTGCAACCTTTATATAGGGGTACAGACCCTTGCAACCCCGAGTTCCAACACACGGGTTTCGGTCGCCACAAGCTCCAATCATGTCCGGATCCAGCCGTCAAGGCCGGTGGGTAGCTTCTTCTATCACCGAGGAAGATATCGCAAAGCTTCGGGCGGCGAGATACCTGACCGTAGAAATCCATCGTCGGCTTCCTGCCAAGGGGCAGGTTACTCCCACCCCCAGATCCGGTGAGATGGTCGTGTTCGTGTCCCACTTCCTCCGTGGGTTAGGGTTTGCACTTAACCCCTTCGTCCGAGGGCTCATGTTCTATTACGGGCTAGATTTTCACGATCTGGCCCCGGACTCTATTCTTCTTATCTCAGTGCTCATCGTCACATGCGAAGCCTTCCTCCGAACTACTCCGCACTTCGGCCTGTGGCTCAAGACCTTCGATGTGAAGCCGCAAGTGGTAGAGGGAGAGCAGGCCGAGTGCGGCGGCACTATAGTGAGCAAGCTTGCTAGCGCCGTTTGGCTAAAAGCATCCTTCGTCAAGTCTTCTGATCTGTGGTAGCAGGGGTGGTTCTATATTACCGAGCCCTGCAGCTCCAAGTGGGCAACTGCGCTCGCATTTCAATCCAGCCCCCCAACTCAGCTTGCATCGTGGATTAACAAGGGGCTAGATTGGGGATCCACGAATGATGTGCGAACTCTGCAGAGTCACATTCGAAGCCTCATTGAGAGGGACATTGACATAGCAAACGTCGTTCAAGTAATGCTAGTTCGTCGGACCCTGCCGTGCCAGCGACAGCCTCTCCGCCTATGGGACTTCAATCTAGAAGGGCCACGGACTCTTCAGCACTTGTTCGGCACAACGCACGAAGGAATGTGGACATTATTCTACGGGAAACAAAGGCAATGTCCGGACACCACCGAAGATGTCGGCCTAGATTGTAACCGTCTGGATACTCCGGTAAGTACCCTTTTACCGAATACCTTATAGTCAGATACCAAGTGGCAAGATACCAACAGTATCCTCCTTGTTAAGGGCTAGATAAAGAAGGTCGAACTGATTAGGTGTCCGGCTCCCCTTCCCGAAGACTCAACTACTCTTGTGTTGACAAGGATGTTGGCCTCGGCGCCATACCAGGCACCGGCAGGGGAGGGCAAGAAGGCCCAAGATGACCTTGGTTCCGGAGGTAAGTCGGACACCGAGTCCGGATAAATCGACCTTTCCTCGCCCGAAGACGGAGACGAAAAAGGACCCAATATCCCTTCTCCAAGCAGGAGATAGAAGGGCCGCCTCAGAAGATTGGGAGGGGCAGTCTTCCAAGAAGGGCAAGATGCCACCATCGAGCGCCCTGGGTTTGGAAAGTGACGTCGTTAAAGAGCTCAAACAAGGGGACAAGCCCTCGGCCAAACCGTAAGGGAATCCAGAGTACTTTGATAGCGTCCCACTCCATTGCTGTTACCGAAGATATACATAACGCATTCATGCATTTTTACAGGTCGGCACAGAGTTCTTCTAGGCGGTCCTCTTTTCCGAGGAGTCTCCTCCCAGAGATGATAGAGAGCGAGATGCCTCCTCCAACCTCCTCGCCCAACAAGGCAGATGACTCTGAAGTGTCATCACGGAGGGTCCCTTTTGACCAACAAGTTATGAAGGGGGCAGAACAGGCAGTACTCGAAGGTGAAGCACCGACCACCTGGGATTCTGGGGCTGATGATAACAAAGGTCCCGGACTGACTGGTTCGCAGCCGACAGTGATTCTTGAGAAGGGTGAACAGATTCCTTCAAAGGATTATTGTGCTCCTGGAGCAGCTTCGGGAAACTCGGAGACTTCGGATATATTGCAGGACATGTTGCGGAAAGCATCTGTCTCGGGGGAACAGCATACCTTGATGGGTACAGTGATTGAGATTTCGTCCGTGAAGATTGGATTAAATGAAGCCTTCATGAGCCTACTGAAGGGCTTCGAGGTTTGTGACATAATGTTTTTAGCTATGTTTCATTTGCAAAGATGCCCCTGTGTATAGGTAGTAGCCCCTGATACTCGGTTTGGCTTCCACTGGGAAGCAAACGGAGGATCGAAAAGGATCGTTTGAGGACTAACCTGATGAACTTTGAACACAGGCTACTTCCCCCTTGGCCACTTCCCGGACTATGGAGATTGCCGATTTGCAGCGGAAGCTTGATGTGGCAGGGGATGATCTTGCTTTAATCAATATGCGTCTGGACGAGTCGCAAGGTATGTACTCGGGGCAATCCTCATACATTTTTGTGGTATAAGCATGATGTTGAGATTTGGCTGCAGATGGTGCTGCCGCCGTTGAAGTTCTTCGAGCGGAGCTAGCCCGGGCCAAGGAGCAGGCCTGGCATAGCGATGCTGCTGCCGAAAAGGCATCGGCTGAATTAAAAGTCGAACAAGCTACACGGCGCCAAGATGAGGAGAATATATCCACGATGACGCTTGAACTGGAGAATACTACCGGCCATTGTGAATTTCTGGAGAAGGAGAGTAAAGCCTTCATGGCTGATCTGGACAAGGCCTTACAAGAGGCAAGAGAAGCGTGGTCGAAATGCAGAGCAGCCCGTGAGGAGGTTCGACGGGTGAGGGAGATTGCGACAGGAAAGCCCTTTCTGCTGCAAACTAAGTTCGGTGACCCAAACTATGCCCAGCTTAACCAAGTATGGAGTTCTCCGGACGAGTTCTTGGACTTGCCGAACAGTTCTGTCGATACGGTGCAATATTACCAAGCGCGAGATGGATATGCAACAGAGAAGCTTTTTTTGGTCGCAGTTTGGCGCATCAAAGCGACCTCTGTTGCTTAATGAACAGATGTCCCAATGGGTCGAACTTCATAGGATATCAGGCGCTACCATGAAGGATGTCGTAATCCGGTTGTGGCCAACCGAGCCTGTTCCGAATAGCTATTTCGGTTTGGTGCAAAGGCTTGTTGACACGGTGCCGCGTATCGACGTTGTGAAGCGGTCAACGTGCATTGAGGGTGCATGGATGGCTTTTGCCTGAGTCAAGACGTTCTGGGGGAAGATGAAGGCCATCGATGTTGCGACGATGGGTCCACCCAAAGGCAAGGACCGTCCAGAACCAGAGCATTATTTTGAAGATGTCCTAGAGGCCGCCCGCTATATAGAGGGTCAGTGCTCAAAAGACATAATGTTCGAGTGAGGTGTATGAAAATTGTAAAAGACAATTTTATAGTTAATCTATTTATGTTTTGCTTGAAAGCTTGAATTCCTCCTATGTGGCTGTTTTGATATAATCTGAAAGTTTTCTAGTCGTCGGCTTCAGCCCCCTCGTAGGAAGTACGGGGGTGTTCGGAAAAGCATTTAATTACTCTTTATCCAACGTCTTGGTCCATGAAGGAGGCGATAATGCGACGAACCAGGCAATCGGACTATAAGGCGTTAACACTTTCACTTAGCCATAGGAGTTTTATGGTGGGGCTACGACATAGCCCCTGGTATGTATGTGGCGTATGGTGCCTTACATATTTGATCTGAAAAAGATCCCTCGTATGACACGGAGAATCGCTAAAGATTCCAATAAGTCGTCAAGTGGTTGACCAGCTCACGCTGCATCATGACAGTCAGTTTTCGGCTTTCTCTACCGAGGTGCTCGTCCGGTTTAGACCAGGGCACAATCACAGTAGTTCTCCCTTTACTACCCTAGCCGATAGAGCAGAACGTTGGGTAGCAAGCACAAGAGCAGGGCAACCCAACTATTGACCCAAGACAATGATTCGGAGCTGATGCATATAAGGCCAAACTTGCGACACCGAAGTATGCTATAGAGTTGTTTGGACTTTTACTGGCAACTCATTTGTTCCCACACCGAGCCCCTGGCAGGTTATGCCAAGGTATTTATGTGAAATAACCGTAGGAGCCATATTTGTCAGAAAAAATACGGATGGTTAGTTCGGATATTGTTTACTAGTAGGTGAGTGATATGCCAATGATTATTATGATATATATAAAACCATCCGCCCGGCTATTTGACATGCTCGGGGTTGGAGGCGGAGGAACGGGCATAGTACATGCTCAAGAAATAGGGAGTACGGTCTACAAAAAGTTATTTTGGACCTCTTGTCGCACGTTTGCACCGCCAGTCCTCGGTGGGAGGAATCCTTGATGGAAATAGTCCCTTGGGTGAGTGTACGGATCCGGACTCTGATAGAGCTAGTTTCAGATGTTTATCCTGTTCGCCACCTATTTTTAAAGGATAGCGAAGGAAAAAAAGAATAAGTAATAAAAGAAAGTTACTGGAGTGCTTGCAGGCTTGTCCGTATTGTGCTTCCGCCAATGCCCATGGTATCTTGAGTGTGTAATGATATATGCGCGGTACAAATATTGTAGGTGTGTGGAGTGGGCGGCGGAAGCCGGGTTGCTATTTCCGTTCTAGGAGTAGATGATCCTCGGGTGCAGATTGCTTCTGACCCCCGGTGTTTCGTTGGTGAACCTTTTCGTCATCCCTGTCGCTTGGCGGCCTCCTCCCCTTGTGTTCGGCGTTGAGCTTGCCGGCCTGTTTAAAGACCCAACAGTTTCTGTTGGTATGATTAGCCGGTTTATCGGGGTGGCCATGAATCTGGCATGGTCGTCCCAATATCCTGTCCAGGTTGGATGGTTCGTCTCGATTCGCCTTGAATGGCTTCTTCCGCTGACCGGGCTTGGGGTTGCTGAATCTGACGTTGACCGTCGTGTCGCCTGATCTTTCATTTTCATTGTGACTGTTGTTGTTGCTTCCCCGTGGCTTGCTGTTGCCGTCTCGGATTTCGGAGGTGCCTTGGTTGCTGGCGCTATTGCTTCTACGAGCGAGCCAGCTGTCTTCTCCCGCGCAAAAGCGAGTCATCAAAGCAGTGAGGGCTGTCATGGATTTAGGTCCTTCTTGGCCGAGGTGGCGTGTGATACGTCTCCAATGTATCTATAATTTTTGATTGTTCCATGCTATTACATTATCTGTTTTGGATGTTTATGGGCTTTATTATACACTTTTATATTATTTTTGGGACTAACCTATTAACCCAGAGCCCAGTGCCAGTTTCTGTTTTTCCTTGTTTTAGAGTATCGCAGAAAAGGAAAATCCAATGGAGTCCAATTGACCTGAAACTTCACGGAACTTATTTTTGGACTAGAAGAAGCCCACGGAGTATCGGAGATGGACCAGGCAAGTCCCGGGCTGCCCACGAGGGTGGGGGCACGCTGATGAGGACATGACTACCTTGGATATGACCAAAAATATTGCATATATGCATATTTGTCAGGTGATTTCTAGTGCAAGCTATTCAATAATCTATTTATGTTATCCAGAACAAAAATACTTCACACACTTTTGTGTTTTGTCTAATTGCAGGTGTATGGGACATTTGTACAATCCACATATGAAGATAAGGAAGAAAGAGATGTTTATTTGCTGTCCAAAAAGTTCTCTCACATCACTTTTGGCCCAAGAGAAGATAGAGTCCAAGTCTCTCACGTTCTGGATTCAGATTCGGACTGCACAGACATACCTGACTCAAAACGCACACAAGTTTTTCATACGGACTCCGAATTGGGTGATTCTTTTTTTGTTGGAAACTAGATTTCGTGCACTTTCCAACCCAATTGGAATCACCTTCAAATTCGTCCGGAGCGTTGAGTTGTGGACGAAACAATCTGATGCCGCAGCAGAATCCGAGTCAAACTACAAGTCCAAAGGTGTTACATCACCTCCACTTGGGCCCATTGGCCTTGTACGACCTAGATTTAGTTTTAGGCTGCCTTGGGATGTCCTCCCACCTCCTTGGCCGCCACCCCTTGCTCCTATATAAGTAGATCCATCTAGTAGCTTTTCCTTGGGATTTGTTTAGTTAAAAATTAGCCATTGCAACTTCGTGTACTTCGTTTGTGTCCAACGACCAGACCAAGACCGCTTATGGATCCCCACCTTTATCAATACTTCATATATACTCACAATATTCAGATTGCTTTTATCATATTCTTGCTTGTTCTTCGATTGCTTGCAGCAATAGACCTTCGTGGTCAGGTCGATTGTGCTCCGGCGTGGTCAATAACCTCTCAGAGTTGGTTTAGCGATTGCTAAGGCGCAACGTCGTGCACGTTTGTAGTCGGATCGTCAAAGTCATCTTCACCAAATCGATAGTTATCATCTCATCGAAAGATCGGGACACCCCCGCCTCTATCAAGTGGTATCAGTTTTCAGGTTGCTCGGTGAGAATTTCCAGTTTTCCTAGATTAGATTTATTTTCTTACCTATTGTCCAAGAAAAGGCCACAAAAAAGAGTTAGATCTATTCATCCTTGGTCCAAGCCAGTCTGAGCCTTTGCAATTTTCTTTTCATTGCTTGCATAGTTGAATTATCGGTTGCATCGTCGTGTCGAGTTGCTGGTCTTAGTGTCTAGTTCGTTTAGAGTTTCGAGTTCTGTTCACATTAGTCACGCTACCGCTGCATTATTATCTCTTCCGCTGTCCACCACCCATCCATCAATTTCCACCACGTGCTACCCACCATTCATTGTCATAATAATAGTTGAGATCGTTCACATCTTCGCTTGATCCAATCTGCGTCTTATCTAGTTTGTTTTGGAAAGAGGGAGAAAAAAAGAGAGAAAAAAAAGAGAAAAAAAGAGAAAAAAAGTCAGAGAAAAAAAGGAGAGAAAAAAATCAAAAAAATCGGCACAAACTTTTTCAGAGGAAAGTTGGAGACAAAGTTGTTGTATATCCTGCTTGGCAGTTGTTTTTCATCATTATCTTCACTGCCGTTGTGATCTTCACTTATATCTTGCTGTCAAAAGCTACTTAGTATCCTTCATTGATGCTAGTTGTGCTACGCCGTGACCTCATTAGTGTTCTAGGCTCGCGTCTCTAGTCCGGTCTAGCCTAGGACCAGCACAGTACCGTCGTTGAGCGTTTATTCAACATTGCATCTTTGAATTGATTATTGCTAATCTTTTGCTACCATATATAGCCAACCCAGCTCCACATATTTCTACACCGTGTATACGTACGCTCCCCTGGCAATCGCTTTACTCAATATTCGGAGTTACTTGACACCGCTGGTTGCCGATCACCGCCTGCTGCATGGTAAGAACTTGTAAGACATTGATATTTGCTTTACTGTGAGCGTTTTACCACCACATCCTAGTAGTTATAGGAACATTATTTTTGGGTTTTGTTTCTTGTTCTACTAATCATGACAGGATCCAGAGTCAATTCATGGGCTTTGTCGATCGCGGGAGACGTGCCACCACCTTTGCAAATACCACAACCGTCACGAGAGGTGCACAAACATCCAAATGCACATGATCAGGTTAATGTATCTATACCACCATTTAATGGCCGTTTTAAACCTGCTTTATATATTGAATGGGAGTTCGACATAAAAAATATATTTGCTTCCCATAATTTCAATGAACATAAAAAGGTTAAGGTTGCAGTTGGTTCTTTCACTGGTTATGCTTTGGTTTGGTGGAGTGAATATTGTCGGTTACACCCTGATTATATACCTACTACTTGGGATGATTTGAAACTTGCCATGCGACATACTTTCGTCCCTGCTTATTATACTCGTGACATGATTAAGAAGTTGCAACACTTAAAACAAGGTAGTGAAACTGTAACAAAATATTATGATGATTTACAAACTACCTTGTTGCATCCTCTTTAGAAGAAAGTGAAGATGATTTTATGGATAGATTTTGGGGAGGATTAAACCGTGATATTCAAGAGATACTAATTCATGAAGAGTGTTATCCTATGGACCATTTGTTTCGTCTTGCTTGCAAAGCTGAACAGGAAATAAAACGATGTGTTGGCCACGAGGAGAACAAGCGCACGGTGCACATTCCAAGAGTTGATATGATTGTTCCTTCAACTACTAGGCATACTATGACAACCACATCCGTTGTTGTCAGGACTACATCACCTCCACCATGTGACACATCGCCCTCGAGAGTGGCTACATCATCTGAGTTGATCATAAGAGGTAATGACAAAGGTACTGATCTTCCATCTCTACATGAGAATGATGAATGCCTTGTCAATTTGAATGCACCATCTGATGAGCTACCCACTACTTTGATCACACCACCTATTTTAGAGGACTACGTTGATAATTTGACTTTGCCATGTGATCAAACAACTGAAATACCAACAATTTTGAGTGCACCCATTGAATTAACTATTGATGCAAAAGAACCAATGTTTAATCATTTTGATATGACCTCTAATCTTGGTGATGATTCTGTGTTGAATGACTTATTGCATATTTGCTTGTTTAAGCATGTTGTAGCATGTAAATTTGATGCAAGTAATGTTTATTCACCAATGTTGGGATGGTTTAATGATGAACATTGTCAATCTTTTGAAATGAATAAGAGCTTCACTTATATGTGCAAACTGAGTTGCAATATTTTCATGCCTTCTACTTCTTGTGCTAATTTTTTGGCTTTAGATTTTATGAACTATGCAAGTTACTCATCTATTCATGTGTCATATATGCAAAAATCAAGGGAAGTAAAAATGGATGACATATACATATACAACATGTACACCTTGTCTCTTTTGTTAGCCACATTTCAGATTAAGCAACGCCGAGGACGGCTTTATTTTCAAGAAGGGGAGGATGATGAGGACATGACTACCTTGGATATGACCAAAAATATTGCATATATGCATATTTGTCAGGTGATTTCTAGTGCAAGCTATTCAATAATCTATTTATGTTATCCAGAACAAAAATACTTCACACACTTTTGTGTTTTGTCTAATTGCAGGTGTATGGGACATTTGTACAATCCACATATGAAGATAAGGAAGAAAGAGATGTTTATTTGCTGTCCAAAAAGTTCTCTCACGTCACTTTTGGCCCAAGAGAAGATAGAGTCCAAGTCTCTCACGTTCTGGATTCAGATTCGGACTGCACAGACATACCTGACTCAAAACGCACACAAGTTTTTCATACGGACTCCGAATTGGGTGATTCTTTTTTTGTTGGAAACTAGATTTCGTGCACTTTCCAACCCAATTGGAATCACCTTCAAATTCGTCCGGAGCGTTGAGTTGTGGACGAAACAATCTGATGCTGCAGCAGAATCCGAGTCAAACTACAAGTCCAAAGGTGTTACATCACCTCCACTTGGGCCCATTGGCCTTGTACGACCTAGATTTAGTTTTAGGCTGCCTTGGGATGTCCTCCCACCTCCTTGGCCGCCACCCCTTGCTCCTATATAAGTAGATCCATCTAGTAGCTTTTCCTTGGGATTTGTTTAGTTAAAAGTTAGCCATTGCAACTTCGTGTACTTCGTTTGTGTCCAACGACCAGACCAAGACCGCTTATGGATCCCCACCTTTATCAATACTTCATATATACTCACAATATTCAGATTGCTTTTATCATATTCTTGCTTGTTCTTCGATTGCTTGCAGGAATAGACCTTCGTGGTCAGGTTGATTGTGCTCCGGCGTGGTCAATAACCTCTCAGAGTTGGTTTAGCGATTGCTAAGGCGCAACGTCGTGCACGTTTGTAGTCGGATCGTCAAAGTCATCTTCACCAAATCGATATTTATCATCTCATCGAAAGATCGGGACACCCCCGCCTCTATCACACGCCCACCCCCTGGGCGCGCCCCCCTGCCTCGTGGACAGCTCAGAGGTCCACCGACGTACTTCTTCCTCCTATATATACCCATATACCCTAAAAACTTCGGGGAGCAGAATAGATCGGGAGTTCCGCCGCCAGAAGCCTCCGTAGCCACCGAAAACCAATCTAGACCCGTTCCGGCACCCTGCCGGAGGGGGGAACCCTCACCGGTGGCCATCTTCATCATCCCGGCACTCTCCATGATGAGGAGGGAGTAGTTCTCCCTCGGGGCTGAGGGTATGTACCAGTAGCTATGTGTTTGATCTCTCTCTCTCTCTCGTGTTCTTGAGGTGATACAATCTTGATGTATCGCGAGCTTTGCTATTATAGTTGGATCTTCTGATGTTTCTCCCCCTCTACTCTCTTGTAATGGATTGAGTTTTCCCATTGAAGTTATCTTATCAGATTGAGTCTTTAAGGATTTGAGAACACTTGATGTATGTCTTGCGTGGGATACCCGTGGTGATAATGGGGTATTCTATTGATCCACTTGATGTATGTTTTGGTGATCAACTTGCAGGTTCCGCCCATGAACCTATGCATAGGAGTTGGCACACGTTTTCATCTTCACTCTCCGGTAGAAACTTTGGGGCTCTCTTTGAAGTACTTTGTGTTGGTTTGAATAGATGAATCTGATATTGTGTGATGCATATCGTATAATCATACCCACGGATACTTGAGGTGACATTGGAGTATCTAGGTGACATTAGGGTTTTGGTTGATTTGTGTCTTAAGGTGTTATTCTAGTACGAACTCTATGATAGATTGAACGGAAAGAATAGCTTCATGTTATTTTACTACAGACTCTTGAATAGATCGATCAAAAAGGATAACTTTGAGGTGGTTTCATACCCTACCATAATCTCTTTGTTTCTTCTCCGCTATTAGTGACTTTGGAGTGACTCTTTGTTGCATGTTGAGGGATAGTTATATGATCCAATTATGTTATTATTGTTGGGAGAACTTGCACTAGTGAAAGTATGAACCCTAGGCCTTGTTTCAACGCATTGCAATACCGTTTACGCTCACTTTTACCATTATTTACCTTGATGTTTTTATATTTTAAGATTACAAAAATCTTTATCTACCATCCATATTGCACCTGTATCACCATATCTTTGCCGAACTAGTGCACCTATACAATTTACCATTGTATTGGGTGTGTTGGGGACACAAGAGACTATTTGTTATTTGGTTGCAGGGTTGCTTGAGAGAGGCCATCTTCATCCTACGCCTCCTACGGATTGATAAACCTTAGGTCATCCACTTGAGGGAGATTTGCTACTGTCCTACAAACCTCTACACTTGGAGGCCCAACAACGTCTACAAGAAGAAGGTTGTGTAGTAGACATCAAGCTCTTTTCTGGCGCCATTGCCGGGGAGGTTAGCGCTTGAAGGTATATCTTTAGATCTTGCAATCGAATCTTTTTGTTTCTTGTTTTAGCACTAGTTTAGTTTATAAAAGAAAACTACAAAAAAATATGGAATTAAGTTTGCCTCATATGCTTAATCTTTTTAATATCTTTCGTGAGTATGATGGAAAGGAAAATTGTGCCCAAGTGTTAGAAGAAGAATGCATTAAAATGTTTGGCACTAAATCTCTGAATGATGAGCATGATTGCAATGTTGTTAGTATGAATTCCTTGAATATCCATGATGCTAATGATATGCAAAGCCACAAGCTTGGGGAAGCTATGTTTAATGAAGATGATATTTGTAGTCTCCCAATTTTTGATATGCAAATTCATTATGATGATAGCATGCCTCCTACTTATGATGATTATATTGATGAAAGTGGGTTTGGAAGAGTGTCAACTTTAGGAAGTAATGATCCCACTATTTTGGAGGATGTTGAATCTTATTGCGATAATTATGAAAGTGGATTTGGAGAGGTCATGACTTTATTTAGCAATGATTCCACTATCTTGGAAGAGGTTTCAATCGATTATGATGAGAACAAAGTTGCTACTTATGATATTTATTGTGATGATACATATGCTATAAAAAGTAGTGATGATTATATTTATAAAACTTTTCATGATTATGATTACCCTTTTTCTGAACATTACTCTTTCAATGTGGAAACAATTTATAGTATTCGAGTCTCTTATGATGCTCCCACTATTCCGATTGATAAGAATTTTGCTTATGTAGAGAGCAGTAAATTTTCTATGCTTTTAGATCATGAAAAGAATGATTTAGGTGCTGGTTATATTGTTGAATTCATTCATGATGCTACTGAAAATTATTATGAGGGAGGAACATATGATTGTAGGAATTGCAATAATATCAAGTTTCCTTTCTATGTGTTGAAAATCTTGAAGTTATGCTTGTTTTACCTTGCTATGCTAGTTGATTATTGTTCCTACAAATTGTTTGCTCAAAAAATCCCTATGCATATTAACAGGGTTAGACTTAAATGTGCTAGTCATATTGTTCATGATGCTCTGTTTATGTTTCAATTCTTATCCTTTATGTGAGCATCATTGAAATCATTGTGCCTAGCTAGGGGCGTTAAACGATAGCGCTTGTTGGGGGGCAACCCAACTTTATTTTTGTTCCTTGCTTTTTGCTCCTGTTTAGTAATAAATAATTTATCTAGCCTCTGTTATGACTGAGTTTTTATGTTTCAATTAGTGTTTGTGCCAAGTAGAACCATTGGGAAGACTTGGGGAAAGTCTTGTTGATCTTGTTGTAAAAAACAGAAACTTTAACGCTCATGAGAATTGCTGCCATTTTTTATTGGAGAGTGATATTTAGTTAATTCATTTTGAAGATTATTAATGGATAAATTACTCACGTCCAGAAATTTATTTTAGAATTTTTGGGGTTCCAGAAGTATATGTTTGATCTAGATTACTACAGACTGTTCTATTTTTGACAGATTCTGATAGAGGCGGGGGTGTCCCGAACTTTCGATGAGATGATAACTATCGATTTGGTGAAGATGACTTTGACGATCCGACTACAAACGTGCACGACGTTGCGCCTTAGCAATCGCTAAACCAACTCTGAGAGGTTATTGACCACGCCGGAGCACAATCGACCTGACCACGAAGGTCTATTGCTGCAAGCAATCGAAGAACAAGCAAGAATATGATAAAAGCAATCTGAATATTGTGAGTATATATGAAGTATTGATAAAGGTGGGGATCCATAAGCGGTCTTGGTCTGGTCGTTGGACACAAACGAAGTACACGAAGTTGCAATGGCTAATTTTTAACTAAACAAATCCCAAGGAAAAGCTACTAGATGGATCTACTTATATAGGAGCAAGGGGTGGCGGCCAAGGAGGTGGGAGGACATCCCAAGGCAGCCTAAAACTAAATCTAGGTCGTACAAGGCCAATGGGCCCAAGTGGAGGTGATGTAACACCTTTGGACTTGTAGTTTGACTCGGATTCTGCTGCAGCATCAGATTGTTTCGTCCACAACTCAACGCTCCGGATGAATTTGAAGGTGATTCCAATTGGGTTGGAAAGTGCACGAAATCTAGTTTCCAACAAAAAAAGAATCACCCAATTCGGAGTCCGTATGAAAAACTTGTGTGCGTTTTGAGTCAGGTACGTCTGTGCAGTCCGAATCTGAATCCAGAACGTGAGAGACTTGGACTCTATCTTCTCTTGGGCCAAAAGTGACGTGAGAGAACTTTTTGGACAGCAAATAAACATCTCTTTCTTCCTTATCTTCATATGTGGATTGTACAAATGTCCCATACACCTGCAATTAGACAAAACACAAAAGTGTGTGAAGTATTTTTGTTCTGGATAACATAAATAGATTATTGAATAGTTTGCACTAGAAATCACCTGACAAATATGCATATGTGCAATATTTTTGGTCACATCCAAGGTAGTCATGTCCTCATCATCCTCCCCTTCTTGAAAATAAAGCCGTCCTCGGCGTTGCTTAATCTGAAATGTGGCTAACAAAAGAGACAAGGTGTACATGTTGTATATGTATATGTCATCCATTTTTACTTCCCTTAATTTTTGCATATATGACACATGAATAGATGAGTAACTTGCATAGTTCATAAAATCTAAAGCCAAAAAATTAGCACAAGAAGTAGAAGGCATGAAAATATTGCAACTCAGTTTGCACATATAAGTGAAGCTCTTATTCATTTCAAAAGATTGACAATGTTCATCATTAAACCATCCCAACATTGGTGAATAAACCTTACTTGCATCAAATTTACATGCTACAACATGCTTAAATAAGCAAACATGCAATAAGTCATTCAACACAGAATCATCACCAAGATTAGAGGTCATATCAAAATGATTAAACATTGGTTCTTTTGCATCAATAGTTAATTCAATGGGTGCACTCAAAATTGTTGGTATTTCAGTTGTTTGATCACATGGCAAAGTCAAATTATCAATGTAGTCCTCTAAAATAGGTGGTGTGATCAAAGTAGTGGGTAGCTCATCAGATGGTGCATTCAAATTGACAAGGCATTCATCAGTCTCATGTAGAGATGGAAGATCAGTACCTTTGTCATTACCTCTTATGATCAACTCAGATGATGTAGCCACTTTCGGGGGCGATGTGTCACATGGTGGTGGTGATGTAGTCCTGACAACAACGGATGTGGTTGTCATAGTATGCCTAGTAGTTGAAGGAACAATCATATCAACTCTTGGAATGTGCACCGTGCGCTTGTTCTCCTCGTGGCCAACACGTCGTTTTATTTCCTGTTCAGCTTTGCAAGCAAGATGAAACAAATGGTCCATAGGATAACACTCTTCATGAATTAGTATCTCTTGAATATCACGGTTTAATCCTCCCCAAAATCTATCCATAAAATCATCTTCACTTTCTTCTAAAGAGGAATGCAACAAGGTAGTTTGTAAATCATCATAATATTTTGTTACAGTTTCACTACCTTGTTTTAAGTGTTGCAACTTCTTAATCATGTCACGAGTATAATAAGCAGGGACGAAAGTATGTCGCATGGCAAGTTTCAAATCATCCCAAGTAGTAGGTATATAATCAGGGTGTAACCGACAATATTCACTCCACCAAACCAAAGCATAACCAGTGAAAGAACCAACCGCAACCTTAACCTTTTTATGTTCATCGAAATTATGGGAAGCAAATATATTTTTTATGTCGAACTCCCATTCAATATATAAAGCAGGTTTAAAACGGCCATTAAATGGTGGTATAGATACATTAACCTGATCATGTGCATTTGGATGTTTGTGCACCTCTCGTGATGGTTGTGGTATTTGCAAAGGTGGTGGCACGTCTCCCGCGATCGACAAAGCCCATGAATTGACTCTGGATCCTGTCATGATTAGTAGAACAAGAAACAAAACCCAAAAATAATGTTCCTATAACTACTAGGATGTGGTGGTAAAACGCTCACAGTAAAGCAAATATCAATGTCTTACAAGTTCTTACCATGCAGCAGGCGGTGATTGGCAACCAGCGGTGTCAAGTAACTCCGAATATTGAGTAAAGCGATTGCCAGGGGAGCGTACGTATACACGGTGTAGAAATATGTGGAGCTGGGTTGGCTATATATGGTAGCAAAAGATTAGCAATAATCAATTCAAAGATGCAATGTTGAATAAACGCTCAATGACGGTACTGTGCTGGTCCTAGGCTAGACCGGACTAGAGACGCGAGCCTAGAACACTAATGAGGTCACGGCGTAGCCCAACTAGCATCAATGAAGGATAGTAAGTAGCTCTTGACAGCAAGATATAAGTGAAGATCACAACGGCAGTGAAGATAATGATGAAAAACAACTCCCAAGCAGGATATACAACAACTTTGTCTCCAACTTTCCTCTGAAAAAGTTTGTGCCAATTTTTTTGATTTTTTTTCTCCTTTTTTTCTCTGACTTTTTTTTCTCTTTTTTTCTCTCGTTTTTTTTCTCCCTCTTTCCAAAACAAACTAGATAAGACGCAGATTGGATCAAGCGAAGATGTGAACGATCTCAACTATTATTATGACAATGAATGGTGGGTAGCACGTGGTGAAAATTGATGGATGGGTGGTGGACAGCGGAAGAGATAATGATGCAGCGGTGGCGTGACTAATGTGAACAGAACTCGAAACTCTAAACGAACTAGACACTAAGACCAGCAACTCGACACGACGATGCAACCGATAATTCAACTATGCAAGCAATGAAAAGAAAATTGCAAAGGCTCAGACTGGCTTGGACCAAGGATGAATAGATCTAACTCTTTTTTGTGGCTTTTTCTTGGACAATAGGTAAGAAAATAAATCTAATCTAGGAAAACTGGAAATTCTCACCGAGCAACCTGAAAACTGATACCACTTGATAGCACTTGATAGAGGCGGGGTGTCTCGATCTTTCGATGAGATGATAACTATCGATTTGGTGGAGACGACTTTGACGATCCGACTACAAACGTGCAACGACGTTGTGCCTTAGCAATCGCTAAACCAACTCCGAGAGGTTATTGACCACGCCGGAGCACGATCAACCTGACCACGAAGGTCTATTCCTACAAGCAATCGAAGAACAAGCAAGAATATGATAAAAGCAATTTGAATATCGCGAATATGTATGAAGTATTGATAATGGTGGGGATCCGAAAAGTGGTCTTGGTCTGGTCGTTGGACACAAACGAAGCACACGAAGTTGCAATGGCTAACTTTTAACTAAACAAATCCCAAGGAAAAGCTACTAGATGGATCTACTTATATAGGAGCAAGGGGTGGCGGCCAAGGAGGTGGGAGGACGTCCCAAGGCAGCCTAAAACTAAATCTAGGTCGTACAAGGCCAATGGACCCAAGTGGAGGTGATGTAACACCTTTGGACTTGTAGTTTGACTCGGATTCTGCTGCAGCATCAGATTGTTTCGTCCACAACTCAACGCTCCAGACGAATTTGAAGGTGATTCCAATTGGGTTGCAAAGTGCACGAAATCTAGTTTCCAACAAAAAAAGAATCACCCAATTCGGAGTCCGTATGAAAAACTTGTGTGTGTTTTGAGTCAGGTATGTCTGTGCAGTCCGAATCTCAAACCAGAACGTGAGAGACTTGGACTCTATCTTCTCTTGGGCCAAAAGTGACGTGAGAGAACTTTTTGGACAGCAAATAAACATCTCTTTCTTCCTTATCTTCATATGTGGATTGTACAAATGTCCCATACACCTGCAATTAGACAAAGCACAAAAGTGTGTGAAGTATTTTTGTTCTGGATAACATAAATAGATTATTGAATAGTTTGCACTAGAAATCACCTGACAAATATGCATATATGCAATATTTTTGGTCATATCCAAGGTAGTCATGTCCTCATCAATGCTTGTTCTTGCTCCAATGTTCATCCTTCTCCAAGCTAGGCCCTTCATTTGTAAGCAAAACAAATGTATCCAATTTAGGCAGCATCATATTCTCATGAACATTAGAATCATTACCAAGAAACGAAAGTACCTGATAATTTAATTGGCGTGCGCGAGCTCTAGTAATTGGTCCCGTATATGTAGCAGTAGGGGCTGTGGGTATAACAATGGTATTGATGTCCTCATCAACAGCCAGCACCACACCCATCAAGCAACGCACAATGCTCATCGTACAACCAAGGGACCCCGCATTCCTGGCCATGGATCTGCTCGTCATATCTTTGTTGTTGAAAATGCTCCCATAAACCAATATCTACCACATGATGAAAACTATGTCACACTATAAAATATTATAGTCAGTAGGATAAAATAGAAGTAGAAACTAGAAGTAGCTTACTACAAGTTATCAAGTTCTATATTTTTTCTCTGCCATGATGCAAAGTAGTGAAACAAAATCATTCGTGTGAAAACAAACAACGGATGGCAACAAAAAGGAATGACGAGCATACATAGATCAAGAGTTGGTAGTAAACTCCACTGTGCTTATTTGACTAGAAAACAACAGGAGCATAATTAAAGTTCACATCTGTTCAAGCAAAAATATAGTTACTTGACAGGAAATAAAAATCCAAGTAACAATAATAGCATATAGCAATATAAACAAAATATACACTTAAAGTTCTAAGATGCTGATGATAAAAGTACAGTTTTTTAGGTTTTCTCTCAAGTACGTATTACATACACGCATCTGTAAGACAAGTCCATTCTAGCAAGATACACTGTTGCAGCTGAATTTATATCTAACATGCTAGAACTTCCAAATTAACTCCCAAAAGATCAATAGGAAAGCAACATGAAGAATGGTGCATGTTAGAAAAAATAGCTATATCATATTGTGTGGATCCGCATTAGCTTGCCTTAAACCATCAGCAACTAATCAAGCTCACATATTCATCCCAACAACTGAATCTGCCTCTAAACTGAACCGAACATGATATGTATTCAGAATGCAAGTATCATCTAGATTTGGGGTAAAGTGGGGAGAGGCTCACCACGCTAGGAGGTAAGGACGCAACCATCAGTGAGGTCATCCAGGCGATGTAGGACAGGATGCAGGGGCGAAGGGGGTGCTGGACTTGCTTCTGCACCTCTTCCGGCAAAGAGAGCTCGTTGGGAATGGCTGCATCGAGGAGGAGGACGTCTTGTACGCCGCTGGATGCATGGAGAAGGCAGTAGGCATTAGTGGCATAGAAATCAACCCTAATAAATAGTTCAAATTTGACAGCACAAGCAGCCTGACCAGACTATGATTCTAAGAGAGAAGAACACTATCCAAGAAAAAGAGAAACAGAAACCGCATGTGAGAAAGCAGCATGACCATTCATTCAGGGAACAGAAGAGGTAGCAAAAGCAGCAGTAGGTAATCCTTATAACTATAGGCTAAGCATCCATCATTGGCTCCAGTCAGCTACTTCATAGTAACTAACACCGGTGAATAAAAAGTAGCACAATTAACTTGTCATATAATCTAAATATTTATAGTTCAAGTCCAGATTTGATGTTATATAGCTAAAGAGCAGCTGCAATAACAAATGTGCAGAATACAAAATGTTAATCGTTCCAACAGGAACTATATTCCAAGGTACTAATGTTATGTAGGCAAACTAAAATTTTAAAGTGCTAATTCTTTGAACGAGAAGTATGTCGAGGACCTTACTACAAAGCCGAAACCAGCATGATAGCAGAGGTAAATAATTGCAGGGAACCACAAACTAGTGAGCTACAGGCCCCAGTAGTACCCATACACATGGATGTATTAGTATCGCAGAGAACATTTGCATGCAAGAGATCAGACTATTTTTCTAGAAAAATGCAGTACTGTAGTTAATGGAAGAAGTCATTTCTACAGAAAAATATACATGCTCGGCAGTACTGATGTTGTAGAGATACTGAATCAATAATATAAAAGTTTCACTATTGATGTTGTACAGACAAAGATTCATGGCTGACTGGTGGCCCAGTAGTTAAGATACTGAATCGATACCATTAAATTATTAGTGCTGATGTTGTACAGATTAATAACAGATTCCACGCACAAATGCATAAAATGTACAGAGCAATTCCACACTACTTCATCACACTCTAGCCAAACGAGACATCTTTCTGAACTTATCTACACCTTAGCTTCTCTGTACATAGGCTACACAATCAACTTGCCATGTAATATAAACATATAAAGTTCAAGTCAGATTTGTTATTATGTAGCTATGTAGCTAAAGAGCAGCTGCAATAATAAATGTTCAGGATATAAAATGTTAATCCTTCCAATAGGCAGTATATTCCAAGGTACTGATGTTACGTGGACACTAAAATTTTAAAATACTAATTCTTCAAACAAGAACTATATGTCAAGAACCGGACTACAAAGCCAAATTCATCATGATAGCATAGGTAAACATTACAGGGGAAACACAAACTAGTGAGCTACAGGCCCAATGAACTACACATACACATGGATGTATTATTAACTCACAGAGTACATTTGCACACAAGAGATAAACTTTTTTCTTTTTATAAAAATGAAAGACAATAGTTAATGGAAGGCAAGTCATTTACCCAATGCCAGCAAGTGTTGTGTTACAAAGATTTGAGATTTCTACATACAAAAATGCATGCTCAGCAGTGTGCACCGCACTGTGAAAACTGTATGCTGTTGCTACATTTAACTATGCGCAGAACTCAACCCATAAATTATTAATTAAGCACTAATTGTTATTTTTATTTGAAAATATTCTAATATGTTAGCACAGTCACGCACCCGCATCTAGTCATCCACACTAGCTAAGCAATATCAACAATATCAACAAATCCACACAGCAGAAGCACCAACGCAAGAGATGACTAGTACTTGAGCAGAAGCATCCAGCAGCAACCAATCCATGGAGAGGAAGAGGGAGGGAGTGAGCAGGGGAAGAACAACCTGGGGGCGACAAGCTCGCGGTGGAGTGGCTAGGCGGCGAGGTCAGGGAAGGAAATCGCCCAACCTCCATCCGGCAACGGTATTGAGTGCCTCACCTGCGACCAACCAAAGCAGTAGGAAAATAAATCAGCCATGGAGATCCATCCATCGATTTAGGGGTGGGGTTGGGAACCAAGAGGCGGTCCCGTCTGGGGTTAGCGCCATGGACCACGCGGAAAAGGAAGGGGAGGCCAACCTTGGCGCAGAACAACGCGGAGAAGGAGCCGACCTCTGGCGCTGTACGACAGATCCGGAAGCAGCCACCGCAAATCGGGAAGCGCCTCAACCTTCTCGTTCTGGGGGCCGCCTAGTTTAAGGGCAGAAGGTGAGAGCGGGGGATGGGGAGAGGGTGGGGGCGGTGGCGGTTAGGGAGAGGGGCACCAAGGTTGCCGGTGGTGGCGGCGGATGAGGGAGAGGAAGATGGATAAGATTGAATTGGGGGATGGAGGATGGAGAAGAAGATGGGGAGCAGCGATGGCGGAGGCGGTCAACGACGGTTGGGCCATGTGCCTACCGTGCGATCTGAGGGAGTGGACAGTTGTGATGCGCGATCTGCGAGAACGGAGGATTGACCAATCAGGATTCAGCATACGCATCACACCAGATACATGCCACAGCAGCATGAGCCATCGGTGACGGTCCAGCTTAGGTTCATATGGTCTGTCCATGACAGTTCCCATGACAGTCTTTCATTGTCCGTCATAATGGGGCATCATTTCAGTGGCCATTCGCATCTTATTGATTCGTGACGATTTCTGTGACGACCCGCAGGGACCGCGGTTGTATCTGTGATGGTTTTCAAGAACGTCACCAGAAATCTGTCATGGATTAACAGATTTCTTGTAGTGATATGTGCCATATTTTGTTGACTTTGACTTCACACGGTATCAAAACTAACCATGCGGTGCAATGATATGACACACACGTATAGCTTGACCCGAATGGAGTTTGTTTATGATATTTTTTATTTGCTTAAAGCCTATGTGGGCTACATGAAATATGCCTTATCATGTATTTTGCATGAATTTTGTATGCATATGTGGATGTGGAATGAACTTATTTTTTATTAAGTTCTACTTTACCTGTATTACTACTAACACCGCGTGGCACTAAGATAATGCCCGCGTGCAGCATAACCAAGAAAAGGTTTGTGGAGCCATTATGGTTGCATGAGTTATATGACATCTATCATTTTTGTTTATGTTTGTACCTTACATGGTATTAGCACTAACTCCACATAGCGTCATTTCATTGGCGCCTGTGTGTAGCATAACCCAAGTAAAGTGAGTTTGTGATATCCATTTATGACGATGCTAATAGTTTAGGCTCTTATAGCATTGGAGCATGTTTGCAACATCTTTTATATGACTTTGGCCAAAATTTGTGGCATGGATGTTTTATTTAGATTTGTCTTACTTGTATTACTACTAACACCGCGTAACACGAATATCTTGTCCGCGTGTAGCGTAACCAAGTAAAATTGGTTTATGACGTGTAGTTTTGACTTTGGACTTTGGACCAAATATTTGACTTTGGACCAAATATTTGATGAATTTCATGCCATATTTTATTTGACTTTGGACCAAATATGTGGCTTGAATATTCTGTTTAGTTCTCTCTCACCTGTATTACTACTAACAGCGCGTAGCACTAAGATAATACCTGCGTGTAGCGTAACCAAGTAAGATTGGTTTTTATGATGCAACATGTTTTATAATTCATCTTGCATGATTTTGGTTTCTAGGTGTGTATTATGAACACATTTTTTAATTAAGTCTTGCCCTGCTCGTATTACTACTAACACCAAGTAGCATTAAGATAATGCCCTCGTGTAGCGTAACCAAGTGAAGGAATATTTTGTATATTCTTGTTCGTATTACAACTAACGCGACACATAAGGTCCGTAGCGTAACCGGCCAAGAACAAATTCAGTTTAGCATATTCGTGATTTCATTCCAACTTAGTCATATCCACTTTTTTTATGATGACCAAATTAAGTCAACTTTTTATGAGGTTTTCGCACCTATGACACTCTCTTGATTTGTATCCATGTATAGAGACCAAGCCAAGGAACGAGGCGTTCATCCTGGATTGTGTCGCTAAAGGGACCGAACCAAGACAGAGATCAATAGGACGAAGCGCATGCAACTTTTAAAGGAACCGTGCTTACAAGAACCATGCATGCTCCTTGACTCGTACCACGATGGCTGAGCCGAAGGAGAAAGTTTGGGGTAGATATAACATGCTCCTTGGTTTGTACCACGATGGCCGAACCAAGGACAAAATTTTAGGATGGATGCAACATACTCTTTAGTCTATACCAAAATGGCCAAACCAAAGACAAAATTTTGAAATAGATTAAACCATGCACCTTAGCCTGTACCGCAGTGTCCGGACTAAGGGCAAGAATTTTTTTTGGGAGATGAAATATGCTCCTTGATTTGTACCATGATGGCCGAACCAAGGACTAGAGTTTGGGGAGGTAGGAAGCATGCTCCTTGGTTTGTACCGCGATGGCCGAACCGAGGACAAATTTTTATGTAGATTAAACATGCATTTTGGTTTGTACCATAGCAGCCAAACCAAAGGAAAGAATTTTAGGGAGATGAAACATGCTCCTTAATTTGTACCATGATGGCCGTATCAAGGGCTAGAAATTCAGAAGGAGAAGGAGAAGAAAGCTCCCTGGCTTGTACCACAATGGCCAAACCAAGGGTTAGAGGAGAGCCATTAAATCTCACCTTCAAACCAACAGGACGCAGCACACCTGCCTCTTTCTCCTCTCTTCTTTGTGAGTTTGTATGTGTGTGTGATTTTTAGTAGAGGAAAGGAACGAACTGGAGGCCGACCCGAGAGCAGTCATGCAACCTGGTATTTATAGGGGAGCAGGGGTGTGCATCGCTGCCTCTCCATTTCCATGGGCGCCAAACTTTGCATTTAGTCACGTCCTCATCGCGTTGATCGTGGCAGGACATGGGCGCGTGGCCGGTTACGGCCACCGAACGCCTCAACTTTTTCTCCATGCATGCAGATATTTTAACCTCTGAGGCATGGAGTACGTTTGGGCTTAGGCCCACCCATAATTAACTTAATTAATGTCTACATGGGCTTAAAGCTTAATGGCAGGACTTGCTGGAAGGGATTAGGGCCATATGGCCATGCACGTACGTACGCTAGCTAGCTTAGCACATAGTTCATGTACGTGCTAGGTAAATGAATCGATGCTAATATTTGCTTTAGCTATCAATTATGGTTTGTTTACATTTCTTTAAGATACACTGCGATATATCGATGGAGCCGCACTCGCATTTGTTATATTTTGTCGACATCGACGCCGTCTATGCTGGCACGCTGTTAGAGCAGAAAACTCTATCATCAGTGATGTGCATACCGGTATGTGTCCCCTAATATAGGACGAAATTTGATGACTATTTTCTTTTGTCAAATTATAATTATTCCCCCTTTTTTAGCAATATCGGGCTTTGGCGATATTTTAGTTTTAGTATGTGGTCACATGGGACATTTTCGACATTCTCCTCCTTTTTATATGCGTCATGTGATAGTTCATTGACAGTGCTAGAATAACGTCCAATTTTGCTCCATGATCCGATATTTTAGTAATATCAACACTGCCTATGAAAATTTAAATTTATATGAAGATTAGAACTCCGACGCAGGTGATGGCATATATGTAGGCGAGCCATGTGTCCTCTATATTTTCCTTTTTTTTTGTCAGCGTCGGTGCGCGTACATGTAAACCATGTGTCCTCCATTTTCTCCATAGGAGAAAACTTGATGACTGTTTATTTGTTTCGTCATATTTTATAATTGTCGGTTTAATGCATGCATAATAGACATTCAAAAGTATATCATACGCCTATTTTGGTCAGTCCTCCTTTTGAGTGATTTATTATATTTTTTTAGCTGATTCTTTTCATTATAAAATGGATTTTTGCCGTTTTGTATTTATATTTGATGTCTTCATGCATTTTATTTTATCTTGGTCAAAATCCATTTCAACACACCCTTCCACCATTGCTAGCCTCTCTAATACCGCACACCTTTCGCCCGTATCATAAACCCACCATATACATTCCTCAAAACAGCCACCATACCTACCTATTATGGCATTTCCATAGCCATTCCGAGATATATTTCCATGCAACTTTCCACTGTTCCATTTATTATGACACGCTTCATCATTGTCATATTGCTTTGCATGATCATGTAGTTGACATCATATTTGTGGCAAAGCCACCGTTCATAATTCTTTCATACATGTCACTCATGAGTCATTGCACATCCTAGTACACCGCCGGAGGCATTCATATAGAGTCATACTTTGTTCTAGTATCGAGTTGTAATCTTTGGGTTGTAAATAAATAGAAGTGTGATGATCATCATTCATAGAGTATTGTCCCAATAAAAAAAGAGAAAGCCCAAATAAAAAAAATAAAAAAAATAAAAGGGACAATGCTACTATCCTTTTTCCACACTTCTGCTTCAAAGTAGCACCATGATCTTCATGATGGAGAGTCTCTTGTTCTGTCACTTTCATTTACTAGTGGGAATTTTTCATTATAGAACTTGGCTTGTATATTCCAACAATGGGCCTCCTCAAGTGCCCTAGGTCTTCGTGAGCAAGCAAGTTGGATGCACACCCACTTAGTTCCTTTTGTTGAGTTTTCATATACTTATAGCTCTAGTGCATCCGTTGCATGGCAATCCCTACTCACTCACATTGATATCTATTAATGGGCATCCCCATAGCCCGTTGATACGCCTAGTTGATGTGAGACTATCTTCTCCATTTTTGTCTTCTCCACAACCACCATTCTATTCCACATATAGTGCTATGTCCATAGCTCATGCGCATGTATTGTGTAAAGATTGAAAAAGTTTGAGAACATCAAAAGTATGAAACAATTGATTGGCTTGTCATCAGGGTTGTGCATGATTTAAATATTTTGTGTGGTGAAGATGGAGCATAGCCAGACTATATGATTTTGTAGGGATAGCTTTCTTTGGCCATGTTATTTTGAAAAGACATGATTACTTTTTTAGTATGCTTGAAGTATTATTATTATGTCAATATTAAACTTTTGCCTTGAATCTTATGGATCTGAATATTCTTGCCACAATAAAGAGAATTACATGGATAAATATGTTAGGTAGCATTCCACATCAAAAATTCTGTTTTTATCATTTACCTACTCGAGGACGAGCAGGAATTAAGCTTGGGGATGCTGATACATCTCCAATGTATCTATAATTTTTTATTGTTCCATGTTATTATATTATCTGTTTTGGATGTTTATGGGCTTTATTATACACTTTTATATTATTTTGGGGACTAACCTATTAACCCAGAGCCCAGTGCCAGTTTCTGTTTTTTCCTTGTTTTAGAGTTTTGCAGAAAAGGAAAATCAAACGGAGTCCAATTGACCTGAAACTTCACGGAACTTATTTTTGGACCAGAAGAAGCCCACGAAGTATCGGAGATGGACTAGGAGAGTCCTGGGCTGCCCACGAGGGTGGGGGGGCGCGCCCACCCCCCGGGCATGCCCCCCTGCCTCGTGGACAGCCCAGAGGTCCACCGACGTACTTCTTCCTCCTATATGTACCCAGATACCCTAAAAACTTCAGGGAGCCTCCGTAGCCATCGAAAACCAATCTGGACCCGTTCCGGCACCCTGCCGGAGGGGGAACCCTCACCGGTGGCCATCTTCATCATCCCGGTGCTCTCCATGACAAGGAGGGAGTAGTTCTCCCTCGGGGCTGAGGGTATGTACCAGTAGCTATGTGTTTGATCTCTCTCTCTCTCTCGTGTTCTTGAGGTGATACGATCTTGATGTATCGCGAGCTTTGTTATTATAGTATGATCTTATGATGTTTTTCCCCCTCTACTCTCTAGTAATGGATTGAGTTTTCCCTTTGAAGTTATCTTATCGGATTGAGTCTTTAAGGATTTGAGAACACTTGATGTATGTCTTGCATGGGATACCCGTGGTGACAATGGGGTATTCTATTGATCCACTTGATGTATGTTTTTGTGATCAACTTGCGGGTTCCGCCCATGAACCTATGCATAGGGGTTGGCACATGTTTTCGTCGTGACTCTCCGGTAGAAACTTTGGGGCACTCTTTGCAGTACTTTGTGTTGGTTTGAATAGATGAATCTGATATTGTGTGATGCATATCATATAATCATACCCACGGATACTTGAGGTGACATTGGAGTATCTAGGTGACATTAGGGTTTTGGTTGATTTGTGTCTTAAGGTGTTATTCTAGTACGAACTCTATGATAGATTGAACGGAAAGAATAGCTTCATGTTATTTTACTACGGACTCTTGAATAGATCGATCAAAAAGGATAACTTTGAGGTGGTTTCGTACCCTACCATAATCTCTTCGTTTGTTCTCCGCTATTAGTGACTTTGGATGTAACATCCCAAATTTTCAATTTGGAATGTTATACAAAAGATCATCATTGCATATCATATTTTATTGCATTTGGTTGATCCTAGAAATTTCATGCAACTCAAGGACCCTCGGAGAGAGTTGGGGATTTCGTTATTTTCATATTTGAGTTTTCTTAAATTTTGAAAATAGGATCATTTGATTTTATTTATTTTATCTTCAATTATTTCTACTATAAAAATTATGAGAGTGGGAATAAAATGACTTTCCCAAAATATATAAATATTGGGGATTTAATAAAAAAATCAAATAAGATTTTTATTTTGGTTTTATTTGCTATTTTAGTTGAATTTAGGAAAAATTGCACGTTTTCAAAAATTGCATTTAGGGCCAAGAAAATGTTCATCCTGTTCTAAATATTTTATTTAGACGGTGAAAATTTGTTTTGGCATTTCTTTGAATTTTATTTATTTTTCTAGAATTTTTTTAGTCGCAGCGAAATTGTTTTTTAAGAGACCCCACGCATGACTGGGCCAAGGGCCCAACCGCGCAGGCCGGCCCAGCCAGCCGCCGCCGCCTCCCGCCGGGTCGGGACAGGAGTCCCGACCTCTGCCGTAGCCCGAGTCCGGGGAGGACCCGCCTCCCGAGGCCGACCCTTGCCACAAGTCGCCGCCTCCCCCCCCCTTTATTACCACCCCCCCGCCGCCCCCCTACAGCCCCACACCCGCCGCCGCCTCCTCGCCTCCAACGCCACCGCCGCGCCGCAGCTGCCGCCCCGCCACCACGCACCACCCGCCGCCCGCCGGAGCCCCGCCGGAGTCTCGCCAGAGCCCCGAGCCGAGGAAGCCGCCGCCCCGGTTTTTTTTTGAGAAAAGCCGTTTCGGTTTTTTTTTTAAAACCCTAGTTTTCGTTTTTTTAAATAGATTGGTTTTTCTCCGGTTTATTTATTTAGCGAGCGTTCGCTCGTCCATTTATTTTGATGAACGTGTTCATTGTTTAGTTCCTGTTAACGAACGTTCGTTCGTTAACTTGTTCATCGTTTTTCTTTTTCTCGGATTAAATCCGCGATTTTTCTGATCGCGATTTCTGATCGCGAGTTTTACCGGTACATTAGATGAGTACTTATTGTATGCTTGTTTGTTTGCGATAGAGTACCCGGAGTGCGCCGCTTGCTACTTCGAATCGCTAGGTTTTGTGGATCATCAGCAAGGCAAGTAACACTTCGATCATACCTTCCTACTACCCAGTTTTATTGCATTAGATCAATCCTCACACATTGCATTGACTAGGATCTAATTAAATTGTGGGTTTGAGAAGTAGATGATGTAGTACCTATTACCTGTTATTATCAAACCTTTGGGAGTTACTTCTACGTTTGCTTATTTTGCCATGCTATGCCAATAGACGTGGTTTGAGTGAGTGAAATCGATGACAGATGTGAGTTTGTTAAATTAATGGTTTATCTAGGGTGGCAACTTAAATACACATCTGGGTGGATTGAGGCACCTGGGTATTCCAGCGATTGCCTGTTTTTCTTCGGACCGCCACCCAGGCTCAAAGGGATCATGAGATTGTTCATGCTAGAAACTTCCGTGTGCAGCCACAAGCTATTATGGGCTCTAGCATAGTTGACTAAGTCGTGCGAACTCTTACAGTGGTAGACTAGCAGATGTAGGGGATGTAGGTGGTACGGTCTACCCATCGTAAGGTGCTAGCGCTTCTGAAAGACTATGTCTTGGTCATCCATTTCTCAAACACCATGCAGTGCGAGAAATCCTATGGAGGAGATCGAGTCTTGTGGGGAAAAGTGCGCAAACCTCTGCAGAGTGTATAAACTAACCATGGTTAGCCGTGTCCCCGGTTATGGACATCTTGAGTATCTAGTACTTGGATTATCATGTGAATCTCATCATGCTACTCTAATTAATTTGTTGGTTCTTAATGTGATGCTTAATTAGGATTGAGAATGTTGTCAACCATTCTCAATGCTTAACAACTACCATGATTGTTAAATAAAATTTATTCCTTTGCAGTAGGGAAAAATTGGCTTTACGCAAAACTGTAACCATAGAGCTTTCCACCAACCAAATATGCATGTAGTATAGCCTTATTTCTTCATTACTCTCTATGTGTTACATTGCCAGCATATTCCATGTGCTGACCCGTTTCGGGCTGCAACGTTCATGTTGCAGACTTTTCAGACGACGAGTAAGGTGCTTTTAGGTCATGGTTCTATACTCAGTGATGCCGTTGGAGTTGATGGACTCACTTATCTTCCAAGCCTTCCGCTGTTATCATTATTAGATGGCCTTAAGCCATTATTATTGTAATAAGTTCTCTTTTGAAACTCTCGATGTAATAAGTGTGTGATTGCTACTCTATTATAAATCCTTCAAGTACTGTGTGGTGTCAGCATTACTGATCCAAGGATGACACCTGAGCACAGAGATTGGACCGTTTGAGGTCTAGTCGCTAAAAGATGGTATCAGAGCACACGCCGACTGTAGGACACGACCACTAAGCTAAAGCCTTAGATCACTACTCACTCTTATCATTCTGACCTCTCCTCTTTTCTACTCTTTTAGGATGGAGGATGCAAGGAATAAGTTCACGCAACCGGATGAAGATACACCCTTTGGACGTCATTTGAAGGAAGTCACAAGATACCTGAATATAGGAGTACCAAGCTTCACCGGAACCTATAACGCCACATTACCTGAAGAAGAGCGCTAGATGATTCAAGTTCAAGTTCCAGGAAGGACATTCATGCCAGTCACTAAGCCCATAGAGTTTTCTTTTGATGCACCAACCTGGAGTCTAGGAAAGAGCATGGCAGCTCACATCGCCATGGGACGCATTGGGGAAGTTTACCACAATGATCTCAAGGATACTATCTACCAGATTTGTGGGTGCCGAGATGAGCACTAGGAGATGATCAGCACCAGGAAGGATAGATCAATTGCAGCTTTTATCCAGGAGTTAAACCAGCACATTCGATGTCAGGAGAACCAGATGTGCGCCGACATGATAGATCTGAAGAAGGCGAGGACAAGAATCAAGGAACTGGAGGAAGAACTCAAAGCTACATGTGAAGATTATGAAGAGGAAATCGAAGTACTAGTGGATAGGAATGCCGACCTAACAATGAAGATCGGAATATTTATGGGAGGCCCTACGCCAGTAGAAGAAGACGAAGAACCCAAGGAAATTTGCCCGGAAGACTACATCATCATCGACGACACCGACTCGGATCCAGATGATAGCGATGATGACTATGTTGATAAAGCTAGAGCAGATATCATGGAGTCTGCAACCGAAGAATATTTCTAGAAGACCACCCCAACAGCAGTAGTAGTAGTCCACCATGTAATTATAGTAGTCCGAGCACTTTTGCGATAGTTAGATCGATTGTATGCCCTTGTTTGATTGAATGAAGTGAATTGTTTGCTTTTGACTCATGTGCATATGGGTACTGTTTTCTCTCTAGACCCCTCTCTACTCTTAAATCTCATCTTTTCCAAACCCTCAGATGCCTCCAAGACGTGACCTCGGATTTACCTTCCCACCGGAGCTCACCCAATTGATCCAGCAGTAGAACACATTGATGCAGTAGTCCAGAATCAGAACCAGGGGAACAACAACAACAACCCACCACCACCACTACCTGTTGATCACTTAGCCCGTTTTCTTAGGCTGAATCCGCCGGTGTTTTCCAGTAGCACCGAGCCGATAATAGCAGATGATTGGCTCCGCAAGACAGCAAGGGAGTTCACCACGGCAGGATGCACAGATGCGGAAAAGGTGAAGTTTGCCGCACACCAGCTTGAAGGACCCGCATCATCATGGTGGGAGAATTTCATAGCCACTTTCCCTGTCGACACTGTCACATGGGACCAGTTCCAGCAGGCTTTCCGTACTTCTCATGTTTCAGCATGAGCTATGGCCCTAAAGAAGCGAGAGTTTCGCAACTTGCGCCAAGGAGGACGGACAGTTGGCCAGTATGTGGAGGACTTTAGTAAGCTAGCACGTTATGCCCCAGATGACGTTGCTATGGATGTAGCTAAGCAGGAGGAGTTTCTGGAAGGACTAAATGATGAGCTGAGCATGCAGTTGATGGTAGCCACCTTCAACAACTACTAGGAGTTGGTAGATCGTGCTCTCATGATTGAAGGGAAGCAGCATCAAATTGAGAACCGCAAGAGGAAGTATGGACAAGGGAAGTACAATTCTGGAGGTCAGCAGAAGCCATGATTTACCCCTAGACCGAGAGGACATTTTCAGCATGCCCATGGAGGAGGTAGCTCGCACAATCACAATGGCACCAAGAATGGTAATGGGAATGGAGGAAGTAACGGCCAGAATCGCACCAACCCATCAACCCCAGCCAAGAGAGACCTGAGCCAAGTCACTTGCTTTAAGTGCCAAAAGACCGGACATTATGCCAATGAATGTCCTGAAGCCCAAAATGGAAATGGCAATGGAAGCTCTGGGAATAAGCTGAACCCTTTCAATAGGGGACAGGTGAACCACGTAAATGTGGAGGAAGTTGAAGCCCAGCCCGATGCAGTAATAGGTAAGTTTTTGGTTAAGTCATTTACTACACTCGTTATTTTTGATACTGGTGCATCGCATTCATACATATCAAGGGGATTTGTGGATAAGTATAAACTGCCAACCCAAGCCCTTAGGTCACCCATGTTAGTAACCTCGCCTGGAGCAGAGTATATGGCTAGTCTATGGTGTGATCGGTTACCATTAAGGATTGGTAACTATGTTTTTCCCTCGGACCTAATAGTATTGGAATCTCAAGGATTGGATGTGATATTAGGCATGGATTAGTTATCGAAGTATGAAGGGAACATTGAATGTGCCAGTAAGTCAATTATGCTTACCACCCCAGAAGGAAGAAGGATCAAATATGTATCCCGGCATGTGCCGAAAAGGACTCAAGTAAATTGCCTAACAAGAGTTGTGCAAGAGGAAGTACCAGTAGTGAAGGATTTCCCTGATGTTTTTCCAAAAGAGTTGCCAGGCATGCCACCGGATAGAGATATTGAGTTTTTGATTGAGCTTTTGCTAGGCACAGGGCCAATATCTAAGAGACCATATAGGATTCCCGCAAAAGATTTGGTGGAGATTAAGAACTAGATTAAGGAGTTACTGGATAAAGGTTATATTCGCCCAAGTTCTTCACCTTGGGGATCGCTAGTACTTCTAGTGGAGAAGAAGGATGGATCGTTAAGGATGGTCGTTGATTATTGAGGATTGAATGAAGTAACCATCAAGAACAAGTACCCACTACCGATGATCAATGATCTGTTTGATCGGTTGCAAGGAGCTAAGGTATTTTCCAAGATCGACCTGCGATCAGGATACCATCAGTTGAAGATTCGAGAACAGGATATTCCCAAAATGGCTTTTACCACCAGGTATGGGTTGTACAAGTATACCGTTATGTCATTTGGTCTGACTAAAGCACCTGCATATTTTATGAACATGATGAACAAAGTGTTTATGGAGTTTTTGGATAAGTTCGCCGTAGTGTTCATTGATGATATCCTGGTTTACTCGAAGAATGAAGAGGAGCATAAGGAGCATTTGCGTTTGGTACTTCGTAAGCTCTGAGAACATCAGCTATATGCCAAGTTTAGCAAATGTGAGTTTTGGTTGAAGGAAGTTGGATTTCTCGGACACGTTATATCTGGAGAAGGTATAGTAGTGGATCCCACCAAGGTTGACACTGTGACAAATTGGGAAGCGCCAACAACAGTTGGAGAGACCTGGAGTTTTCCTGGACTTGCAGGATACTACCGGAGATTCATTGAAAATTTCTCGAAGATTACGAAACCTATGACGGAGTTGCTGAAGAAGGATACCAAGTTCATATGGACTGAGGAATGTGAGGCTAGTTTCCAGGAGTTGAAGAAACGTTTGGTTACATCACCAGTGTTGATTTTGCCAGATCAGACCAAGGATTATGAGGTGTATTGCGATGCTTCACGTCGAGGACTTGGAGCGGTGCTTATGCAGGAAGGAAGAGTTGTCTCGTATGCCTCACGACAGCTCAAGCCTCATGAGTTGATTTATGCTACGCATGATTTGGAGTTAGCAGTCATAGTGCATGCATTGAAGACTTGGAGACATTTTCTCATTGGAAATCATTGTGAGGTGTACACGGACCACAAGAGTTTGAAGTACATTTTCACGCAGAAGGAGTTGAATCTCAGACAAAGGAGATGGTTGGAACTCATCAAGGATTGTGATATGAGATTGCATTATCACCCCAGAAAGGCTAACGTAGTAGCCGATGCGCTCAGCCGTAAAAGTCATGTCAACACCCTAATGACGGGAGATTTACCAAGGGAGTTAGTCGAAAATCTTCGTGAGCTATGTTTGGAGATAGTCCGGAGAGGCTATGTAGCAACATTGGAGATTCAGTCTACTTTGATGGATAAAATAAGAGAAGCTCAAAGGACTGACAAGGAGATTGCTTCTATTAAGGAGAAAATGAGTAAAGGAAAAGTTAAAGGATTTCATGAGGATGAGCACGATACCCTGTGGTTTGAAGACTGTGTTTATGTGCCCAATGACCCGGAGATCAGGAAGTTAATTCTGCAAGAGGCCCATGATTCACCATATTCGATTCACCCAGGAAATACTAAGATGTATTTGGATTTGAAGGATATTTTCTGGTGGACTGGAATGAAGAAGGATATTGCGGAGTATGTAGCAGTTTGTGATGTATGTCAGAGAGTAAAGGCGGAACATCAGAAGCCAGCAGGATTGCTACAGCCATTGCCGATACCCGAATGAAAGTGGGATAAGTTAGGCATGGATTTTATCACCGGATTGCCCAGAACTCGTTCAGGCTATGACTCGATATGGGTTGTAGTCGACCGTTTGACAAAGCTAGCTCATTTCATCCCAGTGAAGACTACCTATACCAGTGCAAAGTTGGCAAAGATATACATGACCAGAATCATATGTTTGCATGGAGTTCCAAGGAGCATTGTATCAGATAGAGGAACCCAGTTTACCTCAAAGTTCTGGAATCAGTTGCATGAAACCTTGGGTACCATGCTAGAATTCAGTACAGCTTTCCATTCGCAGACAGATGGACAGACCGAGAGAGTCAATCAGATTTTGGAGGATATGCTGAGAGCTTGTGCGCTAGATTACGTGATGAGGACATGACTACCTTGGATGTGACCAAAAATATTGCATATATGCATATTTGTCAGGTGATTTCTAGTGCAAACTATTCAATAATCTATTTATGTTATCCAGAACAAAAATACTTCACACACTTTTGTGTTTTGTCTAATTGCAGGTGTATGGGACATTTGTACAATCCACATATGAAGATAAGGAAGAAAGAGATGTTTATTTGCTGTCCAAAAAGTTCTCTCACGTCACTTTTGGCCCAAGAGAAGATAGAGTCCAAGTCTCTCACGTTCTGGATTCAGATTCGGACTGCACAGACGTACCTGACTCAAAACGCACACAAGTTTTCATACGGACTCCGAATTGGGTGATTCTTTTTTTGTTGGAAACTAGATTTCGTGCACTTTCGAACCCAATTGGAATCACCTTCAAATTCGTCCGGAGCGTTGAGTTGTGGACGAAACAATCTGATGCTGCAGCAGAATCCGAGTCAAACTACAAGTCCAAAGGTGTTACATCACCTCCACTTGGGCCCATTGGCCTTGTACGACCTAGATTTAGTTTTAGGCTGCATTGGGACGTCCTCCCACCTCCTTGGCCGCCACCCCTTGCTCCTATATAAGTAGATCCATCTAGTAGCTTTTCCTTGGGATTTGTTTAGTTAAAAGTTAGCCATTGCAACTTCGTGTGCTTCGTTTGTGTCCAACGACCAGACCAAGACCACTTTTCGGATCCCCACCATTATCAATACTTCATACATATTCGCGATATTCAGATTGCTTTTATCATATTCTTGCTTGTTCTTCGATTGCTTGCAGGAATAGACCTTCGTGGTTAGGTTGATCGTGCTCCGGCGTGGTCAATAACCTCTCGGAGTTGGTTTAGCGATTGCTAAGGCACAACGTCGTTGCACGTTTGTAGTCGGATCGTCAAAGTCGTCTCCACCAAATCGATAGTTATCATCTCATCGAAAGATCGGGACACCCCCGCCTCTATCAAGTGGTATCAGTTTTCAGGTTGCTCGGTGAGAATCTCCAGTTTTCCTAGATTAGATTTATTTTCTTACCTATTGTCCAAGAAAAGCCACAAAAAAGAGTTAGATCTATTCATCCTTGGTCCAAGCCAGTCTGAGCCTTTGCAATTTTCTTTTCATTGCTTGCATAGTTGAATTATCGGTTGCATCGTCGTGTCGAGTTGCTGGTCTTAGTGTCTAGTTCGTTTAGAGTTTCGAGTTCTGTTCACATTAGTCACGCCACCGCTGCATCATTATCTCTTCCGCTGTCCACCACCCATCCATCAATTTCCACCACGTGCTACCCACCATTCATTGTCATAATAATAGTTGAGATCGTTCACATCTTCACTTGATCCAATCTGCATCTTATCTAGTTTGTTTTGGAAAGAGGGAGAAAAAAAAGAGAGAAAAAAACGAGAGAAAAAAAACGAGAGAAAAAAAAGAGAAAAAAAAAGTCAGAGAAAAAAAAGGAGAAAAAAAATCAAAAAAATCGGCACAAACTTTTTCAGAGGAAAGTTGGAGAAAAGTTGTTGTATATCCTGCTTGGCAGTTGTTTTTCATCATTATCTTCACTGCCGTTGTGATCTTCACTTATATCTTGCTGTCAAGAGCTACTTAGTATCCTTCATTGATGCTAGTTGTGCTACGCCGTGACCTCATTAGTGTTCTAGGCTCGCGTCTCTAGTCCGGTCTAGCCTAGGACCAGCACAGTACCGTCGTTGAGCGTTTATTCAACATTGCATCTTTGAATTGATTATTGCTAATCTTTTGCTACCATATATAGCCAACCCAGCTCCACATATTTCTACACCGTGTATATGTACGCTCCCCTGGCAATCGCTTTACTCAATATTCAGAGTTACTTGACACCGCTGGTTGCCGATCACCGCCTGCTGCATGGTAAGAACTTGTAAGACATTGATATTTGCTTTACTGTGAGCGTTTTACCACCACATCCTAGTAGTTATAGGAACATTATTTTTGGGTTTTGTTTCTTGTTCTACTAATCATGACAGGATCCAGAGTCAATTCATGGGCTTTGTCGATCGCGGGAGACGTGCCACCACCTTTGCAAATACCACAACCGTCACGAGAGGTGCACAAACATCCAAATGCACATGATCAGGTTAATGTATCTATACCACCATTTAATGGCCGTTTTAAACCTGCTTTATATATTGAATGGGAGTTCGACATAAAAAATATATTTGCTTCCCATAATTTCGATGAACATAAAAAGGTTAAGGTTGCAGTTGGTTCTTTCACTGGTTATGCTTTGGTTTGGTGGAGTGAATATTGTCGGTTACACCCTGATTATATACCTACTACTTGGGATGATTTGAAACTTGCCATGCGACATACTTTCGTCCCTGCTTATTATACTCGTGACATGATTAAGAAGTTGCAACACTTAAAACAAGGTAGTGAAACTATAACAAAATATTATGATGATTTACAAACTACCTTGTTGCATTCCTCTTTAGAAGAAAGTGAAGATGATTTTATGGATAGATTTTGGGGAGGATTAAACCGTGATATTCAAGAGATACTAATTCATGAAGAGTGTTATCCTATGGACCATTTGTTTCATCTTGCTTGCAAAGCTGAACAGGAAATAAAACAACGTGTTGGCCACGAGGAGAACAAGCGCACGGTGCACATTCCAAGAGTTGATATGATTGTTCCTTCAACTACTAGGCATACTATGACAACCACATCCGTTGTTGTCAGGACTACATCACCTCCACCATGTGACACATCGCCCCCGAGAGTGGCTACTTCATCTGAGTTGATCATAAGAGGTAATGACAAAGGTACTGATCTTCCATCTCTACATGAGAATGATGAATGCCTTGTCAATTTGAATGCACCATCTGATGAGCTACCCACTACTTTGATCACACCACCTATTTTAGAGGACTACGTTGATAATTTGACTTTGCCATGTGATCAAACAACTGAAATACCAACAATTTTGAGTGCACCCATTGAATTAACTATTGATGCAAAAGAACCAATGTTTAATCATTTTGATATGACCTCTAATCTTGGTGATGATTCTGTGTTGAATGACTTATTGCATGTTTGCTTATTTAAGCATGTTGTAGCATGTAAATTTGATGCAAGTAAGGTTTATTCACCAATGTTGGGATGGTTTAATGATGAACATTGTCAATCTTTTGAAATGAATAAGAGCTTCACTTATATGTGCAAACTGAGTTGCAATATTTTCGTGCCTTCTACTTCTTGTGCTAATTTTTTGGCTTTAGATTTTATGAACTATGCAAGTTACTCATCTATTCATGTGTCATATATGCAAAAATCAAGGGAAGTAAAAATGGATGACATATACATATACAACATGTACACCTTGTCTCTTTTGTTAGCCACATTTCAGATTAAGCAACGCCGAGGACGGCTTTATTTTCAAGAAGGGGAGGATGATGAGGACATGACTACCTTGGATGTGACCAAAAATATTGCATATATGCATATTTGTCAGGTGATTTCTAGTGCAAACTATTCAATAATCTATTTATGTTATCCAGAACAAAAATACTTCACACACTTTTGTGTTTTGTCTAATTGCAGGTGTATGGGACATTTGTACAATCCACATATGAAGATAAGGAAGAAAGAGATGTTTATTTGCTGTCCAAAAAGTTCTCTCACGTCACTTTTGGCCCAAGAGAAGATAGAGTCCAAGTCTCTCACGTTCTGGATTCAGATTCGGACTGCACAGACGTACCTGACTCAAAACGCACACAAGTTTTTCATACGGACTCCGAATTGGGTGATTCTTTTTTTGTTGGAAACCTGATTTCGTGCACTTTCGAGCCCAATTGGAATCACCTTCAAATTCGTCCGGAGCGTTGAGTTGTGGACGAAACAATCTGATGCTGCAGCAGAATCCGAGTCAAACTACAAGTCCAAAGGTGTTACATCACCTCCACTTGGGCCCATTGGCCTTGTACGACCTAGATTTAGTTTTAGGCTGCATTGGGACGTCCTCCCACCTCCTTGGCCGCCACCCCTTGCTCCTATATAAGTAGATCCATCTAGTAGCTTTTCCTTGGGATTTGTTTAGTTAAAAGTTAGCCATTGCAACTTCGTGTGCTTCGTTTGTGTCCAACGACCAGACCAAGACCACTTTTCGGATCCCCACCATTATCAATACTTCATACATATTCGCGATATTCAGATTGCTTTTATCATATTCTTGCTTGTTCTTCGATTGCTTGCAGGAATAGACCTTCGTGGTCAGGTTGATCGTGCTCCGGCGTGGTCAATAACCTCTCGGAGTTGGTTTAGCGATTGCTAAGGCACAACGTCGTTGCACGTTTGTAGTCGGATCGTCAAAGTCGTCTCCACCAAATCGATAGTTATCATCTCATCGAAAGATCGGGACACCCCCGCCTCTATCATTACGGATCTAGTTGGGACGAGAATTTGCCATATGCAGAGTTCTCCTATAACAACAGTTATCAATCCAGTTTGAAGATGGCCCATTTCGAAGCTCTATACCGAAGGAGGTGCAGGACCCCATTATCGTGGGATGAAGTTGGAGACCGCCAGTTGTTTGGACCGGATCTGATTAAGGAGTCTGAACAGAAAGTAAAATTGATTCACGATAGGCTCAAGGTAGCCCAGTCCAAGCAGAAGAGCTACGTAGACTCAAAACGCAAGGAGACAGTTTATGAAGTCGGAGACCGAGTTTATCTTCGAGTATCTCCACTTCGAGGAGTTAAGCGCTTTGGAGTTAAGGGAAAGTTAGCGCCATGTTTTATAGGACCATACAAAGTTTTGGAGCGTATGGGAGAAGTAGCCTACAAGTTGGAATTGCCCGAAGGATTGTCAGGAGTTCATGACGTGTTCCACGTTTCCTAGTTGAAGAAGTGCCATGCAGAGATGGCTGCCATACCGCTGAGAGACACAGTGCCGCTGGAAGCGATTCAGTTGGACAGTGATTTGACCTATGAGGAGAAACCAGTCAAGATTCTTGAGCATGCCAGCCGAGTCACCCGCAGCAAAGTTATCAAGTTTTGCAAAGTTCAGTGGAGCCACCACACGGAAGATGAAGCCACCTGGGAATGAGAGGAAGATCTGTTGAAGGACCACCGTCACCTATTTTCTAGCCAACCCGAATCTCGATGTCGAGATTCATCTTAAGGGGGGTAGGTTTGTAACATCCCAAATTTTCAATTTGGAATGTTATACAAAAGATCATCATTGCATATCATATTTTATTGCATTTTGTTGATCCTAGAAATTTCACGCAACTCAAGGACCCTCAGAGAGAGTTGGGGATTTCGTTATTTTCATATTTGAGTTTTCTCAAATTTTGAAAATAGGATCATTTGATTTTATTTATTTTATCTTCAATTATTTCTACTATAAAAATTATGAGAGTGGGAATAAAATGACTTTCCCAAAATATATAAATATTGGGGATTTAATAAAAAAATCAAATAAGATTTTATTGGTTTTATTTGCTATTTTATTTGAATTTAGGAAAAAATGCACATTTTCAAAAATTGCATTTAGGGCCAAGAAAATGTTCATCCTGTTCTAAATATTTTATTTAGACGGCGAAAATTTGTTCTGGCATTTTTTTTAGAATTTTATTTATTTTTCTATCATTTTTTAGTCGCAGCGAAATCGTTTAAAAAAAGAGAGACCCCACGCCCGACTGGGCCAAGGGCCCAGCCGAGCAGGCCGGCCCAGCCAGCCGCCGCCGCCTCCCGCCGTGTCGGGACAGGAGTCCCGACCGCCGCTGTCGCCCGAGTCCGGGAGGACCCGCCTTCTCAGGCCGACCCCTTCCCCAAGTTGCCGCCTCCCCCCGTTATAACCCCCCCTGCAGCCCCACACCCTCCACCGCCTCCCCGCCTCCAGCGCCGCTGCCGCACGCCGCCCGCGCCGCCTGCCGCCCAGCCGCCGCGTCGGAGCTGCCGCCCCGCACCACCCGCCGCCCGCCGGAGCCCCGAGCCGAGGTAGCTGCCGCCCCGTTTTTTGAGAAAAGCCGTATCGGTTTTTTTTTTGAAAACCCTAGTTTTCGTTTTTTTAAATAGATCGGTTTTTCTCCGGTTTATTTATTTAGCGAGCGTTCGCTCGTTCGTTCGTTTTAACGAACGTGTTCATCGTTTAGTTCCTGTTAACGAACGTTCCTTCGTTAAACTGTTCATTGTTTTTCTTTTTCTCGGATTAAATCCGCGATTTTTCTGATCGCGATTTCTGATCCAATGTTCGTTTTAGTTTAACTTTTAGCTCATTTTTCGGAATCAGGCGATTCAAGCGCCTGGAGTTTCGTCTCGAAACCCTCTTTCCGTTTAACCAACTCAAACAAGTTTTTGCCTCTGTAAAAATTACCCTAGATTCAGATTATTAAACGGAGCTTATTTCTTTTGCCGTTTGTCTTTCGTTGCTTCATTCGATTTGATTCTTTTTGCCAACCGGAGTTCTTAATTTGAACTATCTGGTTAGATCTCTTATGCGAGTTTTACCAGTGCATTAGATGAGTACTTATTGTATGCTTGTTTGTTTGCAATAGAGTACCCAGAGTGCGCCGCTTGCTACTTCGAATCGCTAGGTTTTGCGAATCATCAGCAAGGCAAGTAACACTTTGATCATACCTTCCTACTACCCAGTTTTATTGCATTAGATCAATCCTCACACATTGCATTGACTAGGATCTAATTAAATTTGTGGGTTTGGGAAGTAGATGAGGTAGTACCTATTACCTGTTATTATCAAACCTTTGGGAGTTACTTCTACGTTTGCTTATTTTGCCATGCTATGCCAGTAGACGTGGTTTGGGTGAGTGAAATCCATGACAGATGTGAGTTTTTTAAATTAATGGTTTATCTAAAGTGGCAACTTAAATACACATCTGGGTGGATTGAGGCACCTGGGTATTCCAGCGATTGCCTGTTTTTCTTCGGACCGCCACCCAGGCTCCAAGGGATCATGAGATTGTTCATGCTAGAAACTTCTGTGTGCAGCCACAAGCTACTATGGGCTCTAGCATAGTTGACTAAGTCGTGCGAACTCTTACAGTGGTAGACTAGCAGATGTAGGTGGTATGGTCTACCCATCGTAAGGTGCTAGCGCTTCTGAAAGACTATGTCTTGGTCATCCATTTCTCAAACACCATGCAGTGCGAGAAATCCTATGGAGGAGATCGAGTCTTGTGGGGAAAAGTGCGCAAACCTCTGCAGAGTGTATAAACTAATCATGGTTAGCCGTGTCCCCGGTTATGGACATCTTGAGTATCTAGTACTTGGATTATCATGTGAATCTCATCATGCTACTCTAATTAATTTGTTGGTTCTTAATGATGATGCTTAATTGGGATTGAGAATGTTGTCAACCATTCTCAATGTTTAACAACTACCATGATAGTTAAATAAAATTTATTCCTTTGTAGTAGGGAAAAATTGGCTTTACGCAAAACTGTAACCATAGAGCTTTCCACCAGCCAAATATGCATGTAGTATAGACTTATTTCTTCATTACTATCTATGTGTTACATTGCCAGCATATTCCATGTGCTGACCCATTTCGGGCTGCAACATTCATGTTGCAGACTTTTCAGACGACGAGTAAGGTGTTTTTAGGTCGTGGTTCTATACTCAGTGATGCCGTTGGAGTTGATGGACTCACTTATTTTCCAAGCCTTCCGCTGTTATCGTTATTAGATGGCGTTAAGCCATTATTATTGTAATAAGTTCTTTTGAGAATCTCGATGTAATAAGTGTGTGATTGCTACTCTGTTATAAATCCTTCAAGTACTGTGTGGTGTCAGCATTACTGATCCAGGGATGACACCTGAGCACAGAGATTGGGCCATTTCAGGTCTGGTCGCTACATTGGAGTGACTCTTTGTTGCATGTTGAGGGACAGTTATATGATCCAATTATGTTATTATTGTTGGGAGAACTTGCACTAGTGAAAGTATGAACCCTAGGCCTTGTTTCAACGCATTGCAATACCATTTATGCTCATTTTTACCATTAGTTACCTTGCTGTTTTTATATTTTCATATTACAAAAACCTTTATCTACCATCCATATTGCACTTGTCTCACCATCTCTTCGCCGAACTAGTGCACCTATACAATTTACCATTGTATTGGGTGTGTTGGGGACACAAGAGACTCGTTGTTATTTGGTTGCAGGGTTGCTTGAGAGAGACCATCTTCATCCTACGCCTCCTACGGATTGATAAACCTTAGGTCATCCACTTGAGGGAAATTTGCTACTGTCCTACAAACCTGTGCATTTGGAGGACCAACAACGTCTACAAGAAGAAGGTTGTCTAGTAGACATCAGCCTGCAAGCCATTCGTCTCGGGCACCGTGTCTGAAAGCCGCGAGGGCTTCCACGTCCGGACAGTCGATAATTTGGTTATTTTTGACCAAGAACCGAGTCCAGAGCTTCTTGGCTGATTCTCCGGGCTGTTGGACAATTTGACTTAGGTCACCGGCATCCGGTGGCTGGCCATATGTTCCTCGGAAGTTATAGGGGAAGGCCTCTTCCAAGTCCTCCCAGATGCCTATGGAATTTCCAGGCAGGCTATTTAACCAGTACCGAGCTGGCCCTTTTAGTTTTAGTGGGAGGTATTTAATGGCATGGAGGTCATCCCTGCGGGCCAAATGGAAGTGGAGGATGAAATCTTCTATCCATATACCGCGGGATCAGTTGCCCCGTCGTATGATTCAATATTGACGGGTATGAATCCTTCGGGGAATTCGTGATCCATTACTTCATCAGTGAAGCAAAGCAGGTGTGCGGCGCCTCTATGGTGGGCCACACTGCGACGTAACTCCGAAGGAGTCCCTTTGCGGTTTTCGGCTCGGGCGTGGCGAGGTTTGACACATCCGAATAGGTAGCCGTCGTCGCGTGTCGAAGCATGTTTTCACGATCCATAGATCGGTCTTGCATCCCCTGCTCTATTGTCCAAGTCTCTCTGCAGGTCATCTAGGTAATCGTGGCCTGCGATGTTCCTGCCTTTATGGTTAGGTGGGGTGGTCTAGTGTTCGGCTTGAGTTGCCTCTTTATCCGGACGGAGTTGCCGGCGACCTGCCGCATTGTGTGACGATGGTATGGGCTCCAATGCCCCTTCATCGGACTGTATAGCAATCTGTGCTTTGGTAGGCCTTGGCTAGGCTACTAAGGCCGTATTCTTCGGCGGCCAGGACTTCGGTCCATCTGTTGTTGAGTAGGTCTTGGTCAGCTTGAAGCTGCTGCTGCTTCTTTTTCAGGCTCCTTGCCGTAGCTATCAGCCTGCGCTTGAAGCGCTCCTTTTCGAGGGGCTCTTCGGGTATGATGAAGTCTTCGTCGCCGAGGCTTACCTCATCTTTGGAGAGCGAAAGGTAATTGTCGTCCTCCGAACTGTCGCTGGGCAGGGCCTGTTCGTCAGGGCTGGCTTGCCCATTTTCGGCGCCGTCCGGAGTACTATTTTCTCCAGTGCCATTATTGCCGCGTCATGACTTGGGGCGGTGTTTGGGGCGCTGGAACTTAGACTGTGACTCAGGAGTTTTAACTAGATCCCCCTTGTCTTTGCCGCGAGGCTTTTTAAGTGTATCGATCATGTACACGTCATGTGAAGGGGTGGTCGTCTTGCGCCTAATGACTGGCGGGTCTTGGCCTTGCTCCTTATCGGCATCGTCATCTATACCGTCAATGTCTGCGGAGCCAAGAGCGGGCATGTCGGTTAAGTCCTCGATAGTGGCTATGAAGTGGGTGGCGGGTGGGAAGCGAAATTCCCCATTATCAGCCCCTAGCTCGAACCAGACATAGTTCGGCCGTGAGTCCACCATCGGGGACAGATTTTTCAATGAAAACAGCACGTCGCCAAAGGGCGAGTGTTGGAAGACATTTGCGGCGCTGAACTCGATGATTGATAACCAATCCAACTCGGTGTTCGAGGGCGCGCAAGGTTCGGAACTTATTGTCAGAAACGAGTATGAAATTCCGTTGACGCTGATATTGTCTGGTGTAGAGTTTGTGTGCGGCTCCAACGCTGCGAACTCTGTGGCTTCGGATGGTGCAACTGCTCCGGATCTAAGGTCGTAGCAGTTACCAGAACCATCTCAAGAACTTGGTCCGATGACCGATTTAGGTCATGTTCATCGGAGCGAGGGGTAGCGATCGCCGCAGTCTCAAATCCATTAAAGATCAAGTCTCCACGGATATCCGTGACACATTTCAGGCTTCCAAATCTGACCTGATGGCCAGGGGCGTAGCTATCAATCTGCTCCAGATGGCCAAGCGAGTTGGCCCGTAGTATGAAGCCGCCGAATACGAAAATCTGTCCGAGGAGGAAGGTTTCTCCTTGGACAGCGTCAGTATAGACGATCAAAGAGGCCATCGAACCTCTCATTGATGGCACAGTGGAACTCCCAATGAAAGCACCAATGTCGGTGTCAAAACCGGCAGATCTCGGGTAGGGGGTCCCAAACTGTGCGTCTAGGATCGATGGTAACAGGAGACGGGGACGTGATGTTTACCCAGGTTCGGGCCCTCTCTATGGAGGTAATACCCTACGTCATGCTCGATTGATCTTGATGAATATGAGTGTTAAAAGAGTTGATCTACCTCGAGATCCCTCCGGCTTATATAGACACCGGGGGGGATCTAGGGTTACATAGAGTCGGTTACATAAGAAGGAATCTTCATAGTCGGTCGCCAAGCCTGCCCTCCACGCCAAGTAGAGTCCAATCCGGACACGAGTATGGTCTTCGATCTTCATGTCTTCACAGCCCATCAGTCCGGCCCATGGATAATAGGCCGGACGCCCGAGGACCCCTTAGTCCAGGACTCCCTCTCCTATCATTGGGAACATATAGGGGATCGGGGCCCCGCCGCCTCAGAGATCAGAGATGTGTTGGGTCTAGAAGATGATCCCCTTCTTCCATGGGCACGACCGCCCCAGTGGCCCCATGGTGAGAAGTTGCTGCCCCCTCGCTGGCAGGAACTTCACCCGTGTCCAGGCGTGCCTCAACGGCTTTGGTACAAGCAAGATCGCAACAATCGGCACCCTCCACCAACGCTTCCTGCACCAACTCTTGCGTTCATAACCAAACAAGCATCTCAAGCCGCGTGCACTGCTTATTACCTAGCACAATATGGTTGTCGAACGCCACCTTCAATAGATGGAAGACCACCTCCAAAGCAAGTCCCCTGAAAGAAAACATGGAACTAGTCATGGGTTTCAAGAATATACATGGGGTCGTCTTGGTTGTCTTGAGAGTCATCATCTTCTCCATTATGTTAGAAGTCTTGGTGGAGGAGTGTAACACCCACAATGCGGCTATATCTCCCACATGTCGGGGCACAACTTAGAGGCATAGCCGCATGGTAGGCATGTCGCAAGAGGGGTAATCTTTACATATCCCATGTAATGAATAAGAAAGGGATAAAGAGTCGGCTCAAGAAGCACGAGAGCTAATTGCAGATCTTCTCTGAGGCCACCTCTGAATTGATAAATCATGCTCTTTTCATCAGGGACGTCTTGTTTAGCGAAGCGAGCGAGCCTCTGAAACAAGATATTGTATTGATACACAGACATGCTGCCTTGCTTGAGATTGCGGAACTCCTCATGCTTACTCTCAGCAACACTTTGTGGAATGTGGTGATCATTGTAATCTCGGCGGAAATCATCCCAGGTAATCACACGACCTCCTCTGGAATCTTTGTATTGTTGATACCACTCAGCAACTTATTCTTTGAGTTGAAACGAAACAAACTTGACAAAATCCTCAGGCCTGACATTGCTACACTCAAAATGTTTGCAGATATCCACGAGCCAGTCGTCGGTGTCTGTGGCCTCGACACAGTTACTGAAGGACTTCAGCTGGTTTGCGAGGAACTGATTGAGGGTAGCAAACTGAGGCTGATTATTGCCTTGGCCTTGATTTCCTTGGTTGCCTTGCCCTTGGTTGCGCTCTTTCAAGAGTTCCAAAAGAATCTGAGTGTTGGTGTTGGTGGCTGCCATGACAGCTTGCCATGCCTCCGGAGGTGGAGGTGGTGGCGGAGGGTTCGGATTCTGAAGCGTTGGAGGAGCCATCCTGTAGAGGTTGACATCCGTTAGCATCTTGAAAGACATATATTCAAGCTGAATCAATGGATCGAAATTGCAACATATAGCCTTAACATTCGAACAAGAATGAACGAATGAATTCCAATGTAAATCATCACACTTCCATTAAGTTGATGATGAGGACATCAATACCATTGTTACACCCACAGCCCCTACTGCTACATATACTGGACCAATTACTAGAGCTCGCGCACGCCAATTAAATTATCAGGTACTTTCGTTTCTTGGTAATGATTCTAATGTTCATGAGAATATGATGCTGCCTAAATTGGATACATTTGTTTTGCTTACAAATGAAGGGCCTAGCTTGGAGAAGGATGGACATTGGAGCAAGAGCAAGCATGGAGATGATGCCATGCGCAAGGGGAACCAGAACGGAGTTACAAGTGATGATTTCAGGACTTTGAAGCCACCATAAGAGTGCATGAAGCCTTGGACGAAATATACAAGATGCCACTTCATAAATTTCGTCCAGAGGCTATTATAGGTGCTGCGTCACCTTTTTATTGGGCCAGGCCCATGTAATTTCGAAATACATAAGTATAGGCTATTTTTAGAGTCCGTATGTGTGGGGAAACAAGAGATAGGGTTGATTTCGGACCCCTCCACCAAGGGCCACGAAATTCCCCCTCTCTTCCTCCATATATACAGCCCTTAGGGCACCGTTTAGACTTTGGGTTTTGTTTAGATTAAAAGTTCGCCATAGCTGCAACTTCGCGTACTTCGTTTGTGTTCAACGACCAGACAAAGGCGTCACAGAACCCCACCTTGATCAATAAAGCTTTCATCTTATATTCGCAATATCCAGATTGCAATCTTAGTTTCTTGCTTGTTCTTCGTTTGCTCGCAGGAAACAGACCCTCGTGGTCAGGTTGATCGTGCTCCGGCGTGGTCAATAACCTCTCGGAGTTGGTTTAGCGATTGCTAAGGCGCGACGTCCTCGCACGTTCGTAGTCGGATCGTCAAAGTCGACTTCCACCAAAGCGATTTCCATCATCTCATCGAAAGACGGGACACCTTTGCCTCTATCAAGTGGTATCAGATTTCCAGGTTGCTCGGTGAGATTTTCCAGTTTTTTGTAGATTAGATCGAGTCTGTTCTTCATACCTACAGTCCACAAAAAAAGCCACAAAAAAAATTTAGGGTTAGTTCATCATATCCGAACCAATCTGAGCCATTGCATAATCTTTTTAGGGTTTTGCTTTGTTGAATTTGCGGTTGCATCGTCGGTCTAGTTGCTGGTCTTAGAGTCTAGTCTTTTAGAGTTTCGAGTTCTGGTCATAAGTTGTCACGCCACCGCCGCACCATCATCATCGCTCCTGTCATCTACCACCACCACTCCGAATCCGTATCCATATACCACCACCAATCCGTGTCCATATACCACCACCGATCCATATCCATATACTACCACCGCTACCACCACCGCTGCCATATACCACCACCATATATCCACCACCAATCCGAGTACCTTGCTTATTAGGTTTGTTTTTGGGATCCATCTAGTTTCCGATTCGTGTTTCCTTGCCGGAGTAGGTTTCGGAAAAAAAAAAGAGTCTGGAAACCACGCTCCGTTTAGGCCCAAAATTTTTCGAAAACGCATTTTTCGAAAAAATTTCTGGCTATCTTATTTTTAGGTGTTTCTGAGTGTTTTGAGACAGGTGCCATTATAGGAAGTTTTTTTTGACCCGTTTCCAGTTTTTGGGTCCGGGCAGTCGAAAAAACGAAAAAAAAAAATTGGTCGAAAAAATTTCGTGCCCATCCTGTCAGTTTGACCTAGGAAGAGTTTTGAGACACTCGCCATTATAGTGATTTTTCGCAAAAAAAAAAGAGCAGCGCAAAAAAAAAGAGCGCAAAAAAAAAAGAGCGAAAAAAGAAAATCCAGAGTGTGCTTTTCCCTTGTTTACGTGCAGCGCCGTGATTTTGTTAGTGTTCTAGGCTCGCGTCTCTAGCACGGTCTAGCCTAGGACCAGCACAGTACCGTCGTTGAGCGTTTATTCAACTTTGCATCTCTGAATTGATTATTGCTGTCCCTTTTTGCTACCATATTATAAGCCTTCCCAGATCCACATACATCTACGTTGTGCGTTTGACTCTCCCTGGTAATCGCTCTATCCAAGCTTTGAGAGTTTTTGACTACAACGGTTGCCGATCACCGCCTGCTGCTGGGTAAGAACTGGTAAGAATTTGAGATTTGCTTGACGGATTTGTGACACCCACCACCACCTCTTGTTAGTAGTCTGTAGGATCATTTTCTTGTGTGTTTCTATTGCTGCTAACCATGCCAGGATCACAAGCCGACGAGACTGACTGGGAGAATTTATCGAACAAGGAGCTTCATGATAAGTTTCAGCAAATGATGAGTGGACAGGTGCAAGATGTGCTAAACAGATTTGAAGAGGCCATGAAGAAGATAGATGGCATGGAGAAGACGTTCGAAACAAAGCTCGATAACAAGTTTAATGAATTGCTCGCGCGTCTTCCACCACCACGACCCGCTGCACCTAACGCACCTCTCCAACAACAACAACAACAACAACGCATCTTTTCGAATCAGTATGGACGAGCGAAGCGTGTTCCTATTGAGGATGGCCAAACTTCTGGTGCTGCTGTTCATGTTGTTGATGCTTCTTTGGCCCCTGCTACTGCTGCTGCTGGTACCCAGGAGGATGATGAGTATGCGGGCGATTATGAGGATGAGGTTGATCAAAATCAGCACTACGTGCAGCCACCAGCACCACCACCACCAGGTCGTCCTCAGGTATATATTCGTAATGGTAGGCCTGCACCACCACCTCAGGTACGAGATGATGTCCATATTCCTAAACTGAAATTGAATATTCCACCTTTTGAGGGTAGATATGTTCCTGATATATATCTTACTTGGGAGTTAGAAACTGAACAACGTTTTACATGTTTACAATATCCCGAGGAGAGACGGGTTGCTGCTGCTGTTTGTGCTTTCACTAGTTTTGCATGTGTATGGTGGTCTGAACATTGTAGATTATATCCTATTCCCGCTACTTGGGCTGCTTTGAAAACTGCTATGCGTACTCGTTGGGTTCCACCATATTATCAACGTGAATTGCTTCAAAAATTACAGCGCTTAAGACAAGGAAAAAATTCTGTAGAAGAATATTATTAGGAATTACAAACTGGCATGATTAGATGTGGTATTGTTGAGGAGAATGAAGCTATGCTTGCACGTTTTCTGGGTGGATTAAATAGAGAGATTCAGACCATTCTAGATTATAAGGAGTATACTAATATCACTCGTTTATTCCATCTTGCTTGTAAAGCTGAACGTGAAGTGCAGGATCGACAGGCATTGCCGCGGACTAACTTTTCTGCAGGTCGACCTTCATCATGGACACCACGTGCATCATCTACTTCCACACGTTCTGCTACATCGGCGCCTCCGTCGGCTGCCACCTCCAACCGTGATACAATAAAGCAGGCACAATCACCACTATCTGCCAAGAGCACATCTTCTGGGCCTGCAAAGAGCTCTTCTTCATCCATGGCATCAACAGGGCAAACACATGATATTATTTGTCGACGTTGCAAGGGTGGAGGTCATTATGCGAGAGAATGCCCCTCTAAGCGTGTGATGATTGTTACTGAGGATGATGGGTATGAGTCCGCTAGTGACTATGATTGATGAGGACATGACTACCTTGGATATGACCAAAAATATTGCATATATGCATATTTGTCAGGTGATTTCTAGTGCAAACTATTCAATAATCTATTTATGTTATCCAGAACAAAAATACTTCACACACTTTTGTGTTTTGTCTAATTGCAGGTGTATGGGACATTTGTACAATCCACATATGAAGATAAGGAAGAAAGAGATGTTTATTTGCTGTCCAAAAAGTTCTCTCATGTCACTTTTGGCCCAAGAGAAGATAGAGTCCAAGTCTCTCACGTTCTGGATTCAGATTCGGACTGCACAGACGTACCTGACTCAAAACGGACACAAGTTTTTCATACGGACTCCGAATTGGGTGATTCTTTTTTTGTTGGAAACTAGATTTCGTGCACTTTCCAACCCAATTGGAATCATCTTCAAATTCGTCCGGAGCGTTGAGTTGTGGACGAAACAATCTGATGCTGCAGCAGAATCCGAGTCAAACTACAAGTCCAAAGGTGTTACATCACCTCCACTTGGGCCCATTGGCCTTGTACGACCTAGATTTAGTTTTAGGCTGCCTTAGGACGTCCTCCCACCTCCTTGGCCGCCACCCCTTGCTCCTATATAAGTAGATCCATCTAGTAGCTTTTCCTTGGGATTTGTTTAGTTAAAAGTTAGCCATTGCAACTTCGTGTACTTCGTTTGTGTCCAACGACCAGACCAAGACCGCTTACGGATCCCCACCTTTATCAATACTTCATATATACTCGCAATATTCAGATTGCTTTTATCATATTCTTGCTTGTTCTTCGATTGCTTGCAGGAATAGACCTTCGTGGTCAGGTTGATTGTGCTCCGGCGTGGTCAATAACCTCTCAGAGTTGGTTTAGCGATTGCTAAGGCGCAACGTCGTGCACGTTTGTAGTCGGATCGTCAAAGTCATCTTCACCAAATCGATAGTTATCATCTCATCGAAAGATCGGGACACCCCTTTGCCTCTATCAAGTGGTATCAGTTTTCAGGTTGCTCGGTGAGAATTTTCAGTTTTCCTAGATTAGATTTATTTTCTTACCTATTGTCCAAGAAAAAGCCACCAAAAAGAGTTAGATCTATTCATCCTTGGTCCAAGCCAGTCTGAGCCTTTGCAATTTTCTTTTCATTGCTTGCATAGTTGAATTATCGGTTGCATCGTCGTGTCGAGTTGCTGGTCTTAGTGTCTAGTTTGTTTAGAGTTTCGAGTTCTGTTCACATTAGTCACGCCACCGCTGCATCCTTATCTCTTCCGCTGTCCACCACCCATCCATCAATTTCCACCACGTGCTACCCACCATTCATTGTCATAATAATAGTTGAGATCGTTCACATCTTCGCTTGATCCAATCTGCGTCTTATCTAGTTTGTTTTGGAAAGAGGGAGAAAAAAAGAGAGAAAAAACGAGAAAAAAAAGAGAAAAAAAAGTCAGAGAAAAAAAGGAGAAAAAAATCAAAAAAATCGGCACAAACTTTTTCAGAGGAAAGTTGGAGACAAAGTTGTTGTATATCCTGCTTGGCAGTTGTTTTTCATCATTATCTTCACTGCCGTTGTGATCTTCACTTATATCTTGCTGTCAAGAGCTACTTACTATCCTTCATTGATGCTAGTTGTGCTACGCCGTGACCTCATTAGTGTTCTAGGCTCGCGTCTCTAGTCCGGTCTAGCCTAGGACCAGCACAGTACCGTCGTTGAGCGTTTATTCAACATTGCATCTTTGAATTGATTATTGCTAATCTTTTGCTACCATATATAGCCAACCCAGCTCCACATATTTCTACACCGTGTATACGTACGCTCCCCTGGCAATCGCTTTACTCAATATTCGGAGTTACTTGACACCGCTGGTTGTCGATCACCGCCTGCTGCATGGTAAGAACTTGTAAGACATTGATATTTGCTTTACTGTGAGCGTTTTACCACCACATCCTAGTAGTTATAGGAACATTATTTTTGGGTTTTGTTTCTTGTTCTACTAATCATGACAGGATCCAGAGTCAATTCATGGGCTTTGTCGATCGCGAGAGACGTGCCACCACCTTTGCAAATACCACAACCGTCACGAGAGGTGCACAAACATCCAAATGCACATGATCAGGTTAATGTATCTATACCACCATTTAATGGCCGTTTTAAACCTGCTTTATATGTTGAATGGGAGTTCGACATAAAAAATATATTTGCTTCCCATAATTTCGATGAACATAAAAAGGTTAAGGTTGCGGTTGGTTCTTTCACTGGTTATGCTTTGGTTTGGTGGAGTGAATATTGTCGGTTACACCCTGATTATATACCTACTACTTGGGATGATTTGAAACTTGCCATGCGACATACTTTCGTCCCTGCTTATTATACTCGTGACATGATTAAGAAGTTGCAACACTTAAAACAAGGTAGTGAAACTGTAACAAAATATTATGATGATTTACAAACTACCTTGTTGCATTCCTCTTTAGAAGAAAGTGAAGATGATTTTATGGATAGATTTTGGGGAGGATTAAACCGTGATATTCAAGAGATACTAATTCATGAAGAGTGTTATCCTATGGACCATTTGTTTCATCTTGCTTGCAAAGCTGAACAGGAAATAAAACGACGTGTTGGCCATGAGGAGAACAAGCGCACGGTGCACATTCCAAGAGTTGATATGATTGTTCCTTCAACTACTAGCCATACTATGACAACCACATCCATTGTTGTCAGGACTACATCACCTCCATCATGTGACACATCGCCCCTGAGAGTGGCTACATCATCTGAGTTGATCATAAGAGGTAATGACAAAGGTACTGATCTTCCATCTCTACATGAGAATGATGAATGCCTTGTCAATTTGAATGCACCATCTGATGAGCTACCCACTACTTTGATCACACCCCCTATTTTAGAGGACTACGTTGATAATTTGACTTTGCCATGTGATCAAACAACTGAAATACCAACAATTTTGAGTGCACCCATTGAATTAACTATTGATGCAAAAGAACCAATGTTTAACCATTTTGATATGACCTCTAATCTTGGTGATGATTCTGTGTTGAATGACTTATTGCATGTTTGCTTATTTAAGCATGTTATAGCATGTAAATTTGATGCAAGTAAGGTTTATTCACCACTGTTGGGATGGTTTAATGATGAACATTGTCAATCTTTTGAAATGAATAAGAGCTTCACTTATATGTGCAAACTGGGTTGCAATATTTTCATGCCTTCTACTTCTTGTGCTAATTTTTTGGCTTTAGATTTTATGAACTATGCAAGTTACTCATCTATTCATGTGTCATATATGCAAAAATCAAGGGAAGTAAAAATGGATGACATATACATATACAACATGTACACCTTGTCTCTTTTGTTAGCCACATTTCAGATTAAGCAACGCCGAGGACGGCTTTATTTTCAAGAAGGGGAGGATGATGAGGACATGACTACCTTGGATATGACCAAAAATATTGCATATATGCATATTTGTCAGGTGATTTCTAGTGCAAACTATTCAATAATCTATTTATGTTATCCAGAACAAAAATACTTCACACACTTTTGTGTTTTGTCTAATTGCAGGTGTATGGGACATTTGTACAATCCACATATGAAGATAAGGAAGAAAGAGATGTTTATTTTCTGTCCAAAAAGTTCTCTCACGTCACTTTTGGCCCAAGAGAAGATAGAGTCCAAGTCTCTCACGTTCTGGATTCAGATTCGGACTGCACAGACGTACCTGACTCAAAACGGACACAAGTTTTTCATACGGACTCCGAATTGGGTGATTCTTTTTTTGTTGGAAACTAGATTTCGTGCACTTTCCAACCCAATTGGAATCATCTTCAAATTCGTCCGGAGCGTTGAGTTGTGGACGAAACAATCTGATGCTGCAGCAGAATCCGAGTCAAACTACAAGTCCAAAGGTGTTACATCACCTCCACTTGGGCCCATTGTCCTTGTACGACCTAGATTTAGTTTTAGGCTGCCTTAGGACGTCCTCCCACCTCCTTGGCCGCCACCCCTTGCTCCTATATAAGTAGATCCATCTAGTAGCTTTTCCTTGGGATTTGTTTAGTTAAAAGTTAGCCATTGCAACTTCGTGTACTTCGTTTGTGTCCAACGACCAGACCAAGACCGCTTACGGATCCCCACCTTTATCAATACTTCATATATACTCGCAATATTCAGATTGCTTTTATCATATTCTTGCTTGTTCTTCGATTGCTTGCAGGAATAGACCTTCGTGGTCAGGTTGATTGTGCTCCGGCGTGGTCAATAACCTCTCAGAGTTGGTTTAGCGATTGCTAAGGCGCAACGTCGTGCACGTTTGTAGTCGGATCGTCAAAGTCATCTTCACCAAATCGATAGTTATCATCTCATCGAAAGATCGGGACACCCCTTTGCCTCTATCAATGATGAGGAGACTTTGGCTCTCATTACACGTGACGAACACGGTGGAGAAGATTCTGATCATGAGACGCAATACATGGCTCCTGAAGATGCTGACAGGTATGAATGTTTAGTTGCTCAACGTGTTTTGAGTGTGCAGGTTACACAAGCTGAGCAAAATCAGAGGCATAATTTGTTCCATACAAAGGGAGTTGTGAAGGAACGTTCTGTTCGCGTGATCATAGATGGAGGGAGTTGCAACAACTTGGCTAGCATGGAGATGGTGGAGAAGCTATCTCTCACCACAAGACCACATCCACATCCTTACTACATCCAATGGTTCAACAACAGCGGCAAGGTTAAGGTAACACGTACTGTTCGTGTGCATTTTAGTATCTCTACATATGCTGATTATGTTGATTGTGATGTGGTACCTATGCAAGCATGTTCCTTATTACTTGGTAGACCATGGCAATTTGATAAAAATTCTATTCACCATGGTAGAAACAATCAGTATACTCTTGTTCATAAGGATAAAAATATTACTTTGCTTCCTATGACTCCTGATTCCATTTTGAAAGATGATCTTAATAGAGCTAATAAAGCAAAACAGGAGAAAACTAAGAGTGAAAATCAGATTGTGGCAAAAGAATTTGAGCAACAGATGCAGCCTAATAATAATAAACAATCTAGTGTTGCTTCTGAAATTAAATTGAAAAGTGCATGTTTACTTGCCACCAAATCTGATATTGATGATCTAGATTTTAGCAAATCTGTTTGCTATGCTTTTGTGTGCAAAGAGGCATTATTTTCATTCGAGGACGTGCCTTCCTCTTTGCCTCCTGCTGTCACTAACATTTTGCAGGAGTTCGCTGACGTCTTTCCACAAGACGTGCCACCGGGATTACCACCTATTCGCGGGATTGAGCATCAAATTGACTTAATTCCCGGTGCATCATTACCCAACCGTGCACCATACCGTACCAATCCACAGGAGACGAAGGAGATTATGCGTCAAGTACAAGAACTGCTCGACAAAGGTTATATACGTGAATCCCTTAGTCCTTGTGCTGTTCCTATCATTTTAGTGCCGAAAAAGGATGGTACGTCGCGTATGTGCGTTGATTGTAGAGGCATTAATAATATTACTATTCGTTATCGTCATCCTATTCCTAGGCTAGATGATATGCTTGATGAATTGAGTGGCTCTACAATATTCTCCAAAGTTGATTTGCGTAGTGGATACCATCAAATTCGTATGAAATTGGGAGATGAATGGAAAATAGCTTTTAAAACTAAGTTTGGATTATATGAGTGGTTAGTCATGCCTTTTGGGTTAACTAATGCACCTAGTACTTTCATGAGGTTAATGAACGAAGTTTTACGTGCTTTCATTGGACGATTTGTGGTAGTTTACTTTGATGACATATTGATTTATAGCAAATCTTTGGAGGAACATTTGGAACATTTACGTGCTGTTTTTATTGCTCTACGTGATGCACGTTTGTTTGGTAACCTTGGAAAGTGCATCTTTTGCACCGACCGAGTATCTTTTCTTGGCTATGTTGTTACTCCACAGGGAATTGAAGTTGATAAAGCCAAAATTGAAGCTATTGAGAGTTGGCCACAGCCCAAAACGGTCACACAAGTGAGGAGTTTCCTTGGCCTCGCTGGATTCTATAGGCGTTTTGTGAGAGATTTCAGCACCATTGCTGCACCTCTCAATGAGCTTACAAAGAAAGATGTGCCTTTTCTGTGGGGTACCGCACAGGAAGAAGCCTTCTCGGTATTGAAAGATAAGTTGACACATGCTCCTTTACTCCAACTTCCTGATTTTAATAAGACTTTTGAGCTTGAATGTGATGCTAGTGGAATTGGATTAGGAGGTGTGTTATTACAAGATGGCAAGCCTGTTGCATACTTTTCTGAAAAATTGAGTGGGCCTAGTCTGAATTATTCTACTTATGATAAAGAATTATATGCTCTTGTTCGGACTTTAGAAACATGGCAACATTATTTATGGCCCAAAGAATTTGTTATACATTCTGATCATGAATCTTTGAAACATATTAAAAGTCAAGCTAAACTGAATCGTAGACATGCTAAATGGGTTGAATTCATTGAGACTTTCCCTTATGTCATTAAACACAAGAAGGGAAAAGAAAATGTTATTGCTGATGCATTGTCTCGTCGCTATACTATACTTTCACAACTTGACTTCAAAATATTTGGTTTGGAGACCATCAAAGATCAATATGTGCATGATGCTGATTTTAAAGATGTAATGCAGAATTGTAAAGAAGGAAGAATGTGGAACAAGTTTGTCGTTAACGATGGATTTGTGTTTCGTGCTAACAAGCTATGCATTCCAGCTAGCTCCGTTCGTCTTTTGCTGTTGCAGGAGGCGCATGGGGGAGGATTAATGGGACACTTTGGCGTGAAGAAGACGGAGGACGTACTTGCTACACATTTCTTTTGGCCAAAGATGAGACGGGATGTTGAGCGTTTTGTTGCTCGCTGCACTACATGTCAAAAAGCTAAGTCACGACTCAATCCTCATGGTTTATATATGCCTTTGCCTGTACCTAGTGTTCCTTGGGAGGATATATCTATGGACTTTGTTTTAGGTTTACCTCGAACAAAGAAGGGGAGGGATAGCATATTTGTTGTCGTGGATAGATTCTCGAAAATGGCACACTTTATACCATGTCATAAAAGCGATGATGCTGTTAATGTTGCTGATTTGTTCTTTCGTGAAATTATTCGCTTGCATGGTGTGCCAAATACTATTGTTTCAGATCGTGATACTAAATTTCTTAGCCACTTTTGGAGATGTTTATGGGCTAAGTTGGGGACTAAACTGCTATTTAGTACTACTTGTCACCCCCAAACTGATGGACAAACTGAAGTAGTCAATAGAACATTGTCTACTATGCTTAGGGCTGTTTTGAAGAATAATAAGAAAATGTGGGAAGAATGCTTGCCTCATATTGAATTTGCTTATAATCGTTCATTGCATTCTACTACTAAGATGTGCCCTTTTGAAATTGTGTATGGTTTCCTACCTCGTGCACCTATTGATTTGTTGCCTCTTCCATCTTCGGAGAAGGTTAATTTTGATGCTAAAGAACGTTCTGAATTGATTTTAAAAATGCATGAGTTAACTAAGGAAAACATTGAGCGTATGAATGCTAAATATAAACTTGCTGGAGATAAGGGTAGAAAACATGTTGTGTTTGCACCTGGAGATCTTGTTTGGTTACATTTGCGTAAAGATAGATTTCCTAATTTGCGCAAATCAAAGCTAATGCCACGTGCTGATGGTCCCTTTAAGGTGTTAGAGAAAATAAATGATAATGCATATAAACTTGAGCTGCCTGCAGATTTTGGGGTTAGTCCCACTTTTAACATTGCAGATTTGAAGCCTTATTTGGGTGAGGAAAATGAGCTTCCGTCGAGGACGACTTCATTTCAAGAAGGGGAGGATGATGAGGACATCAATACCATTGTTACACCCACAGCCCCTACTGCTACATATACTGGACCAATTACTAGAGCTCGCGCACGCCAATTAAATTATCAGGTACTTTCGTTTCTTGGTAATGATTCTAATGTTCATGAGAATATGATGCTGCCTAAATTGGATACATTTGTTTTGCTTACAAATGAAGGGCCTAGCTTGGAGAAGGATGGACATTGGAGCAAGAGCAAGCATGGAGATGATGCCATGCGCAAGGGGAACCAGAACGGAGTTACAAGTGATGATTTCAGGACTTTGAAGCCACCATAAGAGTGCATGAAGCCTTGGACGAAATATACAAGATGCCACTTCATAAATTTCGTCCAGAGGCTATTATAGGTGCTGCGTCACCTTATTATTGGGCCAGGCCCATGTAATTTCGAAATACATAAGTATAGGCTATTTTTAGAGTCCGTATGTGTGGGGAAACAAGAGATAGGGTTGATTTCGGAGCCCTCCACCAAGGGCCACGAAATTCCCCCTCTCTTCCTCCATATATACAGCCCTTAGGGCACCGTTTAGACTTTGGGTTTTGTTTAGATTAAAAGTTCGCCATAGCTGCAACTTCGCGTACTTCGTTTGTGTTCAACGACCAGACAAAGGCGTCACAGAACCCCACCTTGATCAATAAAGCTTTCATCTTATATTCGCAATATCCAGATTGCAATCTTAGTTTCTTGCTTGTTCTTCGTTTGCTCGCAGGAAACAGACCCTCGTGGTCAGGTTGATCGTGCTCCGGCGTGGTCAATAACCTCTCGGAGTTGGTTTAGCGATTGCTAAGGCGCGACGTCCTCGCACGTTCGTAGTCGGATCGTCAAAGTCGACTTCCACCAAAGCGATTTCCATCATCTCATCGAAAGACGGGACACCTTTGCCTCTATCAGTTGAGAAGCCACTTAGATAAAGGTAGATGAATAAAGCAACAAGGTACGAATATGAATAAATAATTGGTAAGGATTACCCAATCACAAACCAAATATCTGCGGGAAGAAATACTAGAGCTACTTGAATTCCCACCTATAAAACTCCCGAAACTTTCTAGTTATGAAATCAGGTGTTGGGGATACATGGGAAGCATAATATCTCACCCAAAACTAGCAAATCCTACATCCAGCTGTATCCATCCTTAAATACATAACCAAGAAACCTTCGGAAATCATTTACCTCAACCTTCGAAAAGATTCTGTTAGATGAGTTATGGCAATACTCCCGAACTCCCGCCTGAGTACTGGGTGGCGTCGAGGTTATCTCACCGACAACTGCATAAAAGAGATTTTCAATGTCGGTGAACTTATGTATTCCAGAACTGCAACGATAAAATTGTGACGACAACACCTCGGAGGTCAACTCCCCGGGACACTGCCACAACCCCTAAATGTCGGGAGGCACCAAGAACAATGTTCTCGTCACAAAAACCATCGGAACTATTCCAAGATACCCGCGTGATCCTAAAAAAATCCTGAAATTTGAGGAGAGAAGAGTCAAAACTCTACGTCAGGAGGCCTCACCAGAGCGACGAAGGGACTGAGGAGTAAAAAGAATCCTACTCTCCAATATATATAATCCTAAGACTCAAAACATTTTCTTCTAGACTCAACAACGTCAGTGATTCGATCAAGTAGGGGGCTCCTAAGTCGAGGAAGGCTCTGCTTACCAACTTGTAACACCCACAATGCGGCTATATCTCCCACGTGTCGGGGCAATGACTTAGAGGCATAGCTGCATGGTAGGCATGTCGCAAGAGGGGTAATCTTTACACATCCCCTGTATTGAATAAGAAAGGGATAAAGAGTCAGCTTACAATCGCCACTTCACACAATACATAAAAATATCATACATCATCAATACAATCAAGGTCCGACTACGGAACCAAAATAAAGAAATACAACCCGAAATGCTAGATCCCCGATCGTCCTAACTGGGCTCCTCTACTGATAATCCGGGAAAGAAACATAGTAACGGCCCTAATCCTCGTCGAACTCCCACTTGAGTTCGGTAGCATCCCCTGCACTGGCATCATCGGCACCTGCATCTATTTGGAAGTATCTGTGAGTCACGGGGACTCAGCAATCTCACATCGGCGAGATCAAGACTATTTAAGATTAAGGTAGGAAACGTGTAGTGAGGTGGAGCTGCAGCAGGCATTAGCATATATGGTGGGTAACTTACGCAAAAGAGAGCGAGAAGAGAAGCAAAGCACGGTCGAGAAGCTAATAGTGATCAAGAAGTGATCCTAAAGGTACTTACGTTCAAGCATAACACGAGACCGTGTTCTCTTCCCAGACTCTGCCGAAAAGAGACCATCACGGCTACACACGCGGTTGATTCATTTTAATTAAGTTAAGTGTCAAGTTCTCTACAACCGAACATTAACAAATTTCGATCTACCCATAACCGCGGGCACGGCTTTTGAAAGTTCAAACCCCTGCAGGGGTGTCCCAACTTAGCCCATCACAAGCTCTCACGGTCAATGAAGGATATTCCTTCTCCCGGGAAGACCCAATCAGTCTCGGAATCCCGGTTACAATACATTTCGACAATGGTAAAACAAGACCAGCAAAGCCACCCGGTGTGCCAACAAATCCCGATAGGAGTCGCACGTATCTCATTCTCAGGGCAACACCGAATGAGACAGGCTACGAGTAAAACCAACCCTCGAGTTTCCCCGAGGTGGCCCCGCAGGCGGCTCGGTTCGGACCAACACTTAGAGGAGCACTGGCCCGGGGGGGTGGGGGTTTAAAATAAAGATGACCCTTGAGTCTGCAGAACCCAAGGGAAGGTATATGGTGGTAGGTAGGCAAATGGTAAAACCAAGTTTGGGCCTTGCTGGAGGAGTTTTATTCAAAGCGAACTGTCAAGGGGTTCCCATAACACCCAACCGCGTAAGTAATGCAAAATCAAGGAACATAACACCAGGCATAAGGCCGAGCCTTCCACCCTTTACCAAGTGTATAGATGCATTAAAGTAAATAAGAGATAATAATGATATCCCAACAATATCCATGTTCCAGCAAGGAACAAACTCCATCTTCACCTGCAACTAGCAATGGTATAAGAGAGGCTGAGCAAAGCGGTAACATAGCCAAACAATGGTTTGCTAAGAAAGGTGGGTTAGAGGCTTGACATGGCAATATGGGAGGCATGATATAGCAAGTGGTAGGTATCGCGGCATAGCAATAGAGCGAACAACTAGCAAGCAAAGATAGAAGTGATTTCGAGGGTATGGTCATCTTGCCTGCAAAGTTCTCAGAGTTGACGAAAGCTTGCTCCTCGTTAGCGTACTCAACAGGTTCCTCGATCACGTACTCGTCTCCCGGATCTACCCAAATCAAGAACATAAGCAAAGGATCAATCACGGTGCAATGCACAAGCAACATGATGCAAAACATGGCATGACATGCGGGATGTGATATGCAATGCATATGCGTGCTCCGGAAAGAAAATATTGATCAAGGCATCAACTTGGCAAAACAAGTGTGCCGTTGGAAAGATGAGTTGATTTCGGTCGAAATCGATATAAAGATCACCGGAATCGGATGCACGGTTTGCAAAAGGCAAGCAAAACAAGAATGGCACAATTCTGCGATTAACAGCATGATGCCATCTAAAATGCAACAAGAAACTAAGCTACTGCACTCCAACATAACAAAAAAGCACATAGCTGTGATCTACTCAAGATGCTTGGCAAAACATGAACACTGAGCTACGGCTAAATCACAAAAGAGCAGGTTCCAACAATCATGAAAAAAGTGCAAAAGATATCAGCTTCACAGACTTAGTGAAAATACTAACATGCCAGGAATAACATCAGGAAGCAATGTTTAGAGCAAGCAAACAACATGCTACAAGAACATATCATAGCAAAACAAGGCATGGCATTAATCTACTAAAAGCATAGAACAAAAGTCCCTTACTGATCATGAGCCAAAAGGGCACAGAAGATATGATGGAACCCATGTAAACATAGCAAGTTTTATTAACAGTTACATACTTAGCAGAAAACTGAGCATGGCATAAACAGAATTATGAAGGCATCTTTGCGAGCTCAAAAGACTCATCACAAAGCATTGCATGACAAGACAAGCATACCTACAGCAATATGACATGTTCATAAAGCTAAACATGGCAAGATAAAGTTCATAGCATGCATGGATTAACAACAACAACCATGGCAAAATTCATTAACAAGTAAACAATCTGCCAGGAACATTTTATCGCAAAAGTAGAGCAATATTAAGACATGCTAGGGCACTCCATAATTGCAAAACAGGGGCATTGATGGATAGAGTATAACCATATGTCAAAATCATCCTTATTGAAGCAACTCAAAACAAGCATAGATCTCACTGTAGCATCATGTATACATGGCATAAAAATAACAACAGGAAAAGGACTTAGTAAAATTCTAAGTCCCTGAAATCAACAATATCACGAAGGCTACTTTGCATGCTTGTGCTAGTCACCACATTGATCGCACAAATACATGGCAAGCACCCCTGTAAAGATGGCATGTCATAGTCCAAAACACATGTAGATCACATGCCCATATGAAGCAACAACAAATGTGACAAAAATGACAAATCCTCATACTCTGATAAGTAACAGCAACTAACAATTTATAGCACTCTTGCATCCACGATTTGGGCATCAAGATGGACTCAAACAAGCATGTCACAATGGAATGAAATTAAGATCATCTCCCAATTAACATTTTGATATATCATGCGCATGAAATGGAGCTACGGTCATGGAGTTATGATGCGTTGAACAGAGCCATAAAATGTAACAGAGGGATAGGCCTTGAAGAAAAACAACCTTTCCGAAAACTGGATGTAGGGTTCCACTTGGCGCGTGAACTGAGGTTCGCCGGACTTGCGCCGGAGACGAGGGAGACGTTGGCACGCGGGACTTGCCGGAGAAAAGGAGGGAGGTCGCCGGAGGTCGCGGGGTCCGGGGGAGGCGCGGGCGGCGGGGACCTACCGGATCTGGGCGGCGGACGGCGATGCGGGCGTCGGCGGCCGGCGAGGGACGGCGGGCGGCGGCCGACACGGGAGGACACGCGGGCGCTTGGCGGCGGGGCGCGCGGGAGGAGGCGCGGGCAGCGCTCCGGGCCGGGTGGGCCCCGCCTGGGCCCCGGCGGGCCGGCGCGGGCGGCGGCGCGGGGAAGTGGGCGCGGCATCTCGGCATATCGGGAGGTGACACATGGCGGTGGAGAGGGCGGCGGACACGTCCAGCGGCGGTGATTTCGTCCGGCGGCGCGGGGCAATGAGGGTAGAGTTTGGACTGCGAGAAAAAGGAGGGGAGCACCTATTTATAGGTAGGAGGAGGTAGGAGTGTCCAAATGAGGTGTAGTTTTTGGCCACGCAATCGTGATCCAACGACGGAGGACATGGGAGTGGTTTGGATGGGTTATTGGGCCGTTTTGGAGGGGTGTTGGGCTGCAACACACACGAAGCATTTATGGTTCCCCGGTTAACTGTTGGAGTATCAAACAGACTCCAAATGGCACGAAATTTGACAGGCGGTCTACCGGTGTTATACCAAGGCCGCTTGGCAAATCTCTGTCCATTCCAAGAACATTTAACACCCGCTTACGAAAAGAGGCAAGAGGGGTGCACCGGTGCACGTAGGAGTGTCGGATTGCAAAACGGACAACGAGGAAAATGTTCGGATGCATGAGATGAACACGTATGCAAATGAGATGCACATGAAGACATGATATGAAATACATGACATGAACAAAATGCAAAACAAAGACAAAAACCCAACCACGAAGGGAATCTCATAACTTAAAGTCAAAAATGGCAGAGTCGGAGTTACAAATATGGCAAGTTACATCTGGGGTGTTAGAAGGAGGTCCGCGCGCTCGATCGCGCCGCTCTTGCTAGAGACGTGTGCACCCCCACCTTCATGAGCCTCCCCTTCCATGTCTCCTCTTCTTTATTATAGACTAACTGGAATGCTGTCATGCAGTCGTTGACTGTCATGAGATTGTCAGTGAAGGCCTATCCCTCAAATTGCTCCAATAGGTTTGCTGGTGGGAGGTGGGGGAGACGTGCGTCGCAACTCAGTCGGCCTTCCGGAGTCTTGGAAATCCCAGTTGTTGGGGAACGTAGCATGCAATTTCAAAAAAAATCCTACGATCACGCAAGATCTATCGAGAAGATTCATAGCAACGAGAGGGGGAGAGTGGGTCCACGTACCCTTGTAGACCGAAAGCGGAACCGTTAGCTTAACGCGGTTGATGTAGTTGAACATCTTCACGATCCAACCGATCTTAGTACCGAATGTACAACACCTCTGAGTTGAGCACATGTTCAACTTGATGACGTCCCTCAAACTCTTGATCCAGTAGAGTGTCATGGGACAGTTTCGTCGGCACGACGGCATTGTGACGGTGATGGTGATGTGATCCGTGCAGGGCTTCGCCTAAGAACAACGACGCTATGACAGGAGGAGTAAACTGTGGAGGGGGGCACCGCAAACGGCTAAGATAAGAATTGCTGTGCCTTTGGGGTGCCGGCCGACCCTAGGGGCGCGCCAAGTGGGGGGAGTCCCACTAGGACTCCTAGTCCTAGTCGGCTCCCCCTTCCTTCCAACGAAGAGGGGGAAAGGGGAAAGAGGGGGAGAGGGAGAAGAAAAGGGGGGCCGCGCCCCCCATCCCTTTTCCAATTCAGACTGCTATGGGGGGCGTACCACCTTCTGTGTCCTGCCTCCTCCTCTCCTCTATGGCCCATCAGGCCCGTTAACTTTCCCGGGGGTTCCGGTAACCTCCCAGTACTCCAAAAAATCGATGAACCTCTTCAGAACCATTCCGATGTCCGTATATAACCTTCCAATATATGAATCTTTACCTGTCGACCATTTCGAGACTCCTCGTCATGTCCATGATCTCATATGGAACTCCGAACAAACTTCGGTCACCAAAACACATAACTCATAATACAAATCATCATCAAATGTTAAGCGTGTGGACCCGACAGGTTTGAGGACTATGTAGACATGACCGGGACACATCTCAGGTCAATAACCAATAGCGGAACCTAGATGCTCATATTGGTTCCTACATATTCTATGAAGATCTTTATCGGTCAAACCGCATTAACAACATATGTTATTCCCTTTTTCATCGGTATGTTACTAGCCCGAGATTCGATCCTCGGTATCCTCATAGCTAGTTCAATCTCGTTATTGGCAAGTCTCTTTACTTGTTCTGTAATACATCATCCCGTAACTAACTCATTAGTCACATTGCTTGCAAGGCTTATAGTGATGTGCATTACCGAGAGGGCCCAGAGATACCTCTCTGATACTCGGAGTGACAAATCCTAATATGGATCTATGCCAACCCAACAAACACCTTCGGAGACACCTGTAGAGCATCTTTATAATCACCCAGTTATGTTGTGATGTTTGATAGCACAATAGGTGTTCCTCCGGTATTCGGGAGTTGCATAATCTCGTAGTCAGAGGAATATGTGTAAGTCATGAAGAAAGCAATATCAATAAAATTTAACGATCATTATGCTAAGCTAACAGACGGGTCTTGTCCATCACATCATTCTCTAATGATGTGATCACGTTCATCAACTGACAACACATGTATTAACACATGTACTAGGGACACTCTGTTTTGATTAATGAGCTAGTCAAGTAGAGGCATACTAGGGACACTCTGTTTTGTCTATGTATTAACACATGTACTAAGCTTTCGGTTAATACAATTCTAGCATGAATAATAAACATTTATCATGATATAAGGAAATATAAATAACAACTTTATTATTGCATCTAGGGCATATTTCCTTCAGTCTCCCACTTGCAATAGAGTCAATAATCTAGATTACATAGTAATGATTCTAACACCCATGGAGTCTTGGTGCTAATCATGTTTTTCTCATGGAAGAGGCTTAGTCAATGGGTCTGCAACATTCAGATCCATATGTATCTTGCAAATCTCTACGTCTCCCTCCTTGACTTGATCACGGATGGAATTGAAGCATCTCTTGATGTGTTTGGTTCTCTTGTGGAATCTGGATTCCTTCGCCAAGGCAATGGCTCCAGTATTGTCACAAAAGATTTTCATTGGACCCGATGCACTAGGTATTACACCTACACTGGATATGAACTCATTCATCCAGACTCATTCATTTGTTGCTTTCGAAGCAGCTATGTACTCCGCTTCACACGTAGATCCCGCCACAATGCTTTGCTTGGAACTGCACCAACTTATAGCTTCATCATTCAATATAAATACGTATCCAGCTTGCAACTTTGAGTCATCCGGATCAGTGTCAAAGCTGAAGCAAATATGCCCTAGAGGCAATAATAAAGTTGTTATTTATATTTCCTTATATAATGATAAATGTTTATTATTCATGCTAGAATTGTATTAACCAGAAACTTAGTACATGTGTGAATACATAGACAAACAGAGTGTCACTAGTTTGCCTCTAATTGACTAGCTCGTTGAATCAATGATGGTTATGTTTCCTAACCATAGACATGAGTTGTCATTTGATTAACGGGATCACATCATTAGAGAATGATGTGATTGACTTGACCCATCCGTTAGCTTAGCACGATGATCATTTAGTTTGTTGCTATTGCTTTCTCCATAACTTATACATGTTCCTATGACTATGAGATCATACAACTCCCGAATACCGGAGGAACACTTTGTGTGCTACCAAATGTCATAACATAACTGGGTGATTATAAAGGTGCTCTACAGGTGTCTATAATGGTGTTTGTTGTGTTGGCATAGACCGAGATTAGGATTTGTCACTCTGATTCTTGGAGAGGTATCTCTGGGCCCTCTCGGTGATGTAGGGTGGGAACCCTAGGGGCTGATCTTTCATGAAAGGGGCGGATCCCGCGAAGAACACGAAGAACGCGAGGGGAAACACGAGAGAAACACTAAACCAGCAAGAAATAGTCACACATATGCTAGATCCTCGAGTACATAAGAGAACACATGATCCACAGTCAACTAGGGATGATACAAAAGGTAACAGTTTTCTCCGTGAGGAGGTCTTGATGGTCTTCTCCACAAGGAGGTCTTGAATCCAAAGGGATCTTCTTCGAAGAGGGGCCACGGTCTCTCTCGTGGAGTAGATCCGATGTGGATGAGCAATGCTCTATCTCTAATATGAGCTAAACCAATGTCAACCCAAACTAGGAGGAGGAGGGGGTCTATATATAGTGTTAGCCCACGAAGGGGTAAGTGAGAGGGGGGATACATGGGCCCTTGGCCTGTTCACTGTGTGCAGACAGGCGCCGGATGTCCGGGCTGGGGGCCGGATGTCCGGGGCTTCGCGACGGGCCGGATGTCCGGGCTGGCGGGGTCGGTTCCAGATGCATTCGGTGATGGAGGGGCCGGATTTCCGGGTGGAAGGGGCCGGATGTCCGAGGCTTCGGGAGGAGTCGGATGTCCGGGGTGATGGCTGGATATTCGGGCTGCACTGGACCTTTGCGGTGCTCTCTAGATGGCTGATGCCAGATTTCCGAGGGTCGGGCTAGGCCGGATGTCCGGGCTGGGGCCGGATGTCCGGAGACTATAGCAGTTGGCCCTTCTTCCTTCTCCTTCCTTCACTTCCGTGCACGCTTGGCCTTGGTCCTTGGGCTCTCCATGGTCTCCTCGGGTGTACGTGAGTATGCATAAGGCCCGCGCTTGTAGTAGCATCCATGTCTTACATGCGGAAATGGAAGATTCAGAAAGCAGCGAGTTCACCTTAGTTCCAATGGCGTATGCTCGAGTGTACATGGGGATGATCATAGGATGCTCCGCATCATCTCCCCTTCCTTGGGAAAGATCCAACCTCGGATCGTGATCCTCATCACCATGTAAACGGTAGTCGTGGACGAACTTGTAGTTGGACGGAGTTGAAGACATTGCGCAATCCAAGCACTCCAAGGTGTCGCCAGAGTGGTATACATGCAAAAAGAGCAAACACAAACGACACTCAAAAATACAATGGTTAGCGCATACAAAGTGTCCATCAAGTAAGAATGAGTCCATGCGGCAAGAATGTTCGTGAGAAAACGCATGAAGGTTATCAAGATGATCTAGAATGATATGCAAAGAATTCATGGGAGCAAATGCAACCATTGTGCACACAAATGTGTTGTGAATATGATTAATGCAACCACGATGCAAAATGATGTCATAGTGAGACGGTTTATCAATAGCACGAATATGGCAATGGATGCTCAATATGAGTATGTGATCATGCAATTGATGATGGGCAATATGATCATGATGTATAAATATGCCGTCAAGGAAGATCACAACAAATTTGCTAAGAAAGTGCACAAGCTCATATATCATGGATGACATGGGAATACAAGATGCAATAAGGCAATCATGATGTGAGCCAATCCATGCATAAGATGCAAATTTGTCATGTGTATGATATGTCCATCGAGCATGACATGTGTGAACACAATCAACAAATATGGAGGTGTTGGTGTACCAATGCTCGATGTCGTGGCATGAGTGGAGGTTCGAAGGTGCATCCAATAAGTTCGAACGCTCCTCAATGTGAAGGTCATAGAGCCAATCTTCAATGTCGCTCCCCCGTCCGCGAGATGTATCATATATGTAACAAGGAGACAACAATGAAAGAATGACCCATCCAATATGTGTATTTGAGGATGGCTCAAAGGGAATGAGTTCACCTTTATGAGGATGTCGAAAATGTTGGTGTGGTGCATCATCTACGCCTTCACATGACCAAGGTGTTTCATGATGGTGCCACCTTGTGAATCCTTCAAAATGAAAGAACATGACAAACACTTGGAAGAACAAATGAGGTTAGTGCAAATGCAACACCTATCATTCGAATGGTGAGATACCCAACAAGTGTTTTCATCATGCTTATCATAAGAAAGGACAAGATGTGGCATTGATAGAGGCGGGGGTGTCCCGATCTTTCGATGAGATGATAACTATCGATTTGGTGAAGATGACTTTGACGATCCGACTACAAACGTACACGACGTTGCGCCTTAGCAATCGCTAAACCAACTCTGAGAGGTTATTGACCACGCCGGAGCACAATCAACCTGACCACGAAGGTCTATTCCTGCAAGCAATCGAAGAACAAGCAAGAATATGATAAAAGCAATCTGAATATTGCGAGTATATATGAAGTATTGATAAAGGTGGGGATCCGTAAGCGGTCTTGGTCTGGTCGTTGGACACAAACGAAGTACACAAAGTTGCAATGGCTAACTTTTAACTAAACAAATCCCAAGGAAAAGCTACTAGATGGATCTACTTATATAGGAGCAAGGGGTGGCGGCCAAGGAGGTGGGAGGACATCCCAAGGCAGCCTAAAACTAAATCTAGGTCGTACAAGGCCAATGGGCCCAAGTGGAGGTGATGTAACACCTTTGGACTTGTAGTTTGACTCGGATTCTGCTGCAGCATCAGATTGTTTCGTCCACAACTCAACGCTCCGGACGAATTTGAAGGTGATTCCAAATGGGTTGGAAAGTGCACGAAATCTAGTTTCCAACAAAAAAAGAATCACCCAATTCGGAGTCTGTATGAAAAACTTGTGTGCGTTTTGAGTCAGGTACGTCTGTGCAGTCCGAATCTGAATCCAGAACGTGAGAGACTTGGACTGTATCTTCTCTTGGGCCAAAAGTGACGTGAGAGAACTTTTTGGACAGCAAATAAACATCTCTTTTTCCTTATCTTCATATGTGGATTGTACAAATGTCCCATACACCTGCAATTAGACAAAACACAAAAGTGTGTGAAGTATTTTTGTTCTGGATAACATAAATAGATTATTGAATAGTTTGCACTAGAAATCACCTGACAAATATGCATATATGCAATATTTTTGGTCATATCCAAGGTAGTCATGTCCTCATCATCCTCCCCTTCTTGAAAATAAAGCCGTCCTCGGCGTTGCTTAATCTGAAATGTGGCTAACAAAAGAGACAAGGTGTACATGTTGTATATGTATATGTCATCCATTTTTACTTCCCTTGATTTTTGCATATATGACACATGAATAGATGAGTAACTTGCATAGTTCATAAAATCTAAAGCCAAAAAATTAGCACAAGAAGTAGAAGGCATGAAAATATTGCAACTCAGTTTGCACATATAAGTGAAGCTCTTATTCATTTCAAAAGATTGACAATGTTCATCATTAAACCATCCCAACATTGGTGAATAAACCTTACTTGCATCAAATTTACATGCTACAACATGCTTAAATAAGCAAACATGCAATAAGTCATTCAACACAGAATCATCACCAAGATTAGAGGTCATATCAAAATGATTAAACATTGGTTCTTTTGCATCAATAGTTAATTCAATGGGTGCACTCAAAATTGTTGGTATTTCAGTTGTTTGATCACATGGCAAAGTCAAATTATCAACGTAGTCCTCTAAAATAGGTGGTGTGATCAAAGTAGTGGGTAGCTCATCAGATGGTGCATTCAAATTGACAAGGCATTCATCATTCTCATGTAGAGATGGAAGATCAGTACCTTTGTCATTACCTCTTATGATCAACTCAGATGATGTAGCCACTCTCGGGGGCGATGTGTCACATGGTGGAGGTGATGTAGTCCTGACAACAACGGATGTGGTTGTCATAGTATGCCTAGTAGTTAAAGGAACAATCATATCAACTCTTGGAATGTGCACCGTGCGCTTGTTCTCCTCGTGGCCAACACGTCGTTTTATTTCCTGTTCAGCTTTGCAAGCAAGATGAAACAAATGGTCCATAGGATAACACTCTTCATGAATTAGTATCTCTTGAATATCACGGTTTAATCCTCCCCAAAATCTATCCATAAAATCATCTTCACTTTCTTCTAAAGAGGAATGCAACAAGGTAGTTTGTAAATCATCATAATATTTTGTTACAGTTTCACTACCTTGTTTTAAGTGTTGCAACTTCTTAATCATGTCACGAGTATAATAAGCAGGGACGAAAGTATGTCGCATGGCAAGTTTCAAATCATTCCAAATAGTAGGTATATAATCAGGGTGTAACCGACAATATTCACTCCACCAAACCAAAGCATAACCAGTGAAAGAACCAACCGCAACCTTAACCTTTTTATGTTCATCGAAATTATGGGAAGCAAATATATTTTTTATGTCGAACTCCCATTCAATATATAAAGCAGGTTTAAAACGGCCATTAAATGGTGGTATAGATACATTAACCTGATCATGTGCATTTGGATGTTTGTGCACCTCTCGTGACGGTTGTGGTATTTGCAAAGGTGGTGGCATGTCTCCCGCGATCGACAAAGCCCATGAATTGACTCTGGATCCTGTCATGATTAGTAGAACAAGAAACAAAACCCAAAAAATAATGTTCCTATAACTACTAGGATGTGGTGGTAAAACGCTCACAGTAAAGCAAATATCAATGTCTTACAAGTTCTTACCATGCAGCAGGCGGCGATCGGCAACCAACGGTGTCAAGTAACTTCGAACATTAAGTAAAGCGATTGCCAGGGGAGCATACGTATACACGATGTAGAAATATGTGGAGCTGGGTTGGCTATATATGGTAGCAAAAGATTAGCAATAATCAATTCAAAGATGCAATGTTGAATAAACGCTCAACGACGGTACTGTGCTGGTCCTAGGCTAGACCGGACTAGAGACGCGAGCCTAGAACACTAATGAGGTCACGGCGTAGCACAACTAGCATCAATGAAGGATACTAAGTAGCTCTTGACAGCAAGATATAAGTGAAGATCACAATGGCAGTGAAGATAATGATGAAAAACAACTGCCAAGCAGGATATACAACAACTTTGTCTCCAACTTTCCTCTGAAAAAGTTTGTGCCGATTTTTTTGATTTTTTTTTCTCTGACTTTTTTTCTCTTTTTTTTCTCGTTTTTTTCTCTCTTTTTTTCTCCCTCTTTCCAAAACAAACTAGATAAGACGCAGATTGGATCAAGCGAAGATGTGAACGATCTCAACTATTATTATGACAATGAATGGTGGGTAGCACGTGGTGGAAATTGATGGATGGGTGGTGGACAGCGGAAGAGATAATGATGCAGCGGTGGCGTGACTAATGTGAACAGAACTCGAAACTCTAAACGAACTAGACACTAAGACCAGCAACTCGACACGACGATGCAACCGATAATTCAACTATGCAAGCAATGAATAGAAAATTGCAAAGGCTCAGACTGGCTTGGATAAAGGATGAATAGATCTAACTTTTGTTTTGTGGCTTTTTCTTGGACAATAGGTAAGAAAATAAATCTAATCTAGGAAAAACTGAAAATTCTCACCGAGCAACCTGAAAACTGATACCACTTGATAGAGGCGGGGGCGATGATGATGATAACTATCGATTTGGTGAAGATGACTTTGACGATCCGACTACAAACGTACACGACGTTGCGCCTTAGCAATCGCTAAACCAACTCTGAGAGGTTATTGACCACGCCGGAGCACAATCAACCTGACCACGAAGGTCTATTCCTGCAAGCAATCGAAGAACAAGCAAGAATATGATAAAAGCAATCTGAATATTGCGAGTATATATGAAGTATTGATAAAGGTGGGGATCCGTAAGCGGTCTTGGTCTGGTCGTTGGACACAAACGAAGTACACAAAGTTGCAATGGCTAACTTTTAACTAAACAAATCCCAAGGAAAAGCTACTAGATGGATCTACTTATATAGGAGCAAGGGGTGGCGGCCAAGGAGGTGGGAGGACATCCCAAGGCAGCCTAAAACTAAATCTAGGTCGTACAAGGCCAATGGGCCCAAGTGGAGGTGATGTAACACCTTTGGACTTGTAGTTTGACTCGGATTCTGCTGCAGCATCAGATTGTTTCGTCCACAACTCAACGCTCCGGACGAATTTGAAGGTGATTCCAAATGGATTGGAAAGTGCACGAAATCTAGTTTCCAACAAAAAAAGAATCACCCAATTCGGAGTCCGTATGAAAAACTTGTGTGCGTTTTGAGTCAGGTACGTCTGTGCAGTCCGAATCTGAATCCAGAACGTGAGAGACTTGGACTCTATCTTCTCTTGGGCCAAAAGTGACGTGAGAGAACTTTTTGGACAGCAAATAAACATCTCTTTCTTCCTTATCTTCATATGTGGATTGTACAAATGTCCATACACCTGCAATTAGACAAAACACAAAAGTGTGTGAAGTATTTTTGTTCTGGATAACATAAATAGATTATTGAATAGTTTGCACTAGAAATCACCTCACAAATATGCATATATGCAATATTTTTGGTCATATCCAAGGTAGTCATGTCCTCATCAGGCATGGTATGAAAGCATAAGATGTGACTACAACCAAAGACAATAGGCTCAATCAAACAAGCATGCATCACAAGTAATATGTTCCAGTCTCCACGATCAATAAGCATAGCAAGTTGGCACTCAATACAAGGGTATATGAGAGATGGCACTAATGGAGATATGAGACAATGATCAAGATAAATCATGTGAGAGGCAAGAGCATATATGTCATCAACCCAAGAAAGCGAGTAATAGTGGAACATGGGTGATGCGACAAAGTAAGTAATCATAGTGATCAAGTCAAGCAAGCTAGTAGTGTGAAGATGCAACATACTAGAGGGAATCATGGCAAGCATGTCATGGGTGGAAATAGTGTGCATGAATAATTCACATGACATAGCACAAGAATGAAAGCAAGATATGAGAAAAATATCATCAATGTATTGGTGAGAGGCCAGATGTAAATAGCAATGGGACATCATGATTCTCCCAACACAACAAGCAAGAATAGCATGCGGTACATGGTAAATATGGCAATAGCAACAAGGATCTCCACCAAGCATGCAAATACACATATGAGTAGTAAAATGGTGAATCATGGGAAAATGCACGCAAGGGTCACAATTGCATGGCAAAGGCATAGAAACAAGCATAACATGCAAAGTGAACATGGTAGAATGGGCATAAGGTAACAAGTGATATATATCCCATAGCTGTGTGAGAGCTAAGTAAAATAGATGCGCGTAGTCGTTGCACGAAGAAAATGGTGGGAAGGACAATCCACGGGATCCCAAGTCATCATTGCTCACAAGAGCTTGTTTGATCAACTCTTTGGATTGAGAGGTTGATGAGTATACGTGAGTACCTACATAAAACAAAGACAAAGGAAAAATTGTGTGTGCGTGGTATATGTACACATCATCCATCATGATGCGCACGTGTTTGTGTTGGTTAGCACAAAATAGTCAATGCTCAAACAAATGAGATGCGTGATATAGAAACATGTCATCCATCATGAGAGGTTTGTTATTATGTATAGCATAATGGAGACTCAAATTGTGTAATGCATTATGGGAAATATCTAGAGCATTGTTATGTGTAGAATGCATATAGTGCAAGGAATTATGAGAATCATGCAAAGTATGGAATGCATCAAAATCTCCTAATATGTATGAGGAAACTATGGGGGTATCCTCATGAGCATTAATGGAAACATCACTTGGAAAATATTGACAACATCCAAAACAAAGCATATTTGGAACAATGTGATCATGGCATGGTATAGTAGATGAATTGAGCAAATCATGTAAAGGAAGCATGGCAATATCATCACATGAAAAACAAAAGCCAATGACCATCATCTCGTCATCTATGCCATAAGTGAAAATGGGATTTCTTTTAATGGGGCATGCATAGTTACTATGTTGAGATTGAAATGATGCAATATGGGATATCTCACTCATAGCATATGACAAGTTTAAAGGATTATCAAACATGGCGTGACCAATAGAATTTCCACATGATATCCTATGGATGTGATGCCCCCGGTTTGACCGTACACTAATCATACACGCAAACGTGTACGATCAAGATCAGGGACTCATGGGAAGATATCACAACACAACACTACAAATAAAATAAGTCATACAAGCATCATATTACAAGCCAGGGGCCTTGAAGGCTCGAATACAAGAGCTCGATCATAGACGAGTCAGCGGAAGCAACAATATCTGAGTACAGACATAAGTTAAACAAGTTTGCCTTAAGAAGGCTAGCACAAACTGGGATACAGATCGAAAGAGGCGCAGGCCTCCTGCCTGGGATCCTCCTAAACTATTCCTGGTCGTCGTCAGCGGGCAGCACATAGTAGTAGGCACCTCCGGTGTAGTAGGAGTCGTCGTCGAAGGTGGCGTCTGGCTCCTGGGCTCCAACATCTGGTTGCGACAACCGGGTAGAAGGGATAGGGGGAAAAGAGGGAGAAAGCAACCGTGAGTACTCATCCAAAGTACTCGCAAGCAAGGAGCTACACTACATATGTATGCATTGGTATCAACTGGAATAAGGCTATCATATGTGGACTGAACTGCAGAATGCCGGAATAAGAGGGGGATAGCTAGTCCTTTCGAAGACTACGCTTCTGGCAGCCTCCGTCTTGCAGCATGTAGAAGAGAGTAGACTGAAGTCCTCCAAGTATCATCACGTAGCATAATCCTAACTGATGATCCTCCCCTCGTCGCCCTGTGAGAGAGCGTTCACCGGTTGTATCTGGCACTTGGAAGGGTGTGTTTTATAAAGTATCCGGTTCTAGTTGTCATAAGGTCAAGGTACAACTCCAAGTCGTCCTGTTACCGAAGATCATGGCTATTCGAATAGATTAATTTCCCTGCAGGGGTGCACCACATAACCCAACACGCCCGATCCCATTTGTGATAGAGGCAAAGGTGTCCCGTCTTTCGATGAGATGATGGATTTCGCTTTGGTGGAAGTTGACTTTGACGATCCGACTACAAACATGCACGACGTTGCGCCTTAGCAATCGCTAAACCAACTCTGAGAGGTTATTGACCACGCCGGAGCACAATCAACCTGACCACGAAGGTCTATTCCTGCAAGCAATCGAAGAACAAGCAAGAATATGATAAAAGCAATCTGAATATTGTGAGTATATATGAAGTATTGATAAAGGTGGGGATCCGTAAGCGGTCTTGGTCTGGTCGTTGGACACAAACGAAGTACACGAAGTTGCAATGGCTAACTTTTAACTAAACAAATCCCAAGGAAAAGCTACTAGATGGATCTACTTATATAGGTGATGAGGACATGACTACCTTGGATATGACCAAAAATATTGCATATATGCATATTTGTCAGGTGATTTCTAGTGCAAACTATTCAATAATCTATTTATGTTATCCAGAACAAAAATACTTCACACACTTTTGTGTTTTGTCTAATTGCAGGTGTATGGGACATTTGTACAATCCACATATGAAGATAAGGAAGAAAGAGATGTTTATTTGCTGTCCAAAAAGTTCTCTCACGTCACTTTTGGCCCAAGAGAAGATAGAGTCCAAGTCTCTCACGTTTTGGATTCAGATTCGGACTGCACAGACGTACCTGACTCAAAACGCACACAAGTTTTTCATACGGACTCCGAATTGGGTGATTCTTTTTTTGTTGGAAACTAGATTTCGTGCACTTTCCAACCCAATTGGAATCACCTTCAAATTCGTCCGGAGCGTTGAGTTGTGGATGAAACAATCTGATGCTGCAGCAGAATCCGAGTCAAACTACAAGTCCAAAGGTGTTACATCACCTCCACTTGGGCCCATTGGCCTTGTACGACCTAGATTTAGTTTTAGGCTGCCTTGGGACGTCCTCCCACCTCCTTGGCCGCCACCCCTTGCTCCTATAAAAGTAGATCCATCTAGTAGCTTTTCCTTGGGATTTGTTTAGTTAAAAGTTAGCCATTGCAACTTCGTGTACTTCGTTTGTGTCCAACGACCAGACCAAGACCGCTTACGGATCCCCACCTTTATCAATACTTCATATATACTCGCAATATTCAGATTGCTTTTATCATATTCTTGCTTGTTCTTCGATTGCTTGCAGGAATAGACCTTCGTGGTCAGGTTGATTGTGCTCCGGCGTGGTCAATAACCTCTCAGAGTTGGTTTAGCGATTGCTAAGGCGCAACGCCGTGCACGTTTGTAGTCGGATCGTCAAAGTCATCTTCACCAAATCGATAGTTATCATCTCATCGAAAGATCGGGACCCTCGCCTCTATCAATAGGAGCAAGGGGTGGCGGCCAAGGAGGTGGGAGGACGTCCCAAGGCAGCCTAAAACTAAATCTAGGTCGTACAAGGCCAATGGGCCCAAGTGGAGGTGATGTAACACCTTTGGACTTGTAGTTTGACTCGGATTCTGCTGCAGCATCAGATTGTTTCGTCCACAACTCAACGCTCCGGACGAATTTGAAGGTGACTCCAATTGGGTTGGAAAGTGCACGAAATCTAGTTTCCAAAAAAAAAAGAATCACCCAATTCGGAGTCCGTATGAAAAACTTGTGTGCGTTTTGAGTCAGGTACGTCTGTGCAGTCCGAATCTGAATCCAGAACGTGAGAGACTTGGACTCTATCTTCTCTTGGGCCAAAAGTGACGTGAGAGGACTTTTTGGACAGCAAATAAACATCTCTTTCTTCCTTATCTTCATATGTGGATTGTACAAATGTCCCATACACCTGCAATTAGACAAAACACAAAAGTATGTGAAGTATTTTTGTTCTGGATAACATAAATAGATTATTGAATAGTTTGCACTAGAAATCACCTGACAAATATGCATATATGCAATATTTTTGGTCATATCCAAGGTAGTCATGTCCTCATCATCCTCCCCTTCTTGAAAATAAAGCCGTCCTCGGCGTTGATTAATCTGAAATGTGGCTAACAAAAGAGACAAGGTGTACATGTTGTATATGTATATGTCATCCATTTTTACTTCCCTTGATTTTTGCATATATGACACATGAATAGATGAGTAACTTGCATAGTTCATAAAATCTAAAGCCAAAAAATTAGCACAAGAAGTAGAAGGCATGAAAATATTGCAACTCAGTTTGCACATATAAGTGAAGCTCTTATTCATTTCAAAAGATTGACAATGTTCATCATTAAACCATCCCAACATTGGTGAATAAACCTTACTTGCATCAAATTTACATGCTACAACATGCTTAAATAAGCAAACATGCAATAAGTCATTCAACACAGAATCATCACCAAGATTAGAGGTCATATCAAAATGATTAAACATTGGTTCTTTTGCATCAATAGTTAATTCAATGGGTGCACTCAAAATTGTTGGTATTTCAGTTGTTTGATCACATGGCAAAGTCAAATTATCAACGTAGTCCTCTAAAATAGGTGGTGTGATCAAAGTAGTGGGTAGCTCATCAGATGGTGCATTCAAATTGACAAGGCATTCATCATTCTCATGTAGAGATGGAAGATCAGTACCTTTGTCATTACCTCTTATGATCAACTCAGATGATGTAGCCACTCTCGGGGGCGATGTGTCACATGGTGGAGGTGATGTAGTCCTGACAACAACGGATGTGGTTGTCATAGTATGCCTAGTAGTTGAAGGAACAATCATATCAACTCTTGGAATGTGCACCGTGCGCTTGTTCTCCTCGTGGCCAACACGTTGTTTTATTTCCTGTTCAGCTTTGCAAGCAAGATGAAACAAATGGTCCATAGGATAACACTCTTCATGAATTAGTATCTCTTGAATATCACGGTTTAATCCTCCCCAAAATCTATCCATAAAATCATCTTCACTTTCTTCTAAAGAGGAATGCAGCAAGGTAGTTTGTAAATCATCATAATATTTTGTTATAGTTTCACTACCTTGTTTTAAGTGTTGCAACTTCTTAATCATGTCACGAGTATAATAAGCAGAGACGAAAGTATGTCGCATGGCAAGTTTCAAATCATCCCAAGTAGTAGGTATATAATCAGGGTGTAACCGACAATATTCACTCCACCAAACCAAAGCATAACCAGTGAAAGAACCAACCGCAACCTTAACCTTTTTATGTTCATCGAAATTATGGGAAGCAAATATATTTTTTATGTCGAACTCCCATTCAATATATAAAGCAGGTTTAAAACGGCCATTAAATGGTGGTATAGATACATTAACCTGATCATGTGCATTTGGATGTTTGTGCACCTCTCGTGACGGTTGTGGTATTTACAAAGGTGGTGGCACGTCTCCCGCGATCGACAAAGCCCATGAATTGACTCTGGATCCTGTCATGATTAGTAGAACAAGAAACAAAACCCAAAAATAATGTTCCTATAACTACTAGGATGTGGTGGTAAAACGCTCACAGTAAAGCAAATATCAATGTCTTACAAGTTCTTACCATGCAGCAGGCGGTGATCGGCAACCAGCGGTGTCAAGTAACTCCGAATATTGAGTAAAGCGATTGCCAGGGGAGCGTACGTATACACGGTGTAGAAATATGTGGAGCTGGGTTGGCTATATATGGTAGCAAAAGATTAGCAATAATCAATTCAAAGATGCAATGTTGAATAAACGCTCAACGACGGTACTGTGCTGGTCCTAGGCTAGACCGGACTAGAGACGCGAGCCTAGAACACTAATGAGGTCACAGCGTAGCACAACTAGCATCAATGAAGGATACTAAGTAGCTCTTGACAGCAAGATATAAGTGAAGATCACAACGGCAGTGAAGATAATGATGAAAAACAACTGCCAAGCAGGATATACAACAACTTTGTCTCCAACTTTCCTCTGAAAAAGTTTGTGCCGATTTTTTTGATTTTTTTTCTCCTTTTTTTTTCTCTGACTTTTTTTTCTCTTTTTTTTTCTCTCGTTTTTTTTCTCTCATTTTTTTTCTCTTTTTTTTCTCCCTCTTTCCAAAACAAACTAGATAAGATGCAGATTGGATGAAGTGAAGATGTGAACGATCTCAACTATTATTATGACAATGAATGGTAGGTAGCACGTGGTGGAAATTGATGGATGGGTGGTGGACAGCGGAAGAGATAATGATGCAGCGGTGGCGTGACTAATGTGAACAGAACTCGAAACTCTAAACGAACTAGACACTAAGACCAGCAACTCGACACGACGATGCAACCGATAATTCAACTATGCAAGCAATGAAAAGAAAATTGCAAAGGCTCAGTGATAGAGGCAAAGGTGTCCCGTCTTTCGATGAGATGATGGATTTCGCTTTGGTGGAAGTCGACTTTGACGATCCGACTACGAACGTGCGAGGACGTCGCGCCTTAGCAATCGCTAAACCAACTCCGAGAGGTTATTGACCACGCCGGAGCACGATCAACCTGACCACGAGGGTCTGTTTCCTGCGAGCAAACGAAGAACAAGCAAGAAACTGAGATTGCAATCTGGATATTGCGAATATAAGATGAAAGCTTTATTGATCAAGGTGGGGTTCTGTGACGCCTTTGTCTGGTCGTTGAACACAAACGAAGTACGCGAAGTTGCAGCTATGGCGAACTTTTAATCTAAACAAAACCCAAAGTCTAAACGGTGCCCTAAGGGCTGTATATATGGAGGAAGAGAGGGGAATTTCGTGGCCCTTGGTGGAGGGGTCCGAAATCAACCCTATCTCTTGTTTCCCCACACATACGGACTCTAAACATAGCCTATACTTATGTATTTCGAAATTACATGGGCCTGGCCCAATAAAAAGGTGACGCAGCACCTATAATAGCCTCTGGACGAAATTTATGAAGTGGCATCTTGTATATTTCGTCCAAGGCTTCATGCACTCTTATGGTGGCTTCAAAGTCCTGAAATCATCACTTGTAACTCCGTTCTGGTTCCCCTTGCGCATGGCATCATCTCCATGCTTGCTCTTGCTCCAATGTCCATCCTTCTCCAAGCTAGGCCCTTCATTTGTAAGCAAAACAAATGTATCCAATTTAGGCAGCATCATATTCTCATGAACATTAGAATCATTACCAAGAAACGAAAGTACCTGATAATTTAATTGGCGTGCGCGAGCTCTAGTAATTGGTCCAGTATATGTAGCAGTAGGGGCTGTGGGTGTAACAATGGTATTGATGTCCTCATCATCCTCCCCTTCTTGAAATGAAGTCGTCCTCGACGAAAGCTCATCTTCCTCACCCAAATAAGGCTTCAAATCTGCAATGTTAAAAGTGGGACTAACCCCAAAATCTGCAGGCAGCTCAAGTTTATATGCATTATCATTTACTTTCTCCAACACCTTAAAGGGACCAGCAGCACGTGGCATTAGCTTTGATTTGCGCAAATCAGGAAATCTATCCTTACGCAAATGTAACCAAACAAGATCTCCAGGTGCAAACACAACATGTTTTCTACCCTTATCTCCAGCAAGTTTATATTTAGCATTCATACGCTCAATGTTTTCCTTAGTTAACTCATGCATTTTTAAAATCAATTCAGCACGTTCTTTAGCATCAAAATTAACCTTCTCCGAAGATGGAAGAGGCAACAAATCAATAGGTGCACGAGGTAGGAAACCATACACAACTTCAAAAGGGCACATCTTAGTAGTAGAATGCAATGAACGATTATAAGCAAATTCAATATGAGGCAAGCATTCCTCCCACATTTTCTTATTATTCTTCAAAACAGCCCTAAGCATAGTAGACAATGTTCTATTGACTACTTCAGTTTGTCCATCAGTTTGGGGGTGACAAGTAGTACTAAAAAGCAGTTTAGTCCCCAACTTAGCCCATAAACATCTCCAAAAGTGGCTAAGAAATTTAGTATCACGATCTGAAACAATAGTATTTGGCACACCATGCAAGCGAATAATTTCACGAAAGAACAAATCAGCAACATTAACAGCATCATCGCTTTTATGACATGGTATAAAGTGTGCCATTTTCGAGAATCTATCCACGACAACAAATATGCTATCCCTCCCCTTCTTTGTTCGAGGTAAACCTAAAACAAAGTCCATAGATATATCCTCCCAAGGAACACTAGGTACAGGCAAAGGCATATATAAACCATGAGGATTGAGTCGTGACTTAGCTTTTTGACATGTAGTGCAGCGAGCAACAAAACGCTCAACATCCCGTCTCATCTTTGGCCAAAAGAAATGTGTAGCAAGTACGTCCTCCGTCTTCTTCACGCCAAAGTGTCCCATTAATCCTCCCCCATGCGCCTCCTGCAACAGCAAAAGACGAACGGAGCTAGCTGGAATGCATAGCTTGTTAGCACGAAACACAAATCCATCGTTAACGACAAACTTGTTCCACATTCTTCCTTCTTTACAATTCTCCATTACATCTTTAAAATCAGCATCATGCACATATTGATCTTTGATGGTCTCCAAACCAAATATTTTGAAGTCAAGTTGTGAAAGCATAGTATAGCGACGAGACAATGCATCAGCAATAACATTTTCTTTTCCCTTCTTGTGTTTAATGACATAAGGGAAAGTCTCAATAAATTCAACCCATTTAGCATGTCTACGATTCAGTTTAGCTTGACTTTTAATATGTTTCAAAGATTCATGATCAGAATGTATAACAAATTCTTTGGGCCATAAATAATGTTGCCATGTTTCTAAAGTCCGAACAAGAGCATATAATTCTTTATCATAAGTAGAATAATTCAGACTAGGCCCACTCAATTTTTCAGAAAAGTATGCAACGGGTTTGCCATCTTGTAATAACACACCTCCTAATCCAATTCCACTAGCATCACATTCAAGCTCAAAAGTCTTATTAAAATCAGGAAGTTGGAGTAAAGGAGCATGTGTCAACTTATCTTTCAATACCGTGAAGGCTTCTTCCTGTGCGGTACCCCAAATAAAAGGCACATCTTTCTTTGTAAGCTCATTGAGAGGTGCAGCAATGGTGCTGAAATCTCTCACAAAACGCCTATAGAATCCAGCGAGGCCAAGAAAACTCCTCACTTGTGTGACCGTTTTGGGCTGCGGCCAACTCTCAATAGCTTCAATCTTGGCTTTATCAACTTCAATTCCCTGTGGAGTAACAACATAGCCAAGAAAAGATACTCGGTCGGTGCAAAAGGTGCACTTCCCAAGGTTACCAAACAAACGTGCATCACGTAGAGCAATAAAAACAGCACGTAAATGTTCCAAATGTTCTTCCAAAGATTTGCTATAAATCAGTATATCATCAAAATAGACTACCACAAATCGTCCAATGAAAGCACGTAAAACTTCGTTCATTAATCTCATGAAAGTACTAGGTGCATTAGTTAACCCAAAAGGCATGACTAACCACTCATATAAACCAAACTTAGTTTTAAATGCTGTTTTCCATTCATCACCCAATTTCATACGAATTTGATGGTATCCACTACGCAAATCAACTTTGGAGAATATTGTAGAGCCACTCAATTCATCAAGCATATCATCTAGCCTAGGAATAGGATGACGATAACGAATAGTAATATTATTAATGCCTCTACAATCAACACACATACGTGACGTACCATCCTTTTTAGGCACGAGTATAATAGGAACAGCACAAGGACTAAGAGATTCGCGTATATAACCTTTGTCGAGTAGCTCCTGTACTTGACGCATAATCTCCTTCGTCTCCTCTGGATTGGTACGGTATGGTGCACGGTTGGGTAGCGATGCACCGGGAATTAAGTCAATTTGATGCTCAATCCCTCGAATGGGTGGTAATCCCGGTGGCACGTCTTGTGGAAAGACGTCAGCGAACTCCTGCATAATGTTAGTGACAGCAGGGGGCAAAGAGGAAGGCACGTCCTCGAATGAAAATAATGCCTCTTTGCACACAAAAGCATAGCAAACAGAGTTGCTGAAATCTAGCTCATCAATATCAGATTTGGTGGCAAATAAACATGCACTTTTCAATTTAATTTCAGAAGCAACACTAGATGGTTTATTATTAGGCTTCATTTGTTGCTCAAATTCTTTTGCCACAATCTGATTTTCACTCTTATGCTTCTCCTGTTTTGCTTTATTAGCTCTATTAATATCATCTTTCAAAATAGAATCAGGAGTCATAGGAAGCAAAGTAATATTTTTATCCTTATGAACAAGAGTATAATGATTGTTTCTACCATGGTGTACAGCATTTTTATCAAATTGCCATGGTCTACCAAGTAATAAGGAACATGCTTGCATAGGTACCACATCACAATCAACATAATCAGCATATGTAGAGATACTAAAATGCACACGAACAGTACGTGTTACCTTAACCTTGCCGCTATTGTTAAACCATTGGATGTAGTAAGGATGTGGATGTGGTCTTGTGGTGAGAGAAAGCTTCTCCACCATCTCCATGCTAGCCAAGTTGTTGCAACTCCCTCCATCTATGATCACGCGAACAGAACGTTCCTTCACAACTCCCTTTGTATGGAACAAATTATGCCTCTGATTTTGCTCAGCTTGTGTAACCTGCACACTCAAAACACGTTGAGCAACTAAACATTCATACCTGTCAGCATCTTCAGGAGCCATGTATTGCGTCTCATGATCAGAATCGTCTCCACCGTGTTCGTCACGTGTAATAAGAGCCAAAGTCTCCTCATCATAGTCACTAGCGGACTCATACCCACCATCCTCAGTAACAATCATCACACGCTTAGATGGGCATTCTCTCGCATAATGACCTCCACCCTTGCAACGTCGACAAATAATATCATGTGTTTGCCCTGTTGATGCCATGGATGAAGAAGAGCTCTTTGCAGGCCCAGAAGGTGTGCTCTTGGCAGATAATGGTGATTGTGCCTGCTTTATTATATCACGGTTGGAGGTGGCAGCCGACGGAGGCACCGGTGTAGCAGAACGTGTGGAAGTAGATGATGCACGTGGTGTCCATGATGAAGGTCGACCTGCAGAAAAGTTAGTCCGCGCCAATGCCTGTCGATCCTGCACTTCACGTTCAGCTTTACAAGCAAGATGGAATAAACGAGTGATATTAGTATACTCCTTATAGTCTAGAATGGTCTGAATCTCTCTATTTAATCCACCCAGAAAACGTGCAAGCATAGCTTCATTCTCCTCAACAATACCACATCTAATCATGCCAGTTTGTAATTCCTGATAATATTCTTCTACAGAATTTTTTCCTTGTCTTAAACGCTGTAATTTTTGAAGCAATTCACGTTGATAATATGGTGGAACCCAACGAGTACGCATAGCAGTTTTCAAAGCAGCCCAAGTAGCGGGAATAGGATATAATCTACAATGTTCAGACCACCATACACATGCAAAACTAGTGAAAGCACAAACAGCAGCAGCAACCCGTCTCTCCTCGGGATATTGTAAACATGTAAAACGTTGTTCAGTTTCTAACTCCCAAGTAAGATATATATCAGGAACATATCTACCCTCAAATGGTGGAATATTCAATTTCAGTTTAGGAATATGGACATCATCTCGTACCTGAGGTGGTGGTGCAGGCCTACCATTACGAATATATACCTGAGGTCGACCTGGTGGTGGTGGTGCTGGTGGCTGCACGTAGTGCTGATTTTGATCAACCTCATCCTCATAATCGCCCACATCCTCATCATCCTCCTGGGTACCAGCAGCAGCAGTAGCAGGGGCCAAAGAAGCATCAACAACATGAACAGCAGCACCAGAAGTTTGGCCATCCTCAATAGGAACACGCCTCGCTCGTCCATACTGATTCGAAAGGATGCGTTGTTGTTGTTGTTGTTGTTGTTGGAGAGGTGCGTTAGGTGCAGCGGGTGGTGGTGGTGGAAGACGCGCAAGCAATTCATTAAATTTGTTATCGAGCTTTGTTTCGAACGTCTTCTCCATGCCATCTATCTTCTCCATGGCCTCTTCAAATCTGTTTAGCACATCTTGCACCTGTCCACTCATCATTTGCTGAAACTTATCATGAAGCTCCTTGTTCGATAAATTCTCCCAGTCAGTCACGTCGGCTTGTGATCCTGGCATGGTTAGCAGCAATAGAAACACACAAGAATATGATCCTACAGACTACGAACAAGTGGTGGTGGTGGGTGTCACAAATCCTTCAAGCAAAACTCAAATTCTTACCAGTTCTTACCCAGCAGCAGGCGGTGATCGGCAACCGTTGTAGTCAAAAACTGATGAGGACATCAATACCATTGTTACACCCACAGCCCCTACTGCTACATATACTGGACCAATTACTAGAGCTCGCGCACGCCAATTAAATTATCATTACCAAGAAACGAAAGTACCTGATAATTTAATTGGCGTGCGCGAGCTCTAGTAATTGGTCCAGTATATGTAGCAGTAGGGGCTGTGGGTGTAACAATGGTATTGATGTCCTCATCAGTTTTTGACTACAACGGTTGCCGATCACCGCCTGCTGCTGGGTAAGAACTGGTAAGAATTTGAGTTTTGCTTGACGGATTTGTGACACCCACCACCACCACTTGTTCGTAGTCTGTAGGATCATATTCTTGTGTGTTTCTATTGCTGCTAACCATGCCAGGATCACAAGACGTGACTGACTGGGAGAATTTATCGAACAAGGAGCTTCATGATAAGTTTCAGCAAATGATGAGTGGACAGGTGCAAGATGTGCTAAACAGATTTGAAGAGGCCATGGAGAAGATAGATGGCATGGAGAAGACGTTCGAAACAAAGCTTGATAACAAATTTAATGAATTGCTCGCGCGTCTTCCACCACCACCACCCGCTGCACCTAACGCACCTCTCCAACAACAACAACAACAACAACAACGCATCCTTTCGAATCAGTATGGACGAGCGAGGCGTGTTCCTATTGAGGATGGCCAAACTTCTGGTGCTGCTGTTCATGTTGTTGATGCTTCTTTAGCCCCTGCTACTGCTGCTGCTGGTACCCAGGAGGATGATGAGGATGTGGGCGATTATGAGGATGAGGTTGATCAAAATCAGCACTACGTGCAGCCACCAGCACCACCACCACCAGGTCGACCTCAGGTATATATTCGTAATGGTAGGCCTGCACCACCACCTCAGGTACGAGATGATGTCCATATTCCTAAACTGAAATTGAATATTCCACCATTTGAGGGTAGATATGTTCCTGATATATATCTTACTTGGGAGTTAGAAACTGAACAACGTTTTACATGTTTACAATATCCCGAGGAGAGACGGGTTGCTGCTGCTGTTTGTGCTTTCACTAGTTTTGCATGTGTATGGTGGTCTGAACATTGTAGATTATATCCTATTCCCGCTACTTGGGCTGCTTTGAAAACTGCTATGCGTACTCGTTGGGTTCCACCATATTATCAACGTGAATTGCTTCACAAATTACAGCGTTTAAGACAAGGAAAAAATTCTGTAGAAGAATATTATCAGGAATTACAAACTGGCATGATTAGATGTGGTATTGTTGAGGAGAATGAAGCTATGCTTGCACGTTTTCTGGGTGGATTAAATAGAGAGATTCAGACCATTCTAGACTATAAGGAGTATACTAATATCACTCGTTTATTCCATCTTGCTTGTAAAGCTGAACGTGAAGTGCAGGATCGACAGGCATTGGCGCGGACTAACTTTTCTGCAGGTCGACCTTCATCATGGACACCACGTGCATCATCTACTTCCACACGTTCTGCTACACCGGTGCCTCCGTCGGCTGCCACCTCCAACCGTGATATAATAAAGCAGGCACAATCACCATTATCTGCCAAGAGCACACCTTCTGGGCCTGCAAAGAGCTCTTCTTCATCCATGGCATCAACAGGGCAAACACATGATATTATTTGTCGACGTTGCAAGGGTGGAGGTCATTATGCGAGAGAATGCCCATCTAAGCGTGTGATGATTGTTACTGAGGATGGTGGGTATGAGTCCGCTAGTGACTATGATGAGGAGACTTTGGCTCTTATTACACGTGACGAACACGGTGGAGACGATTCTGATCATGAGACGCAATACATGGCTCCTGAAGATGCTGACAGGTATGAATGTTTAGTTGCTCAACGTGTTTTGAGTGTGCAGGTTACACAAGCTGAGCAAAATCAGAGGCATAATTTGTTCCATACAAAGGGAGTTGTGAAGGAACGTTCTGTTCGCGTGATCATAGATGGAGGGAGTTGCAACAACTTGGCTAGCATGGAGATGGTGGAGAAGCTTTCTCTCACCACAAGACCACATCCACATCCTTACTACATCCAATGGTTCAACAATAGCGGCAAGGTTAAGGTAACACGTACTGTTCGTGTGCATTTTAGTATCTCTACATATGCTGATTATGTTGATTGTGATGTGGTACCTATGCAAGCATGTTCCTTATTACTTGGTAGACCATGGCAATTTGATAAAAATGCTGTACACCATGGTAGAAACAATCATTATACTCTTGTTCATAAGGATAAAAATATTACTTTGCTTCCTATGACTCCTGATTCTATTTTGAAAGATGATATTAATAGAGCTAATAAAGCAAAACAGGAGAAGAATAAGAGTGAAAATCAGATTGTGGCAAAAGAATTTGAGCAACAAATGAAGCCTAATAATAAACCATCTAGTGTTGCTTCTGAAATTAAATTGAAAAGTGCATGTTTATTTGCCACCAAATCTGATATTGATGAGCTAGATTTCAGCAAATCTGTTTGCTATGCTTTTGTGTGCAAAGAGGCATTATTTTCATTCGAGGACGTGCCTTCCTCTTTGCCCCCTGCTGTCACTAACATTATGCAGGAGTTCGCTGACGTCTTTCCACAAGACGTGCCACCGGGATTACCACCCATTCGAGGGATTGAGCATCAAATTGACTTAATTCCCGGTGCATCGCTACCCAACCGTGCACCATACCGTACCAATCCAGAGGAGACGAAGGAGATTATGCGTCAAGTACAGGAGCTACTCGACAAAGGTTATATACGCGAATCTCTTAGTCCTTGTGCTGTTCCTATTATACTCGTGCCTAAAAAGGATGGTACGTCACGTATGTGTGTTGATTGTAGAGGCATTAATAATATTACTATTCGTTATCGTCATCCTATTCCTAGGCTAGATGATATGCTTGATGAATTGAGTGGCTCTACAATATTCTCCAAAGTTGATTTGCGTAGTGGATACCATCAAATTCGTATGAAATTGGGTGATGAATGGAAAACAGCATTTAAAACTAAGTTTGGTTTATATGAGTGGTTAGTCATGCCTTTTGGGTTAACTAATGCACCTAGTACTTTCATGAGATTAATGAACGAAGTTTTACGTGCTTTCATTGGACGATTTGTGGTAGTCTATTTTGATGATATACTGATTTATAGCAAATCTTTGGAAGAACATTTGGAACATTTACGTGCTGTTTTTATTGCTCTACGTGATGCACGTTTGTTTGGTAACCTTGGGAAGTGCACCTTTTGCACCGACCGAGTATCTTTTCTTGGCTATGTTGTTACTCCACAGGGAATTGAAGTTGATAAAGCCAAGATTGAAGCTATTGAGAGTTGGCCGCAGCCCAAAACGGTCACACAAGTGAGGAGTTTTCTTGGCCTCGCTGGATTCTATAGGCGTTTTGTGAGAGATTTCAGCACCATTGCTGCGCCTCTCAATGAGCTTACAAAGAAAGATGTGCCTTTTATTTGGGGTACCGCACAGGAAGAAGCCTTCACGGTATTGAAAGATAAGTTGACACATGCTCCTTTACTCCAACTTCCTGATTTTAATAAGACTTTTGAGCTTGAATGTGATGCTAGTGGAATTGGATTAGGAGGTGTGTTATTACAAGATGGCAAACCCGTTGCATACTTTTCTGAAAAATTGAGTGGGCCTAGTCTGAATTATTCTACTTATGATAAAGAATTATATGCTCTTGTTCGGACTTTAGAAACATGGCAACATTATTTATGGCCCAAAGAATTTGTTATACATTCTGATCATGAATCTTTGAAACATATTAAAAGTCAAGCTAAACTGAATCGTAGACATGCTAAATGGGTTGAATTTATTGAGACTTTCCCGTATGTCATTAAACACAAGAAGGGAAAAGAAAATGTTATTGCTGATGCATTGTCTCGTCGCTATACTATGCTTTCACAACTTGACTTCAAAATATTTGGTTTGGAGACCATCAAAGATCAATATGTGCATGATGCTGATTTTAAAGATGTAATGCAGAATTGTAAAGAAGGAAGAATGTGGAACAAGTTTGTCGTTAACGATGGATTTGTGTTTCGTGCTAACAAGCTATGCATTCCAGCTAGCTCCGTTCGTCTTTTGTTGTTGCAGGAGGCGCATGGAGGAGGATTAATGGGACACTTTGGCGTGAAGAAGACAGAGGACGTACTTGCTACACATTTCTTTTGGCCAAAGATGAGACGGGATGTTGAGCGTTTTATTGCTCGCTGCACTACATGTCAAAAAGCTAAGTCACGACTCAATCCTCATGGTTTATATATGCCTTTGCCTGTACCTAGTGTTCCTTGGGAGGATATATCTATGGACTTTGTTTTAGGTTTACCTCGAACAAAGAAGGGGAGGGATAGCATATTTGTTGTCGTGGATAGATTCTCGAAAATGGCACACTTTATACCATGTCATAAAAGCGATGATGCTGTTAATGTTGCTGATTTGTTCTTTCGTGAAATTATTCGCTTGCATGGTGTGCCAAATACTATTGTGTCAGATCGTGATACTAAATTTCTTAGCCACTTTTGGAGATGTTTATGGGCTAAGTTGGGGACTAAACTGCTTTTTAGTACTACTTGTCACCCCCAAACTGATGGACAAACTGAAGTAGTCAATAGAACATTGTCTACTATGCTTAGGGCTGTTTTGAAGAATAATAAGAAAATGTGGGAGGAATGCTTGCCTCATATTGAATTTGCTTATAATCGTTCATTGCATTCTACTACTAAGATGTGCCCTTTTGAAGTTGTGTATGGTTTCCTACCTCGTGCACCTATTGATTTGTTGCCTCTTCCATCTTCGGAGAAGGTTAATTTTGATGCTAAAGAACGTGCTGAATTGATTTTACAAATGCATGAGTTAACTAAGGAAAACATTGAGCGTATGAATGCTAAATATAAACTTGCTGGAGATAAGGGTAGAAAACATGTTGTGTTTGCACCTGGAGATCTTGTTTGGTTACATTTGCGTAAGGATAGATTTCCTGATTTGCGCAAATCAAAGCTAATGCCACGTGCTGCTGGTCCCTTTAAGGTGTTGGAGAAAGTAAATGATAATGCATATAAACTTGAGCTGCCTGCAGATTTTGGGGTTAGTCCCACTTTTAACATTGCAGATTTGAAGCCTTATTTGGGTGAGGAAGATGAGCTTTCGTCGAGGACGACTTCATTTCAAGAAGGGGAGGATGATGAGGACATCAATACCATTGTTACACCCACAGCCCCTACTGCTACATATACTGGACCAATTACTAGAGCTCGCGCACGCCAATTAAATTATCAGGTACTTTCGTTTCTTGGTAATGATTCTAATGTTCATGAGAATATGATGCTGCCTAAATTGGATACATTTGTTTTGCTTACAAATGAAGGGCCTAGCTTGGAGAAGGATGGACATTGGAGCAAGAGCAAGCATGGAGATGATGCCATGCGCAAGGGGAACCAGAACGGAGTTACAAGTGATGATTTCAGGACTTTGAAGCCACCATAAGAGTGCATGAAGCCTTGGACGAAATATACAAGATGCCACTTCATAAATTTCGTCCAGAGGCTATTATAGGTGCTGCGTCACCTTTTTATTGGGCCAGGCCCATGTAATTTCGAAATACATAAGTATAGGCTATTTTTAGAGTCCGTATGTGTGGGGAAACAAGAGATAGGGTTGATTTCGGACCCCTCCACCAAGGGCCACGAAATTCCCCTCTCTTCCTCCATATATACAGCCCTTAGGGCACCGTTTAGACTTTGGGTTTTGTTTAGATTAAAAGTTCGCCATAGCTGCAACTTCGCGTACTTCGTTTGTGTTCAACGACCAGACAAAGGCGTCACAGAACCCCACCTTGATCAATAAAGCTTTCATCTTATATTCGCAATATCCAGATTGCAATCTTAGTTTCTTGCTTGTTCTTCGTTTGCTCGCAGGAAACAGACCCTCGTGGTCAGGTTGATCGTGCTCCGGCGTGGTCAATAACCTCTCGGAGTTGGTTTAGCGATTGCTAAGGCGCGACGTCCTCGCACGTTCGTAGTCGGATCGTCAAAGTCGACTTCCACCAAAGCGATTTCCATCATCTCATCGAAAGACGGGACACCTTTGCCTCTATCAAAAACTCTCAAAGCTTGGATAGAGCGAGTACCAGGGAGAGTCAAACGCACGACGTAGAATGTATGTGGAGCTGGGAAGGCTTATAATATGGTAGCAAAAAGGATCAGCAATAATCAATTCAGAGATGCAAAGTTGAATAAACGCTCAACGACGGTACTGTGCTGGTCCTAGGCTAGACCGTGCTAGAGACGCGAGCCTAGAACACTAACAAAATCACGGCGCTGCACGTAAACAAGGGAAAAGCACACTCTGGATTTTTTTTTTTGCTCTTTGTTTTTTTTTTTTTTTTGCGCTCTTTTTTTTTTTTTTGCGCTGCTCTTTTTTTTTTTTTTTTTTTTTTTTGCGAAAAATCACTATAATGGCGAGTGTCTCAAAACTCTTCCTAGGTCAAACTGACAGGATGGGCACGAAATTTTTTCGACCAATTTTTTTTTTTTCGATTTTTCGACTGCCCGGACCCAAAAACTGGAAACGGGTCAAAAAAAACTTCCTATAATGGCACCTGTCTCAAAACACTCAGAAACACCTAAAAATAGGATAGCCAGAAAAAATTTTTTTTTTTTTTTTTTTTTTTCGAAACCTACTCCGGCAAGGAAACACGAATCGGAAACTAGATGGATCCCGAAAACAAACCTAATAAACAAGGAACTCGGATTGGTGGTGGTTATATGGTGGTGGTATATGGCAGCGGTGGTGGTAGCGGTGGTAGTATATGGATATGGATCGGTGGTGGTATATGGACACGGATTGGTGGTGGTATATGGATATGGATTCGGAGTGGTGGTGGTAGATGGCAGGGGCGATGATGATGGTGCAGCGGCGGCGTGACAACTTATGACCAGAACTCGAAACTCTAAAAGACTAGACTCTAAGACCAGCAACTAGACCGACGATGCAACCGCAAATTCAACAAAGCAAAACCCTAAAAAGATTATGCAAAGGCTCAGATTGGTTCGGATATGATGAACTAACCCTAAATTTTTTTTGTGGCTTTTTCGTGGACTATAGGTATGAAGAACAGACTCGATCGAAACTACGAAAAACTGGAAAATCTCACCGAGCAACCTGGAAATCTGATACCACTTGATAGAGGCAAAGGTGTCCCGTCTTTCGATGAGATGATGGATTTCGCTTTGGTGGAAGTCGACTTTGACGATCCGACTACGAACGTGCGAGGACGTCGCGCCTTAGCAATCGCTAAACCAACTCCGAGAGGTTATTGACCACGCCGGAGCACGATCAACCTGACCACGAGGGTCTGTTTCCTGCGAGCAAACGAAGAACAAGCAAGAAACTGAGATTGCAATCTGGATATTGCGAATATAAGATGAAAGCTTTATTGATCAAGGTGGGGTTCTGTGACGCCTTTGTCTGGTCGTTGAACACAAACGAAGTACGCGAAGTTGCAGCTATGGCGAACTTTTAATCTAAACAAAACCCAAAGTCTAAACGGTGCCCTAAGGGCTGTATATATGGAGGAAGAGAGGGGAATTTCGTGGCCCTTGGTGGAGGGGTCCGAAATCAACCCTATCTCTTGTTTCCCCACACATACGGACTCTAAACATAGCCTATACTTATGTATTTCGAAATTACATGGGCCTGGCCCAATAAAAAGGTGACGCAGCACCTATAATAGCCTCTGGACGAAATTTATGAAGTGGCATCTTGTATATTTCGTCCAAGGCTTCATGCACTCTTATGGTGGCTTCAAAGTCCTGAAATCATCACTTGTAACTCCGTTCTGGTTCCCCTTGCGCATGGCATCATCTCCATGCTTGCTCTTGCTCCAATGTCCATCCTTCTCCAAGCTAGGCCCTTCATTTGTAAGCAAAACAAATGTATCCAATTTAGGCAGCATCATATTCTCATGAACATTAGAATCATTACCAAGAAACGAAAGTACCTGATAATTTAATTGGCGTGCGCGAGCTCTAGTAATTGGTCCAGTATATGTAGCAGTAGGGGCTGTGGGTGTAACAATGGTATTGATGTCCTCATCACTCAGACTGGCTTGGACCAAGGATGAATAGATCTAACTCTTTTTTGTGGCTTTTTCTTGGACAATAGGTAAGAAAATAAATCTAATCTAGGAAAGCTGGAAATTCTCACCGAGCAACCTGAAAACTGATACCACTTGATAGAGGCAAAGGTGTCCCGTCTTTCGATGAGATGATGGATTTCGCTTTGGTGGAAGTTGACTTTGACGATCCGACTACAAACGTGCACGACGTTGCGCCTTAGCAATCGCTAAACCAACTCTGGGAGGTTATTGACCACGCCGGAGCACAATCAACCTGACCACGAAGGTCTATTCCTGCAAGCAATCGAAGAACAAGCAAGAATATGATAAAAGCAATCTGAATATTGCGAGTATATATGAAGTATTGATAAAGGTGGGGATCCGTAAGCGGTCTTGGTCTGGTCGTTGGACACAAACGAAGTACACGAAGTTGCAATGGCTAACTTTTAACTAAACAAATCCCAAGGAAAAGCTACTAGATGGATCTACTTATATAGGAGCAAGGGGTGGCGGCCAAGGAGGTGGGAGGACGTCCCAAGGCAGCCTAAAACTAAATCTAGGTCGTACAAGGCTAATGGGCCCAAGTGGAGGTGATGTAACACCTTTGGACTTGTAGTTTGACTCGGATTCTGCTGCAGCATCAGATTGTTTCGTCCACAACTCAACGCTCCGGACGAATTTGAAGGTGACTCCAATTGGGTTGGAAAGTGCACGAAATCTAGTTTCCAACAAAAAAGAATCACCCAATTCGGAGTCCGTATGAAAAACTTGTGTGCGTTTTGAGTCAGGTACGTCTGTGTAGTCCGAATCTGAATCCAGAACGTGAGAGACTTGGACTCTATCTTCTCTTGGGCCAAAAGTGACGTGAGAGAACTTTTTGGACAGCAAATAAACATCTCTTTCTTCCTTATCTTCATATGTGGATTGTACAAATGTCCCATACACCTGCAATTAGACAAAACACAAAAGTGTGTGAAGTATTTTTGTTCTGGATAACATAAATAGATTATTGAATAGTTTGCACTAGAAATCACCTGACAAATATGCATATATGCAATATTTTTGGTCATATCCAAGGTAGTCATGTCCTCATCAATTTGACCGGACACACTTTTCTGGGTCATGCCCGGCCTCGGAAGATCAACACGTCGCAGCCCCACCTAGACCAACAGAGAGGTCAGCACGCCGGTCTAAACCTAAGCGCCCAGGGGTCTAGGCCCATCGCCCTTAGCACACCTGCACGTTGCGTGGGCAGCCGGAAGCAGACCTAGCCTAGTAGGCGTTCCAGTCCAATCCAGCGCGCGCCGCTCCATTGCTGACGTCACGAAGGCTTCGGTTGATACCACGACGTCGAGTGCCCATAACTGTCCCCGCGTAGATGGTTAGTGCGTATAGGCCAGTAGCCAGACTCAGATCAAATACCAAGATCTCGTTAAACGTGTTAAGTATCTGCGAACGCCGACCAGGGCCAGGCCCACATCTCTCCTAGGTGGTCTCAACCTGCCCTGTCGCTCCGCCTCAAAGTAATAGTCGGGGGCCGTCGGGAACCCAGGCCCACCTCTACCGGGATGGAGCTACCTGCCCCCTTCAGCCCCCAACTTCGAACAATACCACAGGTAATGTAACTGTGTAAAGTATATAGTATATGCCCATGATCACCTCCCGAAGTGATCACGGCCCAGTAGTATAGCATGGCAGACGGACAAGAGTGTAGGGCCACTGATGGAACACTAGCATCCTATACTAAGCAGTAGGATAGCAGGTAAAGTAACAACAGTAGTAACAATGACAGGCTATGCATCAGAATAGGATTAACGGAAAGCAGTAACATACTATACTACTCTAATGCAAGCAGTATAGAGTAGAGTAGGCGATATCTGGAGATCAAGGGGGGGCTTGCCTGGTTGCTCTGGCAAGAGAGAGTGGTCGTCAACACCGTAGTCGTACTGGGTAGCAGCGGCGTCGGTCTCGGTGTCTAGCGAGAGAAGAGGGGGAAGAAACAATAAATATAATGCAAACAAATGCATGACGATGCATGACATGACAAAGCGTGATGCTAGGTGTGCCCTAACGCGGTACGAGGTGGTACCGGTGAAGGAGGGAAACATCCGGGAAATTATCCCCGGTGTTTTGCGTTTTCGGACAGACGAACCGGAGGGGGAAAGTTGCGTGTTCGCTATGCTAGGGATGCGTGGCGTACGAACGGGCTGCGTATCCGGATTCGTCTCGTCGTTCTGAGCAACTTTCATGTAGAAAGTATTTACATCTGAGCTACAGTTTATTTTATATTAATTTTAAAAGATTTAAATCATTTTTAGGATTAATTTAAATATTTTAATTCAACATTATCCAGAACAGTGTTTGCTGACATCAGCAGTCAATAGAGGTGTTGACTGGGTCGCTGACGTGTGGGTCCCACTAGCCACTGACTGTTTAGCCTAATTAATGTTTAATTAATCTAATTACTGTTTAATTTAACTAATTAGTTAATTAGGTTAATCCAATTATGATTAATTAACTTAATTAATTCCTTAATTAATTAATTAATTTAATTATTATTATTTATTTAATTATTTTTATTATTTTTATTATTATTATTTTAATTCCCTTTTTTATTAAAACATTCTGGGCGGGGTGGGGCCCCACATGTCATCGGCCCCTGGGGCCTTAGCGGGTCGTGATGAGGACATCAATACCATTGTTACACCCACAGCCCCTACTGCTACATATACTGGACCAATTACTAGAGCTCGCGCACGCCAATTAAATTATCAGGTACTTTCGTTTCTTGGTAATGATTCTAATGTTCATGAGAATATGATGCTGCCTAAATTGGATACATTTGTTTTGCTTACAAATGAAGGGCCTAGCTTGGAGAAGGATGGACACTGGAGCAAGAGCAAGCATGGAGATGATGCCATGCGCAAGGGGAACCAGAACGGAGTTACAAGTGATGATTTCAGGACTTTGAAGCCACCATAAGAGTGCATGAAGCCTTGGACGAAATATACAAGATGCCACTTCATAAATTTCGTCCAGAGGCTATTATAGGTGCTGCGTCACCTTATTATTGGGCCAGGCCCATGTAATTTCGAAATACATAAGTATAGGCTATTTTTAGAGTCCGTATGTGTGGGGAAACAAGAGATAGGGTTGATTTCGGACCCCTCCACCAAGGGCCACGAAATTCCCCCCCTCTTCCTCCATATATACAGCCCTTAGGGCGCCGTTTAGACTTTGGGTTTTGTTTAGATTAAAAGTTCGCCATAGCTGCAACTTCGCGTACTTTGTTTGTGTTCAACGACCAGACAAAGGCGTCACAGAACTCCACCTTGATCAATAAAGCTTTCATCTTATATTCGCAATATCCAGATTGCAATCTCAGTTTCTTGCTTGTTCTTCGTTTGCTCGCAGGAAACAGACCCTCGTGGTCAGGTTGATCGTGCTCCGGCGTGGTCAATAACCTCTCGGAGTTGGTTTAGCGATTGCTAAGGCGCGACGTCCTCGCACGTTCGTAGTCGGATCGTCAAAGTCGACTTCCACCAAAGCGATTTCCATCATCTCATCGAAAGACGGGACACCTTTGCCTATATCAAGTGGTATCAGATTTCCAGGTTGCTCGGTGAGATTTTCCAGTTTTTCGTAGTTTAGATCGAGTCTGTTCTTCATACCTATAGTCCACGAAAAAGCCACAAAAAAAAATTAGGGTTAGTTCATCATATCCGAACCAATCTGAGCCTTTGCATAATCTTTTTAGGGTTTTGCTTTGTTGAATTTGCGGTTGCATCGTCGGTCTAGTTGCTGGTCTTAGAGTCTAGTCTTTTAGAGTTTCGAGTTCTGGTCATAAGTTGTCACGCCGCCGCCGCACCATCATCATCGCCCCTGCCATCTACCACCACCACTCCGAATCCGTATCCATATACCACCAACAATCCGTGTCCATATACCACCACCGATCCATATCCATATACTACCACCGCTTCCACCACCGCTGCCATATACCACAACCATATATCCACCACCAATCCGAGTTCCTTGCTTATTAGGTTTGTTTTCGGGATTCATCTAGTTTCCGATTCGTGTTTCCTTGCCGGAGTAGGTTTCGGAAAAAAAAAAGAGTCTGGAAACCACGCTCCGTTTAGGCCCAAAATTTTTCGAAAACGCATTTTTCGAAAAATTTTCTGGCTATCCTATTTTTAGGTGTTTCTGAGTGTTTTGAGACAGGTGCCATTATAGGAAGTTTTTTTTGACCCGTTTCCAGTTTTTGGGTCCGGGCAGTCGAAAAAACGAAAAAAAAAATTGCTCGAAAAAATTTCGTGCCCATCCTGTCAGTTTGACCTAGGAAGAGTTTTGAGACACTCGCCATTATAGTGATTTTTCGCAAAAAAAAAAAAAAGAGCAGCGCAAAAAAAAAAAAGAGCGCAAAAAAAAAGAGCGAAAAAAAAATCCAGAGTGTGCTTTTCCCTTGTTTACGTGCAGCGCCGTGATTTTGTTAGTGTTCTAGGCTCGCGTCTCTAGCACGGTCTAGCCTAGGACCAGCACAGTACCGTCGTTGAGCGTTTATTCAACTTTGCATCTCTGAATTGATTATTGCTGATCCTTTTTGCTACCATATTATAAGCCTTCCCAGCTCCACATACATCTACGTCGTGCGTTTGACTCTCCCTGGTACTCGCTCTATCCAAGCTTTGAGAGTTTTTTTTGACTACAACGGTTGCCGATCACCGCCTGCTGCTGGGTAAGAACTGGTAAGAATTTGAGTTTTGCTTGACGGATTTGTGACACCCACCACCACCACTTGTTCGTAGTCTGTAGGATCATATTCTTGTGTGTTTCTATTGCTGCTAACCATGCCAGGATCACAAGCCGACGTGACTGACTGGGAGAATTTATCGAACAAGGAGCTTCATGATAAGTTTCAGCAAATGATGAGTGGACAGGTGCAAGATGTGCTAAACAGATTTGAAGAGGCCATGGAGAAGATAGATGGCATGGAGAAGACGTTCGAAACAAAGCTTGATAACAAATTTAATGAATTGCTCGCGCGTCTTCCACCACCACCACCCGCTGCACCTAACGCACCTCTCCAACAACAACAACAACAACAACAACAACGCATCCTTTCGAATCAGTATGGACGAGCGAGGCGTGTTCCTATTGAGGATGGCCAAACTTCTGGTGCTGCTGTTCATGTTGTTGATGCTTCTTTGGCCCCTGCTACTGCTGCTGGTGGTACCCAGGAGGATGATGAGTATGCGGGCGATTATGAGGATGAGGTTGATCAAAATCAGCACTACGTGCAGCCACCAGCACCACCACCACCAGGTCGACCTCAGGTATATATTCGTAATGGTAGGCCTGCACCACCACCTCAGGTACGAGATGATGTCCATATTCCAAAACTGAAATTGAATATTCCACCATTTGAGGGTAGATATGTTCCTGATATATATCTTACTTGGGAGTTAGAAACTGAACAACGTTTTACATGTTTACAATATCCCGAGGAGAGACGGGTTGCTGCTGCTGTTTGTGCTTTCACTAGTTTTGCATGTGTATGGTGGTCTGAACATTGTAGATTATATCCTATTCCCGCTACTTGGGCTGCTTTGAAAACTGCTATGCGTACTCGTTGGGTTCCACCATATTATCAACGTGAATTGCTTCAAAAATTACAGCGCTTAAGACAAGGAAAAAATTCTGTAGAAGAATATTATCAGGAATTACAAACTGGCATGATTAGATGTGGTATTGTTGAGGAGAATGAAGCTATGCTTGCACGTTTTCTGGGTGGATTAAATAGAGAGATTCAGACCATTCTAGATTATAAGGAGTATACTAATATCACTCGTTTATTCCATCTTGCTTGTAAAGCTGAACGTGAAGTGCAGGATCGACAGGCATTGGCGCGGACTAACTTTTCTGCAGGTCGACCTTCATCATGGACACCACGTGCATCATCTACTTCCACACGTTCTGCTACACCGGCGCCTCCGTCGGCTGCCACCTCCAACCGTGATACAATAAAGCAGGCACAATCACCACTATCTGCCAAGAGCACATCTTCTGGGCCTGCAAAGAGCTCTTCTTCATCCATGGCATCAACAGGGCAAACACATGATATTATTTGTCGACGTTGCAAGGGTGGAGGTCATTATGCGAGAGAATGCCCCTCTAAGCGTGTGATGATTGTTACTGAGGATGGTGGGTATGAGTCCGCTAGTGACTATGATGAGGAGACTTTGGCTCTTATTACACGTGACGAACACGGTGGAGAAGATTCTGATCATGAGACGCAATACATGGCTCCTGAAGATGCTGACAGGTATGAATGTTTAGTTGCTCAACGTGTTTTGAGTGTGCAGGTTACACAAGCTGAGCAAAATCAGAGGCATAATTTGTTCCATACAAAGGGAGTTGTGAAGGAACGTTCTGTTCGCGTGATCATAGATGGAGGGAGTTGCAACAACTTGGCTAGCATGGAGATGGTGGAGAAGCTATCTCTCACCACAAAACCACATCCACATCCTTACTACATCCAGTGGTTCAACAACAGCGGCAAGGTTAAGGTAACACGTACTGTTCGTGTGCATTTTAGTATCTCTACATATGCTGATTATGTTGATTGTGATGTGGTACCTATGCAAGCATGTTCCTTATTACTTGGTAGACCATGGCAATTTGATAAAAATGCTGTACACCATGGTAGAAACAATCATTATACTCTTGTTCATAAGGATAAAAATATTACTTTGCTTCCTATGACTCCTGATTCTATTTTGAAAGATGATATTAATAGAGCTAATAAAGCAAAACAGGAGAAGAATAAGAGTGAAAATCAGATTGTGGCAAAAGAATTTGAGCAACAAATGAAGCCTAACAATAAACCATCTAGTGTTGCTTCTGAAATTAAATTGAAAAGTGCATGTTTATTTGCCACCAAATCTGATATTGATGAGCTAGATTTCAGCAAATCTGTTTGCTATGCTTTTGTGTGCAAAGAGGCATTATTTTCATTCAAGGACGTGCCTTCCTCTTTGCCCCCTGCTGTCACTAACATTATGCAGGAGTTCGCTGACGTCTTTGCACAAGACGTGCCACCGGGATTACCACCCATTCGAGGGATTGAGCATCAAATTGACTTAATTCCTGGTGCATCGCTACCCAACCGTGCACCATACCGTACCAATCCAGAGGAGACGAAGGAGATTATGCGTCAAGTACAGGAGCTACTCGACAAAGGTTATATACGCGAATCTCTTAGTCCTTGTGCTGTTCCTATTATACTAGTGCCTAAAAAGGATGGTACGTCACGTATGTGTGTTGATTGTAGAGGCATTAATAATATTACTATTCGTTATCGTCATCCTATTCCTAGGCTAGATGATATGCTTGATGAATTGAGTGGCTCTACAATATTCTCCAAAGTTGATTTGCGTAGTGGATACCATCAAATTCGTATGAAATTGGGTGATGAATGGAAAACAGCATTTAAAACTAAGTTTGGTTTATATGAGTGGTTAGTCATGCCTTTTGGGTTAACTAATGCACCTAGTACTTTCATGAGATTAATGAACGAAGTTTTACGTGCTTTCATTGGACGATTTGTGGTAGTCTATTTTGATGATATACTGATTTATAGCAAATCGTTGGAAGAACATTTGGAACATTTATGTGCTGTTTTTATTGCTCTACGTGATGCACGTTTGTTTGGTAACCTTGGGAAGTGCACCTTTTGCACCGACCGAGTATCTTTTCTTGGCTATGTTGTTACTCCACAGGGAATTGAAGTTGATAAAGCCAAGATTGAAGCTATTGAGAGTTGGCCGCAGCCCAAAACGGTCACACAAGTGAGGAGTTTTCTTGGCCTTGCTGGATTCTATAGGCGTTTTGTGAGAGATTTCAGCACCATTGCTGCACCTCTCAATGAGCTTACAAAGAAAGATGTGCCTTTTATTTGGGGTACCGCACAGGAAGAAGCCTTCACGGTATTGAAAGATAAGTTGACACATGCTCCTTTACTCCAACTTCCTGATTTTAATAAGACTTTTGAGCTTGAATGTGATGCTAGTGGAATTGGATTAGGAGGTGTGTTATTACAAGATGGCAAACCTGTTGCATACTTTTCTGAAAAATTGAGTGGGCCTAGTCTGAATTATTCTACTAATGATAAAGAATTATATGCTCTTGTTCGGACTTTAGAAACATGGCAACATTATTTATGGCCCAAAGAATTTGTTATACATTCTGATCATGAATCTTTGAAACATATTAAAAGTCAAGCTAAACTGAATCGTAGACATGCTAAATGGGTTGAATTTATTGAGACTTTCCCTTATGTCATTAAACACAAGAAGGGAAAAGAAAATGTTATTGCTGATGCATTGTCTCGTCGCTATACTATGCTTTCACAACTTGACTTCAAAATATTTGGTTTGGAGACCATCAAAGATCAATATGTGCATGATGCTGATTTTAAAGATGTAATGCAGAATTGTAAAGAAGGAAGAATGTGGAACAAGTTTGTCGTTAACGATGGATTTGTGTTTCGTGCTAACAAGCTATGCATTCCAGCTAGCTCCGTTCGTCTTTTGTTGTTGCAGGAGGCGCATGGAGGAGGATTAATGGGACACTTTGGCGTGAAGAAGAAGGAGGACGTACTTGCTACACATTTCTTTTGGCCAAAGATGAGACGGGATGTTGAGCGTTTTATTGCTCGCTGCACTACATGTCAAAAAGCTAAGTCACGACTCAATCCTCATGGTTTATATATGCCTTTGCCTGTACCTAGTGTTCCTTGGGAGGATATATCTATGGACTTTGTTTTAGGTTTACCTCGAACAAAGAAGGGGAGGGATAGCATATTTGTTGTCGTGGATAGATTCTCGAAAATGGCACACTTTATACCATGTCATAAAAGCGATGATGCTGTTAATGTTGCTGATTTGTTCTTTCGTGAAATTATTCGCTTGCATGGTGTGCCAAATACTATTGTTTCAGATCGTGATACTAAATTTCTTAGCCACTTTTGGAGATGTTTATGGGCTAAGTTGGGGACTAAACTGCTTTTTAGTACTACTTGTCACCCCCAAACTGATGGACAAACTGAAGTAGTCAATAGAACATTGTCTACTATGCTTAGGGCTGTTTTGAAGAATAATAAGAAAATGTGGGAGGAATGCTTGCCTCATATTGAATTTGCTTATAATCGTTCATTGCATTCTACTACTAAGATGTGCCCTTTTGAAGTTGTGTATGGTTTCCTACCTCGTGCACCTATTGATTTGTTGCCTCTTCCATCTTCGGAGAAGGTTAATTTTGATGCTAAAGAACGTGCTGAATTGATTTTAAAAATGCATGAGTTAACTAAGGAAAACATTGAGCGTATGAATGCTAAATATAAACTTGCTGGAGATAAGGGTAGAAAACATGTTGTGTTTGCACCTGGAGATCTTGTCTGGTTACATTTGCGTAAGGATAGATTTCCTGATTTGCGCAAATCAAAGCTAATGCCACGTGCTGCTGGTCCCTTTAAGGTGTTGGAGAAAGTAAATGATAATGCATATAAACTTGAGCTGCCTGCAGATTTTCGGGTTAGTCCCACTTTTAACATTGCAGATTTGAAGCCTTATTTGGGTGAGGAAGATGAGCTTTCGTCGAGGACGACTTCATTTCAAGAAGGGGAGGATGATGAGGACATCAATACCATTGTTACACCCACAGCCCCTACTGCTACATATACTGGACCAATTACTAGAGCTCGCGCACGCCAATTAAATTATCAGGTACTTTCGTTTCTTGGTAATGATTCTAATGTTCATGAGAATATGATGCTGCCTAAATTGGATACATTTGTTTTGCTTACAAATGAAGGGCCTAGCTTGGAGAAGGATGGACATTGGAGCAAGAGCAAGCATGGAGATGATGCCATGCGCAAGGGGAACCAGAACGGAGTTACAAGTGATGATTTCAGGACTTTGAAGCCACCATAAGAGTGCATGAAGCCTTGGACGAAATATACAAGATGCCACTTCATAAATTTCGTCCAGAGGCTATTATAGGTGCTGCGTCACCTTATTATTGGGCCAGGCCCATGTAATTTCGAAATACATAAGTATAGGCTATTTTTAGAGTCCGTATGTGTGGGGAAACAAGAGATAGGGTTGATTTCGGACCCCTCCACCAAGGGCCACGAAATTCCCCCCCTCTTCCTCCATATATACAGCCCTTAGGGCGCCGTTTAGACTTTGGGTTTTGTTTAGATTAAAAGTTCGCCATAGTTGCAACTTCGCGTACTTCGTTTGTGTTCAACGACCAGACAAAGGCGTCACAGAACTCCACCTTGATCAATAAAGCTTTCATCTTATATTCGCAATATCCAGATTGCAATCTCAGTTTCTTGCTTGTTCTTCGTTTGCTCGCAGGAAACAGACCCTCGTGGTCAGGTTGATCGTGCTCCGGCGTGGTCAATAACCTCTCGGAGTTGGTTTAGCGATTGCTAAGGCGCGACGTCCTCGCACGTTCGTAGTCGGATCGTCAAAGTCGACTTCCACCAAAGCGATTTCCATCATCTCATCGAAAGACGGGACACCTTTGCCTATATCAGGTCTGGCGCGGTTTTCGAGCAGCGGCGATGCGGGCGTCGGGCACCAGCCCGCCCGGCAGGCCACAGCAGGGCTTGTGCGCGCAGCCGCCCACGGAGGGGCGCCGGCGGCCAGCTCGCAGCGCATCGGGGGGGGGGGGGGGGGGAACAGGGCGCGGCCCCGGCAGTGGCCGCCCTGGTGAGCGCGGTGGCCGCGGGCGAACGAGGCGAGGCCGGGGCGCAGGCAAGATGGCGTGGTTGCAGGGGAGCAGGGGCGAACGGGGCGCGGGCAGCGCTCGTCTGGAGGCACGCCGGCCAAGGCGAGGCCATGGTGAGCAGGGGCGCGAGTGCGTCGCGCACATGGGACGGCGCGGGCGCGCGTGCCGACATGGAGCTGCGGGACGAGGGAGCAGCGGGGAAGAGGGAGGGAGCAAGGAGACGAGCGTGGCAGCGGGGCTCACGTTGCCGGTAGGGGAGTGGCAGCGGGGGTTGAGGAGGAAGACGGCGACGACGTCGTAGAGGAGGCAGGCCGGTGGGGTGGAGGAAGCAGTCCGGCGGGGGGGGGGGGGGCTCCGGGCGCCGGGGTCGGCGTCGACGTGCAGGGGCGAGGGGATCGGGAGTCCTCCCGATACAGATCCAGCGGGGGTGGAGTGGTGCGAGTGGGGGGTGGTTAGGTTAGGGTTCGGGTGAGGGAGTGGATAAGGAGGGGGGTATTGGGCTGGCCGGCTGGGCCTGGAGGGCGAATGGTCCGGCCCGCTGGGTCTGCTGGCCCAGGGGGTCTTCCTCCCTCCTTTCTTCCAATTTTAGTTTTAGTTTTTCTGTTTTTGTTTTTATCTATTTGCAGTTCTGTTTTAAAACATTTTAAATTATTTAGACATTTTATAAAAATGTGTTTGCTGCACCATAATTACCTTTGTAATATTTGGCAACCACCGAACATTTTTGTTTCAATTTTTGAAAACTTTTATTGCCGACATTAATTTTAAATTTGAATTTGACGCGGTTTGAACTAACGGACGTTTAGCAACAGTAACCGGGATGACGTGGCATGATTAGCGTGAGATTACTGTAACAAGATTATCCGGGTGTTACAAATCTCCTCCACTACAAGAAATCTTGTCCCGAGATTTAGGAGGTAGAAGGAAACAGTGCGGGGTATTCATCACGAAGACGATCCTCGCGTTCCCAGGTGGCTTCGTCTTCAGAGTGATTCGACCACTGGACCTTGAGGAACTTGATCGCCTTCTGACGCGTGCGGTGTTCAGCTTGGTCGAGAATGCGGACCGGATGCTCTTTATAGGAGAGGTCCTGTTGCAATTCAAGCACTTCATGATCCACTGCTCGGATTGGGTCCTTGAAGAAGCGTCGGAGTTGTGACACGTGGAACACATCGTGAACCTGAGAAAGGTTCGGCGGGAGCTCCAGTTGATATGCCACCTTTCCACGCCTTTCGAGAATAGTGAAAGGACCAATATAGCGGGGAGCTAGCTTTCCTTTGATCCCGAAGCGGTGTGCACCCTTCATTGGTGTAACTCGAAGATAAGCCTTTTTGCCAGGTTGATAGACCATGTCTTGGTGATGACGGTCATACTGACTTTTCTGACGTGACTGAGCAGTCTTGAGATTCTCGCGAATAATGCGAACTTGTCCTTCGGCCTGTTGGATAATATCCGGACCAAAGAGTGGACGTTCCCCCGTTTCTGACCAGTTCAGAGGGGTTCGACACTTTCGTCCATATAGCACTTCGAAGGGGGACATCTTCAGACTAGCTTGATAGCTATTATTATAAGAGAACTCGGCATATGGAAGAGATTCCTCCCATTTCTTGCCGAATGATATTACACAAGCTCGAAGCATGTCTTCGAGAACTTGGTTGACACGCTCAACCTGTCCTTGCGACGGAGGATGAAACGCAGTAATGAACGACAGATGAGTCCCCATAGCTTCTTGGAAACTTGCCCAGAATCTTGAAGTGAATAAGCTGCCACGGTCTGAACTGATAACCAGTGGAATACCGTGAAGTGAAACAATTCTGGCCATGTAGAGAGTAGCAAGCTGACTAGCAGTGATTCTCTCTTTGACCGCCAGAAAGTGTGCAACTTTAGAAAGCCGGTCAATGACGACAAGAACATCATCATTACCTTTCTGCGATTTGGGAAATCCAGTGACGAAGTCCATCTCAACATGGTCCCATTTCCATTCAGGAATAGAGATAGGTTGCAGAGTTCCAGCAGGCCTCTGATGCTCTGCTTTGATACGGCGACATACGTCACACTCAGCAACATAACGAGCAATGTCCTGCTTCATATTAGACCACCAGAATCTTTGACAAATATCCTGGTACATCTTTGTACTACCAGGATGGATGGACATAGGCGTATCATGAGCTTCTTGCATAACCCTTTTAGTCTTATCCAGGTTTTTCTTCGAACATGGTACCACTAGGCGGCCTTTGAAATACAAGGCGCCATCATCGGCGATAGTGAAGAATGAGGGCTTTCCTTCTGCTAGATGGCATTTAATCTTATGGACTTCAGAGTCATAACCTTGTATAGTCTTTATACCAGCTACGAGATCTGGTACGACAGTCAGGATATTTAGAGAACCCTTAGTAACAACAAGAAGATTCATCTTGCAGAATTCCGGGGGAGGGGGAGCGAGTGCTCCAGGAGGAACAATATGGAGGTTCAGCTTTCTAAATTCTTCGACAAGCGATGGCTGAACTTTATGAACCTGGAGGTGGTTGCAGTAAGACTTGCGGCTCAAGGCATCAGCCATTACATTAGCCTTGCCGGGGGTATAGGATATACCCACGTCAAAGTCTGCAACAGTCTCCATCCATCTCTGCTGACGGAGGTTCAGATCTGGCTGAGTAAACAGATACTTCAGACTTTGATGGTCAGTGAAGATCTCGCAATGATTACCGAGAAGGTAATGTCGCCACTGCTTCAGTGCATGAATGACAGCAGCAAGCTCGAGGTCGTGAACTGGGTAGTTTTCTTCGTGAGGGCGCAGTTGACGAGAGGCATAAGCAATCACTCTGCGCTCCTGCATTAGGACACAGCCTAATCCTTGACGGGAAGCGTCGTAGTAAATGACGAAGTCCTTCTTAGTATCAGGTGGGGCAAGCACGGGGGCAGAAGTCAACTTGTCTTTGAGCGCCTGGAAACTTTCCTGACACTTGTCTGTCCAGTCAAACTTGACACCCTTATGCAACAGATTAGTCAGGGGCCTGGCAATCTTGGAGAAGTTCTCGACGAATCGACGGCAATAGCTGGCGAGATCAAGGAAACTTCGGACTTGCTTCACATTCTTCGGAGGAGTCCAATCGAGAATAGCCTGAACTCGTTCAGGGTTGACGGCAATACCATCCTTGGAGATGACATGCCCAAGATAGGTTACTTCGGGGAGCCAGAATTCACACTTGGAATACTTAGCATACAGCGGATGCTCCCGAAGCTTTTCCAGCACAAGACGAAGATGTTCAGAATGTTCTTCCTTGTTCTTGGAAAATACAAGGATATCGTCCAAATAAACCACGACGAACTTGTCGAGGTAATCCATGAATATATAGTTCATCAGACAAGAGAAGGTGGCTGGAGCATTCGTTAAGCCGAATGACATGACGGTGTACTCGTATGATCCATACCGAGTCAGGAAGGCGGTTTTTGGGATGTCCTCTTCACGAACACGGATCTGGTGGTAAGCCAACCTCAAGTCGAGTTCGGAGAACACTGATGAGCCAGCCAGTTGATCATAAAGATCATTGATCCGAGGAAGAGGGTATTTATTCTGAATGGTAGCTTGGTTTATAGGACGGTAGTCTTGTACTAATCGGTTTGTCCCATCCTTCTTCTTAACAAAGAGAGAAGGTGCTCTCCAAGGAGAGCAACTTGGGCGAATGAAACCTTTGACAAGAGATTTGTCGATTTCCTCCTTAAGTTTAATGAGCTCATGCGGCGGCATCTTGTAGGGTCGTTTAGCTATAGGGGTGGTGCCGGGTTTCAAGTCGATGATGAATTCGACAGCTCTAGCAGGGGGAATCCCTGGAAGTTCTTCTGGGAAGACATCTTGGAATTCACGAACGACGGGAATGTTTTCAATGCCCTCAAGTGGTGCAGCGTTCAACGCATTCAAGGCATAAAGCCGTGCCTCGGTGTTTTGCACCAGATGAGCTTGGTAAGTAACTATTTCATCTGAAGGGTGTAGCAGATGGACGGTCTTAGTGGCGCAAACTATAGAAGCAGTATGCGCTTTTAACCAATTCATTCCCAGAATGAGATCAATGCTACAGGACTTCAGTACGATGGGAGAGACAAGGAATTCCAGTCCTTCGATTTCTACAGGGACGTCGTTGCAAATCATGGAGGTTCGACATTGGCCCGCAGGGGTGTGTACTACTAGTGAAGCATTCATGTCCTCACATTTAATGGCGTGCAAGCATGCAAAACCTTCTAACATGAATGAATGCGATGCACCTGTATCAAATAAAACGGATGCTGGTACTGAATTTACGAGGAGGGTACCCATCACAGTAGCAGGCTGGTCTTGAGCTTCGCTCAGATCAACGTGGTTGGCATGAACACGACCATAAGACTTGGCATTGTTGCTGCGGGGCTGGTTGCTTCCACGGCCAGTCGCTGGAAGGGCCAGTTGATTCTGGTTCTGGTTGCATTCCCTAGCATGGTGCCCTGGTTGTCCACACCTGAAGCACAACCCATTATTGGGAGTGGGAACAGGAGCTTGCGGTGGTGGAGCTGGGAGTCTTGGCTGCCTAGTCGGAGGAGCAGGCAGACGAGGTGCAGCATAGGTCTGCCTTGGGGCAGGTGCATCCGGCTGGTACATGCTATTGGGAATCCATATCTTGCGCTTCTGCGAGGACGGGCCCGAAGATGAGCCCATGTCACAGTTGATGAGGACATCAATACCATTGTTACACCCACAACCCCTACTGCTACATATACTGGACCAATTACTAGAGCTCGCGCACGCCAATTAAATTATCAGGTACTTTCGTTTCTTGGTAATGATTCTAATGTTCGTGAGAATATGATGCTGCCTAAATTGGATACATTTGTTTTGCTTACAAATGAAGGGCCTAGCTTGGAGAAGGATGGACATTGGAGCAAGAGCAAGCATGGAGATGATGCCATGCGCAAGGGGAACCAGAACGGAGTTACAAGTGATGATTTCAGGACTTTGAAGCCACCATAAGAGTGCATGAAGCCTTGGACGAAATATACAAGATGCCACTTCATAAATTTCGTCCAGAGGCTATTATAGGTGCTGCGTCACCTTTTTATTGGGCCAGGCCCATGTAATTTCGAAATACATAAGTATAGGCTATTTTTAGAGTCCGTATGTGTGGGGAAACAAGAGATAGGGTTGATTTCGGACCCCTCCACCAAGGGCCACGAAATTCCCCTCTCTTCCTCCATATATACAGCCCTTAGGGCACCGTTTAGACTTTGGGTTTTGTTTAGATTAAAAGTTCGCCATAGCTGCAACTTCGCGTACTTCGTTTGTGTTCAACGACCAGACAAAGGCGTCACAGAACCCCACCTTGATCAATAAAGCTTTCATCTTATATTCGCAATATCCAGATTGCAATCTCAGTTTCTTGCTTGTTCTTTGTTTGCTCGCAGGAAACAGACCCTCGTGGTCAGGTTGATCGTGCTCCGGTGTGGTCAATAACCTCTCGGAGTTGGTTTAGCGATTGCTAAGGCGCGACGTCCTCGCACGTTCGTAGTCGGATCGTCAAAGTCGACTTCCACCAAAGCGATATCCATCATCTCATCGAAAGACGGGACACCTTTGCCTCTATCAAGTGGTATCAGATTTCCAGGTTGCTCGGTGAGATTTTACAGTTTTTCGTAGTTTAGATTGAGTCTGTTCTTCATACCTATAGTCCACGAAAAAAGCCAAAAAAAATTAGGGTTAGTTCATCCCATCCGAACCAATCTGAGCCTTTGCATAATCTTTTCTGTATTTGCTTTGTTGAATTTGTGGTTGCATCGTCGTGTCAAGTTGCTGGTCTTAGAGTCTAGTCTTTTAGAGTTTCGAGTTCTGGTCATAAGTTGTCACGCCGCCGCCGCACCATCATCATCGCCCCTGCCATCTACTACCACCGCTCCGAATCCGTATCCATATACCACCACCAATCCGTGTCCATATACCACCACCGATCCATATCCATATACTACCACCGCTACCACCACCGCTGCCATATACCACCACCATATATCCACCACCAATTCGAGTTCCTTGCTTATTAGGTTTGTTTTCGGGATCCATCTAGTTTTCGATTCGTGTTTCCTTGCCGGAGTAGGTTTCGGAAAAAAAGAAGAGTCTGGAAACCACGCTCCGTTTAGGCCCAAAATTTTTCGAAAACGCATTTTTCGAAAAAATTTCTGGCTATCCTATTTTTAGGTGTTTCTGAGTGTTTTGAGACAGGTGCCATTATAGGAAGTTTTTTTTTGACCCATTTCCAGTTTTTGGGTCCGGGCAGTCGAAAAAACGAAAAAAAAAATTGGTCGAAAAAATTTCGTGCCCATCCTGTCAGTTTGATCTAGGAAGAGTTTTGAGACACTCGCCATTATAGTGATTTTTCGCAAAAAAAAAGCAGCGCAAAAAAAAAGAGCGAAAAAAAATCCAGAGTGTGCTTTTCCCTTGTTTACGTGCAGCGCCGTGATTTTGTTAGTGTTCTAGGCTCGCGTCTCTAGCACGGTCTAGCCTAGGACCAGCACAGTACCGTCGTTGAGCGTTTATTCAACTTTGCATCTCTGAATTGATTATTGCTTACCCCTTTTGCTACCATATTATAAGCCTTCCCAGCTCCACATACATCTACGTCGTGCGTTGGACTCTCCCTGGTAATCGCTCTACCCAAGCTTTGAGAGTTTTGACTACAACGGTTGCCGATCACCGCCTGCTGCTGGGTAAGAACTGGTAAGAATTTGAGATTTGCTTGACGGGTTTGTGATACACCACCACCACTTCTTAGTACTCTGTAGGATCATATTCTTCTGTGTTTCTATTTGCTGCTAACCATGGTAGGATCACAAGCCGATGAGACTGATTGGGAGAACCTGACGAACAAATAGCTACATGATAAATTTCAGCAAATGATGAGTGGACAGGTGCAAGATGTGCTAAACAGATTTGACGAGGCCATGGAGAAGATAGATGGCATTGAGAAGACGTTTGAAACAAAGCTTGATAGCAAGTTTGATGAATTGCTCGCGCGTTTTCCACAACCACCGCCGGCTGCACCTATCGCACCTCTGCAACGACAACAACAACGCCCCCTTCCGAATCAGTATGGACGAGCTCAGCCACCACTATCTGCCAAGAGCACACCTGCCGGGCCTGCACAGAGCTCTTCTTCTTCCATGGCGTCAACAGGGCACACAAGTGATATTATTTGTCGTCGTTGTAAGGGAAGAGGACATTTTGCGAGAGAATGCAAATCTCAGCGTGTGATGATTGCTACTGAGGATGGTGGATATGAGTCCGCTAGTGACTATGATGAGGAGACTTTGGCTCTTATTACACGTGAAGAACATGGTGGAGATGATTCTGATCATGAGACGCAATACATGGCTCCTGAAGACGCTGACAGGTATGAATGTTTAGTTGCTCAACGTGTTTTGAGTGTGCAGGTCACACAAGCTGAGCAAAATCAGAGGCACAATTTGTTCCATACCAAGGGAGTTGTGAAGGAACGTTCTGTGCGTGTCATCATAGACAGAGGTAGTTGCAACAACTTGGCTAGCATGGAGATGGTGGAGAAGCTATCTCTCACCACAAGACCACATCCACATCCTTACTACATCCAATGGTTCAACAACAGCGGCAAGGTTAAGGTAACACGTACTGTTCGTGTACATTTTAGTATCTCTACATATGCTGATTATGTTGATTGTGATGTGGTACCTATGCAAGCATGTTCCTTATTACTTGGTAGACCATGGCAATTTGATAAAAATTCTATTCACCATGGTAGAAACAATCAGTATACTCTTGTTCATAAGGATAAAAATATTACTTTGCTTCCTATGACTCCTGATTCCATTTTGAAAGATGATATTAATAGAGCTAATAAAGCAAAACAGGAGAAAACTAAGAGTGAAAATCAGATTGTGGCAAAAGAATTTGAGCAACAAATGCAGCCTAATAATAATAAACAATCTAGTGTTGCTTCTGAAATTAAATTGAAAAGTGCATGTTTACTTGCCACCAAATCTGATATTGATGATCTAGATTTTAGCAAATCTGTTTGCTATGCTTTTGTGTGCAAAGAGGCATTATTTTCATTCGAGGACGTGCCTTCCTCTTTGCCTCCTGCTATCACTAACATAGTGCAGCGAGCAATAAAACGCTCAACATCCCGTCTCATCTTTGGCCAAAAGAAATGTGTAGCAAGTACGTCCTCCGTCTTCTTCACGCCAAAGTGTCCCATTAATCCTCCTCCATGCGCCTCCTGCAACAACAAAAGACGAACGGAGCTAGCTGGAACGCATAGCTTGTTAGCACGAAACACAAATCCATCGTTAACGACAAACTTGTTCCACATTCTTCCTTCTTTACAATTCTGCATTACATCTTAAAAATCAGCATCATGCACATATTGATCTTTGATGGTGATGAGGACATCAATACCATTGTTACACCCACAACCCCTACTGCTACATATACTGGACCAATTACTAGAGCTCGCGCACGCCAATTAAATTATCAGGTACTTTCGTTTCTTGGTAATGATTCTAATGTTCATGAGAATATGATGCTGCCTAAATTGGATACATTTGTTTTGCTTACAAATGAAGGGCCTAGCTTGGAGAAGGATGGACATTGGAGCAAGAGCAAGCATGGAGATGATGCCATGCGCAAGGGGAACCAGAACGGAGTTACAAGTGATGATTTCAGGACTTTGAAGCCACCATAAGAGTGCATGAAGCCTCGGAAGAAATATACAAGATGCCACTTCATAAATTTCGTCCAGAGGCTATTATAGGTGCTGCGTCACCTTTTTATTGGGCCAGGCCCATGTAATTTCGAAATACATAAGTATAGGCTATTTTTAGAGTCCGTATGTGTGGGGAAACAAGAGATAGGGTTGATTTCGGACCCCTCCACCAAGGGCCACGAAATTCCCCTCTCTTCCTCCATATATACAGCCCTTAGGGCACCGTTTAGACTTTGGGTTTTGTTTAGATTAAAAGTTCGCCATAGCTGCAACTTCGCGTACTTCGTTTGTGTTCAACGACCAGACAAAGGCGTCACAGAACCCCACCTTGATCAATAAAGCTTTCATCTTATATTCGCAATATCCAGATTGCAATCTCAGTTTCTTGCTTGTTCTTCGTTTGCTCGCAGGAAACAGACGCTCGTGGTCAGGTTGATCGTGCTTCGGCGTGGTCAATAACCTCTCGGAGTTGGTTTAGCGATTGTGGTTAATGAACGAAGTTTTACGTGCTTTCATTGGACGATTTGTGGTAGTTTACTTTGATGACATATTGATTTATAGCAAATCTTTGGAGGAACATTTGGAACATTTACGTGCTGTTTTTATTGCTCTACGTGATGCACGTTTGTTTGGTAACCTTGGAAAGTGCACCTTTTGCACCGACCGAGTATCTTTTCTTGGCTATGTTGTTACTCCACAGGGAATTGAAGTTGATAAAGCCAAGATTGAAGCTATTGAGAGTTGGCCGCAGCCCAAAACGGTCACACAAGTGAGGAGTTTCCTTGGCCTCGCTGGATTCTATAGGCGTTTTGTGAGAGATTTCAGCACCATTGCTGCACCTCTCAATGAGCTTACAAAGAAAGATGTGCCTTTTCTGTGGGGTACCGCACAGGAAGAAGCCTTCACGGTATTGAAAGATAACACATGCTCCTTTACTCCAACTTCCTGATTTTAATAAGACTTTTGAGCTTGAATGTGATGCTAGCGGAATTGGATTAGGAGGTGTGTTATTACAAGATGGCAAACCTGTTGCATACTTTTCTGAAAAATTGAGTGGGCCTAGTCTGAATTATTCTACTTATGATAAAGAATTATATGCTCTTGTTCGGACTTTAGAAACATGGCAACATTATTTATGGCCCAAAGAATTTGTTATACATTCTGATCATGAATCTTTGAAACATATTAAAAGTCAAGCTAAACTGAATCGTAGACATGCTAAATGGGTTGAATTCATTGAGACTTTCCCTTATGTCATTAAACACAAGAAGGGAAAAGAAAATGTTATTGCTGATGCATTGTCTCGTCGCTATACTATGCTTTCACAACTTGACTTCAAAATATTTGGTTTGGAGACCATCAAAGATCAATATGTGCATGATGCTGATTTTAAAGATGTAATGCAGAATTGTAAAGAAGGAAGAATGTGGAACAAGTTTGTCGTTAACGATGGATTTGTGTTTCGTGCTAACAAGCTATGCATTCCAGCTAGCTCCGTTCGTCTTTTGTTGTTGCAGGAGGCGCATGGAGGAGGATTAATGGGACACTTTGGCGTGAAGAAGACGGAGGACGTACTTGCTACACATTTCTTTTGGCCAAAGATGAGACGGGATGTTGAGCGTTTTATTGCTCGCTGCACTACATGTCAAAAAGCAGTCCCGACTCAATCCTCATGGTTTATATATGCCTTTGCCTGTACCTAGTGTTCCTTGGGAGGATATATCTATGGACTTTGTTTTAGGTTTACCTCGAACAAAGAAGGGGAGGGATAGCATATTTGTTGTCGTGGATAGATTCTCGAAAATGGCACACTTTATACCATGTCATAAAAGCGATGATGCTGTTAATGTTGCTGATTTGTTCTTTCGTGAAATTATTCGCTTGCATGGTGTGCCAAATACTATTGTTTCAGATCGTGATACTAAATTTCTTAGCCACTTTTGGAGATGTTTATGGGCTAAGTTGGGGACTAAACTGCTTTTTAGTACTACTTGTCACCCCCAAACTGATGGACAAACTGAAGTAGTCAATAGAACATTGTCTACTATGCTTAGGGCTGTTTTGAAGAATAATAAGAAAATGTGGGAGGAATGCTTGCCTCATATTGAATTTGCTTATAATCGTTCATTGCATTCTACTACTAAGATGTGCCCTTTTGAAGTTGTGTATGGTTTCCTACCTCGTGCACCTATTGATTTGTTGCCTCTTCCATCTTCGGAGAAGGTTAATTTTGATGCTAAAGAACGTGCTGAATTGATTTTAAAAATGCATGAGTTAACTAAGGAAAACATTGAGCGTATGAATGCTAAATATAAACTTGCTGGAGATAAGGGTAGAAAACATGTTGTGTTTGCACCTGGAGATCTTGTTTGGTTACATTTGCGTAAGGATAGATTTCCTGATTTGCGCAAATCAAAGCTAATGCCACGTGCTGCTGGTCCCTTTAAGGTGTTGGAGAAAGTAAATGATAATGCATATAAACTTGAGCTGCCTGCAGATTTTGGGGTTAGTCCCACTTTTAACATTGCAGATTTGAAGCCTTATTTGGGTGAGGAAGATGAGCTTCCGTCGAGGACGACTTCATTTCAAGAAGGGGAGGATGATGAGGACATCAATACCATTGTTACACCCACAACCCCTACTGCTACATATACTGGACCAATTACTAGAGCTCGCGCACGCCAATAAAATTATCAGGTACTTTCGTTTCTTGGTAATGATTCTAATGTTCATGAGAATATGATGCTGCCTAAATTGGATACATTTGTTTTGCTTACAAATGAAGGGCCTGGCTTGGAGAAGGATGGACATTGGAGCAAGAGCAAGCATGGAGATGATGCCATGCGCAAGGGGAACCAGAACGGAGTTACAAGTGATGATTTCAGGACTTTGAAGCCACCATAAGAGTGCATGAAGCCTTGGACGAAATATACAAGAAGCCACTTCATAAATTTCGTCCAGAGGCTATTATAGGTGCTGCGTCACCTTTTTATTGGGCCAGGCCCATGTAATTTCGAAATACATAAGTATAGGCTATTTTTAGAGTCCGTATGTGTGGGGAAACAAGAGATAGGGTTGATTTCGGACCCCTCCACCAAGGGCCACGAAATTCCCCTCTCTTCCTCCATATATACAGCCCTTAGGGCACCGTTTAGACTTTGGGTTTTGTTTAGATTAAAAGTTCGCCATAGCTGCAACTTCGCGTACTTCGTTTGTGTTCAACGACCAGACAAAGGCGTCACAGAACCCCACCTTGATCAATAAAGCTTTCATCTTATATTCGCAATATCCAGATTGCAATCTCAGTTTCTTGCTTGTTCTTCGTTTGCTCGCAGGAAACAGACCCTCGTGGTCAGGTTGATCGTGCTCCGGCGTTGATGAGGACATGACTACCTTGGATATGAACAAAAATATTGCATATATGCATATTTGTCAGGTGATTTCTAGTGCAAACTATTCAATAATCTATTTATGTTATCCAGAACAAAAATACTTCACACACTTTTGTGTTTTGTCTAATTGCAGGTGTATGGGACATTTGTGCAATCCACATATGAAGATAAGGAAGAAAGAGATGTTTATTTGCTGTCCAAAAAGTTCTCTCACGTCACTTTTGGCCCAAGAGAAGATAGAGTCCAAGTCTCTCACGTTCTGGATTCAGATTCGGACTGCACAGACGTACCTGACTCAAAACGCACACAAGTTTTTCATACGGACTCTGAATTGGGTGATTCTTTTTCTCTTGGAAACTAGATTTCGTGCACTTTCCAACCCAATTGGAATCACCTTCAAATTCGTCCGGAGCGTTGAGTTGTGGACGAAACAATCTGATGCTGCAGTAGAATCCGAGTCAAACTACAAGTCCAAAGGTGTTACATCACCTCCACTTGGGCCCATTGGCCTTGTACGACCTAGATTTAGTTTTAGGCTGCCTTGGGACGTCCTCCCACCTCCTTGGCCGCCACCCCTTGCTCCTATATAAGTAGATCCATCTAGTAGCTTTTCCTTGGGATTTGTTTAGTTAAAAGTTAGCCATTGCAACTTCGTGTGCTTCGTTTGTGTCCAACGACCAGACCAAGACCACTTTTTGGATCCCCACCATTATCAATACTTCATACATATTCGCGATATTCAGATTGCTTTTATCATATTCTTGCTTGTTCTTCGATTGCTTGCAGGAATAGACCTTCGTGGTCAGGTTGATCGTGCTCCGGCGTGGTCAATAACCTCTCGGAGTTGGTTTAGCGATTGCTAAGGCGCGACGTCCTCGCACGTTCGTAGTCGGATCGTCAAAGTCGACTTCCACCAAAGCGAAATCCATCATCTCATCGAAAGACGGGACACCTTTGCCTCTATCAAGTGGTATCAGTTTTCAGGTTGCTCGGTGAGATTTTACAGTTTTTCATAGTTTAGATCGCATCTGTCATTCATACCTATAGTCCATGAAAAAGCCACAAAAAAAAGTTAGATCTGTTCATCCTTTATCCAAGCCAGTCTGAGCCTTTGCAATTTCTATTCGTTGCTTGCATAGTTGAATTATCGGTTGCATCGTCGTGTCAGTTGCTGGTCTTAGTGTCTAGTTCCTTTAGAGTTTCGAGTTCTGTTCACATTAGTCACGCCGCCGCTGCATCATTATCCCTTCCGCTGTCCACCATCCCATCTATTAATTTCCACCACGTGCTACGCGCTGTTCATTGTCATAATCATAGTTGAGGTCATTCACATCTTCGCCTGATCCAATCTGCATCTTATCTAGTTTGTCTTGGACAGAGGAAAAAAAGATAGAGGAAAAAAAGAGAGAAAAAAGGAAAAAAAAGAAAAAGAGAGAGAAAAAAAATAAAAAAAAGCTTGAGAAAAAAAAGAGAGAAAAAAAATCGGATCTATCTAGAATCAACCTCGTACCTGAATTCGGATTGGAATCTGTTTTGCGCACTGTTCAGTAAAACAGGTGTATCTTCCTCATACGAACTCCGTTTTGGCTCCGTGAGTACTCAAATTGAAGCTAGCGACGAGCCACATCTCAATAGTTGCAGAAGCTAGTTCAATATTTGACACCTCAAAATCGTCTTCTAAATAGGTCTTTTTGCCCTCCGAAGTTCGTGAGCACAGCTTGTTCCAATTTTTCAGGCCAGTTTTAGAATTCTTTGACTCCTCATATCAACTCTGAATTGAGTGATTCTTTTTGCATTGGAAAGATTGAGTTAGTAGCATTCTTTGAAAAATTATCAGAAAATTGGCTCAAACCTTTCAAGAGGAAAGTTGGAGAGAGAGTTGTCGTATATCCTGCTTGGCAGTTGTTTTTCATCATTATCTTCACTTATATCTTGCTGTCAAGAGCTACTTAGTATCCTTCATTGATACAAGTTGTGCTACGCCGTGACCTCATTAGTGTTCTAGGCTCGCGTCTCTAGTCCGGTCTAGCCTAGGACCAGCACAGTACCGTCGTTGAGCGTTTATTCAACATTGCATCTTTGAATTGATTATTGCTAATCTTTTGCTACCATATATAGCCAACCCAGCTCCACATATTTCTACATCGTGCATACGTATGCTCCCCTGGCAATCGCTTTACTCAATATTCGGAGTTACTTGACACCGCTGGTTGCCGATCACCGCCTGCTGCATGGTAAGAACTTGTAAGACATTGATATTTGCTTTACTGTGAGCGTTTTACCACCACATCCTAGTAGTTATAGGAACATTATTTTTGGGTTTTGTTTCTTGTTCTACTAATCATGACAGGATCCAGAGTCAATTCATGGGCTTTGTCGATCGCGGGAGACGTGCCACCACCTTTGCAAATACCACAACCGTCACGAGAGGTGCACAAACATCCAAATGCACATGATCAGGTTAATGTATCTATACCACCATTTAATGGCCGTTTTAAACCTGCTTTATATATTGAATGGGAGTTCGACATAAAAAATATATTTGCTTCCCATAATTTCGATGAACATAAAAAGGTTAAGGTTGCGGTTGGTTCTTTCACTGGTTATGCTTTGGTTTGGTGGAGTGAATATTGTCGGTTACACCCTGATTATATACCTACTACTTGGGATGATTTGAAACTTGCCATGCGACATACTTTCGTCCCTGCTTATTATACTCGTGACATGATTAAGAAGTTGCAACACTTAAAACAAGGTAGTGAAACTGTAACAAAATATTATGATGATTTACAAACTACCTTGTTGCATTCCTCTTTAGAAGAAAGTGAAGATGATTTTATGGATAGATTTTGGGGAGGATTAAACCGTGATATTCAAGAGATACTAATTCATGAAGAGTGTTATCCTATGGACCATTTGTTTCATCTTGCTTGCAAAGCTGAACAGGAAATAAAACAACGTGTTGGCCACGAGGAGAACAAGCGCACGGTGCACATTCCAAGAGTTGATATGATTGTTCCTTCAACTACTAGGCATACTATGACAACCACATCCGTTGTTGTCAGGACTACATCACCTCCACCATGTGACACATCGCCCCCGAGAGTGGCTACATCATCTGAGTTGATCATAAGAGGTAATGACAAAGGTACTGATCTTCCATCTCTACATGAGAATGATGAATGCCTTGTCAATTTGAATGCACCATCTAATGAGCTACCCACTACTTTGATCACACCACCTATTTTAGAGGACTACGTTGATAATTTGACTTTGCCATGTGATCAAACAACTGAAATACCAACAGTTTTGAGTGCACCCATTGAATTAACTTTTGATGCAAAAGAACCAATGTTTAATCATTTTGATATGACCTCTAATCTTGGTGATGATTCTGTGTTGAATGACTTATTGCATGTTTGCTTATTTAAGCATGTTGTAGCATGTAAATTTGATGCAAGTAAGGTTTATTCACCAATGTTGGGATGGTTTAATGATGAACATTGTCAATCTTTTGAAATGAATAAGAGCTTCACTTATATGTGCAAACTGAGTTGCAATATTTTCATGCCTTCTACTTCTTGTGCTAATTTTTTGGCTTTAGATTTTATGAACTATGCAAGTTACTCATCTATTCATGTGTCATATATGCAAAAATCAAGGGAAGTAAAAATGGATGACATATACATATACAACATGTACACCTTGTCTCTTTTGTTAGCCACATTTCAGATTAAGCAACGCCGAGGACGGCTTTATTTTCAAGAAGGGGAGGATGATGAGGACATGACTACCTTGGATATGAACAAAAATATTGCATATATGCATATTTGTCAGGTGATTTCTAGTGCAAACTATTCAATAATCTATTTATGTTATCCAGAACAAAAATACTTCACACACTTTTGTGTTTTGTCTAATTGCAGGTGTATGGGACATTTGTGCAATCCACATATGAAGATAAGGAAGAAAGAGATGTTTATTTGCTGTCCAAAAAGTTCTCTCACGTCACTTTTGGCCCAAGAGAAGATAGAGTCCAAGTCTCTCACGTTCTGGATTCAGATTCGGACTGCACAGACGTACCTGACTCAAAACGCACACAAGTTTTTCATACGGACTCTGAATTGGGTGATTCTTTTTCTCTTGGAAACTAGATTTCGTGCACTTTCCAACCCAATTGGAATCACCTTCAAATTCGTCCGGAGCGTTGAGTTGTGGACGAAACAATCTGATGCTGCAGTAGAATCCGAGTCAAACTACAAGTCCAAAGGTGTTACATCACCTCCACTTGGGCCCATTGACCTTGTACGACCTAGATTTAGTTTTAGGCTGCCTTGGGACGTCCTCCCACCTCCTTGGCCGCCACCCCTTGCTCCTATATAAGTAGATCCATCTAGTAGCTTTTCCTTGGGATTTGTTTAGTTAAAAGTTAGCCATTGCAACTTCGTGTGCTTCGTTTGTGTCCAACGACCAGACCAAGACCACTTTTTGGATCCCCACCATTATCAATACTTCATACATATTCGCGATATTCAGATTGCTTTTATCATATTCTTGCTTGTTCTTCGATTGCTTGCAGGAATAGACCTTCGTGGTCAGGTTGATCGTGCTCCGGCGTGGTCAATAACCTCTCGGAGTTGGTTTAGCGATTGCTAAGGCGCGACGTCCTCGCACGTTCGTAGTCGGATCGTCAAAGTCGACTTCCACCAAAGCGAAATCCATCATCTCATCGAAAGACGGGACACCTTTGCCTCTATCAAGTGGTATCAGTTTTCAGGTTGCTCGGTGAGATTTTACAGTTTTTCATAGTTTAGATCGCATCTGTCATTCATACCTATAGTCCATGAAAAAGCCACAAAAAAAAGTTAGATCTGTTCATCCTTTATCCAAGCCAGTCTGAGCCTTTGCAATTTCTATTCGTTGCTTGCATAGTTGAATTATCGGTTGCATCGTCGTGTCAGTTGCTGGTCTTAGTGTCTAGTTCCTTTAGAGTTTCGAGTTCTGTTCACATTAGTCACGCCGCCGCTGCATCATTATCCCTTCCGCTGTCCACCATCCCATCTATTAATTTCCACCACGTGCTACGCGCTGTTCATTGTCATAATCATAGTTGAGGTCATTCACATCTTCGCCTGATCCAATCTGCATCTTATCTAGTTTGTCTTGGACAGAGGAAAAAAAGATAGAGGAAAAAAAGAGAGAAAAAAGGAAAAAAAAAGAAAAAGAGAGAGAAAAAAAATAAAAAAAAGCTTGAGAAAAAAAAGAGAGAAAAAAAATCGGATCTATCTAGAATCAACCTCGTACCTGAATTCGGATTGGAATCTGTTTTGCGCACTGTTCAGTAAAACAGGTGTATCTTCCTCATACGAACTCCGTTTTGGCTCCGTGAGTACTCAAATTGAAGCTAGCGACGAGCCACATCTCAATAGTTGCAGAAGCTAGTTCAATATTTGACACCTCAAAATCGTCTTCTAAATAGGTCTTTTTGCCCTCCGAAGTTCGTGAGCACAGCTTGTTCCAATTTTTCAGGCCAGTTTTAGAATTCTTTGACTCCTCATATCAACTCTGAATTGAGTGATTCTTTTTGCATTGGAAAGATTGAGTTAGTAGCATTCTTTGAAAAATTATCAGAAAATTGGCTCAAACCTTTCAAGAGGAAAGTTGGAGAGAGAGTTGTCGTATATCCTGCTTGGCAGTTGTTTTTCATCATTATCTTCACTTATATCTTGCTGTCAAGAGCTACTTAGTATCCTTCATTGATACAAGTTGTGCTACGCCGTGACCTCATTAGTGTTCTAGGCTCGCGTCTCTAGTCCGGTCTAGCCTAGGACCAGCACAGTACCGTCGTTGAGCGTTTATTCAACATTGCATCTTTGAATTGATTATTGCTAATCTTTTGCTACCATATATAGCCAACCCAGCTCCACATATTTCTACATCGTGCATACGTATGCTCCCCTGGCAATCGCTTTACTCAATATTCGGAGTTACTTGACACCGCTGGTTGCCGATCACCGCCTGCTGCATGGTAAGAACTTGTAAGACATTGATATTTGCTTTACTGTGAGCGTTTTACCACCACATCCTAGTAGTTATAGGAACATTATTTTTGGGTTTTGTTTCTTGTTCTACTAATCATGACAGGATCCAGAGTCAATTCATGGGCTTTGTCGATCGCGGGAGACGTGCCACCACCTTTGCAAATACCACAACCGTCACGAGAGGTGCACAAACATCCAAATGCACATGATCAGGTTAATGTATCTATACCACCATTTAATGGCCGTTTTAAACCTGCTTTATATATTGAATGGGAGTTCGACATAAAAAATATATTTGCTTCCCATAATTTCGATGAACATAAAAAGGTTAAGGTTGCGGTTGGTTCTTTCACTGGTTATGCTTTGGTTTGGTGGAGTGAATATTGTCGGTTACACCCTGATTATATACCTACTACTTGGGATGATTTGAAACTTGCCATGCGACATACTTTCGTCCCTGCTTATTATACTCGTGACATGATTAAGAAGTTGCAACACTTAAAACAAGGTAGTGAAACTGTAACAAAATATTATGATGATTTACAAACTACCTTGTTGCATTCCTCTTTAGAAGAAAGTGAAGATGATTTTATGGATAGATTTTGGGGAGGATTAAACCGTGATATTCAAGAGATACTAATTCATGAAGAGTGTTATCCTATGGACCATTTGTTTCATCTTGCTTGCAAAGCTGAACAGGAAATAAAACAACGTGTTGGCCACGAGGAGAACAAGCGCACGGTGCACATTCCAAGAGTTGATATGATTGTTCCTTCAACTACTAGGCATACTATGACAACCACATCCGTTGTTGTCAGGACTACATCACCTCCACCATGTGACACATCGCCCCCGAGAGTGGCTACATCATCTGAGTTGATCATAAGAGGTAATGACAAAGGTACTGATCTTCCATCTCTACATGAGAATGATGAATGCCTTGTCAATTTGAATGCACCATCTAATGAGCTACCCACTACTTTGATCACACCACCTATTTTAGAGGACTACGTTGATAATTTGACTTTGCCATGTGATCAAACAACTGAAATACCAACAGTTTTGAGTGCACCCATTGAATTAACTTTTGATGCAAAAGAACCAATGTTTAATCATTTTGATATGACCTCTAATCTTGGTGATGATTCTGTGTTGAATGACTTATTGCATGTTTGCTTATTTAAGCATGTTGTAGCATGTAAATTTGATGCAAGTAAGGTTTATTCACCAATGTTGGGATGGTTTAATGATGAACATTGTCAATCTTTTGAAATGAATAAGAGCTTCACTTATATGTGCAAACTGAGTTGCAATATTTTCATGCCTTCTACTTCTTGTGCTAATTTTTTGGCTTTAGATTTTATGAACTATGCAAGTTACTCATCTATTCATGTGTCATATATGCAAAAATCAAGGGAAGTAAAAATGGATGACATATACATATACAACATGTACACCTTGTCTCTTTTGTTAGCCACATTTCAGATTAAGCAACGCCGAGGACGGCTTTATTTTCAAGAAGGGGAGGATGATGAGGACATGACTACCTTGGATATGAACAAAAATATTGCATATATGCATATTTGTCAGGTGATTTCTAGTGCAAACTATTCAATAATCTATTTATGTTATCCAGAACAAAAATACTTCACACACTTTTGTGTTTTGTCTAATTGCAGGTGTATGGGACATTTGTGCAATCCACATATGAAGATAAGGAAGAAAGAGATGTTTATTTGCTGTCCAAAAAGTTCTCTCACGTCACTTTTGGCCCAAGAGAAGATAGAGTCCAAGTCTCTCACGTTCTGGATTCAGATTCGGACTGCACAGACGTACCTGACTCAAAACGCACACAAGTTTTTCATACGGACTCTGAATTGGGTGATTCTTTTTCTCTTGGAAACTAGATTTCGTGCACTTTCCAACCCAATTGGAATCACCTTCAAATTCGTCCGGAGCGTTGAGTTGTGGACGAAACAATCTGATGCTGCAGTAGAATCCGAGTCAAACTACAAGTCCAAAGGTGTTACATCACCTCCACTTGGGCCCATTGGCCTTGTACGACCTAGATTTAGTTTTAGGCTGCCTTGGGACGTCCTCCCACCTCCTTGGCCGCCACCCCTTGCTCCTATATAAGTAGATCCATCTAGTAGCTTTTCCTTGGGATTTGTTTAGTTAAAAGTTAGCCATTGCAACTTCGTGTGCTTCGTTTGTGTCCAACGACCAGACCAAGACCACTTTTTGGATCCCCACCATTATCAATACTTCATACATATTCGCGATATTCAGATTGCTTTTATCATATTCTTGCTTGTTCTTCGATTGCTTGCAGGAATAGACCTTCGTGGTCAGGTTGATCGTGCTCCGGCGTGGTCAATAACCTCTCGGAGTTGGTTTAGCGATTGCTAAGGCGCGACGTCCTCGCACGTTCGTAGTCGGATCGTCAAAGTCGACTTCCACCAAAGCGAAATCCATCATCTCATCGAAAGACGGGACACCTTTGCCTCTATCAGGCGTGGTCAATAACCTCTCAGAGTTGGTTTAGCGATTGCTAAGGCGCGACGTCCTCGCACGTTCGTAGTCGGATCGTCAAAGTCGACTTCCACCAAAGCGATATCCATCATCTCATCGAAAGACGGGACACCTTTGCCTCTATCAGATGGTCTCCAAACCAAATATTTTGAAGTCAAGTTGTGAAAGCATAGTATAGCGACGAGACAATGCATCAGCAATAACATTTTCTTTTCCCTTCTTGTGTTTAATGACATAAGGGAAAGTCTCAATGAATTCAACCCATTTAGCATGTCTACGATTCAGTTTAGCTTGACTTTTAATATGTTTCGAAGATTCATGATCAGAATGTATAACAAATTCTTTGGGCCATAAATAATGTTGCCATGTTTCTAAAGTCCGAACAAGAGCATATAATTCTTTATCATAAGTAAAATAATTCAGACTAGGCCCACTCAATTTTTCAAAAAAGTATGCAACAGGTTTGCCATCTTGTAATAACACACCTCCTAATCCAATTCCACTAGCATCACATTCAAGCTCAAAAGTCTTATTAAAATCAGGAAGTTGGAGTAAAGGAGCATGTGTCAACTTGATAGAGGCAAAGGTGTCCCGTCTTTCGATGAGATGATGGATTTCGCTTTGGTGGAAGTCGACTTTGACGATCCGACTACGAACGTGCGAGGACGTCGCGCCTTAGCAATCGCTAAACCAACTCCGAGAGGTTATTGACCACGCCGGAGCACGATCAACCTGACCACGAGGGTCTGTTTCCTGCGAGCAAACGAAGAACATGCAAGAAACTGAGATTGCAATCTGGATATTGCGAATATAAGATGAAAGCTTTATTGATCAAGGTGGGGTTCTGTGACGCCTTTGTCTGGTCGTTGAACACAAACGAAGTACGCGAAGTTGCAACTATGGCGAACTTTTAATTTAAACAAAACCCAAAGACTAAATGGTGCCCTAAGGGCTGTATATATGGAGGAAGAGGGGGGCGAATTTCGTGGCCCTTGGTGGAGGGGTCTGAAATCAACCCTATCTCTTGTTTCCCCACACATACGGACTCTAAAAATAGCCTATACTTATGTATTTCGAAATTACATGGGCCTGGTGATAGAGGCAAAGGTGTCCCGTCTTTCGATGAGATGATGGATTTCGCTTTGGTGGAAGTCGACTTTGACGATCCGACTACGAACGTGCGAGGACGTCGCGCCTTAGCAATCGCTAAACCAACTCCGAGAGGTTATTGACCACGCCGGAGCACGATCAACCTGACCACGAGGGTCTGTTTCCTGCGAGCAAACGAAGAACAAGCAAGAAACTGAGATTGCAATCTGGATATTGCGAATATAAGATGAAAGCTTTATTGATCAAGGTGGGGTTCTGTGACGCCTTTGTTTGGTCGTTGAACACAAACGAAGTACGCGAAGTTGCAGCTATGGCGAACTTTTAATCTAAACAAAACCCAAAGTCTAAACGACGCCCTAAGGGCTGTATATATGGAGGAAGAGGGGGGGGGGGGAATTTCGTGGCCCTTGGTGGAGGGGTCCGAAATCAACCCTATCTCTTGTTTCCCCACACATACGGACTCTAAAAATAGCCTATACTTATGTATTTCGAAATTACATGGGCCTGGCCCAATAATAAGGTGACGCAGCACCTATAATAGCCTCTGGACGAAATTTATGAAGTGGCATCTTGTATATTTCGTCCAAGGCTTCATGCACTCTTATGGTGGCTTCAAAGTCCTGAAATCATCACTTGTAACTCCGTTCTGGTTCCCCTTGCGCATGGCATCATCTCCATGCTTGCTCTTGCTCCAATGTCCATCCTTCTCCAAGCTAGGCCCTTCATTTGTAAGCAAAACAAATGTATCCAATTTAGGCAGCATCATATTCTCATGAACATTAGAATCATTACCAAGAAACGAAAGTACCTGATAATTTAATTGGCGTGCGCGAGCTCTAGTAATTGGTCCAGTATATGTAGCAGTAGGGGCTGTGGGTGTAACAATGGTATTGATGTCCTCATCATCCTCCCCTTCTTGAAATGAAGTCGTCCTCGACGGAAGCTCATCTTCCTCACCCAAATACGGCTTCAAATCTGCAATGTTAAAAGTGGGACTAACCCCAAAATCTGCAGGCAGCTCAAGTTTATATGCATTATCATTTACTTTCTCCAACACCTTAAAGGGACCAGCAGCACGTGGCATTAGCTTTGATTTGCGCAAATCAGGAAATCTATCCTTACGCAAATGTAACCAAACAAGATCTCCAGGTGCAAACACAACATGTTTTCTACCCTTATCTCCAGCAAGTTTATATTTAGCATTCATACGCTCAATGTTTTCCTTAGTTAACTCATGCATTTTTAAAATCAATTCAGCACGTTCTTTAGCATCAAAATTAACCTTCTCCGAAGATGGAAGAGGCAACAAATCAATAGGTGCACGAGGTAGGAAACCATACACAACTTCAAAAGGGCACATCTTAGTAGTAGAATGCAATGAACGATTATAAGCAAATTCAATATGAGGCAAGCATTCCTCCCACATTTTCTTATTATTCTTCAAAACAGCCCTAAGCATAGTAGACAATGTTCTATTGACTACTTCAGTTTGTCCATCAGTTTGGGGGTGACAAGTAGTACTAAAAAGCAGTTTAGTCCCCAACTTAGCCCATAAACATCTCCAAAAGTGGCTAAGAAATTTAGTATCACGATCTGAAACAATAGTATTTGGCACACCATGCAAGCGAATAATTTCACGAAAGAACAAATCAGCAACATTAACAGCATCATCGCTTTTATGACATGGTATAAAGTGTGCCATTTTCGAGAATCTATCCACGACAACAAATATGCTATCCCTCCCCTTCTTTGTTCGAGGTAAACCTAAAACAAAGTCCATAGATATATCCTCCCAAGGAACACTAGGTACATGCAAAGGCATATATAAACCATGAGGATTGAGTCGTGACTTAGCTTTTTGACATGTAGTGCAGCGAGCAATAAAACGCTCAACATCCCGTCTCATCTTTGGCCAAAAGAAATGTGTAGCAAGTACGTCCTCTGTCTTCTTCACGCCAAAGTGTCCCATTAATCCTCCTCCATGCGCCTCCTGCAACAACAAAAGACGAACGGAGCTAGCTGGAATGCATAGCTTGTTAGCACGAAACACAAATCCATCGTTAACGACAAACTTGTTCCACATTCTTCCTTCTTTACAATTCTGCATTACATCTTTAAAATCAGCATCATGCACATATTGATCTTTGATGGTCTCCAAACCAAATATTTTGAAGTCAAGTTGTGAAAGCATAGTATAGCGACGAGACAATGCATCAGCAATAACATTTTCTTTTCCCTTCTTGTGTTTAATGACATAAGGGAAAGTCTCAATAAATTCAACCCATTTAGCATGTCTACGATTCAGTTTAGCTTGACTTTTAATATGTTTCAAAGATTCATGATCAGAATGTATAACAAATTCTTTGGGCCATAAATAATGTTGCCATGTTTCTAAAGTCCGAACAAGAGCATATAATTTTTATCATAAGTAGAATAATTTAGACTAGGCCCACTCAATTTTTCAGAAAAGTATGCAACGGGTTTGCCATCTTGTAATAACACACCTCCTAATCCAATTCCACTAGCATCACATTCAAGCTCAAAAGTCTTATTAAAATCAGGAAGTTGGAGTAAAGGAGCATGTGTCAACTTATCTTTCAATACCGTGAAGGCTTCTTCCTGTGCGGTACCCCAAATAAAAGGCACATCTTTCTTTGTAAGCTCATTGAGAGGTGCAGCAATGGTGCTGAAATCTCTCACAAAACGCCTATAGAATCCAGCGAGGCCAAGAAAACTCCTCACTTGTGTGACCGTTTTGGGCTGCGGCCAACTCTCAATAGCTTCAATCTTGGCTTTATCAACTTCAATTCCCTGTGGAGTAACAACATAGCCAAGAAAAGATACTCGGTCGGTGCAAAAGGTGCACTTCCCAAGGTTACCAAACAAACGTGCATCACGTAGAGCAATAAAAATAGCACGTAAATGTTCCAAATGTTCTTCCAAAGATTTGCTATAAATCAGTATATCATCAAAATAGACTACCACAAATCGTCCAATGAAAGCACGTAAAACTTCGTTCATTAATCTCATGAAAGTACTAGGTGCATTAGTTAACCCAAAAGGCATGACTAACCACTCATATAAACCAAACTTAGTTTTAAATGCTGTTTTCCATTCATCACCCAATTTCATACGAATTTGATGGTATCCACTACGGAAATCAACTTTGGAGAATATTGTAGAGCCACTCAATTCATCAAGCATATCATCTAGCCTAGGAATAGGATGACGATAACGAATAGTAATATTATTAATGCCTCTACAATCAACACACATACGTGACGTACCATCCTTTTTAGGCACTAGGATAATAGGAACAGCACAAGGACTAAGAGATTCGCGTATATAACCTTTGTCGAGTAGCTCCTGTACTTGACGCATAATCTCCTTCGTCTCCTCTGGATTGGTACGGTATGGTGCACGGTTGGGTAGCGATGCACCGGGAATTAAGTCAATTTGATGCTCAATCCCTCGAATGGGTGGTAATCCCGGTGGCACGTCTTGTGGAAAGACGTCAGCGAACTCCTGCATAATGTTAGTGACAGCAGGGGGCAAAGAGGAAGGCACGTCCTCGAATGAAAATAATGCCTCTTTGCACACAAAAGCATAGCAAACAGATTTGCTGAAATCTAGCTCATCAATATCAGATTTGGTGGCAAATAAACATGCACTTTTCAATTTAATTTCAGAAGCAACACTAGATGGTTTATTATTAGGCTTCATTTGTTGCTCAAATTCTTTTGCCACAATCTGATTTTCACTCTTATTCTTCTCCTGTTTTGCTTTATTAGCTCTATTAATATCATCTTTCAAAATAGAATCAGGAGTCATAGGAAGCAAAGTAATATTTTTATCCTTATGAACAAGAGTATAATGATTGTTTCTACCATGGTGTACAACATTTTTATCAAATTGCCATGGTCTACCAAGTAATAAGGAACATGCTTGCATAGGTACCACATCACAATCAACATAATCAGCATATGTAGAGATACTAAAATGCACACGAACAGTACGTGTTACCTTAACCTTGCCGCTGTTGTTGAACCATTGGATGTAGTAAGGATGTGGATGTGGTCTTGTGGTGAGAGAAAGCTTCTCCACCATCTCCATGCTAGCCAAGTTGTTGCAGCTACCTCCGTCTATGATGACGCGCACAGAACGTTCCTTCACAACTCCCTTGGTATGGAACAAATTGTGCCTCTGATTTTGCTCAGCTTGTGTGACCTGCACACTCAAAACACGTTGAGCAACTAAACATTCATACCTGTCAGCATCTTCAGGAGCCATGTATTGCGTCTCATGATCAGAATCATCTCCACCATGTTCTTCATGTGTAATAAGAGCCAAAGTCTCCTCATCATAGTCACTAGCGGACTCATATCCACCATCCTCAGTAGCAATCATCACACGCTGAGATTTGCATTCTCTCGCAAAATGTCCTCTTCCCTTACAACGACGACAAATAATATCACTTGTGTGCCCTGTTGACGCCATGGAAGAAGAAGAGCTCTGTGCAGGCCCGGCAGGTGTGCTCTTGGCAGATAGTGGTGGTTGTGCCTGCTTTCTTGTATCACGGTTGGAGGTGGCACCTGAAAGAGGTGATGGTGCAGTGGAAGTAGATGATGCACGAGGTGTCCATGATGAAGGTCGACCTGCAGAAAAGTTAGTGCGCACCAATGCCTGTCGATCCTGCACTTCACGTTCATCTTTACAAGCAAGATGGAATAAACGAGTGATATTATTATAATCCTTATAGTCTAGAATGGTCTGAATATCTCTATTTAATCCACCCAGAAAACGTGCAAGCATAGCTTCATTCTCCTCAACAATACCACATCTAATCAAGCCAGTTTGTAATTCCTGATAATATTCTTCTACAGAATTTTTTCCTTGTCTTAAGCGCTGCAATTTTTGAAGTAATTCACGTTGATAATATGGTGGAACCCAACGAGTACGCATAGCAGTTTTCAAAGCAGCCCAAGTAGCTGGAACAGGATATAATCTACAATGCTCAGACCACCAAACACATGCAAAGCTAGTGAAAGCACAAACAGCAGCAGGAACACGTCTCTCCTCAGGATATTGTAAACATGTAAATCGTTGTTCAGTTTCTAACTCCCAAGTAAGATATATATCAGGAACATATCTACCCTCAAATGGTGGAATATTCAATTTCAGTTTAGGGAGATGGTCATGATCTCGTACCTGAGGGGGAGCCCTAACATTGCCATTATTTGCATGTGGACGACCTGGTGGTTGTGGTGCTGGTGGTTGCACGTAGTTCTGATGTTGATCAACCTCATCCTCGTAATCTCCCACATAATCATCCTCCTCGGTACCAGCAGCAGTAGTAGCAGGAGCCAAAGAAGCACCAACAGCAGTAGCAGCGGCACCAGAATTTTGTCCTAGCTCAATAGGAACACGCTGAGCTCGTCCATACTGATTCGGAAGGGGGCGTTGTTGTTGTCGTTGTAGAGGTGCGATAGGTGCAGCCGGCGGTGGTTGTGGAAAACGCGCGAGCAATTCATCAAACTTGCTATCAAGCTTTGTTTCAAACGTCTTCTCAATGCCATCTATCTTCTCCATGGCCTCGTCAAATCTGTTTAGCACATCTTGCACCTGTCCACTCATCAGTTGCTGAAATTTATCATGTAGCTGTTTGTTCATCAGGTTCTCCCAATCAGTCTCATCGGCTTGTGATCCTACCATGGTTAGCAGCAAATAGAAACACAGAAGAATATGATCCTACAGAGTACTAAGAAGTGGTGGTGGTGTATCACAAACCCGTCAAGCAAATCTCAAATTCTTACCAGTTCTTACCCAGCAGCAGGCGGTGATCGGCAACCGTTGTAGTCAAAACTCTCAAAGCTTGGATAGAGCGATTACCAGGGAGAGTCCAACGCACGACGTAGATGTATGTGGAGCTGGGAAGGCTTATAATATGGTAGCAAAAAGGGTCAGCAATAATCAATTCAGAGATGCAAAGTTGAATAAACGCTCAACGACGGTACTGTGCTGGTCCTAGGCTAGACCGTGCTAGAGACGCGAGCCTAGAACACTAACAAAATCACGGCGCTGCACGTAAACAAGGGAAAAGCACACTCTGGATTTTTTTTTTCGCTCTTCTTTTTTTTTTGGCGCTCTTTTTTTTTTTGCGCTGCTCTTTTTTTTTTGCGAAAAATCACTATAATGGCGAGTGTCTCAAAACTCTTCCTAGGTCAAACTGACAGGATGGGCACGAAATTTTTTCGACCAATTTTTTTTTTCGTTTTTTCGACTGCCCGGACCCAAAAACTGGAAACGGGTCCAAAAAAACTTCCTATAATGGCACCTGTCTCAAAACACTCAGAAACACCTAAAAATAGGATAGCCAGAAATTTTTTCGAAAAATGCGTTTTCGAAAAATTTTGGGCCTAAACGGAGCGTGGTTTCCGGACTCTTTTTTTTTTCCGAAACCTACTCCGGCAAGGAAACACGAATCGGAAAATAGATGGATCCCGAAAACAAACCTAATAAGCAAGGAACTCGGATTGGTGGTGGATATATGGTTGTGGTATATGGCAGCGGTGGTAGTGTATGGATATGGATCGGTGGTGGTATATGGACACGGATTGGTGGTGGTATATGGATACGGATTCGGAGCGGTGGTGGTAGATGGCAGGGGCGATGATGATGGTGCGGCGGCGGCGTGACAACTTATGACCAGAACTCGAAACTCTAAAAGACTAGACTCTAAGACCAGCAACTAGACCGACGATGCAACCGCAAATTCAACAAAGCAAAACCCTAAAAAGATTATGCAGAGGCTCAGATTGGTTCGGATATGATGAACTAACCCTAATTTTTTTTGTGGCTTTTTCGTGGACTATAGGTATGAAGAACAGACTCGATCTAAACTACGAAAAACTGGAAAATCTCACCGAGCAACCTGGAAATCTGATACCACTTGATAGAGGCAAAGGTGTCCCGTCTTTCGATGAGATGATGGATTTCGCTTTGGTGGAAGTCGACTTTGACGATCCGACTACGAACGTGCGAGGACGTCGCGCCTTAGCAATCGCTAAACCAACTCCGAGAGGTTATTGACCACGCCGGAGCACGATCAACCTGACCACGAGGGTCTGTTTCCTGCGAGCAAACGAAGAACAAGCAAGAAACTGAGATTGCAATCTGGATATTGCGAATATAAGATGAAAGCTTTATTGATCAAGGTGGGGTTCTGTGACGCCTTTGTCTGGTCGTTGAACACAAACGAAGTACGCGAAGTTGCAGCTATGGCGAACTTTTAATCTAAACAAAACCCAAAGTCTAAACGACGCCCTAAGGGCTGTATATATGGAGGAAGATGGGGGGGGGGAATTTCGTGGCCCTTGGTGGAGGGGTCCGAAATCAACCCTATCTCTTGTTTCCCCACACATACGGACTCTAAAAATAGCCTATACTTATGTATTTCGAAATTACATGGGCCTGGCCCAATAATAAGGTGACGCAGCACCTATAATAGCCTCTGGACGAAATTTATGAAGTGGCATCTTGTATATTTCGTCCAAGGCTTCATGCACTCTTATGGTGGCTTCAAAGTCCTGAAATCATCACTTGTAACTCCGTTCTGGTTCCCCTTGCGCATGGCATCATCTCCATGCTTGCTCTTGCTCCAATGTCCATCCTTCTCCAAGCTAGGCCCTTCATTTGTAAGCAAAACAAATGTATCCAATTTAGGCAGCATCATATTCTCATGAACATTAGAATCATTACCAAGAAACGAAAGTACCTGATAATTTAATTGGCGTGCGCGAGCTCTAGTAATTGGTCCAGTATATGTAGCAGTAGGGGCTGTGGGTGTAACAATGGTATTGATGTCCTCATCACCTGGCCCAATAAAAAGGTGACGCAGCACCTATAATAGCCTCTGGACGAAATTTATGAAGTGGCATCTTGTATATTTCGTCCAAGGCTTCATGCACTCTTATGGTGGCTTCAAAGTCCTGAAATCATCACTTGTAACTCCGTTCTGGTTCCCCTTGCGCATGGCATCATCTCCATGCTTGCTCTTGCTCCAATGTCCATCCTTCTCCAAGCTAGGCCCTTCATTTGTAAGCAAAACAAATGTATCCAATTTAGGCAGCATCATATTCTCATGAACATTAGAATCATTACCAAGAAACGGAAGTACCTGATAATTTAATTGGCGTGCGCGAGCTCTAGTAATTGGTCCAGTATATGTAGCTGTAGGGGCTGTGGGTGTAACAATGGTATTGATGTCCTCATCACAACTTATCTTTCAATACCGTGAAGGCTTCTTCCTGTGCGGTACCCCACGGAAAAGGCACATCTTTCTTTGTAAGCTCATTGAGAGGTGCAGCAATGGTGCTGAAATCTCTCACAAAACGCCTATAGAATCCAGCGACGCCAAGGAAACTCCTCACTTGTGTGACCGTTTTGGGCTGCGGCCAACTCTCAATAGCTTCAATCTTGGCTTTATCAACTTCAATTCCCTGTGGAGTAACAACATAGCCAAGAAAAGATACTCGGTCGGTGCAAAAGGTGCACTTTCCAAGGTTACCAAACAAACGTGCATCACGTAGAGCAATAAAAACAGCACGTAAATGTTCCAAATGTTCCTCCAAAGATTTGCTATAAATCAATATGTCATCAAAGTAAACTACCACAAATCGTCCAATGAAAGCACGTAAAACTTCGTTCATTAACCTCATGAAAGTACTAGGTGCATTAGTTAACCCAAAAGGCATGACTAACCACTCATATAATCCAAACTTAGTTTTAAATGTTGTTTTCCATTCATCTCCCAATTTCATACGAATTTGATGGTATCCACTACGCAAATCAACTTTGGAGAATATTGTAGAGCCACTCAATTCATCAAGCATATCATCTAGGCTAGGAATAGGATGACGATAACGAATAGTAATATTATTAATGCCTCTACAATCAACGCACATACGCGACGTACCATCCTTTTTCGGCACTAAAATGATAGGAACAGCACAAGGACTAAGGGATTCGCGTATATAACCTTTGTCGAGCAGTTCTTGTACTTGACGCATAATCTCCTTCGTCTCCTCGGGATTGGTACGGTATGGTGCACGGTTGGGTAATGATGCACCGGGAATTAAGTCAATTTGATGCTCAATCCCGCGAATAGGTGGTAATCCCGGTGGCACGTCTTGTGGAAAGACGTCAGCGAACTCCTGCAAAATGTTAGTGACAGCAGGAGGCAAAGAGGAAGGCACGTCCTCGAATGAAAATAATGCCTCTTTGCACACAAAAGCATAGCAAACAGATTTGCTAAAATCTAGATCATCAATATCAGATTTGGTGGCAAGTAAACATGCACTTTTCAATTTAATTTCAGAAGCAACACTAGATTGTTTATTATTATTAGGCTGCATTTGTTGCTCAAATTCTTTTGCCACAATCTGATTTTCACTCTTAGTTTTCTCCTGTTTTGCTTTATTAGCTCTATTAATATCATCTTTCAAAATGGAATCAGGAGTCATAGGAAGCAAAGTAATATTTTTATCCTTATAAACAAGAGTATACTGATTGTTTCTACCATGGTGAATAGAATTTTTATCAAATTGCTATGGTCTACCAAGCAATAAGGAACATGCTTGCATATGTACCACATCACAATCAACATAATCAGCATATGTAGAGATACTAAAATGTACACGAATAGTACGTGTTACCTTAACCTTGCCGCTGTTGTTGAACCATTGGATGTAGTAAGGATGTGGATGTGGTCTTGTGGTGAGAGATAGCTTCTCCACCATCTCCATGCTAGCCAAGTTGTTGCAACTCCCTCCATCTATGATCACGCGAACAGAACGTTCCTTCACAACTCCCTTTGTATGGAACAAATTATGCCTCTGATTTTGCTCAGCTTGTGTAACCTGCACACTCAAAACACGTTGAGCAACTAAACATTCATACCTGTCAGCATCTTCAGGAGCCATGTATTGCGTCTCATGATCAGAATCGTCTCCACCGTGTTCGTCACGTGTAATAAGAGCCAAAGTTTCCTCATCATAGTCACTAGCGGACTCATACCCACCATCCTCAGTAACAATCATCACACGCTTAGATGGGCATTCTCTCGCATAATGACCTCCACCCTTGCAACGTCGACAAATAATATCATGTGTTTGCCCTGTTGATGCCATGGATGAAGAAGAGCTCTTTGCAGGCCCAGAAGGTGTGCTCTTGGCAGATAGTGGTGATTGTGCCTGCTTTATTGTATCACGGTTGGAGGTGGCAGCCGACGGAGGCGCCGGTGTAGCAGAACGTGTGGAAGTAGATGATGCACGTGGTGTCCATGATGAAGGTCGACCTGCAGAAAAGTTAGTCCGCGCCAATGCCTGTCGATCCTGCACTTCACGTTCAGCTTTACAAGCAAGATGGAATAAACGAGTGATATTAGTATACTCCTTATAGTCTAGAATGGTCTGAATCTCTCTATTTAATCCACCCAGAAAACGTGCAAGCATAGCTTCATTCTCCTCAACAATACCACATCTAATCATGCTAGTTTGTAATTCCTGATAATATTCTTCTACAGAATTTTTTCCTTGTCTTAAGCGCTGTAATTTTTGAAGCAATTCACGTTGATAATATGGTGGAACCCAACGAGTACGCATAGCAGTTTTCAAAGCAGCCCAAGTAGCGGGAATAGGATATAATCTACAATGCTCAAACCACCATACACATGCAAAACTAGTGAAAGCACAAACAGCAGCAGCAACCCGTCTCTCCTCGGGATATTGTAAACATGTAAAACGTTGTTCAGTTTCTAACTCCCAAGTAAGATATATATCAGGAACATATCTACCCTCAAATGGTGGAATATTCAATTTCAGTTTAGGAATATGGACATCAAATCGTACCTGAGGTGGTGGTGCAGGCCTACCATTACGAATATATACCTGAGGTCGACCTGGTGGTGGTGGTGGTGGTGGCTGCACGTAGTGCTGATTTTGATCAACCTCATCCTCATAATCGCCCGCATACTCAGCATCCTCCTGGGTACCAGCAGAAGCAGTAGCAGGGGCCAAAGAAGCATCAACAACATGAACAGCAGCACCAGAAGTTTGGCCATCCTCAATAGGAACACGCTTCGCTCGACCATACTGATTCGAAAGGATGCCTTGTTGTTGTTGTTGTTGTTGGAGAGGTGCGTTAGGTGCAGCGGGTGGTGGTGGTGGAAGACGCGCGAGCAATTCATTAAACTTGTTATCGAGCTTTATTACGAACGTCTTCTCCATGCCATCTATCTTCTCCATGGCCTCTTCAAATCTGTTTAGCACATCTTGCACCTGTCCACTCATCATTTGCTGAAATTTATCATGCAAATCCTTATTCGTCATGTTCTCCCAGTCAGTCTCGTCGGCTTGTGATCCTGGCATGGTTAGCAGCAATAGAAACACACAAGAATATGATCCTACAGACTACTAACAAGAGGTGGTGGTGGGTGTCACAAATCTGTCAAGCAAATCTCAAATTCTTACCAGTTCTTACCCAGCAGCAGGCGGTGATCGGCAACCGTTGTAGTCAAAAACTCTCAAAGCTTGGATAGAGCGATTACCAGGGAGAGTCAAACGCACGACGTAGATGTATGTGGAGCTGGGAAGGCTTATAATATGGTAGCAAAAAGGGTCAGCAATAATCAATTCAGAGATGCAAAGTTGAATAAACGCTCAACGACGGTACTGTGCTGGTCCTAGGCTAGACTGTGCTAGAGACGCGAGCCTAGAACACCAACAAAATCACGGCGCGACACGTAAACAAGGGAGGAGCACACTCTGAATTTTTTTTCTCTTCCTTCTTTTTTGCACTTTTTTTCCTCTTTTTTTTGCTCCGCAACAATTTTTTTTTCGAAAAAGTCTACAAATGGTCTAAAAACTGCTTAGCCAGAATTTTCCAGACTTGGGGAGTCCTACTCTGTCACGACTATTTTTTTTTTTGCTCCACAACAATTTTTTTTTGAAACTGGAACTATTTTTTTCTGCGGGTAGCACGAAAGTTGGGGAGTCCTACTCTGTCACGACTCGGAATATCGCGTGATCTGGAAATCCAAAATAGAGTAACAAAATACTGGACTCGGAATAGGACTGGTGGCGGAGAGGAATCTGGTGGAACTCGGACTGGTGGCGGAGAAGAATCTGGTGGAACTCGGACTGGTGGCGGATATATGTTGCAGGTGGACTCGGATTGGCGTGATGGCGGCGGATATGTGGTGGCGTATATGGACTCGGATTGGCGGTAAATATGTGGTGGTGGTATATGGCAGCGGTGATGATGATGATGCGGTGGGGATATATGGCAGCAGCGACGTGACAACCTGTGAACAGAACTCGAAACTCTAAAAGACTAGACGCTAAGACCAACCACTTGACACGACGATGCAACCGCAAATTCAACAAAGCAAATACAGAAAAGATTATGCAAAGGCTCAGATTGGTTCGGATGGGATGAACTTACCCTAATTTTTTTTGGCTTTTTCGTGGACTATAGGTATGAAGAACAGACTCGATCTAAACTACGAAAAACTGTAAAATCTCACCGAGCAACCTAGAAATCTGATACCACTTGATAGAGGCAAAGGTGTCCCGTCTTTCGATGAGATGATGGATTTCGCTTTGGTGGAAGTCGACTTTGACGATCCGACTACGAACGTGCGAGGACGTCGCGCCTTAGCAATCGCTAAACCAACTCCGAGAGGTTATTGACCACGCCGGAGCACGATCAACTTGACCACGAGGGTCTGTTTCCTGCGAGCAAACGAAGAACAAGCAAGAAACTGAGATTGCAATCTGGATATTGCGAATATAAGATGAAAGCTTTATTGATCAAGGTGGGGTTCTGTGACGCCTTTGTCTAGTCGTTGAACACAAACGAAGTACGCGAAGTTGCAACTATGGCGAACTTTTAATCTAAACAAAACCCAAAGACTAAACGGTGCCCTAAGGGCTGTATATATGGAGGAAGAGAGGGGGAATTTCATGGCCCTTGGTGGAGGGGTCCGAAATCAACCCTATCTCTTGTTTCCCCACACATACGAACTCTAAAAATAGCCTATACTTATGTATTTCGAAATTACATGGGCCTGGCCCAATAAAAAGGTGATGTAGCACCTATAATAGCCTCGGGACGAAATTTATGAAGTGGCATCTTGAATATTTCGTCCAAGGCTTCATGCACCCATTATGGTGGCTTCAAAGTCCTGAAATCATAACTTGTAACTCCGTTCTTGTTCCCCTTGCGCATGGCATCATCTCCATGCTTGTTCTTGCTCCAATGTTCATCCTTCTCCAAGCTAGGCCCTTCATTTGTAAGCAAAACAAATGTATCCAATTTAGGCAGCATCATATTCTCATGAACATTAGAATCATTACCAAGAAATGAAAGTACCTGATAATTTAATTGGCGTGCGCGAGCTCTAGTAATTGGTCCCGTATATGTAGCAGTAGGGGCTGTGGGTGTAACAATGGTATTGATGTCCTCATCAGCCCCCAACTCCGAACAGTACCACAGGTAATGTAACTGTGTAAAGTATATAGTATATGCCCGTGATCACCTCCCGAAGTGATCACGGCCCAGTAGTATAGCATGGCAGACGGACAAGAGTGTAGGGCCACTGATGGAACACTAGCATCCTATACTAAGCAGTAGGATAGCAGGTAAAGTAACAACAGTAGTAACAATGACAGGCTATGCATCAGAATAGGATTAACAGAAAGCAGTAACATACTACACTACTCGAATGCAAGCAGTATAGAGGAGAGTAGGCGATATCTGGAGATCAAGGGGGGGCTTGCCTAATTGCTCTGGCAAGAGAGAGTGGTCGTCAACACCGTAGTTGTACTGGGTAGCAGCGGCGTCAGTCTCGGTGTCTAGCGAGAGAAGAGGGGGGAGAAACAATAAATATAATGCAAACAAATGCATGACGATGCATGACATGACAAAGTGTGATGCTAGGTGTGCCCTAACGCGGTACGAGGTGGTACCGGTGAAGGGGGGAAACATCCGGGAAATTATCCCCGGTGTTTCGCGTTTTCGGACAGATGAACCGGAGGGGAAAGTTGCGTGTTTGCTATGCTAGGGATGCGTGGCGTACGAACGGGCTGCGTATCCGGGTTCGTCTCGTCGTTCTGAGCAACTTTCATGTAGAAAGTATTTACATCTGAGCTATGGTTTATTTTATATTAATTTTAAAAGATTTAAATCATTTTTAGGATTAATTTAAATATTTTAATTCAACATTATCCAGAACAGTGTTTGCTGACGTCATCATGACGTCAGCATGACATCAACAGTCAATTGAGGTGTTGACTGGGTCACTGACGTGTGGGTCCCACTGGCCATTGACTGTTTAGCCTAATTAATGTTTAACTAATCTAGTTACTGTTTAATTTAACTAATTAGTTAATTAGGTTAATCCAATTATGATTAATTAACTTAATTAATTCCTTAATTAATTAATTAATTAATTAATTATTATTATTATTATTATTATTATTATTATTATTATTATTATTATTATTATTATTATTATTATTATTAATTCCCTTTTTTTATTAAAACATTCTGGGCGGGGTGGGGCCCCACATGTCATAGGCCCCTGGGGCCTTAGCGGGTCGGGCGCGGTTTTCGGGCAGCGGCGATGCGGGCGTCGGGCACCAGCCCGCCCGGCAGGCCACAGCAGGGCTTGTGCGCGCGGCCGCCCACGGAGGGGCGCCGGCGGCCAGCTCGCAGCGCGTCGGGGGGGGGGGGGGGACAGGGCGCGGCCCCGGCAGTGGCCACCCTGGTGAGCGCGGTGGCCGCGGGCGAACGAGGCGAGGCCGGGGCGCAGGCAAGACAGCGTGGTTGCAGGGGAGCAGGGGCGAACAGGGCGCGGGCAGCGCGCGTGCGGAGGCACGCCGGCCAAGGCGAGGCCACGGTGAGCAGGGGCGCGAGTGCGTCGCGCACACGGGACGGTGCGGGCGCGCGTGCCGGCATGGAGCTGCGTGACGAGGGAGCAGCGGGGAAGAGGGAGGGAGCGAGGAGACGAGCGTGGCGGCGGGGCTCACGTTGCCGGTAGGGGAGTGGCAGCGGGGGTTGAGGAGGAAGGCGGCGACGACGTCGTACAGGAGGCAGGCCGGTGTGGTGGAGGAAGCAGTCCGGCGGGGGGGGGGGGGGGGCTCCGAGCGCCGGCGTCGGCGTCGACGTGCAGGGGCGAGGGGATCGGGAGTCCTCCCGATCCAGATCTAGCGGGGGTGGAGTGGTGTGAGTGAGGGTGGTTAGGTTAGGGTTCGGGTGAGGGAGTGGATAAGGAGGGGGTAGTGGGCCGGCCGGCTGGGCCTAGAGGGCGAATGGTCCGGCCCGCTGGGTCTGCTGGCCCGGGGGGTCTTCCTCCCTCCTTTCTTCCAATTTTAGTTTTAGTTTTTCTGTTTTGTTTTTATCTATTTGCATTTCTGTTTTAAAACATTTTAAATTATTTAGACATTTTATAAAAATGTGTTTGCTGCACCATAATTACCTTTGTAATATTTGGCAACCACCGAACATTTTTGTTTCAATTTTTGAAAACTTTTATTACCGACATTAATTTTAAATTTGAATTTGACGCGGTTTGAACTAACGGACATTTAGCAACAGTAATCGGGATGATGTGGCATGATTAGCGTGGGATTACTGTAGCAAGATTATCCGGGCGTTACAATGGAGCATATATATATATCATCACAACTAGGCAACTCAACATGCTCATCATCATATTCATCATAAATAGGTAAGTCGTGACATGAAGAAGTCGCACTAGCATGAAGCATGCGAATAGGTGGATCAACATCATGCAAGCAATCATTGGTGAGATAGTCCACTAGTGGGACAAGAGATGCACCATCACCTATGTTACCTTTGGAGCATCGCTCATGTGTTGTAGGTGAGGTGTCGAAGACCAAGTCGTGGTTATCTTCATCTTGATGGAACCATGTGGGGGGTGCATCATCATCCACCATGGCCATCGTCTTCATTTGAGGTATGGACTCATCGAGGATAGGCATGTCGTCATGTAGGAGACCTAGCACCAAAGAAGAAAACACACTCGGAGTAGAGGTTAAGTCATTAGAAATCATTGTGGCCTCACATGCCGTGTCAACTACCTCACTCACTAAGTGTTGTGGCTCACTCACTCCCGGTATGATGCTCTCACTCATATGGTTGGTGGAGTCACTCAAGTGGCTCTCAACCTCACATAGGATGTGTGGCATGCTCTCCTATGTGGGGCTAGTGGTGGTCACACTCATCCTATCATAGGAGATGCACTCAATGTAAAATATGGTGGAGTCACTCATCTCACTCATGGGGTGGTGGCTCTCCTCACATGGCAATTGGGGCATTTTGTCATATGTGGGTGTCGGAGAGATGTAGGTGCAAATGTCTCCATGCTCAATCATGTCATGGTCGTAGCCGTGGATGAAGGCCGAAGATGGCACATCATCACTCTCCTTTAAGATCAAAGGTAAGGTCTCATGTGCGGTCTTGTAGCTTGACTCGAAGAATGAGTCCTTTGGAGGCGCCGTCTTCATGTAGTTGAAGAGGTTCATGCTCGTCAACGTGGTCGAAGGGGATGGCCCTAGCTTGATCTTCTTGTCACTGTCTTCTTGTAGGAGGTACATATGATGTGGCACCTCATAGCTTGTCTCCATGACCGAAGGGAATTTCGCATGCTCGGCCATCTTCCTTGAGGGACTTCCGAAGATGGAAGTGTCGACCTCGCTTGTAGGTTGTCGCCTTGGACTTGATGAAGTCAATGTAGGCGTACTCGTGGGAAGTATGCGAAGATGCCGTATGTCCAAAGGCGAAGATGCCTTGATAGCACCTGGCGAAGATGCCGAAGTGGTGGTGGTAGTAGCCGTAGCGTCCTCTTGGTGGTGCTTGTCTCACGGTCTTATCTTTTGCTCTTGAAGCTTGGCCTTGGCGTGAAGTAGGGCTTGTTGGGACTTGTAGGTAGGCGCGTGTCGAGTATCTTCATGTTGATAGTGTTGTTGTCGTGCTTGAGCTCGTAGTAGATGTCGTTCGTCGTCGTCGTGCACATGATGCTTGGAGGTGACTTTCCCTTCATGACGATGTGGATCACGAACGTGATGGTGGTCGCCATGGAGATGTGGACATGGACTACTTGCGCTTGCATAATTTTTGCACTCCGAAGACTTGTGACTTGAACGTCGCCGCCTTGAGGATGATGAAGGGGAACAACGGTTGATCAACAACGTCCGAATCTCCTCCATCCTTGCATCTTGCTCCTCCTTTTGTGCGGAAATCTTGTTGTCGATGTAGTTTCTTTTCCTTGCTTCAGAGTTACAAATGTTAACGGAGAGGTTCTCAATGCGCTTTCGCAATCTTGATTGTGCGCCTTGCATTTGTCGTTGTAGGTTGAAGATTGACGCTTTGGTGATGTTGTTGTTCACGCCGTCGTTGTTGTGGAAGACCGAAGATGAAATGCCTTGCCTATGCATCACAATACTCGAGCAAATATGAATGGAGAAAGGAGAAGGACTATACCAAATGTACATTGACCGATGTTGAAGATGGATCAATGACCACTCAATGATGTAACAAGGAAATAGCACAATTGTAACCAATTCTTGTCGGTTTCTCACACCTACACAAAGAAGGCTAATGGTGGAGCTCGGTGAGGATAGTGGCACAAAAATTTGATGTAAAGTGTTAGCAAGAGTCAATAATGTTGAAAGAGATTCACAAATTCGCAAGTGAAACAAGTAGACCAATAGCAATGAATGGCATACGGAAACACACGCGGATAGATAAATGGGGTCGTGCAACCAAGGATGATCACAAAATGTGGAATCCACGAAAAACGCTCGTGTTGCACAACTCAAGAGAGACGCTAGCACGATTACTCAATAGGCGGTTACGACACTTGTGCACAACCTATAAGATGCAAAATGTATCAACTTTCTATCCCAAGTATGCTATGTATGATGTTCCGGTGGTATGATCCAAGATGATCGGATATGACAATCTTATATGCAATGTGTTATGATGCTATGGCTATTGCTTACAAGTTTCTTTGCTCTTTCTCTTTTGCTTAAAAGCTTATTCTTTTTTTGTATGTCACTTTGCGAAATGCACAAACCAAGATAGCAATTGTGTATATGCGGGAACAAACTTTGTGACACAATGGGTGATATGATACCAAGATGATATGGTATGGATGCAATGGAAGATGTAGATCACTAATGTGCACAAGTAACATTGCCGGCAATACTCAAATGGCTAGTCTCGATAGGCAAGTAACGCAAAATAGGCTAGGGGTTATCAATGCAATGGCAAGGGAATATACAATGGATGGATACCACGATACCAAGATGATATGGAGGTTACCGTTAGAGGTTTCTTATTTGTAAGCCACGGACAGACGATGGTGAAGTGGTTAATGTCGATGACGACATCGTGGCGATGATGAGTGGCGGTGTTCTTGATGTAGATACCAAGATGATGGAGACTCGTCCCTAAGTAGCCGAAACACCTTAGGAAACAAAAAAACCGCGAACTCAAAATCTCAAATGTCGAATGTCAAATGGTGGTAGCGGGAATGCAGTGGTGGTTGCGGAAGCTCAATGGGATTGCGGAAATGCAATGATGGGATTTGAGACTCGATGCGGAAATGGAGGGTAAGGTGGTGGACTATACACGGTGTCGGAGTTGGAAGCACGGTCCCTAAGTAGCCGAAACACCTTAGGAGACACAACTCACAACACAAACAAAATTGGGTAAGTTGCGGTGGCGGAAGTGTATGGTGGTCAAGCCTATGCAGAACTTATGGTGGTGACAGTGGTTGATGAAGAAGCAACCATCCCTAAGTAGCCTAAACACCTTACGAGACTCAAATCACAACTCAAACAACCACTAATGCTATGGGGAACAAATTGGGTTAGGTTGCGGAAGTCGGTGGTGGTTATGCAGATGATATGGTGGAAGCCCTAGGCAAAGATGCCAAAGTTCCAAAATTTTGATGGAGTCAAATGGTGATGGTAGTATTTTTGTGGTAAGGGGTATGTCAAGAGCTTCAAAACGAGCTAAAGAACGTAAAAAACAGACTCCGGATGAATTAGTTATGGTCAAAATGGTGAAACACCGAAGGCTGAAATGCCAGGGGCCGGACATCCGGGGATGGGGGCCGGATATCCGGGGGACTGTGTCCAGAACCGTGTACATTTGGTGCTCCAGGAGCCAGATGTCCGGCTTGGGGCCCGGATGTCCGGCCTGAGGCCCAGATGTCTGGCTCGACGATTCCAGATCTCGTTTGGGGTGGAAATTTTTGAATTGGGCGGAAATTGATGATTTTAGGAGCAAAATTTGATGGATTTCGTCGATGGAAGGTGGAGAAACTTGGGGAGATGCTAGATCCACTCGAAACCAAGCAAATCCATGGACCGAATCCAACAAAACCTCATCAAACCAACAAATCACAAAAAAAAATTGGGGCTATTTTTGGTGGGGATTTTCGAATTTAGGACGAAATCAAAAAATAAGGCTAGAAAACACAACGGGGAGGCTCTGAAACCGTGATCAACGTGGCTCATGATACCAAGGTTATATCATGAGACCACCTGACTCTGATCCAAGATGATGTAGGGTGGGAACCCTAGGGGCCGATCTTTCATGAAAGGAGCGGATCCCGCGAAGAACACGAAGAACGCGAGGGGAAACACAAGGGGAAACACGAGGGGAAACACGAAAGAAACATTAAACCAACAAGAAATAGTCACACATATGCTAGATCCTTGAATACATAAGAGATTACACGATCCACGGTCAACTAGGGACGATACAAAAGGTAACTGTCTTCTCCGTGAGGAGATCTTGATGGTCTTCTCCGCAAGGAGGTCTTGAATCCGAAGGGATCTTCTCCGTAGAGGGGCCGCGGTCTCTCTCGTGGAGTAGATTCGATGTGGATGAGCAATGGTCTATCTCTAATAAGAGCTAAACCACTGCTAACCCTAACTAGGAGGAGGACGGGGTCTATATATAGTGTTAGCCCATGAAGGGGTAAGTGAGAGGGGGATACATGGGCCCTTGGCCCATTCACTGTGCGCAGACAAGCGCCGGATGTCCGGGGCTTCACGACGGGCCGGGTGTCCGGGCTGGAGGGGCCGGCTGTCCGGGCTGGCGGGGTCGGTTCCAGATGCATTCGGTGATGGAGGGGCCGGATGTCCGGGGCTTCGGGAGGAGCCGGATGTCCGGGGTGATGGCCAGATGTTCGGGCTGCGCTGGACCTTGGCGGTGCTCTCTGGATTTTCGAGGGTCGGGCTAGGCCGGATGTCCGGAGACTGTAGCAACTGGCCCTTCTTCCTTCTCCTTCATTCTCCTTCTTCACTTCCGTGCATGCTTGGCCTTGGTCCTTGGGCTCTCCATGGTCTCCTCGGGTGTACCTGAGTATGCATAAGGTCCACGCTTGAAGTAGCATCGATGTCTTACATGCGGGAAGGGAAGATTCGGAAAGGAGCGAGTTCGCCTTAGGTCCAATGGCGTATGCTCGAGCGTACATGGGGATGATCGTAGGATGCTCCATATCACTCGGTAATGCACATCACTATAAGCCTTGCAAGCAATGTGACTAATGAGTTAGTTGCGCGATGATGCATTATAGAACGAGTAAAGAGACTTGCCGGTAACGAGATTCAACTAGCTATTGAGATACCGACGATCGAATCCCGGGCAAGTAACATACCGATGACAAAGGGAACAATGTATGTTGTTATGCGGTTTGACCGATAAAGATCTTCGTAGAATACGTAGGAACCAATATGAGCATCCAGGTTCCGCTATTGGTTATTGATCGGAGATGAGTCCCGGTCATGTCTACATAGTTCTCGAACCCGTAGGGTCTGCACGCTTAACGTTTTGTGATGATTTGTATTATGAGTTATGTGATTTGATAACAGAAGTTTGTTCGGACTCCCGGATGAGAACGGGGACATGACGAGGACTCTCGAAATGGTCGAGATGTGAAGATCGATATATTGGAAGGCTATATTCGGACATCGGAAAGGTTCCAAGTGATTCGGGTATTTTTCGGAATGCCGGAGAGTTAAGGGAATTCGTATTTGGGCCTTAATGGGCCATAGGGGAAAGGAGAGAAAGGCCTCAAGGGTGGTCGCGCCCCTTCCCCATGGACTGGTCCGAATTGGACTACGGAAAGGGGGCACCCCCTTCCTTCCTTCACTAGGGATTCCTAGTAGGACTCCACACTTTGGGCATGCCCTACGAAGGTCGACCTCCTCTTCCCTCCATCCTTTATATACATGGCCACGGGGCACCCCATAGACACAGTAGTTGATCATTGATCTCTTAGGCGTGTGCGGTGCCCCCCCCCCCACCATAATCCACCTTGGTCATATCATAGCAGTGCTTAGGTGAAGCCCTGTTCCGGTAGCATCATCATCACCGTCATCACGCTGTCATGCTGACGAAGCTCTCCCTCGACACTCTGCTGGATCGTGAGTTCGTGGGACGTCACCGATCCGAACGTGTGCAGATCGTGGAGGTGTCGTACTTTCGGTACTAGGATTGGTAGATCGTGAAGACGTACGACTACTTCAACCACGTTGTCATAACTCTTCTGCTTATGGTCTATGAGGGTACGTAGACAACACTCTCCCCTTTCATTGCTATGCATCACCATGATCTTGCATGTGCGTAGGAATTTTTTTTGAAATTACTATGTTCCCGAACGAAAGCTTGCATCGATGTAACCATTTACGACAAGCTCTTTGTCACCTGTGTAAACGCGAAACATATCCTTAGTCCTTTTCAGGTATTTTAGGATGTTCTTGACCGCTGTCCAGTGATCCACTCCTGGATTACTTTGGTACCTCCCTGCTAAACTTATAGCAAGGCACATGATGTAGGGTGGAACCCTATACGGCAGATATTTCATGAAAGGAGTGGATCCCAACTAAGAACGCAAAGAACACGGGGAAGAACGGAGAGAAATCACAAGGGGAAACACTCAAGAACAAGTCCAATCACACAACCACTAGATAATCAAACACACAAGATCCACAAGGTACATGAACAACAAAGGGAAAGATACAAGGTAAGGTTCATCTCCATGAGGAGGTCTTGAAGGGGCCACCCAAGAGGGGGTCTTGAATCCAACGTGGATCTTCTCCGAAGAGGGGTCGCGGTCTCTCTCAAGGAGTAGATCTGTATGGATGAGCAAAGCTCTATCTCGCATATGAGCTAAACCAAAGCTAACCCTAGAAAGGAGGTGGAGGTGGTCTATTTATAGTCTAAGCCATGAAGGGGTATGTGGGAGAGGGATACAAGGCCAAAGCACGCGGCTGCGCACACAGGCGTCGGACGTCCGGTGGGTGTCGGACGTCCAGAGGCTCGGGACAGTCCGGACACCCAGAAGTCTTCGGACTTCCGTAAATATCATTATGTCGCCATGGCACCGGTCGTCCGGAGGCGCTCGGTCGTCCGTGGCCTGGGAGGTGTCAGACGCCCGGTTTCGGTCGGTCATCCAGTCGCTATAGATCTCGTCGGTTGGACTCTTGGGCTGGCTAGAGTTCCAGGTGTCGGACGTTCGGCATAGTCCGGTCGTCCGGTGGTTGTAGATTGACGGACGTCCGGTGGCTTCCGGTCATCCCGTCGCTGTAGACTCCGCACCTCCTTCTTCTTCCGTCTATGCTTCCACGCTTCCCTCGCAGATGGTGTAGGTGTTCCTTGGCGCTTGCACTCCTCCACGTCGTCCGTAGCCTTCCGACAATACCTATGCATGCACATGGGAGATGTGTTAAGTAGTATACCATCCTCGTAGGGGTCAAATGAGGACATGCAAAGGAGATGATTCACCTTTGTGTATGTGAAGTAGATGTCAGACGTGTCACTCGCTGAGCGGACTCTTGATATGGTGATGTCCATAGGATGCTCCGCATAATCTCCCCTCCCTTGGGAAAGATCCGACCTCAGATCGAAAACCAAAGCACCATGGAAAAGAGATGGCTTCAACGTGTAGAAGTGGACGTTCACCAAGTAGTCATCATCTTCAAGCTTGAAGTGGGCACTCTCCAATGTCGCACCGTCTAGTAATTCCTTCAAAATGAGCAAGGACAACAAACACTTGGAAAAATAAATGTGGTTAGAATAAATTTGGTTAGCGTTAGTGCAAAACCAAGCATTCAAGAGGTGATTCACCAAACAAGTGGTGTCATCATGCAAAGCATATTGATGTAGGGTAGGAACCCTAGGGGCTGATCTTTCACGAAAGGAGCGGATTCCGCGAAGAAGACGTAGAACACGAGGGGAAACACAAGGGGAAACACGAGAGAATCACTAAACAAACAAGAAATAGTCACACATATGCTAGATCCTCGAGTACATAAGAGATCACATGATCCACGGTCAACTAGGGACGATACAAAGGTAACAGGCCTTCTTCGTGAGGAGGTCTTGAATCCACACGGGGATCTTCCCGTAAAGGGGTCTTGAATCCAAAGGGATCTTCTCTGAAGAGGGGCCACGATCTCTCTTGTGGAGTAAATCCGATGTGGATGAGCAATACTCTATCTCAAGTATGAGCTAAACCATTGCTAACCCTAAAATGTAGGTAGGAGAAGAGTATATAGTCTAGGTGGGCGAAGGGGTACATGGGTTGTGGCCCAACATGTAACAGTACACAGGCGTCGGACGTCCGGGAGTCACCGGTCGTCCGGAGGCTCGCGAGGGTCCGGACGTCCGGTGCTCCTCGGACGTCTGGAGATTCGGCTAGGGTGGCCTTCGGTCGGACGTCCGGTCGGGGCCGGACATGCGGGTTGTCGGTCGGCCGGAAGGCTCCAGAAATTTGTAGATTCGGCTCGGGTGTGGGTGTGTCGGTCGTCCGGAGAGGGCCGGTCGGTCGGAGCCTGGAGGTCGCCGGACGTCCCTAGCATTCCGGGCGTCTGGAGCCTGGGAGCTTCGAGCAGTTCTTCTTCTTGTCCATTGAACTTGGCGCCCTCACCGTCTTGTCCATTGAGTGTAGTTGGTCCGTGGCTTTCCTCCAAGCACCTGATCACACATAGGGTTTCCGCTTGAGGTAGTAGCCAATTCTCATGCATTGAAAGTGGTAGTTCGAAGAGGAGTGAGTTCACCTTATCTTCGATAACCTTCGCTCGGGCTCTTGTCATTAGTCCAAGTGGTGTCATAGGAGATGTAGGTAGGTCCATGGGGATGACCTTGGTATGCTCCGCATCATCTCCCCTCCCTTGGGGAAGATCAGACGTTGGATCAAATTCTTCATCACCATGGTAGGGCGAGTGGTCCTTGACATTGAAGATGTCGCTCACGTTGTACTTGTCCCGCGGGAGGTCGATCTTTTAAGCGTTGTTGTCGAAGCGAGCAAGCACCTTGAAGGGTCCATCCGCTCTAGGTAGAAGCTTGGACTTGCATTCGGTGGGGAAGTGGTCTTTGCGAAGGTGTGGCCACACAAGATCACCAATGTCGAATACCATGGGTTGCTTGTTGATGTTGAGCTTCGTCACAAGTCATTGTACTTGGCACTCGATGGTGTGCCTGCATCTTCTTGAGATGGTTCACACGTGCACTTGCATCCATATTGATGCGCTCTTGTAGTGGTAGAGGAAGAATGTCCAATGGTGACAATGGGTTGAATCCGTAGACGACCTCGAAGGGGGACTTGCCGGTTGTTGAGTGTCTTGCTCGGTTTTAGGCGAACTCGGCGATAGGTAGACACTCGTCCCACTCCTTGATGTTTTTCTTGATGAGCGCGCGAAGTAGAGTAGAGAGTGTGCAGTTGGTAACCTCCGTTTGGCCTCGGTTTGTGGATGATACGCCATGGAGAAGAGTAGCTTGATTCCGAGCTTGGCACATATGGTCTTCCAAAAGTAGCTTAGGAACTTGATGTCGCGGTCCGAGACGATCATCTTTGGCACTCCATGTAGACGCAATATTCCCCTACAGAAGAGCTTGGCAACATGTGAAGCATCGTCTATCTTGTTGCAAAGAATGAAATGTGCCATCTTAGAGAAACTGTCCACAACGACAAATACCGAATCCTTTCCATTTCTAGTCCTAGGCAATCCAAGTACAAAATCCATTCTAATGTCTTCCCATGGTTGATATGGAATTGGGAGAGGCATGTAAAGGCCATGGGATTGAGCTTTAGACTTAGCTTTTCAGCATGTAGAGCATCGGTTGGTGAAGCGGTTGACGTCGCGAAACATCTTGGGCCAATAGTAGTTCTTGGAGAGCGTAGCAAAAGTCTTGTCGCGTCCAAAATGTCCCATTAGTCCTCCATGAGATTCCTGCAAAAGCAACAAACGAAGAGAAGACTCGGGGATGCAAAGCTTGTTAGCTCTCATAAAATATCCATCTTTGATGTAATAGCGTTCCCAAGAGGTATGCGTCAAACATTTGGCATAAGGAGTAGCAAAAGTAGAATCATGCTCATACAAGTCTTTTATGTGCTCAAAGCCAATGAGATCCAATTCAAGTTGAGTAGCAAGCATGCATATGCGGGAAAGAGCGTCTGTCACAACATTTTCCTTACCTTTGATGTACTTCATGACATAAGGAAAAGACTCAACTAATTCACTCCATTTAGCATGACGCTTGTTATACTTGGTTTGACCTTTAACATACTTGAGCGTTTCATGTTCGGTATGAATGACAAACTCGTGAGGTCGAAGGTAATGTTCCCATTCATGCAAAACTCACACTAACGCATATAGCTCTTTGTCATAGATGGGGTAATTGAGTTGCACTCCGGAAAGTTTCTCACTAAAGTAAACTATGGGGCGCTTCTCTTGCATTAGCACACCTCCTATGCCATTACCACTAGCATCACAATGAATCTCAAAGGGTTTGTCAAAGTTGGATAATGCAAGCACAGGAGCATGAGTAAGAAAATTCTTAAGCTCATTGAATGTGGTATCTTGGGAGGGTCCCCAAACAAAAGGCGCATTTTTCTTGCTCAAAGCATGCAAAGGTGAAGCAATGGTGCTAAAGTCCTTCACAAATCTATGGTGGAAAGCGGCTAGACCAAGGAAGCTACACACTTGAAGCAAGTTGGTTGGTTGTGGCCAAGTTTTGATAGCATTGATTTTAGAGTCATCAACATGAACACCCTTATAGGAAACAACAACCCAAGAAAACGAGCTTATCAACGCCAAAAAGGCACTTTTCCATGTTGGCATATAGACGCTCTTTTTGAAGAGTTCGCAAAATGGTTCGAACATGGGTGACATGATCTTTAAGAGATTTGCTATAAACAAGGATATCGTCGAAGTAGACCACAACAAACTCACCAATGTAAGGGCGAAAGACATGATTCATAAGACGCATAAAAGTACCCGATGCTTCCGATAGACCCATAGGCATGACTAACCACTCATACAAACCAAACTTTGTTTTGAAGGCGGTTTTCCATTCATCACCCTCTTGTATGCGGACTTGATAGTAACCACTTTTAAGATCAATTTTTGAAAAGATAGTGGCACCACTAAGCTCATCAAGCATATCATCAAGGCGTGGAATGGGATACCTATAGCGAACGATGATAGCATTTATAGGCCCACAATCGGAGCACATGCGAAATCTACCGTCTCGTTTTGGCACAAGAATGACCGGAACGGCACAAGGACTCAAACTTTCACGCACATGTCCATGGTCTATGAGATGCTTTACTTGCCTTTGTATTTCTTTGGTTTCATCGGGGTTGACGCAGTAGGGAGCTTTGTTCGGAAGAGGTGCTCCGGGGATGAGGTCGATGCGGTGCTCGATGCCTCGTAGTGGAGGTAGTCCCGGTGATGAGGACATCAATACCATTGTTACACCCACAGCCCCTACTGCTACATATACTGTACCAATTACTAGAGCTCGCGCACGCCAATTAAATTATCAGGTACTTTCGTTTCTTGGTAATGATTCTAATGTTCATGAGAATATGATGCTGCCTAAATTGGATACATTTGTTTTGCTTACAAATGAAGGGCCTAGCTTGGAGAAGGATGGACATTGGAGCAAGAGCAAGCATGGAGATGATGCCATGCGCAAGGGGAACCAGAACGGAGTTACAAGTGATGATTTCAGGACTTTGAAGCCACCATGAGAGTGCATGAAGCCTTGGACGAAATATACAAGATGCCACTTCATAAATTTCGTCCAGAGGCTATTATAGGTGCTGCGACACCTTTTTATTGGGCCAGGCCCATGTAATTTCGAAATACATAAGTATAGGCTATTTTTAGAGTCCGTATGTGTGGGGAAACAAGAGATAGGGTTGATTTCGGACCCCTCCACCAAGGGCCACGAAATTCCCCCTCTCTTCCTCCATATATACAGCCCTTAGGGCACCGTTTAGACTTTGGGTTTTGTTTAGATTAAAAGTTTGCCATAGCTGCAACTTCGCGTACTTCGTTTGTGTTCAACGACCAGACAAAGGCGTCACAGAACCCCACCTTGATCAATAAAGCTTTCATCTTATATTCGCAATATCCAGATTGCAATCTTAGTTTCTTGCTTGTTCTTCGTTTGCTCGCAGGAAACAGACCCTCGTGGTCAGGTTGATCGTGCTCCGGCGTGGTCAATAACCTCTCGGAGTTGGTTTAGCGATTGCTAAGGCGCGACGTCCTCGCACGTTCGTAGTCGGATCGTCAAAGTCGACTTCCACCAAAGCGATTTCCATCATCTCATCGAAAGACGGGACACCTTTGCCTCTATCAAGTGGTATCAGATTTCCAGGTTGCTCGGTGAGATTTTCCAGTTTTTCGTAGCTTAGATCGAGTCTTTTCTTCATACCTATAGTCCACGAAAAAGCCACAAAAAAAATTAGGGTTAGTTCATCATATCCGAACCAATCTGAGCCTTTGCATAATCTTTTTAGGGTTTTGCTTTGTTGAATTTGCGGTTGCATCGTCGGTCTAGTTGCTGGTCTTAGAGTCTAGTCTTTTAGAGTTTCGAGTTCTGGTCATAAGTTGTCACGCCGCCGCCGCACCATCATCATCGCCCCTGCCATCTACCACCACCACTCCGAATCCGTATCCATATACCACCACCAATCCGTGTCCATATACCACCACCGATCCATATCCATATACTACCACCGCTACCACCACCGCTGCCATATACCACAACCATATATCCACCACCAATCCGAGTTCCTTGCTTATTAGGTTTGTTTTCGGGATCCATCTAGTTTCCGATTCGTGTTTCCTTGCCGGAGTAGGTTTCGGAAAAAAAAAAAAAGAGTCTGGAAACCACGCTCCGTTTAGGCCCAAAATTTTTCGAAAACGCATTTTTCGAAAAATTTTCTGGCTATCTCATTTTTAGGTGTTTCTGAGTGTTTTGAGACAGGTGCCATTATAGGAAGTTTTTTTTGACCCGTTTCCAGTTTTTGGGTCCGGGCAGTCGAAAAAACGAAAAAAAAAATTGGTCGAAAAAATTTCGTGCCCATCCTGTCAGTTTGACCTAGGAAGCGTTTTGAGACACTCGCCATTATAGTGATTTTTCGCAAAAAAAAAAAAAAAGAGCAGCGCAAAAAAAAAGAGCGCAAAAAAAAAAATAGAGCGAAAAACAAAAAAAAAACCAGAGTGTGCTTTTCCCTTGTTTACGTGCAGCGCCGTGATTTTGTTAGTGTTCTAGGCTCGCGTCTCTAGCACAGTCTAGCCTAGGACCAGCACAGTACCGTCGTTGAGCGTTTATTCAACTTTGCATCTCTGAATTGATTATTGCTGACCCTTTTTGCTACCATATTATAAGCCTTCCCAACTCCACATACATCTACGTCGTGCGTTTAACTCTCCCTGGTAATCGCTCTATCCAAGCTTTGAGAGTTTTTGACTACAACGGTTGCCGATCACCGCCTGCGGCTGGGTAAGAACTGGTAAGAATTTGAGATTTGCTTGACGGATTTGTGACACCCACCACCACCTCTTGTTAGTAGTCTGTAGGATCATATTCTTGTGTGTTTCTATTGCTGCTAACCATGCCAGGATCACAAGCCGACGAGACTGACTGGGAGAACATGACGAATAAGGATTTGCATGATAAATTTCAGCAAATGATGAGTGGACAGGTGCAAGATGTGCTAAACAGATTTGAAGAGGCCATGGAGAAGATAGATGGCATGGAGAAGACGTTCGAAACAAAGCTCGATAACAAGTTTAATGAATTGCTCGCGCGTCTTCCACCACCACCACCCGCTGCACCTAACGCACCTCTCCAACGACAACAACAACAACAACGCATCCTTTCGAATCAATATGGACGAGCGAAACGTGTTCCTATTGAGGATGGCCAAACTTCTGGTGCTGCTGTTCATGTTGTTGATGCTTCTTTGGCCCCTGCTACTGCTGCTGCTGGTACCCAGGAGGATGATGAGTATGTGGGCGATTATGAGGATGAGGTTGATCAAAATCAGCACTACGTGCAGCCACCAGCACCACCACCACCAGGTCGACCTCAGGTATATATTCGTAATGGTAGGCCTGCACCACCACCTCAGGTACGAGATGATGTCCATATTCCTAAACTGAAATTGAATATTCCACCATTTGAGGGTAGATATGTTCCTGATATATATCTTACTTGGGAGTTAGAAACTGAACAACGTTTTACATGTTTACAATATCCCGAGGAGAGACGGGTTGCTGCTGCTGTTTGTGCTTTCACTAGTTTTGCATGTGTATGGTGGTCTGAACATTGTAGATTATATCCTATTCCCGCTACTTGGGCTGCTTTGAAAACTGCTATGCGTACTCGTTGGGTTCCACCATATTATCAACGTGAATTGCTTCAAAAATTACAGCGCTTAAGACAAGGAAAAAATTCTGTAGAAGAATATTATCAGGAATTACAAACTGGCATGATTAGATGTGGTATTGTTGAGGAGAATGAAGCTATGCTTGCACGTTTTCTGGGTGGATTAAATAGAGAGATTCAGACCATTCTAGATTATAAGGAGTATACTAATATCACTCGTTTATTCCATCTTGCTTGTAAAGTTGAACGTGAAGTGCAGGATCGACAGGCATTGGCGCGGACTAACTTTTCTGCAGGTCGACCTTCATCATGGACACCACGTGCATCATCTACTTCCACACGTTCTGCTACACCGGCGCCTCCGTCGGCTGCCACCTCCAACCGTGATACAATAAAGCAGGCACAATCACCACTATCTGCCAAGAGCACATCTTCTGGGCCTGCAAAGAGCTCTTCTTCATCCATGGCATCAACAGGGCAAACACATGATATTATTTGTCGACGTTGCAAGGGTGGAGGTCATTATGCGAGATAATGCCCCTCTAAGCGTGTGATGATTGTTACTGAGGATGGTGGGTATGAGTCCGCTAGTGACTATGATGAGGAGACTTTGGCTCTTATTACACGTGACGAACACGGTGGAGAAGATTCTGATCATGAGACGCAATACATGGCTCCTGAAGATGCTGACAGGTATGAATGTTTAGTTGCTCAACGTGTTTTGAGTGTGCAGGTTACACAAGCTGAGCAAAATCAGAGGCATAATTTGTTCCATACAAAGGGAGTTGTGAAGGAACGTTCTGTTCGCGTGATCATAGATGGAGGGAGTTGCCACAACTTGGCTAGCATGGAGATGGTGGAGAAGCTATCTCTCACCACAAGACCACATCCACATCCTTACTACATCCAATGGTTCAACAACAGCGGCAAGGTTAAGGTAACACGTACTGTTCGTGTGCATTTTAGTATCTCTACATATGCTGATTATGTTGATTGTGATGTGGTACCTATGCAAGCATGTTCCTTATTACTTGGTAGACCATGGCAATTTGATAAAAATTCTATTCACCATGGTAGAAACAATCAGTATACTCTTGTTCATAAGGATAAAAATATTACTTTGCTTCCTATGACTCCTGATTCCATTTTGAAAGATGATCTTAATAGAGCTAATAAAGCAAAACAGGAGAAAACTAAGAGTGAAAATCAGATTGTGGCAAAAGAATTTGAGCACCAAATGCAGCCTAATAATAATAAACAATCTAGTGTTGCTTCTGAAATTAAATTGAAAAGTGCATGTTTACTTGCCACCAAATCTGATATTGATGATCTAGATTTTAGCAAATCTGTTTGCTATGCTTTTGTGTGCAAAGAGGCATTATTTTCATTCGAGGACGTGCCTTCCTCTTTGCCTCCTGCTGTCACTAACATTTTGCAGGAGTTCGCTGACGTCTTTCCACAAGACGTGCCACCGGGATTACCACCTATTCGCGGGATTGAGCATCAAATTGACTTAATTCCCGGTGCATCATTACCCAACCGTGCACCATACCGTACCAATCCAGAGGAGACGAAGGAGATTATGCGTCAAGTACAAGAACTGCTCGACAAAGGTTATATACGCGAATCCCTTAGTCCTTGTGCTGTTCCTATCATTTTAGTGCCGAAAAAGGATGGTACGTCGCGTATGTGCGTTGATTGTAGAGGCATTAATAATATTACTATTAGTTATCCTATTCCTAGGCTAGATGATATGCTTGATGAATTGAGTGGCTCTACAATATTCTCCAAAGTTGATTTGCGTAGTGGATACCATCAAATTCGTATGAAATTGGGAGATGAATGGAAAACAGCATTTAAAACTAAGTTTGGATTATATGAGTGGTTAGTCATGCCTTTTGGGTTAACTAATGCACCTAGTACTTTCATGAGGTTAATGAACGAAGTTTTACGTGCTTTCATTGGACGATTTGTGGTAGTTTACTTTGATGACATATTGATTTATAGCAAATCTTTGGAGGAACATTTGGAACATTTACGTGCTGTTTTTATTGCTCTACGTGATGCACGTTTGTTTGGTAACCTTGGAAAGTGCACCTTTTGCACCGACCGAGTATCTTTTCTTGGCTATGTTGTTACTCCACAGGGAATTGAAGTTGATAAAGCCAAGATTGAAGCTATTGAGAGTTGGCCACAGCCCAAAACGATCACACAAGTGAGGAGTTTCCTTGGCCTCGCTGGATTCTATAGGCGTTTTGTGAGAGATTTCAGCACCATTGCTGCACCTCTCAATGAGCTTACAAAGAAAGATGTGCCTTTTCTGTGGGGTACCGCACAGGAAGAAGCCTTCTCGGTATTGAAAGATAAGTTGACACATGCTCCTTTACTCCAACTTCCTGATTTTAATAAGACTTTTGAGCTTGAATGTGATGCTAGTGGAATTGGATTAGGAGGTGTGTTATTACAAGATGGCAAACCTGTTGCATACTTTTCTGAAAAATTGAGTGGGCCAAGTCTGAATTATTCTACTTATGATAAAGAATTATATGCTCTTGTTCGGACTTTAGAAACATGGCAACATTATTTATGGCCCAAAGAATTTGTTATACATTCTGATCATGAATCTTTGAAACATATTAAAAGTCAAGCTAAACTGAATCGTAGACATGCTAAATGGGTTGAATTCATTGAGACTTTCCCTTATGTCATTAAACACAAGAAGGGAAAAGAAAATGTTATTGCTGATGCATTGTCTCGTCGCTATACTATGCTTTCACAACTTGACTTCAAAATATTTGGTTTGGAGACCATCAAAGATCAATATGTGCATGATGCTGATTTTAACGATGTAATGCAGAATTGTAAAGAAGGAAGAATGTGGAACAAGTTTGTCGTTAACGATGGATTTGTGTTTCGTGCTAACAAGCTATGCATTCCAGCTAGCTCCGTTCGTCTTTTGCTGTTGCAGGAGGCGCATGGGGGAGGATTAATGGGACACTTTGGCGTGAAGAAGACGGAGGACGTACTTGCTACACATTTCTTTTGGCCAAAGATGAGACGGGATGTTGAGCGTTTTGTTGCTCGCTGCACTACATGTCAAAAAGCTAAGTCACGACTCAATCCTCATGGTTTATATATGCCTTTGCCTGTACCTAGTGTTCCTTGGGAGGATATATCTATGGACTTTGTTTTAGGTTTACCTCGAACAAAGAAGGGGAGGGATAGCATATTTGTTGTCGTGGATAGATTCTCGAAAATGGCACACTTTATACCATGTCATAAAAGCGATGATGCTGTTAATGTTGCTGATTTGTTCTTTCGTGAAATTATTCGCTTGCATGGTGTGCCAAATACTATAGTTTCAGATCGTGATACTAAATTTCTTAGCCACTTTTGGAGATGTTTATGGGCTAAGTTGGGGACTAAACTGCTATTTAGTACTACTTGTCACCCCCAAACTGATGGACAAACTGAAGTAGTCAATAGAACATTGTCTACTATGCTTAGGGCTGTTTTGAAGAATAATAAGAAAATGTGGGAAGAATGCTTGCCTCATATTGAATTTGCTTATAATCGTTCATTGCATTCTACTACTAAGATGTGCCCTTTTGAAATTGTGTATGGTTTCCTACCTCGTGCACCTATTGATTTGTTGCCTCTTCCATCTTCGGAGAAGGTTAATTTTGATGCTAAAGAACGTTCTGAATTGATTTTAAAAATGCATGAGTTAACTAAGGAAAACATTGAGCGTATGAATGCTAAATATAAACTTGCTGGAGATAAGGGTAGAAAACATGTTGTGTTTGCACCTGGAGATCTTGTTTGGTTACATTTGCGTAAAGATAGATTTCCTAATTTGCGCAAATCAAAGCTAATGCCACGTGCTGATGGTCCCTTTAAGGTGTTAGAGAAAATAAATGATAATGCATATAAACTTGAGCTGCCTGCAGATTTTGGGGTTAGTCCCACTTTTAACATTGCAGATTTGAAGCCTTATTTGGGTGAGGAAAATGAGCTTCCGTCGAGGACGACTTCATTTCAAGAAGGGGAGGATGATGAGGACATCAATACCATTGTTACACCCACAGCCCCTACTGCTACATATACTGTACCAATTACTAGAGCTCGCGCACGCCAATTAAATTATCAGGTACTTTCGTTTCTTGGTAATGATTCTAATGTTCATGAGAATATGATGCTGCCTAAATTGGATACATTTGTTTTGCTTACAAATGAAGGGCCTAGCTTGGAGAAGGATGGACATTGGAGCAAGAGCAAGCATGGAGATGATGCCATGCGCAAGGGGAACCAGAACGGAGTTACAAGTGATGATTTCAGGACTTTGAAGCCACCATGAGAGTGCATGAAGCCTTGGACGAAATATACAAGATGCCACTTCATAAATTTCGTCCAGAGGCTATTATAGGTGCTGCGACACCTTTTTATTGGGCCAGGCCCATGTAATTTCGAAATACATAAGTATAGGCTATTTTTAGAGTCCGTATGTGTGGGGAAACAAGAGATAGGGTTGATTTCGGACCCCTCCACCAAGGGCCACGAAATTCCCCCTCTCTTCCTCCATATATACAGCCCTTAGGGCACCGTTTAGACTTTGGGTTTTGTTTAGATTAAAAGTTTGCCATAGCTGCAACTTCGCGTACTTCGTTTGTGTTCAACGACCAGACAAAGGCGTCACAGAAACCCACCTTGATCAATAAAGCTTTCATCTTATATTCGCAATATCCAGATTGCAATCTTAGTTTCTTGCTTGTTCTTCGTTTGCTCGCAGGAAACAGACCCTCGTGGTCAGGTTGATCGTGCTCCGGCGTGGTCAATAACCTCTCGGAGTTGGTTTAGCGATTGCTAAGGCGCGACGTCCTCGCACGTTCGTAGTCGGATCGTCAAAGTCGACTTCCACCAAAGCGATTTCCATCATCTCATCGAAAGACGGGACACCTTTGCCTCTATCACCCGGTGGTAGCTCGTCGGGGAAAACATCTTGAAATTCCTGCAAAAGAGAAGACAACACTAAAGGTAGAGCGTGAGAGGTGTTAGCGTTTGGTGCGTTGTCCTTGCACAAAAGGACATAGTGTAGGACTCTACATGGGTTCTCACACAGTCCTCTTATCACACTTTTGGTGGCAAATAGAACTAAGTTCTTCTTGTCGCTCATCGTGCAGGCACTCGATTTGGGCTTGTGGCGCTCACTCTCTTTTTGGTGGCTTGCTCTCTCACTATTCTCTCCATGATGGTTGGCTTGCTAGTCGGCGATCACTTGGCTTGGAGACATAGGGCGAAGTACGTACTCCTTTCCCTTCATCTTGAAGATGAAGTGGTTTGTTCGGCCATTGTGGATGACACCTCTATCAAATTGCCATGGGCGTCCAAGAAGAAGGTGGCAAATGGTCATTCGAACGACATCACACTCCAAAGTGTCTTTGTAGGTGCCAACTTTGAAGGAGACTTGTACTCAATGCTTGACTTGGATAGTGCCGGAGTCGCTAAGCCATTGAACTTTGTAGGGATGTGGCTGCTTCGTCTTGGGCAATTGGAGCTTGGAGCAAAGTTCTTCACTTACGAGGTTATGACAACTCCCTCCATCGATGATGACATTGATGGATCTTCCATTGATGACGGCCTTGGTGTGGAATATGTGGCATCTTTGCTCTTCTTCTTGGTGATGTTGAAGAGTCAAGACCATGCAGACAACTAGAGCGGGACTTGAATCTTCATCGCAAAAGACTTGTTCCGTGTCTTCTTCGTTCACTTGCCGGTGTATGGCCACTTGCTCAAGGGCTTCCATTTCTCCTTCACTCATTGAGTCATAAGTGCCATCGTCATTGAGGATCATGGTCCGCTTGTTGGTGCACTCATAGGACTTGTGGCCACGACCTCTGCATGTGAAGCATTTGAAGGAACTCGTCTTGACGGTCTCATCTATTCGGGTAGATGACGATGAAGCTCTCGGCATGGATCAGAACCACAACACTATCAAGAAGTGTTGTGGTGGTGACTCCTAGGCGACTCCACCGCCGGTGGCCACCCCGGCCCCGGCGTCCACCTCCCCGGCCATCCAATGGCGCCCCCACTCCTTGACTTTGCTAGAGGTAAGGCCTTTCAACTTGGCATGCGCCAAAAGTTTGGACATCCGATGGTTTTCTCTCCTGGTTTTCGCCAACGTGAGTTCAAGCTTGTGGTTTCTTTTGGTCGGGCGTGCTTTCGTCTGGATTGTCACACTTTGAGCATTGTGCTACATTCTTGCTTTGGTGGATACCCTCAAGGTTTTAGGGTTAAGTTTCTCCGGGACCGTTCTTTTCAGTTTTTGGTTGCCTCAAAATCTGTGGGGTTTGAACTCTACAATGGTGGTCGTATTTCTGAGAGGGATTTTGAGCTGGTTTTTAGCCTCTGGGGTGAAGGAGGTCCCAATTGGTGCCGAGAGGAGCGTCTGTTTTTGATAGAGGCTAAGGTGTTCCGTCTTTCGATGAGATGATGGATTTCGCTTTGGTGGAAGTCGACTTTGACGATCCGACTACGAACGTGCGAGGACGTCGCGCCTTAGCAATCGCTAAACCAACTCCGAGAGGTTATTGACCACGCCGGAGCACGATCAACCTGACCACGAGGGTCTGTTTCCTGCGAGCAAACGAAGAACAAGCAAGAAACTAAGATTGCAATCTGGATATTGCGAATATAAGATGAAAGCTTTATTGATCAAGGTGGGGTTCTGTGACGCCTTTGTCTGGTCGTTGAACACAAACGAAGTACGCGAAGTTGCAGCTATGGCGAACTTTTAATCTAAACAAAACCCAAAGTCTAAACGGTGCCCTAAGGGCTGTATATATGGAGGAAGAGAGGGGGAATTTCGTGGCCCTTGGTGGAGGGGTCCAAAATCAACCCTATCTCTTGTTTCCCCACACATACGGACTCTAAAAATAGCCTATACTTATGTATTTCGAAATTACATGGGCCTGGCCCAATAAAAAGGTGACGCAGCACCTATAATAGCCTCGGGACGAAATTTATGAAGTGGCATCTTGTATATTTCGTCCAAGGCTTCATGCACCCATTATGGTGGCTTCAAAGTCCTGAAATCATCACTTGTAACTCCGTTCTTGTTCCCCTTGCGCATGGCATCATCTCCATGCTTGTTCTTGCTCCAATGTTCATCCTTCTCCAAGCTAGGCCCTTCATTTGTAAGCAAAACAAATGTATCCAATTTAGGCAGCATCATATTCTCATGAACATTAGAATCATTACCAAGAAACGAAAGTACCTGATAATTTAATTGGCGTGCGCGAGCTCTAGTAATTGGTCCTGTATATGTAACAGTAGGGGCTGTGGGTGTAACAATGGTATTGATGTCCTCATCATCCTCCCCTTCTTGAAATGAAGTCGTCCTCGACGGAAGCTCATCTTCCTCACCCAAATAAGGCTTCAAATCTGCAATGTTAAAAGTGGGACTAACCCCAAAATCTGCAGGTAGCTCAAGTTTATATGCATTATCATTTATTTTCTCTAACACCTTAAAAGGACCATCAGCACGTGGCATTAGCCTTGATTTGCGCAAATTAGGAAATCTATCTTTCCGCAAATGTAACCAAACAAGATCTCCAGGTGCAAACACAACATGTTTTCTACCCTTATCTCCAGCAAGTTTATATTTAGCATTCATACGCTCAATGTTTTCCTTAGTTAACTCATGCATTTTTAAAATCAATTCAGAACGTTCTTTAGCATCAAAATTAACCTTCTCCGAAGATGGAAGAGGCAACAAATCAATAGGTGCACGAGGTAGGAAACCATACACAATTTCAAAAGGGCACATCTTAGTAGTAGAATGCAATGAACGATTATAAGCAAATTCAATATGAGGCAAGCATTCTTCCCACATTTTCTTATTATTCTTCAAAACAGCCCTAAGCATAGTAGACAATGTTCTATTGACTACTTCAGTTTGTCCATCAGTTTGGGGGTGACAAGTAGTACTAAATAGCAGTTTAGTCCCCAACTTAGCCCATAAACATCTCCAAAAGTGGCTAAGAAATTTAGTATCACGATCTGAAACAATAGTATTTGGCACACCATGCAAGCGAATAATTTCACGAAAGAACAAATCAGCAACATTAACAGCATCATCGCTTTTATGACATGGTATAAAGTGTGCCATTTTCGAGAATCTATCCACGACAACAAATATGCTATCCCTCCCCTTCTTTGTTCGAGGTAAACCTAAAACAAAGTCCATAGATATATCCTCCCAAGGAACACTAGGTACAGGCAAAGGCATATATAAACCATGAGGATTGAGTCGTGACTTAGCTTTTTGACATGTAGTGCAGCGAGCAACAAAACGCTCAACATCCCGTCTCATCTTTGGCCAAAAGAAATGTGTAGCAAGTACGTCCTCCGTCTTCTTCACGCCAAAGTGTCCCATTAATCCTCCCCCATGCGCCTCCTGCAACAGCAAAAGACGAACGGAGCTAGCTGGAATGCATAGCTTGTTAGCACGAAACACAAATCCATCGTTAACGACAAACTTGTTCCACATTCTTCCTTCTTTACAATTCTGCATTACATCTTTAAAATCAGCATCATGCACATATTGATCTTTGATGGTCTCCAAACCAAATATTTTGAAGTCAAGTTGTGAAAGCATAGTATAGCGACGAGACAATGCATCAGCAATAACATTTTCTTTTCCCTTCTTGTGTTTAATGACATAAGGGAAAGTCTCAATGAATTCAACCCATTTAGCATGTCTACGATTCAGTTTAGCTTGACTTTTAATATGTTTCAAAGATTCATGATCAGAATGTATAACAAATTCTTTGGCCCATAAATAATGTTGCCATGTTTCTAAAGTCCGAACAAGAGCATATAATTCTTTATCATAAGTAGAATAATTCAGACTAGGCCCACTCAATTTTTCAGAAAAGTATGCAACAGGTTTGCCATCTTGTAATAACACACCTCCTAATCCAATTCCACAAGCATCACATTCAAGCTCAAAAGTCTTATTAAAATCAGGAAGTTGGAGTAAAGGAGCATGTGTCAACTTATCTTTCAATACCGTAAAGGCTTCTTCCTGTGCGGTACCCCACAGAAAAGGCACATCTTTCTTTGTAAGCTCATTGAGAGGTGCAGCAATGGTGCTGAAATCTCTCACAAAACGCCTATAGAATCCAGCGAGGCCAAGGAAACTCCTCACTTGTGTGACCGTTTTGGGCTGCGGCCAACTCTCAATAGCTTCAATCTTGGCTTTATCAACTTCAATTCCCTGTGGAGTAACAACATAGCCAAGAAAAGATACCCGGTCGGTGCAAAAGGTGCACTTTCCAAGGTTACCAAACAAACGTGCATCACGTAGAGCAATAAAAACAGCACGTAAATGTTCCAAATGTTCCTCCAAAGATTTGCTATAAATAAATATGTCATCAAAGTAAACTACCACAAATCGTCCAATGAAAACACGTAAAACTTCGTTCATTAACCTCATGAAAGTACTAGGTGCATTAGTTAACCCAAAAGGCATGACTAACCACTCATATAATCCAAACTTAGTTTTAAATGCTGTTTTCCATTCATCTCCCAATTTCATACGAATTTGATGGTATCCACTACGCAAATCAACTTTGGAGAATATTGTAGAGCCACTCAATTCATCAAGCATATCATCTAGCCTAGGAATAGGATGACGATAACGAATAGTAATATTATTAATGCCTCTACAATCAACGCACATACGCGACGTACCATCCTTTTTCGGCACTAAAATGATAGCAACAACACAAGGACTAAGGGATTCGCGTATATAACCTTTGTCGAGCAGTTCTTGTACTTGACGCATAATCTCCTTCGTCTCCTCTGGATTGGTACGGTATGGTGCACGGTTGGGTAATTGATAGAGGCAAAGGGTGTCCCGATCTTTCGATGAGATGATAACTATCGATTTGGTGAAGATGACTTTGACGATCCGACTACAAACGTGCACGACGTTGCGCCTTAGCAATCGCTAAACCAACTCTGAGAGGTTATTGACCACGCCGGAGCACAATCAACCTGACCACGAAGGTCTATTCCTGCAAGCAATCGAAGAACAAGCAAGAATATGATAAAAGCAATCTGAATATTGCGAGTATATATGAAGTATTGATAAAGGTGGGGATCCATAAGCGGTCTTGGTCTGGTCGTTGGACACAAACGAAGTACACGAAGTTGCAATGGCTAACTTTTAACTAAACAAATCCCAAGGAAAAGCTACTAGATGGATCTACTTATATAGGAGCAAGGGGTGGCGGCCAAGGAGGTGGGAGGACGTCCCAAGGCAGCCTAAAACTAAATCTAGGTCGTACAAGGCCAATGGGCCCAAGTGGAGGTGATGTAACACCTTTGGACTTGTAGTTTGACTCGGATTCTGCTGCAGCATCAGATTGTTTCGTCCACAACTCAACGCTCCGGACGAATTTGAAGGTGATTCCAATTGGGCTGGAAAGTGCACGAAATCTAGTTTCCAACAAAAAAAGAATCACCCAATTCGGAGTCCGTATGAAAAACTTGTGTGCGTTTTGAGTCAGGTACGTCTGTGCAGTCCGAATCTGAATCCAGAACGTGAGAGACTTGGACTCTATCTTCTCTTGGGCCAAAAGTGACGTGAGAGAACTTTTTGGGCAGAAAATAAACATCTCTTTCTTCCTTATCTTCATATGTGGATTGTACAAATGTCCCATACACCTGCAATTAGACAAAACACAAAAGTGTGTGAAGTATTTTTGTTCTGGATAACATAAATAGATTATTGAATAGTTTGCACTAGAAATCACCTGACAAATATGCATATATGCAATATTTTTGGTCATATCCAAGGTAGTCATGTCCTCATCATCCTCCCCTTCTTGAAAATAAAGCCGTCCTCGGCGTTGCTTAATCTGAAATGTGGCTAACAAAAGAGACAAGGTGTACATGTTGTATATGTATATGTCATCCATTTTTACTTCCCTTGATTTTTGCATATATGACACATGAATAGATGAGTAACTTGCATAGTTCATAAAATCTAAAGCCAAAAAATTAGCACAAGAAGTAGAAGGCATGAAAATATTGCAACTCAGTTTGCACATATAAGTGAAGCTCTTATTCATTTCAAAAGATTGACAATGTTCATCATTAAACCATCCCAACATTGGTGAATAAACCTTACTTGCATCAAATTTACAAGCTACAACATGCTTAAATAAGCAAACATGCAATAAGTCATTCAACACAGAATCATCACCAAGATTAGAGGTCATATCAAAATGATTAAACATTGGTTCTTTTGCATCAATAGTTAATTCAATGGGTGCACTCAAAATTGTTGGTATTTCAGTTGTTTGATCACATGGCAAAGTCAAATTATCAACGTAGTCCTCTAAAATAGGTGGTGTGATCAAAGTAGTGGGTAGCTCATCAGATGGTGCATTCAAATTGACAAGGCATTCATCATTCTCATGTAGAGATGGAAGATCAGTACCTTTGTCATTACCTCTTATGATCAACTCAGATGATGTAGCCACTCTCGGGGGCGATGTGTCACATGATGGAGGTGATGTAATCCTGACAACAACGGATGTGGTTGTCATAGTATGCCTAGTAGTTGAAGGAACAATCATATCAACTCTTGGAATGTGCACCGTGCGCTTGTTCTCCTCGTGGCCAACACGTCGTTTTATTTCCTGTTCAGCTTTGCAAGCAAGATGAAACAAATGGTCCATAGGATAACACTCTTCATGAATTAGTATCTCTTGAATATCACGGTTTAATCCTCCCCAAAATCTATCCATAAAATCATCTTCACTTTCTTCTAAAGAGGAATGCAACAAGGTAGTTTGTAAATCATCATAATATTTTGTTACAGTTTCACTACCTTGTTTTAAGTGTTGCAACTTCTTAATCATGTCACGAGTATAATAAGCAGGGACGAAAGTATGTCGCATGGCAAGTTTCAAATCATCCCAAGTAGTAGGTATATAATCAGGGTGTAACCGATAATATTCACTCCACCAAACCAAAGCATAACCAGTGAAAGAACCAACCGCAACCTTAACCTTTTTATGTTCATCGAAATTATGGGAAGCAAATATATTTTTTATGTCGAACTCCCATTCAATATATAAAGCAGGTTTAAAACGGCCATTAAATGGTGGTATAGATACATTAACCTGATCATGTGCATTTGGATGTTTGTGCACCTCTCGTGACGGTTGTGGTATTTGCAAAGGTGGTGGCACGTCTCCCGCGATCGACAAAGCCCATGAATTGACTCTGGATCCTGTCATGATTAGTAGAACAAGAAACAAAACCCAAAAATAATGTTCCTATAACTACTAGGATGTGGTGGTAAAACGCTCACAGTAAAGCAAATATCAATGTCTTACAAGTTCTTACCATGCAGCAGGCGGTGATCGGCAACCAGCGGTGTCAAGTAACTCTGAATATTGAGTAAAGCGATTGCCAGGGGAGCGTACGTATACACGGTGTAGAAATATGTGGAGCTGGGTTGGCTATATATGGTAGCAAAAGATTAGCAATAATCAATTCAAAGATGCAATGTTGAATAAACGCTCAACGACGGTACTGTGCTGGTCCTAGGCTAGACCGGACTAGAGACGCGAGCCTAGAACACTAATGAGGTCACGGCGTAGCACAACTAGCATCAATGAAGGATACTAAGTAGCTCTTGACAGCAAGATATAAGTGAAGATCACAACGGCAGTGAAGATAATGATGAAAAACAACTGCCAAGCAGGATATACAACAACTTTGTCTCCAACTTTCCTCTGAAAAAGTTTGTGCCGATTTTTTTGATTTTTTTTCTCCTTTTTTTTCTCTGACTTTTTTTTCTCTTTTTTTTCTCTCGTTTTTTTTCTCTCTTTTTTTTCTCCCTCTTTCCAAAACAAACTAGATAAGATGCAGATTGGATCAAGTGAAGATGTGAATGATCTCAACTATTATTATGACAATGAATGGTGGGTAGCACGTGGTGGAAATTGATGGATGGGTGGTGGACAGCGGAAGAGATAATGATGCAGCGGTGGTGATAGAGGCAAAGGTGTCCCGTCTTTCGATGAGATGATGGAATTCGCTTTGGTGGAAGTCGACTTTGACGATCCGACTACGAACGTGCGAGGACGTCGCGCCTTAGCAATCGCTAAACCAACTCCGAGAGGTTATTGACCACGCCGGAGCACGATCAACCTGACCACGAGGGTCTGTTTCCTGCGAGCAAACGAAGAACAAGCAAGAAACTAAGATTGCAATCTGGATATTGCGAATATAAGATGAAAGCTTTATTGATCAAGGTGGGGTTCTGTGACGCCTTTGTCTGGTCGTTGAACACAAACGAAGTACGCGAAGTTGCAGCTATGGCGAACTTTTAATCTAAACAAAACCCAAAGTCTAAACGGCGCCCTAAGGGCTGTATATATGGAGGAAGAGGGGGGGAATTTCGTGGCCCTTGGTGGAGGGGTCCGAAATCAACCCTATCTCTTGTTTCCCCACACATACGGACTCTAAAAATAGCCTATACTTATGTATTTCGAAATTACATGGGCCTGGCCCAATAATAAGGTGACGCAGCACCTATAATAGCCTCTGGACGAAATTTATGAAGTGGCATCTTGTATATTTCGTCCAAGGCTTCATGCACTCTTATGGTGGCTTCAAAGTCCTGAAATCATCACTTGTAACTCCGTTCTGGTTCCCCTTGCGCATGGGATCGTCTCCATGCTTGCTCTTGCTCCAATGTCCATCCTTCTCCAAGCTAGGCCCTTCATTTGTAAGTAAAACAAATGTATCCAATTTAGGCAGCATCATATTCTCATGAACATTAGAATCATTACCAAGAAACGAAAGTACCTGATAATTTAATTGGCGTGCGCGAGCTCTAGTAATTGGTCCAGTATATGTAGCAGTAGGGGCTGTGGGTGTAACAATGGTATTGATGTCCTCATCATCCTCCCCTTCTTGAAATGAAGTCGTCCTCGACAAAAGCTCATCTTCCTCACCCAAATAAGGCTTCAAATCTGCAATGTTAAAAGTGGGACTAACCCCAAAATCTGCAGGCAGCTCAAGTTTATATGCATTATCATTTACTTTCTCCAACACCTTAAAGGGACCAGCAGCACGTGGCATTAGCTTTGATTTGCGCAAATCAGGAAATCTATCCTTACGCAAATGTAACCAAACAAGATCTCCAGGTGCAAACACAACATGTTTTCTACCCTTATCTCCAGCAAGTTTATATTTAGCATTCATACGCTCAATGTTTTCCTTAGTTAACTCATGCATTTTTAAAATCAATTCAGCACGTTCTTTAGCATCAAAATTAACCTTCTCCGAAGATGGAAGAGGCAACAAATCAATAGGTGCACGAGGTAGGAAACCATACACAACTTCAAAAGGGCACATCTTAGTAGTAGAATGCAATGAACGATTATAAGCAAATTCAATATGAGGCAAGCATTCCTCCCACATTTTCTTATTATTCTTCAAAACAGCCCTAAGCATAGTAGACAATGTTCTATTGACTACTTCAGTTTGTCCATCAGTTTGGGGGTGACAAGTAGTACTAAAAAGCAGTTTAGTCCCCAACTTAGCCCATAAACATCTCCAAAAGTGGCTAAGAAATTTAGTATCACGATCTGAAACAATAGTATTTGGCACACCATGCAAGCGAATAATTTCACGAAAGAACAAATCAGCAACATTAACAGCATCATCGCTTTTATGACATGGTATAAAGTGTGCCATTTTCGAGAATCTATCCACGACAACAAATATGCTATCCCTCCCCTTCTTTGTTCGAGGTAAACCTAAAACAAAGTCCATAGATATATCCTCCCAAGGAACACTAGGTACAGGCAAAGGCATATATAAACCATGAGGATTGAGTCGTGACTTAGCTTTTTGACATGTAGTGCAGCGAGCAACAAAACGCTCAACATCCCGTCTCATCTTTGGCCAAAAGAAATGTGTAGCAAGTACGTCCTCCGTCTTCTTCACGCCAAAGTGTCCCATTAATCCTCCCCCATGCGCCTCCTGCAACAGCAAAAGACGAACGGAGCTAGCTGGAATGCATAGCTTGTTAGCACGAAACACAAATCCATCGTTAACGACAAACTTGTTCCACATTCTTCCTTCTTTACAATTCTGCATTACATCTTTAAAATCAGCATCATGCACATATTGATCTTTGATGGTCTCCAAACCAAATATTTTGAAGTCAAGTTGTGAAAGCATAGTATAGCGACGAGACAATGCATCAGCAATAACATTTTCTTTTCCCTTCTTGTGTTTAATGACATAAGGGAAAGTCTCAATGAATTCAACCCATTTAGCATGTCTACGATTCAGTTTAGCTTGACTTTTAATATGTTTCAAAGATTCATGATCAGAATGTATAACAAATTCTTTGGGCCATAAATAATGTTGCCATGTTTCTAAAGTCCGAACAAGAGCATATAATTCTTTATCATAAGTAGAATAATTCAAACTAGGCCCACTCAATTTTTCAGAAAAGTATGCAACAGGTTTGCCATCTTGTAATAACACACCTCCTAATCCAATTCCACTAGCATCACATTCAAGCTCAAAAGTCTTATTAAAATCAGGAAGTTGGAGTAAAGGAGCATGTGTCAACTTATCTTTCAATACCGAGAAGGCTTCTTCCTGTGCGGTACCCCACAGAAAAGGCACATCTTTCTTTGTAAGCTCATTGAGAGGTGCAGCAATGGTGCTGAAATCTCTCACAAAACGCCTATAGAATCCAGCGAGGCCAAGGAAACTCCTCACTTGTGTGACCGTTTTGGGCTGTGGCCAACTCTCAATAGCTTCAATTTTGGCTTTATCAACTTCAATTCCCTGTGGAGTAACAACATAGCCAAGAAAAGATACTCGGTCGGTGCAAAAGGTGCACTTTCCAAGGTTACCAAACAAACGTGCATCACGTAGAGCAATAAAAACAGCACGTAAATGTTCCAAATGTTCCTCCAAAGATTTGCTATAAATCAATATGTCATCAAAGTAAACTACCACAAATCGTCCAATGAAAGCACGTAAAACTTCGTTCATTAACCTCATGAAAGTACTAGGTGCATTAGTTAACCCAAAAGGCATGACTAACCACTCATATAATCCAAACTTAGTTTTAAATGCTGTTTTCCATTCATCTCCCAATTTCATACGAATTTGATGGTATCCACTACGCAAATCAACTTTGGAGAATATTGTAGAGCCACTCAATTCATCAAGCATATCATCTAGCCTAGGAATAGGATGACGATAACGAATAGTAATATTATTAATGCTTCTACAATCAACGCACATACGCGACGTACCATCCTTTTTCGGCACTAAAATGATAGGAACAGCACAAGGACTAAGGGATTCGCGTATATAACCTTTGTCGAGCAGTTCTTGTACTTGACGCATAATCTCCTTCGTCTCCTCTGGATTGGTACGGTATGGTGCACGGTTGGGTAATGATGCACCGGGAATTAAGTCAATTTGATGCTCAATCCCGCGAATAGGTGGTAATCCCGGTGGCACGTCTTGTGGAAAGACGTCAGCGAACTCCTGCAAAATGTTAGTGACAGCAGGAGGCAAAGAGGAAGGCACGTCCTCGAATGAAAATAATGCCGCTTTGCACACAAAAGCATAGCAAACAGATTTGCTAAAATCTAGATCATCAATATCAGATTTGGTGGCAAGTAAACATGCACTTTTCAATTTAATTTCAGAAGCAACACTAGATTGTTTATTATTATTAGGCTGCATTTGTTGCTCAAATTCTTTTGCCACAATCTGATTTTCACTCTTAGTTTTCTCCTGTTTTGCTTTATTAGCTCTATTAAGATCATCTTTCAAAATGGAATCAGGAGTCATAGGAAGCAAAGTAATATTTTTATCCTTATGAACAAGAGTATACTGATTGTTTCTACCATGGTGAATAGAATTTTTATCAAATTGCCATGGTCTACCAAGTAATAAGGAACATGCTTGCATAGGTACCACATCACAATCAACATAATCAGCATATGTAGAGATACTAAAATGCACACGAACAGTACGTGTTACCTTAACCTTGCCGCTGTTGTTGAACCATTGGATGTAGTAAGGATGTGGATGTGGTCTTGTGGTGAGAGATAGCTTCTCCACCATCTCCATGCTAGCCAAGTTGTTGCAACTCCCTCCATCTATGATCACGCGAACAGAACGTTCCTTCACAACTCCCTTTGTATGGAACAAATTATGCCTCTGATTTTGCTCAGCTTGTGTAACCTGCACACTCAAAACACGTTGAGCAACTAAACATTCATACCTGTCAGCATCTTCAGGAGCCATGTATTGCGTCTCATGATCAGAATCTTCTCCACCGTGTTCGTCACGTGTAATAAGAGCCAAAGTCTCCTCATCATAGTCACTAGCGGACTCATACCCACCATCCTCAGTAACAATCATCACACGCTTAGAGGGGCATTCTCTCGCATAATGACCTCCACCCTTGCAACGTCGACAAATAATATCATGTGTTTGCCCTGTTGATGCCATGGATGAAGAAGAGCTCTTTGCAGGCCCAGAAGATGTGCTCTTGGCAGATAGTGGTGATTGTGCCTGCTTTATTGTATCACGGTTGGAGGTGGCAGCCGACGGAGGCGCCGGTGTAGCAGAACGTGTGGAAGTAGATGATGCACGTGGTGTCCATGATGAAGGTCGACCGGCAGAAAAGTTAGTCCGCGCCAGTGCCTGTCGATCCTGCACTTCACGTTCAGCTTTACAAGCAAGATGGAATAAACGAGTGATATTAGTATACTCCTTATAATCTAGAATGGTCTGAATCTCTCTATTTAATCCACCCAGAAAACGTGCAAGCATAGCTTCATTCTCCTCAACAATACCACATCTAATCATGCCTGTTTGTAATTCCTGATAATATTCTTCTACAGAATTTTTTCCTTGTCTTAAGCGCTGTAATTTTTGAAGCAATTCACGTTGATAATATGGTGGAACCCAACGAGTACGCATAGCAGTTTTCAAAGCAGCCCAAGTAGCGGGAATAGGATATAATCTACAATGTTCAGACCACCATACACATGCAAAACTAGTGAAAGCACAAACAGCAGCAGCAACCCGTCTCTCCTCGGGATATTGTAAACATGTAAAACGTTGTTCAGTTTCCAACTCCCAAGTAAGATATATATCAGGAACATATCTACCCTCAAATGGTGGAATATTCAATTTCAGTTTAGGAATATGGACATCATCTCGTACCTGAGGTGGTGGTGCAGGCCTACCATTACGAATATATACCTGAGGTCGACCTGGTGGTGGTGGTGCTGGTGGCTGCACGTAGTGCTGATTTTGATCAACCTCATCCTCATAATCGCCCACATCCTCATCATCCTCCTGGGTACCAGCAGCAGCAGTAGCAGGGGCCAAAGAAGCATCAACAACATGAACAGCAGCACCAGAAGTTTGGCCATCCTCAATAGGAACACGCCTCGCTCGTCCATACTGATTCGAAAGGATGCGTTGTTGTTGTTGTTGTTGTTGTTGGAGAGGTGCGTTAGGTGCAGCGGGTGGTGGTGGTGGAAGACGCGCGAGCAATTCATTAAATTTGTTATCAAGCTTTGTTTCGAACGTCTTCTCCATGCCATCTATCTTCTCCATGGCCTCTTCAAATCTGTTTAGCACATCTTGCACCTGTCCACTCATCATTTGCTGAAACTTATCATGAAGCTCCTTGTTCGATAAATTCTCCCAGTCAGTCACGTCTTGTGATCCTGGCATGGTTAGCAGCAATAGAAACACACAAGAATATGATCCTACAGACTACGAACAAGTGGTGGTGGTGGGTGTCACAAATCCGTCAAGCAAAACTCAAATTCTTACCAGTTCTTACCCAGAAGCAGGCGGTGATCGGCAACCGTTGTAGTCAAAAACTCTCAAAGCTTGGATAGAGCGAGTACCAGGGAGAGTCAAACGCACGACGTAGATGTATGTGGAGCTGGGAAGGCTTATAATATGGTAGCAAAAAGGATCAGCAATAATCAATTCAGAGATGCAAAGTTGAATAAACGCTCAACGACGGTACTGTGCTGGTCCTAGGCTAGACCGTGCTAGAGACGCGAGCCTAGAACACTAACAAAATCACGGCGCTGCACGTAAACAAGGGAAAAGCACACTCTGGATTTTTTTTTTTTCGCTCTTTTTTTTTTTTTTTTTTTTTTTTTGCGCTCTTTTTTTTTTTTGCGCTGCTTTTTTTTTTTTTTTTTTTTGCGAAAAATCACTATAATGGCGAGTGTCTCAAAACTCTTCCTAGGTCAAACTGACAGGATGGGCACGAAATTTTTTCGACCAAATTTTTTTTTTCGATTTTTCGACTGCCCGGACCCAAAAACTGGAAACGGGTCAAAAAAAACTTCCTATAATGGCACCTGTCTCAAAACACTCAGAAACATCTAAAAATAGGATAGCCAGAAAATTTTTCGAAAAATGCGTTTTCGAAAAATTTTGGGCCTAAACGGAGCGTGGTTTCCAGACTCTTTTTTTTTTTTTTCCGAAACCTACTCCGGCAAGGAAACACGAATCGGAAACTAGATGGATCCCGAAAACAAACCTAATAAACAAGGAACTCGGATTGGTGGTGGATATATGGTGGTGGTATATGGCAGCGGTGGTGGTAGCGGTGGTAGTATATGGATATGGATCGGTGGTGGTATATGGACACGGATTGGTGGTGGTATATGGATACGGATTCGGAGTGGTGGTGGTAGATGGCAGGGGCGATGATGATGGTGCAGCGGCGGCGTGACAACTTATGACCAGAACTCGAAACTCTAAAAGACTAGACTCTAAGACCAGCAACTAGACCGACGATGCAACCGCAAATTCAACAAAGCAAAACCCTAAAAAGACTATGCAAAGGCTCAGATTGGTTCGGATATGATGAACTAACCCTAAAATTTTTTTTTTTGTGGCTTTTTCGTGGACTATAGGTATGAAGAACAGACTCGATCGAAACTACGAAAAACTGGAAAATCTCACCGAGCAACCTGGAAATCTGATACCACTTGATAGAGGCAAAGGTGTCCCGTCTTTCGATGAGATGATGGAATTCGCTTTGGTGGAAGTCGACTTTGACGATCCGACTACGAACGTGCGAGGACGTCGCGCCTTAGCAATCGCTAAACCAACTCCGAGAGGTTATTGACCACGCCGGAGCACGATCAACCTGACCACGAGGGTCTGTTTCCTGCGAGCAAACGAAGAACAAGCAAGAAACTAAGATTGCAATCTGGATATTGCGAATATAAGATGAAAGCTTTATTGATCAAGGTGGGGTTCTGTGACGCCTTTGTCTGGTCGTTGAACACAAACGAAGTACGCGAAGTTGCAGCTATGGCGAACTTTTAATCTAAACAAAACCCAAAGTCTAAACGGCGCCCTAAGGGCTGTATATATGGAGGAAGAGGGGGGGAATTTCGTGGCCCTTGGTGGAGGGGTCCGAAATCAACCCTATCTCTTGTTTCCCCACACATACGGACTCTAAAAATAGCCTATACTTATGTATTTCGAAATTACATGGGCCTGGCCCAATAATAAGGTGACGCAGCACCTATAATAGCCTCTGGACGAAATTTATGAAGTGGCATCTTGTATATTTCGTCCAAGGCTTCATGCACTCTTATGGTGGCTTCAAAGTCCTGAAATCATCACTTGTAACTCCGTTCTGGTTCCCCTTGCGCATGGGATCGTCTCCATGCTTGCTCTTGCTCCAATGTCCATCCTTCTCCAAGCTAGGCCCTTCATTTGTAAGTAAAACAAATGTATCCAATTTAGGCAGCATCATATTCTCATGAACATTAGAATCATTACCAAGAAACGAAAGTACCTGATAATTTAATTGGCGTGCGCGAGCTCTAGTAATTGGTCCAGTATATGTAGCAGTAGGGGCTGTGGGTGTAACAATGGTATTGATGTCCTCATCAGGTGGCGTGACTAATGTGAACAGAACTCGAAACTCTAAACGAACTAGACACTAAGACCAGCAACTCGACACGACGATGCAACCGATAATTCAACTATGCAAGCAATGAAAAGAAAATTGCAAAGGCTCAGACTGGCTTGGACCAAGGATGAATAGATCTAACTCTTTTTTGTGGCTTTTTCTTGGACAATAGGTAAGAAAATAAATCTAATCTAGGAAAACTGGAAATTCTCACCGAGCAACCTGAAAACTGATACCACTTGATAGAGGCAAAGGGTGTCCCGATCTTTCGATGAGATGATAACTATCGATTTGGTGAAGATGACTTTGACGATCCGACTACAAACGTGCACGACGTTGCGCCTTAGCAATCGCTAAACCAACTCTGAGAGGTTATTGACCACGCCGGAGCACAATCAACCTGACCACGAAGGTCTATTCCTGCAAGCAATCGAAGAACAAGCAAGAATATGATAAAAGCAATCTGAATATTGCGAGTATATATGAAGTATTGATAAAGGTGGGGATCCATAAGCGGTCTTGGTCTGGTCGTTGGACACAAACGAAGTACACGAAGTTGCAATGGCTAACTTTTAACTAAACAAATCCCAAGGAAAAGCTACTAGATGGATCTACTTATATAGGAGCAAGGGGTGGCGGCCAAGGAGGTGGGAGGACGTCCCAAGGCAGCCTAAAACTAAATCTAGGTCGTACAAGGCCAATGGGCCCAAGTGGAGGTGATGTAACACCTTTGGACTTGTAGTTTGACTCGGATTCTGCTGCAGCATCAGATTGTTTCGTCCACAACTCAACGCTCCGGACGAATTTGAAGGTGATTCCAATTGGGTTGGAAAGTGCACGAAATCTAGTTTCCAACAAAAAAAGAATCACCCAATTCGGAGTCCGTATGAAAAACTTGTGTGCGTTTTGAGTCAGGTACGTCTGTGCAGTCCGAATCTGAATCCAGAACATGAGAGACTTGGACTCTATCTTCTCTTGGGCCAAAAGTGACGTGAGAGAACTTTTTGGGCAGAAAATAAACATCTCTTTCTTCCTTATCTTCATATGTGGATTGTACAAATGTCCCATACACCTGCAATTAGACAAAACACAAAAGTGTGTGAAGTATTTTTGTTCTGGATAACATAAATAGATTATTGAATAGTTTGCACTAGAAATCACCTGACAAATATGCATATATGCAATATTTTTGGTCATATCCAAGGTAGTCATGTCCTCATCAGTAATGATGCACCGGGAATTAAGTCAATTTGATGCTCAATCCCGCGAATAGGTGGTAATCCCGGTGGCACGTCTTGTGGAAAGACGTCAGCGAACTCCTGCAAAATGTTAGTGACAGCAGGAGGCAAAGAGGAAGGCACGTCCTCGAATGAAAATAATGCCTCTTTGCACACAAAAGCATAGCAAACAGATTTGCTAAAATCTAGATCATCAATATCAGATTTGGTGGCAAGTAAACATGCACTTTTCAATTTAATTTCAGAAGCAACACTAGATTGTTTATTATTATTAGGCTGCATTTGTTGCTCAAATTCTTTTGCCACAATCTGATTTTCACTCTTAGTTTTCTCCTGTTTTGCTTTATTAGCTCTATTAATATCATCTTTCAAAATGGAATCAGGAGTCATAGGAAGCAAAGTAATATTTTTATCCTTATGAACAAGAGTATACTGATTGTTTCTACCATGGTGAATAGAATTTTTATCAAATTGCCATGGTCTACCAAGTAATAAGGAACATGCTTGCATAGGTACCACATCACAATCAACATAATCAGCATATGTAGAGATACTAAAATGTACACGAACAGTACGTGTTACCTTAACCTTGCCGCTGTTGTTGAACCATTGGATGTAGTAAGGATGTGGATGTGGTCTTGTGGTGAGAAATAGCTTCTCCACCATCTCCATGCTAGCCAAGTTGTTGCAACTCCCTCCATCTATGATCACGCGAACAGAACGTTCCTTCACAACTTCGTTTGTATGGAACAAATTATGCCTCTGATTTTGCTCAGCTTGTGTAACCTGCACACTCAAAACACGTTGAGCAACTAAACATTCATACCTGTCAGCATCTTTAGGAGCCATGAATTGCGTCTCATGATCAGAATCGTCTCCACCGTGTTCGTCACGTGTAATAAGAGCCAAAGTCTCCTCATCATAGTCACTAGCGGACTCATACCCACCATCCTCAGTAACAATCATCACACGCTTAGATGGGCATTCTCTCGCATAATGACCTCCACCCTTGCAACGTCGACAAATAATATCATGTGTTTGCCCTGTTGATGCCATGGATGAAGAAGAGCTCTTTGCAGGCCCAGAAGGTGTGCTCTTGGCAGATAGTGGTGATTGTGCCAGCTTTATTGTATCACGGTTGGAGGCGGCAGCCGATGGAGGCGCCGGTGTAGCAGAACGTGTGGAAGTAGATGAGGCATGTGGTGTCCATGATGAAGGTCGACCTGCAGAAAAGTTAGTCCGCGCCAATGCCTGTCGATCCTGCACTTCACGTTCAGCTTTACAAGCAAGATGGAATAAACGAGTGATATTAGTATACTCCTTATAGTCTAGAATGGTCTGAATCTCTCTATTTAATCCACCCAGAAAACGTGCAAGCATAGCTTCATTCTCCTCAACAATACCACATCTAATCATGCCAGTTTGTAATTCCTGATAATATTCTTCTACAGAATTTTTTCCTTGTCTTAAGCGCTGTAATTTTTGAAGCAATTCACGTTGATAATATGGTGGAACCCAACGAGTACGCATAGCAGTTTTCAAAGCAGCCCAAGTAGCGGGAATAGGATATAATCTACAATGTTCAGACCACCATACACATGCAAAACTAGTGAAAGCACAAACAGCAGCAGCAACCCGTCTCTCCTCGGGATATTGTAAACATGTAAAACGTTGTTCAGTTTCTAACTCCCAAGTAAGATATATATCAGGAACATATCTACCCTCAAAAGGTGGAATATTCAATTTCAGTTTAGGAATATGGACATCATCTCGTACCTGAGGTGGTGGTGCAGGCCTACCATTACGAATATATACCTGAGGTCGACCTGGTGGTGGTGGTGCTGGTGGCTGCACGTAGTGCTGATTTTGATCAACCTCATCCTCATAATCGCCCGCATACTCATCATCCTCCTGGGTACCAGCAGCAGCAGTAGCAGGGGCCAAAGAAGCATCAACAACATGAACAGCAGCACCAGAAGTTTGGCCATCCTCAATAGGAACACGCTTCGCTCGTCCATACTGATTCGAAAGGATGCGTTGTTGTTGTTGTTGTTGTTGTTGGAGAGGTGCGTTAGGTGCAGCGGGTCGTGGTGGTGGAAGACGCGCGAGCAATTCATTAAACTTGTTATCGAGCTTTGTTTCGAACGTCATCTCCATGCCATCTATCTTCTCCATGGCCTCTTCAAATCTGTTTAGCACATCTTGCACCTGTCCACTCATCATTTGCTGAAATTTATCATGTAGCTGTTTGTTCGTCAGGTTCTCCCAATCAGTCTCATCGGCTTGTGATCCTACCATGGTTAGCAGCAAATAGAAACACAGAAGAATATGATCCTACAGAGTACTAAGAAGTGGTGGTGGTGTATCACAAACCCGTCAAGCAAATCTCAAATTCTTACCAGTTCTTACCCAGCAGCAGGCGGTGATCGGCAACCGTTGTAGTCAAAACTCTCAAAGCTTGGATAGAGCGATTACCAGGGAGAGTCCAACGCACGACGTAGATGTATGTGGAGCTGGGAAGGCTTATAATATGGTAGCAAAAAGGGTCAGCAATAATCAATTCAGAGATGCAAAGTTGAATAAACGCTCAACGACGGTACTGTGCTGGTCCTAGGCTAGACCGTGCTAGAGACGCGAGCCTAGAACACTAACAAAATCACCGCGCTGCACGTAAACAAGGGAAAAGCACACTCTGTAATTTTTTTTCGCTCTTTTTTTTTGCGCTCTTTTTTTTTGCGCTGCTCTTTTTTTTTTGCGAAAAATCACTATAATGGCGAGTGTCTCAAAACTCTTCCTAGGTCAAACTGACAGGATGGGCACGAAATTTTTTCGACCAATTTTTTTTTTTCGTTTTTTCGACTGCCCGGACCCAAAAACTGGAAACGGGTCAAAAAAAACTTTCTATAATGGCACCTGTCTCAAAACACTCAGAAACACCTAAAAATAGGATAGCCAGAAAATTTTTCGAAAAATGCGTTTTTGAAAAATTTTGGGCCTAAACGGAGCGTGGTTTCCGGACTCTTTTTTTTTTCCGAAACCTACTCCGGCAAGGAAACACGAATCGGAAACTAGATGGATCCCGAAAACAAACCTAATAAGCAAGGAACTCGGATTGGTGGTGGATATATGGTGGTGGTATATGGATACGGATTCGGAGCGGTGGTGGTAGATGGCAGGTGCGATGATGATGGTGCGGCGGCGGCGTGACAACTTATGACCAGAACTCGAAACTCTAAAAGACTAGACTCTAAGACCAGCAACTAGACCGACGATGCAACCGCAAATTCAACAAAGCAAAACCCTAAAAAGATTATGCAAAGGCTCAGATTGGTTCGGATATGATGAACTAACCCTAATTTTTTTTGTGGCTTTTTCGTGGACTATAGGTATGAAGAACAGACATGATCTAAACTACGAAAAACTGGAAAATCTCACCGAGCAACCTGGAAATCTGATACCACTTGATAGAGGCTAAGGTGTCCCGTCTTTCGATGAGATGATGGATTTCGCTTTGGTGGAAGTCGACTTTGACGATCCGACTACGAACGTGCGAGGACGTCGCGCCTTAGCAATCGCTAAACTAACTCCGAGAGGTTATTGACTATGCCGGAGCACGATCAACCTGACCACGAGGGTCTGTTTCCTGCAAGCAAACGAAGAACAAGCAAGAAACTAAGATTGCAATCTGGATATTGCGAATATAAGATGAAAGCTTTATTGATCAAGGTGGGGTTCTGTGACGCCTTTGTCTGGTCGTTGAACACAAACGAAGTACGCGAAGTTGCAGCTATGGCGAACTTTTAATCTAAACAAAACCCAAGTCTAAACGGTGCCCTAAGGGCTGTATATATGGAGGAAGAGAGGAGGAATTTCGTGGCCCTTGGTGGAGGGGTCCAAAATCAACCCTATCTCTTGTTTCCCCACACATACGGACTCTAAAAATAGCCTATACTTATGTATTTCGAAATTACATGGGCCTGGCCCAATAAAAAGGTGACGCAGCACCTATAATAGCCTCGGGACGAAATTTATGAAGTGGCATCTTGTATATTTCGTCCAAGGCTTCATGCACCCATTATGGTGGCTTCAAAGTCCTGAAATCATCACTTGTAACTCCGTTCTTGTTCCCCTTGCACATGGCATCATCTCCATGCTTGTTCTTGCTCCAATGTTCATCCTTCTCCAAGCTAGGCCCTTCATTTGTAAGCAAAACAAATGTATCCAATTTAGGCAGCATCATATTCTCATGAACATTAGAATCATTACCAAGAAACGAAAGTACCTGATAATTTAATTGGCGTGCGCGAGCTCTAGTAATTGGTCCTGTATATGTAACAGTAGGGGCTGTGGGTGTAACAATGGTATTGATGTCCTCATCAGTTTTACCAAGAAGAGCAAAATTCATGGTCATTAGTCACACGAGGGCCTTCCCGTTCTTCCTCCCAGAGCGGCTCAGGCGATCGCCGGAGGGAGCTGCCCCACCGCGCTTCAGTTTTCCAATGGTTGGCGGGATAACCGGACTCATCTTCAGATTTGCATGTCCCTGCTATTGATGAAGGGCGCATTGAGTGTAATATTACACCTCCGATCAATGATAGCGTGGTTCAGGGGAAGGAGGGCGTGAATTCTGGATCTTCAAATTTGGCTATTACTTGCTACGGCTGTGGCAATCTGGGCCACATGGCTTGGGCCTGCCCTGAGCCCCGCCTCACTGGCCTTTGGCCATTCTGTAGGGTGGCTATATTTCCCTCCCCCCTGCTGAGGCCTGGGCCCCTGGGGTGGTGGATGACTGGTTTTTGGCCGTTGGCCCAGCCCAACCAGCGATTCGAGCTTCCTCTTTTAGAGAGCTCTGTGAAGGCATGTTCCCGAACTTTCAGCCTAGATTCCCACTTGCCTCTTCGCCTCCTCCCCTGCCTTCCACTATTCAACCTCGGGCTCGTCATTCTTCCACCTCGCAGTCTGCAGAAGCCGCTACCGTCGTTGAGCCAGCCATGGCCAACATTCCGTTTGATCCTCAGCCTTTTGTCCCCCATGGTTTCAATATCCTCAACGTCGAAGGCCGTAATGGAGTGGCAAGAGTAGTTCTCCCTCACCGTCAGAAGCAACACAAGGATTGGGCCATCATCACCATTGAGCCGCTTCCAGATGAGGTACTTTTCCTGAATGTGCAAGAAGTTCTAGATGAGTTCTTTGCGGATGTTCAGCAAGTGCAAATCAGAGAAATGGAGCGCTGTCCATTGGGGGAAGCATATGTGCGTTTTGTCAATCCTAGAGACAGAGATAGGTTAGTGCTTCAGAGTCCTCACCAGTTTGGAGATGTTTTTATCTCTTTCCACAACCATGATAATGGCCGCAACTGCAGAAGAACCCAGTTTAATAGAACAGTTTGGCTGCTCATCCTTGTGGTCCCGTTTGACTTTCGTAATTATGAAGATATTGCCAGGGCTATCAGTCATTTTGGGCGACTTGTTTCTTGGGAGAATGATCCTCTCCATATGGGTAGAGTTATTGCAAAAGCTAAAGTCAGAGATCTGGACTCCATCCCTAAAAGTGTCAGATGGTCTGAGGGTGAAGTTTTGGATGAAGATGCATGGTCCTCTTCAGTGGAAATTCTTTTGCAGCAGATGATGGGGGGGGGGGGGTCCCCCGCTGATGAGGACCCAATCCCACCTGACAATGTGGACCCTCATCCTCTGCCAGGCAATAACAATGCTTTCCCTGGTTTTCATATTAATCCACAGCCTGTTCAGCAAGATGATATGGATGCAGATGAAGGGCACTGGGCTTTGCAGCCTCCAGTTGTTAATAATGTTGAGGTTCAGGATGAATTTGATTTTCTGCAAGGTGTTCAGCAAGAAGAAATTGCTTGGGCTGATGGGGAGGAGCTCCCTCCTCCATTGGAGGGTCACAGCAGCATCACAACAACTGTCTCATTGTCTGAAGGTTTTTCTTCTCATGCAAGTGAGGAAGTGAATCAACTTCTACCTGTGCAGCAAATTCAGGGCAATGGTCTTGAGCTTCTGATGATGGACTACCAAGAGGAGGAGCAAGATGTTCCTGCAATCCCAATTCCTCAGGCCCCTCTTGCTTTAGCAAATCCTCAGGAAGATTTAATACTTGCAGTTCCAGAGGTGGACCCTCAGATTCAGCCAATCTTGGAGGAAGTGAACCAACTTTCTGAGCCAGTTATTGGACTGAGCCCTACTGTGCTTCAGGACCTGTCTCTAGACCCTAACAGAGGTTTACCTGTTGACAAGGAAGCAGCAGACCATGACGAGGAGCACTTTCAGTTAAAAGCAGTTAATTTGGATGGGGAAGTAGGTGCTAGTTCTCCTTCAGTGAACCCACATCTTTTGGATCCTACTGGGGTTCATAACACTAGCAAAAAAGGTAACTAGATTGCCCAAATTGAAGAACACTTTGAGTTTGCACCCTCCCTACTTGGTTTGAAATATATTCAGCTAAAGGCACTAGCTAATAAAGATACTATTCTGTCAGAAGAAGGGCTGGAGATTTGGAAGGAGAATTTTGCTCAAAAACCTTTGGAGGATGTTCCTTCACTTTCTGTTCAAGTCCCAGTAAGTTGGTTCAATTTTATTGTGCACCTTCTAATGACACCAGACAAGTTTAACTGGACACTCAACATGCTTAAATCTCCTTTGTGGGAATTACTTGCTGAAGTAGAGGGCTCTGAAAATTCTTATATCTTCCACATTCCTGATAAATGTATTGCTACTAAGCTCCTATTTGCAAGCAGCTCATGCCTCAAACTCATCAGTAGGATACAAATAAGGAAAATGAAGGAGATTCCTCCAACCAGTAGGACTTGGACTCCTTGGCCCTTCTTCAACCTTTTGGGGTTGAAAATTCTAAGAAAAGAAGGGGAGGAAAGACACCTCTTGTAGAAACAGAGGTAAGGAGTGATAGAATTAAAAAAGATAATGCTGGGTTTAAAAGAGGTTATTGCTCTAATAATAAGTGTCTGCCATGTAATGCTACTCCACCAGTTGTTCAGAAATCAGTGGTTAAGAATCTCACAACCTCATTTTGCAAGGTGGCTGATCAGGAGTTGGAGAGAAAGCTCTCTAAGAAGCCCAAGAGAAGGGTGGGAGAGGACTTGGCTGGCATGCTCCCATCCAATGAGGACAGGCACGACAGCCCCAAAAGTGTCTAGATGATCACATTAGGTGATTTTGTTGAGGAGGGACAAGGGGTTAAAGTCATGAACTGTATGAATGTTCCTTTTGGTTGTAACTGCACCTTATGGGCCCTATGAACTTGCTGTAATAGTTCATGTTCTTCTGTCAATGCACTTTGCTACTTTTACTACTCCTGGGTAGTTACCTATCTTGATATGCTGTGGATGATGTGGTTGCTTTCACTGAGGCCTTGTTGGACTGATTACCATGGGTGCTGGCCAAGTGGTGGTGCTTGGTCCCTGGTTTCTCTCTTAAACTGTTTCCATGAGGGAGCATCGGAGGGGTTAACTCGCCTGATAAATGGCTTGCTCTAGGGCAAAAAATTGAAGAAAGTGCATGTGCTATTCTGTGTCTTCAAGAAACCAAGAGGGAGCATTTTGATGCTGCTTACATTAAGAACTTTTGTCCCAACAGGCTCAATAAATTTGCCTTCCTGCCCTCAATTGGTGCTTCTGGAGGGCTTCTAATCACATGGAATGGATCACTATTTGAGGGAGAGGTTATCTTCCAGAATAGATTCTCTCTCTCAATTAGTTTCAGTAGTCTTTTGTGCAATCAAACCTGGGTCCTCACCAACATATATGGGCCTTGTGAGCAAGCAGACAAAATTGAATTTTTAAATTGGTTTTCCAACATACATATGCCTCTGGACACAAATTGGATTCTAGTTGGAGATTTCAACTTTATTAGGGCTCCTACTGATAGAAACAGACCTGGTGGGGATGTTAATGAAATGCTTCTCTTTAATGAAGCCATCAGTAATCTGGGTTTAATTGAGCTCCCTCTACATGGCAGGAAATACAGCTGGAGTAACATGCAGCAGAGTCCTTTGTTGGAAAAGCTAGATTGGTTCTTCACCTCTGCCTCTTGGATGACAGCTTATCCTGATACAGTTGCCATGCCTCTTTCCAGGCCTATCTCAGATCATCTTCCATGTGTAATCAAAATTGGGACTTCTATTCCTAAGGCCAGGGTCTTCAGATTTGAAAATTACTGGTTAAAGCACTCAGACTTTAAAGAGGTTGTATCTGCAGCCTGGAATATTCCTGTGGGTAATCTTGATGCAGCAAAAAGCCTAAATGCCAAGTTCAAAAACCTTAGAAGGGCACTTAAACTTTGGGCCAAAAACCTGTCTTGCCTGAAATCCAAAATTGCTGCAATTAATGAGGCTATTTTCTTGTTTGACTTGTTTGAAGAATTCAGAGACTTGGGAGATTTTGAGTGGAATTGTAGGGTGATTCTAAAAGAACATTTGCTCATATTACTGAGGAACCAAAAAATTTATTGGAAGCAGAGAGGTAAGATCAAGGGTGTTAAGCTTGGTGATGAAAACACAAAATAATTTCATACAAAGGCCTCTATAAATCACAGGCATAATCACATTGCTATGCTAAAAAAATGAGGACCAAGTGGAAATAACAGACCATGCAGAGAAAGCTGCCCTGCTATGGAATGCCTTCAAGAACAGATTAGGAAGGTGATAGAGGCGGGGGTGTCCCGATCTTTCGATGAGATGATAACTCTCGATTTGGTGAAGATGACTTTGACGATCCGACTACAAACGTGCACGACGTTGCGCCTTAGCAATCGCTAAACCAACTCTGAGAGGTTATTGACCACGCCGGAGCACAATCAACCTGACCACGAAGGTCTATTCCTGCAAGCAATCGAAGAACAAGCAAGAATATGATAAAAGCAATCTGAATATTGCGAGTATATATGAAGTATTGATAAAGGTGGGGATCCGTAAGCGGTCTTGGTCTGGTCGTTGGACACAAACGAAGTACACGAAGTTGCAATGGCTAACTTTTAACTAAACAAATCCCAAGGAAAAGCTACTAGATGGATCTACTTATATAGGAGCAAGGGGTGGCGGCCAAGGAGGTGGGAGGACATCCCAAGGCAGCCTAAAACTAAATCTAGGTCGTACAAGGCCAATGGGCCCAAGTGGAGGTGATGTAACACCTTTGGACTTGTAGTTTGACTCGGATTCTGCTGCAGCATCAGATTGTTTCGTCCACAACTCAACGCTCTGGACGAATTTGAAGGTGATTCCAATTGGGTTGGAAAGTGCACGAAATCTAGTTTCCAACAAAAAAAGAATCACCCAATTCGGAGTCCGTATGAAAAACTTGTGTGCGTTTTGAGTCAGGTATGTCTGTGCAGTCCGAATCTGAATCCAGAACGTGAGAGACTTGGACTCTATCTTCTCTTGGGCCAAAAGTGACGTGAGAGAACTTTTTGGACAGCAAATAAACATCTCTTTCTTCCCTATCTTCATATGTGGATTGTACAAATGTCCCATACACCTGCAATTAGACAAAACACAAAAGTGTGTGAAGTATTTTTGTTCTGGATAACATAAATAGATTATTGAATAGCTTGCACTAGAAATCACCTGACAAATATGCATATATGCAATATTTTTAGTCATATCCAAGGTAGTCATGTCCTCATCATCCTCCCCTTCTTGAAAATAAAGCCGTCCTCGGCGTTGCTTAATCTGAAATGTGGCTAACAAAAGAGACAAGGTGTACATGTTGTATATGTATATGTCATCCATTTTTACTTCCCTTGATTTTTGCATATATGACACATGAATAGATGAGTAACTTGCATAGTTCATAAAATCTAAAGCCAAAAAATTAGCACAAGAAGTAGAAGGCATGAAAATATTGCAACTCAGTTTGCACATATAAGTGAAGCTCTTATTCATTTCAAAAGATTGACAATGTTCATCATTAAACCATCCCAACATTGGTGAATAAACCTTACTTGCATCAAATTTACATGCTACAACATGCTTAAATAAGCAAACATGCAATAAGTCATTCAACACAGAATCATCACCAAGATTAGAGGTCATATCAAACTGATTAAACATTGGTTCTTTTGCATCAATAGTTAATTCAATGGGTGCACTCAAAATTGTTGGTATTTCAGTTGTTTGATCACATGGCAAAGTCAAATTATCAACGTAGTCCTCTAAAATAGATGGTGTGATCAAAGTAGTGGGTAGCTCATCAGATGGTGCATTCAAATTGACAAGGCATTCATCATTCTCATGTAGAGATGGAAGATCAGTACCTTTGTCATTACCTCTTATGATCAACTCAGATGATGTAGCCACTCTCGAGGGCGATGTGTCACATGGTGGAGGTGATGTAGTCCTGACAACAACGGATGTGGTTGTCATAGTATGCCTAGTAGTTGAAGGAACAATCATATCAACTCTTGGAATGTGCACCGTGCGCTTGTTCTCCTCGTGGCCAACACATCGTTTTATTTCCTGTTCAGCTTTGCAAGCAAGATGAAACAAACGGTCCATAGGATAACACTCTTCATGAATTAGTATCTCTTGAATATCACGGTTTAATCCTCCCCAAAATCTATCCATAAAATCATCTTCACTTTCTTCTAAAGAGGAATGCAACAAGGTAGTTTGTAAATCATCATAATATTTTGTTACAGTTTCACTACCTTGTTTTAAGTGTTGCAACTTCTTAATCATGTCACGAGTATAATAAGCAGGGACGAAAGTATGTCGCATGGCAAGTTTCAAATCATCCCAAGTAGTAGGTATATAATCAGGGTGTAACCGACAATATTCACTCCACCAAACCAAAGCATAACCAGTGAAAGAACCAACCGCAACCTTAACCTTTTTATGTTCATCGAAATTATGGGAAGCAAATATATTTTTTATGTCGAACTCCCATTCAATATATAAAGCAGGTTTAAAACGGCCATTAAATGGTGGTATAGATACATTAACTTGATCATGTGCATTTGGATGTTTGTGCACCTCTCGTGATGGTTGTGGTATTTGCAAAGGTGGTGGCACATCTCCCGCGATCGACAAAGCCCATGAATTGACTCTGGATCCTGTCATGATTAGTAGAACAAGAAACAAAACCCAAAAAATAATGTTCCTATAACTACTAGGATGTGGTGGTAAAACGCTCACAGTAAAGCAAATATCAATGTCTTACAAGTTCTTACCATGCAGCAGGCGGTGATCGGCAACCAGCGGTGTCAAGTATCTCCGAATATTGAGTAAAGCGATTGCCAGGGGAGCGTACGTATACACGGTGTAGAAATATGTGGAGCTGGGTTGGCTATATATGGTAGCAAAAGATTAGCAATAATCAATTCAAAGATGCAATGTTGAATAAACGCTCAACGACGGTACTGTGCTGGTCCTAGGCTAGACCGGACTAGAGACGCGAGCCTAGAACACTAATGAGGTCACGGCGTAGCACAACTACCATCAATGAAGGATACTAAGTAGCTCTTGACAGCAAGATATAAGTGAAGATCACAACGGCAGTGAAGATAATGATGAAAAACAACTGCCAAGCAGGATATACAACAACTTTGTCTCCAACTTTCCTCTGAAAAAGTTTGTGCCGATTTTTTTGATTTTTTTTTCTCTGACTTTTTTCTCTTTTTTTTCTCGTTTTTTTTCTCTCTTTTTTTCTCCCTCTTTCCAAAACAAACTATATAAGACGCAGATTGGATCAAGCGAAGATGTGAACGATCTCAACTATTATTATGACAATGAATGGTGGGTAGCACGTGGTGGAAATTGATGGATGGGTGGTGGACAGCGGAAGAGATAATGATGCAGCGCTAGCGTGACTAATGTGAACAGAACTCGAAACTCTAAACGAACTAGACACTAAGACCAGCAACTCGACACGACGATGCAACCGATAATTCAACTATGCAAGCAATGAAAAGAAAATTGCAAAGGCTCAGACTGGCTTGGACCAAGGATGAATAGATCTAACTCTTTTTTGTGGCTTTTTCTTGGACAATAGGTAAGAAAATAAATCTAATCTAGGAAAACTGGAAATTCTCACCGAGCAACCTGAAAACTGATACCACTTGATAGAGGCGGGGGTGTCCCGATCTTTCGATGAGATGATAACTCTCGATTTGGTGAAGATGACTTTGACGATCCGACTACAAACGTGCACGACGTTGCGCCTTAGCAATCGCTAAACCAACTCTGAGAGGTTATTGACCACGCCGGAGCACAATCAACCTGACCACGAATGATAGAGGCAAAGGTGTCCCGTCTTTCGATGAGATGATGGATTTCGCTTTGGTGGAAGTCGACTTTGACGATCCGACTACGAACGTGCGAGGACGTCGCGCCTTAGCAATCGCTAAACCAACTCCGAGAGGTTATTGACCACGCCGGAGCACGATCAACCTGACCACGAGGGTCTGTTTCCTGCGAGCAAACGAAGAACAAGCAAGAAACTGAGATTGCAATCTGGATATTGCGAATATAAGATGAAAGCTTTATTGATCAAGGTGGGGTTCTGTGACGCCTTTGTCTGGTCGTTGAACACAAACGAAGTACGCGAAGTTGCAGCTATGGCGAACTTTTAATCTAAACAAAACCCAAAGTCTAAACGACGCCCTAAGGGCTGTATATATGGAGGAAGAAGGGGGGGAATTTCGTGGCCCTTGGTGGAGGGGTCCGAAATCAACCCTATCTCTTGTTTCCCCACACATACGGACTCTAAAAATAGCCTATACTTATGTATTTCGAAATTACATGGGCCTGGCCCAATAATAAGGTGACGCAGCACCTATAATAGCCTCTGGACGAAATTTATGAAGTGGCATCTTGTATATTTCGTCCAAGGCTTCATGCACTCTTATGGTGGCTTCAAAGTCCTGAAATCATCACTTGTAACTCCGTTCTGGTTCCCCTTGCGCATGGCATCATCTCCATGCTTGCTCTTGCTCCAATGTCCATCCTTCTCCAAGCTAGGCCCTTCATTTGTAAGCAAAACAAATGTATCCAATTTAGGCAGCATCATATTCTCATGAACATTAGAATCATTACCAAGAAACGAAAGTACCTGATAATTTAATTGGCGTGCGCGAGCTCTAGTAATTGGTCCAGTATATGTAGCAGTAGGGGCTGTGGGTGTAAGAATGGTATTGATGTCCTCATCATCCTCCCCTTCTTGAAATGAAGTCGTCCTCGACGGAAGCTCATCTTCCTCGCCCAAATACGGCTTCAAATCTGCAATGTTAAAAGTGGGACTAACCCCAAAATCTGCAGGCAGCTCAAGTTTATATGCATTATCATTTACTTTCTCCAACACCTTAAAGGGACCAGCAGCACGTGGCATTAGCTTTGATTTGCGCAAATCAGGAAATCTATCCTTACGCAAATGTAACCAAACAAGATCTCCAGGTGCAAACACAACATGTTTTCTACCCTTATCTCCAGCAAGTTTATATTTAGCATTCATACGCTCAATGTTTTCCTTAGTTAACTCATGCATTTTTAAAATCAATTCAGCACGTTCTTTAGCATCAAAATTAACCTTCTCCGAAGATGGAAGAGGCAACAAATCAATAGGTGCACGAGGTAGGAAACCATACACAACTTCAAAAGGGCACATCTTAGTAGTAGAATGCAATGAACGATTATAAGGAAATTCAATATGAGGCAAGCATTCCTCGCACATTTTCTTATTATTCTTCAAAACAGCCCTAAGCATAGTAGACAATGTTCTATTGACTACTTCAGTTTGTCCATCAGTTTGGGGGTGACAAGTAGTACTAAAAAGCAGTTTAGTCCCCAACTTAGCCCATAAACATCTCCAAAAGTGGCTAAGAAATTTAGTATCACGATCTGAAACAATAGTATTTGGCACACCATGCAAGCGAATAATTTCACGAAAGAACAAATCAGCAACATTAACAGCATCATCGCTTTTATGACATGGTATAAAGTGTGCCATTTTCGAGAATCTATCCACGACAACAAATATGCTATCCCTCCCCTTCTTTGTTCGAGGTAAACCTAAAACAAAGTCCATAGATATATCCTCCCAAGGAACACTAGGTACAGGCAAAGGCATATATAAACCATGAGGATTGAGTCGTGACTTAGCTTTTTGACATGTAGTGCAGCGAGCAATAAAACGCTCAACATCCCGTCTCATCTTTGGCCAAAAGAAATGTGTAGCAAGTACGTCCTCTGTCTTCTTCACGCCAAAGTGTCCCATTAATCCTCCTCCATGCGCCTCCTGCAACAACAAAAGACGAACGGAGCTAGCTGGAATGCATAGCTTGTTAGCACGAAACACAAATCCATCGTTAACGACAAACTTGTTCCACATTCTTCCTTCTTTACAATTCTGCATTACATCTTTAAAATCAGCATCATGCACATATTGATCTTTGATGGTCTCCAAACCAAATATTTTGAAGTCAAGTTGTGAAAGCATAGTATAGCGACGAGACAATGCATCAGCAATAACATTTTCTTTTCCCTTCTTGTGTTTAATGACATAAGGGAAAGTCTCAATAAATTCAACCCATTTAGCATGTCTACGATTCAGTTTAGCTTGACTTTTAATATGTTTCAAAGATTCATGATCAGAATGTATAACAAATTCTTTGGGCCATAAATAATGTTGCCATGTTTCTAAAGTCCGAACAAGAGCATATAATTCTTTATCATAAGTAGAATAATTCAGACTAGGCCCACTCAATTTTTCAGAAAAGTATGCAACGGGTTTGCCATCTTGTAATAACACACCTCCTAATCCAATTCCACTAGCATCACATTCAAGCTCAAAAGTCTTATTAAAATCAGGAAGTTGGAGTAAAGGAGCATGTGTCAACTTATCTTTCAATACCGTGAAGGCTTCTTCCTGTGCGGTACCCCAAATAAAAGGCACATCTTTCTTTGTAAGCTCATTGAGAGGTGCAGCAATGGTGCTGAAATCTCTCACAAAACGCCTATAGAATCCAGCGAGGCCAAGAAAACTCCTCACTTGTGTGACCGTTTTGGGCTGCGGCCAACTCTCAATAGCTTCAATCTTGGCTTTATCAACTTCAATTCCCTGTGGAGTAACAACATAGCCAAGAAAAGATACTCGGTCGGTGCAAAAGGTGCACTTCCCAAGGTTACCAAACAAACGTGCATCACGTAGAGCAATAAAAACAGCACGTAAATGTTCCAAATGTTCTTCCAAAGATTTGCTATAAATCAGTATATCATCAAAATAGACTACCACAAATCGTCCAATGAAAGCACGTAAAACTTCGTTCATTAATCTCATGAAAGTACTAGGTGCATTAGTTAACCCAAAAGGCATGACTAACCACTCATATAAACCAAACTTAGTTTTAAATGCTGTTTTCCATTCATCACCCAATTTCATACGAATTTGATGGTATCCACTACGCAAATCAACTTTGGAGAATATTGTAGAGCCACTCAATTCATCAAGCATATCATCTAGCCTAGGAATAGGATGACGATAACGAATAGTAATATTATTAATGCCTCTACAATCAACACACATACGTGACGTACCATCCTTTTTAGGCACTAGGATAATAGGAACAGCACAAGGACTAAGAGATTCGCGTATATAACCTTTGTCGAGTAGCTCCTGTACTTGACGCATAATTTCCTTCGTCTCCTCTGGATTGGTACGGTATGGTGCACGGTTGGGTAGCGATGCACCGGGAATTAAGTCAATTTGATGCTCAATCCCTCGAATGGGTGGTAATCCCGGTGGCACGTCTTGTGGAAAGACGTCAGCGAACTCCTGCATAATGTTAGTGACAGCAGGGGGCAAAGAGGAAGGCACGTCCTCGAATGAAAATAATGCCTCTTTGCACACAAAAGCATAGCAAACAGATTTGCTGAAATCTAGCTCATCAATATCAGATGTGGTGGCAAATAAACATGCACTTTTCAATTTAATTTCAGAAGCAACACTAGATGGTTTATTATTAGGCTTCATTTGTTGCTCAAATTCTTTTGCCACAATCTGATTTTCACTCTTATTCTTCTCCTGTTTTGCTTTATTAGCTCTATTAATATCATCTTTCAAAATAGAATCAGGAGTCATAGGAAGCAAAGTAATATTTTTATCCTTATGAACAAGAGTATAATGATTGTTTCTACCATGGTGTACAGCATTTTTATCAAATTGCCATGGTCTACCAAGTAATAAGGAACATGCTTGCATAGGTACCACATCACAATCAACATAATCAGCATATGTAGAGATACTAAAATGCACACGAACAGTACGTGTTACCTTAACCTTGCCGCTGTTGTTGAACCATTGGATGTAGTAAGGATGTGGATGTGGTCTTGTGGTGAGAGATAGCTTCTCCACCATCTCCATGCTAGCCAAGTTGTTGCAGCTCCCTCCATCTATGATCACGCGAACAGAACGTTCCTTCACAACTCCCTTTGTATGGAACAAATTATGCCTCTGATTTTGCTCAGCTTGTGTAACCTGCACACTCAAAACACGTTGAGCAACTAAACATTTATACCTGTCAGCATCTTCAGGAGCCATGTATTGCGTCTCATGATCAGAATCTTCTCCACCGTGTTCGTCACGTGTAATAAGAGCCAAAGTCTCCTCATCATAGTCACTAGCGGACTCATACCCACCATCCTCAGTAACAATCATCACACGCTTAGAGGGGCATTCTCTCGCATAATGACCTCCACCCTTGCAACGTCGACAAATAATATCATGTGTTTGCCCTGTTGATGCCATGGATGAAGAAGAGCTCTTTGCAGGCCCAGAAGATGTGCTCTTGGCAGATAGTGGTGATTGTGCCTGCTTTATTGTATCACGGTTGGAGGTGGCAGCTGACGGAGGCGCCGGTGTAGCAGAACGTGTGGAAGTAGATGATGCACGTGGTGTCCATGATGAAGGTCGACCTGCAGAAAAGTTAGTCCGCGCCAATGCCTGTCGATCCTGCACTTCACGTTCAGCTTTACAAGCAAGATGAAATAAACGAGTGATATTAGTATACTCCTTAGAATCTAGAATGGTCCGAATCTCTCTATTTAATCCACCCAGAAAACGTGCAAGCATAGCTTCATTCTCCTCAACAATACCACATCTAATCATGCCAGTTTGTAATTCCTGATAATATTCTTCTACAGAATTTTTTCCTTGTCTTAAGCGCTGTAATTTTTGAAGCAATTCACGTTGATAATATGGTGGAACCCAACGAGTACGCATAGCAGTTTTCAAAGCAGCCCAAGTAGCGGGAATAGGATATAATCTACAATGTTCAGACCACCATACACATGCAAAACTAGTGAAAGCACAAACAGCAGCAGCAACCCGTCTCTCCTCGGGATATTGTAAACATGTAAAACGTTGTTCAGTTTCTAACTCCCAAGTAAGATATATATTAGGAACATATCTACCCTCAAATGGTGGAATATTCAATTTCAGTTTAGGAATATGGACATCATCTCGTACCTGAGGTGGTGGTGCAGGCCTACCATTACGAATATATACTTGAGGTCGACCTGGTGGTGGTGGTGCTGGTGGCTGCACGTAGTGCTGATTTTGATCAACCTCATCCTCATAATCGCCCACATACTCATCATCCTCCTGGGTACCAGCAGCAGCAGTAGCAGGGGCCAAAGAAGCATCAACAACATGAACAACAGCACCAGAAGTTTGGCCATCCTCAATAGGAACACGTTTCGCTCGTCCATACTGATTCGAAAGGATGCGTTGTTGTTGTTGTTGTCGTTGGAGAGGTGCGTTAGGTGCAGCGGGTGGTGGTGGTGGAAGACGCGCGAGCAATTCATTAAACTTGTTATCGAGCTTTGTTTCGAACGTCTTCTCCATGCCATCTATCTTCTCCATGGCCTCTTCAAATCTGTTTAGCACATCTTGCACCTGTCCACTCATCATTTGCTGAAATTTATCATGCAAATCCTTATTCGTCATGTTCTCCCAGTCAGTCTCGTCGGCTTGTCATCCTGGCATGGTTAGCAGCAATAGAAACACACAAGAATATGATCCTACAGACTACTAACAAGAAGTGGTGGTGGGTGTCACAAATCCGTCAAGCAAATCTCAAATTCTTACCAGTTCTTACCCAGCAGCAGGCGGTGATCGGCAACCGTTATAGTCAAAAACTCTCAAAGCTTGGATAGAGCGATTACCAGGGAGAGTCAAACGCACGACGTAGATGTATGTGGAGCTGGGAAGGCTTATAATATGGTAGCAAAAAGGGTCAGCAATAATCAATTCAGAGATGCAAAGTTGAATAAACGCTCAACGACGGTACTGTGCTGGTCCTAGGCTAGACTGTGCTAGAGACGCGAGCCTAGAACACTAACAAAATCACGGCGCTGCACGTAAACAAGGGAAAAGCACACTCTGGTTTTTTTTTGTTTTTCGCTCTTTTTTTTTTTGCGCTCTTTTTTTTTGCGCTGCTCTTTTTTTTTTTTGCGAAAAATCACTATAATGGCGAGTGTCTCAAAACGCTTCCTAGGTCAAACTGACAGGATGGGCACGAAATTTTTTCGACCAATTTTTTTTTTCGTTTTTTCGACTGCCCGGACCCAAAAACTGGAAACGGGTCAAAAAAAACTTCCTATAATGGCACCTGTCTCAAAACACTCAGAAACACCTAAAAATAAGATAGCCAGGAAATTTTTCGAAAAATGCGTTTTCGAAAAATTTTGGGCCTAAACGGAGCGTGGTTTCCAGACTCTTTTTTTTTTTTTTTTTCCGAAACCTACTCCGGCAAGGAAACACGAATCGGAAACTAGATGGATCCCGAAAACAAACCTAATAAGCAAGGAACTCGGATTGGTGGTGGATATATGGTTGTGGTATATGGCAGCGGTGGTGGTAGCGGTGGTAGTATATGGATATGGATCGGTGGTGGTATATGGACACGGATTGGTGGTGGTATATGGATACGGATTCGGAGTGGCGGTGGTAGATGGCAGGGGCGATGATGATGGTGCGGCGGCGGCGTGACAACTTATGACCAGAACTCGAAACTCTAAAAGACTAGACTCTAAGACCAGCAACTAGACCGACGATGCAACCGCAAATTCAACAAAGCAAAACCCTAAAAAGATTATGCAAAGGCTCAGATTGGTTCGGATATGATGAACTAACCCTAATTTTTTTTGTGGCTTTTTCGTGGACTATAGGTATGAAGAAAAGACTCGATCTAAGCTACGAAAAACTGGAAAATCTCACCGAGCAACCTGGAAATCTGATACCACTTGATAGAGGCAAAGGTGTCCCGTCTTTCGATGAGATGATGGATTTCGCTTTGGTGGAAGTCGACTTTGACGATCCGACTACGAACGTGCGAGGACGTCGCGCCTTAGCAATCGCTAAACCAACTCCGAGAGGTTATTGACCACGCCGGAGCACGATCAACCTGACCACGAGGGTCTGTTTCCTGCGAGCAAACGAAGAACAAGCAAGAAACTGAGATTGCAATCTGGATATTGCGAATATAAGATGAAAGCTTTATTGATCAAGGTGGGGTTCTGTGACGCCTTTGTCTGGTCGTTGAACACAAACGAAGTACGCGAAGTTGCAGCTATGGCGAACTTTTAATCTAAACAAAACCCAAAGTCTAAACGACGCCCTAAGGGCTGTATATATGGAGGAAGAGGGGGGGGAATTTCGTGGCCCTTGGTGGAGGGGTCCGAAATCAACCCTATCTCTTGTTTCCCCACACATACGGACTCTAAAAATAGCCTATACTTATGTATTTCGAAATTACATGGGCCTGGCCCAATAATAAGGTGACGCAGCACCTATAATAGCCTCTGGACGAAATTTATGAAGTGGCATCTTGTATATTTCGTCCAAGGCTTCATGCACTCTTATGGTGGCTTCAAAGTCCTGAAATCATCACTTGTAACTCCGTTCTGGTTCCCCTTGCGCATGGCATCATCTCCATGCTTGCTCTTGCTCCAATGTCCATCCTTCTCCAAGCTAGGCCCTTCATTTGTAAGCAAAACAAATGTATCCAATTTAGGCAGCATCATATTCTCATGAACATTAGAATCATTACCAAGAAACAAAAGTACCTGATAATTTAATTGGCGTGCGTGAGCTCTAGTAATTGGTCCAGTATATGTAGCAGTAGGGGCTGTGGGTGTAAGAATGGTATTGATGTCCTCATCAACGAAGGTCTATTCCTGCAAGCAATCAAAGAACAAGCAAGAATATGATAAAAGCAATCTGAATATTGCGAGTATATATGAAGTATTGATAAAGGTGGGGATCCGTAAGCGGTCTTGGTCTGGTCGTTGGACACAAACGAAGTACACGAAGTTGCAATGGCTAACTTTTAACTAAACAAATCCCAAGGAAAAGCTACTAGATGGATCTACTTATATAGGAGCAAGGGGTGGCGGCCAAGGAGGTGGGAGGACATCCCAAGGCAGCCTAAAACTAAATCTAGGTCGTACAAGGCCAATGGGCCCAAGTGGAGGTGATGTAACACCTTTGGACTTGTAGTTTGACTCGGATTCTGCTGCAGCATCAGATTGTTTCGTCCACAACTCAATGCTCCGGACGAATTTGAAGGTGATTCCAATTGGGTTGGAACGTGCACGAAATCTAGTTTCCAACAAAAAAAGAATCACCCAATTCGGAGTCCGTATGAAAAACTTGTGTGCGTTTTGAGTCAGGTATGTCTGTGCAGTCCGAATCTGAATCCAGAACGTGAGAGACTTGGACTCTATCTTCTCTTGGGCCAAAAGTGACGTGAGAGAACTTTTTGGACAGCAAATAAACATCTCTTTCTTCCCTATCTTCATATGTGGATTGTACAAATGTCCCATACACCTGCAATTAGACAAAACACAAAAGTGTGTGAAGTATTTTTGTTCTGGATAACATAAATAGATTATTGAATAGCTTGCACTAGAAATCACCTGACAAATATGCATATATGCAATATTTTTAGTCATATCCAAGGTAGTCATGTCCTCATCAGAAGGTCACAGCAAACCACCATGCACTTTCATTTGCCTTCTCTGCTGCAACATCAATGATGAGGACATCAATACCATTGTTACACCCACAGCCCCTACTGCTACATATACTGGACCAATTACTAGAGCTCGCGCACGCCAATTAAATTATCAGGTACTTTCGTTTCTTGGTAATGATTCTAATGTTCATGAGAATACGATGCTGCCTAAATTGGATACATTTGTTTTGCTTACAAATGAAGGGCCTAGCTTGGAGAAGGATGGACATTGGAGCAAGAGCAAGCATGGAGATGATGCCATGCGCAAGGGGAACCAGAACGGAGTTACAAGTGATGATTTCAGGACTTTGAAGCCACCATAAGAGTGCATGAAGCCTTGGACGAAATATACAAGATGCCACTTCATAAATTTCGTCCAGAGGCTATTATAGGTGCTGCGTCACCTTATTATTGGGCCAGGCCCATGTAATTTCGAAATACCTAAGTATAGGCTATTTTTAGAGTCCGTATGTGTGGGGAAACAAGAGATAGGGTTGATTTCGGACCCCTCCACCAAGGGCCACGAAATTCCCCCCCCCCCCTCTTCCTCCATATATACAGCCCTTAGGGCGTCGTTTAGACTTTGGGTTTTGTTTAGATTAAAAGTTCACCATAGCTGCAACTTCGCGTACTTCGTTTGTGTTCAACGACCAGACAAAGGCGTCACAGAACCCCACCTTGATCAATAAAGCTTTCATCTTATATTCGCAATATCCAGATTGCAATCTCAGTTTCTTGCTTGTTCTTCGTTTGCTCGCAGGAAACAGACCCTCGTGGTCAGGTTGATCGTGCTCCGGCGTGGTCAATAACCTCTCGGAGTTGGTTTAGCGATTGCTAAGGCGCGATGTCCTCGCACGTTCGTAGTCGGATCGTCAAAGTCGACTTCCACCAAAGCGAAATCCATCATCTCATCGAAAGACGGGACACCTTTGCCTCTATCAATCAAGCTAGTCCTTCAGATTTTGAACAGCTGGAAATTCCTTTCACTGAGGAAGAAATCAATGAAGTTGTCAAGCAATTGCCCCCAGACAAGTCTCCTGGACCTGATGGATTTAACAATGAGTTTTTTAAGAGCTGCTGGGATATTATAAAACCTGATGTCACTAGATTGACACATGAGTTCTATGTTGGGCAAATTTCTCTAGAGAGCATCAACACTTCTTTCATAACTCTAGTTCCCAAGGGGCCTTCTCCCAGTACTGCTAATGATTTCAGACCTATGTCCTTACTCAATTGCTGCCTCAAACTCATCACCAAATTGCTTGCAAACAGGTTACAAAAAGTAATCCTCAAAATGGTTCATACAAATCAGTATGGCTTCCTTAAAGAAAGAGCTATTCATGACTGTCTTGGTTGGGCTTATGAGTACCTTCATCAATGCCACAAGTCAAAGGAGGAAATTGTTGTGCTGAAACTTGATTTTGAAAAGGCATTTGATCTCATTGAACATTCTACAATCATTGATATCCTCAGAGTAAAGGGTTTTGGAGAAAGATGGATTGGATGGATTAAAATGCTATTTACTTTTGCTTCGTCACAAGTGATTCTCAATGGCATTCCTGGGAAAAAGTTTTATTGCCTGAGAGGTGTAAGACAAGGGGATCCTCTCTCTCTCCCCTTCTTTTTGTGTTGGCTGCAGACCTCCTTCAGTCAATCATAAATAGAGCAATGAACTTGGGTCTTCTCACCCCACCTTTGCAAGTACAGTCATGTCCAGATTTTCCCATAGTTCAGTATGCAGATGATACCCTGATTCTCATGCAAGCTGATGCCCCACAACTCCATTGTCTTAAAGCCCTACTTCACACATTTGCAAATGCTACTGGATTAAAGGTCAACTATAGCAAATCAATCCTGATACCAATCAATGTGAGTGATGAAAAAATAGAAATTTTGACTGGTACATTGAACTGTTTGAAAGGATCATTCCCCTTCACTTACCTGGGCATGCCTTTAGGGCTTCAAAAACCAACAGTGGAACAGTGTTTGCCTTTAGTGAGCCGAATTGCAAAAAAACTGGTGGGACTATCTTCTTTTATGACTCTTGCTGGAAGATTACTGCTAGTCATGTCAGTGCTAAATTCACTTCTTATATACTTCATGGGCTGTCTGGATGTTCCTATAACTATCAAAAACCAGGTTAACAAATACTTGAGACATTGTCTTTGGAGGGGACCAGATTTGGAGGATCCCAGACCAGCTTTGGTAGCTTGGTCCACTGTTTGTAGGCCCAAAATTCAGGGTGGCCTTGGAGTGATGAATATCTTTGTTCAAAACCAAGCCCTTCTGCTCAAAAACCTCAACAAATTCTACAATAGAGAAAACATCCCATGGGTCAATCTCATTTGGGAGGCTTATTATGACAATGGCATCTTACCAGGACAAAAATGGGAAGGGTCTTTCTGGTGGAAATGTAACCTGAGGCTCATTGATAGTTACAAATCCATGGCAAGATGCACAATAGGTGATGGGAAATTTGCTCTGTTTTGGTCTGACCTCTGGCACACTACCTGCCTGAACCAATTATTCCCTCATCTTTACTCCTTTGTCAGAGATCAGAATCTTTCAGTTCAAAATGTTCTTATGTTTGAATATTTGGAAGATTTATTTCACCTACCACTGACTCAGGAGGCTTTTCTGGAATTTGAGCTGATGGAAGAGATTTGTGATACCCTCAGAAGTTCTGCATCCAATGAGCACTTGGATACTTGGAGTTATATGTGGGGTAATAATATTTTTTCAGTGGCTAAAGCATACAAAATTTTGATAGGTGTAAAAATTGTACCAGCACGGTTCAACTGGATTTGGAAATGTTCTGCCCAGCCAAAACACAAGGTCTTCTTTTGGAGACTTCTTCATGATAGACTCAATACCAGGAATCTGCTACGAAGGAAAACTTTTCATCTTGACAACTATAATTGTGCTACTCTCAACTGCCAGCAGGAAGAAACACGTCAACACCACTTTTGGACCTGCCCTTTTGCTTCTGCTTGCTGGGATATTCTCTGCCCTAATAGACAAAGGAACCTCTCCATCATGGAAGCCATTCCAGACTTAAGGAGCAACATACATCAACCTTTTTCCATGGAGATCATTATCATTGCATCTTGGGCCATTTGGATAGTCAGGAATGATAAGATTTTCAATAACATTCCAACCAGCATTGACAGATGGAAATTCATCTTCCTCTCAGAACTGCACCTGCTCAAATTAAGAATTAAGGAGAAGTTTTCAGGTTCTTTCTCTTCCTGGTTGGACACCCTTGTCCTGTAATTTTTTGTAGTTTTTTTAGTTTCTTTAGTTTTTTTCTCTAGTTGTGGCCGTTTTTAGGCTAGTTCTCCTTCTTTGGGGCTTATCTCAAGCCTTGTATGTTTGAACTCTCTTTTATTTAATAATATAAAAATTGCAGTGGGGTTTTGCCCTACTGTGTACAGTCAAAAAAAATGAAGCTCTCGGCTTGAAGTGTATAGGTGGTGGGAGTGCGTATGCGGAAGTGGGCGGTGGTGGTGACCAAACTGAAGAGAATTCAGTTTCGTCAGGGAACGGCGGACGTCCGGTGGTTTACGGTCGTCCGGTCGTCGGACGTCCGGAGGCGGCCGGACGTCTGGTGCCTGGGCGATTTTCCGGCACGGGATGAACAACTCGTTGACGTGGTGGAGAGGTCTAAAATGGTCAAATCCGGGGGATTTTGTGGATGGAAAAAGGTGGATACAAGGGGGAAAAGCTAGATCCACTCTAGGCAAAGCAAATCCACGGATCAAATCCAACAAAATTTCAAGACACCAACAAATCACAAAAAAAAATTGGGACTATTTTTGTGGGGAATTTTCGAATTAGGGACAAAATCAACAAAAACAAGGCTAGAAACACAACGGCGAGGTTCCAAAATCGTGATGAACGTGGCTTTGATACCAAGATGATGTAGGGTAGGAACCCCAGGGGCCGATCTTTCACGAATGGAGCGGATCCCACGAAGACCACGAGGGAAAACACGAGGGAAAACACAAGGGGAAACACGAGAGAATCACTAAACCAACAAGAAATAGTCACACATATGCTAGATCCTCGAGTACATAAGAGATCACACGATCCACGATCAACTAGGGGCGATACAAAGGTAACGGGCCTTCTCCGCGAGGAGGTGTTGAATCCACAAGGGGATCTTCCCGTAAAGGGGTCTTGAATCCAAAGGGATCATCTCCGAAGAGGGGCCGTGGTCTCTCTCGTGGAGTAGATTCGATGTGGATGAGCAACGCTCAATCTCAAGTACGAGCTAAATCAATGCTAACCCTAAAACGTAGGTAGGGGAAGAGTATATATAGTCTCGGTGGGCGATGGGATACATGGGCTATGGCCCAACACGTAATAGTACACAAACGTCGGACATCCGGGAGTCACCGGTCGTTCGGAGGCTCGCGAGGGTCCAGACGTCCGGTGCTCGTCGGACGTTCGTAGATTCGGCTCGGGTGGGCTTTGGTCGGATGTCTGATCGGGGTCGGATGTCCGTGGCGTCGGTCGTCCGGAAGGCTCCGGAAATCCGTAGATTCGGCTCAGGTGTGGGTCTGCCGGTCGTCCGGAGAGGGCCGGTCGTCCGGAGCCTGGAGGTCGTCGGACGTCCGTAGCATGCCGGTCGTCCGGATCCTGGGAGCTTCGAGCAGTTCTTCTTCTTGTCCATTGAACTTGGCATCCTCGCCGTCTTGCCCGTTGATTGTAGTTGGTATGTGGCTTTCCTCCAAGCACCTGATCACACATAGGGTTTCCGCTTGAGGTAGTAGCCAATTCTCATGTATAGGAAGTGGTAGTTCGGAGAGGAGTGAGTTCACCTTATCTTCGATAGCCTTCGCTCGGGCTCTTGTCATTGGTCCAAGTGGTGTCATAGGAGACGTAGGTAGGTCCATGGGGGTGACCTTGGTATGCTCCGCATCACATATGGTTTGACAAAGGATAGTGACATGGCATGTAAGCACATCATTATCAAGACTAAAGGCATAATTGCACTCAATACATGGCAAATCATCTAGCATGAGAGAGGAAACACATGGAGATATATGATAAGAAGCAATAACAATCATGTGCAAAGCATGTAGATGGGTGTCATCAACCGCATGAAATGAGCAAGTTTGAATCATCGGTGATGGAATAAGGCAAGCAAACATAGTAATCAAGTCGTGCAAGGTAGTAGTGCGAAGATGCAACATACTAGAGTAAATCATGGCAATCATATCATGAGAGCAAATAATAGGCATAGGCAATGCACATGACATATCGCAAGCACGAACACAAAGCAAGATCAGAGTATCATCATAGGCATGGGGTACAAAGCAAAATGGCAATGACAAGTGATATCTCCACCAAGCTTGCAAATACACATACAAGTATTAGAATCAATCATCATGTGTAATGCAAAGCATGGGTCACAAATGCATGGCAAAAGCATAGGAATGAGCATATCATGCAAAGTGAACATGGCAAGATGGGCGAAGGTTATATAATGGACAATAACCCATAGGCAAGTGAGGGCCATGTAGAAGAAACGCGTGAAGTATTTGCACGAAGAGACCAGTGGGAAAGACAATCCATGGGATCCCAAGTCATCATTGCTCTCTAGATCTTGTTTTGTCAGCTCGTGGGATTGCGAGGTTGACAAGAACTCATGGGTGCCTACACAAAAGAGACACAAACGAAAGAAATTGTGTGTATGGTAAATGTACACATCATCCATCATGATGTGTATGTGCACGTGAAAGTTAGCACAAGATAAGCATCGCTCAAAGAAATTTGATGCATGGTATAAGAACATGTCATCCATCATGAAAGAATAGTTGTTATGTATAACACGATGGGGATGAAAATTTAGCATACAAGTATATGGCACAACAATAGCATTTTTATTCATGGGGAGCATGTGGTGCACACAAGTATTGGGATCATGCAATGGATGGGAGTGATCAAAATCTCCTAAAATGTATGAGGAAACTATGGGGGTCTCCTCATGAGAAATATCGGAAACATCGTATGGAGAAAATGGACAACATCCAAAACAATGCAAATCCAAAGCTAGGTGGTTATGGCATGGCATATGAGATAAATGATGCAAAGGTAGCATGTCAATATCATGACAAGAGAAACAAATTCCAATAACCATAGGCTTGTCATCTGGCATCAACAGGGCACACAAGTGATATTATTTGTCGTTGTTATAAGGGAAGAGGACATTTTGCGAGAGAATGCAAATCTCAGCGTGTGATGATTGCTACTGAGGATTGTTGGTATGAGTCCGCTATTGACTATGATGAGGCGACATTGGCTCTTGTTACACATGAAGAACACGGTGGAGATAATTCTAATCATGAGACGCAATACATGGCTGCTGAAGATGCTGACAGGTATGAATGTTTAGTTGCTCAACATGTTTTGAGTGTGCAGGTTACACAAGCTAAGAAAAATCAGAGGCATAATTTGTTCCATACAACAGGAGTTGTGAAGGAATGTTTTGTTCGCGTCATCATAGATGGAGGGAGCTGCAACAACTTGTCTAGCATGGAGATGGTGGAGAAGCTATCTCTCACCACAAGACCACATCAACATCCTTACTACATCCAATGGTTCAACAACAGCGGCAAGGTTAAGGTAACATGTACTGTTCGTGTGCATTTTAGTATATCTACATATATTGATTATGTTGATTGTGACGTGGTACCTATGCAAGCATGTTCCTTATTACTTGGTAGACCATGGCAATTTGATAAAAATTCTATACACCATTGTAGAACTAATCAGTATACTCTTGTTTATAAGGACAAAAATATTAATTTGCTTCCTATGACTCCTGATTCCATTTTGAAAGATGATATTAATAGAGTTAATAAAGAAAAACAAGAGCAAAATAAGAGTGAAAATCAGATTGTAGTAAAAGAATTTGAGCAACAAATGAGGCCTAATAATAAACCATCTAGTGTTGCTTCTGAAATTAAATTGAAAAGTGCATGTTTACTTGCCACCAAATCTGATATTGATGATCCAAATTTTAGCAAATCTGTTTGCTATGCTTTTGTGTGCAAAGAGGCATTATTTTCACTCAAGGACATGCCTTCCTCTTGGCCTCCTGCTGTCACTAACATTTTGCAGTAGTTCCCTGACGTCTTTCCACAAGACGTGCCACCGAGATTACCACCTATTCAAGGGATTGAGCATCAAATTGTCTTAATTCCCGGTGCATCATTACCCAACCATGCGCCATACCGTACCAATCCAGAGGAGATGAAGGAGATTATGCGTCAAGTACAGGAGCTGCTCGGCAAAGGCTATATACGCGAACCCCTTAGTCTTTGTATTGTTACTATCATTTTATTGCCGAAAAAGGATGGTACATCGCGTATGTGCGTTTATTATAAAGGCATTAATAATATTACTATTCATTATCGTCATCCTATTCCTAGGCTAGATGATATGCTTGATGAATTGAGTGGCTCTACAATATTCTCCTAAGTTGATTTGGATAGTGGATACCATCAAATTCGTATGAAATTGGGAGATGAATGGAAAACAACATTTAAAACTATGTTTGGATTATATGAGTTGTTAGTCATGCCTTTTGTGTTAACTAATGCACCTATTACTTTCATGAGATTAATGAACATAGTTTTACGTGCTTTCATTGGATGATTTGTGGTAGTTTACTTTGATGACATATGGATTTATAGCAAATCTTTGGAGGAACATTTGGAACATTTACGTGCTATTTTTATTGCTCTACGTGATGCACATTTGTTTTGTAACCTTGGGAAGTGCACCTTCTGCACCGATCGAGTATCTTTTCTTGGCTATGTTGTTACTCCACATGGAATTGAAGTTGATAAAGACAAGATTGAAGCTATTGAGAGTTGGCTGCAGCCCAAAACGGTCACACAAGTGAGGAGTTTCCTTGGCCTCACTGGTTTCTATAGGCGTTTTCTGAGATATTTCAGCACCATTGTTGCACCTCTCAACGAGCTTACAAAGAAGGATGTGCCTTTTGTTTGGGGTACCGCATAAGAAGAAGCCTGCACATTATTGAAAGATAAGTTGACACATGCTCCTTTACTCCAACTTCCTGATTTTAATAAGACTTTTGAGCTTGAATGTGATGCTAGTGGAATTGGATTAGGAGGTGTGTTATTACAAGATGGCAAACCTGTTGCATACTTTTCTGAAAATTGAATGGGCCTAGTCTGAACTATTCTACTTATGATAAAGAATTATATGCACCTGTTTGGACTTTAGAAACATGGCAACATTATTTATGGCCCAAGGAATTTGTTATACATTCTGATCATGAATCTTTGAAAAACATTAAAAGTCAAGCAAAACTGAACAGTAGACATGCTAAATAGGTTGAATTCATTGAGACTTTCCCTTATGTCATTAAACACAAGAAGGGTAAAGAAAATGTTATTGCTGATGCATTGTCTCATCGTTATACTATGCTTTCACAACTTGACTTTAAAATATTTGGTTTGGAGACCATCAAAGATCAATATGTGCATGATGCTGAGTTTAAAGATGTATTGTAGAATTATAAGGAAGGGAGAACTTGGAACAAGTTCGTTCTTAACGATGGATTTGTGTTTCCTGCTAACAAGCTATGCATTCCAGTTAGCTCTGTTCATATTTTGTTGTTGCAGGAGGATTAATGGGACACTTTGGCGTCAAGAAGACGAAGGATATACTTTCTACGCATTTCTTTTGGCCAAAGATGAGACGAGATGTTGAACGTTTTGTGGCTCGCTGCACAACATGTCAAAAAGCTAAGTCACGACTCAATCTTCATGGTTTACATATGCCTTTGTCTGTACCTAGTGTTCCTTGGGAGGATATATCTAAGGACTTTGTTTTAGGTTTACCTCGAACAAAGAAGGGGAGGGATAGCATATTTTTTGTCGTGGATAGGTTCTCAAAAATGGCACACTTTATACCATGTCATGAAAGCGATGATGTTGTTAATGTTGCTGATTTGTTCTTTCGTGAAATTATTCGCTTGCATGGTGTGCCAAATACTATTGTTTCAGATGGTGATACTAAATTTCTTAGCCACTTTTGGAGATGCTTATGGGCTAAGTTGGGGACTAAACTGCTTTTTAGTACTACTTGTCACCCCCAAACTGATGGACAAACTGAAGTAGTCAATAGAACATTGTCTACTATGCTTAGGGCTGTTTTGAAGAATAATAAGAAAATGTGGGAAGAATGCTTGCCTCATATTGAATTTACTTATAATCGTTCATTGCATTCTACTACTAAGATGTGCCCTATTCAAATTGTGTATGGTTTCCTACCTCATGCACATATTGATTTGTTGCCTCTTCCATCTTCGGAGAAGGTTAATTTTGAAGCTAATGAACATGCTGAATTGATTTTAAAAATGCATGAGTTAACTAAGGAAAACATTGAGCGTATGAATGCTAAATATAAACTTGCTTGAGATAAGGGTAGAAAACATGTTGTGTTTGCACCCGAGATCTTGTTTGGTTACATTTGCGTAAGGATAGATTTCCTAATTTGCGCAAATCAAAGCTAATGCCACATGTTGATGGTCCTTTTAAGGTGTTAGAGAAAATAAATGATAATGCATATAAACTTAAGCTGCCTGCAGATTTTGGGGTTAGTCCCTCTTTTAACATTGCAGATTTGAAGCCTTATTTGGGAGAGGAAGATGAGCTTTCGTCGAGGACGACTTCATTTCAAGAAGGGGAGGATGATGAGGACACCAACATCATTGTTACACCTAGAGCCCCTGCTGCTATACATATTGGACCAATTACTAGAGCTCGTGCATGCCAATTGAATTATTAGGTACCTTCGTTTCTTGGTAACGATTCTAATGTTCATGAGAATATGATGCTGCCTAAATTGGATACATTTGTTTTGCCTACAAATGATGGGCCTAGTTTGGACAAGAAAGATGAACCTTGGAGAAAGTTCAAGCATGGAGATGATGGCATGCGCAAGGGGATCAAGAACAGAGTTACAAGTGATGATTTCAGGACTTCGAAGCCACCATAAGGAGTGCATGAAGCCTTGGACAAAATATACAAGATGCCACTTCATAAATTTCGTCCAGAGGCCATTCTAGGTGCTACGTCACCTTATTATTGGGCCAGGCCCATGTATTTTTGAAATACTTGAGTATAGGCTTTTTTATAGTCCGTATGTGTGGTAAACAAGAGTTAGGGTTGGTTTCGGACCCCTCCTCCAAGGGCCATGAAATTCCCCCCTCTTCCTCCATATATACAGTCCTTAGGGCGTCGTTTAGACTTTGGGTTTTGTTTAGATTAAAAGTTCGCCATAGCTGCAACTTCGTGTACTTCGTTTGTGTTTAGCGACCAGACCAAGACGTCACAGAATCACACCTTTGATCAATAAAGCTTTCCTCTTATGTTCGCAATATCCAGATTGCAATCTTAGTTTCTTGCTTGTTCTTTGTTTGCCTGCAGGAAATAGACCTTCGTGGTCTGGTTGATCGTGCTCCGGCGTGGTCAATAACCTCTCGAAGTTGGTTTAGCGATTGCTAAGACGCGACGTCCTCGCACGTTCGTAGTCGGATCGTCAAAGTCGACTTCCTTCCAAACGATAGCCACCATCTCATAGAAAGACGGGACTCCTTTGCCTCTATCAACTGGGAAACGTGAAACACATCATGAACTGGTGACAAACCTTCGGGTAATTCCAACTTGTAGGCAACTTCACCCATACGTTCCAAGACTCTGTATGATCCCACAAATCGCGGTGCCAACTTTCCTTTGACTCCAAACCATTTAACTCCTCAAAGTGGCGACACACGAAGATATGCTCTATCTCCAACTTCATAAGTTACCTCCTTGCATTTAGTATCGGCATAACTCAATGGTGTTCTGCACATCCTTCCATGCAAAGCTTCAAAAGGGGCCATCTTCAAACTAGCTTGGTAGCTGTTGTTATACGAGAACTCTACGTTAGGAAAATTATCATCCCAACTAGATCCATAATCTAGCGCACAAGCTCTCAACATGTCCTACAGAATCTGATTGACTCTCAATGAATCTCCGATAATATCCTGTGAGTCCAAGGAAACTGCGTATCTCTCCCACTGAGGTGGGTGCCATACATTCGGTAACGAATTGAACCTTGGAGGGGTCTACTGCTATACCTTCTCCTGATATAACATGTCTAAGGAATCTGACATCCTTCAACCAAAACTCACATTTGCTAAATTTGGCATATAGCTGATGTTCCCTGAGCTTCTCGAGAACCAAGCACAAATGTTCCTTGTGTTCTTCTTCATTCTTCGAGTACACCAATATATCATCAATGAACACCACAACAAACTTATCCAAGACCTCCATGAACACCTTATTCATCATACTCATAAAGTAGGCAGGTGCATTAGTCAAACCAAAAGACATGATCGCGTACTCATATAGCCCATACCTTGTGGTAAAAGCTGTCTTAGGTATATCCTGTTCTCGGATCTTCAGTTGGTGATATCCTGATCGAAGATCAATCTTGGAGAAAACTTTAGCTCCCTGCAGCTGGTCAAACAAATCATTGATCATCGGTAGAGGATATTTGTTCTTGATCATCACCTCATTCAATGCTCGATAATCAACAACCATTCTCAAGGATCCATCCTTCTTCTCAACTAGAAGCACTGGGGCTCCCCACGGTGATGAACTTGGTCGAATATAAACTTTTTCCAATAAATCCTTAATCTGCTTCTTAATTTCCTCCAGATCATTTAAGGGCATCCAATACGGTCTCTTAGATATTGGTCCAGTGCCTGGCAATAACTCAATCAAAAACTCTATGTCTCAGTCTGGTGGCATGCCTAGTAATTCCTCCAGGAATACATCGGGATAATCCTTCACAACTGGCACTTCCTCCTGAACAACTCCCGAGAGTGAATTTACTTGAGTCCTCCTTGGCGCATGCCTAGACACATACTTGATCCGTTTCCCCTCTGGGGTGGTGAGAAGAATTGACTTACTAGCACAATCGATATTTCTCCCATAGTTGGATAGAAAATACATTCCTAGTATCACATCCAATCCTTGTGATTCCAGAATAATGAGGTCTGTGGGAAAAACATGCCTACCTATGGTCAACGGCAGCTGAAAACATCCCTGGCTAGCCATATACTCCGCTCCTGGTGAGCTTACTAACATAGGTGTCTTAAGGGCTATGGTTGGCAACTTAAACTTGTCCACAAATCCCCTTGATATGTATGAATGCAATGCACCAGTGTCAAAAAGAACAAGGATTGTAAATGACTTAATCAAAAACTTACCAATAACTAGGTCAGGTTGCTCGTCAACTTCCTCCACGTTGACATGATTCACCTGTCCCCTGGTGAAAGGGTTTGGCTTCTTTCCTGAGCTTCCATTTCCATTACCATTCTTTGCCTCAGGACAGTCATTGGCGTAGTGTCTGGTCTTCCCGCACTTGTAGCAAGTAATGTGAATCAGATCCTTCTTGGCAAGGGTTGCTGGGTTGGAACGGCTTTGACTGTTGCTTCCTCCGTCCACCAATACGATTACTAGAGGTCATGGTACATCTTCGAACAGCCTGGATGAATGGAAAGAAGAGAATTGTGCTCTTCATTCATTATGACCTTCCTTAGAACACCTTTAGGAACCACAATCTGGTCCTCGAAGAATAAGGTGTCCTTGTCATCAATGCGATAGCACTTGTATGTGGCCATTACCATTCTTTGGGCAACTGTGGTTGTGTGAATTTCCTCCATTGTGAGAATGGCCTCCATGGTTATGTCGTCCATGGGTATGAGTGTGTCCTCTTGAGTACGGGGAATAGTGGGGCTTCTGTTGAGCTCCAGATTTATACTTTCCTTGTCCATACTTCCGCTTGCGGTTCTCTATCCGCTGCTACTTGCCTTCAATAATGAGGGCCCTGTCTACCAGCTCCTGATAGTTGGTGACTGTTGCCACCATCAACTGCATACTCAGCTCATCATTCAGTTCTTCAAGAAACTTCTCCTGCTTTGCGGCATCTGTGGCCACATCATCTTGGGTGTAATGTGGTAACTTGCTGAACTCATCCACATACTATGCCACAGTACGATTTCCCTAGCATAAGTTGTGGAACTCACGCTTCTTCATACTCATGGCTCCAGCTGAGACATGTGCGGTGCGGAAGGCTTGCTGAAACTGATCCCATGTAACATTGGCCACGGGAAAGGTGGTGGTGTAGTTCTCCCACCATGAGGCTGCGGGTCCATCAACTTGATATGCGGCAAAGCGCACCTTCTCCGCATCCGTGCATCCAACAGTTGTTAGCTCTCTTCCAATCCTGCGGAGCCAATCATCAGCAACAATCGGCTCGGTGCTGCTAGAGAACACCGGCAGATTCAACCTTAGGAAATAGGCTAGGTTGTCAACTGGGGTGGTGGCGGTGAGTTGTTATTATTGTTGTTGTTGTTGTTTTGTTGCCTTGGTTCTGGACGAGCAACTGCATCAAGGCATTCTTCTGTTGGATCAACTGGGTGAGCTCTGGCAGGAAAACGAATTCGGTGTCACGTCTCGGAGGCATCTGATAGGTTAGAGGGGTGAGAATAGAATAGAATAGAATAGGGTCTAGCACATGAGACAAACATAATCAATTCACACCACTCAATTTCAAACAAGATTCATACAATTGATCTAAGCTACTATTACAAGATCTCGCGAACGATTTCTAACTACTTGGAAGAATTCTAATAGTAATATGGTGGTCGACTAGAAATTTTGATCGGTGGAAGACTCCATAATACCAGCTCCAACTTCGTCTTCAAAATCATCACTGTCCTCGTCATCTCTATCTTCTTCAGTATCACTGTCGGTGTCGGTGTCATCGAGTATGATGTATTCTTCAGAATGAATGTCCACTCCAGGTTCCGGTTTCACTATAGATATTCCTATCTTCTTCCTCAGGTCTTCATTCCACTCCAGTAGCAAAGAAATTTCCTCTTCGTATCCATCGCATGTTGCCTTGAGTTCCTCTTCTAGCTCCATATTCGGGGTAATCGCCTTCTTGGTATCTATCATGTTAGCCCATATCTGATTCTCATATCAACGAATGTGCTGGTTCAACTCCTGTATGTAGGCTGCAATAGATCCATCCTTCCTGGTGCGAATCATCTCCCATTGCTCATGCTGGCGTCCACATATCTGATAGACGGTGTCCTTAAGATCCTTGTTGTACACCTCGCATATGCGTCCAATGGTGATGTGGGCGGCCATGCTCTTTCCTAAGCTCCATGTTGGTGCATCAAAAGAAAACTCGATGGGCTCGGTAATTGGTGCAAAAGTCCTCCCAGGGACACGAACTTGAATCGTCCGGCGCTCCTCTTCTGGTAAAGTTGCATTGAAGGTTCCGGTGAAGCTTGGTATGCCGATGTTCAGGTACTTGGTGACTTCCTTAAAGTGTCGTCCGAAAGGGGTGTCATCATCCGGCTGAGTGAACTTGTTCCTGGGGTCCGACATCTATAGAGTAGAAATAGAGAAGAATTAGAAATGAGTAGAGAACAAAATCATGTGTCTTTTCCTAGTGGTCGCGACCTACAGTCAGCGTGTGCTCTAATACCATCTTCTAGCGACCCAATCCCAATGGATCGAAGTCTCTGTGCTTTAGTGTCATCCCTGGATCGGTATGCTGACACACACAGTACTCGATGATTTATAACAGAGTTCAATCACACACTTATTACATCGAGGTCCTCATAAAGAGTGATTATTACAATAATATGGCTGAAGGCCATCTAATAAAATAACCGCGGAAGCTTCGAAGGTAAATGAGTCCATCCAACTCCACAGTAAAATTGAGTGCAAGACAACGACCTATCGCACCTTAATCCTCGTCTGAAAGCCATGTAGGTCAGCACATGGAATATGCTAGCAAGATCACACTATCGAGCAATGATGAACAATAGCTATCACTACATGTATATTTGGCTGGTGAAGGCTCTAAGTTTAATATTTGCATAAAGCTAATTTTTCCCTACAACAAAGTAATAGATTTTATGTACTACCAAGTTTATGCCATTATTGAGAAGGTAACCCCAAATCAATCCCAAAATTATCAAGTAACAATGGTAATCATAATAACCCAACAATTTTGATAAGTAAGTGACGAGATCAACCAATAACTCAAATACCAGATACTCAAATGTCCATAAATGGGGACGCGGCTAATCATGATTAGTTTGTAGACTCTGCAGAGGTTTGCGCACTTTTCCCCACAAGCCTCGACTGCATCCATGATCAGAAGATTGAGACATAGCCTTTCTGAAGAAGTCCCCCTGACCGATAGATAGGTCGGTACACCTACAATTCCCCTACATCTACTAGCCCATCATGGAAAGGTTTCCCACAACATACTTAACTATGCTAGAGCCCATAATGGCTTGTGGCTGCACACGGAAGTTTCTGAGCATGAATAATCTTATGATCCCTTTGAGCCTGGGTTGCATTCCATAGGATGATCACACGGGTACCTTGGGATCTCCTAGGACAACACTGGATTCCCCAGGTGCCCACAACCAATCCACCCAGATGTGTATTAAAGTAGCCACCTTAAGTTTCCCTTAGTTAATATCTCTCACAACTTGCATGATTCTCACATACCAATCCCCGTCTATGAGCATGGCTCGGCAATATGAGCATAACGTATATTCCCGGGGTGTTCAAAAGGTATTAGGTTCCTACCTCATCAACTACATAGCAATAACCACATGTTCCCAATACTACTCATGCAATGTCTGAGGGTGTAATTAATGCATAAAAACTGGGTAATAAAGGGTATGATCAAAGTGTAACTTGCCTTGCTGATGATCAGAAAACCCTAGAGATTCATAGTAGCAAGCTTCGCACTCCGGAAAATCTATCATAGACAAACAACAGCATACATAAGCACTCAAGCATGAAGATGCAAACTAAACCAAAGCAAAGATCTTAACAGAAATTTTAGGTCAAGAACTTCGATTTGCAAAAAGAATCAACTAAATCAGAGTTACGAAACTCAAGTTACGATCAAAAGAAGTTCAAATTCAAATCTATTTGAAACCAAATTTTAAACTTTCAAAAACATGTTTAAGTTGGTTATCTGGATTGAGGGGATCATAGTGAAGAATTTCGCACTGGTTTCAATTGAGTTGGATAAATGAGCAAAAAGTTACGAGGGCTTAAAGATCAGGGGCTAATTTGCGAAGAAAATATTTACAGATGGGTCCTTGGCCAAAACTAAACAGAAAAAGAAAAAAAATCTATCGGACGAACGTCCGCTACGAGAGACTAACGAACGACACCGACCCGTCACTTGTTACTATGGAAAGTTTATTACCGGACCAAAAAATTATTTACCAGACCGAGATTTGTTACTATTAGAAAAAAATATTTACAGAGGTTTTTTTGTTCTGAAATTTACTGTTCTTGTTACAAAAAAACCTCCATAGGCTTTTTTGTTACTATTATAGTTTTGTTCGACGCTCATTTTGTTACTATTAGAAAAAATATTTAAGTGATCGTTTTGTTCGACGCTTGTTTTGTTTCTGGCATAGTTTCTGAAATTTGTGAACCTAACATAGTAACAGGTGCAACGCTCGTTTTGTTACTATTAGAAAAAAAATTACAAAGGTTTTTTGGTTCGTTTTTCTCGTTTTTTACCGGACCGGAAAAACTGGCAGGTCGGGTCAGCGGATCGGGCGGCGGGCGGATCCGGCAGCGGTAGGCTCCGGTGGCGGCGGGCTCCGGCGACGGTCGTCTGGTGATGACGCGGCAGTGAGGCGAGCGACGGCGTGGCTCGGTGCGGTGGCGGCGGCTGCGAGAGGAGGCGGTGGCTGGTGGCGGTGTTGGTGGGGAGAGGTGGCAGCGGGGCGACGGTTTATAAAGGCAGGGGCGTCGGCTTGTGGGAGGAGGCGCCGAGGCCATGTCGGTATTGGACTCCATGAGGAGTCCCAGTCGGGCACGGGGACGAAGGCGGTTGCCGGCTGGGCTTCGGCACAGTTTGGCGGCCCAGAAGTTTTTTTAACATTTTTCGAAAATATGAAAAAATAGGAAAAACCTAATAAAAATATTTTTAAAAATTCCAAAAAAACCACATAATTCCCTCCTAATTAAATGGGCTAGGTGAACATTTTTCTAGACCTCAATGCCTAAAATAAAAATAAACTTTTGAGTAAAAATAATTAAAGACTCAAATAAAATATATTTTTATTCAAAATTAAATTCCCAATATTTCTTTGCTGTTTTTTAAGAAGTCATATTATCATCTCTCATTATTTTATTTATTTGAAATAATTGGAAAAATAATTTTGAATAAATCACTTTGATCCAATTTGCCAATTTTGAAAATTCAAAAATGGATTTTTGTGAAAACCTCCAACTCTCTCGATTGGTCCTTGAGTTGCTTAAGGTTTCTAGGATCAAAAATTGAAATAAAAAAATAAATTCAAAAATGCACAAGTGATGAATGCATATAAATGATCTAAATAACATCCAAATTGAAAATTGAGATGTTACAGCACTAGAGATGCTGAATTGGGGGGCGGAGTTCCACCATCTCGTCGACCCCTCTCTCGACACTCCTTGCAACAAAAACACACCGGAGCATTCACACACTTGATTTGGAAGCGACGCTTGCGCCCAAATTTGAGTCATGTGACCTCAGACAGATTGGTAGACCTGGGGGCCAAGCCGCGGTCGGATTTGGCTTGCCATGACTCCTTGCTAGGCCCCTTGCCAAGATCATGCGAGCGCCAATCCCAGCCTGCTCACGGCCACCCCCCGTGGGAAGAACCACCGGACGTCGTACCTGTCGTACCCCCGTACCTACGAGGATGCATGGGAGGCGGGGGAGGCAGGTTATGAACCCGTGAGCCCGATGATGAGGACTGCCTTGGAGACAGGCCACGCCCCCTCTCCAGTCCCCTGCATCCCAGTGCGGTTCTTCCTAACGGCTTAGAGTTGGGCGTGGAGGTCTTGTTCCCTTGCCACCTCCCAATCAAAAGACTCACAATCTACTCGCAAGAGCTTGCCTCCCCCATTGGCTTGGATCCACCACTCCTTCTCCATGGTGACCGTCGCCTCCACCAACGTCCGAGCGACAGTAGGGTGGATTCGTCGAGCCCTCACGCCCCACCGCTATATATCTCTTAGTTGCTGGAAACCCTAACGAAATGGGGAAATCACCCCACCGCAACCACCACCAGCGTTTTATACAGTGGCGCTACCTTGGGCCTGAAGCATACGAGTCTGCCATGGGCCGAGGCCCACTAGGGGTTGATGGCCTGGCCACCAGATCCGTGAAGCTAAGGCTAAAGGATGGGCCCGAAAAATCCCACGGCCCAGGCCGATGACCCATAGAACCCGAGCATGGCCCACCCCAACCTCGCCCCCGCACCAACCAAGGGAGGGGTTGTCCTGGGACAAGTCCGGCGGCGCCGTCCCCGCATGCGCTCCCGTCATGGAGGTCCCGCCCCCATCTATAGAGCACCGCACCGGGGATCGATCCCAATGTCCCAACTCCAACCTGCGCAACATCCCCCTAGATTCCTTGACCGTCCCACTGTCCCATGGTGAACAACCATGTGCTCTACCGCGCTTCGCCACCAACCAGAGCCAGGGTGCGGTAGATGACTTCCTCCGGTGAACGAGCTTCCATCATGCGTCTGAGAGGGGAGAGCCATCCACAGTTACCGCCGCCGAGCCAACGGAGCTGACCACCCTGGCAACCATGGGGCCGCCAGATCTGGCTTGCATCGCCATCTACCGCTTGTTCCCCTTGCCCGTCCCCATGACTCAGTAGCCGGAGAAGAAGGGGGTGAAAGGCACACGCCCCCAACATCCCGAGCCAAAAGCTCTCTGCTTTCACACACTGACCCAACATGTCTCCCTCCTCGAGCTCCTCTCCCAGCGCCCAGAACCGACCCTGGCGTACATCAGAGCCCCCACGGGAGGCTGCCCCGACCCCAGGCACCGCTCGTCCTGACCGCGCCTTCATAGAGACACCCTCGCTGGCGAGGAGGCTGATGCCGAGCCCACCGAGCAGACACCCAGCGCGAGGCCCTCGCAGTTGCTCCTCTTCTGGAACCCAACAGTCATATTTCCATTGGCTCACCATCGCATCATGGATCTCATAACCTATGAAAAAAATTTAATATTTTTTTGTAAAAAACTTTTTTTAGTTTAACAAAGGGAAATGATTAGAATTATCTAGCTGATTTTACGCCTCACGTCCACTGCGTTGAGAGCCAACCATGTGTTGGTCCAGTCCCATGCACCGCAAGTCTTACGATTTTGTAACAGCGCCCGTGTTTCAGAAACATGAGTAATGTTGTAGTGGCAACACAAAGTGCAATGATGGGGCGAAAAATTTCTACAACATAATCATTGTTGCAATTTTTTATGCAACATAATTGTTGTTACAAAGATCTTCTACAACATGATCTCTGTTGCAAAAAAAATCCTCAACACAATCTATGTTGTAAATGTGGCAAAACTGAAGGACAACATTTGATGCTAGATTCTGCCACATCTGACTGTTCATGAGGCGGCTGATCTTTTAATAACACTAAAATGATCCGTCGGGCGACTCATTGCACGTCCCTTCAACGAAAACCAAGTTTAATTATCCTGAGATTTCATGCTAATCAAACATGAAATAATATTAGATATATTAACACATTTACGATTACTCTAATTCACGAGTAAATCATAAACATGGCATTGACGATATGCAACTCATACCGATATCTAATCATGAGAGCACTACTGGAAAAATGCCCTAGAGGCAATAATATTGTATTATTATATTGCCATTTTCATAATTAAGAGTCTATAGTTTGTGATATAACTGCTATGATCCTGGAATATGTGATTCAGTGGAAAACTCATATGCACATATGGAATGATAAACAATAAAAAATAGGTTCCTGGTCTTGCCTCTAAGGCTGGCTCAAGTGTTGTTGGTGATCATATGTTCTGGATCTTAGGATATCGTTAAGTGTACCATCGTCCTAAAACAACATTCAGAGTATGATGATAGAAGAACAATCATATTGAATCGACCCTGTCGGGACCCCAATCCTAAGTCACACCGATCTAGCATGTAACACATCATATCACTTTGTGGCCTCACACACGGTATTCCCATGGCTGCAGCCTTACCTTGGCCGGGACCATTTGCGCCTTTTGGCTCACGTATATGATTGTGTCCCTAGCATCCATATGGCAGAGAACCCGGGCCAACATGACTAGTCGTAAACCCAAGGTGGCACAAACTTACAGGGACAAGCATACATAACCCGGCAAGGAACGTGTCGGTCATCAACGTATGAACCCAAGTGGTAGCAAGCTACAAGGACTTAAAGGAACAACGCGTGACATTTCCCTGAAGGGACAGACACAGGAACAAAGAAGGATACACGCAGGCCAACCTAAGTGTTCCAGAGCTGTAGCGAACTACCATGGCTCTGTGGAAGCACTAGGAGACATTTCCCCATAAAGGAAGGCTACCAAGAATAAACAACTAGGTGTCGGACCCCACACATACCAATGCATTTCAAAACATACACACAATATGCACGATATGTGTAGATACAACATGGCATCACCGCATTACTCTACAAACTCAAATAGTTATTTGGGAAGCACCAAAGATCCATACATAACATGATATTACAAACAAGAGTCACATGACCCATCACACAAAGCATACAAGCAACGGAAGCATAACATGTCTGGGTACAGACAACTACAAAAGAAAAGGGCTAGGAAGCCTGACTATCTACAAGACCCTCCCAAGGATACAAGATCACAGCTGGGATACAAGCTACTCGTCGAAGTCCAAGTGGAACTACTAGTGAGACAGGAGACTCCTCTGCAAAAATATAAATAAGCAAACGTGAGTACAACTGTACTAAAAAAGACTTACATCAGAACTAGCTACATGTGCATCAGTATCAACAAAGCGGCGGTGGAGTTTAATAGGAGCAAGCCAGCTTTGACTCTATGGCTATCTTGTAATACGCCTATGAGTAATTCTTTGAGGTGTGAAACGCACATGAGTCCACTAGTCACGACAACAATACACTACTAAGGATCCTCTTGCATCTCCGTACGGAAATGCCATCCAAAGCACTCATGCTTATCTTGCGCATTTTAGAGTATTGATACGTCTCCAACGTATCTATAATTTTTTATTGTTCCATGCTGTTATATTATCAACCTTAGATGTTTTATAATCATTTTATAGTCATTTTATATTATTTTTTGGTACTAACCTATTGACATAGTGCCAAGTGTCAGTTGCTGTTTTTTCATGTTTTTTTATATCGCAGAAAATCAATATCAAATGGAGTCCAAATGCCCCAAAACTTTACGGAGAATTTTTATGGGTGAAAAGGAACACAACGGGCCCTGGCTGCGCCTGGGGGTACCCCAAGGGAGGAAAAACCCACCAGGGCGCCCCAAGAGGCCCAGGCGCACCCTGGTGGGTTGTGCCCACCTTGGGTGCCCCCGGACCGCCTCTTTGCTCTATAAATACCCCAATATTTCCAGAACCCTGGGGGAGTCGACGAAATATTCATCCAGCCGCCGCAGAGTCCAGAACCACCAGATCCAATCTAGACACCATCTCGGATAGGGTTCACCACCTCCATTGGTGCCTCTCCGATGATGCGTGAGTAGTTCTTTATAAACCTTTGTGTCCGTAGTTAGTAGCTAGATGGCTTCATCTCTCTCTCTTGATTCTCAATACAATGGTCTCTTAGAGATCCATATGATGTAACTCGTTTTGCGGTGTGTTGGCTGGGATCGATGAACTTTGAGTTTATGATCAGATCTATCTTTTTATATCCATGAAAGTATTTGAGTTTCTTTGATCTCTTTTATGCATGATCTCTTGCAGCCTCGTATTTTTTCTCTGATATTTGGGTTTTGTTTGGCCAACTTGATCTATTTATCTTGCAATGGGAAGAAGTGCTTTATAGTGGGTTCGATCTTACGGTGCTTGATCCCAGTGACAGAAAGGGATCCGACACGTATGTATCGTTGCTACTAAGGATAAAACAATGGGGTCTACCTCTACATAGATAGATCTTGCCTACATCATGTCATCATTCTTATTGCATCACTCTATTTCTCCATGAACTTAATACACTAGATGCATGCTGGATAGTGGTCGATGTGTGGAGTAATAGTTGTAGATGCAGGCAGGAGTCGGCCTACTAATCTTGGACGTGATGCCTATATAATGATCATCGCCTGGATATCGTCATGAGTATTTGAAGTTCTATCAATTGCCCAACAGTATTTTTTTCACCCACTGTTTGTTATTTTTCTCGAGAGAAGCCACTAGTGAAACCAACGGCCGCCGGGTCTCTTTATCATATTATTTGCCTTTGCAATCTACTTTTATTTGCTCTTATTCTCAGATAATCAAAAAACCCAAAATACTTTGCTGCAATTTATTCTTATTTATTTGTTTGGCGTTTGATCTATCAATATACTACAAATTTACCTCACGTCCGTTTGCCTATCTTGAGCCGCCGTACCCCGGAAGGGATTGACAACCCCTTTAACACATCGAGTTGCGAGAAGTTGTTATTGTGTGCAGGTGTTGTTTATGTTGTGTTGCTTGGTTCTCTTACTAGTTCAATAACCCTGGTTTCATATCTGAGGGAAATACCTACCGCTGTTGTGATGCATCATCCCTTCCTCTTTGGGGAAATACCGACGTAGCTTTAAGCGACATCAAAAGGAATTTCGGACGCTGTTGCCGGGGAGGATCTTCAACATATACCAGGTTCCTAATCACAAATCTCATCTCCTCGCAATTTAGATTATTTGCCATTTGCCTCTTGTTTTCCTCTCCCGCACTTCACAAAAATTTGTCGTTTTATTCGCCCCTCTTTTCCTTTCGTCGTTTTCTTGCCGGATCTGTTTTTGAGTGGAATCTTGTTGTGTGGTCATCATGACTCAAGAGAACACCGAATTATGTGACTTCTCAAATACCAATTTTCCGGTACTCCTAATGAGGATGACGCGTCCCATCTTAATACCTTCGTGCAATTATGCAATATGAAAAAGAAAAAATATGTGGTCAATGATGTGGTCAAGATGAAACTATTTCCATTTTGTTTGCGTGATCCTGCAAAAATGTGGTTCTCTTCTTTGCCTTGCAATAGTATCGATTCTTGGAATAAATGCAAAGATGCTTTTATCACTATGTATTTTCCTCCCGCAAAAATTATTTCCCTTAGAACCCAGATCATGAATTTCAAGCAACTTGAACATGAGCATGTTTCACAATCTTGGGTAAGGATGAAGATGATGCTAAGGAATTGCCCAACTCATGGGTTAAATCTTTGGATGATCATACAAAAGTTTTATGCGAGAATTTTGTTACTCGTAATCTCTTAGATTCTGCCGCGGGTGGTACTTTTATGGAAATTACTTTGGATGAAGCCACCTAATTTCTTGATAAGATTATGGCAAATTATTCACAATGGCATATCAAAAGGGCTCCTACTAATAAAAAAGTTAATTCGGTTGAAGAAATTTCTTCTTTGAGTGAAAAAGTTGATGCTCTTGTGAAATTGGTTGCTAGTAGAAGTGCTCCTATTGATCTTAATGATATGCCTTTGTCTACTTTGAATGAGCAAAATAGTGATGCCATAGATGTGAATTTTATTTCTCGAAATAATTTCAACAACAATGCTTATAGAGGTAATTCTAATCCTAGGCCTTTTCCTAGTAATTCCTCTAATAACTATGGTAATTCCTATGGAAATCAGTCTTATAATAATAATAGGAACACCTCGGATCTTGAGAATAATACTAAAGAATTTATAAATAAGCAAAAAAATTCAACACTTCCATAGAAGAAAAGTTGAGTAAGATTGATGATTTGTCTAGAATTGTTGATAGAATTGCTCATGATGTGGAAAATCTCAAGTTGATTTTTTTTCCTAAAGTAGATGAATCAATTAAATCTATTTATGCTTCTATGGATGAAAGTAAGAAAAGAACCGCTATGCTTAGAGCTAAAAGAGAATTTTTAAAAAAGTGTTTTCTAGTGATTTCTTTCACAAAAGTGATGAATATCTTAAAATTATTGGTGTTTATTGTATTGATTCCTTGTTTAGTAAAATTAATATTGATGAAAAAGGGACTGGAGAAGAGTCAACTTTAGGTGGAAGGCGTCCCAATGATTCGGAGGGTGAAAATCTTGTTGAGAAAATTGATAAAAGTGGGTTTGAAGAGGTCAATATTTTAGCTAGTGATGTAACCACTCTTTTGGATTACAAAGACTTTAATTATGATAGTTGCTCTTTGATTGATTGTATTTCTTCGTTGCAATCCATGATAAATTCACCCCATGCTTATGAACAAAATAAAGCTTTTACTAAACATATTGTTGATGCTATGATGAAAGCTTTTGAAGAAAAGTTGGAATTAGAAGTTTCAATTCCTAGAAAATTGCATCATGAGAGGGAACCTACTATAAAAGTCAAGATTAAAAATTATGAGTGGTTTGCTTTGTGTGACTTGGGTGCTAGTGTTTCTACTATTCCGAAATCTTTATGGGATGTGCTTGGTCTTACTGATCTTTAATCGTGTTCTTTGAATTTGCACTTGGCAGATTCTACTATTAAAAATCTGATGTGAAGAATTAATGATGTTCTCATTCTTGAAAATAGTAATTATGTTCCCATAGATTTTATTGTTCTTGATATTGATTGCAATCCTTCTTCTCCAATTATTCTTGGTAGACCGTTTTTACGCACTATCGGTGCCGTGATTGATATGAAAGAAGGCAATAGTAAGTTCCAATTTCCTTTGAGGATGGGTATGGAACACTTTCCTAGTACACGAATTAGGCCACCATATGAATCAATCATGAGGGCATCTTATGGATCTCAAACCAAAGATGACAAAACTTAGATCCTTGCTTTATGCCTAGCTAAGGGCGTAAAACTATAGCGCTTGTTGGGAGGCAACCCACTGAATAAAATTTATTTTTGCTTTTTG